>JAZDUA010000423.1:0-1360615 GCA_038098605.1 Gryllus longicercus
AACATCAACTTCAATTCCAGATCCAACAATATCTAATGCATCACTGTAAGTGAATTGTATGTCTTATACAATTAGGAGCATGTGTTGTATCGATTTGAATAAAATAATAATAATAATAATATAATAATAATAATAATAATAATAATAATAATAATAATAATAATAATAACTACAACAATTATAATAATGTTGGGAGAGGAGTTCTGAGAAGGTGACCTTAGGACATCACTGTTCATTTTCTGAGAGTCAGCTTATTATTTGTAAAACTGAGAGTTTCGAATATTTTTCTTACCTATCTATGGGAAATTGAAACACTTTCGTTTATCATTAACAAAGCTCTTCTAATTTTCGCGCTCATTATCATTGGTCATGACATTTTATGTGTAACTTATTCACGAAGGTTATCCTCACCTCACCTTCGTAAATATCCGTTCATTACTGACAATAATTTTACTAAAACCTTTTCGTTCATTTTGTTTCAGGAACTTCACTACAGAGGCCACAGCTTTTTCTGCTGAGTACTGGAAATGATAAAAAAAGAACATGGTAAAAGGATGAGATATTGAAAGTTCAGCATGACAGTGCTAAGGTACAGCACGAGAATGCCGTAGAGCGGAAGAAGTGTCTACAATTAAAACTCTTCTGTTGCAAGAAGAATGACGAGCCAAGGGAATAGAGTGGAATGGAAACAATCAGTAATCAAATTTATTTTGTTTCCTCATTTCTTTTTTCTTTCAAAGATGGAAACCTATTTTATTGCTTTTTGTTTGTTGCATATGCAAATAACTGATGTTGTTTATTCCATGCAAATGATTTTGGGCTCAATATAAATGAACACTTAAACAGTACATGCAAATAACTGTAGAAAGTGTAATGTTCATGAGAAGATAATAAAACAAGATATAAATATTTAAATGTGCGTACTCTTTATTATAATATTCATCTGAGTTGCTACCAACATTTATCCTGAAAATAATTCACTTGGTATTAAACACCTTAAGGTGGAGGAAGAGGCTATTAAAAGTTCGAAGCAAACTGGTAAGGGTGGTCATCATAAAATAATATGCTTTTGCAATTTAAAGAGTCTCCGGGGATTCTTTTTACCCATTTTTTCTCGAATAGAGCTTAGAATAATAATAATAATAATAATAATAATAATAATATTAATAATAATAATAATAATAATAATAATAATATGACAGATGTAACTTGAACCAAATTTTCGAAATTGCAAAATTAAAACTAATGCGAGAATGTATGTTGGAGAATTTAAAAACTAATAAGAGTTGAGGCACCACTTTCCATTATGATTCACTTATTACATGTTCAAATATAAATTGTTGCCTTAGGTATTTGACAGACCAGTTATAAATTTGTTCCCGATTGCTGGAAATTAAAAACTGAGTGAAAGTCTGTTATCTGGAAACTACTGGCATTTGCAAACTGTATACATCGTCTCTTGTCATTGCTACAGGTATAATGAGAAGTATTTCAGCAGAAGACTATGAGCTAAAAGATTAAAATGATATTAAAGACAATTAGGAATAATAAATAAAAAAGATCACAAGACTGTTAAGTCCAGTTAGAGTCAAAGAACTCCTCAACTACTGTTCGCAATTAGTGTGATTTTGTCATTCCGACTTCGCGGTTGACTTCTAACCGAGTATTCACATTCAACTAGAATAGCAGAAATCACAGAATAGTGGCGATTGTTTGTGTGTGTTCTCCATTTTGCCAAATTGACGTATGTGCACATTACTCGGGACACCACGTAGCTAATAAAATTGCTACACTGACTGTGCAATGATGCCAATTTAAAATTCACATTTTGTTTTCTGATGGTAGAAGCAGTGTAATGTGCGCCCGAAGGATTATTTTACGTTGCGTGATTCCATTTCATAGTGGTGCATCTATGCATTCATTTTGCAGTGCTTTTGATCTGTGATCTGCAACTATTAAAAATAATTATATACTTAGTCGGAAATAGCCCACGGAAGTTTTAAATCTTATTCACTGTCGATAATACTCACATACTGTTGAATAATGAAATAAATATTTTTGGAATTTCGAAGGGAAGAAGCTGTTGGATTCGAAATTGCATTCATTATAAAATTCCAATGGCACCACCCCGTTCCCAGACAATAATAGAGCAAGATATTCAGCAGTTGTTTATGATTGCAAAATCGAAGAAGTGCAGGCGAATCAATGCTAGGCGCCTCCCTCTACATCTGAAAAAATCAGAAAAAAATCATAACTAGAGGTGCACCGAGATTTTTCTCGGAGAGAGGTGACTGCAGTTGTGCTGTCCAGCCCACATGATGTTTTCTAATAAAGATTTTCCCCCCTTTATTCCCAATATAATTTTTATTTTAATTTTTTGATGTAGTGTATGTCTGTCGATATAGAAATTAGTAAGTGGGATATTTGGATACGGATCACTGGTTTCTAGGGAAGGTTTGGAACTCCATTAGCCTCCACCCCCTTGGGTGCGCACTGATCATAACAATTCATTACGATGCCAGTGTCCGAACCGAAACGACCTTTCCCGGAATGGATGAATACTCGTAATTTGGTGGATAGATTATTAAGATGATGTAATATGAATGGTGATGAAACAACTGTGAAATGCGGCAAAATGGGCAAAGGAGAATCCGTGAAAAATTTGCAGCGAGCCCGCTTTGTCTAACATCAATTCCACGAGATTCGGCCGACAGTTGCACCTGGCCCCAATGGTGGTAAGCGAGTGGTCAATCCGCCATACCACGGACCACCCGACTCTTGCCATTCGTCCGTCTAATTGTGTATTTCCTTCCGAGGCACAGGACAAACAATACCCCTTGAACTCTGCAGGCCCATCAAACAAGTTCATACGATTCTACGGTCCCAGAGGCGAGGTAGGTCAGACAACTGTCAAGAAACGTCAGTAAACCCCTTGAAGCCGGCAGGCCCATCTAACAATTCTACACCATTCGGCCGGCATTTTCACCCTGGTCCTGGTGGTAAGCGTGGGTCAATCCGCATACCACGGATCGCCCGACTCTTTCCATTCGTCCGTCTACTTGTGTGTTTCTTGCCCGAGACACAGGACAAAGGATACCAGCAAACCCCTTGCAGCCTGCAGGCCCATCCAACAAGTCCACACGATTCGGCCGGACAGAGGCGAGTAGGTCAGACAACTGTTAGTCATACCACGGACCGCCGTCTTTGGCCATTCTTCCGTCTCCTTTTCTATCTCCGGCACGAGAAGCGGGACAAAGAATGCCAGCAAACCCCTTGAATCCGGCAGGCCCATCTAACAATTCCACACGATTCGGGCCGGCATTTTCACCCTGGTCCTGGTGGTAGGCGAGTGGTCAATCTGCCATACCACGGATCGCCCGACTCTCGCCATTCATCCGTCTACTTGTGCGTCTCCTATGCGAGAAGCGAGACAAAGAACGCCAGCAAACCCCTTGAAGCCGGCAGGCCCATCTAACAATTCCACACGATTCGGCCGGCATTTTCACCCTGGTCCTGGTGGTAAGCGAGTGGTCAATCTGCCGTACCACGGATCGCCCGACTCTCGCCATTCATCCGTCTACTTGTGCGTCTCCCTACGCGAGAAGCGAGACAAAGAACGCCAGCAAACCCCTTGAAGCCGCCGCGCCTCCACCCACGCGCGTCTTGATCGCAGCGCCAGCTTGGCGAGCGAGACGCGGGGTCCGGGTCGCGACGCGTTCGTGGTGCAGCGCCGACGCCGGCGTGTCCGGGCGGCGCGGGGTGGGGGAGGGGGTGGCGGTGCGGGGGCGGCGCGCGGGGAAGGGATGAGAGGCGGCGCGAGGTCGCTCGGCGCACGGGCTGCGAGGGCCATTAACATTTCGCAGCGCGGCCCCGCGGGCGCCGGGTCGCGTCGACCGGCGCGGGCGGCGGGGGGGGGGAGGGGGCGGCGCGGGCGGCGCGGGCGACGCGGGCGGCTGCGGGCGGCGCGGGCGACGCGGGCGGCTGCGGGCGGCGCGGGCTGTACTAGCGGTGCCTGCGGCGCGGGCGACGTGGGCGGCCGGGCGAATGGATCGATCGTTTCCGCCCCCCGCCCTCTCCTCAGTACTTCCGCCCGCCCGTTTTGCGCTGCGCGCCGTCCGCCGCGAGCCAGAGCGTTTCTCCGACGGCAGTCAACTTTTTACGCGCTCGTTACGGCTCTCGTAAACGCAGGGTGGGCCGCGCTGCGGCGGCTCTGCGCTGTTTCTCGCGGCGATTGTCTTTCTGATCGCAGTTCCCAACTGTGCGAATGCCGTACTAAGATACTCCCCATCAAGCGTATTTGCAACATTTTGTTTTTATTGCTGCGGGTTCTTGTTAATAAACTCGCAGAGCCCCATGGAATGAAATTGCATACAGTTGGAAAAGAAATACGGTTTAAATTCATTTAAAGGTCAGTAATAACTTCAACGGTACTTAATGAAACGAACGGACACTGTTTTCCATTCCTCTTTATCTCTTTATAACATAAAAAGCAATTTATTCTAAATACCGTTTCAAGGATTATTGTTGAGTATTAGTACTAACAACTCTCCTAGATTTTTCTTTACTTTTATTGAAATGAAAATTTTTAAGAACGGCCCACAGGAGAAATATGCATTTTATGTCTCAAAGAAACGAACTTTCAGGTGTAGGAAAACTGGCAACAAATATTTATATTATGAGGAGAAATTTCTTACGTCAATAATTATCTGCGTATTGCAGGAGTTAAATCATGCCCAAGTCAATTCCATGTTGTTCAACAACCGTATTCTTCTTTTCAATATCACAAGGGTTCTTTCTATTCTAATACGATACATTTTGCCGCACATACTTTGTAAAGTAAGGCAAATGGTTAAATTAAATAAGATTAAATATTTCAACATGCAAGGTACCTTTTACATTTTCGCATACGGTCCTGTCCTTTGGCTCCATACGGGCGATACGGGCCTTCCCGACCAACGGTGGCCTAGGTTCTCGACCATGGGATAAGAGGTTCGTGTGGTTAGCACGAAGACATCCCTCCATTTTATGGTCTTCGTAACCTTAGGGTGGGCGTTCTCATTTTCGCATTCTACTCACTACGTAGTAAAGAGACTATTGTTATTCTCCAGCGAAAAGTGGGAATTTTTCGACAGAAAACTCGTATCATGGATCTCTGATTCCGAAAAACGTGGAAAATGCTAGTACCTACGTGTAATAAATTACTTCCTCTAATACGTTGTGTATTGAGAATATACGATTTATGGGTCGGTCATACCGAAAGATTGGTTTACGGCAAACATTTTATCAGTCTGCCCGTCCGTCTGTCTCTCTGTGTGTCTGCCTCTGCTCCAAAACCGTTCACAGGATTTTCTCCAAAATTGATGTGCCCGAACGATCTGACCGCACTGGATTGATGGATGTCCCCGGGCACGTCAGCAGCCAGGCTTATTAGTCTTAGTATTGTCGTGAATGATTATCTCCCGGGAGGTGTCAGCGTTCCTCTCCCACTGATGGATGAGATAAGGCGCCGGTCTGCACTTGGCTAGCGGGAGATTCCTCACCAGGTATCAAAACGCAGGGGGCCCCTCCCCTGCCGAGACAGGCTTTAAGCTCCTGTCCCTCCTCCCGACTAATGTGGTAGTATATTAGAAGTGCGTGTGAAATGAGAGAGTTGTAAGCGCTTTTGTTTCCCCTGTAGATCGTGAGAAGCTGCCAGCTGCGAGAAGCACGAAGTTTCCGCCTGGTCACCCACATGTGTGGTCGTACAGAGCATATAAGTGTGTGGAGAAGAAGATAACGAGGAGGAAGGGATGATCTCACGTAGTCGGTGGTTCGTTTGTTAGGGTAATGATCTTGCTTTCGCGTAATGTTGATCCGAGACCATACGGAAAACAACCGGTCAGAGCAGCCGGCCGCTAGAATTGTCCTCCAGTCAACTGCCAGCTTTGTAAGAAGTGTCTGAAATCCACCTCCGTGGGCTCTCGAACCCTAGGGCCTCCGTAGCAGAGTTGCTGCAAAGTCAGTGGCAATGCTGTCTCAGAGCTTAATTCTGCCAGTGGCCGTATTCGAGGCCTTACGACTCTGAAACGGATATAGTGAATATAGTGTTGGTACTTTACAAGAAAACTTAACGACATTATTTAGAACTTCCTCAAAAACGGCTCTAAGATTTTTTTATTTTTTCTCTCTCGAATAGAGCGACGTACGCTTATAAAGTCAGATTATGTCTAAAAATATGAGTTGTATTCACGTAATTGTTGGTGATAAAATATCAACTTTTAAAACTTACGTAAAGAATATTTTCTCAGATCTGTAAACTTTATTATATTTTTTACACGATCTCTTTCAATTTTAATGAAAACCACTGACTTTTTGAAAATTGCGCATTTTCAGTTTTCTTTTAAAATTGTGGCTCAGTTGTTTTGCCCAATCTGGCGTTTGGCGTCGTGATTACACTCAATGCTGCTATAAGCCTTAGTACCCGAGTTCGAATTCCAGTGTAAGCAAATTATTACAATATTGTCTGACCGTTACAAATAATAAAAGAAGGTTCGTGCTATTGTAACACCGCTAGTTCTACTTCTCAGACGTTAAAGTGACAGGTGATCACCGGCTCTATTCTTTGGAATAGTTTTCTCATTCGTCAATGAATAATTTCGAGCATAACCTTAACTATTTATAACTCTTTCACGTGGGCTGCATTCATATTGTCAAATCTTCTTGTCATTTAGCGTAAATAATTGTCAGTAATTATTAAATAATTGTAAGTAATAATTCTAGCATCATCTAAAAAATCGCAGTTATATATTGTATGATTGTACATTTCCTGTAGCCCTTTATGCTCATGCACGATTTCATGACCGAAACTAACGCATCTCTCGTACTCTCTCTTTACTAGAGCTAAACGAAGTTACTGAAAATGACTCAAATAATGAGTCATAGTACATGAAAATATCTTGAATAATGAAAAATCTTCTCGTTATGCAAAGTTTAATAGATAAGGTAAAATCACATCTTTTATTATAAATATTTACATCAGTAGAATAATATGAGATGATTGGTGAGAATTTGAGACTCTTATATTCGTATAAAAAATTATAAAAAATTCCATTTATTGAATAACTAGTTGCAATATCATTAACGATAGGCTCCAAATATTTTACATTTTTATTGCGCCAATAGAAAACAATTGAAAATCTTCGTTACAGCAACTTATAAAATATCAGAATTTCTTTTTGTTTTGATGACGAAAAAGGACTTGGTGTTGCGGCAATAAAAGAAAAGTGTTGAATAATGGTGGTCTTTTGAACAATTGGTAAACTTCATTAGGCATTTAATTGGAGGGGTTGCATTCATTTTCTTTCTGCCCGTAAACTATCACACGTGAGTTTGGCATAACATTTGGCTGTTCATAACATTCTGTGGCATAACATTCTGTTCCTATAGCTTGCTTCGTCGATACAAGTGTCCATCAAGCACTAGACCTTTATTTGCATCGTAATTCTCGGAAGCTTTTATCACCCATTACGTCTAGTACGAGGCATTATTGAGATAAAGTCTCGCTCAAGTACAAGGTTATAGTGAATGTGGCAGAAAGCAATGGAAAAGACAACCATAGCCTCTACCATGTTTTGAATAATGAAAACACAGAATAAAAGCAACCTATGAAAATGTCTTAATCAAATTAAGAGGGATCAATGTCACTTTAAAAAATAATGAAATGAGAAAATCAATTTAATACCTCGAAAGAAAAAGGGCCGAATTGGCTGGATCATCTCGAAAAACTAACTCTTGCAACAATGTTGACTATATTGTTGGTCTTGTCATTCAACTTTATTGCTTAAAATCATGAAGTGTCGTGTCTCCAAATTACTGGTATTAATATTGCTGTGATCACTACACCGCCTACATTGTTTCAAGTACCTGTAGTTAGTGGAAAATTATAATTGAAGAGCGATTAGACATATTTGTTCTGTAGTACCCAATTTGTTCCGGATGGTCATAATTTACAGAATTTTATTAAGCGGGCGCCTCTTGATCTGGAAAACTCGCTGACCTTGCATTCTCGGCATCATAATTCGATTTCCGGTCACGTCGTATGAAATTTGTCGCGGTCGAAACGGGTTGCCAGGTAGGTTTTTTAAACACGTAGACTTTCTAAGGTATTTTCGTTTCCAATAGCACAGATGCATGCAATTCAATCACACGTCTGTGATGTAATATTTTATGTACAGGCATTGTCTGTCTCCACATTCTTTTCAATCCTACAGGCAGGTAAAACGAGACTCAAATATGTTCATGGAAAGAAACCGTCATTTAGACTTTACTGAGGGTTTTGCAAAGTCCATCATTCAAAACAAACATTTTTGCCTACGGAGCTTGTTAACATGCCTCCCGGGCCACCATACCTCTGAGTTGCCGTTATGTTATTTATCTTTGCAGAAATTAGATCTTAAAACACTCCCGGGTTTTAAATCGTTCTCGATTTTAACATTTCTACAATATAATCTACTGAAAGCAGCTAATAAAATACCGTGAGATGTAGGCCTACACAGATTCGAAATATTATGAGTGATGTTCCATTACCTTCTCTACTACAATTGAACAAATTAGAAAAAAGTAATTCGTGCATCACTACAACATGTGAATGAAGTCGATGGGGTCACCGTTGAATCAAAATTCCAAATTACTAATAGATACTAGCATATTAAGTTATAAAATACCCTAACATATGCTTCTCCAGTCTGCTTCAACACAAAAGAGAAAAACAACCTTTATGACGAATAGAGAACTATTCATTACTTACGCTACAGAGGCAAATATTCTAAGAATTCAGTATCACTAAAATAAAAGAAAAATTAAAATTCAATCCCAAAGATATTACTTCCTTAATCCGGGTTCTAAAATACTAGAATTAAGTGGCTCTGCCACAAAATAATCTAATTACCTTACCAAAAGACAAACTCGGTATAGTAAATTACAAAAATATTTTAAAAAACAAAATAGAATAAACAATTTGCTGGCCATTCAATAAAAAAGTAAATATTTATGACTGTGAATTTGGATTTTTGTCAAAACTGACTTACTTAACGGCGGAAACATATTTTCATGCAATACTGATATTTATAATTACAACACACGTCCTAGAAATCACATTCATCAAGTGTCAGTATCAACAGCTCACTACCAGAAATCTACATACAATACATGTACGTTACTTTACAACGCATTGCCAGATGACATTAAACAATTGAAGTCGGTACACAAATTTAAGTTAAAAGTAAAATCTCTTCTTTTGCAACACTGTTTCTATACAATTAGAGACTATACTGATTATCAAAAAGAAAAATAACGGTAATTTTAATAAAACAGTGATTTATAATGAATTAGTTTACGTTTGTATTGAATAAGTTTTTAAAAGGACTTAGTATTCTTGTAACAAATAATGTACTTCAGCTTCTGGGTCAATGACACCCATCACCATGACGTTTTTGTCCAGTTTCCCTGATACATGAAGCAAATGCTGAGATGGCCCCTTGTTTTGCTTCTGGACGTAGCTTCACTATGTGCACTTTTTGTTGAACTCTCCTTGTGCTTGTAGTGGTAAGAGTAGAGGTAAGGACGAGTTACTATTTTGTTAGTAATGCAGAAAATAAAATCTGCAGTTCGTTTACCGTTGCAAATAAGTTTTCTATATTTTGGGAACGAAAATGTCTAGTTTTTCCAAATGTCGCTACTGTCGCATTTAAAAAAAATATCATTATTATTATTTTAAATTTGTTTTAAACTTTTATTCATTTTTCAGCTATTTATAGTTAAAATGATGGGAAGGGACTCTGAAACTCAAGAAAACGTGCGTAGATTATCATCTCCCCCATCCGTAATACATTTTTTACTGTTTTTGACTAAATAAATCTAAACTAAGTGGAATTCAACCTCTGTCTCGAGTAGAATTCTCACGGCTGGCTACTCTGATCGCTAATATTCCGTAATTTGTCCGAACAATATCAGGCGGCTACCGGAGCAGTACCAGAACCTACGGGCCATGGACGACGCGCGATCTTCTCTTCCTCTTCCTTATCCTAACCTAAACGCTTACTTACACACTCTTAAATTACATGCACTTCACGTACCACACTTGTCGGGAGACCAATCGGGAACTAAGAGCTTGTGCCGGCTGCAGCGGTGCCCTGCTAGGAGAAATATCTGGAGGGGAAATTCTCACGCATGCCGACGCGTGGGTCGGCGCCGTATCTTTCGTTCCTGCGAGGAACCCGGCCTCCTCGGTATATATCATGAATGACACTAACGACCACAACAATTGATTCGCCCAGAAACACGAAATAATCAATTAATAAAACCCCGGGGTGGATCATGAAAATAAAGATTGACATTTAAAAACATGAAGTCGCCATGGTTCATTATGGTCCATAATAATAAGTATGCTTAATTGTTATAAGGATAATATGGTAAAGGAAATAATTGACCACAAAAGGTTTAATAATTTTTATTAGTTATTGGGTAATAATTATTAATATTTTTTATTAATTATTGGGTAATAATTAATAAAAATTATTAAACCTTTTGTGGACCATTATTTCCTTTACCATATTATGGATTACCACAAGATTTCTGCTACCACCACGGAATTTATTTGTTATAAGGATATTATCACTGACGTAATATCAGTATGGTCATTCAGGTTTATAGGTAGTCATAGTTCTTAAATAACAACGGGCATTTTCTTCTAGCATGTAATTTTCTATTAGTTCTCTGATTGGAGAAAGTTACGGGCAATGCGAGACATACTCAAAACAGCAAACCTCTGAATTTCAAGTGTTTTCGAGGGATATTAATTTTCTTTTTCTCGCAGAGGCCACGTCGCAAAGGTCGGAGCTCTGACATGTAATCTGTTTTCTACACATTTTCTTTGTAAATGATTGGAGTCAACGCATAAGGAGTAGGGCATATATTTACTTTATTTGTTAATTTTTTAGAAAAATGACACGCAAATCACCTGGTGGTATTCTATTTTTCCTCTAACGATTCACATGAGAGAACAGCGTGAACATCATTCTCCTCGCTACACGGGTGGTCGGTTCAAAAGTAGAAAATAAATTACCTTGAATTCTACCGGAACTAGTTGACTGAAATTTTCCGAGCGGTGCGTCGATGTTAGAAAAATATTTGATCGCTGGAGTTCAGAACCAATTGTTTATTAACCTACAAAACAATATTGAATATGTTAAATTTTGGTCGCCTTTTTTCGTTGCTAATGAAAGACAATTCTAAGAAAGCACGAATAATGCACTTATCAATGCTCTTACGTAATCCCTTGGATCAAAATTTTGAGGACGTATTTTTAAATCGTCTAACATTATTATTATTATTATTATTATTATTATTATTATTATTAATATTGTTGTTATTAAGCCAATACCATCCCTTTCGAGCAAAGGCCCTTAAGGAGCAGGCACAGCTTCAAACTAAACATCAGGTCAGCCTCTTCGGACGCCATATGCTTCTTAATTTGTGAATTAATCCTACGATATAGGGAAAATATGATTGTAGAATAAGCAATGGCCTCTAACGGATCGTAGAAACTCTTAAAATCTTCAGAAAATCTTCGTAAAGGCAGGTTCCATGATATGTAATGGATGTATATTGACCGAAACGAGTGCACTAAATACGGTGTGTATGCTAATGAAACTAATTATACAATTAATCGTAAGCGCGCCAAGTACTATATACTAATTCTTTTTCTCTTGTTCTGTTAGAACTCTAGCCGAGCTCTGGCAACGTACTTCAGTGTTCGCAACTTTTTCGAGACGGTGAGGAATGGGCTAAAAGTTTGTGGTAGTCAATAACTCGCCCTACACTAACGGGTGGGAGTGCAGATAAAATGAAAAACGGATAGCATGAAGTCCATGGCCCGTTTTGACGGTAGTAATCCAACCTAGTTACTTAGCTGGCGACAAAATTTCCCCACGGTCGGCACGTGAACCTAGGATTACCCGTTATGATGCTAGTGTTGTAGGTTTCGCAACTATATCCACTAAAGAAAATGGTAGATTTCCATTGTAAATATTTCTTAAAAGAAGTACTTTAAATTAGGCCTATGTCATTAAGTATTGTTTACTAAGTATAAAACTTAACGAAACGCCCTATACGTTGCAGTAAATAATACGCTCTAAATCCGCAGAGTCGTTGCATTAGCTCGTCATAGAAGTGTCATTAAGCCCCCTCTCCTGAATCCCCCCCTGGTCGTTATCCAGTGGCCTCTGGCATCGTGAGCCACGCGTAGCCGTAGCTCGCCGACGGCCTCGGGATGAATAAGGGCGGAGCCGTGGCCTTCTGATTGGCTCCCGGCTGCCGCGCCGTGCGTACCTATGGCAATGCCTTGAAGCGGTCGCTGGCGCTCGCACCACTGCCGGCCTCCCTTGCTCGTATCGTCGGTACACAAGAAAAGAGAAACGTCTTGAAACGAGTCAATTTTGACTGAGTATTTCGTGTTTCCAGGCGCGTCAATTGCGTTTGTTATTAGTCCTGTGAGTTTAGAACATGTTATGGCAGGTGATGGCGCGTTCTCACCCCCCTGGAACGCGAGCTCCGTTACTGATTTACGATTCGGTTTGAGAGGGTTTTCCGCTCCAGGTATTTCCCCAGCGGGGACTGCCCAGCTAGGACAACCTCCAGGCTCCCGATTGGTCTCCCGATAGGATGGCAGTGTAGTGCGTGTAAATGTGTGTGGGCAGGATGTAAGGGGTGAGGATGGGACAAGAATGAGGAAGTGAAGATCGCACATGGTCCGTGGCACGTTTGATAGTGTACTGTTCTGGTATTCGCCTCCTGCTTTGCCACCTTAGCCAGCGTCATTTGTGAAAGAAGTGTAGAAATACGTTGATAAAATTTTCTCAACATAGGATACTTGGCTGTCCGGAGTTAGCCGCGTCTCAGTCGAACGAGCTGACGTTCCGGCCATCGTGTTGTGGCCATCTTCAGAGCTATACTGCATTTAGCTATTCAGCAGAATAGCTCCGAAGAAGGCCAAAACACAATGGTCGAAACGCTCGATCGACTGAGACGCGGCTCAGCCCGGACAGCCAAGTATCCATTGACTCCGGACGTCGAAGACTACAAATACATTTTATCGACATAGTTTAACAAGTAAAAATTGTATTACTAATATTTAATTGTATTACTAGTATTAATTTAGTAAACATTTATTAATTAGGCCAACTGATGATTTTTTATAGGTTTCAGTTCTTTGTAGGAAACAAAAAATTATTGGTATTGTTTTTGATATACTTTTTGTTCAAAACATGATGCAATTTATCACAAGTATCGGTTAGAATTTAAGTTATTCTGAACAACAAAAATCAGGACTTTTCACATCAAAACGGGTCATTCGGAATATATTTTGGAAATACTTGAAGTATTTACAACTATACATAAAATGTAAAAGGTTTTGCGTTTAAACACAATTATTAAGGCGTGAAAGTCGATTTTTTCACAATCCGGCAGAAGTTGAGAAACGTTTTTGTTTAAATGAATGCACATGTATAATATTAATTATATAATTTTATTAATTTATCGAAATCGTCAGAAATGTCTATAAAAGCAAACTTTAAGGGGTGGATTTCCGGAACCCTACTCCCTTAGTAATGCACGGGACCTTTTGTTCTTTGGTTTACTAAGGTTAAGATGGATCACGTCACAGACGGTTTTTTAATGGTGAAACTCTTTTTCCTTTACCGAGAAATAAGGGCTTTGCTCAGATTAAAATTGTGATTTTTGTGCACAAAAGATACTTTATGCTCAGTTCTCGCTGGTGTTCCTGAGAATCTAGAAATATGATACCAGGTAAAATGCGATCTGTAGAATTGAAACCAGCGCAGAATTGAAACCAACGGTATAAAATATAATTAACAGTAAGAAATACCTGAAACGTTGAAGCATGATGGTTCACAAAACTGCTGATGGTTCACTGCCACCGGGTCATACCCCTTTGCAGTTCTAATAAATCTATCTATCTATCTAAAATGTTCTTCCAGGAAGTGTTCGTGGTATTGAAGGTTGCCAATAATTCATTCCATAACCTAAACGAGTGGTTGACACAGTATGGCACAGACTTTCACGTATTAGTTTTTTATTTCCTTTGGTCTGGCCTTAAAAATGTACTTTGGCCGGCGCTAGATGACAGCTGGCAAGAGTGTTTGCCAGCTGCCATCTAGCGCTGCCCAAAGTACATTTTTTAAAATATTTTCTTAATTATCCGTTTTCCTAATAATAGAACGGAAATGTTATTTTAAGAATATTAAAGAACAGGAATACCTTGCCCAAAACGGCAATTTTCTTTCAAAAATTTGGAGCCTTTTTTAAGAAAATGACGATCCGTGCTACTGTAAATTCGAAGAAAGTTTCACATTTCACAGAAAGTTTTTGAATCTTTGAAACACTTCATTAGAAGTCACTTGCAACACTTAACCTCGCAAATATAATAGTATTTACAAATTGCTGGAAATGTGCATATTAACAGCATGAGAGGTCTTTCAAAAAAATTACATTAGTGTAATTTTTTGAAAAAAAAAACGAAATTAACTTTACGTCATATTAAAGAGTGCAATTAGCACTCGTTCGAAAGGTTTAAAAAAATTGGGTCCGTTTTTGAGAAAATGATGTTTCTAAAATGCGGAATTGTGAGCTTGTTTTCACAGAAAACGATTGCGTTTTGGAGAAATTTTATATGACATTATTTAAAGCACATGATCTCATAAATACTCTGAAGAGCCAAAAAAATGCTACAGCTCTGTAATATCGTGTAGGGCCCCCGCAAGAACGCAGAAGTGCCCCAACCCGAGGAGGCATGAACTCGACTAATGTCTGAAGTAGTGCTGAAGGTAATTGACACCATGAATCCTATAGGACTCTCCATAAGCTCGTAAGAGTACGGGAGGACGGAGACCTTCTGAACAGCACTTTGTACGGTATCCCAGATATGATCAATAATGTTGATGTCTGCAGATTTTGGTGGTGAGTGGGTGTTTAAATTCAGAAGTGTGTTCCTGGAGCTACTCTAGTAATTCTGAACGTGTGGGCTGCCGCATTGTCCTGCTCGAATTACCCAAGCCCGTCGGGATGCACAAAGGACATGAATGGGTGCAGGTGATCAGACAGGATGCTTAAATATCACCTGTCAGAATATCAGGGGTCCCATATCACTCCAACTGCCCCTCCCTACCTATACTATCACTGAACCTCTACCTCTACCTGAACAGTCGCCTGTTGACATGAAGGGCCCATGGGTTCATGAGGTTGGCGCCATACTCATACATGTCCATCCGCTCGAAACAATGTGAAACGAGACTCGTCAGACCAGACAACGTGTCGGTGTTGGCGGGTCCAGGCGAGGCGTAGAGCTTTGAGTCGAGCAGTCATCAAGGGAAGACGAGTGAACCTTTGGCTTCGAAACCATATATCCTCGTTGCCTCGATAATGCCTCGTTGAATGGTTTGCAGGCTGACACTTGTTGATGGCCCAGCATTGAAATCTGTAGCAATTTGCGGAAGGGTTGCACTTCTGTCACGTGTAATGATTCTCCACAGTCGTCGTCGGTCCCGTTCTTGCACGATCTTTTTTGGGGCAGAAGCGATCCTCGAGGTTTGATGTTTTACCGGATTCCCGATATTTAGGGTGCACTCGTGAAATGGTCGTACAGGAAAATACAAATTTCATCGCGACCTTGGAGATGCTATGCCCTATCTCTCTTACATCAACTATAACACCACGTTCAAACTCGCTTAAATCGCGATAATCTGCACTTGTAGCAGCAGTAACCGATCTAACAGACTCTGGTTGTCTTGACGTTGCCAACCGGAGCGCCGTATTCTGATTGGTTCCAGATCTCTTCATTTCGAAACCCATGGCTGTAACAGTTTTTTTTTCTTCTCTTTAGTGTAAAATACTGTGAACAAATCCCGAATGCCACTAATATAAATATTAACGGCGTGAGAGACAAGTCAAAAATATTACATTTCTGTAATTTTTGAAAAAAAAAAACAAAAGAAGAGAGCATTATGGCGTTTATGACATCAAATAGAGTGCATTTACCACTATCCCTACCAAAGGTTAGAAAAAAATTCGAGACGTTTTTGACAATATCTTGTTTTTGTAATTTTGTAAAATTGCACATATAGCTCCCAATATTGCGCAAAAAATTCTAACATTTTCAAAAATGTACATGACCTTAATGAAAGAACTCACTATGGAGAACAAATTTTGTTTGAAAGAAAAATCGCTATAGTCACTTATGTAGTTATAGAAAGACGCCGAAACATTTCAAAATTTTGAAATTTGAAAATTCAGAGTTGACCGTTAAGAAAGCAGCTTGTTTTGAGAATATTTTTGAAATTGTTCGGGGGTTTCATGTAAAGTACCCCCAAATTTTGAAGGACGTTTTTCAAAATCGCAACGCCTCGAGGCGAATCAGATCGACCAGGGATTATCCATTACGGAAAAAATTTTACTTATGCGCTAGGGGTGTTCACAGACGGACAGAATGTCGGACAAACGGACGGACGGACAGGCGGGCGGACCGGCGGACAGATGGCCGGGCGGACGGACGGACGGACGGACGGACGGATGGGCGGATGGACAGACGGACGAACAAACGGAAGGACGGACGGATGTTTTGAAAAAAACACTTTTTCGGTATCAGGGGACCCCAAAACGTGTATTTCTGTTGAAATCTCGAAATCGATTTCCTGTAGTATTACATAACTTTCTCTACATTACGTATATTGCATGTACGTACGTATACGGGAAAGTAATACATTATTTGTAATGCAATTTTCCTATGAAGAAAAGGAAAGATTACTCGTATTATTTGTACCATGAAAATACTCTGATATTCGATTATACAACAGCTTGGATTATGATGGACGGCTTGGACGAAGATGAAAGTTATGTTAACATTTTTTTCTCCCTAATGGTTTGCCAAATTGCACACGCCACCAGATGGAAAGGATAGGGCAGGCCTGTCGAATGAGGGTCCGTTCACGCACATGAGAATCTTGCAATTCTGACTTGTGCCGATGACAAATATGTCTCCTTTGCGTTGTACCCACAGAGAAAAAAAACCTGTCAGAATATTCCTGCACCGACAGACTTAAAACCGACGCGCACCATTTTGGACTCAAATTTCAGATAAAGGACCTACCCTTCAATGATTGCAGACGATTACGTTATCATTATGTTGCGTTCGGTGAATCTCTACCTTCTTTAAAATAAGTATCCAATTTCATACCCGAAAAAAAAGTCAAAACGGCTTCTATTGTAGAAGCGATAGAAACAACAATGCATCCTACTCACGTTAGCACATTCTGCATCTCGCACTCTTTCGTTTTCGTAACAGTTACATAATTTTATAATAATATAATGCTTATTTTACCCGACTAATTCTTCTGCAATCTCTAGAAAATCTCCCTTTTCCAAACGAATCTTGGAGTATTCTTTGTATTGTTCTCTACCTTTACAAAAAGTTTATAGAAAAATTTGGAGACATTTGTAAAGATCGTATTTATTTATTTTTGAAAAATGATAAGATATTTTACAAAAATGACTTTGATTAGATTTTTTTTAATTATGCTGAAATGATACCAAGATCTAAAGCTAAAGGAAGAAGAGATGGCAATAATAAAGAAGTATCAAGCTTCAATAATCATGTGTATGACATGTTTGAAAATAGGTAAAATTTTTGCAATTGTCCCCAAATCATAAATTTTAATACAAATCAGATTTACTATATTTGTAAGTCCATTTTTCCGTAGTCGAGAAACAAATTTATGGAGAAATTGAAGCCGTTGTTTAGAAAATCGTTTTTTCATATCCTATGAAAATTGTTATAATTTGACACAATTACACGAAATATAAATTTTGAAACAACTGTAAATAAAATCATTCCGTAATGAACGTTTAGGACAGTTTTGAATTATTAATACCCTGCAACTTCGCTACGTGTAATTACAAGGAATTTTATTCTCACGGAAAGAGGTGTCTCGAAATTTAGTTTTTCATTTAATCACGTAAAAATGTTCGGTAGCTAGTTTGACATTTTCAAATGAACCAAACTAAATTTTTAAGTTACGTATGCAGTTCAAAACAGTTGTGTTTAACGGAATTCGAGGTAGTTTCATAGAGTTATTTATCGTGTAATTACTCAGTTCTGAAAAGCCACCTAACAAAAAATTGGATCTCATCATTCGGTTGCTGGAACGGCTCAAAGCCTTCTGAACTCCTTTGATGTGGACAAATGGGAGAACTGCGTGCTCGTTTTTCCTGTAAGTCTCCTTTTCATTCCTTTACGTTCCCTCTGTTCAGCAGCGCAGAGAAAACATTTTCCATGTTTCGTGGAAGAGGCTTTTATTACACGTTGAATTCAAAGATACGTGTCCCCTCTGACGTAAAAGCTACAGGACGTCTGCCTTGAAGTCTGAATCTTTATAAAATACTTATCTTTTGAGTGAATAAATGTGAAAAAATTACTGCACAATGCGAAATATCAACAAAGAATATTTAGTTTCAACAATAAATCTTAGAAACCGTTGAAAAGATATCGTGAATAAAGAGACAAGCCTCAGTGAGCAAAATTAAGTTTCAATGCATTGATAACATTGTAACTTGAATTATTAGAGTGCTAGATGAGGTTAAGGAAGGTACTGCGCTCGTATAAAAATGTTATTTTCGGATATACTGGAAGCAACAAATTGCGAAATGTCGGCCCCTGCATTTATTTGAATCGATTTCAAAATACGCAATGGTAGTTTATGTAGGAAGGACGTAAAATGGTCCTTTCCCTAGCCAGGTGGTCTAGCAACCTAAGCGGAGCGGAGGCGAACATCATACTCTCCTCCACAGCCACACGCGGAGGAGAACAATGGGCGGGATATCTCAATTCGCCGTGTTGATAAGCCGGACAAAATGACTGCAGAGCAGTTGCTAACGACGTAGGGTGGAGCGACGCAGCGTGGCGCGGCGTGGCGCGGCCGGGCCGCTCCCCTAGGCCCCGCCGTCCCTCCGCCATTCAACGCCGGCGGCTGCCCGTGGCAGCGGCATCATCAATCTTCATCGGCGGCGCGGCGGTGTTGCGGTGCGGCTCGCGCGCCTTGCTGCCGGGCGCGGCGGGTGGGCGGCGGGCGGACTGGCGGCCCCCGCCACCGCATCAATTAGAACCGCCAATTGGCGTGGCCCCGCTCCGCCGCTGCCAGCGCGCCGCCGCCGCCGCCGCCGCCGCCGCCGCCGCCACCGCCGCCGCCACTGCACGGGTTTCCGTTGCTACCGGCAGCGCCTACGTTGCAATTACGCCTAGTAACGCTCAGCCGTATCCCGTGTGGCATTGAACGATTAATTGATTAATGATCCCGTCTACTGGTAATGTCGTTACTCCTGCAAGTGTAGTGCATGTTTTATAGCGGGAGGGGGCAGCGATCTTTCCTCGACCGATGGTGAGATCCGGCGCCGAACTACATCGGCTTGCGGGGGTGAGGTTTCGAGGGGTAGGAGATCCCGTAGGCGGCGGCGCATTTGGAGGAGAGAGCTCAGTTTTTATTCATTTGCTATAATGACGTCGATAGTCACTTAATATCCGAATTGCATGCGATATAAATAGCTGTAAACCAACATAAAAAAAATACATTTTAAATTCAATAAAAATAACAAAAATATTTGCAAGAAAACATCATGTCTTTTGGACCCTACGCGTATAGCCAACCCTTTAAAAATGATCGATCAACGGCCTCAGAATAATATTGAAAGTTTGAACGTATGCAATCAAGAATATAAATGTGAAAATAAACTAAAGTTTTGAAAATTAAAATTAAACGTTAAAATACTTTTACTTATTTATCAACAATAGAGAGAAAATATTAAACTTAAATTAAATCAAAGTAAAACCAGACACAGAACAGCACAGCTGAAAGGACAATACAAAGAGATTGGCAAGGAAATAAAGAAATCCGTTAGAAATGATAAGAAGAGATGGATTGACAACAAAGCGGAGGAAGCAGAAAATGCAGCAAAGAAAACTGATATGAAAGAATCGTATAATATAACTAGAACGCTTTCCCACAAAAAGTCAGCGAGATGTTAATGTGTAATGGATAAAAATGGGAAATCAATTACAAACGAAGAGAGGACCAAATGAAGCGTTGGCATGAGTACTTCAACGACCTATAGTGCGAAGTATAGTAATGTAGGCGCTACTCCTAACTTATCACTAGGAGTAGGAGGACCAGGAACAAAGAAATGAAACTCGAAATGAAACGAATGGTGAACAGGAAATCCAAGATCAAATCCGAACAGAAAGAGAGATAAAAGAAGCCTTAAAAATGCTGAAACGTGGGAAAGCTCCAGTTATGGACAATGTATCGACTGAAGTGCTTGTAAATGACAGAAATACTACCGTTAAAATCCTCTACCACTTTTTTAAGGAGTGAGGGAAGAAGAAAAAAGGTCCCTGCAGAATGGAAAGGAGGACTACTTATAAAATTACCAAAGGCATTATTATCCGTCCCATGCAAGATTTGGTCCAAAATACTATTTAATAGAATAAAGGAAATTGAAAAAACAAACAAAAAACATGCTCCGAGTGCAAGTGGGGTTCCTCTTAGAGAAATCATGTATTGACCAGATGCACTTCATGAGGATAATTATTGAACTGAGTGTAGAATAGAGAAGTCGGATATATGCCGTTTTTCTTGATTTTCAGAAGGCTTTTGATTCGCTAAATCGAAATAGTATCTGAACAGTAATAAGGAAATATAAGATACCTGAAGTTTTAATTGAATATCTAAAACAAATATACGATGGATTTGGATGTTACCTAATACGGAGGGGGGATATCAGAGAGAATAGAAGTAAAACAGGGAGTGAAACAGCGCTCGTCCAGTCGCCTCTCCTATTTATTGAAGTGATGGATGATGTGATGGAGAGAATATCAACAAAGGAAAGAACGGGTGTTAGATGGGGACTCTGAGAGACCTAGAGTATGCGGATGACGTCTTCTCTCTCAACATTTTATGAAAATAGCTTAAGTATATAAATGAGGAAACAAAGAAAGTGGGGCTGCTAATTACTTGTAGTAAAAAGAAATCTTTAAGAATATATAAGAATGTCCAAGACACTTTTCAAATTAACCAGAAAGAAGTAGAAGTTGATCACAAGTTTTAATATTTGCAGAGTATAATAGCTGATGATGGGGGCACATATGAAGAAGTTAAACAAAGAATTAACAAAGCAAATACTCGTTTTATACAATTAAGAGAAATCTGGAAAAACAGGAATTTTGCTTTAAAAACAAAACTACGCATTTTCAATTCAAATGTACAATTTGTGCTTTTATGTGGAGCAGAAACTTGGAAAATAACGGAGAAAATAGCACATAAATTAAAAGTATTCATAAACCGATGTCTATGAAGAATCCTAAACATTAGGTGGACACAAGTAATAACAAAGGAAGAGCAGCTGAAGAAAGCTGATGAAACGTCAATAGCAACGCAAATAAAACGCAGAAAATGGAACTGGATAGGACATATTTTAAGGAATACCTGAAAGTCAATTGAGAGAGAAGCACTATGTTGGGAACCACAAGGGAGTAGAATCCAAAGTCGTCGAGAAAAACATGGAGAAGGACAGTGGAAGGAGAGATCCGGGAGACTGCTACAACGTGGAAAAAAATCATCCCTGTGGCAAACAAACGAGTAAGGTGGAGATCATTTGCCGAGGCCCTACGCTCCGAAATGAACCTTTGCTCCGAAATGAACTCCGAAATGAAGGATGAAGAACAAGTTATAAAGTGATAGAAAATTTGTTTAAACATGCAACGGAGCTCCTATCCAGCGGGCCCCATAACCACGTTTGGTCTGCTTATGCATTCATCCACTCCTGATCGGCTCCAAGCACTTGATGGCTCAGGACATCAACTGATGCCATTCCAGTGCCTCTGACCGGGCCATTCCAGGCCCTGCTGCCGGCTGCTCTGATCGGTAGTTTTCCGTGGTTTCTCGATACAAGAAAGTGCCGGAATAGTACCGTAATACACTGCCCGTGGTGCGCGATCTTTCCTTCCTCTTCGTTGTTCTTTCTTTATCCCCTTATTTACACCCACTTACACTCGAATGTACTACACTATCACATGTCAGGAGCTTAGAGCCTGTTCCGGCTGTGACGGTTCTCCGCAGGCGGGAGACACCTTGTTGGGAAAAATCCCCGCTAGCCGAAGTAGGTCGGCGACGGAATCCCGCCATCCAGTGGGGGACGTTGTCCGCTATCTCCCGCGATAAAACGTTCACGACACTTATGGAACTAATGACCTCAGCAGCTGACGCGCCAGGAATCACAAATCAATCAATTAATCAATCCAACCCCGTGGTTTAATTTACTTTGCCTCTTCTGCGCGTTACCGTGTAACTTCCTCGGGTAAATTGAGGGAATGATTCTGCTAATGATTATCGTACATGATAGGCAGTACATGGCCGTGTTTTAGTGGTAAAAGAGAGGTAAAACGAAAAGAACGTCATGAAACGTGAAAGCCGACCTTGTATCCGATAAATTACTCAATTTACACATGAACTGAAACTCGAACTGCTCTCTCAGAGGTGAAACGCGAAGAATCTGACCACGGTTTGTGCCATGTGACTCCTGCTTCTACAATTTATCAGCTGTCGTTAAGTTTCATCTTGCTGCATTCTCCATATGTCTCGTGTATACAGGTTGTCCATGTAGGTCTTATTTCAACCCTGTGTCTCTAATGCGTCAAATTTTATTTTCAGATTAATAATAACAGATTTAAAGTACATTTACAAACTAATGTCAATGAATCTATTGATTTATCATTATTTCCATTAATTTTTGGCCGATGTTCAATCCTTTTGAAACGCCCTAAAGATTGTTCTCGGACCAACCAGCAAATTAGACTTGGAGAAGCGTTTAAAGAATTTGCTCCTATCGGGAACTGCAGTAATATGACATTTTGCTACCAATCCTTTAAAATTGATATATTATTACTTTGTCGTCCTTTCGAAAGTATTTCGTAAGAAGAGAAAGTTGTGTAATCGTGCGCCGGAAAATGGGGAATCTTCGGCGGAAAAACTCTTATTGCCTGTCCTTCGTAACGAAAAAATGGATAAAGCCTATTGGTATATACAATAAATTACTTCCTGTAACAGGTGTTGTAGTCAGAATCTATGTTTTGCGGGTCCTTAATATCGAAAAATCTGTTGACGGCAAAATGTCTGTCCGTCCGTCCGTCCGTCCGTCCGTCTGCTCGTCTGACTGTCCGTCTGTGGTCAACGCTAACAATCGTTTAGTCGATTTTCTCAAAAATTGATATTTCCCGATCGATCTGAAATATTGATATTCCCCGATCGATCCTTTGGGAGACTCAAACGGATATTTGGATTTTCATGGTATTTTACATGAAGTGTCAAAAACATTTCCAAAATTTTCTCAAAAATGGCTCCAAATTTTGTGATTAAACTAGGTTCTCGAATAGCGTAAGAAACACTTAACAGAATGGTGCAGATCTCATGTTCGTAGAAATTTCAATATTTTTCAAAAATTGCAAAAATGTAATTTTTGGGCGTCTCTCTACAACTGTAATATTGAAAATAGAGATTTTTTTCCTTAATGAAATCTTTTCCTAAAAGATAGGTTTTAAAATAACGTCATGTAGAGTTTTTTCAAAAATAAAAGTTTCAGCCTAATTATGTGCGAAATATAGAGAATTTAAATTTTTTCTCTAAAACGGCACAAATTCTTCCTTTAAAATTTCTCCTCGTTTGTGTCAAGGAACGGTAAAAAAAATGATGTTAGTTCTATTTTCGGCCAACTATCCATATTTTCGAAAATTGCAAAAAGTTAAAATTTCAAAACTACATAATTGATTATTGAGCTTTTTCCCCTTATATAGTCTGTTGGAACAAATCAACTCTTTACAAAATGTGAAGTGTTTTTTTTAACGAGTATTTTTTGCGTAATCTGGATTTGACATTAATGCAATAGAAAAAGAAAACATTTTCTCCAAAATAGCTTCAAATTTTTTCTTCAGTCTCATTTCCACGGATAGAGGAGAGGTCGATTAAAACAATGGTATGGGTCTCATTTTCGTTAAACTCTTTAAATGTTCGAAAATTGCAAATATCGAAATAATGTGAGAAAATATGTGCTGTTAAGCACTACTAGTTTCTTCTACCGTCCAAACACATATGTACAGTGTGCTATGAAATTTTAAGGTATCTCGCGAGGTGTAAGGGACGCTTCCGTATCATTCCGTGTCCCTGTAGCCAACCACCCCACGATGAGTTGGCTAGTTTGTGGGCGGATGCGAGAGCGATTGGTGGCGATCAACGCTTTCCAAGCGATTGGTTTCCCAGTGTTCGTTTTTTGCTCTCGAGGAGCTTAAATGGCGGCGTTAGTTGAGCAACAACAGCCTTTCTTCTGCAGCATCGTTGACCGGATGGTCCTTCAGTTCGCGTTCTTACAGTGGCGGATTTTCAACACTAGCTACATAGCTGGGTCGAATTCAACCACTGTCAGGAGGAAAATTTTAGGATTCGGCTGGCCAGATCCATAAATTTGGCTGACCAGACCCATTTTCCAGTTGTTGTTTTTTTCGATGAATACCTGATGAATCCCGGAGTAGCACCCTAACAAACGGGCAACGGACCACGCGCCATCTTTCCTTCCTCATACTTATCCCTCGCCTCTTTACACACACAGACACTTACATGCACTACCCGTCCACACATGTCGGGAGTCCAAACCGGAGCTTAGAGATGGTCTCGGCTGGCGCGGTTCCCTGCGGGGAGAGAGACCTGGAGGTGATGAGACCAGTCCGGCTATCTCATGTTCTGCAAGGGAGGAACACCGCCACCTCTGGGACATAACGTGCACGAAGGGTGCACACAAAAAGCTCCTCAATTTTCCTTGGGAAGGAGACGGTGAATCCGCACACTGCTGGGATGCACTCGAATAAATTTGGCCCTGTCGCCTCCCCAATGCAACGTTTTTGGCACTAATGGCATAGGCAGAGTCGGACACATCAGTTCCGATCGTTCTCTGCGACGAATTTTGTGGCCGAAGACCCATAGTGAGATCAGCAGGAATTCTCGAAAAACATTGGTTGAAGAGACTAGCCACTGTTGCCGGATCGTTCATTTCTCTATCTTTATCTTTTAAAACAACAGTCTCTACAAGGTTTCTAGTTGATATGGTGGTATATTTTACTCTATCCCACATTGCTTTTGTTTTGTTATTGGAGTTCAAAATACCCTGATCGTGTTTCATGAT
The DNA here is from genome assembly GCA_038098605.1 of Gryllus longicercus. Taxonomy (NCBI): domain Eukaryota; kingdom Metazoa; phylum Arthropoda; class Insecta; order Orthoptera; family Gryllidae; genus Gryllus; species Gryllus longicercus. The sequence goes on from JAZDUA010000423.1 coordinate 25,324, forward strand.
TTATCCATGATGTTCTTATCCCTCGTGTTATCCAAGAATTGCTTTCTCGTGAAATGTTTAGTTTTTTGAATAGGAAAGCTCGAGGGTCAGCGCGAGGAGACTACTACGTCAGAAAATGTTGGTTCCTGCGCTGCCATTATCGAGAACGAGCGATACCGATATTAGGCACATTAAGGGGGTGCGCCCATCGCATCAGCGCACGTGAAGGAAAAGATGGATAGCGAGTGCTGGAGGCGTCACCGGTTCTCTCGACGTTTAACGCCCAAGCATTTCTATTAAACTTCTTAAACGCATTATTTATTCCATATTAATGGAGGAAGTGACAGAACTACGTGTATTAACTGGTATGGCATGCTCCACGCCGAAAACTGAAGTAAAATTCGGGCTTTACCCATGCAGGAGATACAAATGTTTGTTTGAAATTCATGATGCAATCATATCAATGTAGTGATATATTTGTTTGAAATCCGCCACTGGCGTTCACTTTTTGTTCAACAGAAGAAAGCCCTAAACGAAGGACTTGTGTCCGATACCTGTCATTCTCCCTTTTTTGTGGCGACACGACTCCTTTTCATTCTACCAACCCTCTGCCATCAACATTTTCCGTCGTACCCCTTGCTCTCTTCTATCAGTCCCCGTTATCTTGCACAACTCTGTCTTCAAAGCACATGGCCACCGTATCTCGCCTACGTTGTTAGCATGCGGCCACCGACCCCCTGTGGTTATCGCGCCAGACCGACAACCGACTGAACTCATCTCCCTGTCCCTCCCCCATTGTCACTCCCGCTAACATCAGCGAAGGGTGACACGCTGCAGGCCATTTCCAGCGACGCTCCGTGAGGGCATGTGGCCCAAGCGGGCGCCAGAGACGCGAGTGCAAGCGAAGTGCCATGTAGAATGGAAAGGTTCTCAACATCCCATTTTATTGGGTCGTCTTGGGCAAGTCACAGCCTGTTAGTCAAGTAACTCGTAACACTGTGAGAAAATCGTGCATTTACGATTTATTTAGTCATGCACTTAACATAAATCAGCTATTGCTAGTTCATCCAACCGGAAGTGTGTATGTTGCTGCAGTGACGTCACTATGCGGACGTTCAAGCTCCCGATTGGATGAAACCGCGAGCAGCTGATTTACGTCAAGTGCATGGTTAAATAAATCCTAGTATAGGCACTGAGCCTTACAGAGCATAAATTAATATCTGAAAGTGTGCTACACTAACTACTTCGGTGTTTACAATCTCGTCTCTTTATATAACTACCTGAAGTCACCTGACGTCACTCTGATGTCCATAACTATTATCTAATATGTAGGAAAAGGGATGAAGCCTATCACAGTGAAAAATAAAAGCACTTTTTTCATTATTAAATCCACGCTACGCCACGCCACGTTTCACCCACTCACCATCTCACAATCCCTGCCTAGCTCCGCCCTCCCTGCACGCCCACACACGCCTCCCTCCCCGCTCCCCTCCCCGTCCCACCGCGCAGCCCGGTCCCACTCGACCTAGTTCCCACCGCCTCGCAACACGGAATAATCAGATGCGTTTCGGATTCCCACCAATTCCCACCATATCTTCAATATCATCCCTTCACGAGAAGGATTTTTAAACTCTATCTTAATGCTTTCATACATCGAAATAGGAATCAGTAGTATTTGTTCTGCAATGATATTCCTAGAAAATTAGTTTTTTTATACTGTACTAAAAATGAAATTACATTTAATGAATGCACGTTGACAGGAGATATTCCCAGTTTTCTTGCACTCAATGTATCTTCTCTATGCTTATCGTTCATTTTCTACGCGTCATTTTCATCATCCTGACCACAATGCTGGGATAGCAGAAAACAAAGGCGTAGAACAGGTGGCTCATTCCGCGTTCGTGAATCGCAAAGTGGTTCTAATGCGGCCTGCAGAGAGATGGGAAATCGTTTCTTTCCCTAGCAGCGTATTTCGGAAGAGAGGCGCGTCGAGACCGCTTAATATATCCACCTTTACTTCGGAACACGCCCACTTGGCGAATATCAAGTTCTTCAGACCAGGGTTTCGTGATCGGAAGTAGTTGATCGAGTTTGAGCGTCCTTGACAGCGTACAGCAGAGAAAAGGGCTGTGAGCAACCTGGAATGTCTACCCGACTGACGAATTACCCTTTTCCACGAAAACACTTTTCGCGCCACACGAACAAAATCCAGGCCAACGTTATGTGCACTTTCAACGCCATCGAATAGTGCGTCTAAAGGTTTAGCCCTCTGTTGGGTACCTGTGGGGTAAGAAAACATTACTCTTTCGTCCGCGCCGCAAAATAATTAACGAGAAATTTTATGACGCTTATTACTCTTTATTGATTTTCTGTATAACTTATATGTCTTTAATATATCATTAGATTAAATATGGTGTGCACAATATTAATAACTTCGCATAATATTTTGATTAGAATGTATGTGAAGAAGCGATGAAACGCATGATTTCGAATAATTTGTTTCGTATGTGTTCTATTTTAATATATGATTGTCTTTAATCTATAGACACTAAAGACTAATAATATAATTTTATAATCTGTTGAATTGAATTGGTTTTGATAGTATAATGTTAACTAAGTTGGCTAAGCCATCGAAAGCTGCTCTTGTATAAAATAATGTTATCCAAGACGTCTCTAATTATTTTATTTGGAATGCCTCTAACGGCAAATCACCAATATACCAAATACTATTATACCTACACGAACTGATAGATCGGCAACGAAGTAAAAAAATAAGGTAATCCCTCCCATGACAGCATCAAGAATATTCTCACTCAGACTGTACTCTCCTCCCACCCCACTAAACAATAAGCATCTCTGTAGAATGGACTATATCTAGACTTTTTAACTCATCTGGGGCAATCACATTGAAAAAAGATAATATAAACCAAAGCAAAACTTCATCAATTAAAATCGATATTAAACACATTTCACTACAATAAAATACAGCCACAGCAATAAACAACTTCATAATTAGACCTACAATTACTTATGATTATCCTATATGGACTAATGCTGCCAATATAAATCTCTGCAAACTTCAAATAATCCAAAACCAATTCTCGAAAACTATAAATAAACCTCCATGGTTCATTTTCTTCATCAGCTTCATAAGGAATTCAAAGGGGAATAATTAGATCAGGACATCATATACCGTGCCACGTCCTTCTATCATAACATACATGAAATTCCAGCATTTTCCAATTCAAACACCTAAAAATCAATCCATAGAACCAGAGTAACTTATACAGGTGGTATTTTGCTTTTAGTATTTGCTTGTCATCCGAGGTTACGTTTGTATATTTAAATCTTTTTTCCTCTAAATTTTGATCTAATACTTCGAGAGTTCTGAATCTCTTTTTGGCTTGGACTCCGTAACTGAGATTTTTATCACTAGATTAATTTGCACTGCGGACAATAGAATAAGAATTAAATATTTTGGGGTCTTGAATGTTGTCATTGTCTGACTTCTTTCTTGTGACGTTTCCGTGTTGGTTATTAATTGATAATTAATCTATTCACCCCTAAGGACCATCCTGCCAATTTTAATACAGTGGAAGGTGAAATCAGTCACCATAGTGATCACCTGTCCAGGAATGGAGAGGACACTAGAGAGAATTCATAAATGTCAATAACATATTCATAAAAGTTATTCTTAAATGAGCGTCAACAACTTGGCAACTAAAATGGCGATCGTACCTCCGGCCGCATTGCGAAAAATACTTGTTGACAGCTAGCATACAAGTATTCACGTATTCTACGTAGAAGCAGTTAGTGAAAACGGCCCAGACAGATATTCAATTTGCTGAAGCAACCTGGAATTTTATTACGGACCTGCACACACAATTCACTTAATCAGGAATAAGTTTACTTCAATGCAATATTTCCCTTTTTTCTTTCATGTAAAAACATCCAAACAATTTCAACTACGCTTCCGTTTGGTGATATATAGATCTTTGTTCCCCTCCGCATGTTGTGGCGTTCTGAGGCGCGCGGGGTTCCGGCCGCCGCGCCGGGGGCGGCAACTGGTGGGGTGGAGGGGCGTGGCGGGGGGGAGGGGCGGGAGGATGGGCGGGGTGGCGTGGGGTGACGCGGGGTGGCGCTGGGTGGCGCGGGATGGCGCGAGATGGCGCGGGGTGGCGTGGGGTGGCGCGGGGTGGCGTGGGATGGCGCGGGGAGGGGAGGGGAGGGCGAGAGGGTGTTGGCGTGCGGAGTTCCGAGTGGAGCGGAGGGGCTCGTTAGCAGCACGCGCTGACCTTTTCCTTGCCCCTCAGCCCTGCCAGAGACGCGCTTTTGACTTTGTCGCAAATCTAGGTACTCACGTAGTAAAACGAAACTATTGTACTCCTTGGACGGAAAACAGCGATCTTTTTTTCTTTTGCAGACTAGCGGCACATGTCTGATTTATTTTAAACCACTCTTTAAATCCTCCCGATATGCTAATAAGAACAGTGTGAAAATTTCAGCGAAATCGGCCAGCGATGTGTGACATCTATGTGTGTTGCGTTTGAATCGATGTGCGACATACGCAGATTCCTTGCTATTTATATGATATTATATGATATGATAGATGTAAATTAAAGTGTATAATGTGGTCCTGGTATTAAAAGGTGGATAAATCTTGATCGTGTATACGTAGTAAATTACTTCCTCTAACACGCTCTGTAGTCAGAATCCATGTTTTGACAATGAAATTCCTGACCCCGAAAAATTCGTTGACGTTAAAAGTACTGTTCCATCTGTCTGTCCGTCCGAGCGTTCGTCCGTCCGTCCGTCCGTCCGTCCGTCCGTCCGTCCATCCGTCCATCCGTGCGTCTGTGCGTCCGTCCATCTGTGTGTGATAAACGGTAGCACTTAAACCGTCCAGTCGACTTACTTCAAAATTGATATTTCCTCAACGATCTGACAAAACTAGAGGCACTGAGAATTTGAAACTGATATCTTAATTTTGGGGGTACTTTACATGAAGTCTCAACAACAGTTTCAAAATTTTCTTAATTTCTCGGATTCTGTTTTCACTCAGCGAGGGTAAAAGACATTTAAAACAATGGTGCAAGTCTTACTTGCACCTGCATGATTTCTTTATCTCCTACAAGCTTAAGAAGATTATACTTGTAAGTACGTGAATGTGTCAGGGGTAAATCATTTCTGTTATTTTCGGCAGACCTATTAGAAAAATACACAGCGAAGAAACACTTAAAATATAGAGAGAGTATATTCTGTGCGTATTCTCGTCATTTGCAGTAATTATTTTTATTGATCGGCTTGCACTGATAGTAGCGCCGTCTCCAAAGACCAATGAAACAAGCAAGTTCAAAAGATATTTATGTCTCGTGCTCGCACATGCTATTAACTTGCAGAAGTAATTTGATTTTGCAATTGGTCAGTAGTTTATCCATTTTATTATTTTATAATGTGTATTGCTCATTAACATTAGTATATATTCGTGATGAAATTGTATAATAGGAAAGGAGTAATGTAATACAATTAGATGGAATGCTCTGCACATTTTCATTGCTAAAAATACATCTGAAACTGTTTCTAATTTTTGATTCTTCGATTTTTGATCTTTCTTTCAGGAATTCATTGATTAGCTAGCATGATTTCTTAACTGCCGGCACTGAAGTATGCTGCAACTCATTTCCAGCCAGAAACAGCAATGTTCGATATCATAGCCTTGCAAACCTCATTTGACCTCAGATGTTGTGTAATAATGATCGAACGGGCAGCAACTTCCTAATGAAGAATGGAGGATATATCTCGCTGTTTCATGTTTCCCACACATCTAAGTCGCCTATAATGTGTGAATATTCACATGACAATAACATTTTAAAGAAATGAAAGTCGAAGTCTAGTCGGAAGTTTCACAGATATTTCAAAGATCGTAGTTAGATCAAAACATTAATATTTTTTAAAAATTGTCTCACGCACAGAACTCCGTGTGGGATCTTGAACCGACACGCAATACGCGAATAACCATGGTAGCCTAGTGTCGAAAGTCCTGCTAGTTTTCCAGCTATTCTAGAAAGTCCTGTCATCGACGAGATATTAACCCTGGACATACTCGAAAGGACAGGTTCTGAGTCACCTCGCCGGTGAAGCATGATTGACTTTTCTTGTATGTTAGTAAGAACTGAAAAACAATTCACAACGATAATTTGCTGAGCTTTCTTTCGTCTTACATTTACAATTACCCAAAATATTTAAATCATTGGTAAGTTTCTTTACTTGATCAAATTTGTTTTTGCCAGTTCAGCATCTTCAGATGGAAAACGCTTGTCGAACGGAAGTGGTAGGAGTGGTAGGCAATAGGAACTGATGACCAATGCATTAGTACTTAAACGAAAGTACGCTTGTCTGAACATCAGGTATGAAAATAAATCGATTTTCACAGATCATGGCTCTGGAGACTATAGATTTCATAGTATCAGAGAGGAAATTTTATAAAAACAAATTCGCATTATTTCAGAAAATTGTGCAACAATTTTATTTTATTTTGTTCAATTTTATTTTGTTCGCAATCTCATTTTTTTTTGTTTAACTGAGAATAAGGAAGATATCATTACGATAGCGATCTTCTAATTTGTAAATATAATCACCTGTATCTTGGCAAGAGATCACAATCATGAAAACGTTTTGTCTAAGTCTTGTCACGAAAAGCAAATAACTTCTTGCTAAAACACCAAACTGTCTACCATGACAATACTTTTTGGAGCGAAAACTATGAACAGTTTATGAAACAATTCTGTTGAACAACGACCACTAAAAATGGCACTTTTTGTATTCTCAAAATTTACAAACTACCCTAATATTTCACTTTCGAATAGCATAGATTTATAGAACCCAGCGACTTTTACATTTAATGTTAAAAAACTACCTATTCTAAATATTGTTAACGAGAATAATATTAAGTTGTCTTACTCAAGTGCGTTTCTGTTTTCATTATCAACTTTCATAATGAAATTTCGCGCCTAATTTTTGTTTTGTCGTAGTTCAACCAACTGTTACGAGAGAGCGCGATTTCACTCAAGGGCTGCCCAAGTCTTTCCTTCTGATCTTCTGTATCGACAATTGCATTTTGTTTCGAGTTTTTTTAACGAGAATTTCTCTTGAATACAACCCTTTCTTGTTAATATAGGCTTTCTCAAAATACAGTATAAAAGAAGGTTGGCCAGTGAATCTTCATATGAAGGAATAATGGCAGGCAGGTGATTTTTTTCTGAAATCCGACTGAAATCCCTGTTAACTTGGAATCTAGCAGTGGATTTCATTGCCTGGCACAAGGGGCGTTAGTGTCGCCTGGGGACTAGCAAGAAAGTCGCATGATCATGACACTAACGCCTCTGGTGTCAGGCAACGAGAGCAATTCCCAGATCGTAACTCGGGACGACTTTCAAACCAGATATGTCTACCTATTATCACTATTAGTTTTTTTTAGTATATCTTTATTAGTGAACGAATGTACATAGTTCAGTATTATGTATACTACATCATATGTATTTTTATGTCTTATATTTAACTTAAATTCTAATCTTACAACTAAATCTAAGTACACATGAATAGGAAACTCACAGAGCACCTATGTGATTAATTGAGTTCTGAAAATATGCTGAGGAATGAATCTAATGGATATCTAATTTTTATTCTTGTTGGGAGCTGGTAGGTGGTGGCTAGGCCGTAATGGGTGGCTTGGGTTATTGTGTTTATTTTGGAGAAGAAATTGTTAGATAGGAGCGCGATATGGTCAAGTATAGGGGGTAAATTAAATTCTTTATGCAGTTGAATGTTTGAGATGAACCAGGGAGCATGAGTGGCAAGTCTGAGGAAATTATTTTGGATGATCTGTAATTTATTTATATTAGTTTTAGAAGCATTGATCCAGATAGGGCATGCATAAAGCATTAGGGGTCTGATTATTGATTTATAGATGGTGATGGCATTGTTTAATGAGAGCTTACTATTGCGATTTAAGAGTGGCTTTAGTTGAATTAATTTTATTTTGGCTTGCTGTGCTTTTACTGTTATGTGATTTTTCCAATTTAGTCTGATATCAAGATTCAGCCCTAGGTATTTGACAGATTCATTGTGCGAGGTCCATGGAATTGGTTTATTGTTTATTAGGAGTGGTGTTGGGGTTGAAAATGTTCTTAATGAGAATATTTTGGCGCATGATTTTGTCATGATCACTATAGTGTTCAAAAACTCAAGATCAATATCTTAACAAAAGCCTAAGTTGTCTGTATGGCTTTTTTGTTGTTTCTTCATTTCGAGAATCATATAACATAAATGAGAGAATATGGTACAATAAAAGCAAGATTTAAAAAATAAATTGTAATATTTATCGAAGTTTAACTTTTTTGCTTGTTCCAATCGAGCATCAATGAAATAAGCAAATGAAAGATGAAATTTCCATGTTTAAGGCAATTATTAATAATACATAAAAATGTTGTTGATTTAGTACATGCATGTAAGAACAAATGTGGCATTCAGTAGATTCTGACTAACAGTTTTGGGGCTACAGTTACTTATGGTGAATATAAATTGTGTTTTTATTTGTTGACAGTTCACATTTATTACATGACAGTTGTAGTTCACATTTATTACATGAACAGTTTATATATTGAATGGCGTTCGTTACTACAGAAAATCAGTAAAAGCTATATTTTTAATATGCATCATTGGATTCTGGCAGGGGGAGGCAAAGCCCCATGAGACCCCTTCCCTCAGATGCTCCGCTGATCAAAATACATCAAGAAAAAGAATCAAAATAATTTGAAGAGGAAAACTGCCATATAGTCATCTAAGCCATTGAATAAAATAATATGCTATGCTAGATCTTAATCTTTTTTGGTACAACCTCGTCTGACAATGACAATTTTTGCACTCTTAAGTCAAGAAAAAGTTATTTATGTCTTTATTTATTTTTGAATACATGTCTAAAATAATAGATTTTCTTAAAATGTGTAGCTTTTTGTGCAGCTATTACTGCAGCAGAAATAAGGTATTTTAATATAATCAGTAATAAGAGAATATCATGTTAGTCTCCTTCTATATTTCATAACATGTTTCAACAATTGAATAGCCTTCAAGCAACATGACGTATTTTAAGTCATTTAGTCAATTAAGAAGACTCACTTCATCACTAAAATTTTGTATCTTTGGATAATTAATAATATATACGGCCATTACAGTATTATAAATTTCAAACATGCATCTTGGTTGTTTTTGAAAAAAGAAAAAAAAAAAAAGACAGGCATCAGTCATATTGAAACGTTCCTTTCTTAACCTAGTTATATTTATTTGATTGTGAATGATTCAAGCGTACTGGATTTTTTCAAATACAGAATACCTAATACCTTGGCGTTTTGATGTGTTTTTGTCCGGAATTATCCCACTGTTTTTTAATGTCTACTTTAATATAATTTTGTGTTTATTTTTTCTCCCCCCAACGCTCCACCCTTCTGCTGCGCCCTGCTTGCTTTCACGCCCCGTCCCATCCCGCCCAAGCCTCACCGCTACCCTGTAATACCTAAATGCATTAAACCATTTTTACTTTCTCGCCTTGCTACGTAAGAACAGAAACTATTGTAACCAGGCGCCGGAAATCCATTTCGAAAAACTCGTATTATCGGACCTTGGTAACGAAAAAGCGGATAAATCTTGCGGAATTACAATATATAGTAAATTAGTTCTTCTAATACGTTGAGTAGTCGGAATCCCTGTTTTGTGGGTTCTTGACACCGAACAATCAAGTGACGGCAAAACGTCTGTCTGCCTGTCTGCACGATCGTCAGTCCGTTCGTGCGTCTGTCTGTGGTCGAAGGTCGATTAGATGAAAATCGAACTATCCTTCAACACGATTTTGCAGAATATCTTATTTTTGGTATAACCTACACGAAAAAATGAGTAGTCTTAAAGAAATCAAATAATTTAAGACAGACCTAAAGGATGCATAATATTAAATACACATTAATACAAAAAATAATAATGAAAATAAGTAATATTACTACTTAGCATGTTACTCGAATGCATTCTGCAGCATTCTACAGCATTCGAAAGCATGTTACTCGAATACTACAACATAAATGTAGATAAAGCCTGTATTAACTCACGTTGACCAGCTACAAAAAGATCTTCAGTGTCGTGGATTTTCACAGACAGCCTTCATGGAGAGAGATGTATTCCAAGTCTCGCAGCGCGAATCGTGAGGTGAGCCGCGTGATGACGAGGGAGGCAGGTGTGTCGCACGGTGCGCCGAAGCCAACCGTGGCATGCGACAGCGTCGAAAGCACGCAACGCGCCCTTTCTACATGCCTTTATTCAACCAGCAGTTGTTGGCTTGTCTCAATTCACACTACCTCGTAGCTCAATTCAGATAGTAAATCATCAGATTATGAGGGTTTTTTTTTTTTTTGTCGTGTTCTTTCTCAATCAAATCTTCCAGTGAAGTGTTTTTAAGGGAGTATTTACAATTTAAACATCTCAGATCTGTATTTGTCAGTTACATTCTCTACTATGCCTTCGTCACCCACTATCTTAAATGAAAATTACTATTCTTATTCGACAACGTAAGAACTCCCACGCAGAGCGCACGATGTATGTAGATTTAGTCCGGCAAAATGCACGTTTTCGGATTACCAGCAGGAGTGCTGCGTATATTAGCACGAATTTACCGTAAAAGTAGAACGAAAATATTTTAATGAATAATATCGATTAATACTAAAGTTTTCAATGACGTTATACATTCCTTCTGGTGTTACAATGTGATATTAATAATTTCTTTATACAAATGGAATGTTAATTATTTGACTGTCAAGCTATCATCACGTAGACTATGATACGAATTACTAACACTAAATCCGGTCCCAACGGTGGAAGGGTTTTCGACACTAGATAGATAGCTAGGTCGAGTACCGCCGCTGTCTGGAAGAGAATTCTAGCAGCCGGCTGCTCCCATCGATTGTTTTTCGTCGTTTCTACGATGAATACCACGCGAATGCCGAAACAGTACCGTGGACCGGCACGATCCTTCCTTTCTTTTCTTTGTCTTACCCTGATCCCTTCCTTACACACACACTTACATGCACTACACTATCACATATTTCGGGAGCTTAGAGCTTGCCCAAGCTGGAGCGGTACCCCCTAGTGGGAGATACGGGGATGGGAAAATCCCGTAAGCCGACGTCTAAGTCGGCGCCGGATGTCTTCGTCCAGCAGAGGAAGAATACCCCATCTCCCATGATAAAACATATACTAAACTTACGGAACTAATTTTCAAAGGAGTTGACGCGCCTGGAAATACGAAATAACCAATTACTCGTGGGATCAGTGACGTGTGACCGATAACTCACACTAAGGTTTCAATGTCCTCTGCAACGCGTCTAGGCGAGACCAAGCTGCCTAAGCAACCGAGCAGTGTTTAGTTCTGCTGTGGGCGTTCAGTTTCTACTTTGTATAACGATTACAAAAAACTCCAATTAGTTCCGTCTTGTTACAAAGGTTGTTTCATACGTCACTAAGAGAACTACGAGTATATTTCTTTTAAGTGGGACGGTCTTCGATATTGTTGTATGTTGGTACTTATTGTGAGATACATATTGGTTTCAAATTGATCGCGTTCCTTCCGGGTGTGACATCCGGACGTGTTTGTAACTTTTTTCGTGTCTCGAGTTTCGTGTTCATTTCGAATTCATGCTTCAAAGAGCTCTTTCCTTGATAAATCGCACATAGTATACTATAGGTAGCGAATTATATTTCATGGCTGAACACCGCGAGCAAACATACGTCTTACCATCTGTAGTAGCGAATTACAATGACCTTACCGTGCGGCGCACATGAAATTGAAGCCGCACGCCATACAGGGCTCCCTGCCATTTAAGGTCTGGCACCGATTAAGACCTCATTTCTTTTTTAGAGCCGCCAGGTGTCTAAGATGTTCCGCGAATTCTAAATCCGCGTACCGTCACGTCGCCAGCTCTATTTACGACCACACACCCTAATGGCTCCACTCCTTTTAGGACATCTCCTAATGCAATCTTGCATCGACTAGAGCCTCGCACAATGTATTTTCCAAAAGCCCTGGTCCCCGTGCTTTCTGGGGAATTTCGTTTCTTTTTCTAAATAGATAATTTTTACAAAAAAATATGATATTGATTATTAAATAATAATATATGTTTTAATGTCGACCTCTTCTCTTGTCCGTGAAAGGCCAGTCAATTAAGAACTACTTTTTTTAGAAAATGAAAATATGTTATTTTAAGAATTATTATTTATTATTAGCATTGGGTCTGCTGCCAACCTGAACATTAATTGATGCAGAAATGCCGCCACCCTGCTCGCGATAAATCGGTACAAGCACTAAGTTCACTTAATTGACCGTGTCGGTCTATTTCAAAGAACTGTTTTGCAAACTTCAAAAGTCAGAGATAAGTTAAAATTTAATCAACATGAAAAAGTAACACAAAAAAATTATAATAGAGTTTGTTCATTCATAAATATACCTTGTCTTCTTTTGTACCGGACAGATTTCTCTTACTATCTCTTTATTGCGTGCGTAGCTGGTCATTTAATTAATTCATTTCTTATATGAATACATGAATCATATATAAAAAACAGGGATACGTTAATACAAAATATTATTTACAAAATATAGGCATCGTATACCAGATGCGTCAGCAAACTGGGTCGTACATACCTAGCAACTTCCGGGCCGAAAACAAAGTTCTGCGGTTTTTTGAGAGTGTGTCTTGTATAAGAACAGAGCGTTAGTCGGCAGCGGGTGGGGGTGGGAAGCGGGGGTGGGGTGTTGGTGGAATCGTGAGGAGGGGTCGTGTGAGCGAGGGCGAGTGGAGTTAGGGGTGTACACTTCGTGCTAATTTTAGCAGAGGTGAAGAGAGTTCAGGGATTTGTTGGTTAAGACAAGTCCTGTTCTGGTTTTTGAGGATGTGTATATATAGTGATTCTAATTTTATTCTGTTGCAGTACCTGTTTTCAATTTCTAGAATTCGGAAAGGTATGTGTTTATAAAATGTGTGTTTGCGTAAATTTAAGTGATCCGCGAAGTGAGAGACTGTGGTACTGACAACAGTTTTATTTCATGATATTTAATTATTAGAATGTATCTACCTCACCTGCGATCTAATTAATTGCTCACTTCTGTTCTTCTGGCTCTTAAGAATGTCGAAGTTCATCGATAAGAAAGTAACAAACCGTCAAAATGTTTAACACGTGTTTCTAATACCTCGCAGTTGAAATGTCATAGAACAATCACTCTCTTTGAGTTAGACTTTCTCTGTATTCATACGTTGTACTCGTCTGATTCGATTTATTAAGATACGAAAGTAGAGCTCAACAAAACGTGCGCGTAGTGACATAACGTGCGCATATGCACTCTGTACTAATGGTAGCAATGCAACACGAACCTTATGAATGCAATGGACACTTACTTCACAAGAAGTACTTACCTTTTTTTGAATGAAATTGTTTTTCCGATGGGTAAATCAATTTTAGTCTGTATGGTTCATGCCATTTGCGGGTAATTTATTGACAAGTTTCAATTCATCTTAATAATCGAAGTAGAAATGCAAGTACTATTTGGCAACATACTACCGCATGCAACAAAACACAATTCATATAACTCGTTTACTCATTTTTATAGTTCCTTCAATGTATTAGGGATCCATGAGCACGTCAAAATTTCGACCAGCATCCTGTGCTCACACAAATTGAAGGAAACAAATACTTAAATGGCTTGATTCTGTTCTGCTTCCGCTGCTGCAACTACAACTACTACACAGCCACCTCTGCCACCAGAAATTATCCCCAAGGTCACAATGCACTTATCCAGACCAGACGTACACATAAAGTAGACAAAACAGCAAACACCAGGTAAATGGAACAACCATGCGCATGGGAACAAATGTAGTTAAGAATTTACGAGCATACACAAATGATTCGAGCATGCATCCCTTAGTTACGTTTCACCTTTCACCTTCCTAAGTAACCCAAGTCACCTTGTTTCGAAATACAACAAATAAAGACACTTATGTAGTGCCTCCAAAACCCATTACAATATAGAAACAATCGATATGAGAACACCAAAGTCGTGCCAAACTTACGCTTTTATTTCATCGCTGCTACTGCTGGGTCGTTCAAGACAACTCTCTGCTTGAAGTGTTGCATGGTCCGGACGTTCTAAATATTTCACTGCGAAGAGGAAACATATTTTTTTGATTCTTAACTCGAAAAACATCTGATAATTTTTTTTTCTTAAGGCTAGGCATGCTAGTTTGGGCTCTAGGACGATTAGATGATTTGTAAGTACCTTCTGTACCATGAAGATAAAGTACACAACTATTTTAATGTCGTGTTGGACAAATATTAGTAATCACTCGTCGGGAAGTGCCGCTGATGTAACATCCCTCTCCGAAGCGTACATCGCGCAACGCCCCCAAATGTAATATTTTGATAAATATTTTTTATTTTGTCACTCTTGCATGGATTTTAATCTCTTCTAACAATGTCCGATAATGTAAATTACATTATAAAATAAAAACTTATTTGCGTTAGATGTTTACACAAAGACGTATATGTTGTATACATTTACTTTGGATTTGTGTTCCTTATTTCTTCCTTGTATGTTTTTAAAATGGAGTCAAATTATGAAATGTCTCATTGTTCTGAAGGTGTTTGAGTATATTCCAGGATTGTAGATTGCTATATTATAATTATGAAAGCATTGTTTTCATTCTATGTAATATTAATGAGAGAACTTTAAACTTTTTATGAAATAATTACCATTAAAGTGTATGTGCACATTGGAAAATTCTTCTGAAAAACATATGAATAGTTGACATCAATTCAGTACCAATTTGTCTGGAAATCTTTTATAAATAAATATCTTTATTTTAATTTTAGTTTTGCAAAGGAAACAATCTAAATTGTTTATGATCATTTCAAGGAAATTTACAAATACGAGAGTTTAAAAGCTACTTTCGCACTGTTTTGTTTTGATATCCATGTCCATTCTCCTTGTTTCAATATTTGAGCAATATCAAACTATCCTAGACGGTTTTGTATCACAAATCTCTCTTGGCTTTACATCACTTTATCCATAGCTTTTCTCTTATTAAAACAACCATACAATCCACTGTGCCAGCACATTCAAGTGACTCCGTTGGAGCTACAAACAGGTCTTTGTCCTCGTACATGTCCCGGGATAATCGTGATTGCTGATAGATGTTTATTGTCAATAAGAAACTTTTCTTGACAGCATCGGGCGGTGTTGAATACCGCTTGTTGTGAATTCACATCACGCACAGACATTTCATAGTTCAACTCCACTTTCAAATGCTTCTCGCAAGAAACAAGTAATGAACAGTAATATATTTCGTGTGTGCTAGATTGTCTGAAGTGTGTTTCAGCGACGTACGTGCGATTCAACTTTTGTTCCATAATAACTCCAAACCTTTGATATTTGTGAAGAGGAACGTTTCCGAAGAGTACGACACCGGGTGCGTTGTGAATTATGTTAATCATCAATACGGAGTTCTGTAAATATCAATCCTTCACGTTTTGAACCAGGAAGTGCTGAGAAAGCACCTGTGAATTTGTAGTTACTTGCACTTGTAGGCATAGATTTTTATTGAAATGAACAACTAACCATTTTATAATATAAGATTGAAATTCACAATTCTGAAAATGAAACGTAACATTGTCTCCGAAAAAGTTTATGCACAGATCATGACAAATTACCTAATGCACAAACTACAGAATATAAATATGATATTCCCAATCAACACGTTTACTGCTAACTGCATTCTCGCTATACATCTCGGTGCCGTACTGTTTTTTCGCGTACTACCTGTCCGTGCCAACGGTGACGCACTTCTATACATGCCAGAACATTGAAACTTGTACCAATATGTATCTAATATTATGTGTAATTAAATTTATTTACAAAAATGTATGAGTCCATATGAACTCACGGGAACGTTTTGCAACAAAAAAGACCAGCCACAGTTTGAGACCATATGGTCTCGAACCAAACAAATAAATATCTCTACGAGACCATATGGTCTCGCATGGCAGTCAACGTGCTTATATATCTAGTGGCGCAACCATATTTCTGTGGGTGGTGGCAATAGTTAAATAATTCACCCTTAATTGAGATATGTTGTGTACCATCATGCAATACAAATTGTATAATATACTTTGTAATAATTTTTATAATAAAGTGAGCAAAATAATGTGTAACATTCATCTCAGATAGTAGTAAACAATTAATAACATTAATTAAATTAGGTTCATTTTTTCTAATTAAAATGGTATAAACTATAATTGATATTGTATTATTATATCAAAATTGTGACAATAACCATCAAGGTCTTCGATTTCAAATTGTGTGTCTCCGATTCAAAAATCGATGATCGCAATTCAAAAATCTTCGTCATTTAAAGGGTTTCTGTAGTTTTCGTTTCTCATAACAAAGATCGTAACTTTATGGATTCAGTTCAAGATAAATAATTGTCTAGTATCCATTTTGAGATTCATATTCATTCTACCTTATATCTCAAAGCAGGCCCGAATCTTCGGATTATCAGACTTTGATCCGAGGCCGATCTAAATGCACACCCTTCGAAGCTGAATGCAGGCATGTGCACATTTATTTTGGAAAATTAGAACACTTCATATAAGTACTCATAATTCTGATCACATGACCTGGTTTCCCTACGCGGAACCGAACATTTTTCAACTGACTTCAGATAAGTTTACGATCAACAAAGGTGCCCTAAGACCTTAAAGCAAGAACATCAATGTTATTAAAATACAATAAACACTTTGATTATCTTGTATATTCACATTAATTATGGAAATATGATTACATCACGCAGACGCTAACAACATTATTAATTATTGTCCTTTTGCGCAGTCAGAAACAGAAGAGGACGACACTCACATTGTCTTAGATTCTTCTAATTGTCTGTTCTTTATCATGAAAGTCTATTGAAACCCGTTTAAGGGAGAGAAGGAAGAGCATGTTTCTGTCTTTTCACAGAACCTTTATTTTCGCAATTTATCTGACGAATACTCCAATACATTGAAAATATAAAGGCATCATTCGATTTTCGTTTCCTCGTTTCACAGTTTTTGTTTAATACCAGAAAAATATAATTTGTAGCCCGAAATCACGGGCGGAATATTTTTCTGCGGAAGACAACTTGAAAATTCACAAGATAATTGAACGATCATTTAGAACAAATTTCTCTGGACAAAAATATAGAATTTCTACTAGTAGAGCTTACTTCGCCAACCAAGGGTTTCACTCAAAAGGCTTCGTTCAGGCCAGTGGACAATTAGTTTGACTGGTTCTAAAACAGTTGAGCATCACTAAAGACTGCATCGCTTTACGAAATGTTTTCTTCTTCTGTGAAAAGTATTCGTCCGTCAGCTGTACGGACTGGAGAGCCAGCTAATAAAGCATCGGTAGTGTCTGTTCAGGGAATGCAGTTCTAAGTTTGCTATAGTTTTCATAAGGGATATAGTTTGTTTCAATATCATCACTAAATATAATATTCTAAGGATTGATACAGTTATGTCGAGAAGCATGAGAGAATTCCGTCGAGAATATAAAACGAATTCTCTGATAGAGAATATGCAAGTTAAAAATAATCGAACATCCCTCAATCGCGTAATATTACAGGATCCGCTTAATCCACTTTCATCACGATTTCAAGTAAAGTCGCAATATACCGACTCTTAATCAATTAATAAACCCTGAAATAATACTTTAATTAGAAGAATTACATTTTTTTACAAGTGTACAGTTTTTGCATTCTATTTAGGTTTGATGCGACCATTCTCCTGTTGGTGGGATGACAAAAATAATAGGTAGTACCACAGCCTAAACAAACGTTAATCAACATTTGATAAATTAATACGAATCATTTCCATATGCTACCGAATACGCAATATGACTTGACCGAAATCCGTTTCAAAATAATCACTCACGTGACTAAATAGAGTATAGTATATTGAAATTTAAGAGAGCAAAATCTTACTCAAGCCACAGTAATAAGGCAAGTACTAACTGCAATGCTGTACAGTGTACTGCAGTGAAGGGCAGTGACGTTTTCCAGGATTAGGAAAAGCGAATTACGATTAAAGTGCGGTGCAAGTACTTACCGGTAATGTTTCAATAACTGGATGCCGAAAGAATATTCAGTGAAGTGAACGGATGGGTATGGAGTGGAGATGGGGACATTTTATCATTTTTTTAGATTTGTCTATTTGTGGTTCTGTTTTATTCTTGTTAGTTTATTTGTATTGTATGTCCATGTTTTTTAAATATTAAAGCGTGAATCCTAAATGTAACAGAACTAGAAAAACTAGTTGTCTTCGAGAGAAAAATAGCCAAAATAATATTTTGACCTGTGATAGAACCAAATATATCTTTGAAATCGTATAATATTGAGCTGATTGGTTAGGTCAATTGAATGAAAGAATACAAAATGGGGTCAATCTTGAACTGGTATACATTGACAACAAAAAATACAGAGACACCAAAAATCGGTTGGAAAGGCGATGTTCAGAAGGATACCTGGAAAATCGAATTTGGGAATTCTAAGAGCAAAATCAAGTACAAAATATATTGAAAAGATCTGATAGAGCATACATAAACATTTAAGAAGTTATTGTGATGCATCTAGGATACGAAACAGAAGACGACGCGCAGAGTAGCATTGGCGAGAGTTGCACGAGATCACGTAGATCCGGTGATTAGACGATGTTGAGAAAGCTATTACAAACTATGGGAATTGGGAATTGAATGTGCAAAATTAAGTACAGAAAATACTGTAGAACTGTAGATGAGAAGGCCAAAATATTTAAGTAGTTATTTTCTCGCCTCCGGTGACGAAGATGATTACGTAGAAAGTAATTGAGAAGATTTCGATGAAGATGAAAAGGAAAAAGATGATGAAAATGATTATGAAGAAGGAGAAGAAAATGAAGAAAACGAAGAGTATGATGAGCAGGAGAAGGATCGTGAAACGCTTAAGGATGGAACCGGTTGATTATTTTGTTTCCGGGTGTCAACTGCTATTGTCAGTCAACCACAGCTCAAAGCAGCCGGCCACTAGACTTCATTTCCATCCAGCAACTGAATTCGACCTAGCTACGTAGTGTCGATAATCCTGCCACAGTCGGTACTCGAACCCTAGGACCTTCCGGTCAGAGGCACATCAGGCCTCTGAGGCCTCAGAGGCCATCAGTTAATACTACTCCCAGCCGACAGGGCCCGTTGTCCGGGGCTGCGGAGCCAGCTCGTGGGAGGGGCCGGCAGCCACTCTAGCGCGGCGCGCGTGCACTCCGCGGGTGTGTCGCGCGCAGATAAAAGAGATGAATGTCCAACCCCGAGGCGGCACCCTCCCCTCGCGTCTCGCGCTCTGCGAAGGCCAGAAATAGCGCGGGCGCCGCCGCGCTCCCATCCCTGCTGCGCCGCTCCCAAAACACGCGCCCACGACGGGTGGGGCTGCACGACCCCTCGTCCTACGCATTTTCGGGAATGAGGAGTAGTCACGAGAGTAGACGCGAGCGTCACAAATTGAATGAGAACCATGGCGTGCGTGACTCCGTTTTTGAGAGCGAAGAGGGGGAAATATAAATAAGAAAATCGTTTCAAGGATATTTTATAGGGGACATGACTCTGTGTAGGGTAGAAAGCGTTAACACTGAGGAAAAGTGAACTAAAGTATAACTGCTTTTGAAAGGTGAGTTTGGGGTAAAATGGAAGGAATTGTGAAGAGGAGAAAAGGGACAACGAGGAAACGTTGGAAGAAAAAAATATCGATGAAAAGAGGATCATCATTACAACAATTGAAAATTAAACTAGTGGTGCTAAAACTAAACGTACTTTCTTGTCCGTATTTTCAAGAAAAGTTACACGAAAAGTACTCAGATTGTGGAAAAAAATATACCTTATTTCAAAACTTATATTTAAGGAACCGATTTCATGAAGGGAAAAATCTCTACCTTCATAAATGTAGTTGTAGAAAGACGTCGAAAATTGGTTATTTTGCAGTTTTCGAAAAAACAGAGATTTCATTGAAAATGAGACCTGTACCGTAAACGTAATTTACACTATCCTACAATGAAATTTAATAAAAAATGATGGAGTTTTTTTTTTTTTTTTTTTTTTTAAGGCGCCAGGGGCTTCATGTAAAATACTCCCAAAATTAAAATATCGGTTTCAAATTCAAGGGGCCGCCACATCAGCTAGATCGATTGGGGGATATAAACTTTTGAGAAAATTGGCTGAACGCTTTAGTCGCAAGCGTTGTTCACAGACGGACATTTTGGCGTCATTCCATTTTCAGTATGAAGGACCCACGCAGCATGAATTCTAGCTACACCACGAGTTAGAGAATTTTTCTTTCTATAATTAGCAACTGGATTTATCCACTTTTTCCTTACCAGGGTCCTGTAATAAGAGGTTTCTTTCACAAATTCGCCGTTTTTTCGCGCTGCATTACATAACTTCCTCTCTACTGCGTAAACGGTAGCGAGAAAGTAAAAAACTAACCAAGTCATGACCTGCCACCACTCAAGTTTCCACGGAAATTTTTGAGTCAGAAAAGAAATAAAGAGGAAAGACGAAAGAAATTTTCATGTTTTTGGGGTTGACGGAATGTTTTGAGGCATGAGCAGGGATTGAGAACCGATTGATGTGGACATGTGACGAACGATAAAAAAATGCCGAAACGCGAGGGCAATTATGACGAATCCAGATTTTGAGTCTATTTTGAGATGCTTTTAGTAATTAAGGTGGAATGAATGTTCATTCAATTTTATTTCAAACATCGAGTTGTAAGTCGTTCCCTGACACATAATTCCAGTATATACAGCATCAGTGCTGTGAATATATTGCCCTGTTGACCAGTGAATGTGGGAGAGAAAGGCCATTCGAGTTTTCTTTCTGTGATTTCAGTATTTTCTCAACGTCTTTGGTGGTCAATATTGTATGAAATATAATATACTTATTTATTAATTTACTACTTCTTTATGACTACTTTTTTATGTAGCTCAGTTGATAGTAGACAAGTTTATAGCACGGTTGAAGATGTTATGTAGTATGACTTCTGTAACTACCAGTAATATTATTTATACTTTTCTGGCAGTGATCTAGTGGGCATTCGGATTCCAACCGTTTCGTCACGGCTGCACTGAGCCTCTGGGCGAAACGTATGGGTCGACGTCTCGCTGTGGTCACCTGGTTGATCCTTTTTATACACACTATGTGATCAGAAGTATCAGAAGTACACGTGGCTGAAAATGGCTCGTGCCGCCCTCCATCAGTAATGCTGGAATATAATAGGGTGTTGGCCCACCCTTAGCCTTGTTGCCAACTTCCACTCTCGCAGGCATACTTTCAATCAGGTGCTGGAAGGTTTCTTGGAGATTGCAGCCCATTCTTCCCGGATTGCTGTACTGAGGAGAGGGTTCGATGTAGGTCGGTGAGGCCTGGCACGAAGTGGGCGTTCCAAAACGTCCCAAAGGTGTTCGATAAAGTCAGGACTCTGTGCAGGCCAGTTCATTACAGGGATGTTATTGTCGTGTAACCAGTCAGCCTAAGGCCGTGCAATATGAACAGGTGCTCGATCGTATTCAAAGATGCAATCGAATTGCTCTTCAACAGTGGGAAGCAAGAAGGTGCTTAAAACTTCAACGTCGGCCTGTGCCGTGATAGTGCCACACAAAACAAGGAGGGGTGCAAGCCACCATGAAAAACACGACCAAACCATAACACCATTTTGGACGTGTCCGGATACTTTTGAAAACATAGTGTATATTGTAGCATGGTGGTTACGCTGCAATCAGCCGAAAGAGCAGGCATCGCTATGGTTGGCAAATCTAATGGGGGGACGATGGCGTTAGTCTTCAGGCGGACGTTCCGGCCAGCTCGGCGCCCAGAACCGGCAGAGTTGGTTCAGGGCATCAACTGATGTCCTGATTGCAGTGCCACTGACCGGGAGATCAAGGGTTCGAGTCCCGTTCGTGGTAGCATTTTCGAAACTAGCTACAAAGGTAGATCTCATTCAGTCGCTGTCTGGAGGAACTTTCTAGACTGGGTGCTCTTATCGGTAGTCTTTCGTGGTTTCTCCAATCAATACCAGGCGAATGCCGGGACAGTCTCATAATAAACGGGGTGCAACTGTGCACGATCTTCCTCGCGGGGGGGGTGTAAATGGTTGCAAGGACTGAGGCTCGTAATGAAGTAGGTAACGACCACTCACGCCCAAGTTACTCTGAGGTACTCACGTCGTTAGTGCCAATGTGGGCGCAGTGCGAAGGCGGTGCTAAACTTCGTGTTGCCGCGATCGCCCCTGTGACCCACCAATTGGGCCCGCACCCGCCGACCTTTGGGGGAGACTTGCTCCCAAACCCACAAATAAAATTCCAACGGGAGCATTAATACTCTTGTCAGGTCGTCTAGATTCCGGAGGTACTCATGTTGTCAGCTTCAAGGTGGAGGCAGTGAGAAGATGGATTGCCACCGCGGTTTCGGTTCAGGCGGTCTTCATTTGGACTCTTGGTTTGTCGTGGTAGTGACCAAAACTCACGGGTAATTGAGCAGGGGTGCGTCCCGAAGTATTGTGAGTAAAGCATATTTCGAATCCGGTGCTAGCATGGCAAAGAGGCCCCACTCCGACTAAATTGGGGATGTTCCCGTGAAGGGTAATTGCGATCTGGCGGGATCTGGATATCAGCCTCAAAGTTTTCGTGTCTCTGAAAAGGTGTGTGGATAAAGGCCAAGAGCCTAGGTACCCACCCCGGGGAGCGATCCCGCTGGTAGAACAAGAAATAGTGTGGGGTTGTAGTCCACCCGTGGATCATACTGTGCACAATTTTTTCTTCCTCTTCGTTTTCCTATATTCACCTCTTCCTTACCCACACTTGCATACACTACACTACTAGTCATGTCGGGACACCAGTCAGGAGGTTGGAACTTGTCCCAGCTAGGGCAGTGCCCTGATGGTAGGAGATGAAGTGTTAAGGAAAAGTGATGTGTAGGACGGCGCCGGATCTCGCCATTCAGTGGGGAAGTTCACCGCCATCCCCCACAATAAAAACAAACATTACACTTATGGAACTAATGACCCCAGCAGTTGACGCTCCCGGAATCACGAAATAACAATCGACGCCCTACCGAGGAATATGCACCCTATTATATTTATTATGTTATGTGGATGATATGGAGCGTAGGACGACTTGAAGGGAAGTTTGTAAACCGAAGCTATAATCGAGGCTTACGATCAACCAAACCTATTATTTGTGATACCGAGCGTGCGTCGTTCATTACTTTTCCTATAACTCCATCTTATAAAAAAAAATTATATCGATAAGCACAGCCTTTTCTTGGAGTAGTAGTACTCATCCGCCATCTTGAGTTATAAATGTTTTCAATTGTAAAGGATTGGCGGACTGTAAAATCCTTAACGAACGCTGACTATCGAAAATGGCGTTTCCTTCCTCTGGTTGCTATAAGTCGATATAACAAAACAATGTTTCGAGAATTCCAAAATAGTAGTATATAAAATACATGTACTCAAGTGGGACAGAACGGACCCCGGAAATATCAACCGAGTCGGAAGGAAAGTCATCGTGTGTATCCAACGGATTGCAACACCTGACGCCAAGCACTCAATCCGTGACGTGGCCGGACGCAAAGGGGAAGTAGACCACGTAACAGCAATGTATACAACAGTCCGAGTACTTTAGGAATTTGCGCGGTTCGTCGCAAAATTTTCGGCCGGTTTAGCGTGTGTATTGAAACGGAAGATCGATACAATTTCGAAACCGGGTAGGTGGATCCTCCAGAGGTCATTTTTCTGTGACGTGTGTGGCGCAATTTGCGATTATAGAATAGTAACGGGGGTCATGATTCACGTTGACCACAATCAGTGCGCCGGTGTGGTGGCCAGTAAGGAGCAGTGACTGTGCGGTCGGGAAGAGAAATGTACCTTACTTAGAGCTACACACTTGTTGCTAATTCGTATAGAAATCGCACATAAATTAACCCTCGTGACTGTGAAATTGTTATTTGCCTCTATGTCTCAATATGTAAATCGGCAATGGGATAAAATTGTGAGAGAACGATAGCACCTACGATGTTGCAAATTGTTTCACTCGAGTCACTTTTTAACTCAAGATATCGAGAAAAATAATATTTTTTGTTAAAGTTTAATTTGGTTGAGTTTCAAATCTAATTTAAACAAACGAGCGAAGTGATCATCAAATTCTTCAACATGGGCTTTACTATCGCTTGATAACTGTGTGTACTTGTGTACGTACACTGCGTGATCAAATACAGTGTAATTTAATTAACGTCAACATAGAGTCGTTGACCTCTTTAGAGCTTTATGTTTCTGCATGACAAAGAGCATTATATTAATCTACTAGACAGGTTGCAAAAATCACAATTCAGAGAAACACGTACTTTTTTGCTAGAAAATAGTATGCATCAATGAGAATTCTACGGAGGAAAGCTACGTTCTAAGAAGGAAAGCAGAAGTATATGGACCTCTAAAAAATAAATATGAAGCACTAAATTTGGAAGAACTACTCACTACGTTGGTGGAGATGTTATAACAACAAATACAATTGACTCAAATTAACTAGCATAACTTGACATTTTGTGGCACTGCTACCTCCAGTTATAGGTACTGGGATCTGGTAGCACAATAATATATTTAATATTAATGTCGCTGCGTAATTGAACAGCTTTGGTTGCTACTGGCAGTCCGTAATATTATTGTGTACTATGTAAATGAATAATTCGTAAGATACTTTTTTAAATGATTTGTTCTTAGACGAAGGTTTTATTTGTTTTTGTACGAGAAGACGTGAAAACCTTTCACGTCACGACTCTGGATTATGATGTTTCTCGTAACTCACATTTCTTAAAGTGTAAAAATTGAAAAGAGATGTTACGTGCAAGCAACGTATTGTGGATGTCGAAAACATGGTGGTCTGAAAAGGTGTCAAAAGGTATTGCGTTCAGTTGTAGAAAACAGTATTTTTAACAGTCAGTAAAGTAAATCTGCCAAATCAATGCCCAACACGACAGCCTGACTAATGGCTTCAGGTGGTGGTCATTGGACAACCTGCTCTTACTCACCCTCCAATTTGTTACATTTGTACAATAATAAGAGCTTTGCCAACTGTTAGAATAGAACAGCATCAATAGTTAGAATACTTTCTGTACGTCTTTCTTTGTTATTTCTGATAATTTAATGGAGTTAAAATCAAATAGATTAGCGTAGAATATGTTTCGTGCGAAGGGCCCGAAGTTATATCGAGGCGGCGCAATTTAAGGAGCTGAGCACCACTTGTGCGCGGGAAGGAAGTGGCCACTTCCCCCAGGTAGGGCCCAACAGCCCTCACAATGCGCCACGCGCCGCCCGCCCCGCAGGCCAGGGCTCCGCGGCCGCGCACGAGCCGCGGCGCGCGCCGGCCCGATGTTCTCCGCGCGGGTAGTAGCGCGCCGTTCTGACACGATTTCCTTTGATGATTTTATGGTCGCCGCCGCCCGGCCCATCTTGGTCGCTGATGACGTCGCCGGCGGTCGATGCTTTATCTGTTGGCCGCCTCTGCCGCCGCGGTGCCCCCCTCCCCCCCCCCGGCTTCGCTAGCCCTCTTCGCCCGCTCCGCCTGCTCCTCGGTTTATCCGCGTCCTCCGTTTCGCCGCGTCGTCCGCGCGCACCGCACCTCTGCGCTCGCCTCCGCGCGGCCGTCGCCGGCAAAGCACGAGCATGCCCGAACCGGCCGCCGCCCCCGCCCGCGCCGCCGCTGCGGCTGAGGGCGCACGCACGCTGCATGAAACGCCGCGCGGTGTGCGTGTGTGAGTGCGTGAGTTAGTAGGCAGCTCCCAACGCCGCGCCGGGGGGACGGGGACCGCGGCGGGGACGGGGACGGGGCGAGCACGGCCCTGGGCGGCGGCGGCGGCGGCGGGGTACACAGGACGGCGCCGCGCACCCGCCGAGACTATCAATCGACGTCGACGGCTCCGAGAGAGACAGCGCGACTGGAAAAAGAGGCCCCCGCCGCGGGCAGGGGGAGGCAGGGGACGAGGGCCGCCGAGATAAAATCGGAGGACGGCACGAAGTAATGGGGCTGTGTGCGACAAGGACGCAGCGAGCGGCGGGAAGCTGAAGAAGACGAGGAAGAAAGCAGGCGCACCCCGCGCACGCGGCCGGCCCGCCTGGAAGAGAGAGCCCCGCCGAGCCGAGCGACTCGCCTCGCCTGCGGCGGGCAGTGGCGACGGAGGCGGAAGAGACGGCGATGCACGCGGGCGACGGCGGCGGCTCCGGGCCGGCCGGGCCGGGCCGCACCGCGCGGGATCGAATATGATCGAAGCGCCCGTGTTGCGCGCCTGCCACCGCCGCACCACGCCAAAGCGGCAGCGCACTCACACACGTACGCGAGGGGGCGAGACGGAGAGAGTGGAAGACAGAGACAGGGAGAGCGGGGCGCCGCGCGCGCGGCCCTGGCCGAGGCCGAGCCGCGGCGAAACTTGCCGAGCAGGCGGCGGCGGCGGCGGCGGCGGCGGGCGCGGGCCGTCGGGCGGGCGCCTCCACCGCCTCCACCGCCGCCGCCGTCGCCGCTACAGCGACCGCCTGCGAGGCGGGTGCCCCATTAATTATGTGGGGGAGAGCAGGCGGGCGACGGCGGGCGAAGGGGCAGTGGTGGCGGCGGCGGCGGCGGCAGCCCGCGGGAGAAAGGCAGCCCAGCTCGCCCGCCCGCTCGCTCGCCGCGCCACGCCGCGCCTCGCCTCGCCTGGCTCTCCGCGCCGCTCCGGCATCACGCGCCGGACCTGTGCGCGCAGCCTCGCGTGCTCGCGCGCAACACGCCGCGCCCCAGCCTGCAACCTGTCCGCGAGGCCGCGCGACAGCTTGCGAAAGTACCCGCGGCCGCGCTGTTGCACTGCAGGTCGATGGGCGCGCTGGGACGCCGTTCGCGGCGACTAGGAGGGCTCGGATGCGTTGGGTTGGGGGCGTAAGTGTGGCGTAACATTTTTTTCACAGGAACTGACGACTCTCACAATTTCGATTGTAGTCGGCTCCTTAAGGGCTGGCCAGACCAGGTTAGGAAATTAGGACTCTCGCGGGGCGGAGAGCTCTAATACTTTTGGTTCTGGTCACATTGTTGCGAGGATTTGTGGAGGCTGGAAATTTACATTGTAGCCGTATTTATTTTTCTCTGTCGCTATTAGTCTGATAGGGTTAGGAACTATAGTTCTCGAAGAACCTCGCATTGAGGTGTACGTGAACCTGAAAAACGTGAAACATTAGACGTATTAACGTATAATATACAACACAATGACTTTCTGTCAAAAGAACATCTCTTTTTAATGCTGTATAGAACTCAAACCTAAACAGAAAATATTGCTTTTGTAGCCCAATTCAGTTCTCTTGAATATTTGCTTGAAATTAGATTTTTTTTCTGCGAATTGCTGATATTATACATGACTTTACTCAACGTTCTTCAGGGCGTAGATACCTATCGAAATGACGATTTTATTATCAATTCTCTCAATAAGCATCATAATTTGCACAATATTTCATCAAGAGCTCTCTTGAATATCATACCAGATTTTCTGTTGTTACATTACATTACAAACTTTTTTATGAGAACTTAGCAATACAATCGTTTCTTCTCAGATTCTTCCCCATAGATCGATGATTGAAGATGTCATCAGTTGCTGGAATATTACATGTCATGTAAAACATCACACTCATCTTTCGAATAATTAGGTAATCGATTAGGATTCTTTAATTTGTTGTAAGATAAGGATTTCCAATAAATAATATAATGATTTTTATCACTCCTGGCTTTATAGCATGGCAGCAGATATAGGCCTACTATGTTCTTAATTTCTTGCTTTTCTCATTCGATGGATATTTATGAGTGTGAACGGATATTTACGAGCCTGATTGTGTTCCAAATCTTGAGTACCAATTCCACCATTGATCCATGAATGCCAGCTGCATATTTTCGATTGATGAATGTTAGGGATACTTATGAACCCCTATTTATAATCCGTCTCATTTTTTTTAAAAAAAATGGTGGTATTGTAATAGCAACAGTTCGAGAAATACTGGTTTCTGATCCACCGCTAAATTCTCTAACAAATGGTGTGTCGTTCAATGGTTCTCTTTACAACTGATTGCTATCTTACGATGATAGTACTCCAACGCTTTTCGTTGAGAGATATGATCGATTTCTCGCGGATCGCTGGCTATCTAAAGTGAAATCATTCATTATGGGTAGATAGTAATGTCATTTCTGAGTTGGTGGCGAACATACATCTGGTAAGTGGACATATCTGACTAGTGCTGTCTTCATTAACTCTGTCAGGAAGTTCTACCTCAGATTATTCTGTGTTGACAGTCACAACTTATTCTCTGTGTGAGATATACGCGTTTTCTGTTGTTCGTTGTAAGAAACGGATACTTCAAACAGTGACAAACACGTTTATTTTCTCTCGCGGAATATGAAAGACCATTTTGCAACAAGGAACTTTAAGATTACAAGATGTTTACTGAGGATTAAAGCTTTTTTCCCGTACATTTACGGAATAAAAAATGCTTTCGAGGTAATGGTGATCATCGTGATCGGGATACAGGCAGTCACTCGATCAACTGTCATTACTTCGAACTCAGACATGATTAACCAGTAAGATGTTTCAGAACACTTCAACAGGACTTATTCATCAGCGGTAGCAAAGCGATAAGTGGCTTCAAAATTACCTGACTCAATCCTCTTAATCTGGAAATTTGTATTAATGAAAACTGTTCAGTATAAGAAACTTCTCCAAAGTATAAAGCATCAAAACCAACATGTGTGTAACTTACATTGTAAATAGGATACTTCAAAGAGGCTTAATGAAGAACTGATGATTAACGACGAAGATATGTCCTGCACTCCGTCCTACATTCAAAATCAAACATCTTAATGAAAAAGTATCTAAACAAGAGATTTCTCCTACCAGGATGTATTCAGTTGCCTGAAATATCAACGTAAGAAGGAAGACTTAAAAACACTCAAAGAACTTGTCTTCCACTCCAATAAAGTGCCAACCGGAAGAAAAATAAGATATAGAAGGGAAGGAAAGAGTGTGCGAATAAATATGGAAGGGAAACAAAAAGCGAAAAGTTAAATAAAACTGCTGGGCCTAGGCAGGACAAAAAAGTTAGGCCTTAATCAGAGAATACGACTAATAAACATGACAACTTCTCGAGTCTGTCACAGTAACCTCCATTGTTGAAAAAATGATTTGGAAAGATCTTTCTAAATATGAGTCATACTTGATAAATGCTAGTTAACAAGTGTGTTTTTAGAAAGAGTAGGCAAAAAGAGAGGAAATGTAGTTTCGTTGCATTTCATGTGTTATGGGCACAACAGAAGTGTAGAGAGGGGAACTTCGATAGCTATTTGCGTGATATTTGCTCAAGGACATAACGAATATCTTAATAAATTAATAATATTAAGTTCCTAGAACTAACTTTTCTCACAAATAATGTTTTCATACTAAAATTTAAGTTTTTTTTTTTTGTCAAAATTCGTCGTTTTATGTAATTCGTCTGCAAGAAGTAATGTACAACTCATAAATAAATTCACCTTTTTGTTTCTAATACGTAACTGTAATTATAGTTTCTCGTATACCATTTAAAAAGAAAATGTAATCTAAAATCACTCGAGTTTCATTATTCTAGCTTAGGGGTACATTCAATCAATGCTGAAATTTAACTTTAAAAATAGATTAAACACTATTTAATATTGGCTAAATTGAAATTCATTTACTTTATTGAAAGGAGCGATGTGTAGACGATTCGATGAGATCGTGATTCAAATGTATAAAAAAGTGAGAATGTTATAGTAGATAACCCGTAAGTGACTTCCATTATCTCACTCTTCCCTATTTGAACTGCAGGGCAACATAAATAATAGTTTTCGGAAGACACATAGGAATTTCAATAAGAGATTCGTAAAGTTTATTTATTTATTTATTTATACAGTTAGTTTTTTTTGTTTTTTTTATTTTAATATGACACCTGGTTATCTGCTTTCATCAAAAGAAAGAACTCCGCAAATCCAATTTCCTTCGTACGCATAATTCACTATTGCCAAATAGTGAGTAATTCTTGCAACAAGTGCTCGATATTACGTAGATTATTTACTTCATGGAACGGTGGTCGGGAAAATAACGTAATAAAGAGAATCCTGTGAAAGCACGCGCTCTTCCCTCTCCCGTGACGCGTCAGTCGTGCACCTCCTCAAGAAAACTAGAGGCCCCACTCCTAGGTCCTCTCAACCTGCTGTCAAACGACTACCGGTATCTTTTCAGGAGAGAAGACGCTCAGTGTCTTACTGGCCACGTTACCTCTTTTCCAGCCGAAGCGAAGGAATTGTGGAAGCTTACTTTCACGTTCCTCTTTTGACGCCGTCAAAGCTTTTCACGGCAGACCTCGCCTCGCCTTCTACGTATTCATGTTATGCGTATGCACGCTCATATGATGTTCCACAATTACGAATATTTACTATCACGCATGCTCCTTGAATGACGGTTAGTATAATTATTTATTAAAGTAAGTATGCAAAATTCATGGGGAATTAATATCTTATTTCTCACGAAAAGGGTCGATGACGAAGCTGAAGGTTTGCCGTTGACTTATAACAATATTGTGACAAAATGTAAAGATAGTGGTAATCAGTGCTTGCTTTACAACATTTTAGGTCTCGAGACGTGCCCTCAAGTAATTCTTTTTAAACGAAATTATTATATATTTATTGTATAGTTTAATAATAACTCCAAAGATGCGGGAACGGCGTTCCGTCGCGTTCCACCATAAATCAAGCCCTATTGTAATGGTTATCGTATAGACTGGTATATGGAAATTATTGTGGTCCGTTGTAGAGAAATTACTGTCATACTTCGAAGAATGTACTACATCAAAATACGAAGTTTTTAATCATCATGATTGTAGGTATAATGAGAGCTTTTGTAAACAAAGAAATGTAGTGACTTAAAAATCTATGAAGTCATGTATTCGAAAGGTTACGTGTAAATGCGTACTAACCACACTAGTCAATACGTCAGTGAGAGAAACTCTGAAGGTGATTTAGATATATTCAGTCAAAACACAGTAAAAGCTGTATGTGACGTAGGGGGGAAATGATTATCTGCGCACGTTTTATTGAGTTCCAGACTCCCTTCCGGTCATGTGTAGGATATTGAATCTGTATCATATTTTTAACATGTTAACGATATCTTGGAAGTGGTTTGTTAGAGAAATAACTCGCTACATATGCACTAGCACTATATGCGCTAGCCAAAATTTCTTTTGTGTAGAATGATAAACGAAATTCTTACCTGAAATAGGCGTCTCAATTGCCAAATTGCAGGAAATCATTACACCGAACGTCCGTTTTCTATTACCTGTTCGAAACGAACTAAGAGGTTGCATCATGAACCCTACGGCGATATGAAGTCAGTTCACTTTAAAGGGACATTTGCGTGTTAGAATTCATTCAAACCAATCAGACTCAAGGACACAATTTGATGAGTGAAGCGTGTTTACGTAAACGTAGTATTACACAACCATCCTGATCGTTTTATTGCTGTATTGAATACTTCCGGATCTAGTAAAATTTAGGAAAGCAATTTTTTTAAAGTCACGCTTCATTATTAAATACCTTGACATGTGGCCTTGAATCACGCGAATAGTTGGTAAAATAGTATGTAAAAACGAAATAAAAAAGAACTTCCAAACCGACATTGACCATAAGAGTAGACATTTGCTGTATTAACAATTATATCATTTATAAATTCTTTGATTTTATAAATATATCTTTGTTTTACTACGCATTTTCAAGTTTCCTAAATTGTAGCTATTCATTACTCGTTACTCAAAAGAATGTGAAAAGTACAAGGAGTTTTTTTCCAGCAAACTTTATAATTTAATATTTTGTAGTATAACAGAAAACAGACAGTCGAAAGAATATTTACATAAACATTTTTGGGAGACAACCCGTGCAGCGAATGTCGAAGCCTTGCGCGTTGGAATTTCACATAAGAATTCATTAACAATCAAACATAAACGTACAGGAAAGTAAATGTAGCGTTAAAGAAAAGCTTTGTGTCATGTTATTTAGCGGATTTAATTTCAATGGTGAACACAAACGTAAGCATTAGAAGTAAGAATGAAAGTTCATCACGCTCGTTAATGTGATTCGAGACTACACTTTCATGAAGAGCAGGAACCTACGAACTACCAGATTGATAATTTTACCTTGATTTCTTTAACTATGATCAGTGCTGCATCCAAGGGAGGATGCTAATAGAACTTCAACGTCCACCTACCCTCACCCTACTGTGAAGTCGATGACACTTCCTAAAATAGAGTTTTTTTTACTATTTTATACAGAGCTAATTTGCTGCAGTAAAACATCCCTTGAATATCTCCATTGGGCAACTGAATACGTTATAAATAACTATAAATCAACTTTTTTTAAAATTCAGCATAAATGAAAAATTCTTTATAAGAAAACAAAGTCATCTGGGCGCTACATATATACCCCTATTCCCATCTCTTAAAAAAATGTCACAGATCGGCGTATAATATAAAATGATCTTAAAATTAAACGATAAGACAGCGATATACTGATTGATATAGAAATGTTAATATTTAAACCACCAATATACATTAACGTTTGCATTATGAATTAGGTTTAAAGCACGAGTGATTTCATCATTAAGTCATTTTTATCATCGAGATTCTAATTCAGTAATTCATACATAATTACAATGAATGTTAAACATCAGAGATAATGATATTTTAATGTCAGCTGCATGGAGATAAAGCATAGACAGAAGATGCAAGATTTCCATTGAAAAAAAAAACAAGCCCAAGAGATATATCTAAAGCAGTAACAATCAGTCGATTTCGAACCATCTTTCATAATGCCCCCCGGACTGCGTCACAAAAATATTTGCACATTCGATGTTTACGTAATTGTATCGTACAATCTCATTCTTCAATGTTGCTTTACATCTTTGAAAGAGGATTCTTCGCGAGTATTATTACATGTAATAATCGTAATATTTTTTCGAAGTAAGAAATTAGAAATTTTGACATTTACATTTGACATTTACACAAGTATAACTGTGTTCCGGAGGATCGAACATCCGTCAAAATGCACAACATTGACAACATTGAATCACCATACGTCTGTTCTCGTGTGCTATTTGTCGAAGTCTCTTACACAACTCGAAGCCACATAAATCGGTTTACTTTTAATGATTAGTTTTAAACACTTGTACAACGTTCTTCTAAATAACATCAAAAATTGTAAACTACAAAGTCACAAAAGAGTTTTTCGCGCAAGGATGGCGAACGAAGATGGTGCTTTGTTTCGATAACCATGAAGGGCAGATATTAAACAATGATTCTTAATAGAAGTTTTTGATATAATTCCAGAAAATAATGTTAACGTGTTATTAGCAAAATGATTGTTTCTTGCACGACCTCAATCTCATCAAATCATTCCACACGTTTCGCTAAAGAGAACTATTTTGATCTGCGAAGATTCCATCATGATCTTTCTTGAAAGGAGGAGTCCGTCAAGGCTTCTCGAATGTAGAGAGTCCAAAACGAACTTTGGAGAAAGAAATTGGGAGGATGCATAAAAAATAATTCTCTAGCCGCAAAAAGTCAGGATTATTTTTCCATTCAATTTCCTTCATTTTAGATCTAACTCAGCCTGTCGCAATTTCGGAGATGGACAACGAAAAAGTTAAAATTTGTTTTCTAGGAAGTTAGTACTCATTGTGAAAATGAACTTTTAAAAATATTTGTATAGAGAGTGATCAAATACAGTATTTTCCTGATGATGATCGTTAATGTACCCAAGCAATGTCTTCAGCAATTACATAAAAATTACCTTCGGCACGGAAAACAAAAACGCAGCTTTTCTCTCATTTCAAATTGTCAAAGGCTTTCGAACTGAGACTCGTATGCGGACAACTATTTAGAGTTTGATGTGCGAGTACTTCCAAATCGTCGACACCAGCGAGTAATCACGCGCCATTGGCTTACGCCAGCGAGTCAAGTGACTTTTAGCGCGGAGGCCCCTCCCGCCCCGCAGACCGATTTACGACCAATCGCTTTCGAGGCACGGTAATGAAGTTCGATTTTCGAATTGCAATGTCGTGACTAGGCTCGCCTTTAAGAACCGCGCCGAACGATCGGAAAGATACTCTGGACCACGAGATCCAATGCTACGAGTATATTTCGTGATGAGCTATTAGAATAAGACGCTACTGATAGGTCACGAAACTACTGGTATTATATCTCATTTCACTAATTTGCTTAGACACGTATAGCTATTACAGTTAGTTGAAGAAGTACTTGATTTTAAAATATTGAATTGTTTTCATGCAAAGTCAAACACGGCCAAATAATCTCAAAGGATCTCGAGTCTCAAATAGTTGCATAGTAAATTAAAAAAAATAATAATAATAAAAATCCGAACTTAAAGAACACTTTAATTTAGGCATAAAAGTAAATGTCATATGTTTCTCACCGAAACATTAACTGAACTGTTTCATTGAGTTAGTTTTAAACAAAATAACACAAAAGTTTACGTTAAATGGATTCCCACGTGTAGCAAGAATCGGTTACTTAGAATCTTGTAACCTAGTGCAAAGTTGCTTTTTGCCATTAGATCCACAAAGCCCTTGCAAATGAGTCTTCATATAACACAATGCTACCAAAATGTTATGCAACTGTTAGCGCCACTTGCATATTAGAGAAGTAATATAACATATAAATGAGAAGTAATATAATACATAAATTGGAAATAGAGCTACGGAAAGAACACCAATGCTCTATAACGCTAGATGAGAATATCACTGTACTTTTTCACGAATATTTTATATTATCATCTATTAAATCATTGGTATTGTGTGAGATAAGAGAGCTGTTCAGATTGTGAAAATCTGTACAATGACCGCACATTATCGTGCTATTTTACTTCTATAAGTCTAGAATTCTCTCAACAATTCTCCTGTATGGATATTGAAGCATAACGTTACTACGCACATATTGTACTAGACTTTCCCGAAACTGAAAAATGTAGAGATGCTTATCCGCATGCCAATTATACAGTTCTTTCTGTGTTTAGGAAACTAATTATATTTCTAATACCAACATTTTTGGTATTCGTGGTATGTAAATATCTATAATCGTGTATACTATACTATGATATTGGAATATTCTGAAGATTCTTTTGTGTTTTTGTTATTGAAGATCGCATCAACTACTAGGTCATTATCGACTACTATTGCTTGTAACGGTATGGTAACGCTATG
Organism: Gryllus longicercus; assembly: GCA_038098605.1. NCBI lineage: Eukaryota > Metazoa > Arthropoda > Insecta > Orthoptera > Gryllidae > Gryllus > Gryllus longicercus. The sequence continues at coordinate 60,773 of JAZDUA010000423.1, forward strand.
AAGATAATAGGGGTGTGAAGGGACGAACACAATACAACCATGCCCGAGGCGGGACTCGACCCGCGATCCTTCGGTTCCAGATCACAGGTGCTACGGCACTACTGCCTTATTGATCTCGGCCATCCGGGCCGGCATTCCTTTGTGTTGTTCTTGGGTTTTGGTCAAAATTAAGACAGTTTGTCTGTGTGTGTCAGTGTGTTATTATATTTGCATAATATTCTCTACCCAAGTAAAGTATGTCTGATTTGTGTTTGTTAATTTGCACATATTTTATGTACAAAAATTCCATTTTTGTGTTGGTAGTGTGTGCTTTAATATACGTGTTAATAATAATTGTTATATATTGTTCTAACCGTATTGTAAATGCATTTAGCCCCGATGATGGAGAAATAAACTCCGAAACGTCGGCAAACTGAGATAAACTTTTTTTATTCTGACCAAAATCCGTGGACATCACAATGGATTCTACTACAGATGGTCGTGAAGTACAGGATATTGTGAAGATTGTTTTCTTACAATATTTAATTTATTATAGTGATATATGAGAGTATTTTATTTGTTGTACTTATTAAGTGTGTGTGCTACGTTTTGAAAAACCAAGTGTGTTTTAGACGAGCAGCATTTTAGCCGCTGCAGGCCACTAGGAATTTACTATTTCTCACTCTAGGAATTACATCGGAACCGTCAGCTAATTCATGTTCAACGCTTCAAAAGAATAACACTAGGTGTAGCACAGGACTTTTGAAATCGTATCTCTGGTATGTTTTTAACGCATTTTAAGCTACTGAATGGAAGCGAAGCAAAACGTCTCGCAGTTAAGGTCTCGTGAACATTCGAATTACTCTTTGGAACTGAGAACCACAGGTGTAGTTTTTCTTAAGGTTAAGGCTCATTAGCAATGCCACTTAAACATAAACGAACTGTAAACGTAGAAGCTTGGTACCATATTATTCAATGGAATCATTCGAAAAGGTTAATACAAATATAATGTAAGACATAATTGTGGAAATTTGCATGCTGCAAGTATCCATTTTTAAGGCAACGGGTTTTGAGAATATCGTGTCAAGATCCAAAGAAAACAATGCAGTGTTTATGTGCATACATTTCCAGTTATCAATACCAATTTTATGAATTACAGAATCTTTCACAGCGCTTGTTGTTTACGAAATAATTACCATGGAAGGGTGATAACGTCAATTTTACTTCGTGTCGCTTGATTGTATAAAGAATCTCTATGCCGAGTATTTATTGTATCGACACCAGTGAGTGGGTATGTTTACGTTTACGTTGAGATTAACATGGACTGTCAACACGTCCATGTGCATGATAAACGTAGACACGGTTATGTCAAGTTTACGGTAACGTTTTCATTGTGAAAGGCGCCTTAGAGTCAAACGGAATACCAGGGTAGTAGTCGTCGCTTCTGTCGTGTGCAGCACATCACAGTTGCCTGCGCAGCATCGTTGACCGTGACGCCCTAAGATTTTAGTCCCCCGGTGGCGAATTTTTGACACTAGCTAGATAGCTGATTATTATTCAGCCACAATCTCGAGCACCCGGCTGCTCTGTTAGGTAGTTTTCCGTGGTTTCTTTGACCAATATCAGGCAAATGATGATGCAGTATGCGCTAACATACGGGCCCGGACCATGCGCGATCTTTCATTCGTCATCCTTGCCCCGTCTTCTCCCAAAACACACACACACACACTTACACTTTTATTCATCACCCTACTATTCATCTCGGAAGACCAATCGGGAGTTTAGAGCGTGTCTCGTCAGAGGTGCTGCTCCGCTGGGGGAATTTCCAGAGAGAGGGGAATCCCCGCGAGCCGACGTGTAGGTCGTCGTTGGGTCCAGCGCGGGAGCAACACTGCCGCCTCCTGGGATATAATATCCTCTACTTACGTGACTAATATCCTAAGTAGTTGACGCACCCGGATTCAGTGCACACTTGCTCACTCATGTGCAGCGGACCTTACAGTTGCAAGCGGAGCGGCGCGGCGCGGCGCGGCGGTCGCGTGTGTGGCCAGTTGGCGGCGATGTGCGCGAAGGTTTCGCGGCGTGAGAGCGCCGCTCGAAACCGGCTGCGGCTGCGGCGGCGGCGGCAGCGAAGGCGAAGACAGCCAAGGAGCCTGTTCGCGGAACTCGGGAGACCCTCATTCACTTCCCGGCGGCGAGCGCTGCCAGGCCCCGCGCCGCCGTTCCAAACTTACGCCGGTGACTCAGTGAAGCCGCCTCGTGACTGGCTCAGGAGCCAGGCTGCCTTGCCGCTCGGCCAAGGCCGGTTTGAAGTGCATCGGCTTCTCCGGGGGCTAATGCAGACGCTTGTCACCGACCGATATAAACCTTAACTCGAGGAAGCGTAGGGAGGTAGTTTACAATTAAGCCGAATAGAGGCGTTTCTGGCAACCTCTGAAATGGTCGGCAGGCGAAGGTGGGGCCGGAGGCTCAGTGGTCGACGTAATAAAGAGCCGAATGCTGCGGGTTTGAATATCGAGTAAAGCATAGGAACGTGCAAGGCTTATCGTTGCACCATGTATCACAGAACGTCTTCCCGCCCAAAAACATTTCGCTCATGGGCTGCAGTGGTGGCCCAACGCAAAAAAATACGAATTTTGAAGTAAAGCACTTTCCAGAATTGCAGATTGGCATACCTTCCAGCAGGAACAGCAGCACATCTTACGGTACAGTATTCAACCAACCAATGACAAGTGTCAATGCAAGAATAATGCATTTCAATAGGAAATGAAAGTTTGAAACTGATTTATCTCGACTCTCGGTGTTTTCAGTTTTACCACTATTGCAGCACATTAACGATTTTGTCTTCCATCATTATACCTCGAATTTTATGACAAATGCTTATTTAGTTCCTTTAGGAGATTGTGGAAGAAAATTCCAGATGTTCACGAGTCACGAATATATATATATATATATATATATATATATATATATATATATATATATATATATACTGAAAGCATCAAATAGTCCCCAAAATGTTCTAAAAGGGGAGTTGATTCCTATTTTATTTTATTTTTTGCGTAAAGCAAGTATTTTGAAGATTTATGATATTTTATTTACACATTCGCACTTTCCCGAATTTCCCGAAACACGAATATTCCCTGATCAAATATGCAACCGACTTTTCTCGCCCAATACACCGAACATAAGGAGCTCTGCAAGTCAATTTAGAAGGGTGTTTCACGCTCGTCTCCGATCAGCACGCATTTCTTAAGCAATTGCACCCTTTCCCGGTACAGTTGCACTGTTGACAGACTGAGAATAAGAAGTGTGTAAGAACAAAAGAAAGGAAAGTGAATAAAATAATATGATTGTTGCTCTCGTAAATGTAAAAATACTTGACATTCCTTAATAATAAAAAGTGACTAATGTCAAATTTTCATTTTCATTTTCACATTTGAAAATACTGTTTGGTTTAGTAGTTTTGTAACATATTTTAAGTGCCTAAAATGTCACTGTTCGAGCCTAATAGTGACTAATTTCATACATGTTTTGCCTATTTCAGGTGCCTAAAGCATAATTTTTGTATGCCTAAAATTCCGAGGTCTAATCATGATTGACCCCCCATTAGCACCTAATGGCAGCCAGAGGTAAACCATTCCTGTGGTCACCTACCCAGAATAGGGAATGATATATTTTATTCTTTTCATGACTTCGATTAATCTTTCATCTACTGTGCCATAGCTTTTGGAAAATAAGGAATCTTATTTAATCTATTTATAAATTAGAAGGACCTCGTCCCTCGGCCTTTGCTCAGATATGAGTGAGTAACCATTGAGATTCGTCCACATATGCTGTGGTTGAGCGTCACTCGTTAATGTTTGAGAGAGAGATGCACTGCTGTGAAACAGTCCCATACTCAATAGTTGGGTGTACGTAATCGCTCAAAGTTGATCTATTTACAGTAGTTATTTATTGAATGGAACCTGAAGGGGAACATATAGAATTCGGCTGTGTACGTTTAAAAAATCCTGTTTTGTGAAAACTCCAATAATTGTCGCAGATTTAAATGCGGGGTATTTTTTAGTCTGATCCAGGAGTATACAAAAAGGGAAGCGAAAGAGGCTATTGTTTATATCAGTAATGTATTAAATAATTATGTAAGTTCATTCACCTAACTTCATTACATTAATCAAGTACTTCCTAGTTCATTACATTAATAATGTGTTTTGAGAAAGAAATCAGATTACGTTTTACAACTACATATCGGTAGTGCACAATAAAGAGCGATTCATCTGACAAATTCTCATCTTGCAGGAGAACGATTTTAATTTCAACGGACCCTTTTACTTTCAAAACGAAGTAAAGCATTAGTTCATATCTCGACTGTGTTGTGGACTATCTTAATTAATTTTCCACTAGTGTAAATATACTATTTTGTAAACATTTATTCACTCTGCTGTACTTCAGCTTCACTCAAAAATCACGATTTTTGTGAAGTGTATTTTCTTTTTGGCAATGACAATATATTATAGTAAAATACTATTCAGACTTCATTGTTCAATTTATTCTAGAAATACTTTTTGTACAATCATCATTAAATTTATATTTTATTAAACATCATAACCTGAAAACTACTTGTTGTGCCTAAGCCACGAAGAATGCGACCTCTCGGGGACTCTAAAGACCATAGCACCAAATATAACTATATTAAATGACGCGTGAAGAAGAAAACAACTTTTTCACCTTAATTTTGATATTTTTATTGCAGTTTAATTTGCAAAATTAATTTACTAGGCATTTCCTCAATTAATACTAAATACGATCAAGTTTTCTAAGGCATCTCTTATTTTGGCATTTATCCGCGAGTCTTTAATGTTCTCAAACCTTTAATATTATAAGAAAATTTGAAGAGATTAACAATGTCAACTCAAATTACTTAACAATGTGCAAGATTAATACGCACTATGATAATAGAATTCACAAGAATATAATTTTCAATAAATTAATATAAATAATAATTAATGAATTAAATTAAATTTATATAAAAAATTAATTAATAGATTTAAAGCTTTTCAATAACTGTTGTTCAAAAGAGGTAAATGTATGAAAAGGTATTATTGGTTTCTCGAATTAAAAAGTCAATGTTTTAGGGCAAGCATTGTCATTGCACTGGGTTGTGTGGTCTATCTCACTTCCTAAATATATTTTTTAGCCTTGATACGTATATAATTACAAATGAATCGTAAACGTAACATTAAAATGTGATTCCTTTGTCAGCATAGCGGTTCTGAACGCAACCCACGAAGCGGAACATAAAAACCACAGAGAATTGCTGGTAAAGCTTAAAAAGTTAAAATTCTGCTTCATCGGATAAGCAACATTTGGAAACAGTTCTTTGTAACCTTATGTTGATATAAAATCCAACACTGAGAATGTCTATTGTTTAAATGTCTGTATTCGCTAAATATCCTTTAGTTTTTACCCCCAAAATGTCAGATGCATCTTTTCATGCTTTTGGCACAAAAATACATATTTAATTTTGCGCATCATTTTAAAATCGTATTCCTATACGTCTACTATTAATTCTCATGTAATTCGAACTAGTAGATTCGTTCTAAGACACACCCACACCTGCAGGCGAGCCTGAGAAGAAAACATCGTACATGAATTGCGACATGGGCAAAACTCATAAATTCTAATTTTAAGTAAATGACATTAATTTACATTTTTCAAATTATTTTTAACAGAACTTATATTACGTGTTTTTATAATGCGTTATATAACGAATCGATTATTATGCGTATTATTACCTGCATTGCCTGTATACAGGTAATGTTGAAATACAGGTAATAATATGCCTCCTGCATATTATTACCTGTATTTCAGCCAGCGAAACCTATAAACACCTTTATCTCAAAACATTTTTTGACTTGTGTAAGATTTGAATCACGTGTTTGAAACATTAAGTTCCTTTTATCACTTCTTTAAAATAAATTTCTCGGCTATGAAAAGGAAGAAATAAAGAAGAAAGAGTGAAAACTCTTTATGACGAATCTTAAAAGGGCGATTATAGTCTTTGATTATAAAGTTTTCATTGTAAGAAGAGAGCCATGGGCGTCACTGCCGGTGTGGAGGGGGTCTCGTCCCTCAAATTTTTTGGTATATGGGGTATATTTGAAGGGAATTGCCAGTGATATGTATACCTCTTTTATTGAATACTCCCCCGCCGTACCGGTGACGCCTATGGAGAGAGCATATTACGAGTGATAGTGCATCAACCAACCCAAAGTAATGTCTGCCTTTAATGTTTTTGTTAACTGGAAGTTCGTTAGAAAGAGTTGACACTAATATATGAGGAAGTTGGAAGAAAAAGAAATACATTACCTTCACCATTGTTAATCATACTTCCTTTTTGTGTATTTATGTTAGGCGAATAAAGATTTGTAAAAAAATAGAAACGTACGTAGCTATAAATGATATGCAGTAAATCCTCGTTAACGCAAATTCCAAGGGAAAGAAATAATAAGTGTTCGTATTTTAAAAATTCATGTTATTTAAAAATCCGTGTTAATCATATGTAATCAAATAAAATAATAATAAATAACCGAATGTTTCCCAACATTTGCAAAGGCAAATTTACAAATTTTGCCTGAATGTCACATGGCAAACTATTTTATTATTTGATGGTTCTTTGTTTCATATTTATTAAAGGGCCAAACTATAAAATGGAATATAAATGTGTTGTTGAATTTAATGATAACTTTCCAATGTTGGGGAGTCTTGCAGAAACTTCAAAACTGACTAATGATTTCGTGAGTGTTCGGAATGTGTTAACTTTGAAGGTGGGAAAAGATCCGCTCATCTACCGCCAGCGCAACATCGTATACTACTTTGTAATATAGTTCATTAATGACAAGAATTGTCAGTGTATATCATTTACAATAATATTACAGTATAAATTTGGTCGAGTTTATCTGTCTCAGATAAAAGGATTTTTTATAATACGATGTGCCAATCTTTTGGTTCCTTGCGATTCGTGTTAACAAGAGTTTACTTCACAATTTTTATAAATAGCAATTATTAAAATCTTTATAATCATTTAGTGTAAAAAACCAAATTTCATTGTTTCTTTTGGAAGGAGTGTATAATTTGTCTTGCAACTTTGCAGAGCTTGAAGGACAGGGTGTATAAATATTTTTCAAAATACATAGTACATAAATGTTTCCACATGCTACCACAGCACATGCACATGCAGAGTATTCAGTTCTTACATACTTTGTGATGTTGTACAGTGTTAGAGAAGGGGTTTACCTCATTCCAAAGACTAGTTATGTGTAATAATAAATGAAAGTTATTTTAAGAATGGAAAAGTTCGGCTGGCTAGAAAAAGAAAAATGTGTAAAAAAACACCGTTAATCAACACTTGTAACATTGATTATTGTTAATCACGTAATCCAGATTGTCACAGACCAATGTGTGTGATTGAAAAAAAAGCGTCATAAAAAATTCTCATTGGTAAGTTTTTTGAATATCTGGGCTGTGATTTTTTTCTTAATGTAGAAATAATATCCAAATCCTACTGAAATAAAAAATACATTTTTTATTTTAGATTTTTATTCAAGATTTAAATGTCAAATGTAAAACAATATAACAACTGTTGTTCGGCTCTAAAAAAGTAAACCTGTAAGTTCTTTATTGTGATAAACAATTAATAAATAAGAACAGCAGAAAAAAAAAGAATCCAGGAGGTATCATGCAATTAATCCAAAAGACATGTCATGCAATTCGTAATGAATGATGGGTGTAAGTTATAACTAGTATAAAAAGTTTTAGAAAATTATATATCATGCTTGAAAACAAAGATTTTATGCTTATTAAAATAAGATGTCATACACAGCAGACGTGTCCGTTTACACAACTGATACTATGTTATACAATAGAATAATGCCTATGAATTATGTTCCTTTTAATGTAATTGACATTAATACACTAGGCGTTTTCTTATATCTGAACATCATCTAATAAAAAATGTTCCAATTCAGCAGAATAGTTTTCCGATGGGAAAGTATCAAGAATCTCAGACGATTCTTGGCAGTGTAATTACAGAAGCCAATTTAAGGTGTAATAGAATAGACCTCTATACATCATCGACCACTTCACAACATAATGGCTCTTATTTTCTTTTCTCATAATTTGCGTTGTCTTTCTTTGCAAAATTTGTTGTTTATAATTCTCCTTTTTTGTTTTGTTCCGATTTGATATCGGTTCTCTGCTGTTGACAAAAAAGCGTGCAGTATATATGCCGCTCACACACTACGGAACGGGTCCAATTTCATTTGAAGGATGAAATTGGACCCGTTGTGTATTTAGTAGGTATTATGGTCACCGACATCATTGAAATGATTTAATTTATAATATCGTTTTCTTTCTTTAATATTGAGGAACTGATGCAGTCATGTGAATGTCTAATCTTTGTGTACTCATTTATTATGCTCCTCTTATTTAAGGTTTTATGATTTCACCGGAGTTGAGTCGGGGTATCGTTAGTCAGGCAGCCGTGCGCCAGGACCTCCTGGACGTCGGCCAATTCGGGCGAACGCTCTCCTTTGCTACTGGTTTTCGTGCCTCCAATGCCACATTGGCAAAGCACCACGCTACACAGCTACCCGCTACACATTCCGAATTTCATTTTTTTAGTAAATTTTGCCTCACTGAAAGAATGTAGATTCTTTACTATCGTATTATATTTCTTTTATATTAATTGTTTATAATACCTCTATAAGGCAATAAAACTACGTGCTTTGAGTTAACTTAACTATTCAATAGAATATTGTCAATAACAATAACCATTCGATCAAGCACGTAACTCTCCCTTTGGAGAAAGAATTGCCGGGTTGTATAAAAATCAGGTGAGAAAGTAAATGGGAATATGGCACAATAGCAACAGGGGGCACAATAGCAATAGGGGGGTGAACTGAAAGTGTCCCATCCTCACCTTACTTTCTCGATTCGCCCCTGCAATGGAAATCTATGAGATGAAGCGACAACTCATGGCAGAAAACAAAAATGAATTTACATTTAGCAGTGATTGAGCAGACACTGTTGAGGGAACAAAATTTATAGACAGTGTTCGAGTCATGATGTCATTGTTCTTGATGTCATTGTTCCAGTGAAATAACATTTTTGTTTTTATCCTTCATAATTAGAAGTATTTCAAAATATACGCCATATATTATATACTGAATGTTTTTTGTGGTGTACGGTAATGACTGCCGAAAGCGATACGAAGGATTGTCAGTTACACTCCGAACGCTCGAATAGGAATATATTCGGCATATTTTAAATAAATCGTTATATAAACTGTAAAATCTTGCTTGTATGGTGAAATCAGTCGCAGTTTCTGTATCCTAATTGTCCTCTCACAGAGTCGGTCAAACTACGTTTTAAACAGTACTTAATTCAGAGTACGCAGCACACGTATCTCTACCGTTGTTGGAAACGCGAAGCGCTCGTGGGCTGCCAACAGTGTGTCCTTCTCAGTTCGTGGTCGCTAGCACTGTCCCACGTTTACACTGCACTTCAATGCAGATGTGAGGTGCGCTATAATAACACAAAGACGACAATGCGCTCCCAGCTGGTTCGCTGTAAGGGCTCAGGATGCCGCACAGAGAATCTCGCATGGCCGTACGAATAGTACACGACACGGAGCGACAAAGATGGTAATGTGTCTGCCGACATCGCCGGCGCTGGCACAGGTGACTGTGATGTAGCCGTCCGTGGGGGATATGGATAGCAGATCACGGCGTCTGCACTACGAACAGTGGCGCTGATGGTGAAGGAGCAGGAGTCCTACTTTACGGAAGGCGCGATTTCCTTAAATACTAATAGAACCGAGTCACCAGTATGATGTCGCGATCCTACTTTTCATTCAGTTTTCCGTGATCAATTTCGCAAGACATGAGATAGTCCCTTCTTTTTCTTCTGAGCATTGAATGTAGCATTTTATTCTCCCAAACATCACATACAGTTTTTATTTATTTTGACGTTAAACAAAATGAATAAAAAAGTATTTTCAGTTAACAATATGACATTCCAATCACCAGAACACTTGTGATTCGATATATAAAACATGTCGTATAAAACATTATGTATAAATCACAATCTGTTTATTTTGTCAAAGTTTCCATTTTGTTTAGAATCCCGTAAATTCATCATTAAACATTGTTCTTGACTAAGTGTACAATTGTTCAAGGTAATGAGGGAATAATTGTCACTCACTATTGAATTAGTCGTTATTCCCATTTATTGTGACGTAGATCTCTGTGACCTATATGATTACACCACGTTAACAGAACTATTAATAGTAGCAAGCTACGATTATAAAGTTAATGCATTTAAATGCAATTACCCAAATTTCGCAGGTGTCGTTTTGGCGAAAAGAGATTCAAAGAAAACCAAACTGTCACAAATGGCGTTCTTTGGAGAAATAAATACGTTTTACCAGGTGGCGTTGAGAGTTTTAGCCAACCGTTCACCTTGAAGTGGAATGCGTCTTCTCCATAAATAGCATTTCTGCGTATGTGCACCGGCTGCAAGAAATTTGAAGAGATGCACATCTTCATTGTCGCAATACCGTTACTATGTCGTTTATTTCGTATGTCTTTGCTCCAGTCATCAGGTTAGGTTAGTTAATGTCATTAACATCAATAGCATTTGTTGAAGTAATACAAAGCAGTGATGTTTAATCACATCGCCTTCATTTTCTTCTTCTTCTTCCTCTTCTTCTTCTTCTACTTCTTCTTCTTCTTCCTCTTCTACACCTTATCTCAGTTAGCTGGGGTAGCCTTTTCAAATCGCTACTCTCCAGCTGTTTCTATTTTGTGCCATATCCACTGCGACATGATTCTGACACATATCTTCTCTAACACAATCTTTCCACTTCTTCTTTGGGCGTTCCCGTGCTCGCTTCCCATTCTCTATTTATTCCACTCGGTAAGCCACGTACTCAAGAGGTCTTCTCATAACATGCCCAAACCACTGAAGTCGCCTCTCCTGAAGTTTCTCTACTATCGGCCTTATCTTCACGGTTCCTAGGACGACTTCATTCCTGATTTTGTCCTTTTGCGTCACTCTACAAATCCACCTCAGTATCTTCATCTCCGCTGCTTGCAACTTCTGTTCTTCTCTCTTCTTCGTTGTCCAATATTCTTCTCCGTACAATATGGCGGGGCGCAATACAGTTTTGAAGACCTTCCCTTTAAGGCGTTGTTAAGTGTAGTGTAATCTCTGTTTCATAATATTCATCCAGATATTAAATTCTACTATTACCATACAACCAGTTCTAAACCTTTGTAGGTCAATTGCAATTTAAAAATTGCATCTGGAGAGGAAAAATATTTTCATAATAATGAATAATACATATATACTAAAGGATGCCGTAGGACAAAATCTTTGGGAGAACTAAAGCAAATGTTCAGTAACGGAGAACAATACAAATTCCATTAACAAGTACGATTCGTTCGGTCTGCGTAATAACCATACTGACTGAAATATTTACCAATTAACGGATTGCTAAAATATTTTGGGAGCAGCACCTCTAGACGTGTTCGTCAGCTTGTTTCCGTAGATGTCGTCGAGACGTTTGTTCGTGAACACTCTCCAGTTGCTCGCCGTATGCCATGTACGTCGGCAGCGACGGCGCCAACGCCAAAGGTGATAGTGACAATGGCATCGGTAGCGTCACCAGCAGAAACATTGCTGTGAATTCTTGTACTTTTGATTTTTAAAAGATGTTATCTTCTTCCAATGTGTTTAGAGAGAGAGAGAGAGAGAGAGAGAGAGGGAGAGAGAGAGGCCAGTATCGGTTTCTAGGAGTTTCCACAGAGGAATCATGGAATTTATTTTTTTCACCATGTTAACTTCCTTAATAAAGAATCCGAGTTAATATTTGTGGTATTGGTGTGTATTGGAGTGTTCTTAATCCCATTGTATTTTACTGATATTGTAGATAGTTATCATGAAATATGATAGGATTGTTGAATATTGTTCCCTGGATGGCATATGATGAAGTTAACAACTGTCTTCGATAAGATAAGATTGGTTCCCTAGCTTCAACAAAGACACTTTCACTCCAGCTTGTATGGACATCCCATGCAGAATGGACTGGTTTTATTACGAAATACATACAATTTTTCTTGCTTTTTCACAGAATCGTATACTACTTCTACTAATTATCACTATTGGCTTGGTGTCGTCCCCAGCTTTTTGCCAGAATCGTATATTACTGCTACTGGTTATTACTATTGGCTATACTTCTGGTGTCGTCCCCAGCATTTGGACATAATCGTATGTTACTGCCCCTGGTTATTGCTATTGGCTATATTACTGGTGTCGCCCCCGGCGGCGTTAGCAGTCTCGGTATCTCGGCGGCGGCGGCAGCAGCTGCGAAGGCCCTGCGGGCTGGGTTTCCCCGCTGACGTAATTCCAATACTGGACGTTGATTCTTTAGAAGGCGAAACATCAGAACCAGTTTCCATAACCGGTGCACGGAGTCGCGATCTTTTTGCGGGCGGCGCTGGTCGCGACGCGCACCTCCGCGCACGCCGCCGCCGCCGCCACCACCGCCGCCGCCACGTCGCCACCACGCCGCGCTGTCCCGTTAACCTTGTCCCGTCAATACTGTCCAGACAGTGACGCTCCGCCGTCATTTCAAATATTCGTCCTTTTTTAGTTATTTCGGTACCTGAGCCTCATTCAAAGACATTCACAACGCCATGAAGGACGGGGACAGACGGTAGAACTGATGAAGGAAACAAAGACTATTTTTTACTCACGCACAGCAACCAGAACGAATCCTAAGAATAACAATTTTTCAATTTTCTTGGTTTGGATTACTTGTTTTGAACATTTTAAGTTGGGAAAATTTAAAATTATCCACCTATTATGGATTCGTTGTATCTCTGGTAAGAGTAAATTAATACTTTGCCGGGAGCATCACTCTTTCAAGGGGGGGGGGGTAAATCCCCAATATACGCTTCTTCATTAATACTCTGGTGATCGGGGAACTCGCTACCTACAGGTAGAAAGCTAACGCAATGTCCACTGCGCTGCAGGCCATTCTCGGCCAATCTCATGATAAACTAGCGAATGAGATTATCAGTTACATCAGTTGCCATTGTGGGTGCGAATATCGTATTTGCACAATATCTGTAAACACTGCTGAATTATTCGTTTTCTTCTACTACAGAGTTTGGGAGCCAATTCCGAGACTCAGAAATTTTCTGACCTCATTCTTGGTCTATCCACATCCCTGTAAACCCTAGGTCTATGAAATAGAGCTCTCTTTGCTGGTCTGTTTTGGTCCATCCTGTTTAAAGGTAGGAATGATTTCCGTTGGTATTTCTCATCTCATTTACCAAACTATTAATATTACACTTGCCCTTACGTCCTCGTAGGGAACTATGTCCATCAAATTTAGACCCAGTAAAGCTCTAATGAAATTCATTTGGGAATCCTCTAATCTTCTTTTGTCATTTTTCCTCAGTGGCCAAGTTTGATATGTAAAACGTAGGGTGGTTTGAGATACCACCCGGTGAAATCTCATTGGCATACTATTATTCATAATTACTATACTATTAAATTGTACTATTTTTCAAATACTCTTCATAAACCCATTTAACTTATTGTATTTACTTATATTATCTATCAGTTCGGGTCCGTTGTCATTGAATATTTTGCAAGCAAGGTAAATGAAGCTTGTTCAATAATTTGGTTGTTGATAACATTTTTTTTCTTCAAAAATAATTCCTTTGGTATTCTTAGTTTTTTAGCCATATATCCTTAAATTATTACTCCTCTGTAACAGTTTCAAAAACCACCCATATAAACGCTTTTTTCAGCACCCAATAGTTCAAATAATACATATATATATATATATATATATATATATATATATATATATATATTGATTACGACAGCAATTTATAGAACAGATTGCGATTAGGGGAGGACAGCTATATATAATTTCGAGAAGCAAATGAAGGATCATCTCAGCATTCGCTCGTGCTTCCGATTTTCTGAAGCATAAAAGTATGTTTTGATGTTAGTCGTTCATGCAGTAACGTTCCATCTTCTTGCAGTGCATGATTCATTAGATAAAAATGTTGTTCATGTGAAGTATTAGATCTTAGTTTGAGAGCGAATATGTTTTTTTTAATTGGCTCAACGAGTGCGAACTGGCGGCGAGACAGTCACATAGTTTATTTTATTTAACGTTCAAAAAAATTAAGAAACTGTGTGGCTTACTATAGGACGAAGTACTATCTTTGCACGGTTTCTGGAGTTCTAGGATTCTGTTTAACTCATAAGGTGAATTATAAATACAAATCTCAACGAGCTGTTTTGGCAAGAATTAATACTCGTATAAAAATAGTCACTCCGGTGTAATAAAACCTATTTGCAAAGGCAACTCAGCTACGAATTTTGGCTGTAATCCCTTGTGTTCTTTGTGAAGGAATTGACTTATTGCTGCGAGAATGTGGAGAGCGATTATTTGAATAACTACTTTCCCTGCAGAACTCAAGAAAGCGTGCACAGGTAGTGAAGCTACATTTATTTTTGACTGAGTAGTTGAAATAGTCTCACCGAGGCACGAGTTCGTTTCTATTTTTCTCATTTCTTCATATTCATTTTCGACTTAAAAAATCAACAAAGAAGTTATTATTTTAATAATTATTATTATTATATTATTAATAAGATATGGTACAGTACATAAACCTACATAAAAGCTGAGTTGTTGTAAAGTTACATGGTACAAAGCAAAAGGCAAAAATAACCCACGGTACCACCACAATGTATCAACGATTCATCATTGCTCTGTCACAACAATAATTCTATGTATTTCTCCTGGTGTTGAAATCAATATTCTTATTGGCGATCCGAACATGTTATCGAGTGCGCTGTACGAATATACAGAATGTTCTACGACTGTGGACATTCTCCAGCGTGTTCGTTGTACACTTGCAACATATATTGCCGTCGGCGTATCCATTGTGAGCGGTGAGTTGATTACGCGTGTAATTGTGTCATTAATCATGACTGCTGCATTTGACGTTTCACGTTGATAAATGTATCATGGTATACCATCTCTTCGCGTATACTCTGAAGTCTCGCTCCAAATTCCTATATCGCTTCTGAGACAATTATTCTCAATGTGTCTTTTACGTTACTGTGCATGCAATTCAAGATAAAACAACTGTGTCGGAGGCATCATCCCGAATACTATATTTATTGTCAGAATATTTTGTTTGTGATGTGTGGCGTAATTCATTGAATCGTATTCTCTGGATATGAAAATTGTTTATTTACAATTTATGGCCAGTAAATTCCAGCACAGTAATGTACGTTTATATCAGTAGATGATAACCCAACATTTAACATTTAGTACAGTTACTTTAAGAACATTAAATGTTTAAAGAATTTAACCTTAAGAGTTAACATTAGGAGAATATATGTATGTATGCGTAAAAGCACATTTAACACTTATAGGAACATAACCGATATAAGTGTACAGAAGACGACAATGACATTAAAAATAGATATTAGACGTTTCGAAACACTTTGGTCTCAAAGCTTGCTTTCCAATAAACAGTATAAATAATATTCATTGCAATGGCATTGCTGGATACTTACTTCGCCTCGATAGAATTATTCGTGGAATAAACTCTGCCTTATTTTCCTTATCTTCTCCTCCTGAAACATTTTTTCAGATTTCATTAGAAATTAGATATTTAACGTAAAGGTCTTTCGCGCTAAGTTATTAGGAGTGCTGAATTCTTTGTTGAGAATGACTGATCGTTCTCTGAATATTTGGTGACGCTAAAAAAACTTGGGCATTGCAAGCCCTAACCACCTTTGTATTTGGTAGTCTCAATTATAAAATATAGTGTTATATTGAGAGCAATTTCCAAAGGGAAAGGGCCTAAAATCCATGACTCGCTCTGATTAACATCGTTCATATAAAAAAACACACATACATACATGAAAAAAGTAGGTGGATTTTACATTTTCGCCGTGATGACTTGGATGGTTATCTCAACGTGCAGAGCATATAAATATGAAGCATTAGTGTACATTAGACATTGGTGAGGGCTACAACACGCAAAATGTGAACGGTGTACAACAACGAGGTTGGCAAGCCTTTTGGGAAGTGGTGTAATACAATACAATAATGTAGGCAATATCTATTAAAGCAAAAAATAGTATTTCTAGGTTAATCGTCTGATTTACAGAATTCATTGAACTCCTCTCCTGTAAATGTCAATTGAAGTGGCTTACCATTACCACATCAAGGTTGTCTGAATTGGTTATTATATTGCATTTAGTTATTCAAAATGTTATAATGTCGAAGTCTATAAGTGGAAATCCAACGAAAACAAAAAAAAAGGACTCTTTACACTTCCCGGTGATCGAATTTTTTATACAAAAACACACTTTCTAGAAGCATTTTAGGGGTCCCTGTTACCGTAAAAGACATAAAAAAACAAAAAGAAAGTCAATCCGTCCGTCTGTGGACAACACGAGCGTCTCCAACGCATACAGAATTTTCTCCAAAACTAATATTCCGCGATCAATTTACCCGCATTCGCAACGCTGCGAAATTGAAACGGAGCTTTTAATTTTGGGAACACTTACTTAAAGCTCGCAGGACATTTCCAAAGTGTCGAAAAAACCGTTCCAATTTTTTAACATTTTTTTGCTCGAATGGATAAAGTGTGCTGACAAAAATGAAACTGCATTGTTGCTATTGTGTAGCCCAAAAATGTTTTAATTGGAAATATTTCGTGTAGATCATTTGGTTGCTGTGTTGGTAAGCTAGCAGTTATCGTTCTGATTTCGTTATCTGAAGGCCTGGGTTTGATTCCCAGTACCATTTTTTCTTCAATTTTTGTATCGAAAGCGCACTTACATATACCTATTTACAAAGGCCTATTTACCTTCAAATATTCCTAATCTTCGAAAATTGCAAATTCGAATATCCGGCGCTTCTTTTGTTGAGAATCTTTCACCAGATGACTGATGGATTAATAATATACAAGTTCTACTATTAGAATATTATGCAACCGTTGTAAATAATACTAGCACGTTTGTTCTGTTATAGCAGCAGTAGATTCTTTAAAGCTAAACTGTAACCCGCGATGATTAGGTATTCTGAAATTAGAGGTGCCAAAGTGATTACATGTTGCAGAGTTGTAAGTAACCTTATTTCTCACAAGGGGATTTTTGGTATAGCTTATTCAATAATAATTTAGGACTTATTTAGAATGCACAATATTATTTCATAGAATTTACATTTCAGATTATTCGAAAGTTAAATTTTAATTCGACAAAAAAAGCACTTGATTTAAATGTGAATTTGAAAGGGGACTTTAAATTGAAATTGAATTGAATTGAAATGTCCATCGTACTCAAATCATCCAACCTTTGAAAAATATTATTTTATTACGTATTTTAATTAAAGTATTCAGTACTTTGTTCGCAAAAATATAATTATTTTTAGTAAATTCGATATCAATCACAGATTCTAAAATATTAATGCCCTGGTTTTAATAACATATTCCTGATGTCATTTGCAGGAGTTGCCCATTGTGCTTGTCGTCGACTCTAATTTGAATTCTAATGTGAATTTATTTTCCAGCCTTATCTCACGATGTATGAGATCAAATAATGTTATAAATATGTTTTTAGACATGGTCAATAAATAACATTCACTTTAAAACTGTTACAAATAAGGATGTCCAAAAGGCAAATATGATTTTCAATCATGGAACGATAAAGAGATAAAACTTGAGAAGTGGGAAATGACAATATAGTTAGCGGGGTTTGCTTAAAAAAGAGGAATAATAATGTCAGAAAACTGCAATGGATAATAACGCTGTTTGCTCACCTGCTGAAACCGATGATGCATTAGAATCTAGTCTAGGTACTTCTTTTGTGGGTACAGCAGTGTAACTCAGTGATGCATCATCTGGAATATACAAGTATTCAGGTTAGATTCGATTGCACATCGATAAATAATATTAAAACTGAAATTAAATTATTAAAAAAGCAATGAGACATGAATCAGTACCGAAATAAATAAGTAAAATACATCTTTGGTGAATTAATTTTTAATAAATACTAATAAGTATCATATAACGCTCCATATTACAGGGTAGCTCACCTTTCCCCCAGTTTGCTCTGGTGCGTGTCTCTGGGTTTTCTTGCTCCTGTTCAGTAACGTCTCGCCTACGCCAATCATCTGGAATACACAGTTACATACGTTAGCTAGGAACGCTTGTCAATAAATAGCATTCACATTAAAAATGTAACAAATAAGGATGTCCAACATCCTTTAAATATTTCTGATGCCTGTCGAGATATCAACTTTCCAAAGCCACTAATTTCTTTTCACTTTCTCGCTTCCGAGTAGAGATAAAGTTATGTGATGCAGCGCGAAAAAACGGCGAATTTTCGACAGAAAACTCTTATTACAAAGCCCTGGTAATGAAAAAGTGAATAAATAGTTGCTAAATTTCGAAAAAATCCTTTAACAGATAGTGTAGCTAGAATCCATGTTTTGTGGGCCCTTGTTACCGAAAAATGTAATGAAGGCAAAATGACTGTCTGTCCGTCCGTCTGTCTGTCTGGCCGTTCGTCTGTGAACACCGCTAGCGGCTAAACCGTTCAATCGATTTTCTCCAAAATTGATATCCCCCAATCGATCTGGCTGATGTTGCGGCCCCTTGAATTTGAAAGCGATATTTTAATTTTAGGGGGATACAAGTTGTCCCGCCCGAAATCACTAATCAATCCATCTACTCTATCAATTATCTCCACTCTTTTTGATCCACTTTTCAGATCCAGATCATTTCACACTGGTGATCCCATTCTAGAGTCATGCAAAATTTTCAGCCTATTCCGTTTCTCCCACACCACACTATTCCAGTATTTTTCCATCCTCGTATTTCCTCTCTGTCTATTAATATTCCATAGGATTTTTCTTGAACATCATCTCATCTCTGCCTCCTCATTGTACTCTTGCACACCTGTTTTGAACATGCCTCCAATCTTCTCCTTATCTGCCATGTTCCTACATAATTTTTCCTCCTTTGCCATTATTTATTTAGCTTCGCTTGGTTTGCAAGTCTCTTTTTCTTCTTCTCACTCCCATATTCCCATTGATAATCTAGGATTCCTCTTACATAAACACATATTATATTTCGAATCTCGTGTCCTAATAAATACCTTCAAATGTCCTATTCCTGTATCTTTGAAGATTTACTTCTGACGCGGGCATCGGTCACGTGCCAACATTTAAAAAAGTATATTTATACCCTCAACTGGTACACTGGGGTAAAGACCATCTCACTCAATGTTTATATTGATTTACTGGAACATATATTGATTTACTGACAGCTGAATGTTACGTAAATTCCTTTAATCAGTTCATCTATCATAATGATTAATTTTATTGTTGATGTGTGTTACGTTCGTCAGTTTCTGTTATTTTGAAGTGAATTCGGGGTGTCGCGCACCCCCCAGAGCAATTTGTGGTAGTTGCATATTTTTCATTTTAAGCAGTTGCATTTTGTGCATTTTAAACCCATATGTAATAAGGAAGAAATTCAGATAAAATATATGAATACAATGGTTCATACGTAATATCATTTTTGTTTCCTTAGAGAAGTGGAGTTTGCGATGAGCACAGATCGTGCAGATGTGTGGAATATACTGAACCTCAATGAAGAAGAGTTAGTAATAGAAAGGAGTAAAAAAATATGTTCTGAAATGAAA
Organism: Gryllus longicercus; assembly: GCA_038098605.1. Classification (NCBI taxonomy): domain Eukaryota; kingdom Metazoa; phylum Arthropoda; class Insecta; order Orthoptera; family Gryllidae; genus Gryllus; species Gryllus longicercus. The sequence goes on from JAZDUA010000423.1 coordinate 80,570, forward strand.
ATGTGTGTGTTGTTTGTGGATAAAAAGATTCATACCTTTTGTAAAACAAAAATATTTTAGTCATAAAGAACCTCTAAATCGTTTATTATTTTGGGTGGGTGGGATGGGTGAAACCTCAGTGTCCTATTTGTGTAAAAAAATGTAAGTATGCCGGTTGAGGGTTATGTATTGTACATCAATGTATGAATAAAGGCTTTAGAATTCTGCCCTGCACAATGACTTGAGTTATCTCACCTTTTCGATCACAATTTCCATTGGAGTTCCCTCTCTGTTCTCGCCAGGGATCTGCAGAATTAGTCCTGGACGAAATATCTGGAACATAGATCAAATGAAGAAATTTAATTTAAAATTGCCGTCATTTTTTAAATTGTTTTTAAAAGTAATAAATAATGAATAACGTAAGTAATGAAAAGTAACGTAAACTATCTATCAATCTCTCTGTATATATATATATATATATATATATATATATATATATATATATATATATATAACTTACCTGCACGACACCATGATTGTTTTATTTCTTTAGGAGCTATCACTTCTTCTCGCATAAACGGAGATCCCTGGCGCCAGGCTCCTTGTACATTGTCTGTTGGCATTAAATATGATAGCGTTAATAATAATAATAATAATAATAATAATAATAATAATAATAATAATAATAATAATAATAATAATAAGAAGAAGAAGAAGAAGAAGAAGAAGAAGAAGAAGAACAAGAAGAAGAAGATGTGATAATGATGGAGAAAAGGATATACCGAAAAGGATAGCCGAATAAGGGGTGAAAAGTGCCCCCAAACCAAATCGCGAACCTTTGGCATGAATTTCAAAGTTTTGAACTGATAAAATTAGTTTTAATTATTTTTCACAATTGTCCACATTGTTTAAAAATCTGAAAAAAATATATATTTATAGAATGTTATGAGACACATTCTAGGGGGAAATTGAGATATTACTCTAACGTTATCAGTTGAAAATCAATTTCAAAATTTTTTTTCTACTAGGATTTGGTGTCATAATTGGTTGACAAAAATACCTTCAAATTCAACTATTTCTCCCCGTCTCTCCAATTTTTTTCAGACTGATACATGCACTAGAAGCTGAGAAAAATAAAACATGAAAAACACGTTTCACATTGCATCTCTGTAACAGATTGTCCTAGGAGGCTGATTTTTTGGGAATCAACGACATTTTGTGTTCTGTTTCATAGGAGTATCCCCATTATCGATTTGGTTTGAAGGCACTTTTCACCCCTTATTCGGGTATATCCTTTGTTTCACTTGCTGAATCGATAATAAAACCCTTTAAATATGGTAATAATAAATGTCAATTTACGAATCACGTAAACATTTCTCTCTGATCAACGATTAAACAAACCTAATAAAATGAAATTAGTATTTATACATCGCAGATCATTGGAAGTGAGTATTAGTATACAAAAACCTTAGTATTCTGCAAAACACAACCTCCCTATAGGTAGCTCACCTTTTCGGGTCCATATTGCTTTGGGGGATGCTCCCTTTCCTAGCATTGGAGTATCAGAAAGACTCCTACCTACATCATCTGGAATAAACAATTCTTCACATTACAATATTTTGGAAGGCATACCAATTAATAAAATAAAATTTTGTATTGAAGTATTTTATTTTCAATCTTTTTAAAAGCAGAATATAATTAATTTTTGATGAATTAAACTGGAATGCATATTAGTAAAAGCACTCTTTTTCTGCAGTGGATAAAACTTGTCAAAATACCTGAATGACCCCATTTTGCGTTGCGATCATCTTGTTTGTCTTGCATGGTCGAATCTGAACCACGGCCAAGCGGAGCATCTGGAATACGCAACTGATTGTAAAACGTACCGTAAGAATAAAGGGTAACTGTGTCAATTGAGGGTTGCTTTGTCCCAAACGAAATTATTGATGTTGCATATACTTTCTCATATTATTTGTAATTGTCACAAAATATTGTAATGTTCCAATTTTTGCCCTATGAATAATTCAGCCATTTCTTAAAAAACATTTTACAAAATAGCAATCGTGAAAAAGATAGGAAAATATTTCTTACGATTAATTCCTCATATTGTAAGAAATTCAAGCTAATAACATGCCTATCGTTTTTCTTTTTCCTATTTACAAATTACTCAAGAAGAGATCATTTGTTATTTTATGCTGTATTCACTGATGTACCACTTTTAATATTTTAATATAGTCTATATGATGCCTAATATGATTATAAAGTTTTAATATTGTTTTATTATAGTCCATTTGGCTGAAGATGGGTTTACATTTATTCTCGAAACATCTCATTGTAATAAAGATGTAATTCGCGAAATAACACAAGGGAACCAGATTTTTACCCCCAGAAAGTTAGAGAGTGCAACGAAATCAATTTTACTTGTATATTACGAATATCACAAAACATACGTCATATCACGTCCCAGTTTCTTAAATATACCGTCTCATATTGTATTTTATTATTGATGCAAACACATTTAAATTGCACCTATAAGATATGTAAAATCAATACGCATGAAATCTATTTAAAATTAAATATTTGTTCAGTTCACCTATGCCTCATTCTTGAGATATCAACAAAAGTATACTTTTTTTACGTTATATATTCGAAGATTGCCGTCTTTATTCTCTCGTCACGAAGTCGCGCTCAATTACGAGTAGTTCTTAGTAGATGTTTTGAAGAAAAAAACGTCACGTGAACACTCATATTTCTTATTGCGCATCAGTCACCGAAAATAATTATTTTAACCCCATTACCTTACCATTACCCCCTTACCATTATCCCAAGTATGCGAGTATCCAACTGTTGGGGTGGCAGGTTCTGAGAAGGTGTCATACGGAACTGGACCCGCAGTACGCGTGAAGTTCGTGTCTCGTTTGTTCGTTTGTGTGTGCCTCAAATACATTAATAAATAACAGTTTTGTGTGTCTTATAAAATTAAATTCGCCACATATTCTGTTCAATGGAATCGGTTCGATGAAATGCAAATCATTTCACATTGAAAGTACGCGAATCAACCCGATAACTTCTGTTACGTGTGCGGAAGATATAACACCCAAACTTTAAAGGAATAAATATACGAAATTTAATTTATATTTTTAAAATATCCGTTTTGTATTATTAGTGTATTCTTCAATATACTTGTTAACAATTAGTGTTATACATTGATCTAACCGTGTTGTCACTGCATTTAGCCCTGATGATGGAGAAATTAATATAATATATAATATTAATATAATATATATAATATATATAATATATATATATATTTTAAATATATATTTATATTTATATATGAAATTACAAAACTTGTGTATCCTTTATACTTTGGCTGTCGTGTTTGTGATCAGTATAAACCATGGGCCGTTCAGCAGTGTTGTGTCACTTGTACAACAAACCTTAGGTTGTGGCTGCATGAAAAACTCAAATCATTGTGATTCGCTGTACCACTGTTGTGGAGAATACCAACACACCGTTTTTAATGTTTGCTGCATACGATCAAGATATCTGCCCTGTCCAGATCAATTATCTACATAAATCTTCTGCCGTGCGACCTGTGCCACACAATGACGAATTACCAGTGCCTGTACTCCCAGAAACATGTTCAATAAATCATAAAGAAAACTGTGATAAAACTGATGCCGTGTTTCTTTCAGAAACAGAATCCTCTACTTAAAAAGATCCAGACTAATTACTAAGAATAGAAAAGTTTCTTTCCAATATGTTTCAATATTATTGCAGGAATATGCGTATTCCATTTTTAACTTGTTCTTACATCATATGAAGCATGCACATACAATTTTGTAGGAATATAATCGCAGGACTATACGGAAATTAGTGTAAGATGTTTTATATCTCAAATTCTAAATACGGTCATATCTTTTAAATTTTGTCAGAAACGTTTTATAACAACTTTCGGAATCAGAGTGATCACCTACTTTCATTCTGGAGGTATGAAAAAAAAATTTTTTTGATCCCTAATGTAATTAATCATTGATTTCTTTAATGTGAAGGAAGCAATATTTGATTTTTTGTCCAAGACAATAATAAATATATTATTATTATTATTATTATTATTATTATTATTATTATTATTATTACTATAAGGTTTAAATGCATTAAAGAAAATAAATTTACAAAAAATAAACATTTTTTTGTATTTTTACAAAACATAGGAAATTATTTCTTTTTCAATTAATCTGAAATTGATAAAAAAATGTAAAATATTCAATATTCCACTGTGTACATTTATACATAATCTTCCCTATTTTGTACACCTGTTTTATCAGGCTTTGGTTTGAGATTAGGATCCTGATCTTTAGAATAGGTGCGGCAGCACGATACTTATTTCAAATATCTGAAATACACGTAATTTTAAAAACAATATTCAATTTAAAATGAATTAAGCCATTTGCCCCATCTCTTAAACGAAATGTACAAAATTGATTTGTATTTTCTAGCCCTTACGAATAGAAAATTATGTAATCGTGCACTGGAAAACGAAGACTTTTTGAGGGGGAAAAAAACACCACTTACTGCCGGCCCATGGTAACAAAAAATTTGATAAATCCAGTTGTTAAATTTAGAAAACTCCTCTAACACGTAGTGTAGCCAGAATCCATGTGCTGTGGGTACTTGATATCTCTAAGAATCGATTGACGGAAACACGTCTCTGTCCGTCTGAACCATTCAGCCAATTTTCTCCAAAGTGATATTCCCCAATCGATCTAAATGACATCGAGGTTTTAGGAGTTTGGAACGGATTTTTTACACTTGAAGCGAGCTTTTATGTTTTTATGCGTCGGCGCTTCTATGGCGTAGTGGTATGAGTGACGGGAAGTTATCTCTGTTGATCGGAGTTGGTTTTCGGAGAGGAAAAAATATTTGCGAGATGAAAAAACTTCTGCAGGTTTATGTAGTAATACAATATAGACATAATGCGAGCAGTTAGAACAAATGCGAGAAAGTATGTACTTTTTAGCACCACTAGTTTGATTTATTCAATTGAATCAGAGTACTGTACTGAACTCACAACCTGTAGGGCCTGTATAATAGGTCTATTAGTTTGCTCACCTTTCCAACCCCAATTTGCTCCGAATTTCTTTCCTTGCCTCTGCCTCCAATGGGGAGCAAGGTATTGTTTTGGAGCAGTATCTGGAATACGAAATTGTTCACGTTAAAATGTACCAATAGTAATAATAACTAGAAGTAATGCATTGAAAAAAAACAGTAATAAACCCAATACTCGTACACAACGATTGTGAAAGAAGTTTGAAAACTGTGTAGGAATAAGTCTCACGATCAACAATGATTCTAATATTAACACGAAAATTTTCAATAATCATCAATATGGACGGAACAACAAGATTGATTTGCCAACGTTATTCGGCCAGTTCAGAGGATTTGAAATGCAGAAGAATTCTGAAAATAAAAAGAAAGGCTTTTCAAAAGGGATGAGAGATATTGGCTTGGTCCATGCTGTCGTGAGAGTTTTTGCAAAATACTCAGGCTTTGCTCTGATCAACAGCTTTGTACACGAAAAACAAAAAGAGTGACAAACAACTTCAGAATGGCAGTGTCAAAAGAGCCAGCCTGATGAATGAACGTCAATGAAAGAACTGCGAAATTGTAATGACCGACAATATTTTGTCTTCATTAAAACAATTTATATTGAACCAAAAATAGGTTTATGAAGAGTCAAGTTATTGTTAAAATTCACAGCTATTGCTTTTATATAATAAATTCCTTTTACAGGTTTATAAAATATTTCATAATCAGCATAAAGTTTTATTTATTTCTTGTGTGAGTTATATTTCAACATTCTGTTAATATTAACAATTAAATAATCAGCACAACGTAAATATTTAGAAATGTTGATGTTTATGTGATGTAAAGAGAGTCAACTTAACTTTTAAAATCTAAAATATTTGATTTTAAAGACATACCTAGAAGCAGTTACTAAAAGCACACCTTTATCTTGATTAGTAGTGAAAGAACTAATGCCTGCAATAAATCGCTACATAGAAAAGTATTTTTAATGAAATTTCTAACAATAAAATCAACACAGAAAAATTAAACACAAACACTCAAAGTGAAATAGTAAATGAAAAGCAATCTTCAGCACCCCCGCCAAATGAGGCAGAAAGTAATCCAATTGTTATCCCCGCAGTCACGTCCAGTAATGGCGAACGGCAAGGGGCTACCGCAGTTCATAGCCTCGTCCTCCAAACTACACCAAGGAGAACTCCCTCAAACAAGAAAGGAAATCGCCCACGACCAATGATCAATACACGACCATTGACTCAAAGACAAGCTCTATAATAAGTGCGGAAAATAACAAATTACAGATTACAAATCCATCGATCCAAGCAAAATCCGCGCAAAAATAAAGAATGGCCAAGAAGAAAGCCACGAAAATAAACAGGACACACCCATCCCATAGCAGCGGAACGTAATCCCAACTATGGAAAATGGAATATAAACGTCTCTTGCACCATTGCTACTGCTCAATCACAAAAAAATTTGTGTGCTCGCAAGAAACTAATTTTAAAACAGGAGGTCGCTTCAATTTAAGAGGATATATTCCTCAGAGACGTAGAACCTGATAGAGGTGGTGTTGCCGTATTGATCAGCAACACACATCTTGTTAGACGTCTGCATCTCAATACACCTGTACAAGGGCTAGCCACAACCGTATACAAGTCACTGGAGATGACATTATGTTGCGTATACTTACTAGACGCCTAATGACAAAACGAAGATTTACAAGCCCTGAGCGAACAACTGCGGCCTCCATTTCTTTTTATTCTAGGTGGCTTGAATGCACACAGAACCACATGGGGCTGCTCTAGAACAAATGTCGCCGGTCGAAAAATCGATGGCATGTTTCTTAACAACGAATATGTACTTTTACACACAGGAGGAAGCACATTCTCGGTCAAAGAACTTTCAATGTGTAGTCCAAATCTTACAACACGCTTGACGTGGAAACCTCTGCCAGATCTTCATTAGAGCGATCACTTTCCTCTGTTGATATCATCAAACATACCAAAGAACGCCGTATATTTACCGAAACGTTGGTGTACCGACCGTGCAGACTGATCCATCTTTACCAGACATATAACAGCAATAAATGTCAACGGAAACAAAGAGAAAGATGTTACATTCACAAACATAGTAAATTCTACTGCTGGAAAATACATTACACAAACTAATTAACGCCCATTCAGGATTCTAATACCATGGTGGTTCGACTTGACACTACCAGTGTGAACAAAAACGAAAGCCTTACCACAGAATTAAAAATCAGTTTTAGATTAGTTATAGAAAAATGTATGACAAATTACCCAATTATCTACATCCATGGATGAAGAACCAAAGATGGAGTTGGAAGTGCATTTGTAACTGAAAAGACATAAAAAACATGAACACTTCCACTAGAAGTGAGTGTGTAAACGGCTGAATTGTTCACAGTATAGCAAGTTTTGCGATACTGTAAAACTCACGATCCAAGAAAATCCGCCATTTGTACCGACTCGCTAAGTTTTCTCACCGCCATAGAGAGACGCCTACCTGTGGACCCACTACTACAACAGATTCTTATATCATGCCATAAATTAAAACAGCGAGAAGCATCCGTTACGTTTCTCAAGTGCCCCGGGCATATAGGTATCTCAGGCAATGAATAAACCGATTCTACAATAAGAATTCAATATTAAACTATGACCTCAAGATGCATACTTTAAAGTGCATTCTTGAATAATAGCAGACTTCTGGAATAGTTTTGAAACAAAATTCAAATAGAGATCAAACAGAACGTCAGTAAATGGTCACCATACGTCAGCTACACTCGATGAGAACAAGTGTGCCTCGCCAGACTAAAAATAGTCCATACAAGGATAACTTTTCATACTACATGCTGAAGAATGAAGAGCAACCCATCTGCAGCTGCGGAGGAATTCTGTCATATCTTTTGACAGATTGTGTAAATCTATCAAGATTCAGAGACATATGTGGTATGCAAGGGAACCTCAAGGAAGACCTTGAAGACCTTGGAACAAATAAGATACTATAACTCCTGAAAGAGGCGAATATTTTCTATAAAATCTAAATTGTACGTGTTAATTGTTAACACTAATCAGTAAAAAGGATAAAGATCTTAGTTGCCAAGCCTTCAAACTGAAAAGAGTAATAATAATAATAATAATAATAATAATAATAATAATAATAATAGTTAACATACCAGGAGGTTCAATCCATCTGGCATTTGGTGGTTCGATGTCTTGTTTTTCCCGTCGATGTGGGGCTACGTATCGCAATGAAGAATGATCTAGGAAACGCATTATGTGATTACGTTATTATTATTAGTATTACAGATGAAGACAAAACAATAAATTAATTTAATTACCATAAGAAGTAAATTCTTTCGACCGATATCATTGTATTTGGCTACATAAAAACGATTTGAGATGAATTAATTTATCATGAATATGTATTACTAGCAAAATATTCATCAATACACAATAATAATAATAATAATAATAATAATAATAATAATAATAATAATAATAGTGATGATGATGATGATGATGATGATGAACTCACCTGGGATTGGATTTTGTTCCCTTAGCGGGGGAGCTATGTAACGCACCGACGAATTGTCTAGAACACGCAGTTGTTCGAATTAGATACAAAGGCCTAACAATAGTGAAGTAGAACCTCTATAATCCGCCCCTCGGTTAATCTAACTCTCCAATTGATCCGATATCCCTTACTTAAGACCACTCATGCACCAACGTGAGGGCTAGCCAGTCATAGTTGACGTGTCATTGTTGACTAGTATGGTTGTATTTTTGCACATGTCTATTAGATACCGAAACCAACAAAGCTTTTCGTATTGCTATCCAATACATCGAACGGAACGAAAGCTCTCTACAACTATGGATATATTGTCTAAAAAAATGAAGAATCATTTCAGCTAAGTCTAAATTGTTGCGTAAACATTTTTTCATTAAAAATGTTATTCTGTATTTAATTTTATTTGTTTCTGTAGTTCAATTGAGAGAGAGACAATTATTTGTGTGTAATGAATATCCTTTATAAAACTTCGACTAATATGTTATTTGCTTCTGACAATTTGACCTTTTTTGCGTTCCACCCACACTCCTAGTTCCACAAGTGGCGGATTATTTAGATTTTACTTAAAAAGGGATTTTATGGGAAGGGAAAAATAATTAAAAATGAATCATTCTGCATCATCCTTTACCATCTCTAGAAAATTAGGGATGATATAATAATAATAGTAGTAATAATAATAATAATAATAATAATAATAATAATAATGACGATGACGATGGATGACGAAGACAATAACCGGAAGGTCAACTTACCTGTTTCACGCCATTTTGCATTTTGCCTCAAGAGCGGTTTTTCTCTTGGCCGTGCAGCTGGTGCATGACGCACAGGCGGATAATCTAGAACACGGAATTGTTCACATCACTTAGAAAAGCAAACGTAAACTCTTTTTTTTTCTTCGTCCTTGCTCTAAAGCAAGAAGAAAGTGATTAAGGATAAATTAACTAATTTACCTACTTCTAGGCGAACTTTCTGAAGAATGCCATTACCTGTTAGGATGGAACATTAACACATCAAATGGAAAGCAAATTCAGTAAATGTTTTTATTTTCCAGTGTCGTTTTATGTATAGTCGTATATAGCCAGGTACTAACTTGTAACAACTATTCCTTCTAATAATCAAGGTAACGGAATGTTCATTCAAAGTACTTAATTAACGAATGATTCAATGACTTAAACTTTTTAATGCTTTATATTATATTTATTATCATATTAATTAATTTTGTTTTTTAAATAATTTGTTTGTAAACAAATTTTATCTTTTTAATTTTTTTTCTTCAAATATTAACTTGAACATTTCAAATAAAAAAGTTGAAACTGCAAACATCCCTGAACACCAAATTCAATTGAGGCTTTAGTCAAGGCACTTATATGTGTGGGTTTTATGTGATTGTTTATATGAAACCTGGATAAAATAATTAGAGTGTTCGGAACATATTATGTATTTAAACAAATTACAACACTTATTTACTGAATGTCAAACGCGCGCTGGTTTTCGGAGTAGTTATATGGCACTACTCGACTCTACAAACTACTTGGGGAAATGAACTAGCAAATCATCATATATTTAAAAATGCGCACTACCATTAATATGAACTTTAGCTCACCGCCTGCACCAGCATTGAATTATTTTCTATTGTAATGTGGAAAACGACAATGCATGCACGCTGGAATATGCAATACTTTTATAAAGTTCATCTTTACTTGCGGCATTAATTTTAGAAGAAAAAGTGAAAATATGATAATTATATGCAAAAATCTTTTTTAATTATATCGATGCCTTAACATTCGCGTACTCATAATTATCCTATCCCTTTAAGGTTTTTTTAAGTGAAAATTCATAATTATTTTTTTAAAGGAATCTGTAATATATTTGAAAACTGACTTACTTAACAGGGGGGGGCATATTTTCATGCAATACTTATATTTATAATTACAACACACGCCGTAGAAATCACGTTCATCAAGTATCAGTATCAAGAGCTCATTACCAGAAATCCACACACAATACATGAATATACTTTACAACGCATTGCCAGATGACATTAAACAATTGAAATCGGTACACAAATTTAAGTTAAAAGTAAGATCTTTTTTGCTGCATAACCGTTTCTATACAATTAGAGACTATGCTGATCATCAAAAAGAAATATAATATTTATTTTACCAAAACAGTGATATATAATGAATTAGTTTACATGTGTATTGTATTCTTTTAAAATTTAATATGCTTGTAACAAATAATGTACTTCAGCTTTTTGGGTCAATGACCTCTATTTCTCTCAGGTTTTTGTCCAGTTTCCCTGACACATTGAGCAATGCTGAAATGGCCATGGACGTAATGGCCCTGGACGCAAACGGAAATGTTTTGCTCCTGGACGTAAATTTAGCTCCACTATACGCACGTTTTGTTGAAATCTCCTTTTGCTTGTAGTGGTAGGAGTAGAGGTAAGGGCGAGTTACTATTTTGTTAACAATGCCGAAAAAACAAATCTGTATTTCGTTTACTCTTGCAAATAAGTTTCCCGTAACTCGGGAACGAAAATGTCTAGTTTTTTAAATGTTGTGTATCTTGGGATTTTTTAAATTTTTTATTTATTTATTTATCTTTAAATTGTACACATCTTTCAAATATTTTTAGTTAAAATGTTGGGAAGGGATTCTGAAACTCAAGAAAACGTACGCAGATGAGCTTTTCTCCCATACGTCAGGTACAGTTTTTTACTGTTTTATGACTAAATAAATCTAAATTTAAATCTAAAGCACTGTTTAACATCCTGTTTTGGAAGTAAAACATTTCTAATAGTGAAAAAAGAAAATTGTTGGATAAGAACTCTTAGCAATTTCATTTTGTGAATACTATCACTGCAAATGATAGCAAATATTACAGAACCTACTTATAGTAATAATGGATAAGATAACAGATATAATGAAACAAGTAAAAAATTCATTTGTCAAAAAGAGTTAAAATTTGAATTGGAAAAGTATGAATGGGCAATACGAGTTGGAAAGGGTGAAATGAAAGTTAATGGATTATTAATAAAGTTCATATATTGATAATAATGAGTTCACACTACTAAAATTATACAAGAAAAAAATAATTGAGAAAGTAAGGTCAATTTAATAAAATCTTTTTGAAAAATAGAATCCTCTAAACGGTGAGAGAATGTTCAAATTAGGGAAAAATTAAAGAAAGAAAGAGAAATGAACGTTTGAAAGACAGAAAAGGTCATCAGGTAGATAATGTCGTTTTTCGGAACTAAGAATAAAATTTTGCTAGGGAATGTTATAGAAATTTGGAAAATGAAGTAGTAATACTTTTGCAAGTTTTGCAATTAAAATATTTGCTCATTTAACCAAGTTTTGATGAAAACATGTAAATAGCTTACGTACACACCTGACGATGCGTGCTACCAAAATGCGAAATGTCGTATTAAGTGAAGATGGTGAAATATTTCAAAACTACAGCTGGTATGCATATGTTGTTAACAACAGATATTATTTCATTTTCAATCCTTGAATTAATATTTAATTAAATAATGTTATTAATTTTGAATTATTGACATGTCAGCAATATTTTGACACAAGAATTTTCATAAAGGTAGACACTAACAACTTGTCTCACCACCATTGGCCTCATTTACACGAGAAGCTGGCGTGGCGTCCTGTCTCTCACTGGACTGCATAAAAGCTGCAACACATAACAATAATTCAATAATATCGACGCATGTCAAGTAATTATTTCTTCAATGTAGCTAAATATCCTCACAATTCTTCCTTAAAAATCCTTATTCTTATAGCGTGTATTGTTGTTGGGAGATTTTTTCAGTTGTTTTATATTAAGTGAAGCACCAGCTCACGCATTGTGGTATTTGTAAACAGTATTTTTCGTACTACGCATCTTTATAAGTACTCACTACAGTAAGTCAACATTTTCATTGCACTTACGTCTACGACTCCAAATGCCCCTCGTGTATTCTTCTCTCTGGACATTCGGATTTCGATCTTGAATGAGTGGCATTTGCTGAAGACCTGAAACATAGATTTTTGTTTCGTGTCACAAAACCAGGCCAAAAGATGACATGAATATTTTTATTAATATTCCTCTACTTCACGACTGAAGATGTTATGAGTCGATTGAATATAAAATCTACTCTAAGCAATGATATTGTTATTATTATTATTATTATTATTATTATTATTATTATTATTATTATTATTATTATTATTATTATTATTATTATTATTATTATTATTAATATTAATATTATTCTTACTATAATCATCATCATTAAAGCCCCTCGGGTGGCACGTATAGAGCTTATTGTGAGACATCTCGAATTCCATTCCCGGCCGAGGAAAAGTGAGTAGATTTCTGTTACAAATTCTCTGTTTTTATATCTATGTCACGAAATAAAACTTGCCAGGCCAAGTAACTTAGTTACGGTGATAGGAATATGTCATTTTCGCCACTTCTCCCTTACCTCCAGGCTTGTATGATAAATAAAGAACAGAGCCCAGGCATGGGAACATACTAGCTGGCAAACATTGGATTCATCCGATCCTAAAATACCAAATATATGCATTATTTTTTAATTCCTACTGATGGCATCATTATTGGATTTTTTATCATTGTCAATGAAGTGCCACGGGGCCACAGCAAAGGGCTGTGGGTGCCTGGCACCAGCGTTCCCGGGCAGAGAGAGGGCAACTCAGACAGAGGGCGTTCTCAGTCGGGTGGTTTCGCCGTCGGCCGCAGCCGCCCCCGTATTCGTCGCGTCATCCAATTGACACGCGTCTGAAAAAGCCTCCGCCGGCGCCGTTCTTATCGGGAATGGAGCGGAACGCTGCCGCAATGGGTGCAGCGGACGCTCGCCGCCGTAACAGTCACAAGCACCCCCAGCGGCACCATCACCGCCACTTTCACCTTCATATCCGTAACCGTCATTGTTCCGCCACCGTCCCTGTCACCGCCATCATCTTCATCATCATCATCATCATCATCGTCACTTAGGTGGTTCAGAGAATCAATTGATGTCACTGCAGTGCCTCTGACCGAGAGGCCCTTCTGCGGTTCGAGTCCCGACTGTGGCAGGAATTTCGACATTTTCTGCATAGCTAAATCGAATTCAGCCGGAGTCTGAAGGAGACTTCTGGCGGCCCTCTGCTCTGATCGGTAGTTTTCCCTGGTTTCGCCTATCAAAACCAGGCGAAAGGCCGACAAGTACAAACGGGCCGCGGACCAGGCGCCATCTTTCCTTCCCATTCCTTGTCCTATCCTATCCCTTACTTACACACGTACACTTACATACAAAATACTACCACACATGGCTGCAGATCCGTTTAAAACGTAGAGCTGATATGAGATACCGTGTAGGTATCGCGCTATCCAGCGGGAGAGGAACACCGACATCTCCAGCGATAAAAAACATACTCTATACATACGGGACTAATGATCTTAGTAGCTGATGCGCACGGAATCACTATCAATAATAATAATAATAATAATAATAATAATAATAATAATAATAATAATAATTAATAATAATAATAATTAATAATAATAATAAATAATAATAATAATAATAATAATAATAATAATAATAATAATAATAATAATAATAATTAATAATAATAATAATTAATAATAATAATAATAAATAATAATAATAATAATAATAATAATAATAATAATAATAATAATAATAATAATAATAATAATAATAATAAATAGCAGAGTAATATTGTGGAAAATATTACTCTACCCGACGTCCACACTACCAGACAACCGCTGACGAGGTCTGACAAACCATATTTCACTGACAAAAAAAAAAAAAAACGTGACTTGACGGGAAGGTGACGAGTTGACGACATCCCTCAATAGGTGTTGTGGTGAGTTATCGTTGGCATTTCTAATGAAATAATTATATGCGTCGTCATTGCCAACAATATTATTTATTAAAAAAGCAGCTTTCGATGGCTTAGCCATCATCATTAGTTTTCTGCTGTATGGAAGCCACAAAAACGACTAGTCGTCTATTGTTTTGTTTCTTCAAAAATTACAAAATTGTTTGGCTTTTCTCTCATGTCGTTAATATTTACACATTACTTTTTTCACATTATTGCATTTATTAGTACACGTTCTTTCAATTATGTCATATAAAGTGTTTTGAAAAGTTAAAAGTTTTCTGTGAAAACATACTCAAAATTCCACATTTGCAGAAACGCACAATCTCCGTTTCCTCAAAAACGGCTCCAAATTTTTTCCTCAAACGTTTGCATATAGTGATAATTGCACTCTTTGAGATGAGATAAGATTCATTTTGATGTATAATTTGGTTTTTAAAAATTACACAAATGTATTTTTTAATTTGTCTCACGCAGTTAATATGCACATTTCGAGAAATGTGTAAACACTATTTCATTTGCGAGAGGAAGTGCTTCAAATGACTCCCAATCAAGATTTTCGAAAACTCAAAAATTTTCTGTAAAAATGAGCTTGAAATTTCAAATTCAATAAAAATTTTTAAAATGTGTACTTTGGCGGTGATGGATGGCAGCTGGTAAAAGTATGTGACAAAACAGAAAAGTTATTCCAGACCAAAGAAATTAAACTAACTAGTACAAGATGTGCCAATCTGTCGCATCACTAGTTTAGACAGTCTTACTGACTTTTTGTCATCTTTGTCCTTTTTATCATCTTTGTCCTCTTTGTATTTTTGGTTATTTTGTTCCTTCAGGTCAGACAAAAGTATTTTGTTTTCTCTGATGCACAGATTCATCAGAACAATAGAGCATCGTCTCAATTTTACCACTAGTGTTAAAAATTGAACCTTTAGCGCTCTAGGCAACCGCTTTTAGTAGTGACTGTCTAAATAAAGAATTTTCAAGTGTACAATAATATTGTAATAAAGTTTCTCTTTCATAATTTTTTTACTCGTAGTGCAAACTGATGTAATGGAATACATTGAAAATTCTTAGAATTTATTTCATCAAAATAAATGTATTACATTATTTTGATGTAAACTTAAAATTAAACGGTCGTCCAGTTCAGTCTATTCTCATCGAATCGTCACAAGTTCATAAGTAGAAAAACTAATCCATTAGCTTTTGAAGTGAAAGATTATGAAATCCGATTCCCCGTGCGAAGCTTTCAGAGATACGTAAAGTTCATTCAACTTGGTAAAAATTAGATCTATGAAGCATCAGTTTATGGTTGCTATTTCTCATCTGAACTTCTTTTCATAAGTGGTTGCTGATATTGCGTGATATGCAGCTATCCTCTAGCCAACTCGGCTTCCTGAGAAAAAGAAAGAAAATTATTGCCACATGTAACTAATCTGAATCAGTACTAACATGTACAAAATTATTTTCTTCCAAATATCAATTTCCTAAATTAGTTTTGAAGTGATTGGTTCGTAAAATTTTATACAGCGTTCATGATTTTAAATGACCAGTTGCGAGCAGGAACAACGCGTATATTAGTTTTAATGCGCGGCTTATGTACTTTGGTTAATACAATAAACATCAAGATTTAAAAAATATAACGTAAAGACCAACGTTCTTCCTTTGTACCTAGAGGAATTGCGATACTCCCGATAGTTGAAATGTTGATACTGGCCAATCAATACGAAAACTGCAGCATCGATGTTCAAAAATAATTACTGTCGTGAACTGTACATGAATTGCTACAATTTTTTCAACTTGATATACGATATGATACATTTAACATGTATGCTAAAAATGGAAAATGTATGTGGATTGGAGCTATACATTAAAGTTCATTAAATGTTCTTAAAAATCATAGTTTTGGAAAAACATGTTTTTCCATCCATAGTTTATATCGTATATATTTAAAATGCCATGTCTTAAATTATCTTCCATACCTATCATTACTTTCTGTGTATCGATACCAAAGATTGTATCAAATCTTACGCAAGAGGGAATCTTTTTCAACAGGTTAGCGCACGGCAATCGATTACAACCCTACATGCATCCTAAACCAATTTTGAGTATTTGCGCATGCGCAGAGGCTCGATTTATTGATTGATAAGATTTTCCGGGCGCCTCAACCGCTGAGGTCGTTAGTCACGAAGGGGAGGTGCATGTTTTTATCGCGGCAAGGGGCGGTGAAATACCCTCTTGTATGACGAGATCGGCGCTCACCTACACGTCGGCATGCCGGGTTCTCCCCAACCAGGTATCTCTCACCAGCTGGGGGCCTCCGATGCGACAAGCAATAAGTGTGATGGTGTAGTGCAAGGCAGTGTACGTATGTGTAAGTAAGTCTCGAGGATATGACAAGGATGAGGACGGAAGGATTGCGCGCGATACGTGGCCCGTTTGCAAGTGTACTGCTCCGGCATTCGCCTAGTTTTGATCGGAGAAACGGAAAACTACCGATCATAGTAGCCGTCCGCTAGAATTTTCCTTTAGATAGCGACCTAGTTATCTAGCTCGTGTCGAAAAACCTGCCACCGTCGGGACTCTAACCCTAGGACCTCCCAATCAGAGGCACTGCAGTGGTGCCCTTAGCCACTTTTGCCGGTAATAATAATCTTACTGAGAACCATAGTAAAATTATTGAACTATTGAACTAGTTTACAATGATGATTGTTCATAATCAGCGTGTCCTAAAGCTCGTCACAGAGTTATTGAATCTGAAATTTCCAACAGATGTGTAAAAACTACCTCTAGAATTTCATTTATACTGGCTGGAAATCACAATTTACCGTAGATCCATCCAAAATGTCTTAGAAGCCCCCTTTGCCGGTACTAACGCCCGAGATTGTTGCCAATCGCTGTTGGTCGACTGTTGCAAAACGTCCCTATACTTCGATTTATGGCGTTTGACGTTTAATCAGTTGTTACGGTGTCATCCAATCGAGAGCTTGAACGTCACCTTAATGTCGTCACTGTAAGAACGTTGAAGTTCCCGATTGAATGACATCGTAATAGCTGACTTACGTGAAGCGCCACTACAAGTAAATCGAAGTATAAGGTCTCTCCCTTCACTGCGAAGGGTGCCCTGGCATTTATAAGTCAGACCAATTCGATCAAAACTACAGCAACTAGTTGGACTCTCTCTTTTGGGGTTGCAACCCACACTCCCCTTGATACTTCTCTTGGCACCCTATAAAACGTGTTGCCGGCCTGTGGCCACTTACGCCGCGGCGACTTGGTGGACTTAAGAACAGAAGTACAAGGGTACACTTGAGCTAGTTCAAAACAACGTTATACGGCTCATAGCGCGCTCTTCGTTTGGGAAAAGACTGAAAGTACTTAGGAAAGGACTTGATATAGAGTCCTTCATTCAATGCTTGAGACAACTATCGTTTAACGAAGCCTATCAAGCCTTTCACACCAGCGGAGCACAGGCAACGCTTAAAAATTAGTTCGACATGTCCACACTATAGGACAAAGAAAACAAGTACTCCCCTAGGATATTCTGAGGGCGTAGCGCAACACAAAAGCCAATTAGGTCACTGACTACGACCCGACGCGAACACACACCAGCCAGTTGCACAGAGAGAGAGAGCGAGAGAGGGGGAGAGGGTTGGAGAGGGGGAGGGGGAGGGAGCGAGGGAGAGGGAGAGAGGGAGAGGGGAGGGAGAAGGGGAGGGGGAGGGAGGAGAGAGAGAGAGAGAGAGAGAGAGCGCGTGCAGCCGCGACTGCAGCGCGCCGGGGCCGGCCGGGGTCGGGGTGGGCGGCGCGCGTGGGCCGCCAGTACCCGCCCACGCCGCCGTCCGCCCGCGCGGCATCGCCGTGTCAGCGAGGGCCCCGCGCGGGCTAACGGCCTCTTAAGAGGGGCGATAAAAGAGTTAATGGTGTTTTTACGCGCTCCATTACATCGCGGCGGGCCTCCATGACGAAAAACAGGGGACGCGCTCGTCGAGAAATACCCACGCAGTCCCGACAAGACGATATGCCTGGGTTTGACTCTGTCTCTGTCGCTCTCTCTCTTTCTTCGGCCGCGTATTCGGGCTTAGGTGAAGGTAATTTCCATACGAGTCAGTCAGGCAGCCGCTATGGTCTTGAAGGGAATAGCGAAAGATATAAGGAAATAGATGGAGCAACATTGAAGTGTACTTTGTTACGATTCGCTTAAAAATACGATTGAAATGTTCAGAAATGTTGCTGATGTTCGGGGATTATGTTTTCAATTACCTTTAATACTCGTTTTTACTTATCAGATATAGGGTCGAAAAGACGATTGAGCAATATGAAAAATGTGTGCCGTAAACCGATGGTTCTTTGACGGGTTTACTTTGATCAGAAGTGCCGAAAAACATTCAGGGCTCTCTATTGAAACAATATTAAATTGTACTGAGCTCTAGAGTCAGCTCTTTATTTCAAGTGAGATTTCTGAAAGTGAGTGTTTTGAAGTGATGATCGATGAGGAATTTCACATCAGTTCAAGTCCTGGAGATGACGTCTGGGCTCTGGAATATCAATATCAAAGGGTTTAGAATTGAAATAAATTTGTTTTGTGATTGTTACAGTACCTACAATGAAACATGATACATTCAGTCACTATTTGGGACAAGGTCAAGACAGTTCCGCTCAGCAAAATTGTTGTGGTGTAATATATTTACTAACGATGCAAAAGAAATTTGTTTGGCCAAAAGTGGACGAGGAAGACACTGTAGACGAAATCTAAATTGTTCTTGTCCTGTCAAAACCAGAAAGATTGAAGAGAGACTTTTTGTTTAAGGAAAGATGAGATCAATGGTTACAATTTGCATTGATATGAAATAAAGCAAAATTCAGCCTTATATCCTTCTGCACCCTTTTTGTAATATACACGTCAATAAAACTGTCTGTCCAATATTAAATGTTTAAAATTGATCTCATTACGGATTTAAAGCTGTGGACAGTGTTTCTTCAATCTGTAACTTTGGCCATTTAGTTTTTGTGAAGTATCTGTCATAAATACCATGATCAATGTCAAAATTGATTTACATTTTATTTTACTTGTTAAATCCCCAAAGAATGATAGAAACGTAATGTTGCCATCAACAGTTCCGTGTTGTAATGAAAGCGGCCGAATTATCTCTGATTATGGAAGATTTATTTTTTCCTTAAATAGCTAGGAAACCTGCGATTTTTAACGGTTAATTTTACACACAAGTCGTAGGAACTCTGTGTACTTTTCATTTCGCAGCATTGTTCTAAATGTACGGACTTAAAACCTCCTTTTATCTCAGTCTTCCATCTTAAACAGTACCACTACTTTTACTATTTTTCTTGTCCCTACAAATAATATCCAGAATATTGAAGAACATGTTTTAAAATCTCAAGTATAAAACTTAATGTCTCCGATGTTCTTCTATTGCACTGAAATATGTGAATACTACGTAAATGTGTTAACATTGTACGTTATTAACCATGACTGGAGAGGATACTCAATAAATACTTTCCATTAATAGTGTTGATATAGTATAACAACACTTCAAAGTCTGTAGGGCAAATTCAAAGGCTTGATTTTTTTTAAGAGGCCTTATTTCTATACCATGTAATAGATTTATGGCTAAGGTATTACCATTATAATGTTTGAAAATATTTACAAGTATAATTTTTGATTTATTCATTAACTGTTGGCATTTTAAAATCACTGTGTTTAACATGTAAAATATACCAGTAGGCATTTCTCTTCATAATAGCTTTTACTAATTTTCTAGTACTTACTACACTATTCTACACTATTCTGATATCACTCATTCTCCAACCGGCTAAGTTATTACAGTAAACCGTCGTTAGCACGATCTAGCTTAACCCGAATTTTGCCGTAACACGAACAAAATGGGGGTTCCGGCAAGGGATTGCAATAATAAGGACGTTTATAATAATCGTATAACACAAATTTTTACATCACGAACTCCGATTATTACGGTCTCTTGTAATTCGCATTAATGAGGTTGTACTGTAGTATGAACACAGTATCGTTGTTACCTCTGGGATCAGCATCACTGATTATAGTTCTTAACAATTAACGGCAAGAAACAAGCATTTCTGTTCACCCAAATACGGTTAATTTGCACAGTGCTCTGTGCTCCGCCCGTATCTCATTAATCTCTAAATCGCAGGAAAGGGTTAGTTTAGAGGGTTACTTTGAGAGTTACAGGGTTAGTTTTCTTGGTTTGAGAGCAGTTGCCCGAAAATCCCTGAACTCTATCGCATCCGTTACGAACTTCGTTCTTTTTCGTTCATTTGAATGTACGAAATATTCTACCAAGATACACTAGTGTATATTTAATGTCATCCAATATCATCTGCACAGTATTGGGTTAGTCGTTCATTACAGCATATTTTCATTGAACGATAAGACATTCGATACGGTCACGAAGATTCTGTAAATATCACTCGTATATGTATACCAAATGTAATCCGTTTGTGACTTATGTGAATCGTATGATGTGCATTCTAGCAATACAATGACAATTGACCGTAGGTCACATTGAATCGCAAATTTCATTTGACAGTACAAAGATTCGGTTTGTTTGTGAATGAGTAACCTCAATTTGTTACGCATAAGAATAATTCTTGTAAATCACAAACGACTGCATGGAATGCTCATGACAATGAATACCGCTGTCTTTTACGACAGCTTCGACGGCCGTAACTAGGGACCAATCAAGTATGCAAAATTACGCAGACATTTTATCTGAGAACAATGCTACTTAGTTTCCTCCAACATTCCTTTATATAATCCTCTGTGAACTCATAATAGGCCTCAAAACCCATTCAAAAAAATTCTCATCTTATATTTTGTCATGATTGAAACTTACTTTTATTTCATAGAGTATTTCAAAGTCGATTCTCTTTTCTTCCCCCGTGCTAGGTTCAGTTCTCAAGTTGTTCATCAGTTGATAAAACATTACACTGTAAGGTGAGCAGTGTCGATGCCTGACATGTTTTTCTCTCTTAAGATTTGTCCAGTGCTAGGGCATGTCTTTTTGTAAGAATGTAGGTGGGAAGTCGTAATAATTTTCAGAAAATTCTGTCTCTCAGTCATTCAAAACTACAGTATTCGTTTCTTGACATTTTCTGGCCTCGTGTTTTAAATAAATCTTTTCGATTGTTCATTGAGCCAACCAATTACTCTAGAATTTTAAATTTTGTCATCGTTATGAAATCGTGTTGTGCAATACTGGGCCGTAGAGGAGAAGAAGTGATGTATGGATACAAGGACAGACCTATAATGAAAAGAACGCTAATACACAAATCTAGCGAATTAAACAAATAATAATCCTCATTTGACATCTATCATTACGTCAATGACATTTGCATATTCGAAATGCAAGGATCTCTTGCTACGTGATGGCAAGTTTCCGAAATAGAAGGATCTCTAGCCATGTGTCGTACCACGATGACTGAAGAGAAATTCATATACATTTTGTAGAGCGACACCTTGCCATTGTTTCACTCCACAGTGAACCATATCAGAGCCGGCGACGAGAAACGCCGAAGAAATTGCACAGTAAGCACTTAAAAAAATTGTTTTCTTACAAGTGACAAAGCAATTGCACTATAGCCGTTCAAAGTAACAAGTAATTCCGCAAAAGCAGTGCAATTTCAATTCAATTTCTGACCGGCTATCACCTCGTTACATGCGTATTAAACGGGTCGCCATTGCATTTCCTTACTCATTATTTCGAGGTAACGCAACTGCTGGTCAATGCATGAACGTTTCCCGAACTATAGTGAGGTAAGGCAGGACATTTTCAATATTTTCTCAAAAACTGCTCCGAATTTTTTTCTTAAAATTTATTGTAAGAATAGAGTAAAATACATTTTTAAAGGTGGCGTAAGTCAGATTCTCAGGGTTAACACTTAATTTTCGAAAATTTCAAAGTTCGATTTATATCCTGCGTCTTCCTGCAATTACAAAATTAAAGGTGATAGATTTTTTCTTCAAATGAAATTTTTTGTTCATAATCAGTTCTTTCAATGTCAGGTACATTTTTTGAAAAGTTTAGTAATTTTCGAGCAATATTACGTACTATATTTGCAATTTTAAAAAAATTACAAAAACAATATTTTCTCAAAAACGGCTCCAATTTTTTTCTTTAAACTTTTGGTAGGGATAGGGTTAAATGCACATTGTAAAATGACATAAACGCCATATTGCTGTATTCTTTTTTTGTTTTTGTTTTTTCAAAAACTACAAAAATATAATTTTTTGACTTGCCTCTAACGTCGTTAATATTTACATTAGCGGCAATTTATTCACATTATGTATTTATGAGTATATGTGCTTTAAATATAGTCAAATAAAGTTTCTCGAAAACTCAACAGTTTTCTGTTAAAATGAGCTCTGTTAAATATGACAAATCTCTTTTTGCTGTATTCTGTTGTTGTTTTTTCAAAAATTACATGAATTTAAGTTTTTTTAAATATATCTCACGCCTTTAATACGCACATGTCCAACGATTTGTAAACACTATTGAATTTGTGACTAGAAGTGTTTGAAATTATTTCATATGAAGTTTTTCGAAAACTCAAGAGTTTTCTGTGAAAAGAGCTTCAAATTTCCAATTCACAGTAACATTTAAACACCATTTTCTTAAAAACAGCTGCAATTTTTTCAATGAAAAGTTCCATATAGGAAGAGGTTTTAATCTTCTTTAGTATTATTAAAATAATAATTCAACTCTATTATTAGGAAACTGAAAAATTGACAAAATGTTTACAATGGGTGGCGATAGATGGCAGCTTGCAAGAGAATGTGGCAAGTCCGAATATTTAGCCGAGACCAAAGGAAACAGAAAACAAATACGGAAAAGTCTGCTATTCTGTAGCACAACTATTTATTTATTTTTTATTTAAGATCACTTTATAGCATTTAAGTCATCAGCGACTCCTGTCGTTGTACAATTGTATAGATAAACATAATAGTTACAATTGTAACAAGAATAAATATGTTATACCTAATTACAATTTCTCAACAAGTTATGTTTAATCTAACTAAAGTACAAATACAATATTCATAGCTATATAAAACAATTCAAAATAATTAGAACAGTTTTGTAATTTCTAAGAATTTTACTACTTTGCAAACCCAATGTGGTAACCTAAGTAATAATTTTAGGATTCCTTCCATTTTTAGAAGTTTTCTGATATTAAATGTAGCAGGGCATTCAAGAATAAGGTGGGAGATGGAGACTGCTGCACTCGTACACTAACACTTTGAACATGGTTCTGGATCAGATCTCTCGAATAGATGGCAGAAATTGAGGTTGAAATTACCTATCCTTAGTCTTTTAATTACAACTGTTCTGCCCTCTTAATACGTTTTCCGGGGAGCATCAGCTTTTTGATCGCCAACGATTTTATTGTGCGAGGGGATCCATATTATTTCTTTTTGGTGTAATTAGAGCTTGGTTTTCTAGAATCTCTACATTTTATTGGATAATTGACTCGGATGTGAATGTATCCTCATTGGCTCTCAGAGTTGATAGTGAGTCCGAAAAATTGCAATTGCAGTTTCTTCAGGAGTCTTAACCCTGAGCATAATGAATTGAAGGACTCACACTTCGCAGGTCGCCATGGAGAAGTAATTTTTGCGGAAGTGATATTCAATTTTATTAATTGAATGGAGTATTGTATAGCCTGCAATTCCATCACGTTTAGTCCTATCTGTGTCGACTTGGTAGTAGGTATATTATTGGAGTCGTGTAGATACTCTTTCTTGTACCTTGCCAAAAGGCTCAGTAATTCGAATCGAATTGAATCGAATCGAATCGAATTGAATCGAATTGAACCGAATGGAATCGAATGGAATCGAATTGGATCGAATCGGATCGGATCGAATCGAATCGAATCGAATCGAATTCAATTGCAAGTCTCATAACTGCATAACTCATAACTCTCAACAGTCAACCGTTAGGGCTGACTGGCACTCATCAGTCATATTGCATATGTCATGAAAGTGTCGTAACACAACATTGTATTTAGAACACATGACGATTTTTATCGTTTTTAAATAAACTTAGATAAGGGGTCCGAAACACATGTACCTAAGGCATACGAATGGCCATATTTTCAGGTTTACGCATATTGGCACGTGACTCGTTCTAACAATACGTTCTACGTTCGTCGTTTCGTATGATCTGGGAGGTTGACGTGACGTCACGCAAAGCCGAACACAGTGTCCCCGTCAGTCACGCATGCCGTGCGCCCTTCCCACCCACTTCCTGCCGCTGTAAAATTTTGTACCGTCGTAATAAATAGACAGAAGGGAAAAGGTAGCAGTTAGCTTAGGCCTGGCTCGGCGCGACGGGGAGTATGAAACGTTAGAAAAATGAAGGCAAGGAATGAAAAAGAGAAGTATTTCCAGAATTAATATATAATACTCGTGCGCTTGTGAGTTCTGAAAAAGTGTCTAGATTAAATGGGGACCATAAAAAGTGAGTTTTCTGTAGTAGTTGCTACTGATTTTAATTCACACGAGGATATGTGTGTGATATTTTATGTGCAATTTTGCTCTTACATATTAGACTATAACGAAAAACTATATTTTAATGTCGTAGCGAAAAAAATGTTCGATTTCCATGTAATAGTAATATCGCCTCCAAATAAACGGCATTTAAAATATGATTTAAAGTGTCAGAAATCCGATTAACACCCCTTTTTCGCATTTCTCAGCTACTCTTGAGAGAGCAAACAGTAAATATTATTAAATGGTAATTTTCAATGAATTTTAAGCTAAGGTAGTGCTCATTATATACCGCAACAATTCTCCAATTTTAAAACATTACTTACTTGATTCAGTTTGCAACATTGGTCGAAATGTGACTAATTTAATGTTAAAACCGTAGAAATATGCTCTTAACAAAAGGCCATAGCTTCAAAAACATTATTCCAAAAAAGTGAAAGTAATGTAAAATTAAATTTTGTAATGTCTAATAATCGTCCTGCAAAGGAGTTAGCCATTTCACTGCAATCGGCTAACAAGTGTTACCGACACCCATTTGAGCCGTTTTGCTTTTGAGAACACCTGGTCTACATTTTTCTTTTTACACTGTTAGGCTGCACTGTACGTTTTTGCAGAGATATCAGACGGGGTCGGAAGTTGCTAGATATTATATGGCGTTTGGAAGCCCGTTAGCTTGTGTTCCCCCTTTGTTCCGGTACGTCCAAGAATGCCCGTCTCAACGCGGCCGCTGGCCTTCCTTGCGCGCGTATGAAAACAGTCCAAGGCAGCCTTTTACTTATTTATTTGACGTCAAAAACAGTTGAAAACTATGTGTGACGTGCTATGGAGAGAAGTTAATTTGAAGTTACATTTATGTCCAGAACCAAAAAAAGGGGCCATCTCAGCATTTGCTCGAGGATCACGGAAACTGGACGAAAAACTGATCGAGATGGGGGTCATTGGCCCAGAAGCTGAAGTAGTACAACACTTGTTACAGGTTCTTTACAATTATACAATCCAAATGATATATAATACATTAAATGTCATTGTTATTATAAATTAATATTACTCTCCTTTTGGATGCTCGGTAGAGTCTAATTGTATAGAAACATTTGTGCAGAAGATACGATTTTATTGGGACTTAAACTTTCGTATCGAAGTTAATCGTTTAATGTCATCTGGCAAAGTGTTGTAAAATAATGAACATGTATTATATGTGAATTGTTTGAAGTGAGTTGTTGATACTGTCATCTAATGAATATGATTACTACGTGGAATGTTGTAGTTATAGTCAACGGCGTTGGCTGAACGTAAAGCCTTAAGTCATTTTTGACAGAAACCACTGATTCGTGTATTAAGAGACAAGGTAATGGTAAAATACCTAGATTAATAAAGAGAGGCTTACAAGAATTACGTGGGTGGGATTTGTTTATTATTCGTGCAATTCTTTTTTGTAATCTAAAAGTCTGGGAGCTATAAGATGTATTTCCCAAAAATATTATGCCATATCTCAGGCGGGAATGAACATTCGCGAAATGTACACAACGAGCAGTGTGGAGGCTGACTGAATTTGAAACAATGCTGAAAGCGTAGCAAAAAGAACTTTATTTAGTATTCAATTAATTTAAATGGACGTTCCATTTAAGGTTTGACTGAACTGAAAGACATAAATATTTTGTTACCTCAAAATCAATCAGCTTCATTAGGCTTATTAGCTCATCAGCCTCATCCAATCCGAGTCCGAGCCCGAGATTGTTGCCAATCGCTGTTGGTCGACTGTTGCAAAACGTCCCTATACTTCGATTTATGGCGTTTGACGTTTAATCAGTTGTTACGGTGTCATCCAATCGAGAGCTTGAACGTCACCATAATGTCGTCACTGTAAGAACGTTGAAGTTCCCGATTGAATGACATCGTAATAGCTGACTTACGTGAAGCGCCACTACAAGTAAATCGAAGTATAAGGTCTCTCCCTTCACTGCGAAGGGTGCCCTGGCATTTATAAGTCAGACCAATTCGATCAAAACTACAGCAACTAGTTGGACTCTCTCTTTTGGGGTTGCAACCCACACTCCCCTTGATACTTCTCTTGGCACCCTATAAAACGTGTTGCCGGCCTGTGGCCACTTACGCCGCGCCGACTTGGTGGACTTAAGAACAGAAGTACAAGGATACACTTGAGCTAGTTCAAAACAAAGTTATATGGCTCATAGCGCGCTCTTCGTTTGGGAAAAGACTGAAAGTACTTAGGAAAGGACTTGATATTGACAGCATTTTTGTATAATATGGAGCATTTACCAAAAGTGAGCTCGAGAGAAAGAGCAAGCCATGCACCCGGCATCACCTCCTGAATGGTCGTCCATGTAAACTGAAAGAGCCTGACTTACCGAGTGGACCCTGTCGAGCAATGGGGTCTCACCTTCCTAGAGGATTCATTCTAGGTCCTACCTACTGACGGACTACGCCTATCGATAGAGTGTGCAGAGGTAGACCCATTTACGTAGTGTGGTAAAGTGTGGTACAAGGAATGTACGTTTACGTGAGCAGCTTCCATGGAACAAATTGAAGAATATGAAGAAGAAAAAGAAGAAGAAGATGATTATGATGATGAAGAAGAAGATGAAGAAGAAGAAGAAGAAGAAATAACTACTCCACGTTTATCGATTTTATTGTGAAAATAATATACAAGTAAATTACAACTCAATGTGAAGATAATTCGAGCGGATTTTCTTCAACGAGATCAATGACACAACAACGATTATACGAATTTGGAATTCTCGCCAGCCGTAGTCACCTTGATCAACGTTTTTTATAAACCCATGCAGTGATTTACATTAATCTCATGACACCGAAAAAAAATTGTATATACTTTTTTTCTAGACCAGACATGTTCCACGAAAGACCACCAAAATTGTCGTTAATAGGTACAATATTGCTAGTCAGTCTTATTTTTTCGTGGTCGTAAATGTCTGCAGTAATCCTTGTAACACAGACCTTGAGGTAGCGCAGACACTATCCCCGGCAAACAATGAATACGTTACAGTGACAATCGTCGAAAACACGACAAAATCAAAATATTAATTGATGGTGAAGCAGTGCGACATTGCTGCAGTATATCCCTCAGCGCATACCGAAAATAATTTGTGAGCAAAACCTTGAACAAATACATTGTGCGAAGGTTCCCATTGGACTGGCCAGTCGGCTGGAATGTGCTGCACCAAGCTGAAAGAAACCGTAAACGAAGGCCAGTTCAACACGGCGACTGAAAAGACTTGCGCATTTTTGTAGGTGCGATTGCTTGGAAATCAGAGGGAATGTACTCACAATGGTACTAGAGTTTTGGAATTTACTTAATGTGTTCTTTCCCATACTACGAGCTTTTACGAACATGTAGGGACATCATCTATAATATATAATTATATTATCGTATATTTGCAAATTAGGCAGCTTTTAATAGAAATAATGCAGTTACTTTTACTACAAATGAAGCAGCTTTTAACGGTGGTGAGTTTTGTGAGGTTTGACACTTTTACTATTGTTTGGTTCATTGATTTGTTGTTGTATACTTAAATTACTACACATTTATACTCATACAAGTGAAAATATTTGTAATAATAATAATAATAATAATAATAATAATAATATTGTACATTCAAAATATTTTTGTTATACTTTATGTAGGTAAATTAAGAAATTAATATCGAGCAGTAACTATATTGTTGGTACTTATAATTTAAAGAATATAAAGTACCTAAATAATATTATCATTGCTACAATTTATTCGCACTTACCGTTCTGTCGCATGGGCTGCGGCCATGGCACTATGGTGTGCTGACGTGGTGGTTCTGGGTGTTGTCCATAAGTTGTGTGGGTATATGAGGTCACAGTCTTCTGGCCTAGATTTTGTTGTAAATATTGTCATCATTCCATTGTAAATATTCAATACTTTTATTTTAACATTTATTGTTGACCTTCACTTAATTGTCAGACAGGTTTACGTATATGATTAACACAGTAACACTGTTAAACATTAAAATGTTAAACATGATGTTTATGTAGTCAAATGAACTTAGAATTTTAGTAATATAAGCTAATTGATACGTTCATTTAGTCACATATTGTTCTCAGAAGTATATATATGTAATGTAATTCTGAGAACAATATGTGACTAAATAAACATAATGTTTTACAATTTAAAGTTCTAGAAGTGTTTATGTGTTAATTACATACGTAAACCTGTCTGTCAAAAAGGTGAAGGCCAATAATAAATGTGAAAATAAAAATTAAATAAAGGACAAAAGTATTATTTGATACAGGATAATCCCTCATAACATTACATGGATGGCCGTACCGCTGCCATGGCCTCCCCGTTCTCCTAACCGGGGTTCACCAGATCTGACGCCACTAGAAAATTACCTCTTTAACCGTAATTTGCCATGTACGTTAATAAGAATGTAACTTATAGAATGAAAATTCCCTTTTTCTCTGTTGTTTCCCAACTATGCATGTCTGAGTTTTGCTATCAATCTGAGTCCATATATTTACATTTGTTCATTTCACCAATGTTATTGAATTTTGCTAATAAAGAGGTTAGCAGACTTTCATAAAATCTACTTCGTAGGAAGCAATTTCTCCGCAGTCGAGTTCAAATGGGATAGGTTGTGCTCGATACTCTTTTACCGGGAGAAAAGGCTCAGTGCATCCACACTAGCTTGTCAGCTAGGTCGCATTCAGTCACTGTCTGGAGGAGAATTCTAGTGGCCAGCTGTTTTGATCGGTTGTTTCCCGTGATTTCTCCGATCAACACCAGGCGTATAACGAAGCAGTACCCTAACAAACGGGCCGCGCGTAATCTTTCCTACCTATTCCTTGTCATGTCCTCACCCATTACAAACACTTACACTAACATGCACTCCTCTATCACACATGCCGGGAGACCGATCGGGAGCTTAGAACTTGTCCCGGCTGAGGCTGTGCCCTGCTGGTGGGGGATAACTGGTGGAAGAAAAACTGCTAGTCGACGGTAAGTCGGCGCCGGATCTCGCCATCCAGTAGGGGAAGACCCCGCCACCTCCCGAGCAAAAACATACACTACACTTACGGAACTAATGACCTTAGAAATTGATGCGCCCGGAATCACTAACAATCAATCAATCAGTCGATATACTTATGACGTTTGTCATAAAGAAGTCAATTTCGATAAAACTAAATTTAGCGCGCTCCAGAATAAGTACATTTCAAATGTGGAATAAAGATATTATCATCAAATTGTATTACCGTTTGAGAAAGTTTGCAGTACGGCTAAATTAAACAGCTGTTCGAATTATGTAGAAGCTTCAGCACAAGAGTCCGTCTGCAATGGATGCCGAGGTTTCGCGCGGTCGCGCAGTGAGTAACCAACTCAAGCTGTTTCTGTGACACGGCATCGTGCGCACGATTCTTACGGCTGGCTGGCAGATCAAACGCGGATGCAGGGCCACGCGTAGTACAGTACTAACAAGTAATGTACATCAGCTTCTGGTTCAATGCCCCAATCTTGATCAGGTTTTTCGTGTATTTTTACTGATCCCTTGAGTAAGTGCTGAGATGGAGCCTTGTTTCGCTTCGGGACATAAATATAGCTTCACTGTTCTTCACTTTCTAGCGGCGATAAATTGATTAACTTAATTCCTTCCCCTGGAGCTCTAGGAATAATAACAAAATCTGTTCTTGATTTGCCTGAAGAGCTTTTTTTTACACAGGGCGAATATTTTCATGCCAATTCTTACCATAAATTCTCGTTGCTACCTGTATTCGTCATTCAACCTAATATGTATATGAGTTAGGATAGAGAATTCAGAGCTCAGGAAATCGTGCATAGATAGCACTTGTCCCCTTACTACTTTTTTAAAATGATTTTGTCATTAAATAAAATAAATAGACTCTCGTAATATGCACCCCAATTCCACCAAATCACAAATTTTGTTTCTCATCGTTGAAAAAAAATACTTTTTTTCTTCCCAGTTCATAAAAATATGTTTAGCTCTTCTATTCACTAGGGGCATATTCTAGACGTGATACGACGACAAATTGTCAACAAACCGTTCTGCAATAATGGAATGTTCCTCAGCAAAATGACAAACACTTTTCATCTATTAGGGAAGAAGACGATGATTTGTTGTATTAATGTTTATGTTGATTGTCATCAACTATATAGTTCATTATACAGTATATCAGATAGTATGTCAAATGTCTGATTATATTAATTATTGAAATTTTAATATAATTAATGTAAAAGATTACGGCATCTATCTACTTCCAGTCAGAGTGGAAAGTCAAAAGGGTGGTAAGGGCTAGTATAATTTTGGAAAATAATATAATGCTCAAGCTAGAAGTAAGAGAGATTGACCGTTACATCTATGTGGTTTCAATAGCAAACGTACCTTGTAGTATTACAACTTGTTGATTCTGCTCTTCAACATGTGTTTCTGTATATCGCCAAGAATTTGTAGAAATGGCTGAAACAAAATATTCCTAATTACTTATCACGATCGAACAATATCATAGAGTAATGCAATGGGTCATATTTTACTGCAAAAGTATACTAATTGTGAAATATACAGAGTGATTTCGAACAGTATATTATATTTTTAGAGGTGGTATAATATAATATAATATGCCGGGCGGAAAAGATTATTTAATAAAATTTATTTTGTTTGGTTCCCGTCTGGTAGGCGATTAGAACTGTTTCAGCTGAAGCAGCGGTGAGAGGTTATGAACGCAACACTGCCTTACATTTGGCGGAAGTTGAGCTCTCAGTGATTTACAGGTAAGTGATTTAAGTGTTCTCACTAGTAACTCAAACTGTAAAACTGTAATGAATATTGATAAAAATGATTTATAACGCTCTGACCTCAGACAGTGCATAAAAACAACAATGTAGGCTGTGAACAACACTTCGTCCGACCTAATGCAACATTTAAGAGAATATCAACAACTCATCATTGATCAGTAAACTCAGTAATTACAGCTACAGCAGTATCAACTCCAGGAACAGTATCAACTATAGCAACAATTACAACATCAACTACATTGCCGTCACGCGCAATGAACTCAAGTAGAGACAATCAACGTGATCATTGACAGCCTATGGAACACAGTCCACCTCCGCCAACAGAGCAAACACTCCTTAAAACACAAACTGAAACTGTATCACGATATCCTATTCCCACATTAAATAGTATACTATTATTACTATTACTATCTACTTTATATAGTATATATATATTGTGGCGTCACCAATTAATTAAGTATAATTTTATTGTGGCATCGCCAATAACAAAATAATTTCTACATCTAATGACAGCTCCCGCCGCGGCAGAAGTGGGTCGAGGGACACTGCCCGTGCCGCGGAGGCCCTTTCGCTACGCAGCTGAGCGGAGACGCGCCGCATTCAGGCCCTTTTTTTAGAGGCGACTCGTTTATTGCCCTCATAAAATAGAAGGCCGGAGCCCGGTCGGACAATGCACGCCCTCGCGCCCCCTCTTTTGGCACCACCCTGGGAAGGAAGGCGGAGCCCCCCGGAGGGGTTGGCCGGGTGTCAATTAAGACGACGACGCATTTACAACACGTCGTGTACGAAACCTTTCTCGGCCATCAACCGATCCCCTTCCAAACAATGCCCGCCCCCGCACCCGTTTTGGCACGCGCCTGGGCTAGGCACCCGAATTCCCGCAGGGGCTGTTTACAAACTAACTACAGTAGGCTGTCGGTTAGCCCATGCCGACCGTCGAGGATCCGTGAAATGCACTCCTGCTTGAACACGTGTCCAGACAGCTGCCAAAAGTTTCTGGAACCGTTGACAAAGGGAAGCGAGCGAGAGAGAGAAGCCGGTGTCAGACAGAGAACAATCTACGGAAAAATACGGGAAAATTGCCACATGATTGGTTAATCAGAATTCTGCGACGCAGCCACCCTCAGCCAATGGGAAGCTTCGCCATGAGGGAAGGGAGAAATTCAGAGCTAGAAACATTTTGGGAAGGGGAAAGGGAGTTCTTTTAAAAACGAGATGCAGAGAGAAAACTTATCTTGTGATCGGAGCGCGACGGGGGGAGGAACACTCCCAGATATAATATTTTTGAGAGATAATTTTTGAGAGTTACTTCGTGATACTTCTGAGATACTTCGAGATACTTCCAAGATACTTCTTGGTTGCTAAATTTGCTTGATTACTCAGTTACTTACGATCGGGACGCGAGTTTGGGAAAGACTTTCCCAGAGTCGAATTAGTTAGGACGCGACTAGTGGACTTGTCGCGGAGGAAACTCGGGCGGGAGACTACTGGATCCCGCGCCGTTTCCGCATCGGCCCGCCAGCCTTTGCCGCCTCCCGCGTCGGGCCCAATGACAGCCCACCGCGTTACGTCAACGCCCGTGGCCACTCGCCCCACTGAGCCTGCTCGAGCCGGCGACCTGGGATTGCCGCTGCCTGCCGAGAGGGGACGCGCCGCAGAAGGTCAGCGACCCGGGACTGCCGCCGCCCCTGATTCGAGGCTGCCGCCCGGCCCGCCCGCGGAGACAACGCAGCCACTGGTGAAAAACTACGAGACGAAGCCGTCTCGCAGAACAATCGTAACGGCGAGAAATTGCAAGTGGCCGCGCTCAGGCCCTGCAGACCTTAAATGATGAATAGCACGTTTCATCAAAGAGTAAGCCTAATATGTTAGCCTTAAGGGAATTAACAACTAGTAATTAAGATAACCAGCTCACAGAGTAGATTTAGTAAAAAACTTGCGTCGCCCTTTGCGACATGTAACTTCCCTGGCAGCTCTTGGTGCCAGGAATAAACTGTTATTTGTTACAAATGACTCTGTGCTAATTCATGACCTCCCAACACTTCCATCCAGTCACATTTCAGGAGCTGAACCTGGCGCCCTCCCCCGCTCACATTAGGTTTGTTTACAATATATATATATATATATATATATATATATATATATTGTGGCGAGATGGGATTGTACAACCCCATAACACCACCGTTTCGTCGGCATCAACGCTCACAGGCAGCGAGAAGAGCGGCCGAAAACCAGAGTAGCAAAACGCGCAGCCTGGTATCCGTTGCTCGTACTAGTCACCACGAACTATCAAGCCACGTTTTTCCTGGTAAAGGGTTGAAGGAGGAGAAGTTACCCCCGCCACGGAGAAATTTCCCCAGGCAACGCCAATAAATACGCTGACACGCAAGCAGAAGACCTCTTTCCTAGCCATCACGCATCGGGTCAACATCTCTCTTCTGCCAGCACGCGTCGGGTCAGCAGTTCTTCTAGTAAGTCACCGCTCGGCAAGTAAGCAGATTTTTATCAGCGCTCGTCAGATTAGGTAGTAATTGCCGCCGCAACGACTGTTTAGATAGGAGTTTACGGCGTTGCAAAGACGTCTAGCTAGTCGTCCGCGAAGTAGTGAGGAATTAGTGAAGTATTCTTCTATTAACTAATGCGGGAAGTAAAAAGTTGCCCGTTGTGAGGAAAGCTCTGAAAGTTCTTGATTAACAGAATAAAAGTTAGGAACGAGCGAGGTACTTGCACTAGCAGTCAGGGAAGTGCAAGGGACATTTTCTACAAATTGGGCGTAATCGAAGGCGGTAGCAGCCGTGGGAGGAGAAGAAACCGATTAGTGGAGACGGAAGAATACGCGAGTCGACCGGGGAGAAGACGCCGTTCAGGAAGAAAGAAAAAGACGCAAGAGGACAGCGCAGGCAACGACGAACTTCGGAATCGAGCAAAGCGGTGCGGAACGCAGCACGCGACTTCAAGGTTGGAAAATGGACAGTTTCGAGGTAACCTGTAGAACTGTGAAATTAGGTCAAGTTCACGTCGGCAGGGAAAAGACTAGATTCAGAAGCGTTAGAAAACTGAGGACACGGGTGGTAATAATTTGCAGCTTTGTAGTGGGAGATTCAATGCGTTATTGCTTGCCTTAAACCATTCTATTGGAGCAGTCATTATTCTGTTATTAGCAGTTATGATTAAAAGATAAACTGAGAGTAGTGCGTTTGCCCACATATTATTTATTGTATGTAATATTTTAAAGAAAGGCAAGAGATTGTAAATTAAGTTTAATTTCACGTGCAATTGTAACTAGAATAATTTAACTTTAGGCGTATTGAATTTTCAAAGGGAATTCCCAGTACTGGTTAGAGAAATTGCTTCAGAAAGTTAGTTCTGGACAAAATTAAGTGTTCATTTAGTGAATAGGCTGTAAAGGTTGCTTATTTGTATTTATTTGATCATTTCTGAAAGTGTAATTCTATTTTTGATTTGTTTTTCGTTGTTATCAACTCATGCCACAGAATTTTGAGTGAATTATATGCTCGTTTATGTGTGATTTGTGTGACTTTTATTGTGTCAAGGGTTCAGACCTTTCTCGTACCCCAAAGATCCTGCTTCCTGAGATTCTAAGCTCGCTTCACGAGCATAATATCTTAACAACCCGCTTGCAGTGCACGAGGTGTGCAGAAGGTATACGGTTTGTGTGGGGTAAAGGGGGTGTTCGTATATATATATATATATATATATATATATATATATATATATATATATATATATATATACATATGTGTGTGTGTGTGTGTGTGTGTTGGAAGTATAATTTGTTTGAAACAATGAAACGGAACAAGATGAATACGACAATTCTCCGGATAAAGCTATGAAAATCTCACTTATTATCAGACTCAAAGCGGAACGTTTTCAACTATTGATAAAAGGGAACGAAATTGTAGTAAAATAGTGTATTACGGAACTAGATTATTATGTTAAGCTTTATTGAATAAAGGTGTTGTGGTGCGTTATCGTCGGCATTTCTGATGAAATAATTATATGCGTTTTCATTGCCAACAATAGTACTACTGTAACAGTAGTACTATTGTTGGCAATGACAACGCATATAATTATTTTTTATTGAATAATTTGAAAACGAGTGACGATAGGAGCGAGTTTTTCAATTTTAAGAATGCAATAATGTTACATCACATACAAGTAGCGTACATTATTTTTCTGTTTAGCAGCATTATAAATTTATAAGGGAATCAAAGTTAATTTTGGAAAACAATTTTATTGTGACGACATGAGTATTTTACCATTCGTTTCCGTTTACCTCTACCACCCCACGATTTTCTCGCTGCGTTTGGCTGAATGTGTGGTGACGCAATTAATCTTACCATAAATGGCAAATACGTCTTAATCTGTACAATAAGGTGTCAATTTATGAATGATTTGTTGTAATGAAAAAGGTCGTTTATAATGCGGGAATACAACAAAAATGTACAACAAAAATAGATGCAGACAGGTTGAAAGCTTAACGTAATATATGATTTCAGATATTTACGTAAAATGTAACGAAAACAATATAGAATACCCAATCATTACAATATTTTCAATAGTAAATGAAGAGGTACATACTGTATAATGTGAAACAAATCTTCCAAGAACTTGTTAAAAAGTATCCAGTAACAAAGTAACTCAACTTCACGGAAAAGACATAAAACTATCCACAAATCGTGCTGTAGATAAAGAGGACAATCGCAAAGGACAGAAGTATTCTATCCCTTGATATATACGTATGTAGTGTAATTAACGTGTTCCCTAGATTCAACAAATTTCTAATTTAATATGAGAACTGTCAGTGGTTTGGTCACACCCAAGTTAACTGTGGGCGCCCCCAAAGATGTACTAGAAGATTAGGTATCCATCACTATTCAAAATGCATGGAACTTAAAAGAGAAACAACTCCTCAATGCGTTAACTGTAGAATATTGCACAGCCCAATGGAAATTTTTAGAAGTTTATTGGGAACTGCTGAAAAAACAATCAAGAGCGGTATAACTGAAGACAATTGCCATTTAAAATTACAAACTTTCCTCTACAAAACTACACAATAATCCACCAACCAAAAGAGCAGTCCTTTCGAAATTAAGATATCTTTACATATTTCGAAAGTCATCTCCTCTGATAAACTTTGCAATATCAAACTTGACCTCAATCACAACTTTAAAATAAGTCCCAGATACAATGATGGACTGTTATTTTGATTCAAAAATGATGTCGTGCTTTCTACGTGAATCGAAATGACAACTCAATCACTGTAAAGCTATCAACATCTTCACTAAAATTTAAACGCAGTGTTATATGAAAATTAACAGCAAAATATTGATTTATTAATGGATGAAGTATTTTGTAAAGTTAAATAAAGTATAGTATTTGCAAAATATTATATTTTTTGTCATTCAAAAATTGTGTTGCATAAAACCTGTAGTAGTCGCTAAAAACACAATGGTGCAAATATGACGCAGTTTTTGTATTAGTACATAAATCGCATCGGCCGGGCTTCAGTTTTTGTGAAGTTCGGTAATAGCCTAATTCTTTCATACGAACCATTCTAATTCTTCAAAGAACTATATCTAACTATTATTAGTTGAAAACTAGTTACATGTTTGCGTAACCTTTTCTGCCCGGAGTATTCCTTCTACAACACACTGTATTACATATATACTTTTGTTTCTTTCGCTTTTTGGAGTTACCGACTCATATCATCTCTGGGCCAATTAATACTTCAAAAGTTGGGAAATGCAAGACTGCTTTGCACTTTTACCGTAGTTATGCGAACATAAGAGTTTCTTTTCGTGTCCTTCCAAAATTCGAAGTTGTATAAAGCTTGCTATGACAACTCACCTGATCCCATTGCAGGTGGCTGGCAAGGAATTGCTGCATGACCTGAAATATCAAATGTAGGCAACATTTTATTTGTAATCATTGAAATCGTCTTTTGTGGCAGAAACGCTGTGCCCATTTTGAAACTGTATTTCCGTTCTGGCTGTAATTCACTTTTTGTATGTCACTTTGTTTTTTGTACTTACTTTGTTGTATGTTGTAAGCAGCTTGGTTGGGCCATTCACTTATTCCAACGTGAGAGGGGGGATAATAAATAGTTGATTGACCTGAAATATCAAATGAATACATTATTTTATTAATAATGACAGCATTGTTTATTGTGAAAACGTTCTGGACATTTTCAAGCAGTAGTTCATTTTTCATTATAGTACCGATTATTTATTGGCGTTGTTTTTCATTGCCCTTACTTTGTTGTACGTTGTAAATGGTGTGGGTCCCCCCCACTGCTCCAATTTGAGGTGGTTGGAAGTAAATTGCTGACTGATCTGAGATATAAAAATTATACAAGTTTATGTATAATGACTGTCCGCATTTATTATCGTGAAAGTGGTGTAATATTTCAAGAATTATTTCCATTGTTTGCATTACAGAGTTCTTTGAATGTGAGGATCTTAGCCCTTACCTCGTTCTATATTGAAGGATGCTTGATTTATCCATTCACCGACGCCGATTCCAGAGGGCTGGCAGTACATAATCGGCTGGCCTGAATATTAAATTTATAAAATAATTATTTGTAATAACTAACAGTATCTCTTGTCACCATCATATTTTGAACATTTCCATGTAGTATTTTTAATTCAACTTAATGTGTATATGAGTTAGGGCAGGGATCTCAGAGCTTGAGAAAATGTGCACAGATTGCACTTCTCCCCGCAATACGTCTCAGACTTTTTAATTCTTCCTTGGAGTTAAACAAATAAAAATAAACACTACTTCGTTTCCAATATACAGTTTACTGCGCTAATAACAGATTTTGTTGGATGTGCGTGGTCATCGTTGCCCTTACCTTGTTGTAGGTTGAATGCCGGTTGATTTCCGCATTCACCTGCTCCCATTTCAGCTGCCTGGCAGAAGATTGTGGAGTGCCCTGAGATACCAAAAGTGCATGTGATTTTATTTATAATGATTGACAGCATTCCTGATTGCGAATGCACTGTGGATATTTTCAAGCCCTATTTATTTCTGGTTGTAATGCCGAGTACTTTGAATGCGAGTTGGTAATGTTCTTCTTACCTTGTATGTTGAAAATAGCTTGGTTTTGCCATTCCCCGCCTATAAATTGAGTTGGCTGGTAATATGTTGTTGACTGGCCTGAAATATTATAAGAATAACTGATAACCTTCTTTATCACTATCAATCGTGGACATTTTCAAGTAGTAATTTCTCTGAAATTCACTTTTTTTAAAGAAGAATAGGGTTGCATTAACATCTAGTTATTTGCGTCCCTAGTATACGTTTTTGGAAGTAGAAACCTGCACGTTATTACCCAATTTCAATGATTCAACAAAATACTTACAGTAAGAATATACGAAAAAGCTCCAATCGTGATATGAAGTTCTAAGGGCAATAATGCATCAATATAAGTGTTACCGACAGGAATGTTGTATCTAGTAGGAGTACTGTTTTTCTCATTCTTCAATGTACCGGGCATCCACAATTATATGTACTGTGACATAAATCGTCTGATATTCATCATATAAACTTGAATCACTTCTGATAAGGAGATCAAGAGCCAAGCTAGTGCATCCTACTCCACTTCTCATGAGAATAATCTGCTTTTCCCATGAAATGTGATGGCTGAATTCTTATAAATTAATTTTCAATGGGTTCTTAATTTGCAGCAACCGAGATAATTCTGTTCTTTAGAATCCTTTCCTCTGAACTTCGTTTTATACCTTCTTTAAGGTAATCTAGAATGCTTGGGACTTTTGCACTCGGCGCTCATTGGCCTCCCTATCCCCTGTATCGTAAACCTAGAATGATGTTTAGTCACTTCAGTGTCGTTCATTATCCACGGATCATTCTAATGCATTTTCATTAATTTTAGACAGGGATTTTTTCTTGAATTTCTTTCAGAAAATCTCTGAACTTCGTTTTATACCTTCTTTAAGGTAATCTAGAATGCTTGGGACTTTTGCACTCGGCGCTCATTGGCCTCCCTATCCCCTGTATCGTAAACCTAGAATGATGTTTAGTCACTTCAGTGTCGTTCATTATCCACGGATCATTCTAATGCATTTTCATTAATTTTAGACATGGATTTTTTCTTGAATTTCTTTCAGAAAATCTCATGAGAATAATCTGCTTTTCTTATGAAATGTGATGGCTGAATTCTTATAAATTAATTTTAATTTATTGCAGTAAAGGTCCTTAGATGCATCCTTATTTAAATTATGAATTTGTTATACTGGCAGATATCTTGAACTTGATGAATAGAGTTTGAGTTGTTGCTTTCGTACTTTAGTTAGGTAGGTACCTAATAGTAAAGTTTCTTCTTCATTTTTCTAAGGACGATAAATGAGTTTCATTCAGTAATCTAACTGTTGGGCTAGCTTTGAAACCCCCCGATTAATCAGGCTCCATAATTGTTTCAATTGATCAAGTACTTTTTTAAGACTTCTATTGACGTCGCCATTAACATATGCAAACATAATCTATCTTTGATCTAACTTAAGGTTAGTTCAATCTTATAACTGGATATCTCAAAATCTTAGAGATCAAAGTAACAATTTACTATTTTCGAGAAAATGGAAATGTGTTTGCACTTACTGTTACTGTTATTTTACAGACCTCTGTCGGCACAGCCAATGGCTGGTAGGATCATTGGACCATTAAAGCATGAGTATATTTTTGAATTCATTATTGTTCTCACTCATATTTTCCAATATGAACTTGAGCACTAATCTTTTCGATTTCCAATTATAATGGCTGCCCCAAGTCGCACAACTGAGTACTTTAATAATACTCATTCTGTTGTTGCAAGTCATTCAAAGTTCAAACTTTGTTTTTATTTTATTCCTCTATTTTATAATTACCTGAGTCAAAAGTAAACCGCAGTTGCCCTTACCTTGTGAAATGAAAGAAGCATCATTTCGCCATTCACCTGCACCAATTTGAGATGGCTGGCAGTAAAAAGTCGTCTGGCCTACAATATCCAAAAAGAATAAGAAAAAGATTTTTAATGACTAATAGCATTCTTCATCGCACTAATTTCATGGGTGTTTTCAAGCATTATTTAGTTTCTAATGAACGGTTCACTGAAGGTAAAACATGTTCTTGATATGATAATAAATTTATTACATTTATATTGGGTTACTGTCTTATATGGGGGGTGCTTACTAACTAACCTTGTATCTTATACTAAACGTACAGACTACTCTTTACACGAGACGTTACTTATTTACACTTATATTTGAACTTATCGTTGCTCTTACCTTGTTGTATGTTCAACGCAGCTTGGTTTACCCAATCACCTGCTGCAATTTGGGAGGTCTGACAGTATATTGTTGACTGACCTAAAATATAAACATGTATACAAAATTTTATTTATAATACCTAACTTCCACCAAATTTTTAGGTTCTGGAAACTTCCATTGAGGCGCCTAAGTAGCAATTTCAAAGACGAATAAAGGCTTTTTCAACAGTAGAGTAGACTGCTGTGCCTTTGACACAGAGTAGCTTTAAACACTACATTTTATGTCATGTCATTGCCACCCTGTGATTGCTATTCATGTAGGTTTTTCAAGTATATCTAGAGGTTTTTAAAGCACTGATAGATACTTGAGAATCTATTGGCTTCTTCTAGCCAATTTTTCATTTTCGGCTCTGAATAGTGGCATTTTGCTGTGTTATTATTAGTTTATGATTAGTAAAACTCAACAAATCTGT
Source organism: Gryllus longicercus (assembly GCA_038098605.1). NCBI lineage: Eukaryota > Metazoa > Arthropoda > Insecta > Orthoptera > Gryllidae > Gryllus > Gryllus longicercus. The sequence continues at coordinate 122,232 of JAZDUA010000423.1, forward strand.
CAAAGCTTGTTGATTGTCTATTATATTTTGAGTATTTCTCTGCAATTACTTTCATGTTTAACATAAAATGCAAACATGACGTTAACAAAACGTAATGCAAGAGCATTGTTTTTCTTGAATTAGACACCGTCATTTTGCTGTGAACGTTACAAAGACAGTTCTTCAGACTTATGTTTTTGATATTTAAGTATGATCATACAAAGATAGCAGGGATGAAGATTAAGAAATAGAGACTGATGTATTGAAGAATAGCAGTGAAATTGTGCTGAAACGTGAATGTACGAGAGTAATAATTTTGAATCTGAAAACCTTTTGTTTCTTCAATTGTAAAGCAGAAAAGCAATGTCGATTACTTGTAATAGTTGTGGATAATGAAAATTCTGCCTTTAAAGTACGGTCCACGAAAAGCCCAAATAAATTTCTTTTTGTCAATAAGCAAGTGTTAGACGTGAATCTCAAACTTTAGTACTTATGAAATTACCAAAAATTAGTGAAAAATGGTACCTCATAATGACAGAATGCTTGTATTTTGGGTGTTTGTAGCACTGGATTTCTGTAATAGTCCGAAATATAATGTGAAATAAATGTTTGATGCATGCAACTAAAAATCCGTTGTTTTTAAGTTGATAAATTGAAGATTTATAATTAAAATGAAAAGACGAAACCTTTATTTTCACACTTTACGTATCTTAAAATGTCAAGTTAGCAATTTTCCTTAGGTGTTCTTCAAATTCACTGAAAAGAATGTGTTCACGAGTACACGAGTTAGAGTTCAATGGTAAAAGATTCAATGATACCTTTGAAAACTTTTCAAGGCATTTCCTTCAAAAGTGGAAAATGTGTTGTACGTCATCCATATTAAGTAAATATTTCGATACTGAATATGTTTCTTTATATTTAAGTATATATCTGTGGCGATAAGGAAAAAGGGAATAACTGCAATTTTCATAATTTCGAGAAAAATGCATTTAAAGTCATAAATTCTATTTTTGCAGATTTAAGTAAGTTCACCGTAGGTTTTTTCTCAATAGTTACGTATAAACAAAACATAGTTTCAGGACTTCATATAAACATTTTATAATAATAATAAATGTAATTAAATGTTAATTTTTCACTTATTTCCTTTTTTCTAAATATTTGCAGTTATTCCTTTTGCCATAAATGTTTATTTATCATTCTTTTCCTTTATTTTTATCTTTATTTTAATTTTATGGAGTGAATACATATATATACTATATAATCTTTAATAAAAGCATACTATTTTTGTAGTATTTGACTTACAAAATAAGAATAATTAAATTAAATTGTAGTTAAACTTTTCAGTTAAAATGATTTTAAAACATTTTTCCTTTCTTGAAATAAATTATTTATACACAATTCGTAATTTAATAATAATGTAATATGAAAATAAATAATAACAATAATATAATGAAATAAATTAATAATAAATTAATATATTAATATAATTAACATGTTACGTTAAGGGCCGTGGAGCGCCCATCCTGTCAGAATGTTTGCTCCATTAAAGCACGAAAAATACTGCTCCAATTTGAAAAATAAACAGAGTACTCCGATTTAGTTGACGCTGAAATGAATTCTTCCAGCACCATAGAAAATGTAACTGCACACATTTCGCGAAGAAAGCGTAAACATTTTCTAAACAAGTCAGACACTCAGAATTCGAGCATTCAAGCAGAAGCTGTTGAACAAGCTCACATTGAAAGGCACAAAAATGTGCGCAGATTTGAAAGATTGTCAAAAAAACAGAAGCAAAATTACAACGAAGATGCATTTAAGTAAATATTAATGATTGAATGTATTGTTTTAAAATTTGTAATATTTGTAATATTTATTATAAAATTATTTAATTTATTGCTTAATTTCGGTTTAAATTAACTAAAAAATGATTAAAAGTGTTATAACATTTAGAATAATTAATAAAATTAAACAGAATTAATGTTCATTACTTTTAGTATTGATTTTAATGCAGTTATTCCCTTTTTTCCTCAAAGTTTTGCAGTTATTCCCTTTTTGCTTATTTTAACCATTTATTTGATAATTTAACATTGCTCGTATATTCAAATATTACAGATTAATATATTTATTATCTTGTCTGATAAAAGTAGAAGTATCAAAGATACCAAATTTAGTATTATCTCAATTTTGACAAAAATCGCAGTTATTCCCTTTTTCCTTATCACTAAAGATATTATATATTTTGAAACCAAGAAAAATAAAACAAAAGTGACGTGCACTTACGAAAACATACCGGCTCCCCTAAATATTGAGATGAAAATAACTTTTCAGAATAATTTTACTTTAAACTTACTTTAAACTGTTTTGTTATAAATATATTAGTATTAAGATATAAAAAGAATAAAAATATGTTTGTAAACGGCAAAACATAGTAGTAGGGTCGTATAAAATAACGATTTAGAAACATGTAAAAGGAATGCTTACTAAATACGTTCTTTTTCAACATTTATGTCACCCAGAACGATATTGACAGTATTCATTCAAATAGCATCATCTGTAACTCTGTTGATTAGTGTACGAATCTTTTACAAAGGTTGAGTCAACTGTTATCTACAACGGTAATCCCTTGATCTAATATGTTCAAATAGTTATAATATGCTCATGTAGATATCTGCGAAAAAGAACTCAATTGTAATATTTTATCCATTTTAACGATTTTGTTGTGAAATAATCATTTTGTTTATTTCCAATATTAACAGTGATGATAATGTTAATATTAATTTTCTTTGTTGCTGTGCCGTGTATAATTTGCAACAAACCGAAATAATTGATAATTAACTATGTTGTTTATGTGGATCAATGTAATACAATCTTTGATTGTGGTCAATATCAGCGCTATTAAATATATTTAAATTTTTAACCTAAGAATGGGAAAAATGCACTACGACATCACCAACAAGAAACTTCAAATATCATGAAGAGTCCCAAAAGCGTATCAAAATACTGGTCCGCCATAAGTGCACAATCAAGTAACGCAAATTTAAAGTATTTTGAATACCCCCTCTTCCCCTGTAACGCACATGTAACGTGCACTTGAACCCTCGTCTGATAATTACGTAACGCTTGCGACCCCCCCCCCCAAGATTCAATCAATACTGATCAATAATTGAAATATATTTTCATTTATTGTAACAAATTATAGAATATAACTTCTTTAATTCGTTACATTTTTAATTTAATTTGTTATTATGGTAATGTTTTAGTATGAGATTAAATAAAATAAATTATTTTAGCAAATGTTGAAAGATTTTAAAAATAAACATCAGCATTACGTAACGCTGAACTATGCCCCCATACCCCTATGTAACTCAGCGTAACGCTGCCTCAAACCCCCTCCCCCCTCGCGTTACGTAATTTATGGACAACCCCTAAAAACGAAAAAGAAGCCCTTCCCCCCCCCCCAAGAAATGAATAAAATTAATTCGAAACACAGAAGGGAAGGAAAAGTAGTGGGAAATGTCGCGTATTCCCTTTAATTCTCGACAGAGAGAAAGGCTACTCGAGACTGCGACCTACGACAATCGTGAATGCGCTCGAGAAAGAGGCGACTTATTACTTTCGAAGACAGTAGTCTTTGCTGGAAGTAGAAGTTATACTAGAAACTTTTTATATGATCTCACTGAGTAATAATAAGCCAGGGAATGAATATAAACTTCGAACGCATTAACGTATGGTTTGCCGCATTGGGAGTCACACACTTTGCTTACACAACAGTAAAACAAAAATACTCGGGGTAACAGAGTACTTGTCAGAAGTGATTTCTGCTGTTTTTTCAATGAGGATTGGTGTTTGAATTTTTTTGTTACTACTGACCAACTAAAATTGTAGTAAGTGTTGAATTCTGTAAACTTAAAAAAATGACAAACCTCACTCTATTAAATGACGATTGATGTGTGTTTGCATCCATTTTCGCCCTAAAGTCATAGAAGCGTTCATTTGGAAATGTCTTAATGACTTGTAATACAAGCTATACTCAGCAGTATAGCTCTGAAGAAGGCCTCAGCAAGATGGCCGAAACGTCAGCACAATTGACCGAGACGCAGCTCATCCCGGATATCCAAGAATGTATTGACTCCGGCCGCGGAAGCGGACGAATACATACTTCTCTCAGTTCCTCTCTTTCAAGCTCTATTCGTTTGCATGATGCAATTTAGATGTAGCATTGAGTTATTAGAAAAATGTTATTAAAAATTTAGATTTGGCATTGAACGCTGTTCATTCCCTCTTCAGAAAGTTGATGACAGAACACATTTTGAGATTGGCACGAAATATTAAATCAATTAGAAACACTGTTCTTACTCATCGTTTCTCTGCAAGTGAAAGCGTTCCGCAAACTTCTCAACCCCAATTGTTAAACATATATATATATATATATATATATATATATATATATATATATATATATATATATTCTATGAAATATTCTTACCGTATTCTGCTCCAGAAGGAGTAAACATAGTCGCATCATTAACGGGTGTCCAAATCTGATGGATGTTACTCAGAAAACCTGAAAGTATGTTTTAACTATTAATTTTCCCATGATTTCAAAAAATAATATTTTCAGAAAATAAATAACGTCTATGGGTAACATTGTCAAAAATAATTGGGAATAGTGGAAGTTCACTTCACGTACTAAGCTCACCTCTTTCAGTTTGAATAGGCGGACTAACATTCCTAACCTCATGCTCTATCCAGGGTTGCGTATAATCCGGAGAAGTAACTGAAACAATAAGTGCTTTTGTGAATCACTGTTTTGGCCGATAAAATTTCTGGATTGGCACTCATTGATTTGTTTTTCTTTCTCGTGTACTACACACGTTGTATATTACTTTCTAACAATCTACTTACGTTGTAGTATTGTAATTCTGTGGCAAAAAATTGCGATTTTTCGACAGAAAACTCCTTTTGTCAGTCCCTGATACCGAGAAAGTGGATAGTTCGTGTTCCTATATCTACGAAATTACTTACCGCAACAATTTATGTAGTCAGAATCCACGTTTGTGGGTCCTAGATACCAAAAAATTGGTTAACGGCAAAATGTATGTCTGCCTGCGATCAAACGTAACGCCTAATTGACATCAATCCGAACTTAAGGACCCGCGCATTTGAAAGGATATTTTTATTTCGAGGGGGGCGATACTCTTCACAAAGCCTGAACTTTTTCAAAATGTTCTCAATAATGACTCAATTTTTTTATTAAACGTTTTCCTCTGGTAGAACAAGGGCGCTGAAAAGAGCGCTGGTCCCATTTCCATTTCTCTGCAATTTCGAAAATGGCAGAAGTTGACATTTCTTCGGCGCCTTCCAGCAGCTACAATATTAAATAAAAGATTTTTAACTGAATAAAATATCTCATTCTTGCCGATTAAATGAGGTTTCGACAATATAATATGTACAATTTTTCGACAATATGACATGTACAATTAATATTTTTAGTGTAACTTTTGGTGAAATGTAAGAAGATTTAAAACTTTTTTTACAAGGAATAAAAGCAAATTGCGCTTATTAAAATGGCGCAGGTCCCATTTTCGGCGAACTCTGCATTTTCGATGATACCAAAAAATAACTTTGCAAAATTATATTTTGATGTTAGCTTCTTTCTTCATGAAATCACTTCAACATTAGGTTTTTAAATAAGGGCATGTATAACTTTAAAAAATATGAATAGTAGTTTCGAGAGTAGTTTTGAGATAAAAAGTTTAAATGTTAATATTAGATCTTTAATTCATTTTCTGTAGTGTTAGGCGATAATGTTTCTCACTGTACGGAACTTTGTTTGGATACTTAAATTTATGTGGACTCATTAGGTTTAAAGAATAAAGGTTTTACACCTCACGCGCTACATTTGGTAATAGATTTTCCAAATTATGGCTGAGATGTTTTAGAATGGACAGATATTGCAATGTTACAATTAGAGCCCGAAAGTTCAGGCTCAACGTTTCGCCGTCAATCAATTTTGCGCTGTCAAGAATTCACAATAACATGGATTCTGACTACACGACGTGTTAGAGGACACGATCTCCTACATGTAGGAACGCTTTTTCAATACGTGATTTTCGGTTGAAAAATCGCAGGATTCTGCCGCATCATTATATACGTTCTTTTTATTACATAGTAAGGCGAGAAAGCAAAGATTGGATCGTTTTGTACCAGTCCAGAATGCGCGTTTTGTTCTCTTTCTTTAAGAGGCTAACTTTTAATTATTCCTGAAAACTACTCGACATTCTCATCAACAATACGAAAGATATATAACGGTCTACAATTCTCACCTTCGGTGCCAATAGTGTCATCACTTGTTAAGTCATGATAGGGTTCAGGCTTCATAGTGTCTGCTGGGACATCTGCAAACAGCGTAATTACCTTGGGTTATTCGCTAACGTTTTGAAATGTTTTTGTTAAAAGAATGACTAGTTTTCTCACAATAAATATCGCAAAATGCAATTACATTAATATAATAACCACGTTTTTAACCATTCAAATGCGCATCACACGCCTTCTCTCTCTTCCGATGTTTGACTCATCACGTAGCATAATATTGCAGCATAATAAACGCAGCTTTGAATATAGTGAGAGTTTCATTATAGAGATAATGAAACACTCTCGAACTATGCTCACACGAAAGTATTTCCATCACAGATTTTTTTGCCATCACATTGAAGCGGAAATGTGTATAATAGAAAGCAAACGTTGCGTGACACTGTGTAACAAAAAATCGCTCTTTTGAATTTTTTTTCTGACTTGCAAGAATAATGAATGTAAATCATTTTCTAAAATCAATATTTTCGTATTTGGATTGAGATTTTTGTAAAATCTGGGTCCTCCTGTCACCAGAGTGTGTGAGTAGAGGAGATACTTTCCAAATGTTAGCAAAGTGGAACATTCCATTACACATTCCTGTTTTGGCAGTTTCTTATATTTATGAAAGTTTTTATCATCAATTGTCATATATTAATATTTTTGCTCAAATTTTATATAATAAATATAAAATATAAATATGAAATGTTATTTATTAAAAGACATGTTCAGTTTTTACTTATATTTATAAAGGGACTTATTAACTGGACTTGGAATTGAATCTAGCAAAATTTGGCATTGTTTTTATGATTTTATACACAAGTATTTGCTTTTAATACAGAAATAGATTAAAAAGTTAAACAGAATACAAAGATATGTGATGAAATGCATGCACAAAATGTAAGTTTTCGATTTCTCACCTTGTACTTCGGGTCCTATGGCCAAGTGTGAAGAGTTTTCAGTGTCAGATATGTCTTCAGAATAGGTGCTTTCTGAATGTGAATCCTCTGAAATAGATAATGATTTGAGTAGTATCATTTTCATTTTTGTATGGATCAGAATGTGTCACTAATAACACTGAGGACATTGTGTTCCGATCAAAAAACATTTGTACGCATTTTGATGTGTTGAAATTAACATTGCCTTTAAGATATTGCTCCCGTTTTTCCCCCTTAAATGTGAAAATAAACTTTGAACGTTCCCTATAATGAACATACGTAGGATGTCCCAATAGCTCAAGGGTGGTTTAAAAATGTATTTAATAGAATTTGTTGCAAAAGTGCATTTAAATGCGTCAATTCGCTGATTCTGATTTTCTGTGTGTTTTCGGAATTCTGAAAAAACATAAAGCTTAATTAAACCTCAAAACGAATATAATTCAAAACAAAATGAACCAGTACTGAACTTATGCATAAAAAATGAAAAACGTTCAAAAGCAGGTAACAAAAATGCTGTACTTGACACAATTAAAACACAAAAAACTGCTATACTTAACACAATTATGTGTAAGAAATATCCGTGCAAAATTTGAATTTTTCTTAAGATATTGCTCCCTCTGATGCGGACCTAATCAGGATTCATGATTTCTACTTTACCTCGTTTACGGGACAGCAAAAGGAGTACAAACTAAACATTAGTCCTCTGCAATAGCGTTACTTGGCTGGAAGAAAACGTATCGAAAAACACCTCAGAAAAAAAAACGGCTAAGATTGCTAAGTACAACAACTTTTGCCACCGCAAAATCTCTGACTGGAAATTTCCGGATTTTGAGTTTTGACAGTAGCGAATTTTCTACACTTGCTAGACAGGTCGAAGGGGAGAATTCTAGCAGCCGGCTGCGTGGTCAATAGTTTTTCTTCGTTTTGCTTATCAGTGCCGGGCGGAACAGTATCTTAAGAAAAGGGCCTCAGACCGCACGCAATCTTTCCTCCCTCTTTCTTTGCCCTTTTCTCTCCACGTATACACACACTTACTCTAACAGTCACTACACTATCACACATTTCGCGAAACAAGATGGAAGCTTAGAACTTAGCTGGGGCAGTGCCCTGGAAGCTGAGATAACTGGAGATAGAAACCCCCACAAGCCGACGAGTCGGAGCCGGATCTCACGTACTAGCAGTGAAGAGAACACCACCACCTTCCGAGATATAACATGCACAACACTATATTAATATTAATAATAATAAAAGCAATAATAATATTAACAATAACAATAATAATAAAAGTAATAATAATATTACTACTAATAACAGTAATAATAATAATAATAATAATAATAATAATAATAATAATAATAATAATAAAGATAAATGTCTCAGTCAGTATTATTCGAGATGATCTAGATGGAATGAAGCATATTTTTAAATTTGGCTACATTAGAAGGAAGAGCCTCTAGTGCTTCTGCAGGTAGTTTATTCCAATCTACTATATGCGATTCACAAAGGAGAACTTGCCTACATCAGTTCTTTGCTTTCTACATCGTATTTTCCAAGGATGGTCTCCTCTGCTTTTATAATCTGATTTCTGTAATCTTTTATCGATATCTGCCCATGCTGTGTCCCCTCTGTATGTCTTATACATTACGCATAAACGCGCCCGTTCCATTCTCTTAGATAAGGACTCCCATTCTTCTCGTTCGTCACCAACGCACCCGTGATTTACAAACTTTGAGGCCCGTTTTTGAATTGTATCTAACGCTTCGATTTGCCCTTTTCTGTACGGGTCCCAGCATGCCGCTCCGTATTCTAAAATTGGACGAACGACGATTACTTTACTAACTTGAAAATTACCAAACGATGCTTGAAAAAAGTTCAATTCAAATGCTTAAACGAAATCAGCCTTCTGCCATTGAATTTAGTGTATTCGCGTTCTACATAAATATACCAACGATGCACAATGCTTATTTTAGCGGAAAACAATTATTAGTTTATATTAACACGAACGAAAAGCAGCCGTCATTTTCGCTTTGTGTTATTAGTGCTTTTGCCAATTAGCATTGTGCAGTACATTTTGCCAATTAGCATTGTTGAAACTGCTAGCAAGGAAATGAAAATGAAGAGAAAAATATAGTAGTTAAATATAATATTTTTACATTCATCAAAATTACTCGGTTTTTTACATGCACTACTCTTCATTCCCACATTTTATTAAGTAAAGCCAAATCAGCTATTCGTTTTCACATTTAACTTAAAGGACGCAAGTTAAAATAGGTTTTAGATAAATTCTAAAAGATTAATTTTAAAACTGTAAGAAAACTCGAATGTAAGAAACTAACAAAGAAATATGAAATATATACAAATTCTAACTTACGTAGCATCCATCTGCTTGGCGTTACCATTAATTCACGAAGCGCAGTAAATTCGGAGCCGGCGACTACGTTTGTCGCCAAATTACACAAAAAATACTCATATTTTCAAAAAATTCAACTTGACCTTCATTGAAGATTTGTTTTGGTGAACACCTTTCATTAATAAAATAATGTTTATATTCATAATTGTAGTTGTAGGAACACGCCGAAAAAAGTTTTTGCAATTTTCGAAAAATAGGCTTTTCAACGAACATGAGACCCACAACATTCTCTTAAACGTTCTTCACACTATCCAATAACAAAGTTTAATCAAAAACGTTGGAGCCATTTTTTTCTACATTGAAAATGCTCCAGCGGCTTCATGTAAAGTGCCCCCGAAAATTATAATATCGGTTTAAAAATCAAGGGTCCGCGACATCAGCTAGATCGATTGGGGAATGTCAATTTTGGAGAAAATCGGCTGACCGGTTTGGCCGCTGACGTTGTTCGCAGACGGTTACACGGATGGACGGACAGAGGTTTTGCTGTCATTCGACTTTTCGGTATCAAGGATTCAGGATTAATTACAGACAAAGATTTTCTCCCTCACTGAAGTCTGGTCCTTAAAGACAAATCTTGAAATAAGGTCAAGTACAATTTTTCGAAGATTTCATTACTTTTCGCGTAATTTTGCGTGAAAGTACGGACGAGAAAGTACGTTCTGTTTTGGCACCTCTAGTTTCGCGCACCATTACATAACTTTCTCTCTACCGCGGTAGCGTGGAAGCAAAAAGCTATTCAGCAAAAGGCTTGAACACTATTTTTCGGTGACTTTGCTGCGATGTATATTATGATATATGATATTAAAGACAAAATAAGTATTAATTTCATTAAATAGAGCGGTAAAAGTTGTAGAAGTATGCTTACTTTGATTTGTCTAGCAATATTTGAGAAAGAAATATGGTGTCCTAAATTTGAGCAAATAGAGTCCTACTACGACTACGCAGCACAGAGTCAAACAAACCGCTATATTTCAAAACCTATTTCACCTAAGAAGTTAAAACTGCACAAAAGTTCTTTTGAGCACTTGGAACTCGGCATACAAAATTTCATAAAAATTCCAAATGGTCGCGTGGAAAGCCCTATACCACTTGATCCATCCATTAAGGAAAGTTACAGAGACCAATGGTCACTTATTCTGCTAGTTGATAATTGGAACACTGGTAAATGTTCGACAATCCTGATACAAGTGGAAATTTTAATGAATTTTTTTAAGTACGTACGTTTTTAATTTCTTTTCGGTGATGGAAAAGGTTACATAATTCTCACAATAATATATCAAACATACTTTTTAAATCACTTTTTTATCTTCAATACATTTAATAAATTACACCCATTCTCATTGTAAAATAGAGTTCGGGAGTAAATTTTGAAATTTGAGGATATTGACTTTTCGGCGAACTGTGTAACGTTTCTTCAAAATATGTTACGTGATACGCATTACTTTTTTTTAGTGATGACTTTATTAGCTCAGTAGCAAAACAAACTTTTCTGACTTGTTCCGCAATGTAACGCAAGATAGAGTTCGATTAACTGGGCTACTTTTTGCTTTTCAATTTTTTACACTTGTTTTTATTAAGTTATGCAAACCTTCTATTATATAATAAGATTAAGTAATTATCTAAGGAACAATAATAAACATTATTAATTTTCTAGCTGTACGCCAACATTTTTGGGCTACAGGAGTGTGCCAAAAAATGGTTCATTTAAACTCAGTTAGAGGTTAACTGAGCCACCAATTTGCATTAGCTAAGTAGAGTGCATGTTAAAGACAATCCTATTACATTGAGAAATATTCCAAAGCACCCTGGACATTATTCATTCAGAAATATTTTGAAAAAAAAGATGAGATTTTACGCAACAAATTTGCCGGACTTTTAAGATGAATTGTCAACACGAAATTTTGCAATTTGTATGCAAGGTTCCTTTAACTCTTGGTAGTTAAACCATAGTGAATATGGCAACCTTAGATTACTAATTAATCGTATGAACAATGATTTTCTTCTTCATTAAAAGTTGCTAAATATCCGGTACTGGGGCTAAAATTAACATTTTTAATATTGATATTGTCTTTTTACAGAATCTTGTCAATTGTGTTCTTGGAACATCTTCTTCCTTCTACAATTTCGGATAGATATTTTTCTGTAAGATGTTTCTTATTGCATCCATAAAGCTCTTCTCAAGTGAGTATTTACGTTCTCTAGGTGCGTCAACTACTTTGATCATTAATCCCTTACGTGTATCGCCTGTTATAGCCGGGAGGGTGCGGTGTTCCTCTCATGCTTGAACATGAACGAACACCGCCCCAGACGGGGAAAAGATCTATGCTCTCTACTGGTATCCCGATACATGTGGTAGTGTAATGCATGTAAATATAACTGTAAGTGTAAGTGTAAGTGTAACTATGCTGTCTGCGACCCGTATAAAAATGTACTGCTCCGGCATTCGCCTGGTATTGATCGGAGAAACGACAGAAAACCACCGTGCAGTCGGCTGCCAGAATTTAGCTTCAGACTGCGGCTGAATTCGACGTAGTTATATAGCTACTATCAAAAATCGTCCGCCGACAAGCACGAACCCTAGAATCTTCCGGACAGACACGCAGCAGCTGTAACAGTTGATGTCACAGAGCAATCTTAGCAGGTGTCCATCACAATAATCCCATTAGTTGATTGTTCTAGCTTTCATAATGGGCATTCTAAATTCTTAATTAGAAAGAAATAAGACATTCAGCAAGATTTTTGAGGGGTTAACTGACTCCCTGTCAATTTATTCCAGAGCGTTAACCCAATTCACCAGGTTGGCACTTCTAAAAATGTTGTTATAACTTAACATCAAGAATCATGACTTGTGCAAATTACACCATAAATGCCAAAAACTTTCCTGATATATATATATATATATATATATATATATATATATATATATACTGTTAAAATAATTATAATCATATTAATCATCATATTAAATCATATTATAATCATATAATCATATTAAATTATAATAAATTTATTAATTTTATTGACACGTAAATTTAAATTAAATTATCCAGAAAAATGACTCTTCCCATATTAAGAATGTTTTAACGAAATAACTCCTCAATCGGCAACAAAATTAAACGCCATAACAGCTACAAATGTGAAATGGAGCATCTCTAAATATTTCTAGTACGAATTAAAACAAAATTTCCCTACACGAACATTTTAGATCAACTGGCTCAGTTAACTTCCACGACCAGTTAACTTATCTTTTGCCTTCTGTAATAATATTGCAAACTTCATCCTGAGTGAGACGTTTTCAACTCACCTTCAAATCCCAATAGGGCTGCGAATTCATACTCATGTGTGCCGTTGCCCGGCGATGATACTAGTACAGGAATTCCTGCAATCGAAAATGCAGTAATTATTGCTTTATGTCAAAAACTACCAAATATGGCAATATCTGATTCCTATCAGGGATTAAAGTCATGTTTACTATCCAGTCGTGAAATAAGGATTCATTTTAACTTTTTCTTGATGGATCAGGAGATTATGGAGCAAAAGCATGACAGAGATATTCAGTCATTAACACAGTTTCTTATTTCTTCACAGCATTAGATAAACTGCCGCTTCCTACGCGGTCGCTCTGTCATATTTTTGATAATTTTTTGATACATCTTGACAAGTAAATACGTTGATTCACTCATTCAACTTTCAGGAAGTAGCACAATTCTTTACGACTACAATCTAAGGAAATATACGTGAAGGGTAGCCACTTGTCATTTTGTTGAACAGGTAGATTAGTATGCAGTAAGTGCATAGTAGTTTCGTTTCGTTTTTCCCAACTTTTAAAACTCAAAGAAGAAATTGTCTTTTTGTATACAATTGTAACAACGATTTAAAAACTTCACTTGATATTCTCAGTAATTTGTTTTGAAATCACATTCCTCTCAATCCCGAACGTTTAGTTCTGCACTAGGTTGAAACAATAAAAGACAAATGATATCCTTCTTGTACTACAAAAAAATGATATCCCTCTTGTACCACCTTACTTCCTGGTCTGGAAGCTGCAATACTCAATAGTTTCTCACTGAACTTTTATTATATTAAAACAATGACTTAACGACGATATAAAACCGTCCCGGAACAAGTCCTTTATTGTATGCTTTGAGAGGGGCAAGGAGAGAACTGGTCGTAAGAACAAGTTGAGAGCATACATGAGAGGAGGGTCGAGAGTCAAGTACACACTCAACTTCAACTTGTTGCCGACCTTTTCATTGGCGCCAATACAATGACTGTTTTCCGCCTTCAGTGCATACCCCTCTACTGTAGTAGTATTTATAAATACAATATTTACAATTCAACAGAAGTCGTCGCTAAAAAATGTCAAAGAAGTTTCACTTATATCAAATTTTAAATAATTGAAATCTTTGTTGTTGTTGTTGTTTTCGGCTGTAATATCCAGCTATATTTTCACTAATGCCACCTCCAATAGCATCACAATGTAGATTTTTCTTCGCAGTTTTGCTATGGACTCTTGTAGTGATATCATCATATCGTCATTCATATCACGAATATTATATTCCGTTTACCACCGTATAACCATTGTTCGTAAATCCTATTCAACTTCCTTTTTTCCTCCATAAACATCCACGGTCGTCATCACTTCTTGTGTATCCTCCACTACAATGAAATCTGACTAAGCGGGCACCAATGGTTCCGCTAATAGACGTAGCGGCATTATTAAGGTTGAGAGGTTAGAGGAAGCGTAAATCAAATCTAATAGTGCTAATTGCTACTACTTTCCATTTCTTATTATAATACAGTTAGGATTCGCTTGAGGTGACCGCTTAATAAAGGTCTATCTACGAAATGTGCCTGACTGTCGGTCGCTTAGTCCGATTGCTTCAGAAACGACACATCTTTACACATCTCTTTTGGAAAAATCAATGGGTTCTACGAAAAAATGGCCGCTTAATATAGGTGGCCGTTTGTTCAGGTTTCACTGATCCTTATTCGTCGACACCTACATTATTGCTACTTCCGACATTACTGTCAGCCGTTCCCTTCGTCCCCGCTCTCGCCACCGTCCCTTCCAAAAGTCATGATCACAATGTCACGTTGCCGCTACCATCCGTTCAGCCGTCGGAGCTATTGCCACTCACTATCATCCTCTCCCATTGCCAATAGCAATTCCCTTTAACGCCTGTTCACATAGCCATTACGTCACCTCGGGTCTGCAATGGGCACCGTGCCCTCCATTGCCACCACCATTTCGAATGTCTGCCGAGTTTTTGTTGCCACTTTCGCCTATTAACTTCTATTGTGATATCTCTTCTTCGTTGATTGCAACATTTCCCTATGTAAATATCTATAATATTATAAATCTTAGCACAATTGCAATAACTGTACATTCGTTTATATGGAAGAACAGCTCGCATAGAATTCCAGTTAATAATGCGTTAATATGGAAAGATTCAAACTTTTTATCACCAAGTCAGTTAAAATTAATCTATTTTGCTATATAATTTAAAATTAAGGGGATTGTTGATTGAAAGGGGAAACTGATGGCGGGATGCAATCGGGCGATTCCCGCCTTATGTTGCTACTGCTGGCTTTCGACGTAAAAAACTAGAGGCCGTTTTTATTAAAGATTCTTATTGAACACAAAGTCCACCTAAATATAATGGTCAATTAGCTGCATGCTCTCTGAATTTGTAAATTGATTAAGAAAAGTTTTGTAAGCTAAATGTATGTTTTTGTGTTTTGTTTGTTTTTCGTGGAACCTTACTATTCCTTTAGTTTTCATTTACACAACATACACACATTATTTACAATATTTACGAGAGATCATTAAGTCTGCCATTCCTTTCTTCATTATCAGTGTTCAGCAACAGTCTTATGAAAGGAATTACAGTCTTATAAATTTCTCAATCATTGAACTGTTATATTTCGCTGTTGTCAGTTATTTGGCAATTCTTTTATTATCACTGTGATACACAGTCAATATATCATTAAAATAACGTGACATGCACCATTGTCGCATCGAACGTAGTGACCTATACTACATTCAGTGGTGGACACTTTCAGTTTGACGTACGCGAGTCATGCGTGTAAAAAGGTGAGGTACAAACTTCCTCTTAATATCAACATGCAAATTTGAGTGGCAACCTGACTTCCCTCACTTATGCTTTCAAGAACTCATATGTCAACCTCCGTATCCTTTCTTGCCTTAATCTCCCCTGCCGCCATGCCCTCACCGCTTGTGCTGCAGACTTCCGACTTTCCGTCGCCATTGCCATACCGTTCACGGCAGGCACCGCCGTCATCGCCGTTGTCACTGCATCTCTCTCTGCCACAGCCATCACCATTACCAACGCCATCGATTCCACCACCACGACCGCCACCGCTATCGTCACCATCACCGCTGCAACAACCGTCACTCCGCCTACTGACACCTTTATCGCTTCTTCCGCCACAGTCACCGCTGCCACCACACCCGCCGTCGCCAACGCCTCGCCCGCCGCCATCGGCACCGCTGCCATCGCCGCAGTCGGCCGTTGAGCAACGTCGTCGCCGCCATGGCCAGCTTTCGACTTTCACGCACGCGCGCCAGCTCGCACGCCGCGCCGCACGGCCCCGCTTTCTCCCCGACGGCAGCGGCGGCGGCGGCGGCGGCGGCGGAGGCGGAGGCGGCGGCGGAGACGGAGGCGGCGGCGGCGGCGGAGGCGGCGGCGGAGACGAAGGCGGCGGCGGAGGCGGAGCCGGAAGCGGCGGAGGCGGAAGCGACGGCGGAGGCGGAGGTGGTAGTGGACGCGGAGGCGGGGGCGGGGGCGGAGGCGGAGGCGGGGACGGAGGCGGGGGCGGAGGCGGAGGTGGAGGCGGAGGTGCAGGCGGAGACGGAGGTGGCGGAGGTGGCGGCGGAGGCGGAGGTGGCGGAGGTGGCGGCGGAGGCGGAGGCGGGGGCGGAGGCGGAGGTGGTAGTGGGCGCGGAGGCGGAGGCGGGGGTGGAGGCGGAGGCGGGGGCGGAGGCGGGGGCGGAGGCGGAGGCGGTGGCGGAGGCGGGGGCGGGGGCGGAGGTGGACGCGGAGGCGGAGGCGGAGGCGGAGGCGTATGCGGAGGTGCAGGCGGAGGCGGAGGTGGCGGCGGAGGCGGAGGCGGAGGTGGAGGCGGAGGTGGAGGCGGAGGTGGAGGCGGAGGCGGTGACGTAGGCGGAGGCGGAGGCGGGGGCGGAGGCGGGGGCGGAGGCGGAGGCGGAGGTGGAGGCGGAGGCGGAGGCGGTGGCGGGGGCGGGGGCGGAGGCGGAGGCAGAGGCGGAGGTGGACGCGGAGGCGTAGGTGGAGGCGGAGGCAGAGACGGAGGCAGAGGCGGAGGCAGAGGCGGAGGTGGAGGCGGAGGTGGAAGCGGAGGTGGATGCGGAGGTGGACGCGGAGGCGGGGGCGAAGGCGGAGGTGGCGGCGGAGGCGGAGACGGAGGTGGAGGCGGAGACGCAGGCGGAGGCGACGGCGGACGCGGAGGCGGCGGTGGCGGGGGCGGAGGCGGGGGCGGAGGCGGAGGCGGAGGTGGACGCGGAGGCGGAGGCGGGGGCGGGGGCGGAGGCGACGGCGGACGCGGAGGCGGCGGTGGAGGCGGAGGCGGGGGCGGTGGCGGAGGCGGGGGCGGTGGCGGGGGCAGTGGCGGAGGCGGAGGCAGAGGCGGAGGTGGAGACGGAGGCGGATGCGGGGGCGGAGGCGGAGGCGGAGGCGGAGGCGGCGGCGGAGGCGGAGGCGGAGACGCAGGCGGAGGCGGAGGTGGAGACGCAGGCGGAGGCGGAGGCGACGGCGGACGCGGAGGCGGCGGTGGAGGCGTCGGTGGAGGCGGGGGCGGAGGCGGGGGCGTAAGCGGTGGTGGAGGCGGAGGCGGAGGCGGTGGCGGTGGCGGAGGCGACGGCGGACGCGGAGGCGGCGGTGGAGGCGGAGGCGGTGGCGGAGGCGGGAGCGGTGGCGGGGGCAGTGGCGGAGGCGGAGGCAGAGGCGGAGGTGGAGACGGAGGCGGATGCGGAGGCGGATGCGGGGGCGGATGCGGAGGCGGAGGCGGAGGCGGAGGCGGCGGGGGCGGCGGCGGCGGAAGCGGAGGCGGAGACGCAGGCGGAGGCGGAGGTGGAGACGCAGGCGGAGGGGGAGGCGACGGCGGACGCGGAGGCGGCGGTGGAGGCGGCGGTGGAGGCGGCGGTGGAGGTGGGGGCGGAGGCGGGGGCGTAAGCGGTGGTGGAGGCGGAGGCGGAGGCGGGGGCGGGGGCGGAGGCGACGGCGGACGCGGAGGCGGCGGTGGAGGCGGAGGCGGTGGCGGGGGCGGAGGCGGGGGCGGTGGCGGAGGTGGACGCGGAGGCGGGGGCAGTGGCGGAGGCGGAGGCAGAGGCGGATGCGGAGGCGGATGCGGGGGCGGAGGCGGAGGCGGCGGCGGCGGCGGAGGCGGCGGTGGAGGCGGAGGTGGAGGCGGGGGCGGAGGCGGGGGCGTAAGCGGTGGTGGAGGCGGAGGCGGAGGCGGGGGCGGTGGCGGAGGCGACGGCGGACGCGGAGGCGGCGGTGGAGGCGGAGGCGGTGGCGGAGGCGGGAGCGGTGGCGGGGGCAGTGGCGGAGGCGGAGGCAGAGGCGGAGGTGGAGACGGAGGCGGATGCGGAGGCGGATGCGGGGGCGGATGCGGAGGCGGAGGCGGAGGCGGCGGCGGCGGCGGCGGAGGCGGAAGCGGAGGCGGAGACGCAGGCGGAGGCGGAGGTGGAGACGCAGGCGGAGGCGGAGGCGACGGCGGACGCGGAGGCGGCGGTGGAGGCGGCGGTGGAGGCGGGGGCGGAGGCGGGGGCGTAAGCGGTGGTGGAGGCGGAGGCGGAGGCGGGGGCGGTGGCGGAGGCGACGGCGGACGCGGAGGCGGCGGTGGAGGCGGAGGCGGTGGCGGAGGCGGGAGCGGTGGCGGAGGCGGGAGCGGTGGCGGGGGCAGTGGCGGAGGCGGAGGCAGAGGCGGAGGTGGAGACGGAGGCGGATGCGGAGGCGGATGCGGGGGCGGATGCGGAGGCGGAGGCGGAGGCGGCGGCGGCGGCGGCGGAGGCGGAAGCGGAGGCGGAGACGCAGGCGGAGGCGGAGGTGGAGACGCAGGCGGAGGCGGAGGCGACGGCGGACGCGGAGGCGGCGGTGGAGGCGGCGGTGGAGGCGGGGGCGGAGGCGGGGGCGTAAGCGGTGGTGGAGGCGGAGGCGGAGGCGGGGGCGGTGGCGGAGGCGACGGCGGACGCGGAGGCGGCGGTGGAGGCGGAGGCGGTGGCGGAGGCGGGAGCGGTGGCGGAGGCGGGAGCGGTGGCGGGGGCAGTGGCGGAGGCGGAGGCAGAGGCGGAGGTGGAGACGGAGGCGGATGCGGAGGCGGATGCGGGGGCGGATGCGGAGGCGGAGGCGGAGGCGGCGGCGGCGGCGGCGGCGGAGGCGGAAGCGGAGGCGGAGACGCAGGCGGAGGCGGAGGTGGAGACGCAGGCGGAGGCGGAGGCGACGGCGGACGCGGAGGCGGCGGTGGAGGCGGCGGTGGAGGCGGCGGTGGAGGTGGGGGCGGAGGCGGGGGCGTAAGCGGTGGTGGAGGCGGAGGCGGGGGCGGGGGCGGAGGCGACGGCGGACGCGGAGGCGGCGGTGGAGGCGGAGGCGGTGGCGGGGGCGGAGGCGGGGGCGGTGGCGGAGGTGGACGCGGAGGCGGCGGCAGTGGCGGAGGCGGAGGCAGAGGCGGATGCGGAGGCGGATGCGGGGGCGGAGGCGGAGGCGGCGGCGGCGGCGGAGGCGGCGGTGGAGGCGGAGGCGGAGGTGGAGGCGGGGGCGGAGGCGGGGGCGTAAGCGGTGGTGGACGCGGAGGCGGAGGCGGGGGCGGGGGCGGAGGCGGGGGCGGACGCGGAGGCGGCGGTGGAGGCGGGGGCGGAGGCGGGGGCGGAGGCGGAGGTGGACGCGGAGGCGGAGGCGGGGGCGGAGGCCTAGGCGGAGGCAGAGGCGGAGGTGGAGGCGGAGGTGCAGGCGGAGGCGGAGGCGGAGGTGGCGGCGGAGGCGGAGACGGAGGTGAAGGCGGAGGTGGAGGCGGAGGCGGAGACGGAGACGGAGGCGGAGGTGGAGGCGGAGGCGGAGGAGGCGGCGGCGGCGGAGGCGGAGACGCAGGCGGAGGCGGAGGCGGCGGAGGAGGCGGAGGCGGTGGCGGGTGCGGAGGCGGGGGCGAAGGCGGAGGTGGACGCGGAGGCGGAGGCGGGGGCGGAAGCGTATGCGGAGGCGGAGGTGGAGGCGGAGGCGGCGGCGCGGAGCTCCGGGCTTCGACACCACGCGCTACCACAGAAGCCGCCGCCACCGCCACCGCCACTGCTATTGCTGCTGCAGTTGCTGCCGACGCGGGCTCGAGCTGCAGGTGTTGCGCGGCGCCGCAGGACGTGTGTCACGCGCACGCTCGTAGACACCGGAGACGCCCTAGTTACGATGAACAAGCGAGCGCCTCTGCGATGGGGACGGCAGACCGCCTGCCTGGAGGCTGTGTGCGGAGGAATGTCGCATGTGTTTGCCCCGCAATGGGATTACTGGCCTTGTTTAATAAACATTAAACAATATCAAAATTATTATTATTATTATTATTATTATTATTATTATTATTATTATTATTATTATTTTTATTCACAACTAAAGACGTTATGAGTCGATTGATTATATAGATTACTCCAGGTTGCAACCAGTTTCCTAAGAAGCAGATTTAGGGACTGTCGGTGTTTCTATGTGCAAAATGTGGGCTGTTTCCACTAAAGCTATGTTTTGCGCTTCCCAGAACTTTTCAATAACGTGAGAGTTTAGCCAAGTTCTTGACAGTCGACAAATTTTGCAGGACATATTCCAGAGCTCCGATATCTTTCGGGACGACTTGTGCTTTAACGCCCCACATTATCACGATTTCGAAACTCTTGTATTTAAAAACTTTCTCTCTCTCTTTGGTTACGACGTTTTGATCGCACGGCAGAGTCACATCTACAGGTAGACACGTTTTTTTCTTCTTCTTCTTCTTCTTCTTCTTCTTCTTCTTATTATTATTATTATTATTATTATTATTATTATTAACGTATCGGGCATTTCTGATCATGCCACACGTTCTCTTCCGAGGCCCAGTCGTATTCTATCCTGGAGAGCGATTAACGTGAGTAATTAAGGGGATCAGCTTTTCGGCTGTATCCCTCAGTAATACAAGGTTGTTAACCCTTGAATTATTAATTGATAGGATGGTGATGATGGGTGTAAGGATAATTAGAAATACAACTATGCCAACTATACAACAGCTGCCGTAACAGTGAGATCAACAGTGCAGCTACGTGAGCAAATGTGTTTCTTTCCACTTGTAAATTATTAATCCATCTTCTAAAATAGTGACCAAAGCCGCCATCAGTAGGTCGCCATATTAAAATATCGCGACCTACTGATAATGAAACTACATGCTAACGCGTCTTATTTCACAAAACACTTCGAAATCAGAGCTCGCAGCGCAATTTTCACCGCACCCTAATGACGTCAAAACGATACATTTTAGCGTGAAACATAACGTAAGAGAAGAGATCGCTACTATCGTACGTTTACATTAACGTACTCCTCTTCCTCAATACGAAATAGACGGAACCCGGGCATGGCGCTCTCTTTTGAACGTAGTGCTGAGGTATAAGATGTCGCCACAAAATAGACGCCAGAGTTATTGCTTTCTCGTTCGCATTTGACTAAGCACAACGCGGGCGTTTACCAAATAAACTCAGATATAGGAAAATCTGTATTACAAATTTCCAATGCGTGCAGAAATTGAAAGAAAATGTGCACCCTCCGACTGTTTGAATGATTTCTGCTTACGACACTGGTGATGACGTGCTACGGCAGCAAGAGGCCACCCGCCACTAAATATTTGCTATTGACGTGTTGAGTTATGAAACAGGTACTCTTTTTTTGATCGTCTTGATATATAAAGAACTGTTGTGGTGTATTTACACAGTACTCTAGTATTGCAGTATTAGTGAAGATGAAAATATTTAATTTATGGCGGTGCTATACGAAGGGGTGTATTTATTTTGTATTTTGCATTTTATTTGTTGTTCTTGAGCAGTGTGCGTGCTACCTTTTGGAAAACCTCTCGTGTGAGCTACAGCAGTATAGCTCTGAAGAAGGCCACAGCAAGATGGCATAAACGTCAGTACAATTGACCGAGACGCGGCTCATCCCGGATAGCCAAGAATGTAATGATTCCGGCCGCGGAAGCCTACGAACGCGTACGACCGTCGGACTCGAACCTTAGGACTGGGCAACGGCTATGTCACCAAGCAGTGACATCAGATGATGCCCTGAGCCATGTACGAATATACATTACACACCGTCTTATCAGACCATCAGTCCTTTACATACCAAGAATATGAAACTAATGGAACCATAACAGCATGTACTTTCTCGAATTATTAGTAACTTGTGCAATTTTGAAAATTCAGAGGGTTCAACGAAAATGAGACCTACACCATTTTTGAAGCGAATTTCGTTTCATCGGAGGAAAAAACTTAAATATACCTAGAGCCGGTTTTGAGAAAAAAATACCAATTGCCTTTTCTTCAAGAAAACTTTACGCATAAGTAGTTGTTTTAGAAAGGGAAGAAGAAAAATTAGAGCTGTTTTGAGCAAATAATTGTTTATAAACCGCTTAGTTTTCCCGCGTAACCACGCGCAAAACTACTCATATTTTCGAAAACTAATTGTATATGAAAGTATTTAAAGATCTGTCTTTGAAGAACATATTTTATTAAGAAAAAATATCTCTCTTTAATTTTGTAGTTGTGGGAAAAAAGAAATTTTTTTGAGACTTGGCATGTTTAAAGATTCAGAAAGTTCAACAAAAATGAGATCTGAGACAGCTTTTTTGACGATCTTAGCATTATCAGCAGCAGCAGAAGAAGAAGATGAAGAAGAAGAAGAAGAAGAAGAAGAAGAAGATGAAGAAGAAGAAGAAGAAGAAGAAGAAGAAGAAGATGAAGATGAAGATGAAGAAGAAGGTTAATAAAAACATTTTGAGTAATTTTTTATCAAATGTTCGGTTTTTATGTAAAGTCCCTCAAAAATCAAAACTTTCGTTTTAAACTCGCAAGGACTTGAGTTTGGCCTTATCGAAGGAGAGTACATCAATTTTGGAGATAACCGTTTAAACGCTTTTGTATTAGCGTTAACCGCCGACGAACGAACGGATGGTCGCACAGAGGGACGGACAGACGGACGACCAGACGGACGGATGGATGGACGGGCGAAAGGGTGGATAGACAGCCGTTTTGCCATCAACCAATTTTTCGGCATCACGGATCCTGAAAATGTGGATTCTGACTGCACGACAAGTTAGAGGAAGTCATTTATTACGTATAGGAACAATATTTATCCACTTTTTCGTTACTCGTACCAGGGCCCGGAAGAATTTTTCTATCGACAATTCGCCGATTTTTGTCGCAGCATTACAATACTTTCTCTTTACTACGTAAGTACGTAATATGGCAAGAAAGTAAAAAGTTGCTATTCCATAACAAAATGCATGATTAGCAAATACTTAATGGCGGGAGGTCTCTCCCTGGATACCGTGCTGTTGCGGCTGTGATGTCGGCTGTGTCGTAAGCAGCGACGCAGTGCGTATTCAGTCGCTCCGTGCTGAAGAGAATACGCGGATTAACACAATATTTTTTTTCCTTTTCTGTCGAAAGAGAAACTGTTTCATTTTTAGCATTCGGATTTTTTGGAGTTCTCGGTGGGTGGTACTTGAGATTCCCCACATGGCCGGGATCTGCATAGTTTACTTTCAATTTCTGCGCGCAATAGAAATTAGTATTAAATGTATCGTCATATGTGTATTGCCATTCGTACTGTGCATGCATTAACATTCTAATAGTGTTGTGTTTATTGGCATTCATAAAGTCAGACACGTGAAATTAAATTGCACAGAATATCATATAGTAATTTTATTCGTAATTAGGTTTGGAGATTTTGTGTGTTTCTGAGCTGGTGTCTGTTGGTATGGAAGTCTAGTGCCATGGAGTGGGAGTACCCAAAAGAGCTAAATCGCCTAAAATGTTATAGAACGCCTACAACTTTCACCTTTCTTAACTCGCGCTCCCTAGTTCACGAAAATCTTGGGAGACGCTAGGGATTAGAGTTTTCGCACGGTTTTCGAGTCATGCACGATGGTAACGTCTGTCTCGGATTACATGTGCGCCAGTCCATTTCTTCATAACGTAATTTAGAAAATTATACTTTTCTCGCAAAAATCTGTTAGAAGTATTGCTGGAAGTTTATTCCCTATCCAGCAGTAGAATAATCACGCGATTTTGTGTCGTTGGCGTCGAATATCGTAGAAAAGCAACGTATTTCCTTAGCATATTATATCTAGAAAGTAGTTTACTTTATATTAACATGGCCCACAGCTGGACAATGAAATGGCTGTCGAACACTGCCAGGATTGCTATTTATATCCAATATACCCGCGAGCTGGGACCTGTATACAACGGAATAGACATGCTACTATTGGATTACATTTCTTGCAACTCTTATTACTAATAGGTGCAATCTGCCTGCTGCAGTTCCCTTCCGTCCATGAATATTTTTTGTCGTATTCAAAATAGCCACCGGGCTAAGTTGTGTTTTCATTAATTTTATTTCATCGAAATAAATTACTGGTGTAGTAAATCATGAACGTGGTTTTATAATTATGAATATTCTTCTTTTCAAGTCAATCGCGCTCAGTTACATTCCTCATTTCTAGTCACTTTCCAGCAAATCGCATCCTTTTGAGAACAACACATCTCTACCATTTGCCAGTTACCCACTCGGAGTAATCAGAGTAATTATAATATAATTAGTAGGGAAAAACGTGATACAATTATTGTATATCGTTTCTCGTAGAACACCGCCGTGTATGTATTTCAATTACTGGCTGAAATGCAGTGAAGGCCCCTGGTGCTCCTGCAGTCCTCACTCTGCGAAGGGTCCCGAAATAACGCTTATCGCAATCCAAAGCATTATCGGATATTGCAGCGCGATGTAGAGAAGACAAGCTTCGTAATTTGAAACTGATTCCTATTGAGAAAATACTATTTCAATATTATTTGAAATACAGAATTAAAAAGACTCGGTAATAAATGCATACACAAGATACAAGCAGAAAATAGGGCGTCATGTGCTACAGTGATTTAGGGATGCCGGCCATTTCTAAAAAGTGGGGACGATCCCTGCAAAATCGGGACGCTTTTCAATCGAAGGAGACGTTAAATTCTAAACAAAGATTATCCAGAACTGCCCTTTTCAAGTCAAGACAGATTTCTTGAAAAGATCCGATAATATATCCGTTATTGTATTTAGAAACCGGATTAGTACATGAAAGTTGCATACGCATGAATACTTTTCTTATATTTTATATCATTACATCAGTTTAATCTATCGTATATGACCATATTACTGTTTAATGAATAGCTATTTGTGGAATTCAAGTTGCTAATATGACTTGCACTATTTCATCCATGAAGAAAATAAGGTTCATAACATCTAAAGGGACATTTTTCAGAAGTAAAGTCCTTTGCGTTTGTACTATTCTTTTATCACTGAAAATGTCACCGAGATAATATTCACTAGAAATTCCATGTAAGTTTTAATCTACTGTACCTGTTCAATTCTTGTTACACTAACGATGTGTCACATCTCTGTTTCGCGTCGCGTCTGCTCTGTTTCTGCCCTCAGACTCAAACGGGTTTGTTCCGACCGCAGAGAAATGCCTTCGAATATGATGGGTTGAAATACGCGTGCGAGGACGAATCGTGATTGAGTCACGTGGCCAACGTTTCCTAAGCCTTTTACCTATCTCCCCATAAAGGTGTAGTCTGATTGCATCCCTTTCGGAATTCCTCGTAAGTAAAAGGAAGTGTTGGCCAATGTATCAATGCCTTGAAACCTATCAATGACTTCATGTTGGGAGAACTTGAAAGAGGAAATTAGTCAACAATACTCCTTTTGGCGTTGTTCATTACGTCAAAGCTTGCTCTTTTGAAAATAACTTTTGAATATTCGTAATTCGATGAAACAGATTATACGTATATCGTGGGATGCACTGAGGGACAAAATGGCCATGGTCTTCCCTAATATAATCTAGAATTAAAATAATTATATTTTAATTATATAATATACACAGCTCTGAAGATTCTGGGTCGTACACCTGTGTTCAGGAGTATGCATTTGTGTTGCTCGTGGATGGAAACTTCTAAATTGTTTCATTCTTCCCCCTCCCCAAACACCGGGATGCAATCGAGCTATGCTTTCTAAGGTAGACAAAAGTGAAAGAGGATTAACAGGGATGCGGGTGTGAGGAAATCCTGACCGCGGGATGCAATTGGGCGATCCCCGCGTGCGACATTCAAGCACTAGATATTCACAGCATTCGCAACGGAAATGTTCGCAAAAGAGTTTCAGATGATTTCAGATGATTTCAGATGATCAGATGATCAAAACCATAAAATAATACAATTTACAGATAATACGTTATCATATTGTAGAGGAGAACAATTATTTTGTAAATTGCAATCTCAGTAAAGAAATATGAAATAATGTCTGATTTCTCATTTTAATGTTTTCTTCGAGACTAATGCCTTGGCGTTTTCGTTGCTATTCTGCGAATTTAAACATCAAAATAAAAATTTGTAAGGGACTCGGATGTGTCTTGCGCACTGAGCCGATGGGTGAATTAGGACCGATGTCGATGTTAATGCGAATTTTCACTATTTTCTTCGTTGGTATATTATTTTCACTTTCACATGTTTCATTTTTATATAATACAAGGGCATCTTTTTCGAATTTTCGCATAACTTGAAAGGATCTTTGTCCTGAAGTCTTTAACGTAAGAAGAACGCATTGCAACATTATATGTTTATATTTCAATCAATGCTACTGTAGTGTATGAGATGTGTAGTAGGTCCTATGTGGATTCTTGCGAATTTCCTAAAAGCATTTGATTAACAGGTGAATGGAAACATGCGGATATCCTTCATAACTTTAAAAAGTGTTAGGGGTTGGACCGAAACTTACCAGTGCTTAAATCAGTAAATTAAAGATTTTATCAATGCCACACAAAGACCAAATCTTTTTTGGAGAGGGCCAGTTCTGAATGCAGAATAACGGCAAGTTTGAACGCTGCATGTGTCGGGGATTCTTTAAAGCGTTGCAAGACCGTTCTTTGGGCCTAATACCCGTTGAACTCGGCAAAGTAAAATTGCTTTCTATACTTTTGTTGCGAAGCAATAGATACTCATGACTGCGGATTTCATAATTGCCATAATTGCTGCGGTTTGTCCTATCGCCACCATTAGGAAACTTACGGGTAAACAGCTCACATGACCTTTTAAATATAATGCTGTATTTAATGAGAAGGTGTATTCTTGATTAAAATGGATAATTTACATAACATATTTCGGAGTCATGTGGCAAATTGTATTTCATAGAATTTTTTTGCATTATGAATTGTATTATTTTTTCGCGAAGTAAATTTTGATGGCTGTGCACCAGCATCTGTGCTGATAGTGTTTGTATTTGATGATCAGAGAAAAGAATCCTGCCCTTATAGGTATTTTTTTCAATTTTGTTTTTATTTTTCAATAATCCATTTTCAAGAACTTAGTTTATTGGCATTTCAACTGAGATGTTATGTGTTGAATGTTTGTACCAATTGAATGTTTGTATCTAAGCTACTGATTCTCAAACATTTTAATATATCTTGGCAGTCTCTTTACAGTTTTGTATAAACTTGCTCGCAAACATTTTTATATTTACTACAACTAACATGTTATTACTACAACATTTCTTGACAAACATTTATTTATTCAGAAAATGACAAATCTTAGTCATAAAATATGTATTCAATGAGATGGTTTCATTTGCATTGCTCGAAACAGTTCTTCTAGATTTGCCCTTGTGTTTTTTGGTCAGTGCAACTGACACTTATTGCGTTTAATCTGTTTCGAGGTTCTGTTTTCATAACAAGTAGTGTCACAGATGTAATTGTTTGTAAACGGAACAAGCAGTGTTAGATACATCTTTGTAACTTCGGGATATAACTGTGTTATTTTAAGTCAAGAATTACTAACAATATTTCGCGAAAAAATTATTCGCATAAAAAACATAGCAAATCAATAAACTGTTTTGAATTGAATCATCCGATTGGAGTACACTACTGGAGAGTGGAAACTGTTGATAAATCGATAGTATTTTTAAACACATCGATATCAAGAAAATAGTGAAAAAAACTTTTCGCTAAGAATTCCGTCGTGCTCTTTCGTCAACACAAGAATATCTGCATCGCATTAAGCCAATTTGCATCAACATATGTGTTTAGCTCTGGAAGTGTGACAATGTTCTTCTCTAATTTTGCATTCCCAAGTGTGATCATTATTTTAAAAGATTAATTTTTCATGACAATGAATGGAGCACTACGTTCTCATTTCCTTGCGACGCGAGTTTGCTAGCATTCATGGGTTCAAATATGTTGGCAAGAAATGTCAAAGAAAACTGGAATATCACAGTTTGCATTTATGCCTGGTTTAATGCCTTTAAAAATTGCTACATTCCTTCACGTAGTATGGTCGCAAAGAAGTTGGAAATCGAATCCTGAAAATTCGAGGCCAAATGCCACAGAGTGTTATCACATGCAAGATATGTCCGCTGTTCGCCTTATAACTGTATCGTGTTGTAGAAAATGCAAGCAATATCCAATTTTACGTAAATTCCCGGTTTTCGTTTCTGAGTCCTTTAAAATATTTCGAACCTAGCTGCACAACATTCTAAATAATTTCAGATTCTGTGAGATCTAAAAGTCCACCCTACACGAATAGTATGGCATCGACGCAGTTATGTCAGTGGCTCTGCCTCTGACCAGTTGGTACTAGGGTTCGAATTCCGACGATGGTAGGATTTTCGACAACCTAGCGAGACAACTAGGTCTAATTCACCCGCTTCCTGGAGGAGAATTCTAGCGCCTGGCTGCTCCGATCGGTAGTTTTCTTTGGTTTCTCCGATCAGAATCAGGCGAATGCCGGACCAGAATCCTAACAAACGGGCCACGGACCGCGCACGGTTATTCCTTCCTCTTCACTGTCTTATTTTTACTTCTCACACATTACTTACACTCATGTACCCTTTTGATGCACTACATTATCACACTTCACGGGAGACTATTCGGGAGCTTGCAGCTGATCCCGTCTGGGGCCAGTTGGTGGGAGATACCTGGACGAGGAAACCTCGCAAGCCGCATTGTAGTTTGGTGCCGGATCTCATCACGCTGCAGGAGAAGAACACCGCCCCCTCCCGTGATAAGACATGCACTACACTTATGAGACCATTGACCATAGCAGTTGGCGCGCCCGCAACCACAAAATAATCAGACAATCCACGTCAGTTAAAATCAACGACAGTTAATAACGATGTCAATTAATAATTTTTCTGGCGCACACATAGAAACGTTAGTGTAGGTTTCACGTTTATGGGCATTTTAACCTGGACTTCCAAAATACAGAATCCCCTCTGTTCATTCCGTGTATCATCTATAATCCTGTAGGAATTTATTAGGTATTGTTTTGACTAATAATAATCAATCCTTGTTTTTATAAAAATTACATCTCCATGAAGTCTCAGATTAGGTGTAAATCACAATTTCGAAGTTAATGTAAATAATGTATTAAACTGGGATTGGAGAAATATTGTGAAATGTCTATTAAGTCAATATGGCCTTTCTGGAATGGACAACCCACTAATGAATACTACTGTAGTGAACGAAGCAACAATTCGGAAATATAATCTTTGAGAATATTTAAGATTGTTTAGGAAAAAATAAAATTAATTTTAAGTGAATTTCATGTACTACAGATAAACTTTCATGAACTACAGAACCTTCCAGAGTTGGTTGGTCATATCGCTCTATCAGCAATTAAATTCAAACCTAAGCAGTAAACCTAAGTAGTAGGATGCTGTGACAAATTGTGAATGGCAGAAAGGATATCCAGACATCAATTGTGGTGGCTCTTGTATTATCTTGAATCCTCATTTTATGTCTTGTCACAAGAGAGGTACTGTAAAATCACAAATTTGGCAGACGAAATACGCAGCATTTTCAAAGATATAAAACATGTGGCATTAAAAGCACAATTATTACCACAATTACTACCATCTCTTAATAAAATACTTAATAATAAAAAAATTAAACACAATGAGCGATGCAACTGACATATTGTACAGCCCATCTTAGAGCTGAAGGAACAAATAATGTGTGGCGGGAACTTTGAAGGGAGCCATAATTGACGGTCATAGAAAGTAAAAACGGAGACAACGAAGAAATTAAGATTTTCGTGTTGGAGTAAATGGATTGCCATTATAACCATGAAATAAAGGGATAACCGATGATCTCGTGGGATGCATGTGATAGAAAACTTGACATAAGATCATATAAGCAAATATTCTCTGTTGTTTACTGGTTAGGACACATCGTTTTGTGTATCGTAATCCAAGAAATATAATGCGAGAATGATTTAACAGTCAGTGTACAAATCACTATAATTTCACCTGCCGGAATGAACAGGACACCCTTCCGAGACGAGATACTTCGCGTAATTCCTGGTTGCTGGAGTCCACCATAACACGATCGCGTTCAACAGAGTCTGTACGGGTTCGTCCCACCCCATTGGCGTGCCATGAAGGCGGCATGGCCGCAAATCCGCCGACGCGTGCCGGGCGCCCCCATGGCCCAACGCGTGGACCGCAGCCTCGCCAAGGCCGCCCGGTTGGCCGGCGCCCGGCGTCGCCAACGGGTTTCGCCTGCGATCCTCGCCTGCATCTGGGCGTTGGGAAGCGAGTAGCGCACCCCAGACAGGCCACAGTCCAAAGTCTGGCCGTCGTCCGCGTCGTAACCGCTTTCTCGTCGTCGGCCGCGTCGGCATGTGCGGACCACGCGGGGGCGTGCAACCGGATCCCGTGAAGCGGCGGGGGAGGGGAGAAATACAGAGGAAAGGGCCTGCTCGCCGCCGCCGTCCCGAATCGTCCTCCTCACCGCCATCCCTCCCCCGAACGCCCGCCGCCCGCTTAACGACCCGATAATCGCTTTATCGACTCCGTTTTTTCCTGAGCCCGCGCGGCACCCCCTCCCGTGGGCGCGCGCGCCACGTCACGACCCATCCTCGCGCCGCCATTGGTCCGGGCGTGGCCTCCGCGAGGCGGGGTCGATACGCTCTGGCTGGCGGCCGGGCGGAGGGGTTCCACCGGCGCCGGAGCGGGGGGGCGGCCGCGGCGGGGAAGCGGGAGAGGGGAGCCGCCGCGGCTCGGCTAGGCCGCTCGCAGCGAGAGTTTGGTAGTTCTGAGGCGAACTCAGTGGAGAACGGTGGGTGGGTGCGCGCGCGCCCCCGGGCTCTCTCGCAGTGTTGCGTTGTGTGAGTGAGTGTGTGTGTGTGTGTGCGCGGTTTGCGCTGGGGATTTTCCTGCCGCGCGCGGCGGCGGCGGGCAGGCGAGAGGCGTTCTCGCGGGGGCGACGGCCGGGCCGCGGCGACCTCGGACGGGCGCCGCGCGCCGGAGGTGGACGCGGGGGCAGTGTGCGAGCGCGTGCAACCCGCCGCAGCAGCAGCAGGAGGAGAAGGAGAGAGCGGGCAACGGAGGCGGCGACGACGACAGCGGCAGCGATGACGCCGGCGGCGGCGGCTGCCGCGGCGCTCTGACGGGCGCGCCAGGCGAGCGCGCGGCGGCTGCTGCGGCGGGCCCGCGGGTTCGGGCCGAGGCCGGGCGGCATGTCGCGCCGGAGTCGCCGCTAGACGGGGCAGCAAAGCCAGGCCAGCACACGCAGGTATGTTTACAAGCGCGGCGCGCGCCGCGGTGGGTCGCGCGGCGCTTTTGACAGCGGTCGGCGCTCGCGGCCGAGGGGGGGGGGGGTGAACGCATGCCCCGAGAGCCGCTCTTTTTTTAACCACCGCTCGTTCACCCGCGCCACGCGTTTTAAAGCGGAACCTGCCAGGGAGGCCTCGCGTGATCTGCGGGCCGGCGGCGGCGCGCGCGCGGTTGCGCTCGTTGGCGTTTTGGGCCGCCCGCGGCGACGCGACCGCGCGCGCGTCGCGACGTTCCCTCGTGCTCGTTAGGGCTAATTCGTACCCTGCGCCCGCCGCCTCCGCCGCCGCTTCCTCCGGGGCGCAGGCGGCGCTCGCCGGCACACTCTCTCCCTTGTCGGAATTCCGTTGTATCGACCCCAGCGCGGCATCCTTATCCCTCCGGTTGCACCGCCGGCGCGCCGTCTCTCTCGCTCGCTTTCGGAGTCCCCCCCGTGGTGCGCGCGAGGGGGGGAAGGGAGGCCGCCCGAGGGAGAGACGGCGCGAGAAAGAGGGAGAGCGCGTGCGACTGTGGGACAGAGAGCGAGGGAGAGGGCGCACTCTCCGCCGCCGCCGTCGCCACCACCTTCGCCCGCCCGTCCTCCCGGGCGGGCGATGTGCGCCGGGCCTCCCTCTATCGCCCAGGCATACGAATGTGTGTATTGAGTGAAGCACTGCGCATGCAGCGCGCCGTTGCCACGTCGGCGAGCGCGCGCGCGCCGCCGCCGGTGCGCAGCTCGAGCGTGGGAAGGCCGCCCGATTCGGCAACGCTGTGATAATGGGCCTCTGCCGCCGCCGCCGCCGCTGCTCGCCGCTTCGGCGGCGCGGCTCCGGAGGGTGAGAAGGTAATGGAAAAAAGCGTGCGGGTCTAGGCGCGCCCGAGGCGGCAACGGCGTGGAGGGGACGGGATGGGCGGGGAGGGCGTGGAGGGCCGCGGCAGCGAAGAAAGAAACCGGAGCTCGCGCCGCGGCCCGACGTAAACAAGCTGGGAAGCGTGCGTAACTCGTGGAGTACGCGCTGCGGCGGGGGCGGTGGCGCGCCGCGGCGGGGCGGGGAGGGGAGGGCGCGGGCGGGGTGGCCGATCGAATGGAGGGTCGCAGCCCTCCCGCGAGTCACGCGCTCTCCTCGTCCTCCTCTGATGAATAGTGTGCCGCCGCCAGCACGCCGTGGGCGACCTCCCGCCGTCGGCCGCGGGGCCACCACGGCCGCAGCCGCTGCGCGGGCGCGCGGCGTTGCCGAGTGAAAACAGTGCACGCGGCGGCGAGATGCCACTGCCTGCGCCGCCGCCGCCGCCCTCCTCCACCCACCCTCTGCGAACCCCTCGCTCTCTGGCTTTCCTCCTCGGCGGCGTCCCTGGGTGCGCGGCGCACTTGCTCACGTGCGTGCTTGTTTACGAGGGTTCTGTCGTAATTTTCTGTCGCGTGATAAAGGTATTTATTTTTGAGAGAATGATTTGCTTATGGTGTTTCGGGTACGTACTTTTAAAGGAGTTCGAACCATCGGCCTGAGAATCGTTAGCGCCTGTCTCGGAATGCGGTGGCCATCTGGTCTGGGTGGCGCTGGTGAGAGAGTGAATTACATTTCCATAGTTAGCTTTGTGAGTTGTGGGATTTTTGAAGGCATTGCGTTGTGTCATAAGAGAAGAGGTCATAATTTAAGGTTGTTGCAGTCGTTATCCCCCGTCTTTTGTAAGGCAACGGTCAGGTACACCCTGGCGAGGAGTACCTGCGGCAGGTAGCAGCGGGCGAGCGGCGGCGTGGCGGGCGCCGTTGCCGCGGCCGGTGGTCGGGGAGCCCCTGCCCTAGTGCCGTCTCGCCTCGCCTCGCCTCGCGCCCTGGCCGCCGCCGCCTGTCCGGCTGCTCGCAGCCACCTTGCGTAGGGCGGGCACGCGGCCGGGCCCGGGGCGAGGCGGGGGCAGCGGCGGCCGGTAGCGGAAGGCATTCCTACGGCGTGCTTTGGAAAGGGCGCCGCGGCGCCCACGTCATCATCGGTAGAGAGGAGGCGAGGGAGTTAGTGGGCTTAGGCGGGGGGCGGGGCGGGGGAGGCGACAGCGTCAACGCGAGCGGAGACCGCGCCGGAACAAAGCCTCTTCTCGCCCCCCCCTCCCCGCCCGTCCGCCCGCCCACGCGGTGTGCCATGCTGCGCGCGGCGAGCCAGGCGCTGTGACAGCGCTGCGCGCGCTGCGCGCGCAGCGCGGGGCCTGCACCGGATGACAGGGCGACATGGGGGCTTCATTTCAGTCTGTTTCTCTGCATCGCCTGCTTCGTAAAGGACACTTCATAAAAATCTCGGTGTGAAATGTACTCTACGAATATAACGCCATTCCCTATTTGATAGAATACTACAGCATTTGCTGTAAAGATGTAGGAAAAATAGGGTATTCGTATAGATATGCACAGAAACGTGCCAAAGTCAATGCAGCGTATCACTGAACACCTTTTTCAATGCGACCAAATGCACTGAAATGCAACAAAGTTACGTCATGCATATTCAGCTTTCAGGCATCAAACACATAGGGATTTTTTCCGAATGTAACTGCTATTTTACCAATTTTTAATTTTTTCCTAAAAGAAAGAACAGTAACATACTGTTCTCTATAACTTTGTTAGACTTTTGAATCGACTATTAAACACAATCTTTCATAAAATAGTTATATTATGCACCTACATCACACTTCTTCTCGTAATTTATGTTAGGAATTCTAATATCCCTTATTTTTACCCACAAATTATAATTATTAGCTTTTGACGGTAGCAAGCCTATCAACATACGAATGTTTATTTTCTCACCCGCTGCTGTATAATTCACCCTTATTGAACACTGTTTGATGGCTTCTATGAAACGTAGCATTGTCTTAAGTTGCATTCACATAATGACATGAAATGAACCGTCGTGCAGAGCGTGTGAAATCGTCTAAACCTTCATCTCCATCTTACGAACTCAAGTACTGCTAATTTTCTCATGTCTATTTCAGAAGTATACGGAAATTATTTCAATCGAAACGTCGATCATCGTTTTGTTACGACAGGTATACACAATCTCTTCTCCTGTGGTGCCATTAAAGTAGTGCGCCGTGCCACGTGCCACCGCAACGACCGCCAAGAAAGTAGGGTGACGAGATACCCGATAGCAGCTGGACGAGTTTCAGGTCTTTGGGCGGCTGCTGTGGTGCTGCATGCGGTTCGTGTGTTCCTTGTATCGAACAGGGAAGGAACGGGGGCAGCAATTGTGGCGTGCACTTAATGAAATCGGTCTTATTAGGAACGTTTCGTTATTTACTGTATTCCCTTGTACAGGCTCAGCTTATGAGTGAGCGAGAGACCTGCTAGTTTTTGTTTCGTTTCTAAATATTCCCTGGAATGGGGCGATTTTACCGTTAAGGTGGGGTTTAGTCCTTGCTGAAAAAGTGCGCTTTTGGGTTCTGTTAAATGTTTAAATCTTATACTACACATAGATCACGAAGTGGAAGAAACTGTCTCTTTGACAAAACCATTGTAGATGCGTGTTAAGTTCACCTATTTTTTTCCTTTACTATTTTCGACAAAACATGACTTTAAATACCACCGAACACATTCCCTGATGCACGTCAGTCAGTTTGTATTTATTGTTTCAATACTTTAGGACTGTAACATTTCATTCTTGACACTACCTGTATAACTTCAGACAAAATTGTCAACATTTTTTATCGCATCATTCTCGCCAAGTTTCGTATATCGCTAAGTTTCAGTTCACCGAGACTCATTCGCCACAGTAAACTTTGTTAAACACAGATCCCTAGTAATAACAATTCGATCCAGCTGACCATTTAAAATTAACTTTTCATATCACGCGATTTCAGTAGCACTTGAGCTGTTCTTCCAAGACCTCAATCCCCTTTCCCTAACCTACCTTTCTTCTCAATCATAATTTATGTCTATCGTTTTGAGTACGAGACGTGTAAGTTGTCAAAAGCCGGTGCCTGTGAATTATTTCTGGGGCGGCGAGTGGCTGAGAAATGACGAGAAAGTTGACTAACACATTTAGAAGAGACAAGCTTCTGAACCCCAAAATTGTACGTCCACGAGTTGAAAGGGAATGGCTTTTCATATTTCCCGTGCAGTTTTGAATAATCGAATAAGGCCGTGGGCGGATGCGACGCGCGAGGCAGGGCGTGACGCGGGGAAGGAACGAAGGAAGGGGAGGGGAGGGGAGACGGGCGTTGAAGGAGGTTGGTAGAGGCGGGGTGCTGAGAGGGGAAGACCGTGAGACGGGGGCTGTCTACTTCTAACGCGGGTTGTGCCGCCGAGGAACTAAAGCTGTTAAACACGCAAAAGCGAACGGAGACCAATAAGAGGGTGGCATCAGGAGCGTGAGGGGCTTGGAAATAAGGTGGCACTGAGGCGCGGTTCTTCAGAAACTGTTACGTCAGGAGACAAGATCTACTTTTCTAATACCGCAATAGTGAAAACGTTTGATTGAAGTATGTTGTTGGCTTATTCGGTGGGATAGTTCTTGAGGTTAGGTCCGGTCCAATGAATCAAAATCTTGCTTTTTTAAATTGCGTTTGGTCCTTGACTAAACCATCATTAGGGCTCTCCCTTCTATTTATTAGTATTCACACATTTATCCACCCTAATCTGACTGTAATCAAATCTCTCTTGGACATTTCCATCATCCAACACACTATTGCTCATCAATTTTGTATATTCACCATTTTGAACTGACAACATCTGTTGATCGTGTGGTTTGACGTTATATTGATGAAAATAAGGTACAAACAATGAGAGAAAACAGATCTGGTAGACTGGTGGGTGCTGCATTTTATATCCGTATCTGTTGACGAACGGTAAGATCGAGAGCGAAGAACGTCAGAATCGAGAGGAGAGTGCGAGTCGTGAATAATATGTTAAACGAAAATAACAGAGAATGGAAGAAGGTTCAGCACATGTAGATAGAAGATAAAAGCGACTGCACATGCAATGTTGATGGTTTGAAGCGCCAAGGGAACTTGAAACTTGCTAGTACGAGGAATTGGCGAAAGTGTGGTGTGTCCACGTAAACGGAGGTATTAACACTTAAAAGAACATGAACAAGCAGTAATAAGATTCTTTTATTGTCCGATTTAAATATAGTGACTTGTAGATCATTAGTTGGTTAAGCAATCGAGAGCTTCGTTCTTTCAATTCAGGTATCGACGCTCTATCGATTATTGAATAATCGCGTCACAGTCTATCACAATTCACTATATTTAAATCGGACAATACGTGTTTGAACACACATGCTGAAGGGAAGACACGCAGTGGCAAAGGACGAAGGCAGTGGCAAAAACGATAAGCAACGCAGTGTGCAAGCTGTTGAGGGGCGTCTAGCCTGTTGATGCAACGTGTGGGCGTCGCCCCGATACGACGAAATGCCGCAGCACGCGCTCCCGAGAGCTGTGGATCCGGAGCGGGTACGGCGCCTGAGCTGATGGTGGGTCGCGAAGGCGGTAGCGGTAGCGGGACGGGAACGGGGAAGGATCGGGACGGATGGGCCAGGGGCCGGGAGACAGGGAGAAGGACGGGCAGCGGTTGCATGGTCTGGAGCGCACAT
Source organism: Gryllus longicercus (assembly GCA_038098605.1). Taxonomy (NCBI): domain Eukaryota; kingdom Metazoa; phylum Arthropoda; class Insecta; order Orthoptera; family Gryllidae; genus Gryllus; species Gryllus longicercus. The sequence goes on from JAZDUA010000423.1 coordinate 159,358, forward strand.
CGCTGCCCCCGGGCACCCACCCCGCCCGCCTCCCCCTACACCCGCACTATCAACCCCTGCGCCTGCCCCGCCTTGTCGCGTCACCCAATCCCTCTGCACCTACAGCACCCCCCGCGGCGTCTTCCTCCCGCCCCTACCCCGCCACGTCGTTCCCTACCTCCGCGCCACCTCCTTCCCCACCCCGCCCGCCTCCCCCTACACCCGCACCGTCAACCCCTGCGCCTGCCCCGCCCCGTCGCGTCACCCCACCCCTCTGCACCTACAGCACCCCCCCCCCGCGGCGTCGTGCTCCCGCCCCTACCCCGCCACGCCGTTCCCTACCTCCGCGCCACCTCGTTCCCCGCCCCGCCCCTTCCCCCGGCCCCGCCCCCTCGCCCGCGGCGCGTCGCGTCCCGAGCGTCCGCCGCCGGCCATGCATAATGCAGCCTAACGCAGCATAATAGCAGAGCGGGCGCGGAATCGGCCTGCCGTGACCCCGCGGCCCCCGCAGTGGCTTCGTTGCCCCGACCACCCCTCCCCCTCTTGCCCTCCGCCCTCCCTCACCCACCTACGCAGGCTGCGGTGTCACCCGCGCCGCCGTCGCCGCAGGCGCTCGCTGACGGACCGATGGCTTCCTTGCGCACGTGCGAGCGCGGGTCGCACACTCCGGCATGAATATGGAAAGCAGTTGACGTAGTATTTTTGTTTTCCTGTCTAGTTTTTTTCCTTATTGGTGATCAGGATGGAAATGAACTAATGTCGACGGACGATATTTTTTCTCGCAGGAAAGCTATGAATTTCCTTAACTTTAGGGATGTACTGTAGTTAATGAACTCAGGGAGAAGTGGACGATACTCAGATTGAGAAACGAGTATTTTGGGTAAATAAGTTTTACTTCAGGTAATCGTAACGTGATTTGAGTTTTCGTACATTTCATATAGTTGTTAAGGCCTGTAATGTTCAAAAGTTAACTGCAACAAATAATTCTGTTGCATGAATTAGTATCACACTATTGGATCTCTGATACAAATTTGTCAGGGTTCTTACGCTTCATAATCCGCTCCATAATTATTCCATTCTAAAATTCCGACTGCTTCGTAGCTGCTGTCGCCTGCGACGACGGATCGTGGCTCGCGACATTTGTGTTGTACGAGCCCAGCCTTTTTCTCCTTTCTGCTTCGAATCCGCGGATCGAAAGCGCGGCCACCGCCGCCGCCGCCGCGCCACTCCCCGCCGTGCATCTTCATCCGGCCGGCCGCGCCGGCCCGTGTGTTCGCGGTCGACACGCAGCATGTGGTGGCTGGTTGCGCCACGATGCGCTGCGGAAGGCGCGGCATTACCGCAATGCGTCATGCCACCACGCGCCTCGCCGCCCAAACCACACGTCGCGCCTCGACACGCTGCATCAGGCAACGCCGCGACGCGACACACGTCGAGCCACTTCGCGCCGATGAGCGCTTTAGGAAAACGCGGCTCTTGGCTGTTAGCTGAGGAAAATGCTGCGGTGCGTTGCGTTGTTTTGTTTTACGTGAACGTGAAATCTCTCCTCTTTGAAATCCGACACTGACAACGTGAAATCTGCGTTGTATTCTTCGTTAATGGTGTTTGCATTCTCGATTACATTGAATTCGTCCCGGTAACGAAGTGCATATATCGTGATTACCCGTGATTACCACACCAGAGTACTGTCTGTTTGCTGTTTTCGGAATCAAGCCTCCTGTCTCGATTGTGTTCTTTCTTTTGTTTCGTTTAACTCGAAGAGAATCGTACACGAGTTGGAGAGTTGGTTGAACTTATTTTGAAGATTCACCCTATACCTGTGACGCATTATTTTGTGTAAAACACGAAATGATTTGATGACCTTATCGTGAAAGAAGTACCTAGATATAACAGAAATTAATTATAATTAGCGAGAAAGTAAAGAACAAGCATGGCAATTGCTAGAGATTGGAATAAAATCGTGCGTTTACAACGTGAAAACTTTTTTTTAACCTTGTGAGAGATTGTACGCGGATTGTATTTTATATGTCTAGCACTATTCATTCACAGCACATGCTTTATTAGGCTCGCCCAACAATGATCAGTGAATATAAGGTTATTTCTAACGAAATGTAATTGCATTTTTTTTTATTTCGAGTTAATGAATGAGTTTGTCATACGAGATCTTTTCACCCACAGTGCAGTGGTTCATTAGAGCTGTACGAATGTTACGACCCTCGTGCTGATTTCCACAGCGGTAAATTAAACGAGTGCACAGCATATTGATTTTATGGAATTTTGCATGTTTTTGCTTCGTTCTCACAGTTGCATTCACGAAACTTTTAGGTTCCCTGCTAATAACAGAATAAAGAAGGAGAATGAGATTATCGCGGAAATGGACTTTTTAGTCCGCGATTAAAGCATATTTTTCTCATTCTACCTCTATCACAAGTCAAAATGCAATGTGTAATAATGTAATAGCATACACGCAATCACGTGGAGACATATATGTGGAGATCACGTGTAAAGAGCGTTGTCATTTTAATGCATAACTGATTTATTGAATATATAGAAATAATTTGTGAGGTGTGAATCTAGAAGAATGATTTGTTTCCCTTTTCTCAATGTTGAAATGAAAAATTAATTTCATATGTTACACTTTTTTTTAAATGTCAGACTAAAGCTTGTATGACAATATCACTTTTATTTATTTGCTGTACGCATTGTAGAAAATAAAACTTTTATAAATCTATTAATTCTTTGGGTGAACGTATTTTTTAATATTTTTAATTTTTTGGCGTGATTTTTATAAACTTTTCTAATGATTTGTTCATTTAAATATTCGAAGACTAAATATGTTGTTTTTTTTGCACGACTTATTTCGTCTTCTTGATTGTACTTTTAATTTAATTATTTCGAACAGTCTTTATTGGATTCATATCCAGAATATTTTCGGGGCAAGGTAAAACGTTAATTCTCCTTCGTTGCAAAGAATGATATTTTCTTGGTTATGACATGATGCAATTTGTGAAGATTGAATCGGAGAAAATTGTGAGATACAATCAACAATACAATTTTTCACTTGAAATAAACGATATGATTCTTTAGCTCCGATAATTTCTATAATTTGATAATAAAATACGTAAGAACTGTTTCTAAGTTTAATAATTTGAACATGTCGCTATTTTATTTAATAGCATGTTTTGTATATTTTGTTCGCCCAATCTCAAAATCCCTTCAAATTCCTGAAATTCCCCCTAATGTGGAATGTTTCTCGTTCTCTTGAATGTATGTCGTCGTGACCGATACCTATGTGAATTAGGAATGGCCCGGCATTTATACCTCTGCATGAAATTGTTTGTAAACAGGGAAGTTGTCGGGGGTACCCTTTCTTACCGGGCATTGAGACGAGAACTTCCGTGTTCAGACGAATTGCAAGAATAACCGCCTGCTTCAAAGGAAACATCCTTTTCCCGTGACGGATACCTCGCAACCATAATGCATGTATTCACAAACCGCATCCGCATTTCGGCATCACAGATGCGCATCGTGGTATCGTATAGAGCGTGAACAGTCCGCTTTGAAAAAATGGGCAGCCCGACGAGAGACGGGTTGTACCTGCGATGGATAAACGGGCGGGTCCTTTCCGAGGCGACGACCCGGGGTGAGTGGCATGGAGCGGGGCGGGGCGGGGCGAGGAGAGGAGGTTCAGAGTGCGTGGCGCGAGAGCGACGGCAGCAAATGAATAAGCAATGCGGCCGTGGATTATCCGGCGGCGCGGCAGGCGGCGTCGGCGGCGGGCGCTCATAGCTTCAGGGCGACGCCCTCCTCTGCGCTCCGACGCCCGGTGACCCCGCCTCCGCCCTCGCGCCCGCCTTCCCGCCCGCCCACCGCTCGGCACCGCCCCGTCTCCGGCCGCCTCCTCCCCGTACATCATCTCCCCCGTAGGTCGGCACGTGTTTCGGGTTCACACCGTCCCGCGCCGTATTTTCTTTAGACCATTCTCCTTTTCACGGCTTTCCCTCATCCACGAATGCGTTCTCGAGTCAACTTCCACCTTCTCGGCTACTCCACCACACGACATTACGTCTTTCCCTCGTCCGCCAGTGTGTTCTCGAGTGTGTTCTCTTCCACCTACTCGACTACTCCATCATACTACATTCACTACTCCTCCTTCCCAGTTTATTATATCTCCGGGCGTCTTAGGGCCTCTTTACTTGAATCAAATTCACGCGCTCTTTCGCGCTTACGTGCAATTTTAATGCCGTCCTCGTTTTGTGGTCGCCACCTTCGCGCGTCCATTCCCGCCTTCAGACCCTGTACTTTGCGAATTCAGCCTCACGTCAACGCCCCACTTCCGTGTTTTCGGGCATTCTTTTGGGCTCTGGTTTCGCCGTTCCATTACCTCGGCTGCACCACATCTCTTCTGCAAACTATATCGTACGAATCTCGCGAGTAGTCACGGCTTCAGAAACATCGAAAAATCCTTCTCTCGTGGAACACTTTTTTTTAGTTCGATTTTGTAGACATCTTACCGTCTTCAAAGAAAGGTTTCGTTGAATATAAATAATGTTCCAGTGTGCGATGTTTCGTTTAAAACTGCGACGCGCGTACAATACACGAATCCAAAAGAGCACGGAAGGTACCATCACAACAATTTGTTTTGAAATGAGAACCATCGCTACGAAGATTTGGAAATTATTTTAGGATTTTCGAAAAAACGTCTACATCATCTGCGTTTATTTCACGCTTCGCCATCATGCGAACCAATTCGACAAAAATGTGCATTTACTCTGTCAAATGATTGTGCGGAGGTTCATTTCTGTTCCATTTTGCTATTGCGGTAACCTGTAAATTAATGTTGATAATGTGATTCTGACATCATCTCTTCGGAACTATATACGTACTGTTTGTATAGACCAATTTCATTTTCTCGCGTCGTGTTCATTACACGCCTTGCTTTCATTGGAACATTACCTTCGTTCACGATGGATACAAGATGGATACGACACGATGGATACGACAAAATGCTAATCCAAACCCCGATAAACCTTTTTCTTGCTTCCCTTAGGTCCTCCAGTGCAACCCCTAGTCTGGACATTTCGACCACTAGTAGCCGAACGCTAGCTGGCTGAACATGCCCCCGTAGATATTGAAATAAGCACTGATACTTGGTTTTCTCATTCTTTATGGATACGTGTGTTCGCCGATAACCTTATTTGGTAGTAAGACTCTGCCCGACGTGTCAGTTACAGTCGCATTCAAAAACAAATTTCAATGACAACTCACAAACTGCTACAACCTGTCAGAGAGTTGTTTAAGTACGAATGTTCAACTTGATTCGCAAATTATCTTATCTTTGAACGATAATGGATAGGCGTGGAATAGAGATGAAACGATACTAATTTGAAGAGCAATTTAGGTCTTTCGTTTTTGAAATTTTATTCAAACTCTCATCAATATATGTTTGTAAATGATGCTTTAAATTCAATTATTTCCTTCTTGAACTCTTTAGAGCATTTCAAGTTTTATTTGGTGCTTAATATCTCTTGAGTTCTACCCTCCTCACAACGAAATCTGAAGAGTAGACTACATAACCTACCTCCCTAGAAACGCGGTAGGTTCTCTCGTAATTACAGTATTTGTGTGGAGGCTTTCATATTTTATGAGAGGTTATCTACTTTTACTGCGAAACGATCTTGCTTCTTAAGTTGTATTTCCTTTTATAGTTGTTGAATAGTTCAGTAATTGGTGCATTAAGTGTAGCTTAATTCTCTTACCTTATTTTTCCATCAGGTTTTTGCTTGTTAAATTGAAACTTAAACACTATTTGAAGTTGACCACTGCACTTTTCTAGTCTTCGTAAATGATTAATCATTCGCGGTAGTTTGTTTTGCTAGTTCAGCAATCGCAACTTTCATTCGTTCGTCTTTATGTAGCTTGGTAATAATTTTTTTTTTCACTTAACAATTACTATTTTGCTTGCGAACAATTTTACGATTTTCCGGGTCGTTAATCTACGTTTATTTGTTACTCTTAATTTCTCGTATGTAGGAATACTATTAATTCCTATATTATGAATTTCTCGTATTAATAAGAATACTATTAATTTCTCGTATTTCTCTAAATCTCTCGAATCTGATACCTATAGAACGACCTTAGGATGATGAACAATGATTTGCTGTATATCATATCGGTTAAAATGTCATTGGGGTGCCTGAACTATGTTGTTAAGGATGAAATACTTCGTCTCTCACGGTAATCTACAAACAATAGTACGAAGTATTGCAGCATAGTTTCGTTTTTTGTTAATTCACATATTTTCATTATTACACCTTCCAGGAATTACTGTTAATGTCTTCGGCTTACTTGAAATTGGTGTATAATTATTTTATAAGATTATTCTGTGTAAGGGACCTGAACTATGTGCCATCTTATCTGAATAGTATAAAAGGCTCGCACACTAGTCTACGAAAAACTACGACAGCGTCCTGTAGCCTAATTGTCTGGTATTCAAAAATGTTCAAACACTCCCTCTATGTATTATTTTTATTACAGTAATGTGATATTGATGCTTATTTATTATTTCATAAAGTTGTTCTTTCTATTATAATTAGTTTGCGTTCTTTGTGTTGGCGAAGAAATGTTTTCCCTCAACAAACCACCGGGGAATTTATTCTAAGAAAAATGATCCACCAAGCGCAGAAACGAAGAGTAGTTAGTGATCATTCACAAGTCGAAATAAGAGTTGGTTCCACGGTCTCGATGGCAAATATTCGGCGGCCGCAATCGAGACTTCCAACGTCGTCCCAAGCAGCAGGAGTCCCCAGGCGCCGGTCGAACGCGTTGGCGGGATTCGGAGGCGGATTCGGGAGCCGTTGCGCGATAAGGAGAAAGAGCGCGCCTTGTGCGTGGGCGCGGGTGGGGGCGGAGGCGAGGTCGGGCGGGGCGGGGTGGGGCGGAGGCGCCTGCGTGCGCGCCGTGCGTGCGGCCGCGCGGGTGCGTGCGGTTTATAGATGACGCCGCCGCCGGCCGCGACGCCCCCTCCCGGGGGGCCGACCGCCCCTGCTCTCCCTCCATCTCCCGCGCCCTCCCACACCTCCCTCCTCTCTCCTCCCTCTTTCTCCCTCCCTCCCACTCAATCCCTCCCGCTCTCTCCCTCCCACTCTCTCCTTTTCACTCTCTCCCTCTCTATCTCTCCCTCTGTATGTCTCTCCCTCCTCTCTCTCTCTTTCCCTCATTTCCACCCTTCCTTGTCGCGTGTGGAGGAGTTTCCTTCGGTCTGTACACATTTGTCTGCACTTTGCTCTTTTGATACTGCAACTGACTTCACTTTGAAGCACGATTCGAGTCGTCATTTGATTCACGATTCGTCATCTGTCTTTAAAGAATTATGTGATCTGCCTTTCGCGTTAGATAAAATTTAATTCGATGTTTTTGATAACGTGTTTATTTTTGTGTCTCAAAACAATCATTTATATGGTAAAGTAAATTTTCATTTCATACGAACAAAAATCTTTGCCTTTAGTTTTTGACGAATCCTGTTTATTTGCAATTCATTTCTACAGAAATATTAGGGCAAATGGTTCAATAATTATTTTTACATATAATTGCATTTTGTAGAAACGAATAAACGAAAATTTAAAAGTTCTTCTCGCTTGCTTGCTTAAAAAGAAAGGTGGAGAATATTTTTCGATGGCAATCACATTCAGTCAAAACAAAAAGCACTGTTAATTTTATTTTACTGTAGAATAAATAAAATGAAACATTTAAATTCAAACTTTCACAAAATGAGTCCGATTTCCCGTTACATAACTTACATGTAGCAAGTAAGATCTATCAGAAAACCATGGCGACAGTCTTCAATGTTGCTCTGTTGGCATTCGATTGCTCCAAACCTTTTCTTAAATGTGGAAGCTTCACTTGAACGTCGTACTTATCGGCTTCAGTCGCTTGGTCCCCGTAAACCTACCGCCTCTTTCAATAACCGAGACTAGCTTTCTCCTAGCCCCTCGCCGTTGTTCCGTTCCTCTAGCGCATATCGTTTACTGGATTTTTTCTCGTCTTTCTCTTCCACGTGCCTCACCAAATGAACCTTCCTTCCATAATTGTATAAAGTAATTAGTATCCTAGCTACTGTTAGGTGAAACAGCTCCTTGCATTCCTTCCTATTTTTTAAAAATATCATTTAACGGTTTTTATACTCGTCTCGTCTAATAGCCCAGACCTTTAGTTAAAACTTCGTCTCTTAAGCAATACGTTTTACAACTCTCGGTGAACCTTGTGTACTCTTCATACATACTCTACACTTTCAAACGTAAAACACTTGATAAACAACCATTCCCTAAACACTTATAAATTCACCTCTTGTTAAAGTTTAGATATACGTTATGCGAATGTATAGAGCCCTCGTATGACACGAATTTTCCGTATTGGCACTCCAAACGTTTTCCCTTCGACTCACATCGCTACTCGTGTTTCCTGGGGTGTTCCCCATCCGCGAGGGGGGCCCTGGAGAAGGAGGTGGTACGCGACGCGGTCCACGCAGTGCCGGCCTCCAATCTGATGGGCGAGGCCGGCGCCCCAAGGGGAGCCGGGGACGGTCCGCGCCGTATCGAGCGCAGCCGGTCGAAAGGGAAATGTCGCGAGCGGGAGGAGGCGGCCCGCCCGGAGTCGGACGCACGTCCCGATCGCAAACGCGTTGCCACGACCCTCCGTGCCCTCCGCGGCCACTCGCGTTCTCCCATCCTGTTGGCCGTTCCTCCCGCCCACTGCTTCTCTCGCTCCCTATTCGGTTCCTCCGCCCACTATTGCGTTCCTCCGCCTATTGTTCGGTTCATCTGCTCACTATTGTGTTCCTCTGCCCGTTGTTCCGTTCCTCTGCCCGTTGTTCCGTTCCTCTGCCCGTTGTTCCGTTCCTCTGCCCGTTGTTCCGTTCCTCTGCCGGTTGTTCCGTTCCTCTGCCGGTTGTTCCGTTCCTCTACCGGTTGTTCCGTTCCTCTGCCCGTTGTTCCCTTCCTCTGCCCGTTGTTCCGTTCCTCTGCCCGTATTATAGACATGTAAGTATTTCTATTAAATTAATAATTAATCTGGGGCGCGTAGCGAGACCTAAAAGTTTATATATATCAAGCATTGCGTTTACTAATACCGAGCAGCATTTTCCGCTATATATTAATTGTTTTCATGTCATACGTATTATTATATTATAGAAATAGATTAATTTCACAAGTTCATGTTTCAAGTTCATTTGTAACCCAAGACAAGACCAAAATACGTAACCAACGTTCTTAAAATAAAGTGAAGCCCTTCTACTTTACCTGTAGGGCTAAGTGAAAGTCCTTCAATACTCAAGTTGCTTTTAAAGTGACTCGAACATTGCAACATTCTGCTCTTTCGCAAACTCCTTTTATGTGAACTGGCGGATACGGATACCAGTGCGAGGCGCGTCGTTTAAAAATAGCTAAATACGTTCCTCTCTTCTTTTAACGCCAAGCCACAAGCGTGATAGCGCGCGCGATAGGCAATTCGCCGGAGGAAGCTCGATAACCGCAGCGGAAATCGACCGATTCGCGAGTGGGCTCTCGAGGCGCAGTCGGCGAGGATTCGGGCACGGAGCGGAGGTAAAGCTGCCGGGCGAACGTGCGAAGACGACGGAGGCGAGAATAACCAGAGCGGAGAGGTCGGAAGAAGGAAGGATTAGGTCGGCCGGAAACAAAAGGGACGACGAAAGTGATGGGCACAGCGACGGAGTCTAGTTAGGTGAGAACGCACGGCTAGTTAGGTGAGCCGACGGGCGCGACAGGTCGGCGGGAGATATGAGGCGAGGTAGGGGCGTGAAGCGGGTGGGTTCAGACGAAGGAAAAAAATAGGTTGGTAGAAACGAAAGGGACTACACGAGAGGCGCGGACGCCGCACAGTGTGAGATTTGACGAACCTAGCCGCTCAAAATACCCTTTTCCCAACTCAGCATTTAAAGGAAGCTGATGAAACGAATGCCTTCTTAGATAGTGAGACCACATGGGTGCACAGTTTGTTTATCGCTGGCCGAAAAAATATAGCCTAAACAGAGCGGTCAAGTTACCCTTTCAGGCAGGGCGTCGTGAGCCCGGTGCAGTTGCTTTGTGCAGAGTGTAGAAGAAGCACGCATTGACGCCTTTACTTTGCAGTTATACTGATAAATCTGACATCGGATTCAGTAACGTTTGTACTTTAGTTTTGTATTAATTCCGAGATATTGAAATAAAAAATAAATATTAAAATGACTCTCATAATGAAGTCTTAAAATGTCTGAATTTTCAATTTTTAATTTATTTATCTTGAGTTATAAAGTTATCCCCGTGACTTCCCGCCGTAAACTCAACATGAATGTATTTCTGAGACTATTATTCATGATTTTAATCACATTCCAGCTGCTCCTAGCTGCTCTTGCAATCGTAATATATTATTTTCAGTGACGATGCCGCTCATTACGCGACGCGCGCTTTTTGAGGTGTGGCGCTCAAATACGGTACAAACACGGAACAAGAAGATGTTAGAGCATGTAACTCTTCAACTAGGCTTAGAAGATTGTTCAGAGGACATCCGCAAATCACTTCAAATCGCAATTTCTAAGCTGTGTTCAAAAATTAGTGAGCGATGGCAAACATCGGCAAGGTGTGAAGAGAAATTTTTGAAACGGAACGAATTGTGGCTTTCAAAAGAAATCGAATTCGAAGAGAAATTTCCTTATGTGGGTTCATCAACCACTAATCCAAACTCATCTTCTATAACAGAAGTAGGACGACCAAGAAAGTTATTTAGTGATGCTAGTGTTGCTACAAAGCGAAGACAGGTGAAGGCTATCGTCGACACAGCAACGTCCTCTGAATTAGTTGCAGCTACTCAAAAATGTCTCAGAGACTCTGGTAAAAGAAATGCAGCAAAAATTGTCGTAGAACTCTCCCTTGCTTCACCTCAACGTGCTACAAGATTGTTGAAAGCTTGAGAAGAAGTTTCTAGGAAGCCTAGGCGTATGAACGGAGACCAGGCTCTTGCATTAATGATTGATCTGCATATGTCAACAAACCAGTACAAGGAAATGAGGGAAAATGCTCTTGAATATGACTGTGAACTCTACCCGCCCTATCATGTTGTGAAAGAGGCCAAAGAAAAATGTTATCCTCCAAAGGAAAGTGTAGAAGCCACAGAGCAGAATGTAGAAATTAAATTGGATTGGGCAACTTTCAGAGGAAGAGCATGAAGCGTGTAACAAAGACTACAGACGTTTCAGAGAATGTTTCTCCCGAAAATCTTCGAGGTTGAATACAAACACTGATCTGTTTCACAGACTCTTAGTATCATCTGATCCTTTGGTCAGCAGCATCAGAAAATCACCAAAAACAAAATCGCAGGAAATTTCGGATGAAGCGAAACAGTTACTGTGCTTCGAAAATTTTCAAGAGTTGCCAAGTACATCAACGTAGAACACAAATATTGTAACTTTATATTGTGTAAATAGTTATTGATTCATGTTTTTCGTGTACAAACATTTGTGAGTGAATTTTTTAACGATACAAGAGGTTTACATTTTTTTCTGTGAATCAACTGGAATCGAACTTATAACCCTATACATGCGGGCTTCACCGTCATCAGAGATGATCAAGTACCTTTAGGTAAGTGTGCAAAGTTTCGTCAAAATTAAATGAGTAGTTTGCGAGAAAATAATTTTGAGCGGCTAGCATCCTGAAATCACACACTGTGCGCCGACGGAGGTTAGACTAATTTGGCGGGAACGAGAGACGGCGAAAGCGACAGGTCGACGAGGAAGACTGATGTGGGGCGAGAAAGGTGGGATGACCAAGGCGGGGAGAGGGACAGACGAAGGTAAGACTAGGTTGGTAGAAACGAAAGGGACGCCGAGACGCGAGAGACGCGGACGCCGACGGAGGTTTGACTAATTCGGCGGGAATGAAAGAGACGACGACCGCGACAGGTCGACGAGGAAGACGGATGTGGAGCGTAAGTCGGATGTGGGACGATGAGAGAGACAGGGACGGCGGAGGAGGCAAATGTGGTGAGTCCACTAGGGAGACCGGGCGACCAGGTTAGCGGAGATGCCGACGGAGGTGGAACGAAGTCTGCAGTGGTGACGACGTACACAACGCGAGATATGGCGGACAGGAACCATAACGGCCACAACGCCTGGTCTGGCCTGATCGTCAGGGGAAGGCGGAGAGGAAACGCCGTGGGTGTTATATTACGCAGGCAGGGGGAATGTCAATGGAAACGGAAGGAACGATGGCGTGACAGCGTAGGTGGCAGGGAGGTGCGGACCGACAGGACTTTTATTCATTATGATGCGAGTGTCCAAGCCTTATGACCATACCTGGAATGCATAAATGATTTGATGGATAGACGATTACGAAGGTACGATGTGAATGATAATGGACCAAAGGTGGAAGGTGACGCCGGAAAACGGAAGAACATCGAGAAAACCTGTTGCAAATCCCCTTTGTCCACCTAACATTTCACGTGCATACGATGCAATCGTTGGCATCCTCGGCCACAGGCTAGCCAGCAAACCAAATCCTGGTTCCTACATAGCAATACAGTATAAAACCCTAGTTCCCACCACCCTAGCGCTCTCCAACTCTGAAGAAGACCACGATATGACGGTCGAAAAGTCAGCATCACTGCTCTGGACGCGGCGTGACCCCGACAGCCGATCACCTCCACGTAGATCGACCGAGATTTGAACGCCGACGCCGACGCCGACGCCGACGCCGACGCCGACGCCGACGCCGACGCCGACGCCGACGCCGACGCCGACACCGACGCCGACACCGACGCCGACACCGACACCGACACCGACACCGACACCGACACCGACACCGACACCGACACCGACGCCGACACCGACGCCGACACCGACGCCGACACCGACGCCGACACCGACGCCGACACCGACGCCGACACCGACGCCGACACCGACGCCGACACCGACGCCGACACCGACGCCGACACCGACGCCGACACCGACGCCGACACCGACGCCGACACCGACGCCGACACCGACGCCGACGCCGACACCGACACCGAAGCCGACGCCGACGCCGACGCCGACGCCGACGCCGACGCCGACGCCGACACTGATGCCGGCGACGACGCATCAGCATTCCATATTCTCCCCCCTCCCACCAGCGGTACGGCGAGAACTACTGGTACTTCAACAGCCTATAGTTTCTCGTATTATCGGTTACAATTAGTTTATATTATGGTACTAGTTAAGCGTATAAGCCAGTTATATCATCAAGACCAACAAGATCAATCGTGGAATAGACGTATCTATTTCGGTGATAATCGGCTACTGTTGTTCACAGACAAATGGAACTTCCCTGGAAAAATATTCTTTTAGTATGAAGAACCTTTAAAACATGGATTTTTATTTCACTACGAATACGAGTGTGTCATACATTAGGTGCTAGGCTAGGCGCTAGCAAAAATAACTTTTTTGTATCGGGGACTTAAAAAACGTGATTTTCTATCAGAAAATCTGGACTTTTTATGCAGTAGTTCATAACTTTCTTTTACTACGTAGTAATAAATGAGAAAGTGAGTACTCTATATTGCTGTGTTCTCTGGGTGTCTGGTCCCAGAGTCGTCCTCGTTATCAGCCTCGTCGAGGACCTACATTGCACAAACTCCCGACACAGAGAAACCACTAAAGCTTCGCCCTCGGGTTTTGCTTGTCGACGTTTCCTCAAGTGCTCGTAAGTTGACTAGAAATTAGTCCCTCTAGTCGAGGAATTCGTAATCGAATGATGAAATTTATGGGCAGATAGGGAGAAAGCCCTCCTCATTCCAATTATGGATGAAGAAATGGGAAAAATATCAGCAACAATGTCTTTAATTGGCTGTCCGGGTGACGCCGCGTCTCGCATTACGCCTTGAGGAAGATCGCAGAATGGCGACCGAAATATCAGCATCTTTACCATGGACGCAACGTCACTCGGAAAGCCAATTAAATACCGACACCGGGCGCGGATGCCTACGCTATTATTAGCAACAATGGTCGTCTGTTAGTGTGACATTTTCGCTAGGTCCCACACTCGTTTTTTCTCCGTAAAATAAACATACAGTTCTCAAGATATCTATCTTTCTATATATATATATATATATATATATATATATATATATATATATATATATATATATATATATATTATTCGTTCTGGCAGGGCGGTTATGTGTATTCTAATGTTTCTTTTATGATTTGTTTAATGTATTGAGATTTTTTGTTAACATTTGAAGCGTATCGCTAATTTTTTTTTTTTTCATGATTTATTTTCGTGCACGCCTTTATTGTTTTCCTGTGTCAGTAATGTTTGTTACAATTATTATAAGTATTAATTTTTTGCTGTATGTTGAAGAGCATGCATCTCTCCTATGTTTTCCCGGTTTTCTCCCGCCGCTTAAGGTACATGCTGGGACGTGGTTTTTCTTTCGCTTTCGAAAGACATATCGATGAATTTTACTTTGTTTACTAAATGTATTGTTCACTTTTTATCTACACTTTGTATGTATTATGTGGTTAGGTGGAAGAATGGAACTCGTGGCCCGAGTCTCGCCACATAAATAAAATCACTATTAAAAGTAATATGAAGGAATTTTTTTCATGTAGAATCCTTACGACCGTAAATGTAAAGAACGCAGGTTCATGATACTTGATAAATGGAATGGAATGGAACTATTTAGTTTCTATTACTAAATAGTTTTATTACTTTGCATTCCCCAAGCCCCATGACCCTTCAGAATTTTAACCACCTTCAGAATTGTCTTCGATAACATTTTCAACTACTTTCCTTTAAGTACGTCGACAGGTTAGTCTGCGTTTCTTATTGGCATTCCGCTGCCCTCGAAGGGAGTCTACGCGAGCTCTGGTTTGAATTAAGAGGAACGAGAACACTTGCATAACTTTGCAAGTGTCGTGACCGTACCCATTCGCGCCTGTAATTTGGAGCGAGTTCACAGAGTAGTAGCTCCCTGGCTAACTGATTCAGCAAACGGATCTACCAGGGCAAGCGACACTTTCCTGGGCACATAAGATAAACAGCCATACACAAAAATAATCTGTGCATAGTGCAAATATTGTGGCTTTACACTTTGCAAGATGAACATATTTCGTGTTTATAGCTTCTGTTTAAAGTAGGCCTAGTGTTTACGTAAAATTGTTTCCGAGCTTTGTGTATACGTGTAATGGTAGCATAAACAAATAATAGAAAAAGATACATGTTAACGTATTTATGTATTGTACTGCTTACGAACATACACGAACTAAAATTTTCGGTTGTATTAAAATTTTTATTGGAAGCGATTAAATTTAATTTCTTCCACAAGAAAAATATAAATCGATAGTTTGTTGCTCTTTACCTTTTTACTAATTCAAACACTCACAACAAAACACTCACAACACTCAAAGCACTCAAAAACGGAAGAAAATGCCATTGTTTTACTCACGGTCATATTTGGGAGTCTCTGGCTCCATGTCTAAATACCAAGGCATCTGTTCCTCGGAGTTTTGGAGCATTTGTTGCAGATCCATTCGGTGACACTCTAGAGAGTCTATCTTGTTCTCCAGGTCGGACACTCTGGCTAATTCTCGAGCCTGTTGAATGACAGGCAGAAGACGACTTGCTGGATAACTAATCTTGTTATAATTCAAGTTATACGGCAATGATTGAGTCACCCAGTGCATTGCCAACTCATTGGTAAACTCCGTCTGAAAACACACAAAAAAAATTTGAATTATTTATTAATTGAATGTATATTTATTATTTATTCAGCACAGTACATAATGCTGAATATTACACATACGCGACGTGAAGGCGAGTGTAATAAGACCTCGCATGTTGATCGAGCTTCAAAATAAAAATGTAGGAAATTTGTAATATGCATGTTACATATAGCATATTATGTATTTTGCAAATTCAGGAAGATGTGTTGAGGGTATGTCGATGACATTTTGGAACAGTTCTTCAGTAATTCGAAAGTACTCTGCTCAATGAATATTCTAACAATAAGTTGTCTCTGAGCAATTTTCAAAGTCAGTTGTGTTTTTCTTCTTTGTTTTCTTTTATATTGCATTTTTTATTACAAAGAACACCATTTAATATAATTTTTCATTTGTAATAAAAATGTAATATGAAAGTGAAGAAATAAAAATACAATTGTCTCTGACAATTGGCTAGCGTCCAATAGAATTATCAAATAAAAAATGAAATTAGAATGTTCTAACAATTTCTGTGGCGGTGTCGACACAACTTTGTACAGCCCTGCCAACGTGCTATAAAAATCCGCCCCGCCGCCAGAGCAAAACGAGCACGTGCCCACGCTGCAGAACGCCAAATACGGTCCACAGCCAGCAGGGGATGCGTCCCCTTTTCGTGGGAATAAAGGCGACAGACGGCCATCGTAATGGGCGGCGAGACACCGGCGCAGACGACGCCGCCCCCGCCCTTTCCCCCTCCGCTGGCCGGCCCCTGCGCCGCCGCGTCGACGTACGCGTTCGGCGGCGCGTACCTGGGCGCCCCGCCAGCGCCATCGGCGCCGCCGCCACCGCCGCCACCGCCGCCGGCCCGTTATGTAAGCCCCTCCGGTATGAATGTCTGTTCCCCCTTTTCTTTTTTTCCCCCTTTTTTTCCGCTTTCGAATGCTCCCTTATAACGAGCAGCGTGACGTCTCGATGACGTCGCCGGCAGACGCGACGTGGGGCCCAGCGGCGGCCCGAGACTGGGAAATCACTTGTGGCGGCGGCGCCGGTCGATGCCTGCGACGCGACAGCGTGGTCGACACGTGGTGGAGCGGTGTGGAGACGCGCGCGGCGCGGCCGTCCCGGGGGGAGGGGGGAGGACCGTGTGCAGACGCGATACGCTGTGTGTGTCGCGCGCCCGACGACCTGCGGTAATTAGGATCAGGGACGGATTAAGGTCTCGGGGGCCCCTACGCTTCGGGGAATGTAGCGTCATAGGGCGCTCCCGGCTAATTCGAGCCTTGCTCTGCCATCCGCGTGCTTTCAGTATTCCTTGCCGTCTTTGTAGATTTGGGAGAGGGGTGGTAAATGGAAATTGGGGATCAGTCTGTTTCCCAGTCCTGAGGATTAGAATGGGGGACAGAACGCGGTAGTGCGCGGTTCGTGGCTCGTTCTTGAAGGTCCGGCACCCCCCACCTCCCTAGTATTTATCGTTGATTAATGATTAGCAGTTGACCGGAATAACTAATATAGTCAATAGTCCCGTAAGTGTAGCGAATGTTTTTTTCCTCGGAAGTTGGCGGTGGATAGCGAGATCGGGTACCGATCTACCGGCGGCTATCAGGGTTTTTCCCAACCAGGTATTTTCGACCAGCTAGGCTCCGTCCCATTCAGGACAAGCTATAACTCCCGACCGGTCTCCCGGCATGTGTGGAAGTGTAGTGCATCTAAGTGTGTGCGAGTAAGAGGTGAGGATAGATCACGCGCGGTCGGTAGCGCTTTGGTTAAAGTACTGTTCCAATATTCGCGTGGTGTTGTTCGAATAAGCCACGGAAAACTACCGATCAGAGCAACCGGTTGCCAGAATTCTCCTCCAGACAGCGAGTGAACTCCACCTAGCTGACAAGCTAGTGTTGAAAATCCTGCCACCGTCGGAACTCGAACGTAGGACCTTCCGGTCAGAGGCACTGCAGTGACATCAGTTGGGCATTTATCGAGAGAAACTATAGATACTAAATTAATTTATCGTCAAAAACGTCGTAATATCGTAAGTGTATGTGAATTATGGACGAAAAGTAAAGTAATTGCGCATTTTTCTGATGAATGTCGACACAATTGTGACACGAACCTAGGACCTCCCGGTCTACTGCGGACAAACAAATGTATTCGCTAACGCAGGCGATGGGTCTATAACTCTCCCCAACAACATCGACAAAGAGCATTCATCGCTTCGTAATATTCACATATCTGCTGCAGTCCAGGAGGTCTTCCTCCGGTGCTGACAGGGGGACTACTGCGCCGTTGCCAAACGGGCAAGCTCTCGCCTATTGGAAAGTTTCCGCTCCGATAAGTTTCTTGAAACCTTCATTGGGAATCTTAATCATCCTCTACGGCCTATCTACAATTTATATTTCATTCGGGTCCGAGATACAATGCGGCGACCTACGGCCCTGCTCACGTCCGAAACTCAAGCTCTTGAGCACGTGATGATGTTTATATTTTATCGGTAACGATAGTCAGCGTGGGCTATCATAACTCATAGCCGATTGGCTCAGAGGCTACCGTCGCCATGGAAACGTAGAGACGTCGCTCCACTGCCAATCCCAAAGATCATCAGCAGTGTAGTGGCGTATGCCTGACGGGACGAATAGTGCACCAGAATATGTCCTCTGTCTACTCTATTCCGTTTGGGGAGTGATTGTGAAATGATGCTCGATGGTTTTCAGGGGTTTAAGCGAGACTTCGTGGTGAAAATATCGTTATCTAGTGAAGAGCGGCTGACGCATGTGTCTGCGTACATTTACTGCCTTCATTACTTTACATTCTTTTCCAACCCAGATAATATCTTTTGTTCTATCAGATCGAATGCCTGAATGATTAAGAAATTTCATCTAAGAAAATACTTTTTTCGCCATTCTTTACACCCTGACGCTCTGAGAACGCGGCGATAAATTCCTTGCCTTAATCGCTTCTGAATTAGTGCGATCGTCCGTATGTTTATGAATCTGTTATAGAGTGGTTGATGTGCTTAGTGTCAAGAATGATGGATTAGTAACATGTTGGAATTTCCTCCTTTCCTCCATCCCGGCAACTTGTTTCAGGTCAAACCTGCTTGTATGCATGAGAGTTGAGAATTGACTTATTAATAGGTTTGGATTACTAATACGTATCGGTGGCCGGGAAACCTCGTTGCGTTATAAACTACTATTGTAGCGTACACTTTTATTCGTTTTAAAGAAATAAATTTGAAAATATGAATGGAAATTTGGATTCACTTGTATTCCACGACGCGTGTTTGACTTCCCCACACAAATATCGCGCACGTTTGGTTGTTTTAAGTCTGTCATTTATACCAGAAGCATTCTTGTGAGTGTGTGGCTTCCTCATTCATCTTTCTATTTGTTAATTTGCAGCTTTAAAACTAGCAAAGCAGTTAGCACACGTATATTTTCCTCGCAGTGCGAGCATCCATGAGGCGCATCAGAATTAATTTACTTTCATATGGGTCGAGATTTTCATCTTCCCTCACTATCTAAACGTCGGATTAGGTGATGTGCCTTCACATGACGTCGATGAGTTAGTGTTGTAGTCGAGATATGTGAGACACAGTATTAAGGGACATCCAACTTCTTTTCAAGCTTTTTTCATTCATTCTTCGTAAAGATTTCTCGGGAACAAAATAAAACTGCAAGTAAATAACCATATGTAATGGTTTGGGTGTAAAATCTATATTGACATAGAATATAATTAGGAAGGATTAAAAGCTGGTTGCGATCGCAAACTGTAGAGTATTCTGAAAAGACTGACGAAACTCGAAAAGCACGTGCTGTGGATCTTGCCCCGAGGAGTATTGATCTGAGTAAGCTGAAGCAGCCGTGCTATCCGCTTGGCCCTGAAAGTCGGCTGTAACAAGAGTAATGACTAATAAAGACGCACTTGATTTGATTGAAATGGCGCTGCGTTGCTACGGAACTGCTGGTGACGGCGAATACGGGTAATGCCACACTCGTGAAACTGATGAACAGACGGATTTGAGCTGCGTGGGAGCTTAAATTTACTTAACGATCATCCCAGATGTTCCTGATAAATTTATTTTTGTCGAAACTACCTGAAAATAGTACCCTACCTGATTAATTGACTAGCTCTCTCTTATAAAGCGCTGATCAATGAGTTTGCTGTAGGTGATATTACCCGATTACTCTACCTCAAGTAAATGCTTTACGTGCGAATGAAAAAGAGAGCTCTTCAATGTTTCAACGAAATGCAAATTTATTTATTAGTTTCCTATTGACCAATAATATTATATATATTTTAAACGTGACTTAGAAACCGTAAATCAAACTATACGTTTTCTTATTTAACATCGCAGTGGATTAGTTTTAAGTTTGTTTTGTCATAAATATTTTTTTATTTATTTATTCTAGCTTGGCCAGTAGCCCTCAGCAGCCGCATAAGAAAAATAAAGATTTTAAAAATAATATTTCGAAAACTGTGAATACGCGAAGACAGGAAAAACTTCGTAGATCGAGTAGATTATTGGTCTTGTCTTTACGATTCTAATTGATGTAAACAGAAGGGGTACAGATATATTCAAGTAGGTTAAACTGTGAATTATTCATCTTTTTAATTGCTAGCGGAAATATTGTGGTATTCTACGAATCATGTGAATTATTCAACCTCCTGACAACGGTATCCGCGTATTTCACTGACGGCGCGCTAAGTAGTTACACAGTGGATATTCATTCTGCTCGACGAAGTTGAAAACAACACATGGAGAGATGAGTCAGTAGCTTAAAACGAACGACATACGTACACGGAACATTCTTTCGTGGGCAACGAAATAGATTTCGCCCGGGCTCGTTTCTTTCCGTTAATTATTCCACTTTCCAATGAAAATAGCATTCACTTCACCCTCAGATGCAATCACTACTGAAGTTAACTTCGAGATAAGTCGCTAATACTGAAACCGCATCTTCACAGAGAGGGCGCCCTCTTCGCTGCTTTTATCTGGAGTCACAACTTCCTTTACTACTGACTCCTCTGAAGCTGTTGATGCACACCTTTTAACGGTATCTTCACATCCAACATTAATAAAAATATAGCCCCTCTTACAACGATGTTCCTGGATGAGTGTTATCTCGGTCATTATATGTGAAAGAGATACAGCGAACAATTTTCAAAATAACGCTTTTCAGTTACATTTCGTGAAATGCTGCAGGTCATTTGCCTTTTATAACGTTGTTTACCTTTTTGACTGTGAACAAAAACAGTAAAAACTTGCTGGCAGTCGGGAAGGAAAACCTGCATTTAAAGTACGGAAACAAAAGAGACCATCTCAGTCTTTGCCCCACGCCTCAGAGGAAACCAAGGGAATAGACCGTCTAGGTGTTGAGCCATGAAACCTGAAGAACTCCCTTTCCATCGTGCATCCAAAATGAAATGTTACTAGACAAAATATTTATGAGTGACTGTAACTGGGCAAAAGGAGTGTTAATATTTGTATCAATCGTAATCGGTCCGTGATTTTATGATTAGATAACGATGACTGCGAATGAGATCCAACAGTGTTAGCGTGTCGAGAAAAGGACGTCATCCGCGAGGGAACATATCCGCTGTTTCATCACAAAGTTCTCATGAAGTGAACGACATTCAAAATCCGGTGTCCACTGGTGAAAACCCGAGAGCTCTGGTCGCAATACTGCCTCCTCTTCTTTCCCCCCGCCTGTCTGTTCAATAAATCATAATCTCCTTTGCGGCTCCGACCTGCGCCAACATGACGCCCCCCGCCGCCACCTGCGCCGCCGCCGCCGCCGCCGCCACTTGCTGCGCCGAGTGCGTCGCGCACCCGTCACCTCTGACCTTTGGGCGGCGCCGGCGGCGGGGTGGCTTTTGCGCCCGCGCGCGCGCGCGCGAGCCGTATTTGCGGCTGTCATTGAGCCCCGCGCCGCGCCGCGCCGAACCGCACCGCCCTGCGTGGGCTACAGGCCGCTCAGGGCAGCAACTGTTGCCACTGCAATGCCTCCGTTGCGGAGGCCCTAGGGTTCGAGTCCCGTCTGTGCCGGATTTTTTTGACGCTAGCTAAATGACTACGTCGAATTCAGCCGCTGACAGAAGGAGAACAATAGAGGCAGACAGCTCTGATCGGTGGTTTCTCGTGGATTCTGCGATCAATATCAGGCGAATGCCGGAGTACCTTTTAAAAACAAGCCAAAAAACTCGCGCGATTCACACGTACACGATTCTATTACACATGTCGACAGATCAGTCTGAATCATAGGGCTTGTACCGGCTGAGGCGGGGCCGTATAAAACGTGTTGCCGGCCTGTGGCCACCTACGCTGCGGCAACGTGGTGGACCACAGCACAGAAGTACCTGGATACTCTTGAGATAGTACGGAACAAGGTTCTACGGCGCATAGCACGCCCTCCGTTTCGGAAACGGTTGAAAGTACCGAGAAAGGAACTTGATATCGAGTGCTTCACTCAATGCTTGAGACGGCTTTCGTTTAACGAAGCCTGTCAAGCCTTTCAAACCAACGAAGCTGCGGCACCGCTAAAACCATTAGCTCGACACGTCCTCACTATAGGACAAAGAAGACAAGCACTCCCCTCTGATATTCTGAGGGCGTAGTGTAACACAAAAGCCGATTTGGTTATTGACTAAGATCCGACGCGAACCCACACTAGCCACTTACACATAGCAGTAAAACGCGAAATGCGTGCGAACTGCAACACAACTACACAAACCTTCGGCTAAGCCAAAAAAAAGGGGGGGCGGTGCCCTGCTAGCGGATATACCTCGAGGGGGGAAGCTCGCGCAAGCCGACGTGTAAATCGCCACCTGACCTCGCGATCTAGCGGGCGAGAACAGCGCCACCTGCCAGGATATAACATGCCTCACACTTAGCGGGCTGGTGAGCACAGCAATTGACGCGCCCGAAAACATAATAATCAAAACAAAAGCAGCGCACTACACCAAATCGCTCTGCACCACACCGTGTTGCCGGTTGCCTCTGCGCGCCGTCGTACTGCACACGTCGATGGATCGACTTCGCGCCCGCGATGTATGGTGCCGCCCGCATATCCCTCAATCGATTATTGTTTTGGCAGACAAGTGAAGTTAAGTTTTCGAGACAAGTCGAGTTAAGTTTTGGCTGACAAGTCAAGAGCTTATTTCCAAAGCTGCAGATC
This sequence comes from Gryllus longicercus, assembly GCA_038098605.1. Taxonomy (NCBI): domain Eukaryota; kingdom Metazoa; phylum Arthropoda; class Insecta; order Orthoptera; family Gryllidae; genus Gryllus; species Gryllus longicercus. The sequence goes on from JAZDUA010000423.1 coordinate 182,233, forward strand.
TTCATTTCCGTTTGTTTTCTACTTTTCATATCAATGTATTCTTAACATGCTTCTCCACTGTGTTGCCAATTATTGGGTAGTAGTTTTTCTCCTGTTAAACGGTAGCCGAAGGTTATTGAATCATGTCTTGAACTATAAGGCTGAATACTTTTCTTTCCGAAAAAAAAATTGTGTTTCAGGGAGATTCGACCGAAAATAAGCCCTGCAACTGTCACTGATGTGCCATTTATACCATGTTCCGCAGTGGCTGTTAAGCTTTTCGATTCCTTCACCTCCGTTCTTCACCATTCCGTAACTGCAGAAGGGCCTTTTTTGACCAGTCTGGTATTTTTAGCTTTCTATCCAAAGAATTGTCATTAGCGCGGTTGATTACGCAGATGGAAATATATTAATAAGAATTATACCTTGATCAATTTCCTTCCTATACCAAGTTTAATGAATATTTAAGTGAAAATTCTTTTTTAAAGGAGTAGGTACTCTAACATTGCAGTAACAATACTTTTTTTTATTTCATTGCAAGGTGTCGTACACCTGTATACGTAAATGGGTTAGACGATATACCTGATTTACTTTGACCACTTAACCTCCTTCACGTTGATTATTTGGCATCACTAAAGTGAGAAGCTCTGTTTCTTGACAATATTACTCTTGTTCTTTCAACACGTGTATGAATACTGGCAGACGAGCACTGGAATCTCCTCTATAGTCGATCGCGGGTTTTAAAATTACATTTTATTAAAGAAAAGTATTGTTATGAAAATAGTGTATAAAATACAATATCCCAGTGAACGTTAATTAGCTAGAAAACCTTCATTGCTTTATAATCACAAATTTCAACAAATTGTAAATAATTAATACAAAGGTAAAAAAGTTGTATAGGTACAGGCTACAATAAATACACAAATACGATGTGGCTCATTGTACGTGTTTCATAATGACTTCTCTCATTTTCTATTGGGGTAATTGGGAATTACATATTTTTGAAAACATGTATGCACAGGTTTTTTCTTTGGGAACAGATAATCTTCCTAAACTTGAAAAAGTGTTTCGAAGATTGCGGTGGACTTATTTGCGTTTATAATTATACATCGCTATTTTTGTTTTCTGTTCCGTAATTGCAAACTGCAAATTGCTGGGTTGAGAAAAGTAGTGTTTTTCTGAGAATATCATTACATGACAAGCTGTGGCACAGAAGCTGTGAGGAAAAGGAAATTATTGCTGCATGGATCAGCCTAATTAGCACTTCGGTTGCTATTTATTTATAGGAGTATGTTTGAGAATTATTTATGGTAATTTGAACTATTATTTTGAGAGTACTTTGCATTTACGCTCGGCAAAGTTATTAGTAGAAAAGAGTTGTTGCCAGGAAGACTGGCAAGCAAATAAGTTTCGGAAGACTCGCGTACATAGTAGCGGAAGACTTACGAAGTTTGGTTGTGGAACTTCAGACGTGTGTAGTTTCCTCGTTAGAAGGAAAAAGTTGGAAAATGAATTAAAGCTTACTCTTTTCAGTTAATACCTGATTCATGGGAAACCTCGCGCAGTGAATCCGGGGAGTGTAAAAATACTGCTAGAAAGCTCGTAGTATATAGTGATTTGTAACTAGAATTTTATACATTAATTTAACTACACATTCTGAAAATATATTTAGGCAATGTTGTGCCTTCAGAGCATTAATTAAATCGAATTTGTATTAATACAATTTGTTTGGTTGGAGAATATTCCTAAGAACTCATAGTTCTGAGTTAATTTACATTTCAATAGTGGCATTTTTTGACTCGCCATTATTCCATAATATTAGATTTTCTGCCACGTTCTAACCTTCATTTCCGGAATTTTAGAGTGTGTAGTAGTTCGGAAATTTTTACGAATGTTATGACGTACAGTTGCACTTAGAATGTTCCCACAGTGCTCTGTACTTGAACGTGTTGAAAGTGCTGAAGATGGCGTGTAAGAGATTCTGGTACTTTTCGGAAAGGCGTTGCAAAAATTTCGCAATCCCCCGGCAATGCAGACGGCGGCGTGGAAGGCGTCGGCTCGTGGGAGGAAGGCGGCGTTGTTCTCGAGGGTCGACCGGCGCGTTGGGAGAAGAGCCGAACGCGGCTGGCGGAGCGCGACGTCGCTTTCCTGCGCTCGTCTTTCGTAAACGAGCGCGGAGAGCCACGCCCAGAGCGCAGTTTCCTGTGGCGTAACGGAGGCCGGGGCGGGGGCGGGGGCCGAAGCGGATGGTGGGGGCGGGGGCGGAGGCCGCTGAGGAGCGCAAGGCTCTGTCGGTCTGCCTGCCTGCTTGCCCGCCTCGCGCGAGCACGCGTTCTATTTTCGCGCGGAAACGCAAGACCGGAGCGCACCCGCGCGTAATCGCTTCTGTCCCGCCCCGCCCTTCCTCGCCTCGCCACGCCACGCCTCGCCTCGCCTCGGCCCGCCCCGCCCCACGCCTTGCCTTGCCGCGCCGGGGCTGCCAGAGGGGCGGAACGCCGTTGTGTGCCGGCCGCCGCCTGCAGCTTTCTGTTCACTCGCAGCCCGTCCTTTGCCAACTCCATTTCCCGAAACGTCCCATTAAACACAGTCTTTCGTCTCACCTCTGTTTCCAATGCAATTTCATCAGCTGCCTCTCTACCATCTCAAATACCCATCATGTATACCCTGTGGCATGAGTCTTCCTTTACGTTTTTTGTTCTCTCTCTCTCTCTCTCTCTCTCTCTCTCTCTCTCTCTCTCTCTCTCCATTATCTTCCTAGCAACAAATGTGTGATGATTCCTTTATCAAAGACGTTGCTTACATCTGTGTTTCTATTGTATGCCATTACTCACAACCTCCGTATTCTTACATTCCTCACCACGTTCTGCCATTGAATGCTTATCGTCAGGCGCTCTTAGCCATCTTCGCGTTGCGTGTCGCTGCACGGCGTTCCCCGCTCCCTTGTCACCTTTGCTACCTGGCCGTCTCCCGCAGCCCGCGGACACCACCCGCAGCCTATCACTTGTTGCCCTTCACTCATTCTGCGCCGCCTGCTTTCCCCGGCCTCTTGCTCGCTACCTGTGCCCATTCATTCCTTTCCTTTAACTTGACTCGTTACCATCTGCCGACCGCCCATTGTTTCCCCCTTTCCTGCTCGCCATTTCGACGTGGCAATTGGTCTCCCGTCCCAGTTCTCTTCCCGAACCGCCTTTCCCATCACTAGCCTGCGTTTTCTCTGTAACATTCGCCTCGAAATCTGTCGTTTTCGATCCTCAATCCGCTACAATTCCAAAAGTACCTTGCACAGCTGTTGTTGTGTTTTATTACTTCTCATCATATTCCGTGTCCATCCATGTTCTCCACTCTTACATTGTACGATTTCTGACTGCCACTCGATGATGCTGGCGATGTTTTACGTTCGTGGTTATCATTGCACCACGCCAACCAGAACGAGCGAACGTTAATTGGAGCACATTTAACATGGCAGTTTACTCGGATTGCTTAAAGTTTGAATTGAAATTTGCTGAGTTACCATCTGCAATGCAATGCTATTACATGTCGTTCGAAAATGCAAACCGTGAGACAGTAGTGCTTTTAATGCTTTACATTGGAATCCAGAATTGCGAATTTATAAACAGAATTACTCAAACTAAAGACAAAATTTAACACAATGTGCTTCCCGAAATTTGTTGCGTAGTTCTACGACAAGACATTGCAGAAGAAACGTATTATAGTTAAAATGATGAACTATGCATTTTATAGAAACGAGTCATTTCTATACTTCTCAACCCAGCCACACATCGGTTCCATTCCGCTCTCCTGTTTTTCCACTGTTTTCAACGATCTCGTAGATTTTCCTCTCATACTATCCTTGTCTTCGCCGTCGCCCCCACCCCCCCATTCCCTGCCCCTTTCTCGCATCGTTCGCCGAGAGATTCTTTACCCGCGAGCCCGTTCGGCTATTTGCGGCCGGTGACGGCGGCGGCGGCGGCGGCGGCGGCGGCGGCGGCGGTGGCGGCGGCGGCGGCGGTGGCAGCGGCCCCGACCTCCGTTGAAGGCGGTCGGCGACGGCTAGTCGACATGCGAGACCGCAATGGAGGCGATGGTGGACGACGGAAACGCAACGTACTTGGAACACACGCCTCGCGCCGAGCTGACGACGCTCTGCACTTCGGCGCGGACGGGTTGGCTCCGACCGCGGGGGAGCGACTTCGAACGGGAGGGTTGAAATACGCTCGCGCACGGGATCTCTAAAGAGTAACAGGCGCTAAATGATTTACAGGTAATCCGGTATGCAAATCTCATATCCTAGGGGAAAAAGTGATTTTGCGTAAATAGTGAATAGAAATTATATAGATTTGCTTATTTGGATTGTATTATGGTCTTCAATTTTAAGAATTTCCATACGCTTTCATACAAATTCGAAATAACCTAACTCTTCATCCGGCCTGGTCTCTAGCTGAACCTTCTGGACAACAGTCGGTAGTGTGCTTGCCTTACAATACTTTATTTATATTTCTCCTAGCGAAAATTGGCGCCCTTTCCCTTCTACATCTTCCTTCTTAATGAAATTTTTTTCTTCCAGCAGAAACGGAAGAATGGTCATCTTTGCTGATGGCACCACCTTTCGGTCTTTTTAATACAAATTGCACGAGACCGTTTTAACCTCAGTTACCCTCCCTCACCGCGTCCCTGGCAACAGCACAGAGTAAACCAGATGGATGGTTTTCTTAAGTGTCAGAGATAAGTTGGTTACCGCGGAGTATTAAACACAACCGCAAGCTGACGTCACTCGTCGTAGCGTGTTTTATGTAGCAGGTCTGCTTGTATGACTCGCTCAAGCGTCTCCGCATCACGATGATCTTTATGATATGCGCGGGTTATGACGGAGCGAAACGAATTTCTGACTGGGCGATGAGGCGCTGTGCTCATGATCTTCACGATACGCAGTCAAACTCTCACGGGTAGATTCGTAGCGAGTGTAGCCCAGTTTTTGGTTGAAGTAATACAGACGTTATTCCTGATCCTTTTTTTTCTAGTTTCTGTTCTTTCTTAAAGAAGTATTATAACTGTATTAATGAGAAAGATATTTTTCTTTACATCGCTATTTATAACGCTTCAATATAAAACCAAAATCTTCCGCGATCAGAAGAGTCTCTTAAAACGCGAAGTAAATAATCTTAGGCAGGATATCCTTAAGGTACTCTAAGCCGAAACAAAATAAACTGTAGAGCAACGTAAGTATTCAAAGGTTGATGTGAGCAGTTACGAACTTTGCCTTCTTGTCACTCACATTTCACCTTTGCTTTCCGTCCATCGACACACATGGGCGTGCTCTAGCTACTTGTCCTGTTCTTTCTACTGTTCTTTCTGTTAGTTTTCTCCTTCGTAAATCCTCTCTTTTAAACAATTCACCAACATGCGTTTCCGTACCCCCTCCCTGCACCTGCACACTGTTATCCTTGTTTTGGATCACCTTCTATAGTTCTTTTCGACTTGTTTTATATTTAATTTTGATTTTCGCGTATCAAATATTTTGACTTATGGCTGCAGTGCTTGAGCTCGTGCTTGAGCGTGAATAGCAAAGCACACAGTTAATGTTCATAAACAGTTGAAAGATCGCTTGACTTCGGTGACGACTACTAATAAATGGATTTCATTCGGTTAATGCAATTCTCCCTGTTTACTCTTCGCACGTATTTCAGTTTCCAAACGTTTTTAGCCGGTTGAGAGAACTGTTTATTTGTTTTTGGTCAATTCCCCATTGTTTTTTGAAGAATGCACAGTTCCTGCCGATGAATGTCGTAAAGTTTTCTCCTTTTTGAAAATCCGTCCCACATCCCATTACCGAGACTTTGCACATCTCGTTCTAATGTCTAATCTCAATGTATTCATTGAGAATTATTGTATGCAAAGCATTCCTGAAATACACACGTTTCCCGACATTGCCCGCGCAATCGCTAAAAGATCATTTTTTAATCAACTAGGAGTCTCGGCAGCTATTTGTACGGATCCTTCCTTCTGCACACATATTCGTAATCCAATATCGAAATCGAAATCTCTATTATCAACACGAACTCTCCAAAAACATTACGCTGTTGTCCTTAAGCATCTTTCTCTTAATTCCATACTACAGGATGAAATAATCAATCATCATAGACATATTATAAGAACTTATTCTATTCGTTTGACCCACCAATCTAATAAAAAAAATATGAGTACGCACTAATACAACTAATAGTGGTATTTCATTAATATTTCAGGAATAAAGATCCGTATGGTTTCTCGGTCCCTATACTCATTTAAGCTTCTTGACTCAAAAGTAAAATCCAATTTATAGACTTAGAGACAGTAACTGATTCGCGAAACCATTCTGGGTGGGATTCGCACGATGAGGATCACTTTATCAACACCGTGCTTTATCGCGCTCTCGGTGTGTGTGTGTGTGTATGTGTGTGTGTGTGTGTGTGTGTGTGTGTGTGTGTGTGTGTGTGTGTGTGTGAGGTAGTGAAACGCATTGTTCCGTCTGCGGCGCGTGCGCGCGGATCAAAGGAGCTCCGTGCTCACGCGGCCGCGCTTCAGCCGCCTGTGTCTACCGCGTGCGCCGTCTCCGTCTACGATCGGTTCTATAAACCGTCGACCTATGAACGACTCCAAAAATAGCAGAATCGAATTGTGCTAGATCGGGACGAGGCGGCGTTCGCCTCGAGAAGTGATGGGCTATCCTACCGACGCTGAAAATAAACGGGTATTGCCAGTTGATTCGTATGTCTTAGCTGTCATGACTTCGAAATATTTTCCTAGGAATATAAGCAATTACGATTTATGAGTACTAGTGAATCGTGAATTTTAACAAGTCTATGCATCAATATTCGTAATGACCAACTTAATATCTCAAACTTAGGTATGATAAAGACTCACGTAGCTAAAAAATGCGAAATCACGAGCGAAATGTGGATAATCAATTTTGAACCAAACATAATATAGCAGAAAATATTTGGTAAACTTATAAGGCAAAACGTGTGCATTCAACTTTTTATTGTTGGCCAACTATATGTTTATAATAAGTAAATAAATTTGTGATCCCTTTTCTTTTCGTTGATTTAATTTATATAAATAAGGAAAAGTTGTTCACATTATTTATTTTACAAAGAAATAAAATAGATAATGTGAACAACTTTTTCCTTATTTATAAAACAATTAAAACAACGAAAAGAAAATGAATCGAATATTTATTTACTTAAAAAATGTGTCAATGATGGATTGTAAAGACAGCGTATTGGCAATGTACAGCAGATTATTCGAGAAACACATCTAATTCGGGGAGAAATGGCGAAGATAAGAAAGGACGGGAAAATGTTCAATTATCACTTCGCAACCGAAGTACGGGTAATCTATCTATTTAGCAGAGTCTTATTATGCTTAAGGCTCAAGAGCAGCGTCAGCCGAGAAACGCTGATCGTGAGAGAGAGAGAGAGAAAAAGAGAAAGCTCCCACGTGACGCTGGACGCCGCGCGCTGATATCATATCTTCGCGAAACATCGCTCTTGATAAGGTGCTTTCCGTCGCTACTCGAGTGTCGCTGATAGTTGCGGGTCTGAAAAGAACAACGATCCGGCGTGGCTTTAGATAAGCGGACGCTTTTCGTACATCGAAACTGCGGCGAATGTTGTGCGAGTAATTTTGACACAGTCGTACTTGTTCGGACCCGACTCTTGTCTTTACACGCGATGAAGTAGACTGCACCTTGTTATATTATTACAGACGCGTGTGCACGCTCCATCTTCGTTATACCACACATCTCTCCGTCCACGTTGCAGGCCGACGCTTTACGGCTCTCCCGTGAGAACGACTTGACGGCTGTACTCAGAGCTCTGCGCGCCGCGACGTAATAAGACTTCATGGTTCGTAAATGACATAAACAAACAGACGTGTGCAGACCAAGGATACGCAAGGCTTGGCGGTGGCGGGAGCGCAGTGAAGGTCGCGGAGTCTGCGGAGCGGCAGAGGCGGGCGTCGCAGCTTTCCCAGCACGCAGCCCTGCGAAGCGGCGTGGCCGCCGCCGCCGCCGTCGCCGCCGGCAGGAAACGCATCCCATTGCTCTTACGTAACCGCACGGGCGCGGGCGCGGGCCGCACGGCGAAGCCCTGGCCCGTCTCGTCCCGACTCGACTCGTCTCGTCTCGTCTCGCTCCACGCTGCGGCGGCGCTGCACTGTGGGCGCGGCGTCCTCATCTTCCGGCGGGCGACGAGTCTCTCGCGGCAGAGCCCGCGACGTGCGGGCCCCTCGCTGTCCCTCGCCTGCGATCCGTTCGGAATTAGTGGAAGATAAAGCGGGTTCGCAGTACGTTTGCTCGTGGCTCTCCTGTTCCCGTGTTAGCGGGGTTCAAACCCGATCGAAGCCGTGGACTTATAAGGGCGAAAAAATCCTTTGTGCGCCTTCCTTTGGAGGGGAAGTAAAGCCGGCTGTCCCATGATAGTAGATTTACTTGCATGTAAAAGAACCTCGAGCCTGAATGACGCCTCTGAGCTAAATTCAAATCACCTGTTTCGTCGCCCAAGAAATACGCCCTTTCTCTGCTAGTGGGTGAAAGGAGCGTAGCAAAATTTGCGTGGTCAGACGGAAGAGCGGGCCTGATGGCCCAAGTCTCGCCACGTAAAATAAGACATCAATTCATTTCTCATTCCACCGTTGCTTCATGTATATTATAGTCGCGTATCCATCGAAACATGCCTTATGGCGATAATCACAGCAACGATCGGACGATAACCCAACACACCCAAAATCTTCATGTAAACGAACGGACGGTAAAATTGCAAATTATCTATAAAGAGGTATTCTCATTGCATACGTCTCCTTGCCAATTAAATACGTATTCCCATCGAATATTATTGCGTAAAAAATGCATTCGTAAAGATCTACAGGAGTGAGAGAATCTTAACCCATACGTTACGTGTGTGTGTGTGTATGTAACAAATTCCTGAATGAAAGAAACACCCAACAGAAAGAAAATACATTAAAAATATCGTAGTCCTGTTTTCAATTAGCTGTACCGTAGGAGGGTCATTGTATTAAACATCGCTGTACTGCAGAATTAACTGTTCAAACGCGGTAAAGGAGACAACGAGCTTCTCCCGCCACGCTCTTACACCAATCACAACCCCATACATCTCATCATTAAGAGATTTCTAATACGGAGAACAGTTTGGACTGGTCCACGCTCGACAAAGTGCATCATCCGCCACACTGCTAAAATAGACTAGTCTTACGAACGTGAACAGCTTCGGTAGAAGAGAATGCGAGTGAAACAGTTCAATGGGGGAGTACAATATCCCATATAAAAAACAATAATTCCCATATCTATTATAATCCATAATCTATATCCATATATAATCTATTTAAAATATTGTCTACATAATTCAGTTAATATTCCGTGCTGTCGCGTCAGGTATTAATGAACTTGACTGCATTGCTCGGATATGTGCAATTTTTTTTTTTTACTTCTTGAATCGGGGATCGTCCCTACATGCGGGTTACGTGACTGCTGCGACGGAGACGTTTCTGCAGCTCTGCGTAGTCGCTGTGAAGGGCAGTCCGTTTACGATGCAGCCACGAGCTGCGGAGAGCATTGATTCCGTACATGGTATCCTTCGTTTACATTGAATATTTCAGCGTTGTACAGTGGTGGCTTCAAGTAGTCTTTAGATACGCGACTTCTAATAGTTATAGAATTTACAATATTGTACCGTCCCTCGCAACGGCGCCAACGTTACAACATTGTACGAAACTGTGCCTTGCATCGGGTTCATTATAATGACCCTCAGACCCTAAATAATAGTACGGAGTTTGTAACATTAAATCTGGCATTGCATTTACTATGAGAAGGTCAGTACTGTAGGAGATCACTGGAATTTGATGGACCAAAGAGGTTTACCCGAGCGCGTCTACTGCTATGGTCATTAGACCCGAACGAAGTGTAATCCGACGCCGACCTTCACGTCGGCTTGCGATGGTTTATTCTTCCTGGTATCTCCACCAGCGAGGTTATTCCCTAGCCGAAACAAAGTCTACGATCCTCATTGGTCTCCCGACATGTGTGGTAGTGTGATGCGAGAAAGGAAGCGCGTGTGTGTGTGTGTGTGTGTGTTTAAGAGGAGAGGAGGGCGCAGGAAAGGAAAGATCTAGCGACGTTCGTGGCCCGTTTGTAAACATACTACTTCAGCATTCCCCTGGGATTGATCGGAGAAACCACGAAAACTTGCCGATCATTACAGCCGGCCCTAGCATTCTCCTTCAGAGTGTGACTTCGTCCTAGCTATCTAGCTAGTGCCGAAAATCCGTCAATCAGACCGAACAGAGACCCTGGAGTGTCGACAGTTGTTACCCTGAACCGTTTCAACCGGTCGGTGGAATACGATTCGTAGTAGATGCGACGTGGCGTGCACGAATATGCGGCGCTGTGCATGTTTGGTCGCCGCGAGTCCGCTGCGACCGCGTAGGCGCGCTGCTCATTGTCACGTTTCGCATTTATCGTTTGGTGTGCAGGTGTTTCTACGTCCGTTCGTCTGGCTGCAACAGTCTCGCAAGTCGCCTGTTCAACCGCAAGCGACAAACCAGAAATACTAAACACGAGGCGGTAGACGCTGCGGTGAAGTGTTTTGTCATTGCGCCGCAATGTCGCTTCGCGTGGCGCGTGCTCGCTACGGCGACGCATTGCCTCTGCGGCCTCGTTAAAGTTGTCTCGCCCAACAGCGGCACGTCTGCTACATTGTGTGCACCTTCTTGGTCCGACTAATGGTCTAACCGTTACATGGCGGTTGAAACGTCAGAAAATTCTTCGGTCACGAAGACGTAATAAATCCACTGTGTATTTGGTGCATCGCTTTGTTTTTAGTACTTAACTAGTTTACCCGGCAATGCTTCGCTTTTGCAGTGTATTACTCATCACACACTACTGGTCGCGTGACTGTTAAGCACGTTTTGTGGAAAAATTCTAATAGATGAAAGACTTTGTTGCAAGTATGGGTTTGCCCTGAGTCTTGGACATGATTGCTAAGTATACTATTGTTAAAACGTTCTGCCTGACGTTTGGGCATGCATTAGCTTATGACACTGTTGTGGAGAAATTTGATTTAGTTGTCAGAGATGCAAATAATTATTCCGGCCGATATTTCACAATCGCAGCAGAATTCTTTTCTGCAGTGAAGACGCGCTCAATCCTCGAGTGTGCGGCGGGTTACGTAGAGTACAGGGGCGCTTCAATGTACATAGGTTTTTTAATACTCAGAGTACGGACGGAAGGTTGTCTGAACTACAGAAAACTACATTGAGCTATTAATATTACTGGATTAATTAAATGTGTCATTTATCACCAACATTTTAATTGAAAATGGGAACATTAACAACGACCATAACATATAATTTTCATTTATTTGTTACAAAAGCCAAGGAAATGAACACCGTATAGTGAAGCATGGGGATGCCATATTTTTTATACCCCTCGGGACATGTTAAATTAGTTGTGTGGAAATATTCCAGATACTAATTTTTCGCTTCGAAAGAGAGCGCGGCGCATTCAGATTCGTCGCACTCGTAAATCTCGAGTGCAATAAAATCTCTATTGCAATATAAAACCTCATAGGAGTAATTCCGTTCTCCCCGTGAACAAAAACATACATATTACAAAAATTCTGAGTGTAATTAAATAAACGCGCGATGTTATTTTTCTTCCTGTTTTTTTAGCGCTTTTTGTTTGCTTTTTCCGCGAAAATGATTTGGTGTCATTGAAAACCGATGAAAATCTAGAATGTAGTTTGGAGCGGAATTGTTTTGCAAATAACTGTTTATTCAAACAGCGGCAAATGCTCGAATGGCGAGAACTGATAATGGTGTACTAAACTTTTCAAGTTATAATTATAGAAACCGTAGTGTACAGCTCAGTACCCCCCCCCCCCAATAGCTACTGCCCAAGTTATATGGAAAAATTATTCGTGAATTCTATTCATATTTGTGAAGAGATGACGCCCTAATTCTCTGCGAGTAAGGTTATCAAAGGTGACATACGTCGCGCGGAAGAACCATTATTCGAAAATTCGTCAAAGAGAATAAAGAAAAGATCAAAGTAAATTTTCATTTGTAATCAGAACAATACAAACTGGGAACAAACTTCCTGCAGAAGTGCTGTAAACTTTTCCTCAGATTGTCAGACATTTTAAATATAGATCGAATAAGTTTTAATTCTTGAGAATATGTTAATATTAAAATTAAGTATTTTATGTTATTGTCATTATTTTATTTTAGTATGCAAGCAGGATATGATGAGAACGTTAATTCTGTAAATTGTATTGTTATTAAGATATTCGTAAAAACCTTTTTTGTGTATTTTTGGTAATTGTGTTTTAAAACACTACGTATGTGCTCCTATGTTGCAAAATAGATATTCAATTCTACTCTATTTGAAGTCCTAGGAATGCTATGGATGGGAACTATGGATGAATTGTACATTTGAAAACTCTTCATAACAAAACACAATAAATATCCCAAGGTTTGGCATTAATTTTATTCCTCCTGATACAGATACTATTTCCACAATTAACGTTCAGATTTTGAATAATGCGAACGTACAAACATGGTTCTCTTGTTTTTTTACTCTTGAAGACTATTTTGACGATACATTAGAAAACAATAATCCGTTCCGAGTTTAATTCTTGTCTGCAACGCGAGATTCAATCTTTGTCGCAGTAGTTTGTGTTAAGGGTAAAGGTATGTTAAAGCATTACTGATCCAAAAGTGCTTCTATTAGGTTTACGTGGAATGACATACTTCTGAAAGCATTGTGTAATAAACCTAAGAATATTACGATTGATATTCGAAGGACTGTTACACATTCATTCTCTGTATGGAATATCGTTTTTTAATTCTGTGGGTAAAGCAATCATAACTGTGTATCAGGGAGATATACAATGGTTCTCGAAATTCCGTGATTACTGAGAGAGTTATAAACGTGTTCCTATCTTAGCGATCTGATCCTCGCTTGTTACGTATAAATAGCGGATAATCAAAATACGATTCCATCTGAAATGGTGGAAATATTCATGTAATTCTCTTACATCATTTTGGACTACGGCAAATAATTTGATGATCATAATCACTGCAACGCCAGCGCTAGTCCACGAGGATTTCGAGCTAACCTTCATTCTCCTAGCGTTGCGATTTGAAATTCCATGTAAGGCATCGGTTGTTTAATTGGTTATTCTATGTCTGGGAGTTTCAAGTACTGTGGTCGCGTAAGTGTAGCGCATGTTTTAATCACGGGTTGTGGCAGTGATCATTACCTCGATTGATCGTGGGATCCAGCGGCGACCTACACGCGTTGGTAGGTTTTCCCAACCAGAGATCTCCCACCAATGGGCCACAGCCCCAGCCGGATCAAAATCTACGCTCCCCGGATTCCCGACATGTGTGGTAGTGTAGTGCATGTAAGGGGGTGAAGATAGGATAAGGAAGAAAGAGTGGTCGCGAACGGTCCATGGCCCGTTTGTTTAGGTACTGCTCGAACATTGACCTGCCGTTGATCGGAGAAACCACGGGAAATTACCGATTAGAGCTGCCGGTCGATAGAAACCTCCCCTCAGACAGCAGCTGATTTCGATGTATCTATCTTGTGTCGAAAATCCTGCGGCCCTCAGGACTCCAACACTAGAACCTCCCGGTCAGAGGCACTACAGTGATTTCAGTTGATAAAGCATCGGCGTTTTCACTAAGTGCATATTACTTTATTAGGAGGCACTTGTAAATAACCACATTCTTTCAGGGCGCTCTTTTCTTTATTCGCAGTCATATTGCGAACACCTTGCCTGGTGTCAAGAACAAGATTTCCGGCACTCGTTTGAGACTTTATTTACGGAAGGAATAACAGCAAGAAGAAGGACAATAATCGTTAAGAAGCAATAATGGTAATAGTTTCATTCATAATTCATTTAGTAGGCGTAACTATCAGATTTCTAGTGTTTGTCCCGTCAATTTTACTCTGCTAACAAGCTGATCGTCTATGATTAATGAACCAATGTTGCGACGCTCGTTGTGGCGGGCGCCTCGTCACAAATTGTCTTTCTGTTCCTCGGGATATTAAAAAAAGTGTTTCCTTTCCGATCGGCACGTACGTCCATCTATTATAAATGTATAACGTGGTCCGTCCACGTAAACATTAACGTCATTAGTCGACCAGGTTTTCATGGGAAATAATTAAAAACTAAAAATATTATACGTCGGAGTATGAGACTTCGTAGAGCATCACGCTTTTAAATGCAATTTTCCGAGAAATAAAACTAAATTTCGCTTCTACAAGACCCACCGGGCTAATTAGAGAAATTCCGGTTATTTACAGCTGTGTGGATAAAAAACTGCATCTTATCTATCGACGAATGCGTTACTTCCTTGTACACGGACGCACTCGGAGTCGTTGCGGCGTCTCAGCCTTCTTCCCCCTTCCGTCCGTCGCCCCTCCTCCGGCCACAACTTGTCTGTCGTCGAAACCGCCGCCGCCGCCACCACCTCGCTTCCCTTTCTGCCGCCACCGGCCGTCCGATACGCGTGGGACTCTAGCCGCCACAGCTGTCGTCTCTCTTCCGCGCGCTCCTCCCACGCTCAAAAAATTGATTTACGACGCGGCGCCGTAGTAGCGCGCGGGGCTGGTGGCCACTTCCAGGCGCCTCGCCATCGCCATCGCCTCGCCATCGCCTCGCCATCGGCCACCCACACCCGCTCCGACATCGTCCTCCCCGCGTTTGCCCTCTATGCCATCTCCCCCTTAGCCTTCGCCCGCCCAGCCTTCAACTTCTTCGCCCTCGTTTGCTCCGTCTTCGCCCGTCGCATGGTGCAGAGAGGTCGAGGGAGCACGCGATTTCGAGCAGCGCGGATGCTTCACCTGAAAGTGGGGGCGGGACGCAGCGCAGCGTTGCATCGCGCCACGGAGGGCCTCGGGGGTGCGAATCGACGGGGGGATACCGGGGATCGACCCCCTTCTGAGTTTAATGCCCCTCCCCCGCCCCACCCTCTCCCCACCCGCGCGGAAAAATATTACCTTTTACTTACGAAGAACACAGTACATATTAGATGTCTTATTTATGATAACCACATTCTGAAATAGTTAGATAGAAGCGTACAAATGCAGAGATTTCGAAAAGAAATAATTCCCGGGAGTATTCTTAGGATTTATTTAGACACTGCGCTGTAAGCAAAGATGTTCTTCGTTTTACCCATCAATTCTTTGATATGTACCTCTGCAGCTTTGAATGTCCCCTCTCTGTGTGGAAAACATACTCATTCACAGCGGGGAGCGCAGAATGGTGTTTGTACGTATGTTACTCTGTTCAGAAAGTCGAGCATATACAATAGTCACGTGCAACATTTTCTTTGAAGCGCGATCATTTTAAAGACATGAAGGTCTCAATAAGTACAAATAAATCGATCACTTCGTAATTCTTTCTGTGCCCTGTGTCTGGCTGCGTTCAGTGAGCTATTCACATACAAAAAATAATGTTGAGTAAAATTCAATATAAATTGGTGGAGGTTTAGATTACCCAGAGAACACATGCCTTGCAAATAATTCAAATAAATATGTGTGTTTGAGAATTTAAAACGGAGTTTGGATGTTTTAAACTGATTGCACAACGGATTTTATTTTTTTTTTATTTTGAGACAAAACACTAATAATAGAGAAAATGCTACTTGGATGGCCATTGCTCATTGGCGACATTTGGGAGAAAGTTTCAAGGTTTAAATGAACTCAATCGTGACTACTTGTAGTTGTGAAGTAGTTAACTAATTGTAGTGTTCAAAATTATTAATCAAACTTATAAACTTTTATTAAATATACGGGCAGTTTCAAATTCTTTGTTTTCCATCCTTATGAGCATTGGGTTAGCCTCACCTTCCTCCATGCTAATTGAGCATTCTACGACATGAAACTAGTACCATTTCACTCCGTAGTCTGAGATTATCTTTTAGTGGTACATACTCGTTTGAGATCATGTGCCAAACGAAGTTCAAGGCACGGTGCAAACATTCGAATTCCCTTCATTATCGTCATAAGTCTGCGACCCCTAGCCGCTATTAGTTCGGCCTTCAGTCGCTTCACCCTACTCAATAAGGTCAAGAGTATAATGCTGCAGTCCTGCAATATGCGCAGAACGAGTGAGCAGTCACATTTCATGGTGTATGGAAATGTATACTATGTATGTAATAGTGAAACTTTCAAAAATCAGGTACAATGTATAGCTTTAATTAAAAAATTAAGTACACAAATATTGCATTACATTTAAGTAGTCTACAAATTGTTACAAGACAAAAGATTATGTTGCAACCGAAGATAATTATTCAACATTCAAGGTAACTGAGGTAGTGTAGAGATGAATCTGTTTTCCGGGTGTATGTGGACATTCATATTGATTTCACATTTAATTTTTTCCCTGAAGTAATATATTAACTGGTACGCATGTAAGATGTTTCTTTCAAAGTGTAATAAATGTGTACATTTAAAAATTGATATTACTTTCAATGTTCTAATGAAAAACAATATATCACTTTTAAACTTTTTCACACGGCTGTTGAAGTATCAAAGTATCACTAACCTGTTAAAAACTTTCTCATATCAGAGTTTTCCAAAGCAAAATCAAAGGAAATCTTAGCGACGTCACAGATTATGTTATTTTGCTGTAGTGGGTGTAGTTATGGACGGGCATGGTTATGCATGGTTGGAGAGAGCATTTAAACAAATGGGAGGGTGAAAAATATTACGTACGGGGCAGAAGCAAAGAATATGTATGGTAAAAATTATGATTATCCAAAATCGGGAGTGGAACGCTACGAGGACCAAAAAAACGAAAAGCAGCATAGCCGGACTACAATGGTTGTAAACATCGAGGTACAACGAACACAGCAAAAACATTCGAAGAAAGGGATTTAGTTAATGTCGCAATGCATTTACGGCGTTGGATTGCAGCAAAAAGGTGAACAGGACGCGTATAGTGAGAAACTGAATGCGTTTGAGATAGAAAATTGAATGGAACCAACGAAAAAATGTCATCGAGAATGTGGTTGTCGACCAAGTTAAATGTACCGTCGAAAACGCAGAGAAATTTCGAGGAAGAGGAATACTGCAGCGGAAACTAGCTGACATGAAAGGAGAAGGGAGAATGGAACAACTGCGTTTTAGGAGAGTTCGTAAACGTACAGAAATGGCTATTAAACAAGAGCGCAAAAACGCCCCAACATTGTCAAAGAACTACCATACCTCCGTTGCACTGATGAGTACATACGAGGTTTCGACACAGGAGTTTTGGTGGTTTCCCTCCGTCATCCAGGCGAATGCTGGGATGCTTCTAATGAAAGGCCACGACCGCGAAACCGGCGTCGCTAGCTGAATTCCTCAACTACGTGAAGTCTCGAAGGTTAAGCGAATTCGATACATCGCGGGTTTCTGGTTGGGTGAGCGACTGAGAACCCCGGGATCTAACGGCGTCAAGGCCAATCGCCGTGTACGGGACATACAATGGCTAAACGGACATCAATACTCGTCCAAATAGAAAATATCTACCAACAAGCCTGGGAACGATATTCTTGCTCTTGCAAAGGAAGGAGTGTGGGTGCAAGGAGGGGGGCAATGGCGGGCAATGGCGGGCACCGCGACGTGCAATGGGCGGCGTGGGCGCTGACGCGGCGGGACATCGTTCCGGCGAAGCTCAGGCCGAAGAAGGCGGGGACGAACGTGGCTCGATACACGATACGCGTGCTGGGCGAGCAAATGTCGTCAGGACGCTGGCGCTGGCACTTCCCAACAGATACATTGCATGGGATTTCGTGCGTTTCTTGTCGAACGGATCCTAAGAGTGTCGAACTGTTTGCCCTTCTCTATAGTTTTAGGCGTATGAAGTACTTTCATTTATTTCACATCACTTATATACTTGTGACTACTTTTTTTACATTTTCTTTTAACCTAAATTGCATTATCAGGACATCTATCTATCTTTTTCTCTTCTCTCTCTTTTTCTCTTCCCTTCTCTCTCTTTTTCTCTTCTCTCTCTCTCTCTCTCTCTCTCTCTCTCTCTCTCTCTCTCTCTCTCTCAACGCTAACTCACGAATTGTGTCGTTTCATTAACATAATTTTGTTTTCCGAATTACATTTAAAATATGTTCGTTAAGAGGAACAATTATTCATTACCATGTAAGAAATGTCAAACCAAATCAATGGCAATAAGCATACACACGACCGTAAACAATTAATAATACTCGTAGATGCACAAGTTTTACGTTTAGATTCGAGGTTTCGATAAGAATCAATATACCGCATTTATTGCGACGGCACGATTCTTGCCTCTCCCCATTAGCAATCACAGCAGCGCACTGCAGCGGCTCGGCTCCTCCAGCAGCGCGAGCCGCGGGGCCCTAACACCAGCGCCAGCGGCTGCGGTTACGTAGCCGACAGCGGCGGCGGCGGCGGCGGCGGCAGCAGCGACGGCGGGAGCAGTGAGGCTGCCTGGGCGCGGCGGGGCGCGAAGGCCACTCGCCAGCCGTGCGCGGGCGCGCCCGCCGCCGCCGCCACCGCCGCCGCCAACGCCGCCAAATGAAGCAGCGCGCCGCTTACATTGCCGCGGCCGCCGACCGCCCGCCCCTCCCCCGCTCCGCCTTGCCGCGCGCTCCCCTCCCCCGCTTCGCGCCCGCGCGCCCCCGCGGCCTGTCCTCCGCTCGCTCTACCCGCCCGCTCGCCCGCGCGCCGCGGCGACGGACCTCGCACCGCACCGCGCCGCCTCGCCTCGCCCGCCTCGCCGCGCCTCGCTGCACCCGCGCCGCCGCCCGCGTTCCACGCCGCCGCTGCGCGCAGTGGGCGGACGCGTTTTGAGGCGCCGCGCCGCGCCGTGCCGCGCCGGGAGATTTAGGTTTACGATTTGTTCGCGTCAAAACCAGTTGTTTGTGGACGCGTGCGCCGGCAGGGCCTTATAAAACGCGAGCTGGTGCTTTGCGAGGCGACTGCAAGGAGCTATCTCTAGCCTGCGTGCTTGCAGCTTAATTAAATCTGCGTGGTGCTCTGCGTCGTATGCAAGTGAAACTCACGAAGTTCAAAAACTCGATCGAGACGAATCAAGTTAAAGTTATGTTAAATCTGTCTGTTCATTATCTTTTGTTAAATTGGGATAAAACAGGTTTTTCTTTATACATGCTTCAATATATAATATTGCTTTTAAGAAACAAAAATTCAGCTCAAGAGATGAATTTTCCCTGAAATTTTTCAGTTCTGTGATTAAAAAAGAATGATCGATAATTCAGTGTATCCAAATTTTAGAACTTATGCAATTTCAGTAATCAAAAATATATAAAACTGCGACGCAGTTATGTAAATAGTTCAAAAGGATAAAAATGGCCTTCCCGGGTTTCACTGGTTTGCGACGTTATGGATTATTCTATCTTGATTCGAACGGAGAACGTCCCCTAACATTTTCTTGGATCCAGTAGTTTTATTCTATTTTAATTTGTATCTTAAGACCCTTTCAGTATAACACACTGTAACGACGTTATTTATTCTATACACAATAATCAGACTGTGAAGCGATAACATGGTGCACATAGAAATGTTTTATCGTCATTCATGCATCACACAGTACAAGAAGTATGACAAATATATTTTTAATTACACCCGAACCGACACGTTGTAGTCTGCATGTACCCGCGGGTATCCGGTCTCCGTGGCTACCGTCGTTTTCTAAGTTTGTCAGATACATTATTGAACTGTAACGTACCTCGACCCTTTGAAATGTGGTCGTGGATAAAATAAAATTGCGCGGAGATTCGTACTTCCTTTGATGTGCTCTCAAAATTTACGTTCCAGAAATACCCTTGAGTAATTTACAGGAGCTATAGTACATGAAACCCATGAATCGGTTTGGAAACGTCTTTGCTTTCGCAGTACACCCTAAAGTGTACCCAATACATCCTGTAGTGTACCCAACATTAAAATTAGAAAATGCTAGTAGAGAAAATGTTAACTTTTCCAACTTTATTATCGTAGCTTTCTTGTTGTTTTTGGTTGTTTAACTAAACCTTACAAAGACCATAAAATACAACTTGATACGAACTTTACGTATTACACGTATGCTTGTACTTTATAAATTATCTTTGTAATAATTGTCGGTGCATAAGCTTTTTCGACTATACCCGAGACGAATTGTTAATTGGATGAGTGACGATTGTGGTAATATGATTTTAATCAGGTTCGAGCTACGGTGCAATATTTCTTTCCTATGAGTGCCAAGTGTACTCCGAGATAATCTGCCGTAATTTTCTTCTATCACAAATTCCACTTGAATTGTTAGGATTTGAAAACCCAGTACCCAAAGGTGACAATTGAACGATCTGACAGTCTTAAATGGGTCAGGGAATCAACTGATGCCACTGCAGTGCCTCTGACCGGGAGGTCATAGGATTTGAGTCCGGCGTTGGCAAGATTTTCGATGATGGCTACACAGCTATACCGAAGTCAGCCGCTGTGTGGATAAGAATTCTGTCGGCCGACCGGCTGCTCTCATCGGTGATTTTCCGTGATTTCTCTGATCAACACCAGGTTATTGCCGGAGTAGTACCTTAATAAACGGGCCACGGACTGCGTGGGATCATCCCATCCTCTGCCCTGCCCTATCCTCATTCCTTACTTACGCTTACATTTATGTCCACTAAGCTACTATACATGTCGGAAGACCGGTCGGAAGCTTAGATCTTGTTCTGCTTGGATAGGTGACCCAATGGAGATACCTGACTTGGGGAAACCCAGACATGCTGAAGTGTAGTAGGTCGGCACCTGGTTCTTACCTTCTAGCGGGGGAAGATCACAGTCCGATCCCATGATAAAACATGCACTGCAGATACGGGACAAATGACCCCAGCAGTTGACGCGCCCGGGCACACGAATCCATCAGTGTGCGAGCTGACCACTGTCACCCCGGTCGCTGTCTGTTTCTGCTTGCCGCGTTCCGTGTACTGTACGCTGATCGGCGGGGAGCGTGTGTGCGGTCCCGCGCGGGTCAACAAAGGGCAACAACCGGCGCCGCGGCCGCAGCGCGCCCCGCTTGACGCTGCTGATTGATTGTCCCTCTGTGCTTCGTATTATCTCTCATTGTCGAACCCGACGCGCGCGCGTGGGCTGCCTGTGCAATGGAAGTCGCTGTGACGCGTCTACGGCGAGTCCGCGCTTAGTGTCAGGAGGCGAAAAGCAGCCGACTTGAGCTATTCGCGCCATCTTCAGGAAAACGACGTGGCTTCTTGAAGTTACATCCTTATCTCAGACGTAAGACCGTCTTAATATAAGTGTTTTAATCCGAATGGATCAAAGGTGGGAGACGTATTTAGTTCAACGTGCCATGTAAGCACTTTAGTTCAACCATAATTGGTTAACGTATACAGTACAACATTTCGAATTTCCAATAGTATTTTTTCATAAAATGTTAGAATTTAAAACTGCGATAGGCTTCTTTGGTGTATTCTCATTAACAATAAATTTAATTGAAAAGGTAACTTGGAAATACGTCGTTTTCGTTCTGATGATTGCCCTTTAAATGACTAACCATACTGCCTTTCCGACCGCCTGTGACGACCCACGTGAAACGTATAATAAAGTGTCACAATTTGAATACGAAGAGATTTCGATAGGGTTAATGATATGTTTAATACTAAGACATTTATTGATGTAGATGATCTTAATTTCTCGCCACTTTCATGATCAAAAAAGGCATCTAAAACAGGCGATATACTTGCTTGAAAAATCTTTTAGCAGTTCAACATATTTGAACCAATTTACATTCGTCTAACGGCGTTATTATATTATAGGAAAAGGGATACTCTTGTCAGAGGCAATTCAGTATTAATTCAGTATTAAAATTTTTTACAGAACTTTGCCACGAGGACATTAAACTAAAAATGGTAAGAACTTAATTTCACCTCTATGTATTCTACCAAGGTATTGCGTTCACTAGTTCATTGTCACTTCTTCATAATACGGGCGACAGTGTATGCAATTTCCACGTGACATGTAAACGTTTTTACGCGACACATGCGACGTATTCACGCCGCGAACGTAAATACGGAAAGCACGATCTTTTGCGTCTCCCGTCAACTGTTGTCCGGATTTCACATCAGCTTTTTGTCGTCTTTCATGTTGCAGAGGCCGCAAAAAATCGTGCGTTCCTCTCTAATTATGTTTGGACGTAATCTCGTTGGTTTGGCTTCCAGAGTTAAATTACTACTCGGTAAAGGAAGCAGCGAGTATAAATTTGATTGATTGATTTAATGATTGATTGCGTCTCGTCGACTTCCTTTTGCTGCGCTCTGCCAGCCCCTCCCCGCCCGGCCCCGTCCCGCCACAGCCATCACCCTCGACTCTGTCTCCGCCTTCGTTTTCCCCCCAGCTTTCACCCCGCCTCATCCCCGCTATCGGCTCCGTCGCCGCATTCAACCCGTCTCCACCTCCGACCCCCTCCCCCCCTTGCCACCGCGCTTCTGCCACTTGGCTGCCCCGGCCGTCGCCGCGTTTTAGTGGCCCGTCCTCATCGCCCTACGGCGTCGCGTATGCTCCCTCCCGCGCGACCTTTTTTTCCCCCTTCGACGTGTTTCCCCGTCGCCGCTTTTCCGCTGGCGCTCGCGTCCTCGCCGCCGCGTTCGCCTTTTTTACGCGCGGCCCTCCCCGAACGCGCGCCGTTTTTTCGCTCGCTTTCGTCCCGGGTTTCTCCGTCCTTTTCGGCGCCGTAACCGGCGCTGTTTTTCGCAGGCGCTGCCCTCGACAGAGGTCTCTCGCAAAAGATTTCGCGCATAAAAGCCGTATTGTGCGCGCTCTCGAATTATTTACGATTTGCGCTCGTTTCTCTGCGGTCCCGCCCGCGCGGACGGAACTGGAGGTGGGATATGGAGGTAGTCAAATCCGCCATGTTTTCTCTCTTTTTGCTCAGTTTTTCGTGAGAGATCTCCTTCGTTGTGACTCGTCTGAATGTGGTTGCAACGAAGTGAGAACAAAACACCCGTCTCGGGTGTGAGATAATTTAAAATGATCTCTTTTTATTTCAACGTGGCATAATGTTATTGTCGGAATACCTTTGGCACAAATTATCTTCCGCGCGATGTGCTTACGAACAATTTTCTTGCATACTTCAAACATTCGTTTACAGAATTCGTAAATATGGCCATGGCCATTGTACAAATGGCCATTGTATCAAAAGGATATGTTATTAGCAGTGTGGAAAGACCCAATGTTAGTTGCAGATTGTCATAACCAGAGAATGCAAATCGTTAATTGATGTAAGTAATTAACATATTTATTTAAATTTCTCAACGTAATTAATTGCCCTTGAACATTTTTATTTACATAGGACATATTTTACTAGTAAATGAATAAAACATACTAAATCGGAATTAAATTATAACTCTAATGATACCGTTTCGTATCAATAACTTTCCATATTGTCAGGTTCAAAAAGGGGGGAATCAGAGGTTGAACCTGTTAAGGAAATAAAATGTATTAATGTCACGATTCGTTTCGCGGTTTTGGCATATACCCTCATTCCTGTTTACAATGTTTTAGGATGGTTGCTTATCATTTCGTAATCTAATTTGCCGTGTAAAGTGTAATTTATGCGCTGAGTCGCGATTTATTGAACGACGTTGTTTTGATTCGAGTTATTGTTTAAAATGCTTTTGTGGGGTAGAAATATTTAGTTGCCAACAATTTGTTGAGTGCCTGCTGAAGTGAAACAGCTCCTTGGGAGTACCTCGGCGTATCTATGTTTCTAGTTTCTTCGTGAAAACTTTTTAATGAAGTCCGCTGAACTGTCTCTGCTCCGATTTTAAATTACTTTCTGCAACTTCTACAGACTACGAACTCAACACTAAAAGACACCTTTACCATTTGTTACCTTACCATTTGTTGGTTCGTCTCGGTTTCAATAACAAGTAGAAGTTTATTGTATTATAAAAAATATGAAAACCACGTAAAAATAATGTTAAGTGGTGTGTTTTGCATATTCTGGTGTCACAATAAATTAAGATTTCCTGCTCTTTTTTGAAAAACAAAATAGATTTCGGGTGAGAGTAATTATTTTTAATATTATTGTAGTTATTTATTTATATAATATTTCCGTTCGAATGTAAGAGAATTTTTTTGATGGTGCAGGATGCGAAGAATATAAAATGTGACAAAGTTATGTAAATAGTTCAAAAACGTAAAAATATAGATTTTCCGGGTTTCACTTATTTGCGACATTATGGATTGTTCGATTTTGACTAGTTGCGATTAAATGTACTCTAATATCTGTAATACTGATAATGTCGATTTAAAAAAGTTCACACGAGTAATTTCTAGAGCGTTTCTGGAACGGAGAACGTCTCCCCAACATTTTTTTGGATCCAGTATCTTTATTCTAATTTCTCTATTTTTTTTCTTAAGACCCTTTCAGTATAACACACTTTAACGATATTATTTATTCTGTACATATCTTTCAGACTCTGAAATGATAACATAATGAGCATACTGATGGTACGGAGAATATTAATGAAGGTCATTGATACGTGGAAAACAGTAATGAAGTACTCATGATTACATGAGTACTTCATTATTGGTTATTCGTGAGTACATGAGTACTTAATGTTCATTATTCATGATTACATAAGTACTTCATTATTAAGTATGCTATTAAGCATGGAAAGCGGAAGGAGTGGATGAAATTCTATCGGGCGATTGGTGTTGGAAAGTGTGAGTATAGATACGCTGTAGAACGCAATATGTTACGATGAAGTTATTCATTTGCAAACACGATGCAAACAAAGTTTTCAGGAAAAGGGGTTTTCTTCATTGAATAAATATGCGCAAGAATTAGTTGTTCAGTGGTGAATCAAAGCGTATTGACTTTATGAAACTACTATCTAGCCTTGTATTTTTTAGTGTGTTTATGTGCAACACACAACGATTTTTCTCGCACAGATTAAGTAATATTCAACCTATTATTGTTTACTCCACGTGAAGTAGCATCACCTTTTATCTACGAACATGCGCCGCTCTGAAAATGACTCCGGCTCGGTCACTTGTTACTATATTGTGTGCGGCTTCCTCCGCGTTTGACGAAATGGATGGCTTTGCGTATTGCGACACAGCAATTGTCTTTCATCTCTCTGACACGGGGCGGAGCGGCGCAGTAGTCCGCAGTACGCGAGCTGCACGAAGCGTTCACTCCCTCCACCCTCCCCGTCCCCGTCGTCGTCCTCGCTCTCGTCCTCGCGCGCGCGCGCCCATCCTCCCACCCACCCACCCACCCACCCACCCGCCCGCCCGCCCGCGGGCGCCGCGCATTTTTCAGAAATCGATCAGGAGTCCGCGCAGGCGGAGGCGGAGGCGACGCCGGGCAAAGGTCATGCCGGGCGCCTCCCCGACGTTCTCGACAGCCAGCCGCTCGGCCAATCTCTCGTTGCGCGTTCGCCTCCCGCCTTCGGTCTGGTTTTGCTTCGCTAGGGCGAAGCGGGAGCGCAGTACCCGAACCAACTGTCACAGGGAGAGGTGGCTCAGGGTATTGACTGATGTCACTGCAGTGCCTCTGACCGGGAGGTCCTAGGTTCGAGTCCCGACGGGGACAGGATTTTAGAGACTGACTAAATAGCTAGGTGAAGTTCTGGGGCTGTCTGGAGGAGAATTCTGGCGGCCGGCTGTTCTGATGGATAGTTTCCCTTGGTTTTTCCCATCAATATCGGGCGAATACTGGAACAGTATCCTAAGAAACGGGCCACGGACCGGCGCGTGATCTTTCCTTCCCTTTCCTTGTCCTATCCTACTTCCACACGCTTACTTACATACGCTACACTACACGCTTACTTACATACGCTACACATGCCGGGAGTTCGATCGAGAGCGTAGAACTAAGGCGCTAACTTACTAGCTTGTCGCGTCTGGGGCGGTGGCAAATGGTGTGAAATACCTGGTTGGAAAAAATCCTGCTAGCCGACGGTTGATCGACGCCGGATCTCACCATCTAGCGGGGCAAGATCATCCCCACCTCCCGAGAAAAATGCACTACACTTATGGGACGAATGACCTTACCAGTTGACGCGTCCAGAACCACTAATCAATCAAAAACGGAATGAACTGTCGTCACTTGTGGTGTTAGTTTCTTTTCATTCAATGTTTAACAACCCAGAGTAAGTGACATACAAAGTACTACTCTAGGTGAATCGAGTACCAAAAAAGAATCCTCCACATCCCAAGTCCTAACATTTTGTTAGACAGCTATGTCCCCGCTATAACTAGTGGCTGCCGCTGAGGAACTTAACTCTTTCCATCGTTCAATGCGGAGTCGGTAACGGGTGACGCTCTTCAAACGCGATTGCGCCACACGCATACGGCACCACCCACGTCTGTTGACTGTCGCGTAGCTGCAATTGCACTCTCACCCGTCCACCAGATGCGTAGCTCTCTCAGCGGACGGAGCGTTGGCAGGTGACGCTCCCCCTTTCTCTCAAGGGACATTTTCCACGCGATACATCTCCAGCGAGTCAATTCGGTTTTTATGGAAGTCATTGGTTTATTGAGATGTATTGTTGGTATTCCAAATAAAATTTATCATGGCTTGCATATTAATTGATTGTAGTCGAATTTCTGGCTTGCAGACAAAAGATCTGAAAATGACGAAAAGGATGACGAGTGCTAAGAAGATGAAAGCTACTCATATGTGTTGGTACTGACAACAACGTTTGTTAATATATTCGATGGAGAAGCAAGATATGCCAATGCCCGATATGCACACTTCTGCATTATCCTAGTGTGAAAGGAATGAGGAGAGAAGTCAACAGAGTGCGGATTACTTGGATTACACATGATTTTACACGGGATGTGCAGATGCGCTTTTGTTAATTCGCATTGAAATCACGTGATAGGTGAACGTCGGTTTCAGTATATGAAAGGCTGAATGTGTAGCGTATAGTCATCGGTACGACACGAGAGAGAGAGAGAGAGAGAGAGAGAGAGAGAGAGAGAGAGAGAGAGAGAGAGAGAGAGAGAGAGAGAGAGAGAGAGAGACTGCGTAGTAGACTACGAGAAAGAATGTTTGGTGTTCGAATCTTTCTTTCGTTGGAGAGTATTGCATTTTTCAGTATTTGTATTGTGTTTAAATTTGAGAATTTGAGAGTAGCCAATCCTAAATTAAAAGTACATAAAACGCCAATCATTTAAGAGAATAAAATTATTTGTATTATAAAAATAAACTGAACCTTAGGGACAGTTGCAGGACAAAGTTGCTCTCATCTTCTGAGTGTAAAGCTCCCCACTCGCACTGCTAACGGAATTTTGAATATTTAGGAGGAGAAAATTGAAATAAGCCGACTTGGATGGTCAATATAGCTAAGAACGTGTACCGACTCGGCGTTTCGGTGCGAAGGATCGTGGGTTCGAGTTCTCCTTGGGCATAGTTGTTTGTCATATGTCTCTCATGTATGTGTTGTCGCAGAGGACCTCGCGTTCTGCTGCTCCCAGCTCAATGGAGCACGCAAGTGTGTTGGTACCTGGTGTATGGTCAACAGCTGTCGGCTGGATAAAAGCCATAGAAAGAAATGGAAAAAAAATGTAAAATGTTCGAGCGTTTCGAATACGCGTTACAGCGAATACACGGGAGAACGTATTATCAGATGCCTCAACGCGGACGCGCTGTCCACATGTTCCGATAAGGGTAAGTGGACGAAGTTCGCGTCGATTTGAGTAAGACTAAAATAAACTATGAAATTCCATTGTTGGCGATATTGAATCCTATTTAAAATCTGAGGTGGTCAGGGGTCTATACATTTTTTTTTCACTGTATCATGTACATGGTATCAATATGATTTAATACTTTTTATTGGAAAAAAATGTTCATATTTTTTTTATCTTTTTTTCCTAGGTCAGTTTGGTCAACCCACTTGAGAAAACCATTCATGTGTATGGAACTACCCATTTTAGTGTAAGTACTGTGTCCACATACATAATTTAAAAAGTAAAGTGTGAAATTAGTGAAGTGAACAGTAACATTACGCAAAAAATGCCTATCATTAATTATAAATTTTTAAACTATATAAACTTAATTATGATATCTGAAACCTCTCACTGCCATTTCCCTTGCATCATCTTCGGTATTCTGTCTGATAGGTCACAATTTGTATTATCTTTCGTGTACATCACTTTCGTTAGTTTTTGTTGCTGACTAATAGAACAAGTGGTCGCATTCACGATTCCAAAGCCGATTCAGACCTACGTGTGTTTAGTGTTCCCTACAAATAACATAAGACATTCCTCGTTGCAATTTCAAGTCTACAAAGTGCGATGTCAAAAACCACTAGTCACCTGAAACCTGCACACGTATATATATATATATATATATATATATATATATATATATATATATATATATATATATATATATATATATATATATATATATATATATATATATTTTCTGCAGACAGAAATTAAGTAACCACTTGAGAGCGTAGGCTTCCACGGCCGGAGTCAATAGGTACTTGGCTGTCCGGGGAACGCCGCGCCCTAGGAACACGTGCCATCGTTTCGGCTGCCATTCTGCGACCTTCCTTAAGACAAAATGCATCGGCGTCTCCCGGACGGACAGCTAAGTAGCTCTTGTCAACGGATCTTCAGCGCACGCAGGAAGTTTTTAAAAGTATGCTCCTTTGTCAATGGAAGATGACAAAATAAGACAGTAGACGAAGGAGAGGATTCGTGGATAGTGTAGGATAGATAGAATGGTAAGGGACTCCCTGATTCATCACGTCTGAACCCCTGAATCTACAGATATTAAGAATGTTCTGAGCCAAGTCCTCCACATGTATACATTTGTCCATTGTAAAATTTACACGTGGGACGTATATTCCTTTTTATATGTAGTAAAAAGAAGTAAGGAGAACATTAAGCGCACGGATACTTCACTATCAGCATGTTTGCTTTTGGTGCACATGCATTCGGTGAGGCTCTTAGATTTCTGTTACACATTTGAACGTCAACTGCGAAGGTAAAGGATATGAATAAATCACCTAATACGGTGATTGCATGCTGAGCCTCTGGAACTGTGCTCCTAAGTTCTGATCTTACATCTGCAAATAAAAACCATCCCACGACTAGGAATAGACCGCAACTGCAGCTAGGCTGGCTATGGGATTTCCATAGGCAAGGAACAGACGGTACAGACCCCAGGTTGTCCAACGAGCGAGAAATCGCCGCAGGGAACGCGACGTCCGCGGGGCGGCGCTGTCGGTCTCCGGCGTTGGGCGCGGCGGCGCCGTCGCGCGTTTGCGCTGCCGGACATCGCCGTCGCAGGCCCCGACGCCTCGGCGGCCAACGCACACGTGCACAAAATGGCGGCGAGCCTTGCTCACGCGCCTCTTCGACCGGAAGCGCGGCGGGTTGCGTCGAGGCCCTCAAGGCGCAGAGGGCAGAGCGAGCGCAACGGCCGCCGCCGCCATCGTCGTCGTAGTTTCTTTTGATGAATCACTGGTTTGAGTTCACGTTCTTGGGACCAGATTATACTACATAACGTCCGTTTATATAGTGTAGTCTATTCAATCAGGTCTACGGATTTTATGCTGATACAAAAGTTTCCCAAGGCTTCAGATTATAATAGTTTCATGAGACAACGTATGGTTCAGGAATTTAAACAAAATTTGATAATTAAATTTGCTAGAAAGTGCTATGGAGATATTAATGACAATTAGTTTCTTCAAAGTGTGTATTTCGTGGCTTAGAACATGCACACTCATATGTACGTTTTGTTGAAAGATACCGTTGTTCGTCGAGTTTCCGAACTGTGGAAGAGTTATAGATCAATTTGAAATCGAGATTTACGTATGGGTTGTAGATTTCTGGAATTTAGTGTGGTAAATAATAAACTGTTAATAAACTTGTGTTATTCTCTACTACAGTCAAATAGATTTACGACTCCGTTGCACAGGCATATTCTTCCTTAAGTGCCGTGCATTTGCATTCATAGAAACGTGAAGTTCTGATCGAACGTATAGTATTTTTAAGATAGCCCCTTCCTATTCTGCAAAGGTCAAAAATACTGATGATATTTATGTACCCCAGTGTATTAAATAAATTCCCACCTCTCCAGGGGGAAATGGAGAGAGGCAGAAAGATCGAACGTTAGTACGAGAAAGAAGTGCGTGAAGTTTGAGTTAACGTTCTACTCAAAAACAATTTTTGAACATTCTGATATCACTTTTGCCAGCCGCTGTCACGAGAATTTCAAAATAGCATTCTAATACTATTGCTTAAGGTTAATTTTAAAAAAGAATACGAATTTGAGTTATCTGTGAAATAGTTCTTTATACTCCGAAAAACTGTTCGCATTCTTGTAGTTTTTATTCATTGCATTTGACTTTTTCTTTGCTGTGTAGTGTTTATTGTAGACGTACTAGCACATCTAGAAAATATGCACAATGTTTCCGTGTGCTTTTATTGCTATTTCGTCTCAATTTCTCGCTGTAATAGCTGTAAATATTTTAAAAACCCCTTTTTCAGATATAATATTTTTAATACAATTATAGACCAATGGAAAGCAAGATCTACTTCAGTCTTCTAATACAAAGCCGTCCTTGTGTCGAGAAAACGCATAGCGAATAGTTATTAAACATCTCAAGTAGTTGAAACGATCTTGAGTATAACATATTGAAGTATTAGTCTAAGCTAAGTACAGAGGAAGTCGTTCGTAATTCCGTTCCATTGTACCTCTGCACATTGTCAACATCCATTGTATGGGCGCGAAATCACGCCTCGCTCGCATATTCTGCGCCAATCAATTTGCCTTGGCAGCTCGCAGCGCTCTGAGAGGCTCTTGAAGACTCATTCCTATGGTGAACGCACAAGACGCGTAAAATTATATGTACCTAATGTTCGCATGCGTAATGAATTTCGTGCGCATAAAAGATGCGCGTACGCATGCGCACCGCGTAGGCATAACGAACGCGTAATGCGCATTGCGTACGTATGCATAATGGATTTCGTACTTTAGATTTCGTGTGGTTTTTGGCCTGCAGATGGAGTATTGTTGTCATTGTGTAAATAATAAAATTTCGTGTCTTTACGAACGTGCTTTATTTAATTTATTAGAACATGTCTCGGATTCTTTGTTTATATTTCAATTTTGGGTCACACGATGGAATTAATAGGCGAGCCAAAGTTCAACAGAATCAGTTTATTTTATACTTAAAACTCCGTTCTATAACACCCAAACTTGACAAAAATTCGCCCGTCCTGGGCGACTTCTGGCGCTCGCTCTTCGCAGCGAGCCCAAAGTTTGGTCCGCCGTCCCGGCAAGCGCCTGACGCCAATAACAATGGCGCGCCCGCATCTCTCGTCGTCGGGGCTACCGATGCGGACCGAGAGAACCTTCCGTCGCTGACCACCCGAAGTCTCGCTTCCCGCCGCCTACCGCTCCTGCGTGTCCCTCCTGCTCTCCTACCGCTACCGCTCTCCCCCCATATATATATATATATATATATATATATATATATATATATATATATATATATATATATATATATATAAGATAATTGTTTATGTGGGTTAGTGATAAGCTAAATTTGTTTCCCTGTAAACAGAGTTTTATTCCTTTTTATGAACAATCATTTACAAAGTCTATTAACATTATTTAATATAATATTATAACATTAACATTATTAACAAACACTATTTGACCTAAACAAATTGTAAACTTACCTGTAAACAGAGAAACGACAATTAAAGCTGACTAACCGCTTCTCTGTTTACACTTACTTTAATAACTTAAATTTCAATATTTTTCAACAATCGTCCCACTCATTCCCTCTGGCGGTCCTTAGTTTCAACTACGCGTAATCACTCTTAACCACGCGCCAAGGGTGGGAATCACGACATATTTAGAATAAAGAAAATATATTTTCTTTACATATATATATATATATATATATATATATATATATATATATATATATATATATATATATATATATGGGTGTGCGCGTGTGTGTGTGGGAGAACGCTTCGTGGCAGCACGGGCCAGGAGGGACTCGGGAAGAAGTGATAGTGTGTGTGGTGTGTGTGTGTGTATACACACACACACACACACACTATATCACTTCTGACGTCTGATCAGCTGGAAGTGATTATCGAATCAGGAGTTTCGTTACCTCTTAATTTTTGGTATTGAAACTCCTGATTGGATAACGACGTCCCAGCTGGCTTACCTTACAAGTCACTATGTGTAATTCGGAGAATGAAGACTTCCGCGAGTCTTTTCACTGGAGCGTGCCGCCGCTTGTCCCGGTTGCCAGAGCTCCTCCGGGCGCGTTGTTATGACCGCTGCGAAAATTACGCCCTTAGCGCATCGAGGGCCACACACAAGCGCCGCGTGTTTGCGTTGCCACCGTCAACGCCCGTAAGCCCGCGGGCAAACACAATGGCGTCCTCTACTCTCGGTTATTATCATTATCGTCATTTCTGTTGTCTAACATTGTGCTGGTTAAATTCTTGATTTCCAAATGGCGGATACGATGCTTGTCAATTGATTAATCATAGCCGTGGTAAAGACAGCATCCAATGTCATTATTTTCTTCGGCCCGTCTGAGTTTTCCCACCACTTAACGACATTAGTCAGGTGTTGACGTCCATCGGTCGCCGCGTGCAATGGGCCTCGTAAATGTGAAGGGAGCTCCATCGCTAGTGCGCGACATCGCGGTCTCTCGCGTGTGTGTTCAATCGTTGCGGTAAGGGCGGTGGATGCACGCCGCGCACCGCCGCGCAGAACCACGGACAGTTAGCGCTGCAGGCGCGGTGTCGGACGCGGGCGACGGTTGCGACCTGGCGTGAATCGTGCGGCGCCACAGCAGCGCGCGTGAATCGTGCGGCGCGGCCGAAGTCTCCGCTTCCATACGTATCCTGTCCTGTCCTTTAGCTCGACAACCCGCTATGGGCCTTATCCCTGGCTTCTTGGCCATGAGATAAGGGTTCGTGTGGTTAGCACGAAGACATCCCTCCACCGTACATACCGGTCTTCATAACCTTAGAGTGGGCTTTTTCATCACACGGCAATAGATACCGGGGTATTCGTAAGGAAAGCGCATAGTGACAATTTTGCACCGGCATAGCGAGAATTTTTGGACCCGGGGTTGCGCCGTGGAAAGCGAGGACCAATGAACCACCGAGGGCGCTTCCATAGGCGTGCGCAGCTTAAAACAATAGAGCGCAACTGCATGTATGAACCCTCTTTTTCATTAAACGTTCATTACATATCAATGGTGAGATTATAAATCCACGTATGTCTATTTTGAGAAATTTTACATGAGCGCATAAAACAGCTTGAAAAAAAATAATTATTTCTTCCTATTTCTTGTCGATTCAACCGATGATTCATTTTCATTTTTAAAAGTGCACAGAATAAGAATGTAAGATATTTCGCTCCCCATTTCATTATTTTATTATTTATTAAGTCGTAAGGCACGCACGATGTTTTTTATAACTCTCCCTTATTGTATTGAGTGGTAATTGAATACATTGTTTGAGCTCTTATTTGTGAGAATAACGATGTTTTAACTCATGATGTGCAATTGTTTAGTGACTCTGAACGCACTTACATCTGATTTTTAACAGAAATGAGACTTGCGAGGTTTTAAAATCTGACCATCGATATGGCGTAAAATGGGAAATAAATAAAACATAGTACAAGTCGAAATGACAATGGAATGGAAATGAAATTTCTATTTCATTCAACAATATTTAAACAATACAGATCTATACAAAATCTTACGTGGATCCCACGATTTAGTGCGCTGGCTGCGCTCCTGAAATATGAGTGGAACTAATTTGGAATACTCTGCAGACGAAGTTTATGCAGATCTTTTGAAACGGTAAAATATCCGAACCTTTTATATACGGCAATTTTTTATCATACATACGTCAAACACTCTAAAACGCTAATACAAAATTAAGACACTTTATTGGTTACTTCGGTACCGACTGCAGCACTCGTGTGTTGCCTTGGGAACCAAAGATTCCGAAAAGCTCTTTTTCTTGCGAATTGAGAGAGTAACGCCCTCCTGAGCTCCGCTGCAGCGCGCGTATTAGTGCAATGCGGGACGGGACGACGTGAAGTCGCCTCTGGCAGCAACGCCCAGCGTTGCGGGGCTGAAGCTAGGGCCATGGAATGCTGAGCCACGTGCAAAGCCTCTTCGCCGGCTGCGGTTTTGAGAGACGCAAGGCGAAAACAGAGAGCGACGGACGCCACACTGTTCGGACAACGCGTAGTGAAATGAGCTCGGTGTAAAGTATTCGTGTGGTTGTCAAGTACGCGAGAGAGAATGAGATGGCTCAGTTGTCATATTAATATTACGTGGGTCTTATATTTCTTGGTTCTAATATTACCTGGTTCTTTTATTTTAAATAAAAGGAACCGAACTTGCCGACTAATGTCAGGCAGAGATTTCCCTTTCGGGAAAACGCTGTTCTGTTTTATAATGGCGCAAAACGTATTTGTGTTTTATAATGAATTACAAATCTTCAATAATATCGACATTAATATTGAAGTCGGTGCTACGTTTGCGTGGTCACACAAACATTTCCAAACTCTTAGTTCTCTCCCAAATGAATTTTCTGGCACTCTAATCACGTATTCAGTTGGTAATTTTTATGTATGTTATTACCTTCAGCGATATTGAAAATATTGACTCCGTGCATTAATGTCCGTAACATTGCGTTTAAAGTAGGTTTTTGTTCTCATTATTATTTTTCGAAAGCTTGTATTTGAAGGAGGGAAAGGAGTGAAATTTTACCACGTATTGAAATATATTTATGCGTCTGTTAAACCAACCCTCCCCCCGCCGTGTCCATCTACACAATTAAAACAGCCGTAACTTAAAGGAAGACTTTGTAACGTTACGAAAATCATCAGAATATTACGAGGGTTTATATCCTGATTATAACGGTATATTGTGTCAGATAAAATATTTTTTTGTGTAAGATTGCGGTATGTTAGTTTGTTTCACACTTTTGTTCTCCTGGAACTTTTTTGTAAAATTCAGTACCAATCATATTTATAAAGCAAAATTACATTTGTGTCTCTTCTATGGTAAGCAAAATGTGAAACTAATTATCTACAATTAATTCAATGGGGCATTAAAAGCGGTTCATTTTATCTTTCTGTATTAAGTTAGCTAGTTAATACATAATTATAGCAGTTACAATGTTTACTAAATTACAAATAGACTACTATCATACTTGTTATACCCATTAGCGTACTATCGTACATACTATCTAGTGCATTATCATGTATATTGTATATATCGCCTAACGTACTTTCTGGTTCGTATGTATCGTCTAACGTGCTATCTGGTTCACATGAGAAACAAAATGGCGGAAGCTTTCATTTACTCGGCACAACCATGAAGTGGCAACACGTGATTTCTCTCCGTGAACAGAAGGAATCTTACGAATTAGTCAATTTATTTATGCGTGTTGTATTATATTACATTACCCAAGCTATTCATCCTACAAGTTTTGTTACTTATTAATTCAAGTATTATAGAAAAGTTGTAGTTACATATTAGCTCTCGTGTGGTAACGTATAATATGGTCATTAATTGGATGTTTAACAATTAACATTAGGTTTAAAAGATTTTAGTTGCATTATATTGTTAGTAATCAAGATGCATTACGAATAATAATTAACAGGAAGTGGCAATTTTACATCCGATCTTTGACAATCGGTTTTGTGTCGAAAAACCGAATCGCTGCTTTATATCCGCTCATTGTTTAGCTGAACAAGCAATAGCAAGATGTTATCGCACAGGTCCCTGTGTCGTTCTTTTTATTTCGGCTTCGTGAATTCCCGAAGAGTATTACTAATTCCTTTGCAAGTTTGACACTCTTGCAACTTAACATTTTTTTTATATTTCAGGGTTGCCCAAACCTTAAAGCTCTGTGCGCGGCGTAATCCTATTCCGAGAAATCTCAGCTATAGGATAGGTGGTGACGCACCCTCGCCAAGAAAAAAATTATCTCGCGACCAAAGGCGAACAACGGATGTGGGGGCAGGGGCAGATAATTGCTGATCTTAGAACATTAAACACAAGGCTCAGAGCATCAATTGATGTCACTGCAGAGCCTCCGAACGGGAGATCCTAAGGTTTGAGTCCGGGCGGTGGCAGAATTTTTGACTCTACTTACATAGCAGATCGAATTCAGCCGCTTCCTGGAGGAGAATGCACGAGGCAAACTGGTCTGATCAGTAGTATAATGTGATTTCTTCGACCAACTCCAGGCGAATGCCGGAGCACCACCCTCAGAAATGGGCCTCTGACCCCGCGCGATCTTTCCTTCCTTCCTTCCCCTATCCTCACTTCTTACACTACACTACCACACAGCTTACACCTTGTAGGAGATACCTAGATGGGGAAACCCGCAAGCGGACTTGAATGACGACGAAAACTCACCATATAGCGGGGAACGCCGCCAGCTCTCGTAATAAAAACATGCATTACATTTACAGCACTAATGAACATAGTAGTTGATGCTCCCTAAATCACGAAATAATCGCACGGGTAAAACTGGAAATTTGTGTATTTGTGCACGCGCGTGCGCGCGCGTGTGTGCGCGCGAGGGAAAGAGGGGGGGGGGGGGGGGGGCTTCGGGATAGGTAAAACACAATACGCGCAAACCCCAGCGGGTAAAATGTACTGCAATCCGGAGCGTGTGTACGGGGCCGCTTTACTGTTCCGGTTTCGGTTTACGTCGCTACTTCTTGGAATGACGATAACTTCCCGCGCCCGAGCGCTCGGCGCGACTCCGCCTCGCAGGAACGCGTGACCTCCAGGACGACGGCGACGGAACGGCGGCGGCGGCAGCGGCGGCGGCAACGGCGTAGAGCCCTGATACGGGTGGCGGCGGCGGCGCGGCGGTGGGAGCGGACGCTTTGCGTCGCGCCGCGCTCAAGATAAGCGACGTCGCCACCTCCATCGCCGCCGCCGCCGCCGCCGCCACCGCCATCATCGCCGCCGCCGCCGCCGCCGCCGCCGCCGCCGCCGCCGCCGCCGCCGCCGCCGCCGCCACTGCCGCCGCTGTCGCTCGAGCTGAGGAAGGTGATAATGGGGGCCGCGACGGGTGTTCACGCCGTTTCAGGACTTTTCCTTCTCTTTATTACAGCGCCGCGGATACCGATGGCTGTGGAACTGAGTCGACGTTGTCGGGGCAGACGCGAAACGTGTACTTGTTCTCGCAGAGCTTGGAAGACAAGAGTTCAGTGCGCTTTCGTCGGTTCTGTGGAACGTAAAACGCGATGAAGTATTTATTCGTGCTATGTATTTACGTCTTGCTTTATATCTTGTATCGAATCTCTTACTTTCTTCTGCATTTCTTTTTATACAGATAGAATTTTTAAAATAGGACGTGTAAATTTGATTCATTGAATTACCGACAATAGCTCGTTTGCTTTGGTCACCGATCCTTTCTGTACGGCTTCTGTGCGTCTTCCTAACGGCACGGCGGCGGCGGCGGCGGCTTCTACGACGACGACCACAACAAAGAGGGCGACGCGTCACGCATTGGCCGGCGTTCAACTGACCCCGCTGGCGCGGTGCGCGGCGGCGGCGGCGGCGGCGGCGGCGGCGGCGGCGGCGGCGGCTGTGCGCACGAACGCGGGCGACTGTGCCGGTTGCAGAGCAGGCTTAGCGCCGCGCGTGTTTATTTTGTGTACCGCGCCGAAGCGAGGGAAGACGGTACGAATTGTACCATTTCTCTCTCCTCGGAGTCGTATCGCAATGTTACGCTTGTTTTATGATTATGAATTAGTGATTGCGTACCTTCGGGGAATGTAATAATAAACAGATTAATGAATAAAGACGAATGTGGAGTGTATCGAGTTGTGAAATAATAATAATAATAATAATAATAATAATAATAATAATAATAATAATAATGTCTTTATTAATGGCGAGGCTCAGGCCATAGGGCCTGCTCTTCCGTCTAACCACTGAATTTACATACATTTAGAGTAGTAACATTTTAAGAGGGGAGGACAAGCTGTACATTTACTGAAATATGGCGGTGGTGCGGAAATTGAACCGTATGAAAACTGTTGGCTCTATTTTTTTCATTACAGAATTAGTTTGAAGGCTATGTGAGCATAAAAGTAACTGACGGGTCTGCTGACCCTAGATTACATTCCACCACATCAAGTGCACAAAATATGGATAGTCGGCAGGAAAGTTCACTTTGGCGTTGCGTTGTCGAAAACCTCATACTGCACGTTCGTGTTTCTGGACTGT
This sequence comes from Gryllus longicercus, assembly GCA_038098605.1. Taxonomy (NCBI): domain Eukaryota; kingdom Metazoa; phylum Arthropoda; class Insecta; order Orthoptera; family Gryllidae; genus Gryllus; species Gryllus longicercus. The sequence continues at coordinate 220,540 of JAZDUA010000423.1, forward strand.
ACATTTAGGAGCGGCATTCTACTTTCCTTACTTGCTTTTTGGATGCAGTGACCGCTCGCACAAACGTTTTCTGCTTCCCTTATCAAAACCTACAAGAAAGGGCATCGTATATTATTCCATGACATAGTGGGCCACCCAGAGAACATTCGCGTCAGGAGGCCCTCAAATTCAGAAGCCGTGGTCAGTAGTATGGCGAGCGAAAGGCAATTCAGAGCCTTACTACTACCTGCAATGTATAGCGACGCGCGAAGTCTCGTCATTCTTGGATTTGCTTCTCGGGAACCGACGTAAGATTGGTTATTTCGTGTTTCCTGGTGCGTCAATTGCTGTGGTCATTAGTCTCGTAGATTTAGTGCATGTTTTAGTCCCGAGAGGTGGCGTTTTCCATCTCCCGCTGGATGGCAAGATCTGGCACCAACATACATGTCGGATTTCGGGTGTTTCCCCGTCCAGTAATCTCCCATCAGCCAAGCACCGCACCAGTCGGGACAACCTAGAGGTTGAGGCTCAGAAGCCCCCGACTGGTCTCCCGGTATATGTGGTAGTGTAAGTGTATGCAAGTCTGTGTGTATGTGTGTGTAATTAAAGGTTGAGGATAGGACAAGAAAGAGATGGGAAAGATCGCGCACGGTCCATGGCCCGTTTGTTAGGGGACTGCTCGGGCATTCGCGTAGTGTTGATTGTAGAAACCACGGAAAACTACCGATGAGAGCAGCTAGCCGCTAGAATTCTCCCCTACTCAGCGGATGAATTCGATTTTGCCATCTAGCTAGTTGGTATCAGATATCCTCCAACGGTTGGGATTCGAACTTTAGGACCTCCTGATCAGAGGCAGTGCAGTGACACTTAAGCGAGAGATTCTTTGAGAACAAGTGAACAAGGATAAAGAATAAATTATCTGTGTTTGTTCACGTAATACACTTACATCATACTGCACATCCATACGACATTTAGCAATGGCACCGTTCATTCTCTATGGTAAACTCAAAACAGCTTAATATCGCAATATACGAGAGCTTTTTCCCTTTGACATGTCCGTAGTGCACAAGTTGATATCATCTTTATAAAATTGTTATATTCTTGCTAATGGCTAGCCAATTCTGTTTCACTCTTCTCTGCTAGTATTCGGATGTGTAATTCCATTACATTCTTCATGAGAAAAGTAAAAACGTTGTTTAATTAAAGTGTTAATCATAATAAATTTTCATTATTTCATAATAAAAAAGGTTGAAAAAACAGTATATTTAGTTTTGTTACTTGGACAAGTCTGATAGTATAGGTCATTGATATCTTTGCAAAGTATGAATATTCCTTGTTACCAAAGAAGTTACAATTCTTAATGACATTTAACACCATTCGGTTCTCTGCTGCGCTCTGGTCGAGTCTACGAGTATTTGAAGCACGTCGGCATTGCGGTGCCACTGACAACTCGTAGATGCCGTTAAATTGATCTTCATGCGCGTCGCGTCCGAATTTTTGAAACGGCCAATTCCTACTTTACGCCGCTTCATATACTATAATAGGGAGTTTTAGCACACCATTTTCTTCATAAATCACGTAAAATTGAACGTTAGGATCTCATAACGCTAGAGTTAAAAAAAAGAGTTCTAGCGGCCTGGCGATATGCTTTTACGCATTGAAACTCTCTCACAATACTTTACGTATTATAACATGCAACTTTGTGGTTTGTCCTGAGGTGAACAAGCCAGACAATTAACTGTCTTATGTTTCAGAATTTTTGTTATGCATGCTAAAGAAGTTGTAAATAAATTGAAAGCATTGTTCAGCGTAGTTTTCGGTCGTTAGTTGGAAGACAGTGCAAGTACGAGGTAGGGTAGCTTGATAAGGAAATAAGACTTTTGAGAATTGATTTATTGAATATAGATAAGGAGTCAGTTTCCAATGTTATGGGATGTACTAAAACAAGGTGTATTGTATCAGATCGTCCATTTATGTCGTACCTCCAAGGGTCAATGATCGACCCATAGCAAATAATGCGAAACGTAATTGGCCATATTATGTTGAATTGTATTTCTATAATAGCGAGGTAAGTATGGCATGAATTTTCATTAAAAATTAGGAATCGGGTGTTGGCATGTATTTCTTCACTGCTCGAAGCTCTGGCACGACGAAATTTAAACAGTGCTGAGAAATAGTATCAGATGCAGATTCGACTTTTGTTAATTGTAATAACACTGCCACGCTACATTCGTGTGTCCGCATAGCACTTACTGTTCACAACGGTTCTACCGCGTAGCGACGCCGTCTACCGCGCAGCGACGCCGTCTACCGCGCAGCGACGCCGTCTACCGCGCAGCGACGCCGTCTACCGCGCAGCGACGCCGTCTACCGCGCAGCGACGCCGTCTACCGCGCAGCGACGCCGTCTACCGCGCAGCGACGCCGTCTACCGCGCAGCGACGCCGTCTACCGCGCAGCGACGCCGTCTACCGCGCAGCGACGCCGTCTACCGCGCAGCGACGCCGTCTACCGCGCAGCGACGCCGTCTACCGCGCAGCGACGCCGTCTACCGCGCAGCGACGCCGTCTACCGCGCAGCGACGCCGTCTACCGCGCAGCGACGCCGTCTACCGCGCAGCGACGCCGTCTACCGCGCAGCGACGCCGTCTACCGCGCAGCGACGCCGTCTACCGCGCAGCGACGCCGTCTACCGCGCAGCGACGCCGTCTACCGCGCAGCGACGCCGTCTACCGCGCAGCGACGCCGTCTACCGCGCAGCGACGCCGTCTACCGCGCAGCGACGCCGTCTACCGCGCAGCGACGCCGTCTACCGCGCAGCGACGCCGTCTACCGCGCAGCGACGCCGTCTACCGCGCAGCGACGCCGTCTACCGCGCAGCGACGCCGTCTACCGCGCAGCGACGCCGTCTACCGCGCAGCGACGCCGTCTACCGCGCAGCGACGCCGTCTACCGCGCAGCGACGCCGTCTACCGCGCAGCGACGCCGTCTACCGCGCAGCGACGCCGTCTACCGCGCAGCGACGCCGTCTACCGCGCAGCGACGCCGTCTACCGCGCAGCGACGCCGTCTACCGCGCAGCGACGCCGTCTACCGCGCAGCGACGCTTCCTCCTAGTCTTCCTGTATAATTCGATCAAACGTCTATCCCGGCGAAGTTCTTAAGAGCTAGGCTGCGTCGCTGTGCGGTAGGTGATATCGCTGACCGATAGGCGGTATTGCGGAGCGGTAGGCGGCGTCGCATGCGGTAAGCATCGTTCCGTATCGGTAGGCGCCGTCGCGAAGCAACAGGCTGCGTCACGGGCTGGTAGGGGTTACGCAGAGCAGTACGCACCGTCGCGCCGAATTGCGCATTAGGCAGCTTTGCGAAGCGGTATGCACCATTCGCTGCGCGGTAGGCGGCGTCGCTGCGCGGTAGGCGGCGTCGCTGCGCGGTAGGCGGCGTCGCTGCGCGGTAGGCGGCGTCGCTGCGCGGTAGGCGGCGTCGCTGCGCGGTAGGCGGCGTCGCTGCGCGGTAAGCGGCGTCGCTGCGCGGTAGGCGGCGTCGCTGCGCGGTAGGCGGCGTCGCTGCGCGGTAGGCGGCGTCGGTGCGCGGTAGGCGGCGTCGTTGGGCGGTAGGCGGCGTCGGTGCGCGGTAGGCGGCGTTGCAAAGCGCTATGCAGCGTCGCTGAGACATAGGCGGCGTTGCAAAGCGGTATGCGGCGTAGCGGAGCGGTAGGCGGCGTCGCTGCGCGGTAGGCGGCGTCGGTGCGCGGTAGGCGGCGTCGTTGGGCGGTAGGCGGCGTCGGTGCGCGGTAGGCGGCGTTGCAAAGGGCTATGCAGCGTCGCTGAGACATAGGCGGCGTTGCAAAGCGGTATGCGGCGTAGCGGAGCGGTAGGCGGCGTCGCTGCGCGGTAGGCGGCGTCGGTGCGCGGTAGGCGGCGTTGCAAAGGGCTATGCAGCGTCGCTGAGACATAGGCGGCGTTGCAAAGCGGTATGCGGCGTAGCGGAGCGGTGGGATGCGTCGCGGACCGGGGTCGGTGAGATATAGGCGGCGTTGCGGACACACGTAGCACGCTGAACATACGCAGCGCAGTGGACACGTAGGCGGTATTGCGTGACCTAGTCGCTAAGCGGTAGACGGCGTCGCTGAGCGGTAGGCGGTGTCGCTGCGCGGTAGGCGGCGTCGGTGCGCGGTAGGCAGCGTCGGTGGGCGGTTGGCGGCGTCGGTGCGCGGTAGGCGGCGTCGCTGCGCGGTAGGCGGCGTCGCTTCGCGGTAGGCGGCGTCGCTGAGCGGTAGGCGGCGTCACTGAATGCTAGGCGGCGTCGCTGAGCGGTAGGCGGCGTCGCTGAGCGGTAGGCGGCGTCGCGGAGCGTTAGGCGGAGTGGCTGAGCGGTAGGTGGCGTCGCTGAGCGGTAGGCGTCGTCGGTGAGCGGTAGGCGGCGTCGGTGATTGGTAGGCGACGTCGGTGAGCGGTTTGCGGCGTCGCGATATTTAGAAGGCGTCGCGGAGCGGTAGACGGCTTCGCGGAGTGGTAGGCGGGTTCGCGGAGCGGTAGGCGGCTTCGCTGAGCGGTAGGCGGCGTCGCTGAGCGGTAGGCGGCGTCGCTGAGCGGTAGGCGGCGTCGCTGAGCGGTAGGCGGCGTCACTGAGCGGTAGGCGGCGTCGCTGAGCGGTAGGCGGCGTCGCTGAGCGGTAGGCGGCGTCGCTGAGCGGTAGGCGGCGGCGCTGAGCTGTAGGCGGCGTCGGTGAGCGGTTCGCGGCGTCGCGATATTTAGGCGGCGGCGCGGAGCGGTAGGCGGCGTCGCTGAGCTGTAGGCGTCATCACTGAGCGGTAGGCGGTGTCGCTGAGCGGTAGGCGGCGATACTTCGCGGTAATCGGCGTCGCTGAGCGGTAGGCGGCGCCGCTGAGCGGCAGGCGGCGTCGCTGAGCGGTAGGCGGCGTCGCTGAGCGGTAGGCGGCGTCGCTGAGCGGTAGGCGGCGTCGCTGAGCGGTAGGCGGCGTCGCTGAGCGGTAGGCGGCGTCGCTGAGCGGTAGGCGGCGTCGCTGAGCGGTAGGCGGCGTCGCTGAGCGGTAGGCGGCGTCGCTGAGCGGTAGGCGGCGTCGCTGAGCGGTAGGCGGCGTCGCTGAGCGGTAGGCGGCGTCGCTGAGCGGTAGGCGGCGTCGCTGAGCGGTAGGCGGCGTCGCTGAGCGGTAGGCGGCGTCGCTGAGCGGTAGGCGGCGTCGGTGAGCGGTTTGCGGCGTCGCGATATTTAGGCGGCGTCGCGGAGCGGTAGACGGTTTCGCGGAGCGGTAAGCGACGTCGTGGAGCGGTAGACGACGTCGCTGTACGATTGTCGGCGTCGCTGTACGATTGTCGGCGTCGCTGTACGATTGTCGGCGTCGCTGTACGATTGTCGGCGTCGCTGTACGATTGTCGGCGTCGCTGTACGATTGTCGGCGTCGCTGTACGATTGTCGGCGTCGCTGTACGATTGTCGGCGTCGCTGTACGATTGTCGGCGTCGCTGTACGATTGTCGGCGTCGCTGTACGATTGTCGGCGTCGCTGTACGATTGTCGGCGTCGCTGTACGATTGTCGGCGTCGCTGTACGATTGTCGGCGTCGCTGTACGATTGTCGGCGTCGCTGTACGATTGTCGGCGTCGCTGTACGATTGTCGGCGTCGCTGTACGATTGTCGGCGTCGCTGTACGATTGTTGGCGTCGCTGTACGATTGTCGGCGTCGCTGTACGATTGTCGGCGTCGCTGTACGATTGTCGGCGTCGCTGTACGATTGTCGGCGTCGCTGTACGATTGTCGTCGTCGCTGAGCGGGCAGTGACGTCGATGAGTCATTGTCGGCATCGCTGAGAGGTACGCAAAATCACTGAGCGATTGGCGTCGTTGAGCGGTTGCCGGCACCTCGATGTCGAATGCGGCGGCGCCAAGCAGTAATAATCAATGTCAGTGAGCGCAGTAGTTTGTGTTGTTAGTCAGCACCTGATGAGATGACATGTCGTTATTTTTTTATTGCCGGTCGAGGTAAGGTATGTGCTGCGTGTGTGCTTGGTTGTCAGCATGGCCATGTGATTTGCGGTGTCGATGTATAATTCTGAAAATGGATGTGTAATACTGGGTCGCTGTATTCGGTGTCCATGCAGCGTAGGGGCACGCCATATCGCGTCACGACGCCCCATGCAGCGCAAGGGCCCCCCCAAACAGTGATGTTCTATTGCTATGGAGTATTTTACACCGTTGTGCGTCCTATTGAGCCACTATAATTCGATTTTAGACTAACGATTAGCGAACTTGAGCATGTGCAGTGTAGTTCTGTTCAGTGTTTTGGGAAGGTGCGCATGCGCCTGTTGCAAATATTCCGAAACGCTGAGGAAGCACGGAAATCGGGTCTATATTGTATTTATCGTTGCCATGGGGCATTTGATTTTGCCACGGGCTTTGACGTTACTCTGCAGTATGAGACGGCTGTTAGAGGATATGTGGCGCTGTTATGAGGTATGTGACGCATCTACGAATTAGTTGACGTCGCGATGTATTTTTCTCCGCTGCCAATACCCGTCGTCACGTGGTATTGGACGTCCCTACTACGTATCTGGCGTCTTATTGTATTCGGCGTCGACCCATGGTATTTGCCGTTCCTGTTGATCGTAGTGGGCCTCCTTACGAGACAGTATGCGTAACTGCTTCATGTTTGTATCTATTGACAATGAGTAGGGTTCCTGTCAGCAGTACAGGGGTGGCAATGATGAATGTGCATGTGAATGTGCATTTTTCAGTTTGGCTGCACGGTATTGGGAGTTACTGTTCTCTGTTCGGCTTTGCTGTTCTCTATTCGACTTTGCTGTTCTCTGTTCGGCTTTGCTGTTCTCTATTCGGCTTTGCCGATCGCTATTCGCATTTGCTGCTCGTTCTTCCGATTTGCTGCTCACTGTTCGACTTTGCTGAATGCTATTAAGATTTGCTGCCCTCTTTTCATTTTCGCAGAGCATTATTCGGCATTTCATTGCGTTATTCGGACTTGCTGCGCAATATTAGGCTTTGCTACACTCTTGTCAGCATTGCTATGCTCTAGACGGCATTGCTACGCGCAAATCGGCATTGGTACGTTTTAGTGGGCGTTGCTACATTAGTATATATTGCTACGTTCTTGTTGGCATTTCTACGATTTAGTCTACGCAATATTTCGCGTTTTGTGTGCGCTAGTCGGCATTGCTCCGTGCTAATCGGCGATGTTATGCTCCAACTGGTGTTGCAACGCGCAATACTTGCGTAGTTTGCGTTGTTACGCTGTAGTCGGCGCTTTTGCCCGCCATTCGCTATTTCTGTGCGTTTGTCGTCCCCACGCTATACGAGGCGTCGTTACTCTATATTCGGCGACGGTACACTGTATTCTGCGTTGCTAAACTCTATTCAGCACGATAAGCTGTATTCACCCTCACTACAAATGATTTGCCGTTGTTTCACCGTTGCAACGCAAAGATGCTGCTTTGCAATACTAAGATGATTTTTTGCGACGCTCCTGTTTATTCGGTGTCGCTTACTTCTATTTGGCATTGCTTCTCTGTAGTTGGTATTGCAACTGGCGACTCTACTTTGTATTTTGCGCCACTACTCTGTATTCAGCCACTCCACTTCGTATTCGGCGCCACTACTCCGTATACGGTGACGCTAATCTCAATTCGGCGACGCTATACTATATTCGGTGTCGCTACTCAACGCAGCGGCAGTAATCTATATTTTAAAACACTGTTCTGTGTACGAAATCGCTACTCTGTATTCAGCGTCGCTACTCTGCACTCGGCGTCGCTATTCTGTGTTCGATGAAGCTACTTTGTATTCAGGGCCGCTCTCCTGTACACTGTTGCTACGGCTGTATTTGGCCTCGCTACGCTGTAATTGGGTCCCCGCACATTATTCAGCATCGCTAAGTACAATTTCGCCTGGTTTCGCTCTGTTGAGCGACATTGCGCCTCTTCGACCGTTATTGGATTGTTTTCGGCGGCGCAGCCGTATATGATACAACGCTGCACCGTTTTGAGAGTCAGCATACGGTTTTCGACGTCCGTAAACAGTATTCAGCGTCATTGAGAAACACTGTGCTGTATTCGGCGTCACTTCTCTGTGTTCGGCGTCTATTCGCCGTGGCTGTGCTCTATTCGCCGTGGCTGAGCTGTATTCGGCGTGGCTGTGATGTATTCGGCGTGGCTGCGCAGTATTCGGCGTGGTTGCGCTGTATTCGGCATGGCTGCACAGTATTCGGCGTGGCTGCCCAGTATTCGGCGTGGCTGCGCAGTATTCGGCGTGGCTGCGCTGTATTCGGCGTGGCTGCGCTGTATTCGACGTGGCTGCGCAGTATTCGGCGTGGCTGCGCTGTATTTGGCGTGGCTGCGCTGTATTCGGCGTGGCTGCGCTGTATTCGGCGTGGCTGCGCTGTATTCGGCGTGGCTGCGCTGTATTCGGCGTGGCTGCGCTGTATTCGGCGTGGCTGCGCTGTATTCGGCGTGGCTGCGGTGTATTCGGCGTGGCTGCGCTGTATTCGGCGTGGCTGCGCTGTATTCGGCGTGGCTGCGCTGTATTCGGCGTGGCTGCGCTGTATTCGGCGTGGCTGCGCTGTATTCGGCGTGGCTGGGCTGTATTCGGCGTGGCTGGGCTGTATTCGGCGTGGCTGCGCTGTATTCGGCGTGGCTGCGGTGCATTCGGCGTGGCTGGGCTGTATTCGGCGTGGCTGGGCTGTACTCGGCGTGGCTGCGGTAAATTCACCGTCACTGCGCAGTATTTGGAGCAGTATACACTGCATTCGGCGATACTGCATTGTATTTGCCCTGGCTGTAATCAGTATCGCTGCCCTGTATTCGGCGTCGGTGCGCTTTATTTGGAGTTACTGTGCTCATTCTGCGACGCGGAGATCTTCCTGCGACGCTGAATGGTATTCGGCGACGCTAAAAGGTGTTGGGCGTCCCTGCGTGTAATTCGGCATCTCTGCGCTGTTTGGGACCTCGTTACGGAGTATGTAATGACTAATCCTAATGGCTACACTGGCGTCACTACGTTGCACACGCCGCGCTTAGTGGGCTGGGATGGGCTGTACTAGTCTTCTCTGTAGTGTATGGGGCGTTGCTACTCATTATCGAACGTAGCTGCTCTGTATGAAACGTCATTACGCTAGAGGTGTCATCCAAAAGCTCGTGCTTAAGTGTCGTTACATGGTATGGTGCTCCACTGTACTGTGTAAATGGCGTCTGTACGTTGTACTTGCCGTCGCTACGTCGGTGCGCGCTATGGGATGTCGCTGCTCTCTATGGTACGTCGCCAGCATGTGCGGAGCGTTTCTACGCTATATAGGACGTCTCTGCGCTGAATGAAACGTCTTTTTGCTATAACTTCGCTGAGCTGTACTGGCCGTCCCTGCTCTGTAGCGGGTTTCGCTACTATCTACGGGAAGGGTCACACTGCAGTGCACTGGTCATTTCTGCAATGTATGGGATGGTACAACACTGTTTGGTACCTCACTGAGCTATATGGAACGTGGCTATCCTGTATTTTGTGTTGCTGCGCTGTATGGAAGCGCTGCGCGGCTGTGCTTATTTTTGGGCGTCTTCGAGGTAGTCGTCGCCGTCTACGGGGTAGTCTGCGCCGTCTACGGGGTAGTCGGCGCCGTCTACGGGATAGTCGGCGCCGTCTACGGGGTAGTCGGCGCCGTCTACGGGGTAGTCGGTGCCGTCTACGGGGTAGTCGGCGCCGTCTACGGGGTAGTCGGCGCCGTCTACGGGGTAGTCGGCGCCGTCTACGGGGTAGTCGGCGCCGTCTACGGGGTAGTCGGCGCCGTCTACGGGGTAGTCGGCGCCGTCTACGGGGTAGTCGGCGCCGTCTACGGGGTAGTCGGCGCCGTCTACGGGGTAGTCGGCGCCGTCTACGGGGTAGTCGGCGCCGTCTACGGGGTAGTCGGCGCCGTCTACGGGGTAGTCGGCGCCGTCTACGGGGTAGTCGGCGCCGTCTACGGGGTAGTCGGCGCCGTCTACGGGGTAGTCGGCGCCGTCTACGGGGTAGTCGGCGCCGTCTACGGGGTAGTCGGCGCCGTCTACGGGGTAGTCGGCGACGTCTACGAGGCAGTCGGCGACGTCTACGAGGCAGTCGGCGACGTCTACGAGGCAGTCGGCGACGTCTACGAGGCAGTCGGCGACGTCTACGAGGCAGTCGGCGACGTCTACGAGGCAGTCGGCGACGTCTACGAGGCAGTCGGCGACGTCTACGAGGCAGTCGGCGACGTCTACGAGGCAGTCGGCGACGTCTACGAGGCAGTCGGCGACGTCTACGAGGCAGTCGGCGACGTCTACGGGGTAGTAACGCGAAACATCGTTTCTGAAGGGTAGTTGTTTTCTGTGAGAGTTGGACAGTTTGGGAGGACGCCCTTTTCCTCTCTCACGACGAATTATGGACCGGATTATGGCCTATCGCCCCGTTAATAAATCCATTATAGTGAGCTTGGCTGTGTACTAGTCGGCTTGGCCGAGCGTATTCTCATTTTCTGCATTTGTCGACAAGATAAACTCGGGTCTGATAAACAAGATGTCTTTCTGTCGCTGTAGATATGGCTATGGAGACCGTGTACGAAATAGATTACTTTGAGCTATTTTTGCTTTCTTCTCTCGGCTCCTTGTTGGACTACGTCTGAACTTGCAGATCACCCGATAATAAAAGCAAAATAACTTTTCAAACGTTGTGTTTGTAATTTAAATTCTTGGAATATTCTTAGTAACATCGAATGTGATTGTGGTGAAACTCAGGTAGAATTACGGACAATTATTTAAAACATTTGTAATTAAATAAGTTTTCTTTAGCACTGATTAGAGGACATTACGTATTTTAATCAGGGAAAATATTTTTACAGTCTGACAAAATGGTGTTGAATTTTATATTAAATTGTAACAGTAAACTCGTCATCAATATTTTTTTAGATTCCTTAAAAACGTTTAATGCGTTTATTCGTGTATTGCTTTGAAGTACTTGAATCTAATTTCGCTTCCATTTCGAATATTTATTGCATTTTTTGTGATATTAATGTTTCAGTTCTTTCAAATTTTCAGGTTTAGACATTATTTATTTAATAAATCACAAAATTGTATTAAAAATACTCTTCAATTATAAAATAAATTAATTTATTTTCACGAGAGTAGCAGAGTTTTTTTTACTTCGACTGCTATTTCTGTGCTATAGACGTCTAATTTACCTAAGTTCACTGGTCTGGCCTAATTAGAATATTGAATCTGTAACAACAAAATAATTCAAAATCATTTCTTTTCGTATTCTATAATTTTCTGGGGATCGTTTTTTTTATTAATCGTGTGATGGCGTTTTCTTTTTAAAGTATTACATCATAAGCATTAAATCACACACACACTCGATATCAAAAAGGAAAAAATGTATGTAATATTTCCGTCTTGAAAAAATCCTCGGCTAATTCAAAATTTACAATACAAACGCTAAAAATACTTTACTTCACATTTTCGACATCGCAAATAGAACAGTGCCAACTGCCAACTGTTCCTACAGTCAAAAAGAGTATTGCCGACATCTCTATATCAATTGCAGAAACGTGTAATCGAATCAGTCGCTGTCTGGAGGATAATTCTTCCTACCGACGGCTCTGATCGGTAGTTTTCCGAGGTTTCTCTGATCAACATCAGGCGAATGCCGGAGCTGTACCTTAACAAACGGGCCACGGACCGCGATCTTTCCCTCTTCCTTGTCCTATCCTCACCCGTTACTTACACACAGTTACACTAACGTGCACAACACTACCACACACGTCGGGAGACCGGTTGGTAGCTTAGAGCTTGCCCCGGCTGGGGCGGTGCCCTGCTGGTCGGAGATACCTGGTTTCCGGAAAAACCCCGCTAGCCGACGGTAGGTCGGCGTCGGATCTCGCCATTCAGCGGACCAGAGTTATATCTCGCCATTCAGAAGACCAGAGCTACCACCCGAGGAAAAACCTTGCACTGCCCTTACGGGACTAATAACTTTAACAGTTGACGCGCCCAGAGTCAACAACCATCAATCAATCAATCAGAAATGAACGAAACTACTAGCGGCAAATTTAAGAGAGTTTGTACATCTCCCTGGTGCGTATTTGGCCTGCAACCACCCTACAGGACAAATGCAATGGCGGCGTATGCTCCCGCCTTACAATGGCGAAGCCGCCTTCAACAGGGTCTGGGTGGGTTTGTTATTCGCAGTCATCGCCGCCGCCACGGCGTCTGGGCCGGCCCCGCGCGCACGGAGGCCCCTGGCGTGCCCCGGCGGTCTCGCTAATCTTGTTCCCAGCGCAGTTACAGTCGTTGTCTGATTTATATGGCCATTACGTGTCGGGGAGCGCTGCCCCTACCTCTGCCGTCCTCGCTCTGCGGTCAGCGCGCGCTCATTCGCCCTCGAGGCCCGTCCTTACGCTCGCCCCGCGCCGTCCTCTTTCTCGTCCTCCTCCGCCTCCTGCTGGCGTCGCGGCCGACGCCCCTCGCCGACCATTGGAGGCGGCTCGGGCTGCCCAGACCCCGTGAGCCGGCCAATTTATCGGGCAAAGCGGACATTCGTTAATTTTTTCGTCGAAGAATACGACGCCGAGAATCGAGCAGTTAGCCTTAGGTTTAAAGTGATACCTTCTGCCTGGATACTGCAGGACACATTACGGAAGGTTCTGTCTGTGGGCATGTCAGTTGTCTAACTGCCGCATATCTCTTCATCTGTTCGTTTGCAGTTGGGTCGTATCGCAATCTCTTCGGCTGTTGAAAGTACAGTGCGCCACGAGAAGTAATTGAAAATAAGACGAGCCGTGTTATTTGAGCTTCTTAAAAAAATTCATTTTTTACAAATATTCTGTTACATATTATGTTTGTGGTAAGTATTATGTATAATTTAAAACGTAGACTTGAATATGAACCATACTACGCGACTGAGGGATGCTTCTCTGTATATCTTTGAAGTAAACTTCATTTTTTTTTCTGAACTGTCGCTTTGATTCTAAGTCCAATTCGACTATACCCTACAAAGGTAGCAGTATAAATTATTTTGCGGGTTTTCCCACCGAGACACATTTAGTGCCTCGGGGGAGTTACCGCTTGTCGCAGCTTTCGCTTGTCGGAGATTTTCGGACTCAACTGCCATACGATATTGGGAGATCGGCATTTCGCTCGACGCGAAGAATTCGAAAGAGGATTAGATAGGGACGGACGCGCGGTCCGTATTCTAGGCTACTGCTTCAGCTTTACCCTGGAAGCTGAAGATCAGGGAAACTACTGATCAATGCAGTACTGCTTCGAATTTCTTTCTTGATGCCACATACTCCCTGATGGAAGTAGATTCCTGGCATCTTGTTGGAATCTAAGTCGCTATCTCTACACACGGGTATGTTCGAAACCTTGAGGCTCTGGCTTTTACACTCGCCGCTACCGGTGACGGTATGTCATTATCGTTTAGTAAAATTAGTTTTAATTTACAATTTATTAACAAATCGACACAACTTTGACATTTAGCGCAACTTCATCTACAAGTGGCTTAGGTTTATTATATACACCGTAGAGAAGTTGCAGTTTATATATTTCTATTGCATCTATGAATGTGCGCATACCGGGAAGAATTTTACAGGTGGAAGTTCAAAACGGGGCGGATCGTACAGCTTCATGTAGGACTGCTTTCCGACGTAGACTTTCAAATCGTCATCTACCGAACATTAATTTCGTGATGTTCACACGTCTAAAAACGTACTCTAGTTTATAAACGGTTCTTAATCTACACGAGTCATAATAATGCCGCACCGACCGTACAATGTTTAGTCGATACGACGAACGTTCTCCAAATTCAAGGAATTCGCTTGACCTGAAAAACCGTCCCACTTGTACACAGTCTTTCAGTAGCAGCACGTCAACGATAATATACTGAATCTATAGACGCCGTTCGCTCACGGCGTTGCACAAACGTCACCAGTTCCGCTACTATCGGGCGCGTCGGCGCTGGCGCCAGTCATCCGACGTCATCACCACGCCGGCGCCAACTATTACAACACAGCGGGCAGTTTGTTTTAATTCCCAAGCGGTTTACGTTACGCCCGTGTCCCGGTCCGTACGCCGCCGCCGCCGCCGTCGTGTTGAGCGGGGCTGCGATGCTGCCGCTGCAGCGCGCTGACGGCGGGCGGCGGGCGTTGTCTCGCTCGCGCCTGCGGCGTCGCGACGACGGCGTCGGGGAGGTGAGGGGCGACGGCGCCGGTGGCGGCGCCCAGGCTGGGAAGCGGCTGCGCGGGCGGCGCGTGGCGGCGGCGGCGGCGGCGGTGACGGCGGCGTGGCGGGCGCGGTGCGGCGTGGCGCCGGGGCGGGGAGCGTGCCGCCATATTATATTCAAATAAACAGGCGGGCGGGCGGGCGGGCGGGCGGGCCGCGCCATGCATGACGTCAGCGGGCGCCCGCGCTCGCCGGCGAGGCGGCGGCGGTGGCGGTGGCGGCGGCGGCGGCGGGGGCGGGCGGCGACGCAATAGCCCAGGCGGCGCGATGCCGTGCCGTTCCGCGGCGCGCCTCACGATGCGAGACAAACCCCGGGGGCGCCTGATCGTCTCGAGGTTGCTGCGGCGTCGCGCCTGACTCCGTCGCCGCTATTGTTCCGACAATTGGGACCTTCACGGCTTCTGCATGCCGACGTGTGTAGTCGCACGACGGCTCGTGGCCACCATGCGTCTTCCACGCTTTTGCCTTGGGGCAACGAGTAGTCGAGTGTACGCTTCCAGGATACACCGAAATAACAACAAAAACATGAACATAACAAAAAATAACTTTCGATACTACAAGCTCACAACAGTTTTATTGGGACCTTGAAAAGTGAAATACATTCTTAGGGAATAGAAAAAAGGTTGTTCATTCATATTTTTCTTCTTGTACTATTGAAACTGTAACTTTATTATTAACTCGTGTAAGCCAATTCTAAATATAACTTCAAATTTACTTCCCCCTTAACATGTCACACACAAACTTTTTAAGTGTTGTTGACAGTAATAAATAAATGACATTTTAAATATACATATGAATGCAAAAAGGCTCTAATAGTAAGAGGTATTTTAACTCTTTATTCTTTCGTTGTACACCGCTGTACCGACGACACAAACGTTGTACTAATCCAAATGCATTGGCGTCAGGCATTAATTATAATTTTTCATTGTAGATTTTTCGTTCTTGCTCGGAAAGTAATATTTCACATTCTAGTAATGTTCCCAGAACATTGCTATAAATGAGTTCGTAAACATTTCCCGTATTTATTTTACCCGCGTGGGTTTACGCATCTCGTTTTAACTACACCCGAAGGGTCCCATAGACCCCCGGATTTATCCGCGAAAATTTGCTTGTCTTCTCGCTTTCTTTTCGAAAGATCTGTCTTCCAAGAACAGATTTTATTCAGAAAAAACCTATCATCAAAGTGATAGTAATAGGAAATCGACGGAAAAGTGTTGGTCTTTTGCAATTTTCAAAAATTAAGGAATTTTAACAAAAATGAGAACTGTGCCTATTTTTAAGCACGCTATGCACTATCCCAGGTAAATGTTAGTTAAAAATATTTCGAGCCATTTTTTAGAAACTTTTGAAAATGCTCTAGTGGCTCCATGTATAGTACCCCCAATAATCAAAATACCTTTTTCAAACTCAGAGGATCTCGAGTTCGTCCAAATTGATCGAGGGATATTAATTTTGGAGGAAATCTTCTGAACGGGTTAGGCGTTAGCGTTTACCACAGACTGACGGACGAACAGACGTTTTGCCGTCAACTAATGTTTCGGTATCAAGGACCCACAAAACGTGGATTCAGACTACACGAGGTGTTAATGGAAGTAATTTACTACGCAAAGGAACACGATTTATCCACTTTTTCGATATTGGGGTTCCCACAATGTTCGTTTATTTGTCGAAAAATCGCGGAGCTGATTACACATACTTTCCCATTA
Organism: Gryllus longicercus; assembly: GCA_038098605.1. Classification (NCBI taxonomy): domain Eukaryota; kingdom Metazoa; phylum Arthropoda; class Insecta; order Orthoptera; family Gryllidae; genus Gryllus; species Gryllus longicercus. The sequence continues at coordinate 236,462 of JAZDUA010000423.1, forward strand.
CTGCGTAAATACGTAGTAATGCGAGAAAGTAAATTCAGGCCATCGTCGTATAAAACTGAAGCAGAGCGCGTACATGGAATCATGCAGTGTCTAGTCAGATATTTGTTAAAATGTTATACAGGTAATTATGGAACTATTTAGACTGAAGACGTCACTACTTTATATTTCATCTACAATGAAAATAAGATGATTTTATGCGAGATATCTTGCATTGGAAAGGATGCTCGTAGATTTTTAGATTGTCTGCGATATCGCTTTGCCATGTATTCCCATATTTATCTGATATTATTTTAATAATATAAGATTTTAGCCCAGCAGTAGGGCGAAACAGAGTATTGTCAAAACCAGATAATTGTGCTGGATATTATGTTTGTTTAATTGGGTGGACATTTCTCGCTGACATTTCTTGGGAATTATCGCTTCTCAAACGTCCTGGTCGTTGAGCTTATGTTAACAGGTTAGGTGAACCGCGATCTCCTGTGATTCCGTGTTTTACAGTTAGTTCTTTCTGAATTGCTAAACATTCCTCGGAAATGTGGAAATACTGGAACATTGGAATCTCCAATTCGTCCCAATTCAATGAATTATTCAAACTGAATAGAATTCATCGTTGTGTATTGAAATGCACATTACTAATTATCACTTTCCATTGCTAAAAACCAACTTTCTAGAGCGGTCCAGTTAGAACAATCCTTGCCCCAGCCCATTAACGCTACGACTTACATCTGAATACATTTATGATCCCAATACTGACTACTCATAATGGCATTATGAAGAAATTGGACTGTTTCCCAGCTCACAATAAACCTTTGATTTATGAGAGTATAACAATTATCCTCTTACTTGGTTTGTACATAACTCCAGTTCTGATTTCTTCGCTCCTCTGACTTCTTACTTATCCTGGCATTAATTTACACCTATTTTATGCCCTACATATAGCCATTGCGTCTTTTGAACACGTGTACAGAGTTAGACATTTGTCTCCCGGGCCATCGAGTCGTCAATAGCCCAGGTGCTGCCCATCCGGTCGCTCGACACGTCGGCCATTGCCGTGGGAGTTTTCCGATTTATTTCGTCCTAGAAACGAGCCTTTTTTCTTTCGTTGTGTTGGTTTCAACACTTCTCTTCCTAGTAGTAAAAAAAGGAATTAAAAGGGATATGTTCAAGTTAGGAATACAGTTTGCAGCTGGCAATGATCCACTTTGAAACAAAGGGAGTTTGTTTTGACTGTTTATTGAAATATCGATGTGCAAGAAAGGGTCATTATATGCAATAGTAATTATTTGTGGCCTGTGTCATGCGAGATCTCCCGATGTGTCATCCTGTGAAAACACTCCACAATAACAGACCATTAATAATTTCGTTTTCAGAATCCAGTGACATGCGTACCTGTGTCAATGATTAAACGTAAATTGTACACTAGAGACGCCTGGTAAATTGATAATTATTTCATACGTTCGTAATTGCCAATCAAGTTTGCGTAAGAACCAGAAAAATCCAGGTTTCAAAATTCGATGATCATATTTTTTCCGTGGCAGCACAGATCAGCTCCCATTAGAAAATTAGCACATACAATCTTCCCCACGTATCTGGTGCAAGTTTCTATAACCTTGGTCTTGATATTGCACCCCTTCACCCGCCTCTCGTTCCATATATTTCGTAACAGTTGGGCTTGCGTTAGATAACGTCATAACCCCCCCTTCCCATATAATATCCCTACAACCATTGCAAGTGTGGTGCAACACCGATCCAGAATTATTCTTATCTGAAGGAACCGATTAGCTAGTACCCCTTCTAAAATAAATTGCCTAGCAAAATTCGAGTGACAGTGGCGGAGTCACGGAGCGGAGCGGAGTCACGGCCATACCTCCCCCTAAGCAGGCTTTTTTGTTGTAATTTTACTATTAACAATTACGATTTATTGAACGCATGTTATCCGCAGGATGTTCTCCGTAATAAATTCTATGTTTATTTCTTTCAAGCAGACAGTTTTATTCATTATTTCTCTATTATTATATTAATTTCCAATATTTAGAGCGGACTCTGAATATAAATTTCCGTTCCTTTTCCCGAAATACATTCCCGTTTCCACCCCTGAGAAGTGGCACGTTGCTGGAACGCCGAGTCGAGGCGTGGGAGGGATGAGGGAGCGGCAGCAAAAGCGTCCGCTGGCTACCGCGGGCTGCGTGGCGGGCACCTCGCGCTGTCGCGGCCGCCGCCGCCGCCGCCGTTCGCTATCGATTGAGGGCGGAGGGCGCCTCGGGCTGGCGACGGCCGCTGCGGTCCCGCGCCGCGCGCCACCGCCACCGCCGCCGCCGCTGCTGCCGCTCAGATTAAAATATGCAGGCGCGATCTGTAAGTGGCGGCAGGCACGTCTGCGCACGGGATGCTTGGAGTAACGTTTCCGCACTCTTTGTTTTCTCGCCTTTCGCTTGACTGGCTATTAAAGCAAGCTAGTACTTCAAAATAGCAGATATCGTATTGGAATAATATTAAATAGAAATATCATCTTGTGAACGACTGTGTTGAACTACTAATAGTCCTGAATGAATTCGAAGTTCAAATTTGAGCTGTGTGGTGAAATATATTATTTCTAATTTGTGTCGTTCTCTCATTATTTAAAATTATAACTAAATTAGTCCATAAAACTAATGGCTTGACTTTAATCGGTACGTATCTCCTCTTTACTAACAGAAACTCTTTCAGTCATAATCCACAAATATTCTTGAATGTAATATCTATCCTTTTTGCGATGCATCATGAAACAGTTATCCCGTAGTATTGTTTTTCGTCGAATCCCAGTGCTGATAACTGTGTAAATAAAAACTTTTCCTGATTGAAATGTGTCTGCTACTGCCGTGATGAGCAGCATTGTAATGTGTGCCCAACCGCGTGATCTCTTGACATACCTGGATGGTATTATTATCACAAACGTTTATAAAGTTGTCCCTAAACCCGAAGTCAGCATCATCGAAGAAAGCTCAGCTACAACTATGTAAATTAGCGTTTATACAAATAATGCGTAATCAGGTCAAATTATTAAATCATTCCAAAAATTCTTTCAACAAAGATCGGAAAAGGCTATACTTTCGTACAAAAAACAAACTATTCGATTAGTTAAGTGTAGTAGTCTGAAATACTTTCATCAGAAAAGTACTTTTAGAGTGCAGTTCCTTAAAAAAAAACTTACGGTTCTCTTGAGAAGTAATAGTCTGTTAAACCAGTACAATATTATGTAAAGTGGGTAATGAATCTATGAGTAGAAGAACTTGTAATACAGGTATTAATTCAATGGTCTACTATTGTGAAAAGACATTTCTGTTTTGCTTCTATTCGCTTATTCACTATTCTCTTCTTATTATAAGAGGAGAGATAAAATGGTATATGTTGCTGATTTTAGGGGCGTCTCCTTGTGCTAGGCCAAATCGATATAATTGTAATTGTAAAAGTTAGAACGTTATATGTTGGTAAATACGAACTCGTATCACTTAGGTTTTACGGAACTTTAAGTCAGGAAAACTAAATAAGAGTACTGTTATGACTTCATGTGTACTTATTTTAAATTTTAAATTCCATCCACTCGTATCCAAAGGATCTCTTATTTTTGCTTTTTTTGTTTTTATGATAAGCGTTAAATAATTGACCAATGGAATAGAAGAGTTAATATTATCTATAAACTCTGAAGAGAGTTAAATATTCCATTCCAAAACGCAAAAGTCCATTCGTATGATTAATACGAGTCGATCGCAAATCACTATAAGACGAATTTATTTTTTTTATTGTTTCGTAAATACACATGCGCAAGTTGACCTATGTGAACTTTGTTGTTTTCTTTATAACAAAAAATTCCAACACATTCTGCTTTTACCATTATTTTACATTGCACAACACTTAAGCTATGGCATGAAGTGAATGTTTTGTATACTTTTTTGTTCTTAGCGATGTAAGCTAATAGTGGTGAAAGTAATAGCCACGTAATGAATACTAAGCTAAGCAATCACTATGTTTTGTACACTAAAACTCAAACAGCATTCGGTCTGAAGTGAAAGTTGTGACTATTTTAGAATTGTCGAAGAAATTGCATGTGCGCTTTTGAGAACAAATGGCTGACGTTTTCAGCAAGTTGATTGTAACGATCCAGAATCATGGTCAGTTCACGTCTACTCAACTTAAAAATTCGTTGTGGCCGAAAACATCGCAAAACAAGGCATTCGCCGTAACCCCAAACATTCCTGTTGACACAACTAAGCAAATACAACGGTAGTTTTGTCGCGTTGGTAAAGGCGTTTGTACGACTCAGCTTCGCTCCTACTTGTGTGGAGAAATTTCCCGTTCGTTATAGTTGGTTCTTGTTTCGAATTCAAATATTATCCTCCAGTATTTGTAATTTGGTAAGTCACAAGCTTCAATGTAAAGGCATATTAAGAGGAAATACAATCTGTTCGTACAAGAATCTGTTTTTGTCGTTAAAGTTTTTTTTGTGGTGTATTTAAATTGCCTTCAAACGATTTCACCTCGTACAAAGGCATACGTTTGTAGAACGATTATTCAACGATTTAAACTACGAAGTGCCTACTAAATCAAAGACATACCCAGCTAAAATTTGAGGCATTGTAGTTACCAATGTGCAGTCTCATTAATACACGGGCAAAGCCCTCCTTCCTCTTGTTCACGTAATTTCAAGTGCGTATTGACTCATAATACACAGGATGAAGAAGTAAGACCGCGTGCGATCCGTGGCCCGCTTATTAGAGTACTGCTCCGACATTCGTCTGGTATTGATTGTAAAAACCACACCGACACAGACACCGACACCGACATCGGCTGAATTCGACGTAGCCATCTAGCTAGTGTCGAAAATTCGCCCTCATCGGGACTCGAACCCAAGGACCTCCCGGTCAGACACGCAGCCGGAGCAACACGTGTCACCTGATCCATCTCAGCCGCTAGTAAAAAAAATCGATTTTGCGATCGTCTCGACCTGACGCAGCGACGCGTGTGCTGCGCGTGGCCCCGCCCCATGTCTCGAAGCGAGCCATTTCGCCGGCGGCCGCTCGCTGTCCTCGCCCGGCAGCGCTGCGGCGCGTCGGCATCGGAAAAACTGATCGTGCGCGAAGCCCCACGCGAGCCGTCGCATCGCCGCGGCTCGGCGGAAACCCGCCCGCCGCGGCCTCGCCCAAACGGTTCCGCGTGCAGTCCGCCCGGAGGCGGCGCGGCGGTCACGGCGGAGCCGATTTCGGTCGAAGCTGAGCGTCCTTCGATGATGCTGACTACGGGTTGAGGGACAACTTTATAAACTTTTGTGATAATAATATATGCCAGGTTTGTCAAGAGATCACGCGGTTGAGCACACATTACAATGCTGCTACGGCAGTATCAGCCACATTTCAATCAGGAAAAGTTTTTATTTACACATATATCGGACGTCGGACGTTGTCGTCCACATTGTGCCGGATTCCTTCAAACACGGGGGTGGTAAATGAAGCGAACCCGGACGACCACTTCCGGCGGCCTCCGAAAACATCGGTTGGCGAAAGATCTGTTGTGTTCGGTTCTGTTAGTCCCATTCGTCCGAAATCAGCTGGAGAGGCATGACTGTCAGGAATAGTAAGAAAATGTGCAATACATGTGCGTCTCGTAAATGTTTCAAAAAATGAGCCGTGAAATTCTGGGAGTATTCGGGTGATTTCGGATGCAACATTCGGGTGGTGTTCGGATAGAATGAGTCGGACGATTTCGCTCGCAGTCGCCGCAGTTTTTGGTATTAAGCTGTTGATACGAGTTGCGCATTGGGGTGAAAATATGCTGCCACTATTCAGTACAATAGTTTGACAAAAACTACTAGTTCGCAAATGGAGAAGCAAAGCAGTGATAGGATTTCTAGCTTAATAAAAAGAGGCTTTGCATCAATTACGTCGCCTTTCTTTAAGACGGGTTCTCTGATCGAGGACAACTGTCCGGGTTGTTCTTCTGACTGCAGTGAGTGACTGATTGACGCCCTGTGTGTGAGGCTGCCCTGGAAGGGAATAAACTATCATCGATACTACCGCCTGGACAAGCTAAGTAGATTAGCTCAGAGTGAGCATTGCCACTGTTTCTGCAGCAACTCTGACCAGGAGATCGTAGGGTTCGTGTCCCGACGGCGACGGAGTTTCGGCACGAAATATGTACTGTGTGGCGTCTTTGCCGGGGCAAATAATTACAGACAGATTAATTACGCACAACCCACACGACGCCCTACCGACGCGCCCAAACCTGAAGAATCAGAAGAACAGAAGGAAGCTCTTAAGTCGGAGTCCGCTTATATACCCTCTGGGCAGGCTAACGGAACCGCGTCACCCGCAGTGTCCGCCGACGCGTTTCCGCCGGCTTCGGGGTTTCCAAGTATGCACCCACGACACGGCACCCCTTCCCTTCCGCTCCCTAGCCTTTGTGCAGCCCAGCGTCTCTTCCTCCAGCGCTGTCCACATGGCTGATATAGTACGTTTGTACTGGCGACAGATATGACGCCACAACTGTAACGGATCGAATTCAGCCGCTCTCCGGAGAAGGATTCTAGCAGCCGGCTGCTCCGAAATGTAGTGCTGTGATCAATACCACGCGAATACCAGAGCAGTAGTCTACCAAACGGACCACGAACCACGTGTGACCTTTCCTTCCTATTCCTGGTCCTGTCGTCACACGCAATTATGCTACGCTCCCTCACATGTCGGGAGCTTAGAGCTAGTTCCGTTGGGGCGGTTTCCCGCTCAGGGACATATCTGGATTCGGAATTGACCCGCAAGCTGACGTGTAGGTCGGGGCCGAATCTCACTATCGTACGGGGGAGGGACATCACCCCATTCTAGGCATAAAAAACATTCATTACACTAATGGAGTAATGACAATAGCAGTTGACGTGTACGGAAACATGAATCAATCAATCTGAACGTGTGGCGACACACATTGACAGAGGCTGGGGAAGTGCCCCTGGGATAGCCGATATGTATGGAGGGGATGTTACTCGTAATATAATTTTTAACGCATGTGCGATGGGAAGGTGTTTTGCTACGCCGTCCAGCTGCACTGTATTGCTACAGATTCACTTAGTAGCGAAATGGAGAAGTCATACTGACTGTCAGGCTGAGACCGGTGAAACCATTATCTATGAGAATTCTATGGTATGCCTTTCCTTACCTATATTGTCGTGGGCCGTTTAACCTGATTAGTTGGAAACCATTAAAAAAAGCTAAAACTAGCTATTGTATAATTGTGTCCTATCACTGCAATTTGGTGTCTAAATAATTCTCGTGTTACCTCTACGTAGTCTATTCTCCCAATTTACAAAGTAGACTTTCACATCTTCCTTTTTGGTTTGTAAGTTTGTAAGTGTTGTAAGTTTTTAGGTAACAGATTTGGTTTATTCCTTCTATGTCCTCCTCTCTCTTTCTTTGAAACACTACGTAATAAGGAGATGCATATGAATCTTCACGTCCAATGCTTTCTAATTCCCTCCGTAGCCATAAACGGAACTTCATTATAATATAACAAAGTAGGGCGCGTGCATTCGTTAATAACGCACCCGTGCGCTGTCACGCACATGAACATATTGTAAACACTTTTTACCTCTCGGTAAACATCGCCCGAGGCCCATTTAAATTTACAATTTCAATCGGTAATAATTCGCATATAGGCATATGGCTAGATGTCAATCATATGAATACGTGCTTCAAGTCATAGAACTGTTGTATGCACTGCATAAGGTAACAACGGATCTACGCGTTGGTATTTGAAATGTTCAGGCATATGAGCCCATGATCGTAAGAGCATAATATTAAAATTAATATTAAAGGTTAATATAATATATTAACATTAATATAACTAGTGATGCTACAAGAGCACGTACTTTCACGCATTATTTGTAATTTTTACAATTTTCGAAAATTCAGAGAGTTAAACGAAGAAGACCTGTGGTGCGATTTTTAAACGTCCTTTGCCCTATCCAAGGGACATTTTTAAAAAAATTGGGACCCTTTTATTTAAAAAAAAATAAATTGCCTTTACTTCAAGCTTACCTAAATTATGCGAAAACTACTGGTTATTTTTTGAACAGATTTTGTTAAGGAAAACATCTCTTTCCTCCACTTGTATTTTTCTAAATTTGCTATAATTCTGAGATTGTACCGAAGATGGGTTCTTAACCCGTTTTGAGAAGCTAACTTTGCTTCATAAGATAAAAAACCAACGAAAAATTGTGGAGTTTTTTTAATCAAATAATTATTTTAAAATAGCCTACATATCACGAAAAAAATACTCAATTCACGGAAACGTCTAATATTTTCGATAATATGCACATAACCTTTTTTCAAGATCTGTAATTGGAGAACAGATTTCATTACGAAAAAAATCACTGATCTTCAACATTTTGGTTGTATGAAGACGGCGAAAAACTTTTGAATTTGCGCAGTTTTCGAAAATTCAGAGAGCTTACCAAAAAGTGTGCTCAGCGTAATTTTAAGCGTAATTTGCACTATCCGAGAAAATTTAATAAAAAAATTTGGAGCCATTTTGAAAATGTTAGTACTTTATGGAAAGTACTCGCGAAAGTCAATATACGAGTATACGTCGTATACGCTTATAAGCGCATATACGCTTCAAATTTACCGGGTCTTGAGTTCGACCAGATCGATATCGTATTTGGTGAAACGGACCTCTGGACAGCGTTTTGCGGTCAACTAATTTTTCGGTATTAAGACCCACAAAACATGGATTTTGACTACGCATGTTCGACGAAGTAATTTACTAGTTATAGCAATGATTTTGCTATTTCTTTCTCTAGGAGGAGTTACTTACCAACAGGAGTTTTTCTGTCGAAAAATAGCCGATTTTGGCCGCAGCATTAAAATGAATCTGTACTACGTTAGTAAAGAAGTAAGGTGGGAAAGTAATAAGAGCTGAATATAAGTGAACGTATATTAAATAAATAACTCTTCTATAACTCGGGAACGAAAATGTTCGAGTTTTAAAATGTTGCTAATTTCGTGCTTTTTTAAATTTTATAATTATTTATATATTTATTTTAGTTATATTCATTGTTCAATTATTTACATTTAAAATGTTGGGAAGGAATTTAGGAACTCAAGAAAACGTGCGCAGAAAATCGTCTCCCCCATACGTTACATACAGTTTTTACTGTTTTTTGAACTAAAAAATCAAATAATGATATTTATCTTCTTGGGCTCTCTTACATTTTTCGTACATTGATAGTACTTACGGGAAATTCTCTGCGGTTTTAGTTTCTCGCCAACTACTTGCAGAAATTACAAATGCGAGAAAGTATGTGCTGAACCTCTAGTTGATCTACTGTATTGTATCACTACTTGCTTTTTTCTCGTGATTAACATTTATTTCTCCGTGTTTATCTTTTGACTTTGTATAAACTCACCATTCAACTCTTGTAAAGAAACACTTGCGAATTGTGACTTGATGTTTCTCAGCCATTCATTGTGAATTCATTACAAAGTTCGGATATCAATCATATTAAATTGCTCGTAATGCGGCTCGCAGTGTTTCGTAAAATAATATATTTTTCAACAAGATGAAAACTGCAGAAGCTTTCCCGTAGAAGGTAAGCAACGGAAGAACAGTTATGACGACGCTTATTACTTTTGTGGCCGTTCTCCTGCAGCCCAAGAAGACGACAGTAGTTAAACGACAGACGTCGCAGCCGAGACGAAACGCACAATGAAGACGTTGGCGAGGACAGCAGTTGTAGTTGCAAGAACATCAAAGGCCGCAGTCCCAGCGTGGCCAAAGAATTACCTCACGAAGGAATTGTATAGAAAGGGGAAATGTGTGGTATGCGAGCAAGAATTTTGCAAACAAGGACTTAGGGGACGCCTATTTTTATATGGGTATGACATAAGAAAGGTTATTATGCTATAGAAAATTCTGAAATATCCCTGCAAAAATATGAGAATAACCGCTGAGAATTAATCATCTTTCCGCTACTGAAAAATGTATGGATACGTTGTATTATGACAAAATCTATGGATACGTTGTTAGGCGATACCCTACTGAAAACGCCTGACTCTTTCTCAACTCATGTTTTACATGACAACACATCAATAATATCGCGTTTACGACACTTCGATCATAACATCGTGAGCGCGCACAATACTTCAATTGCAGCGTACACATCACTCACTGCCCGCATCACGAAATAACTGAGTTATCAAACACTTATCATATGCATTACGTTCAAAATGCTATATCACGTTAAAAAAAAACGTTATGTATCATATATACAATGTTCAAAAATGTATCTTCGCACAGAATATAAACATTAGAATGAAGTTGTGAACGATGGATTTTGACTACACAACTCCCATTTTTTCTCTGTGATCAAGCATTTTATTGTGGTGTGTAGTTTAATTTGCGAGGATTAGGCACAATAGTTGGTATACCGGAAACCCTGCCTATCCTACGCACTCGTAGGACCTCAAACGCGATTGTTGTGATAGTGTTTCGACGACTTATCCTACATGTAGTATCGGGTAAACGTTACTCACGCTATTCAGGGAAGCAATATATCATTCGACACCTCTCGAACGCGTCTCGCCAGTGGGAACTGGCAATGGTTTCGTGTTCTGCTATAATTTGAAAAAACGCAATCAATAAATATGAAAATACTTCTATACCTAAACCTTAAAGTGTTGGAGATGCCACAGTTAGCTAGTTTTTCAGTAACACGCAGTATATTATCACATTTCTCTGAGCATCCCTATCATCTCGGACAATTACATGCTATCTTGTACTGCTTTTTTTCTCCGGAGGCACCTACAGATTGCGATTGAAGGCAAAGTGAATCGACCCCTCTTTTGCTGTTTTCAGTATAAAGTGGTCTATATCTTCCGTACGCGGTAATGTCATGATGCCTGGTTTCACTGCCCCCAAAATGAGGCGAAATTCTGAAGATATATCGGAAAGAGAAGAGGAAAAACTTTTTTCTTATGATTGATGAGACTTGTTTACTAGAGTTCCTCATAAAAATTAATTACATGCAATCGAATTTAAAGAAAAACTTGGTATAATTTAGTGATGGAGTAACACATAAAATTACGTGATTATTTCATTATACTCATTATATTAACTACGTAAAATTGTATTATACTTTTGTCGAATTTAAATTGATTTTAAGATGCTTTTCAAAATTCCGAATGAATTCTACGAATCATTTGGGAGTAGTAAATCGAACAACCCTAACCCTCAAGGGTATGCGAAATATCAATATTTGCCCCATCGTAGTACAACGATGCGCACCTGATCTTTCGTATAGTATTGTGGTTTCAGCGTAGTGACTACGTGCAATTTGCAATTAAGAAAAATTGTAATGGCCACACTTTTGCGTATTCATTAACAAGTTAACTTGTTCTTGTCTGGGAGGATGTCTTGCAAGTTGTCTAACGTCACGTTTTAGAATACGCTAACTTGACGTACACGTTCTTCAGGTCTCTAAATAAGCAAAAAACAAACGAGTAAAGAAACATAACAAGTGAATAATGAAATGGAAGGCAGAGCGAACGTGGTACAAACACGTTTGTACTTGCACAGAATCTGCGTGAATTTGGTCAGGATTCGGGACGCAGGCTTGGAGGAGAAAAGCGAACATGCTGGCCGCTGCGCCGGTCTCCCTCACACCACCGCCCCACCCCGATCACACATCGAATGGGCGGCCAGCCAGTGCCGATTTATAAGTGGCTTCTACGCTCCCAGGTCCCGCAAGGGAGACTGACGCTCGAATGTTCATTTAGAATTGTATTAAACGTGTTTCTTTGCAATGCATTTACCTGTTGTCATAATTATTACGAATTTTTTTAGTTTCATAATGTTTTGTTTGTCTTTTTTGCCGCCACATACAATTCCGAGGTAGCAGAGCAGTGAGCTAAGCCTGCGTTATTTAGCAGCCTAGCTTCGCGTTGGCGCACATTCTAATTCAGTGATTCTTACATGATGCGTTGCGCCACGCGAATATCCCCGTGTGCTTTCAGGTGTGTCTCAAACTTCTGGAATTCAGTGCCTTTTCCGAATGTTATTCTTTTCAACGAAGCTATAATACTTAACGTTCTACGGGCTTACTATTTTCGTTTAAAATACGGTTTGATTTCGTGCATTTAAATTGCGACGGACTGCACCAATAGTTTCGATTACCGATATTACCTACCGAACAGAATGGATGGAGATATTATTTCTTTTGGGTATGAGCTATTGTATTCACAAAAATAGCTTTGGGCAAGATATGATGAGTGATTGCTTTGGAAAACGTGCTGTCGAACATGGCCAGGAACATAACGTCACTGCCTCTTTCCGTCCCTTTGGGCGCCCGTGTTCTACACCTCGTCTCTAGGCGATGGACCGCGAACTATTACGCGGCGTGCTTGCCCAAACTTAATACTAACTGCAATTAGCTCTCCATTATCTCGCGAACAGAAATGACTGTGAGCATTTTCTCTTGCGTTTGAACTATTATATTCCTATACATAAATATTGGGCTGAATGGATCGCAAAGTCGTTCTCTGTGAAGAAAACCAATGGGTGGAGTGAACCACAGTGCAAAGTAGTTTTTTTTTTTTTTTTTTTCCGGAGGACCTACCCACCTCATCGTCCATCCACCCACCCATTCTCCGGGCGACGAGCTGCGAGCTATTACGCGGCGCTGTTTGCCCAAGCGAAAGTTGGTCCCCGCGGGGCCGCGGCGTGGGCGGCGTGGGCGCGCGGGGCCTGGGGCCCGCCGCCGAGCTGCGTCGTTTCGCGCGCCGCGCGCATCGATTCGGCGGCGGCGGCGGCGAGGGCGGCGGCGGTGGGGGCGCGGACGCGGGCTGCAGGCCCACCGCCGCCGCCGCCGCCGCCGCCACGACCACCACCGCCGTCACCACCACAACCATCGTCGCCGCGCGGCGCAGCGCACGTTACATAAGAGCCCCCACGGCGCGGCGCGGCGCGGCAGAGGCACCGCGCTGCACCAAGCAGCGCCGCGTTGGCCTGCGCCGTTCGCCGTTTGCCATACTCCGCGCGGTGGCGCGGCCGACGCTCCAGCTGGCCCGCAGCCTGCCTGCCTGCCTGCCTGCCTGCCTGCCTGTCGCTGCGCGGGCGTGCTCACATGCGCGTAACGTGCTACACTTACTGCGATAGAATTGGTAAAGTGTCGACAATCATCGGGAGTGTCGCGGAGCGTTCTTTAAATTGCCCACACATGGGGGTATTGCGAATTAAGCGGGGTTGAGGGATAACTTAAGGGAGAAATGTCATGGTAGAGAGATGTCTTGAGTGAAGGGAGTGATATAACCCGTTCTTCTACTTTCTTTTCGGATAATCTTAATTTTGAACTCTGGTTGTTGTTTTTTTGAGGGGGCTTGTGCTACTGTATCTTTTAGATGTACTAATAATTTTCTTCTTGTCGAATTCCTTGGGAACGAGTTTTTGTGCAACGAAAACATTTGTTTGATTAACTTTTGAGATAAAATGCAGCCACGATACAAATTTCGTATTTCTTATTATAATTTTGTCATATCTTGCTGTTGGGTTATCGTCGGTCGAACTCTTTATTGCCGACGTATCCGGTCTTTTCCCGTCATATTTTCAGATTTGAAAGAAATATATGCAGCTTGTTATTCCGTGTACGCTGTGCAGAGAAAACTGTGAAGAAATTGATTTTCTTAAGACGAGCGTAAGAAATACGCGTGTTTCTAGGAATCGAAAGCTTCTCTGTCGAATCTTCATCCCGACCTGGGAAGGTATTGCGGAGTTAAAAAGTATCCATTTTCCGTTCGAAACGACGGGTTGTGAAGTTACCCGGAACATATTACGCATTCACTTCATCAGGTCGATTATCCAGGAGTTCCCGAGGAATACGTCACACATCGACCCTCACACCTTTCACCGGCGAATGCGCGCAGAGGTTAACGCCGCCCATAATGGGGCCCTGCTACTTAATGGGCAATCGTCGACGCCCGGCTGCGACGCGAGTTGTCGATCGCGACGACGCGGCGACGGAGCGCGTGAAAGCGCCGTCCGTAAACGCGAGAGCGTACATCGATCCGAAGCGAGGCGGTGTTGTGAAGAGCTAACGCAAGAGGTACGATGTTATTTCTTTTATCGGTCACGTGCGCCTTTAACCCTTGTTAACATGCAACCCTGTAGGTTTGTTAAGTGCACTTGTACCTACCTGTAGGTTAAGAAATTTAAAATCCTTTGCAACGGGTTTTAACATCCTTAGTAACCCAAATAAACAATCTCCCATTCATCGCAAGTCAACATTATTACGAAAAAATCACATGGTAATTTACAAGACAAATAGTAATCAAAGAAACGCATTATTTTTGGGGATGTTCATTATTAATTATGTTATTAATTGTGCAGTTTGAAAAATAAATATATCCAAAATTTCTTGAGATACAGACGAATTTTCAGCGTCCATCTTCCTCAAGCCACGGTATACAAGTGTATTGTTGAAATAGATATATCGCAAACAATACCCAACATATCGATTATCGTGAAGCAACAACAGAATTCATGTGTTTCATATCGCAGTAATGTCGTAAATTTTCAATTGTTGCAGTAATGTCTACAATTGTACCTCGTCCAACTTTTGGCGTCGGCAGTAATAACACTCATAACAGTTCTAGGTATGTTAATAGCTATTCAATTCACACTCAAGGAATGCCGTACCTTCTTCATCATAATACAGCCGTAGCCGCACAAGACAATTGGGGGACATTCTTCCGTTTGCACCATATTGGTAATAAATATTATTCCAGCGTTTTTTACAATCGTTGGAAATTCTCTTCTCGTAATGTTACGTTAATGTTAAAGATTGATCTTCCTATTTCTGTGTTTTAAATTATATAATATTTTTTCTGGATAAGTAATATATCATAGGAATGCATACTTCTCAATACGTTCTGAGTTGCGCCTTTAACTTGTCAACATTGAAAAATTTTAGAATGATAAGTTATAACAAGTTTATTTTATCTGCAACCTTGTTGCAGAAAATAGTTGTATTGTATGTTTCTTTAGGCGGTCTGCTACTTGTGTGAGTTGGGATCTTTATCGTGAGAGATCAAGTCATTTGACGATAGTGACGTTGATTAAAACGGCGATATCACTAATTACGACAGTAATAGTGAATAAAACAATCGCGCTTTGTTTTGTCCATGTTCAAGTCCTTCTCCGAGACGGTATCGCCCGACGTTCCCCTTGGCGACAAAACGCGCAAATGAAATAAGCCGCTTTCACCGTCGGTTACCCTCCGTATGTGCATAGCGTCGGAGGCCGTTCATGTTTAATGCAGAGCGGCCGAGCAGGCGGGGATTCGCCGTCGACGGAAACGAAATTGACTGCAGGCGCTTCGGAGGGCGGACGGGCACTCGGCGGCGAGGAGGAGGGCGGCGCGCGGCCCCGCCTCCGGGCAGCGCCAGCGCCCCGGCGCGGCGCGCTGCTGCAGCGAAACCTGTTTATTTCCGTTGTTTTTTGCCGGCGGACGCGGGCGCGCGGGTGCCGAGTGCCTGCGGTGTCCGCCCCGCGCGGGCCTTGCTTTGCCCCCCCCCCCTCCTCACCACGGAGGGGAAGCCGGCAGCGCGAGTGCCGGCCGGTGCGTTCCGAAACGCGGAGACCTGCGCGACGGATCCGCGAAAGCTGCAGGCTTCCTCTGGCGTGGCCGAACTCGTTTGAATCTTGACTACCCGCTTAATAATCTTCGGGTCTGTGTCTGAATCCCATTTTTCTCTGCGGAAAAAAAAAATACAGACTGAGGTTGCGCAGGACATCAGTTGATGTCGCTGTAGTGCTTGTGACCGGGAGGTCCTACGGTGCGATCCCGACGGTGGCAGGATTTTCGACGAGAGCTACATAACTATGCCAAATTCAGCCGCTGTCTGGAGGACAATTCTAAGCTGACGGCTGCTCTGATCGTAGTTTCCGTCGATTCTCCGATCAATACCAGGCGAATACTGGAGCTGTGCGCTAAGCCGATGGCAACGGAGCGTGCCATCTTTCCTTCCTCTTCCTTGACCTATCCTCACCCCTTACACACACAATTGCATGCAGTGCACTACCACACATCTCGGGGAGAGCAGTTGGGAGCTTAGGGCTTGTCTCGGATGGGGCGGCGCCGTGTCGGGGGGACAGGCCTGGATGGAGAAAACCCCGCAAGCCGACCTGCAGGTCGACGCTGGATCTCGCCGTCCAGCGGAGTAAGAATGCCGCCACATCCCGTGATAAAACACGCACTACTCTTTCGGGATTAGTGGTCACATCCGTTGACGAGCTGGGAAATACAAAATAATCCATCAATCTGTTTAAAAAATGTTTCCTTTTTGTGTCAGTGGTTCTCAAAAAGTTTTAAAGATCGTACATCTCACATAAGCCTTAAAGTTCAACGATATAATTTCTTCAAATGATGGGTTTTAAGAAGTATTAAATCATTGAAAGTCGCTTAGTAAATAGTTTTGAAAACGAGGAAGAAACTCAACTTTGCAGCTCATCATAAGAAAGTGAAATAAAGTTTTCGTATCTGCAAAATTGATATTTTGGATTTTCAAGATAAGCTAGTGCCATCGTACTATTCTATTAAGTGGTTTATGTTCGTTATAATCGTTCCATTGAAGTTATTCACCTCCCCTTAGAAGCTCCTGCGTGCCTTCGGGGTACGCGTGCTACAATTTGGAACTACATTATTTTTCGTACGCTAGACAGGTGATAAGTCAAATCCTTCCCATTCCACGTTTACCAAAATTCTCTTTTTTTCATATTTTAAATGTTTTTGAAGTTAGGCCTATCCAGCGGGCTTCATAACGTTCCGAAAAGATATTGTTCATGTCCAGCTTATTTCCACCTAAAATGTGGCCAGACTATCTCCCGTTCATATAGTGCAGGTGTGGACGCTAGAAGATGAAATTCATGAAATTCATGATACATGAAATTCAAAATACAATATGCAGAAAGACATAATTTGTATGTATAATTTTCGCGAGAAAAGCATTTTTTGCATTGTTGATAATACTTACGAAGGTATGATCTTGGAGCATAAATGGAATATAGGGCGGCGGGGGTGATCGACTAAAAGGGCGTCGATTCATTTTGTACCGGGTGACAGGTACCTGAAACATCAGAAATAATATGGTGTTGTGCTTCTTAATTGAATGAAGAACATACAAAAAATTAAACTTTACATTGCTTACTAAAGAATAGATCTTTTGTTGGAGACATCTGTATATAATATTGTCCTTACACCAGATAATCTTATTAATTTTAATAATAAAATGTTCATTGATATTTTGATATGATTCTACTCCGTATTGCCAATATTGGAATAGAATAAAGATAATATTTGCTGAAATATTATATTTCTTATTTGCTTTACGATACTGCATTGTAATTTACAGCATCACATTTAATATGGGCTAATAATAACCATTACCGAGACCAAGAAAATTCCATTTCGTTTGTATACTCGATGAGATACGCAATATAACTTTTCATACGTGGAAACGCATGCAGATAAAAAAAATATTTAGCACCTGCAAGATCAAATTCGCGAATTCCTATTTCCATCCTAGTCGCGGCATTCATTCGCCGCCGCTACTTGCAGTGTATTACCTTGTCTAAAAATGATTGCAGCTCATTTACAGACCATTCCATTTCGACTATGCCATCCTTGGACATTCCGATCTGCAGCACCCTATCCGATTCTGTCAGTTCTTTTCAAAGAATAGTGTGTGTTACGGCAATCAAGCATTAAGCAATACATTAAAGATCTACCATGAGAGAACAAAACATGATTGTAATTGCATGGCCTGCGTAATAGGCTAAAACGTAAAATTGAAATTTCTATTAATAAGAAATTATTACGTAATTGATGTCATTCCTTATTGATGAGAATGAATGACAATAGCGATGAGGATCGTAACATTAATCTTAATTAGTTCTGGTGATTAAAAGATGACTATGTCGTAACGTTTGCATTAGCACGTGTCTTCCTCATCCTTACCTTAATGCTACAAATGAATTGCTATGTCTTGCATGAATGTGTTTCGTACGAACACTGAACTCGCTAAATTGTTACTATTCTGTACACTTTCTCTTTTTCCGGCCTCCCTGATAATGCCCACGTCACACTTCTTTAATAACCGTCGTCTTAATCCCGTGGTTTCTCATTCCTGACCCTTTCTAATTACTTCATCCTTCGGCATTTAGCTTTCAGCTTAATTACCCTCTTTGCTCAATCCATTGAGTGACTCGTAGTATGCAAGATCCACGTCTCCATGGGACGAGGATCCGAAAGTTTGATATCATACACCCCTACTACTGTCCATGATCTTAGCGCTGTCACCTACATCGTGCCGTGTGCACTATCTATCACTGTAATTGCGCTTTGCCTAATTTGCGTTCCTGTAATGATATTAAAATGAATGCATTTCAGGAACATTGAATATGCATATCACTCGTAAAGAGAAGTAATCGCGTTAGGATGACAGTTTAAACTAAGGTCAAATTAGTGAACTTGATATGTTAGCCATCACTGGGGAAGTGTAAATGTTTTTGATCTTCTGATTATGGTTTCATTAAAAACCAAATCCTTAAAACAAATTACATTTAAAAACACTATCATTTTTCGCATACTTTCAGCATTATGTTAAAGCAAAATCTCAAAAACAGCTCAACATTTTTTTTAATTTAATTTTTTTCTTCTTTTTTTTCCATGGATAAAGCAAAGGACAATTAAAAGGGCGAATATCTTATTTTCTGTTCAACTCTCTGAATGTTCGAAAATTACAAATGTTACAAAGCGGGAAATAATAATTACAAAGTTATAATGCGGGAAAGTATGCTGTTGAAGCACCACTAGTTTATATTATAAGATTGAGAGTCATTCAACTACTAAGGTTGAGACCCATGAGTGATCTGATGAGTAGACGAAATTGGTATGGCTTATCCGGTGAAAGGTGACGAAGAAACGGTGGAATAAGAGGTAGGAAAAGCGAAAGAACCTCGCGAAAACTTATCGGGAGCGCAGTACTTGATTATCGAGAGCCGGCTTGGCCCATCATAAATTCCTCAAGGCGTGGCCGGGGTTCGAATCTAGGACCCAGCAGTAGAAGGCGCATGCATTAACCATTACGACACGCCCCGCAGTTCTTTCTCTTCCGTCTCCCATAGGTTCCTGTAGCTTGAATATTTCAACGGCATACCACTGACATTTTCGTTTCTGTTTTACGTTTGACTCATCTAATCGCAGCTAATCAATGCCATACATTTTAAAAAAATGGATTCAGCACTTCAATTACCAGTAAGGTGAAATTGGCGAATTCCTACTTCCATAGTGGGTGCGACATTCCCATCGCCGCCACCGCCACCGCCGCCGCCACTTGCAATGTATCTAATCTCGCGCGCGGTATCGCTTCCCCGCAACCGTCTCCTCCCACTTCCCCGCCGCCTCCGCCCCGGGCCTCCGTTGTCGCGCCCCACCCTTTCCCCGCCCTCCGCCACACAGTCTGCCGGAGAGAATGTCGTACGGTGCTTATCGTATTTAATTGCAGCCTGCCCCGAGGCTCGTTGCTACCCGCTGCCAGGTTACGAAACCCAATGAAATCCTCCTGGCGCGGCGAGTGTGAAGGCGGTGCGCCGAGCATTAACTGCGTGCCCAAGAACGACAGGCGTGTTGACGCGTTTGAGGAAGATCGAGCGAAAAGAGCTGTCATTGTGGTGGTTCGCTCTCAGCTCGCTGGTAAATATCAGGAAAGATAGGAACCAAATAACGGTTGTTGGAATTTGAAGGTAGTTGACGATCTTGCCATTGGTATTTCGTTTGTTCACAATAGTGCTTCACGGCGACTTCATCCTTTTACGTAAGTGGCGATAGGAATTGTTCTTAAAAACTGGTTCTTAAAAACTGAATAGACTAGTGTATCAAATTTCTGATAATACAAAATGTATGTATACGAATTCGACAAGTAATTCCCTAATGGAACTACGTTCCGAGTTTCAAAGTTTGAGAGGACTCCCGCTTTCAAATATGAGTTTCCACTACAGATAATCGTGAACGCCTGTCGCCGAACCCCGCATGCCTGCCTCAGCACTTCTCGCTCCGAACCTCGCACGCCTGTCGCCGTACCCCGCACTTCTGACCCCAAACCCCGCACACCTGACGTGGCATCTCGCACGCCTGTCGCCGTACCCCAAACCCGGACGCCTGTCGCCGTACCGCGAACCCCGCACGCCTGACACTGCTCCTCGCACGCCTGTCGCCGTACCGCGAACCCCGCACGCCTGACACCGCTCCTCGCAGGCCTGTCGCCGTACCGCGAACCCCGCACGCTTGACACCGCTCCTCGCCCGCATGTCGCCAAACCCCGCACTCCTCACCCCAAAACCCGCACACCTGACACTGCTCCTCGCACGCCAGTCGCCGTACCCCAAACGCCTGACACCGCTCCTCGCTCGTCTGTCGCCGTACCGCGAACCCCGCACACCTGACGCCGCACCTCGCACGTCTGTCGCCGTACCCGAAACCCCACACGCCTGACACCTCATCTCGCCGCCTGTCGCCGTACCCCGAACTCCACACGCCTGGCACCGCTCCTCACACGCCTGTCGCCGTACCCCGAACCCCGCACGCCTGACACCTCTCCTCGCACGCCTGTCGCCGTACCCTGAACTCTGCACTCCTTACATTGCACCTCGCACGACTGACGCCGCATCTCGCACGCCTAATGCCGGATCCCGCGCACCTGACGCCGCCGTTTTTTGGTTTCGGAAAAGGTTCCGCAGAACTTATGACGTCGGTGGTGTCGCACTGCCCGTTCACGAACAGAAGCGAATATTCGCCGTTTGATTTAGTTCATGTTTGTTTGGTCTATGATGCAGTGTGATATGTCTGTTCGAGAGACGTCGGAAATAAAGGACTGATCTGCGAATTCACCACTTGCTAGGAAACGTTACGTCAGCTCCTTCTAGTAAATTGTCTGAACACCGACGTACGCATTCGCATCAAAGAAGCGTTTTTTAGCTCTCAAATTCGCCACTTCTACATTATCTAGAATATATTATACTGTACCGCAATGCATCCGACATTACTTTCGTAGAATTGATCTATGCACTCCGGCATTTCAAAGACGATGTGAGGGAATATTGGAACGCAAAAACTTGAAATAAAATGGTGTGTACCCTTCAGGGTAATGTGTATTCGTGAGCAATGAAGAACACAATGGAGGTAGCACAGTCAGTGAATAATTGAAAAGACATACAAGGAATATGTTCATTAAAAAGAGAAATCAGAATTGGATTAGCAGAATTAATGATGACTTGTATTAGAGGTGAACAGTATGGTAAGATGCGATCGTTCGGTCGTGGACATCGTTGCAATAACGGTATTCATTTGATCAAGAAAAGGAATAATATTACTAGGAGTACCTAACTATGAATTTTACAGTTCATTTAAGTGAATCGTTTCTAAAAGGAAGTAACTTTTCTCTTATTTAGATGCCGTTATTTTTTATTGTTTTGAACTCGGGATAAAATCCAGTCTATATGACTGCCAAAATGACGTCCAATTTTGTCTTAGAAGCAATGTCAAAAGCTGTCATAAAAGTAATAGTTAATCTAAATGTTTCATATTGCTAGTGTTTGCGAACCTCAATATTTCTTTCACAATTTTGCAATTCTTTTTAGTGTGGAATCCCTGACAGTATCTATAAGAACGAATTGTTCTCTTCCTCATGAAGCGGTATTGCATTTTATTTTAGTATAATATTGAACACTGCTCTAGACTGGGGCTGGTGGGTGTCTCTACAACATAACTATAGAATAGTCCCAGTGACAGCAGCTACAACAGGTTTTACTCAAACGTTCTTACCTATGGACTCGCTAAAGGACAGGAGAGAATATTACTTGTGTCGCAACTGCCCTGCACGGTTAAGGACAGTAAAATAAAACATTACTAGTCGTTTTTCGTAAGGGAAATCTATACTACACAATTTTTAAACGCTACATGCGTTGCGATCACCTTGTACCTGGAACCACGATTCACCTAATGCGCCATTTCTCCTTTCGTCACACAGTCCCCCGTGCATAATTCTATCAAGAGTTTTATCGAACGGCTGAGGTGGGCTCGGTTGAACACGTACACTTGAAGTGTAAAGAATGTGCGTACAAAATGGCGGCAACAGCGGTAACGGTCGTGAAGATTGCAATAGCATTGTCTTTTGGAAGAATGATCATAAATAATTCGACATGATGTATTATCCCTCAAAAACGCAGTAGAGCGTATACAATTTATGCTTCAGCCGTATCGCGAGGTATTTCATTTTAATGAGACCCAGAACAAACCATTTCGCCCATAAATCTTCGTCACCGGAGAACAATCGAAACGTTTGAGATAAGGCATTGAGGGTTGGGATCCTTCCTTAATCTCTGCATTACTTGGTATTCACGTTTCAATATTTTACGTACATGCGTGAACATTTTACGTGAGCGTTCGTTAGCACTTCGATTCGCAATTCGCTTGCCGTGCTAAGTCCTTTATGAAATATTTATTTATGACTCTTCTCATCTTACTTCGCCCATGATAATTTAATCTTCATTATCTTATATATCTAATATTGTTATTACTACTATATTTTCTAGTAAGTTAATTTATTTGAAAATTGCATTCTTGGTAGAAACCTGTTTTATATAATTATTCTATTAAAACATTAACATTTTCACGATTTTCGTCTACTGAAGCCACATATCTATTAAGAGAGAATGAAATGACCCATGATTTCATGTACTGATAGAAGCGGCGAAAATTTTATGAAATAGGTTGTGTTTTCTACTGCCATACTAGTAACGCTTTTGAATGGAAAATAAGGTGCAACAGACATAGATTAAATGACCACAAAAATATGAAACTTAAAGAATGTCTCGTGTTAGAGGAAAGCAAGACAAAGGAATGAAAACCTAAAATGCGAGTTTAAATTGTAAGAGTTTAATAAAAAACAACAACAAAGAAAGCACACTTCCCGGGATACTTCGATTTAGTGTCAAATTGTGATTTGATATTTGTGTGAATCGTAATGTATTGCTACGTATTTCGCTTAGATTGATGCTTCTTCAGTATGAATTAGTAAAACAGTCATTTTATGCCAGTTATTTTATGCCTCTGGATATTCTTTATTTCAGAAATAACGCTATTGCGAAACATTCTCGTAAAAAATCTGAGTACATACTAGTGCCCTCACAAGTATAGAAATACTCCCAGAACGAAATGACAGCGCAGTAGTGATTATGAAATCTCGCACTACTTGATGGGGTTTTAAAGATTTTTATTCCGTATCAGATTTTTCGTCGTTTCACTTCACGCATTCCGCAAATACTGAGACGGCCCCTTGTTTTGTTTCTGATTGTAAACATACTATTCCCATGTTTTGCTGAGCTCTCCTTTTGCAAGGCGCGGTAAGAGTAGGGCCGGGTGTGTAGATGGTTATTTTAAACAGCAATGCCATAAAATCAAAACTCTCCTTTGTTTTCCGCTTGAAGGTAGGTTTTCTATTATTATGGAGCGAAAATGTCTACTTTTCAAATGTTGCTGTTTACGTGTTGTTCGGATCTTTATACATAATTCAAGAATACTATACAGTAAACGAGTATACTATTTAGTAAAGGAGTTATGAGGCTCAAGAAAACGTACCTAGATTATACTTCTCCGCCTGAGTTTTTCTTACGGTATAAGTTATTTTTTACGGTAAATAAATCTAATATCATGGTACATATGAGGTACTGAGGATAATGGAATTTTCACAGTAGTTACACATTCTTTCTCTAGGTTCTTCCGTCAACGTTCTCACACTATTCTCCTTTTACAACAAGTTAACCTGGGGCCGGTCCTCTACGGGAGCGAGCGCCCCCCCCCCCGCCACAAACTCTGAAATCCCACCTGGATTCCACGAATTCTCGAAGCGCTAACTACTCGGCTAACACGTGTGGATTGTGGGCTACGGGCGGGCGGGCGGGCGTGCACGCGCTCGCGCAAGGCCGGAGGTCCGGACGGGCCGCGCGTGTGGTGTCGCTGCCCGTCGCGGTCGGTCGGTCGCCCGCCCGCTCGCTCGCTCGCCGGTCTTCGTCGCCACGCTGCTCCGCCCCGCCCCGCCCCGTCCCGTCCCGCCCCGCCCCGCTCCTCCCTGACCCGCCCTGCTCCGCCTCGCCCCGCGCCGCGCCGGGCGCTGGAATGCAGCCGGTGCGCCCCGCCCCTGGCCTGCCGCGCGCGCCGCCCTGCATCGTTGCCCCGTGCCGCCCCACGCAGTTGTGGTTCTAGGGCGGCCATGGGGGCCGTATCCTCCCCAAAACTGTACATTTCTTTTTTGCGTATGAGCTCGTCTGCTTTGAGTAAATACATAGTATGTAGATTTACGACTTTTATACTATACAGCAGATTGTTTGGTCATGAATCGACGAGACAATGGTAATTGATTTCACATGTGCACCACTCCGTGACTCCAATTGTTCAAATCACCCGATGTCTTTGTGATCCTGAAGCCGGAGACGAAACGTCGAATATTTGTTTTAACATGCGTTGACTTCAAACCAAATAATTATGGACCTATTTTGACAAAGAACACTAAAAAGTCTATGCGACGTCTAGGGAAGAAGTACAATCTGCGGACGTTTTCTTGAGATCTGGAATCACTTTCCCAGCTTTTAACCGTAAATGGTTGAATGATGAATCAAAGTACCCACAAAGCGATGTGAGTAACATTTGGAAATGGATCCTAAATCTCTCCCAAATTATAGAAAAGTAATTCGCATCAATCAATGAACTTCAGATTTGAGTATTTGTAAATGTGTATATTGTTTATGTTCTTTTAAATGTTTTACATTGGAAGCCCTCACGACACAAAGGTTTGCTGTTTATGAAAGTCGTAAATCTCCACTTTTTTGTAATTTTGGTCAATGTCTTCAAAACAATTGCGATCTTTTTATCATTTTCTAGAGCATACCCAGTGAGCTCGAACGGACGTAGTTTCACAAAGAAATTCACATTCTAAAAGCTTTTGTTTCTTCTACTTTGAGGAGGAGGGAGGGAGGAATGTGAAAATGTCCTCCCCTGAAATAGTCTCTGGTTTCACTCCTGGTTGAACGCCACTCTTTCTTAGGGAACTTGGTCTGTCTTGGATTGGCCACATGCTTGGCTTGCCTATGATGGGAATGGAAGCCACCGCAAGGATCGATGCAAAAGATGGTGACGAAAAAAGGTTAGCTTCTTCAATGACGCGTGCAAGGACGTCTTTAATCGTGAGACACACCTGCCAAATCGCTGAGAACGTTTGTACTAATCGACGTCGAAGGTGTCAGCTGAAGTTGTTAAACAACCTCGCGCTTTTCAAGACACCAATGCCTCAGAAATAAAATGTCTAGAGATGCCCCCTGCAGAATGACGAGCCTGCGGTATTTGCGGTCAGCCTATTATACACCTATTATAAGACAGTGAGATAACCAAGGCATTCATTCATAAACTGTTCATATATTGTTGCTATATGAAAGTTCTGCTATGAAACTGGCAGACTTCGAAGGACCGAAACCTTTCGTTCAAATCCTCATGTTGTATAATTTATTTTGATATTGGAATATTCATAATGTTTGTATTTCATTTTAAAAAGCATTCCAATTCATAATTCATGCATTGGTTTTCGGAATTGTATTTTCAAATAAGCATCATACTCGTGCATCTTGCAATGAAAATAACTCTTCTTAATTTTTACGGATTACAAAGGACTGAAAACTTGTTGGGGATGTATGGGCCAGGCACCGCATTGAGAGAGAAGCACCTCCTCATTCAAAAGTGTGTGAACCACTTACCTGGCTCTTTAGCTCGTGCTGAATTAACTGTAGGAGCCGGCTGCGGATCACACGTGCTTAGGAATAATTGTATCAACTATCCCTTTATAATTTTACCGCAATTTAATTTCCGAGAAGTAATAAAAATAATAAAGACGTTGGATTTGATTGATTGTTTAGCACGTCAACTTCCAGTGTCATTAGTCCCGTAAGTGTAATGCATGTTTTTGCTCGGGAGGTGGTGGTGATTTTCCCCCCGCCAATTATGGCGAAATTCGGTACCAACCTTCAGTCGGCTAGCGGGGTTTTCCCAACCAGGTATCACCCACCAGCATGTTACCGCCCCAGCTGGGGCAATCTCTAAACTCCCGGTCGTTCCCCCGACAGGTGTGGTAGTGTCGTGCATATTAGTGTAAGAGTGTGTGTAAGGGGGTGAGGATAGGACAAGGAAGGGATAGAAAAGATCGCGCGCGGTCCGCGGCCCGTTTGTTAGGGTACTGCTCCGGCATTCGCTTGTTGTTGATCGAAGAAACCTACCTATCAGAGCAGCCGGCCGCTAGAATTCTCCTCCAGACAGCGACTGAACTCGGCCTAGCCAGCAAGCTAGTGTCG
Source organism: Gryllus longicercus (assembly GCA_038098605.1). Taxonomy (NCBI): domain Eukaryota; kingdom Metazoa; phylum Arthropoda; class Insecta; order Orthoptera; family Gryllidae; genus Gryllus; species Gryllus longicercus. The sequence continues at coordinate 262,922 of JAZDUA010000423.1, forward strand.
AAAATCCTGCTACCGACTGGTGTCGAACCTACGACCTCCCGGCCAGAGAGTCTGCAGTTAAAAGACGTTGGAAAACAACAGAGAATGCTATTATTATTATTATTATTATTATTATTATTATTATTATTATTATTATTATTATTATTATTATTATTATTATTATTATTATTATTATTATTAGTGTGATTCCTTCGTGATTGTCTTTGTCAGCTGGTTGTCATTTGCTATTGGCGTAAACGCGAATGGTGAATTGTGAGGCGTGCAATCGTGACCTTCAGCGGACACCGGTCAACGAAGCCGTGTCGCAGCCTAGAGCAGGAAGCAGCAGACCGTGCAAAACAAGGGCCGGCTTTCTAGCGTCCCCCGGAAAGATTCGCCTTCGGCCCGAGGAGGAGGAAGAGAAGGAGGGGGAGGAGGAGGAGAAAACCGACGGAGAGCGCGAAGCCACTTGCGCTCGGGCTACACTTTCCGCGTGCCGAACCGGGGAAGGACATGCAGCCGGCGCGGCGGCTGTGAACGCGTCGCCAGAAATAAACCGTGGGCGAGTGTTGGCCAGTGGTCTTCGCGCATTTCGTGTGGTATGGAGGAGTCACTCTACAAAGGGGCCCACTTTGACAGGTCGGGAAACAAATGACCGTCATGCAGGGCGATGACATTGCAAGGGATAGTGCTTAAGTCATTTACAAGTGTTTTTGCAGTTTTGTTGCCAGCAGTAGCCAAGCAGCAGCTGTCGGTTCCTTCTTATAGCTCTCTATCTATACTGCTGAGTCTGTTATAATATGCTGCTCTCGAACAGCAGTCGTCAACCTTTTCGATGAAACAATAAATCGGTAATATAAATTACACGGATCACTTACATAACGTTTAAAGGCACGAAGTAGTATGAGAACGGAGTATGATATGCATACCGCTACTCGGGAGAGTAATCTAGTAGAAAAAAACCTCCTGCTCATACGCTAAAATTTTGCATGACGGCTATCTCTCTTCATTCCCGGCTGTCGCCGACCAATTTCCCCTTCTTCCTTCAACGTGATGTAGCTGTGCGTATACGTGATATTATATGCTCTTGGAGCACGAGTGTTGTAAGGGGCGCCAATCTCATGGTATCAATGAACTTATTTCGTAGCCCTAAGACGCCATGAGCGAAGATCTCTTCGCGATCGCAAAGTCACGCCTGCACGATAGTTTTATACGCGGTATATTCGTAATCACTTCCTAGACGTGTTATTAGATGATCAGAAAATTGTAACAATCTATTCAACTGATATTTATTATTTTACGGAATTTTTGTTTCTGACTGATCACAAAATAAGTTCCCAGGAGCACGTCCCAATTTACTTTGACGGGATTTGGCTTATTTTTTTAATTTCTTTTACAGATGTTCAAATAACGTTACAAACTTAACACTTATTAAAAATCACGAAAATTATTTACTCCTGAAGCTATAATACTTCATTGGCAGATCAGAGCTGTAAATTAAAAAAAAAATGACTACGATTTTTAAATTGCATAGCTAATTAGAGAATGTTCCGCTCTACAGCTATTCTAAGGAAACACAACGGTCAATGGTAATTTATTTTCAGTTCTGAAAAAAGGAGGAATCATTTATCTAAATTGGGTAAAACAATGCTCTTAAAGTATTTTGCTTGCAATCGCTTATTTCCCCCCTTTTCATAGCATATTCATACTTTTTTCAGTATACATTTTTCAAGCATTGAATAAAAATGTAATTTGTGACGCATAATTGTGAATTTGGGGAGGTTGTCATTACAATCCTATTCATCTCGTTTGTTTTACAATTGGTAGATCAATACTTACTTATCACCTCGATTTGTGAAGAAAGGCGAAATAATTTTGTATTGTCTCGTGTATCGCGCATAAACAAAACTCGTAATTCTTGGTGTGATAATCCTTTTCATTATTACACGTGAATTATAAGATTATCGCTGCATATTGTATACTTCTGCGTGGAGCATTATTTTTCTGAATAGGAAGTTGAGCTCTCTTTTCAAGATAAGTGAATAGTGTCTTGTGTCTATGAAATAATGCGCTACAATTCCTCCGGTATTGCTCATTTCAGATTATCCGATGAGCTAGATGACCTTAAAGAAATTCGTGGATTATTTACTACGTGATTAAATTGTATATTGTAGTCGACATAATATTTTTCATTGGGGGAATCGATATGTATCGACTTTTTTCCTAAAAGCGAAAAACAGAAACACACAACCAATTTAAGAATCACTTGACGGTAAGGTGCATAATATATCTTATGACGGTCTGGTACATTTCGTACTATTAGCTAATAAAAAATTACAAAATAGTAGTCAAGAAAAACTCAATTTATGGACATAATTACTTATCTAGTGTTTTATGATGTCACTTTGTAATTGGAGTTTTAAAAATGAAATATTATTAGTCGATTACTACGAGAAGAGCACTAAATACAGGTGGCATGTTCGTCATAGAAAAACAGCGTTCAAATCTCTCTTAATACTATTTCTTAGTGCACTTCTTTATACACCTGCGCTAATACTTGCTAGAAACTAGTGTATTCGTTTCTTATGTCATCCAAGATATTTGAGAATAATGGAAGGTTCAGTTTTATTCACGTGTATTCGCCATGAAACACTGAACTTAACACATCGCTCTTTTCCGTGAAAACTGTTGAAAAACCTCTTGACGTCGATAGAAATGTATTAACACGTTTCGAGATCATATACATTAATTTTTCTTCCTGATATTTCCATTCCTTTGGAACATCTTGCCTGCTGTTCTTTTACTGCAACCGACTCTGTCACGGGCCTGTGCGTCTGGACCTCATGAACCGTCACCATCAAGGTCTCTGGTCGCTCTGCTATTTCCGCATTGCACTCGCAACCGTATCTTCATCGTTCTATCGTGTGCAATTGACAAGGCCTTTTATCTCTGCCGTCCTATATCGTGGTTTCCCTGACTGCAATTGACGCGAGCAACTTCAACGGCCTCCATGCTTCTGCATCTTATCACATTGGGTACACCATTTTTTGCACTGTGTAATTTGACGTGTTTCGCAATAGTGTCTCTTTTCCAAAGTCATTTGCGTCTGTCATTATAAAATTTCAATCATCAATCATTATCAATCTTCAAGAACTTCCGAGATTGCTCTTCTTCTCTAAAGCCCAACTTTTAAAATCAGTTCTAAACACTCTTGATGTCGTTTTCAAAACGTTAATATCATTTTTTTTCTTATCGTTAATTTTCATGAGTAGTAAAATTTCCTTTGTACTTCTCATTTTTTCCCCTCTTGTCTCTCTTTTGTTCTCACCTGCTTCTTCTACTGCTGCTGTTTGCCCTTACTCTTAACTTTATTCTCCGTGTAATCGTGCACAAGGGTGTCTTTCATTCTGATTGGCTGACGGATAGCACGCTTCTTTTCAGAACCGTGCGCGATAGCAGATGGATCCTTTTCGGAAAGAGTTGGTATATGAATAAGTATGAACCAAGGCGAGACCCATTTATTTTCAACCTTGAAAAGAAAGCAAACCCTCAGCGTGACCCTGAGACAATAACTTCTGTCAGCGATGTTCATTGTACGATTCCGCTTTGTTGTCCCAAGGCTGGTCGTCCGGTCTAGATGCAGTGGATATGCAGTCTGTCAAGGCACCTCTGTCCGTTTCACACACCTTTCGGCACCAGAAAACTCCAGTCTGACATTTTTGAATTGTTGCCATTCTACGGCGGCGGTCTCTCCGGCGTTGGCTGCATTTAATTCTCATTAAAAGAGTAGCTTGTGTTTGTGCGGGTGTATACGTAAATTTCGTACAAATTTGATGTTGCCCTGTCGAACACTTTCAATAAGAGTAGTTCAAAAAAGTGGTTCTTTAGGACTTTTTTCCGACATCTAATATAACCACATTGATGTAAGTACTAATGTTGAGCAAATAAACTGCATGTCTGGGCCGGTAAATCATTAGTGAAAAAAATTGTCAATGACTGTAGCTGCCCTCTCACGTGCTTGCATATGCTTACGGCCGCGGCATGAAAGGTGTTGCGAATCAGGAACAGCGTGGCGGAAAGATAGCCTGTAGTGCAATTTTGTTGGCATGTGGAGTGCACGGAATCGCTCGATTGTATCCCATAGTCGGTTTTCCCCGTGCCCCCGCTTCTCAGTTAATCCCCTTTCATTTTTGGTTACATGAGAAGGCCAGACCCTATTGCATCTCAGCGGGTTTTTCTGGAGCGGAAGGGAGGAATCAATGCAGTTAGCTTCCACTCATGGATAACGAAAATGGATGACCCTCTCCCTATTCCAGAGAAAACTTCAGAATCATTGAATATGTTTATGCCATTTGAGTCTCCGGATGAGCTGACTGAGGGATGCAGTCTGAATACGTCGGGAATGCAGTTACTGCAGATGGATCTTAGATATAACAGAAAATTTTAAGTTCTCATGAGTATTTTTAAGCAATTGATGTATAAGTTTATTGCATTCAATTTAAATAAAAAAATAAATTAAAAATGGTTTGTGGAAACACAGCAGTCTCCAAACTATTTGTAGTTAATAACTAACTAAACTAGTTAATTTCAGTACAAGGACTTTTGCTTGCAAGGATATCGTTTTTTTAATTATTTTTTAAAATTTATTTATTTTAATAGATTTTTGAATATTGTTCTCCGTCTACTGCTCCGCCACTGATATACCTCGTCAGTGGCTTCTATTAGTTAATCAGATTAATTTAGATGCGAGATTATTTGACGCATTTCTACTTAAAATATTCTGAAGATATTCTATTTGAAATTTGCCAATTCGAGAAAGCCCCATTGTCGTTGGACCTCGGGTCCGATCAACCTCAAGGCGGCTCTGACAGTTGCCCGCCTTGCCCAATCTTCCATTTCCCTCTGGGCCTCCACTTCCAGCGTCACACAGTCTTTCGCTGTTGTGAGTACCTTTTTTTGCGCATGGCAACACGGTGGCGGCGGGGCGGCGCTGTTGCTCACGGCGCGTTAATGCCCCTCGCGTTTATGCCGCCGGAGCGTTTATGTGGCGGTGGCGCTCGACCATACCGTGCGGCGGGCAGCAAAAACTCGCAAGTGGCCGCGACTCGTTGTGCCAATCTCCGCCTCCTCGTTCGCGTCCCTCCATTTTCTATGTTCGCGTCCGTCCTCTCTTTCGCGTTACTCTCTTCTCCTCCTTGGCCGTCCCTCTTGTCTCTTCGTTCAACTCTCTTCTCGTCCCCATTTCTTCTCTTCCTCTTTGTCCCCTTCTCTTCTCTTCCTCCTCGTCCCTTTTCTCTTCTCCTCTTTTCTTATCTTCTCTCTTCTTCTCATCGTTCCCTTCTCTTCTCCTCGTCTCTCTTTCCCCTGCTTCTTTTCCTCCTCGCTCCTCTCCTTTTCCTCTTTCTGCTCTCACGTCTTGTCTTTCTCGTTCACTCTCTTCTCCTCCACGTATCTCTCTTCTTCGTTTTCCTGGTATATTCCCTTCTCCTCGCCATCGTCTTCCAACTCGCCGCTGCGTACGTCGTCACTAGCTATCACGACTAGTGGCTTGCCTCTAAGTGACGCGGGTACCACCAGTGGGAAAATTAGCGCTAACGACTTCGCGATTATTCGAAATTGCTATCATCTGAAACTAATAGTCTTACACCCGTTCTGGTGGCTCATGATGCCTCCTGTAATCAAGCGACCAGGTATTTGAAGTACATGGATCGAAATTCGGCATGCGTGTGGCTGCTCTAAATGTATCTTTTAATGGATATGTTCATGGTCGTAGTTTGCCAGCAGAGCTTCATTTTCCTCCCTAACTACATGTGTTGTTTTCTCACTGGGATAAACTATTTGAATCTCCAAGTAAATTTTAGATTACATCAGTAGATCTCTTAGTATACGGGTGAAATATTAGCCCCGTTTGCTGTAGTTCAGCATGTAAGTAAGAGGTTGCATTCTTTATATTTTACGAGAAGAAACCATATCTAAATTACAATTTCAATTTGAAATTATGTATCGTCTAAAATCTGGGTAATTGATATATTTCTTTGAATAAAAATAACTCTTTTGACTTCGGTCTTTCGTATCTCTTTATCACGAGACGGATTTAAGATAATGAATATATGCTAGATATCTTCATCCGAACCCATGAGGCACAGATCTAAGGATCTTGTCGGTGTCTTCCAATTCGGTATTGAGCACGAAACTGTGTCATATTGTTTGTTGTTACGTATGTAGATTTACATTTTAGAAAGGGTGAATTATAATGTCATATATCCTAGAATTCTTCTGTTATGAAAATGTTAAGCGTGTCGGAATCCGTACTGTTTGCAGACAAAGAAACAATGAATGCAAAGCATTTCAAATAGTTCGTTTTTTACATTTGCGTATCCAAAAAACTGTTGCGGAAAAATCTCCTGATATAGGGGGATACCACTTTTTTAAACCACCTTTATTATTACGCAGCATTTAAGGGAACTATGAAATGAGAATGGCTCTGCAGCAGGAAATCCTCCACCTCCACAGCAAAACAGGAAATCCAAGCTCTCATTCCACATTGAAGATATGCTTTAATTACTCTGCGTGCTTCAAACAAGCTTCTCATTCACACACTTTACACTCGATGCTGAATCAACAGAGAAGTAGAGTGGCGAATGTGTCAGTCGAATGCTGGAATCTGTGTACAACCGCGTATTCGTGTCGTCTTAGATCGTTCTAAACAGCCAAAGTTATTTCTTAGCCCCCTGCAAATTTCATACGAAGTATGGAGGAGTCTTTCTTAAATTTTGGATTTATTTATTTAATGTAAAACCAACTTTATTTACTTAATGTGGAACAACGTTATTAAAATTCCAAGTGCGTTAATCTTCGAGCAGCCTCTAATTTACTAAGTTCCATCTGCTTTGCCATTTTGCATTTCTTAATTGAATCCGAGTAGTTTTCTAGCTACTATGGAGATGGAAGTCTCACCCCAACCAGAGTTCCTTCTCGTGAAATGCTTCTCCAACTTCCGAGACTCCTCCAAACAGTCCCGTGCTAAATCGTAGTTGCGGAGTGACACTTTATGCTACTTCCAAAACGTATCATAATTGCCTCCATGCACCTTATGCTCCGTCTTCTATCAGTTTTCAAGCTGCTAGGTAATTTTAGTGTGGATACTCCGTAGCCGCATCCCAGTTGCCTCCATTTTTTTCGTGCCGCCTTCTAGCTGCTCTTTTCGAGCCGTATCCTAATAGTTGGCTCATCTACCTCCATGCTAATCAGAAATCTACTCCAGCTGCAGTGTCTGCCCTGTGCTGCTTCTTCGCATTACCGCCTTGTCTCTGCTGTACATTCGTGCTGAGGACTACCTGCCCTCTTCGAGCCGTATCCTAGATGCTCCTTCTACCTCTGTTAGTGTAGAGTCTCCATCTAAGTTTGTGGTACTCCACACCCAGCTGCATTGACTGCCGTGTGCTGTTTCCTAGTTTTACTGTCTGTCCAGCTGCTCTGTCTGTCTTATGCTGCTTCTTAGTTTTACCGGTTCCTAGTTGCCCTCCGAACCGTACCATCGATCTACCTCTGTGCTACTTCCGAACCGTGTCCCAGCTGCACTGACTGCCCTGCGCTGCTTCCTAGTATTTCCGGGTTGTCTCTGCTCACATCCGTGCTGGCACGTAGTTGCCCTCCGAACCGTATCCTAGATGCTCCATCTACCTCTGTGCTACTTCCGAACCGTACCCCAGCTGCACTGTCTATCTTATGCTGCTTCTTAGTTTTACCGGCTCCTAGTTGCCCTCCGAACCATACCCTAGATGCTTGATCTACCTCTGTGCTACTTCCGAACCGTGTCTCAGCTGCACTGACTGCTTCCTAGTTTTTCCGGCTTGTCTGCTCATATCCGTGCTGGCTCGTATTGCCCTCCGCACCGTATCTTAGATGCTCCCTCTACCTCTGTGCTACTTCCGAACCGTGTCCCAGCTGCACTGACTGTTTCCTAGTTTTTCCGGCTTGTCTGCTCACATCCGTGCTGGCTCGTATTGCCCTCCGCACCGTATCTTAGATGCTCCATCTACCTCTGTGCTACTTCCGAACCGTGTCCCAGCTGCACTGACTGTTTCCTAGTTTTTCCGGCTTGTCTGCTCACATCCGTGCTGGCTCGTATTGCCCTCCGCACCGTATCTTAGATGCTCCCTCTACCTCTGTGCTACTTCCGAACCGTATCCCAGCTGCAATGTCTGCCCAGCAGCGCCGGTTCCTAGCTGTGCCAGCTGCCTCTGCTCTCCTTCCGCGCCGTGTCGCCACGGAGCCGCCCTCTGGGCGCGGCGGTCGCGGGCGCCGCGCCGCGCCGGCCGGCCGGGGAGGGGCCCTTCGATCGAAAGTTATGGCTGTGCGCAAAAAGCCCGCCGAACTTTCGGAAGGGACGCCCCCTCGGTGACTTATAAGTTGGAACAGCGAGGCGGCCGCTGAAAGTCACGTTGCTTGCGGAAATTCGACTCGAGCCTGTGTTGTGCAGCAGGCGCGCAATGTCTTCCCGGTGACCTGATCGTCATTTTCTAAAATACCGTAGTTTAACTTTAATTTTGCGAATGCATTTACTGTCAATTCTATCAGTCGGCAAGCAATATTTCGTTAACATTAGTGTACAAGAGCAAATAGCAGTATCGACATTTAGTATATCCAGAACACGTAATAATAATTATTTTAGAAAAACTGAAAAATCAATATATGAAATATCAGAAAATGAAGATGTCAGGATCAGTACTGGTCTTCAAAAATGATGGTGTTTTGTTTGTGTTTAACTCTTGCGTCGTTTTATTTCAGTATAGTTATCAGATATTAACTATTTTAACTTATTTCACGGATCTGATATTGGATCTGAGTAAACAATATTCATTCACCAATTTTAATTGTTGTATACATTTGTTATGCGTTGTTTCCAGTTGGTGCTAACTCTACGCTAGACACTCCTGTCTAATCTTGAACTAATATAATGAGCTACAAAATAACGCATTCGAGGAGCGATGGCAGTACAAACAAGGCGTAAAATTCCCCAAGCCGCTGTGCGTAACGAGCATGTTTCCAGATCGTTGGCTCTCCGCCGCCGCCGCCCCCTCCGTCGGACCACGACCTCTCCGCCGCGAAGGCGTGCGCGTGGCCGCGAGCCGAGGCGGGCGCCGCCGCGTCGGCCTGTGGGAACGTCATTACGCGGCCCGCGGTAATTAGCGCGTTTAATGCTATTAGCGCGCTCTCAGGGCTTGGGCTGCGGTGCAGACGGCGGCGGTGAGTTTAAGCGGCGGCGGCGGTGAGCGTAGGCGGCGGCGGTGAGGGAAGGCGGCGGCGGCGGCGGTGAGCGTAGGCGGCGGCGGCGGCGAGCGTAGGCGGCGGCGGTGAGCGTAGGCGGCGGCGGCGGCGGCGGCGGTGAGCGTAGGCGGCGGCGGCGGCGGTGAGCATAGGCGGCGGTGGTAGCGCACTCTCATGACTTCGCTGGCGGTGAATCCGCGGCGGCGGCGGCGGCGGCGGCGGCGGCGGTGGTAGTTCCCTTGGCGGCGGTTTGCTTGGCGAGGCTGGTATGTTCCCCATGCTCCAGTCCCCCGCCCTTGCCCCCATCGACTTGGCGTTCATCACGGCTTTCCGGTGCGCAAGGAACAGAATCTTCGTCTTATTACCTAGTTACATAGCAGAGAAAGACGCGAAAGTTGTCTTTCGAGTTTTTGGTCGCTATTTCATATCTTGTAGATACAATCGATTAATGCTATTAAGTTTACTATATCAACTTTTAATTTTTTATCCTTATCCACTTTTTACGTCCATGCGTATTGTTCGTGCGTGAAAGAGTCTTGACACACTCCTTCATGCGGTCTCTCTTATACAGTTTTATTAGTTTCTATGAACGTTTTCTTTGTTTTATGTTGCTTTAGAACTAGTAGTTGTGAACGAGTAATAATTGAGTCCTTATCCAACTAGTAGGCCATTGTTCTTGAAAAAATATTTCTGTTCGTTCGACATAATTCTTTCTAGGTTTTTAACAATATACATTACATTGAGATGGGGAACTGCGGACAGTAAATGTCGAGAAGCAAGTTAGAAAAAGTACTGAATATAGTTGTACAGTATTCTTAAGGCGGCTCCACATATACGGCAATCGGCGAATCCCGAGCAACTGCTCACCGAATCCTTAGTAGTGTGGACGGGGTGTTTTCGATTCGCCGAGCGCTGAACATTCGGTATTCGCCCTTCCCACCGCGTGTCTGTCTTGAGGGCATCAAAGGCAACGAAATTTCGCCGAGAACATCACTGCTCGAGATTGGGCGAACTGTTGCTCGCAACTTAGCGAATGCCGAATGTGTGAAGCCGCCTTTATATTAAAGTAAAATATATTTCAAAATGTTGTTTTACGTTTTTAGCTTGTGAAAATAAGAAGCTTAGCTTTCCTGTGAGGTGGTTATGTTGCGCCTTTCACGAATGGATTGTGGAAATAGCTCAACGATGTGAGATTACAACAGACAGTGGTTCCCATGGCAACAACGCTCAAATACGAAAGCGAAAGAAGATGGTCGAATGATTGTAAGAAGCGGTTTGTTCCCTTCCAATGCGATGAACACATCTCTTTTTTCTCCTCATTGTTATAGTATACAGAGACATCGACAATGGTCGCAATATTTTAAGCCTTCGTTGGTTGATCAGAAAGAGTACACCAGTAGCTACTCCTTTCTGGCCTCTCGCACAGAAATCGCGTGTAATTGTGTCTACTTGCAGTAAGAGGCGCACTTTGCGGAGAGGACGACCATGAGCACGAGCCCGGGATTGCGCAGAGGTCGCGCCGCTCAACATGCAGAAATGCAAAATGCTACATGCGGGAGCAGCGTCCGTGCGGAGGCGGCGGCGGTGGCAGCAACACGTGCTGGACCTCCTAAAGACTTCGTTTGAGATTCGAAAGTGGAAAGACGCACGTCTGTTCTCGCATCGGAACTGTTGGAATTTGCGAAGAAGCTTACAAACATGTAAGCGATTTTGTAACGGAACAATTGATAATTGCGGTGTGATGGTGGCTGAATACTTCCTTAATGTTTATTGGCGATTGCGGATAAAAGTAATATTTTTCTTCTACCTGTCCAGTTTTTTGTATTTTAAACAATTTATGATTATTGAAACTGTGGTGGAAAAAACTTGTGAAGAAACCATTCCTTTTTCTCTTTGTTTACTGAAATGTCTTTACGAAAATCGCTCCTGGGAAAAACTACGAAGAAGTAACTTCACGATAATTCTTGAAATAGTATTATAAGTGATGCGCCGTTTTCGCTAAATCGGGACAAGTTTGCACCCTCTCTTGCGATCAACGTTTGGTTTATTTCGTCAAGGGTTGTAAAATAACTATGTGAGGCACGAGGGAAAGTATAATCTGCGCACGTTTTCTTGAGATCCAGAATTTTCTCCATCCATTTACCCCATTTGAACCCTAGACGTTTTCGCCTCCTAGTAATTTCCGAGTAACTTATTTGCATCCGAAAACGAACTACAGATTCGATTTTATTGTATTGCCAACAAGATAGCAAACCACTCTCCCCGGCTCTACTCGTACCATAAATAACAGAAAAAGAGCTCAAAAAACATGCACAGAGTAAAGCTACGTTAATGCCTGTAAGCAAAACAATGGGACATCTCAGCATTTGCTCAATGGTTCAGGGAAACTAGACGAAAAACCTGATAGAAATGGGGGGGGGGATCAGAATTCAGAAGCTGAAGAACATTACTTGTTACGGGAGTATTTTGTCTTTTCTTATTACATGCAGAGACGGTGCAGCAGTTGGACATTGTGAATTCTCAGACCTCGAGGTCTAGGAAATGAGAAGCAACCACGCTGACAATGAAGCCCGAGTGTAACGGATTCGCACCCGACGCCATTGTGCGGTTTAGCCTTCGACGCCACGGCGGAAACCATAAACAAAGCCTCGGGAGAATCTTCCGTATTCTGGATGCCTTTCGTCATTTGTCTGGCCTGAGTGGCTCCGGTGGCAAAGGCTAAAATAGCGTAAGAAATAATCGTTGTGCGGTAACATTTATTTTTCCATATTGCACAATTTCTTTTATACAGCCGATTAGCGCTTTACAAGAGCTTTACAAGTTGTAGACGATATAGCTAAACGTACGTGATATTTACTCATAGTGATGTAACTCTCTCTCTCTCTCTCTTTATTATAAACTGTAGGATGAAACTATAGACTTTGTAGGGTAAGTAAATGTCTGTGTAACGACATTTAGTGTTCATCTTCGAAGGGGATGCCAGCGTTGAAAGTATTGAAATAGTGTGTGGAAAGAAAGGAGCCTTAAGGACGTGGACTGTTGGCAGTGGATATGTGTAGTTATTTATTTTGATGGAAAAGTGCGATCGGATGTGAAGCGCGAATTATGATGAACAAGTAGACCGGGATGCGTGTTTCGAAGCTGGAAAAATGGGTGCTGGTGCCATACATGGTCGAAAGCTTGAGTGACAGAGGCGATATAGAGTTTGTTTAAAATTTGGCGATCTGTAGTGACAGAGAGATGTCACTCGTTTTGACTGGATTAGCAACAGTATGGTGGAAGCTCACTGAAATCTTTCCAAACACTAAGCGATTCCCACGTAGGGGTAATTGTGACGTTTTGCAAAACAATCGAAGTCTTCGCAATAAACGTAAGTGGGATTACCCTGTGACGTTCTACACGAGTATTGTCTACAGGTCTTTCTAGGATTATTCTCTAAATTTTTGAAGTACTGTGAAAAAAAACCAACTATTTCTACGAAGAGTCTATTGGATATTTGTTACACTCTTCATAAACTTCTTTCCTGCTTCAGAATATAAAGTCCCGGGCAATATTATGAACAGTGATCTTAGAACTAGCGCACATTTGCGTATTTCGGTCCCGCCTCAAGTTCAAGACGTCAATAGTGAACTTAGTGAACTGCGAGGCCGTAGGACCCCGCTGAGAAGACTACTCAACGACTGTGAATTGACCTAAGGATCTGAAAGTCAGGAGGGTCAAGGGAGTCGAAACAGGCGGAAAAAGCCCGCGAGCTGCAGCGAAGTGCCGTGCAGCGGCACGACCGCCCCTGGCCACCACCGGAACCGGGCCGGGCCGTGCCGGGCCGGGCCGGGCCGGGCCGAGGCGAGCCGGGTCGGTCTGGGCCGGGCGGCGCGCGCGCCTGCTGAACGCAGCGGCGGCGCGGGCTCCTAATTAGAGCCAGGCGACGGAAATGGCTGACGACGGCTGTTAGTAAGCCGGTCCCACACAGCTGTGCCCTGCGTCGGGACCACGCGCCCGGGCCAAACGACTGGGGCCTATCGGAACGAGTGCTCTGCGGAATGAAAGATGGCGCTAAGTAGGAACAGGTGGTACCGCTAAAAACATCCGGGAACAGATTACTGCCGCGGGAGTAATGGCCGTTCACGGAACGTAAAAATAGTATTGTCGTGTTACAAGATATCATGGTCCCATAAATACAAAACGTCAGTTAGCGAAACCACGTAATTCTGTAGTTCACGTGAGAACAAAGTAGGTCCCTTTACGACACAGTCTTCATGATGGTATTACCACAAATGAACGATCGAGATACTTCATCTATCGTCATTTGTTACGTTTTTGTGTTTTAGCCAGAACATGATAAAAATGCTGTATATTATCAACAGTTTCAGCGAGAAACAACAACATGGTCGAAACACAGGGTCGACATGCTACTACAAATTGCACTACTTGGAAATTCTGGGGAGCCGAAAATACTCCTGGTTTACAGACAGCATCGCTCGTCAAACAGTCCGCAAATAACGAGGGCGCCGCGCTCCGCCGTGCACTGCGGTTTGTTTACAAGCTCGCAGCGCGCCTTCGCCCGCCGCAAGAGGTGCGAAACGAACGCGATCACTATGCCACAACATCCTCGCGCGGCCTTGCCTCTTCGTTTATGGCGCTGGTATGATGTGCTTACTAAACAAATGCACAATGATCGCATATAGGTTGACAGACACGGAGGAGTATTTATCGCTGCGTTTACTGCTCGCTTAAATCATCTGGCACGCGCGCGCGACAAGTCGCACGTCACGCCACGCCACGACGCGGCACGGCACGGCACGGCGCGGAGGTCGGGCACGGCGCTCGCGGCGATGGGGCAGCGCGGCGCCGCGGAGGCTACGGGGCCGCGGCAGCCGAGCACGGCTCGGCACGGCACGGCCGCGGCCCGCCGTGGCAGCGTGGAGTGGAGCGGAGCGGAGCGGAGCGATGGGGCAGCGGGGACGGGAAAGGGGGTCTGCCGCCGTCACGGCTGCGCGCGCACCACGCCACGGGCGCGGCGACGGCGGCGGCGGTGGAGGCGGTGTGGCGGTGTGGCGGTGGCGGCAGCGGCGGCAGGGATGTATGCGGCCCGCATAGTACAGCGGCTCACTCGACCTCTCTCGCAGCGTGTTATGCTGTGTTAGTGGAAGAGTCCAAGTGTCATGCTGGGAACTCGTAAAGGAGGGGTGTCGGGTTGTAAAACCGAGAGAGAGAGAGCGCCGGCGCGAGTGAGAGAGGCAAGGCAACGCGGGCGGGAGGCGCGGCGGAGGGGGCAAGGTTCTCGGCGACGGAGAGCGCGGATAGGCGCGCAGCGAGCGCGCGACAGAGAGGGGAGACACACGAACAAGAGGAGAGAAAGAACCGGCGCGCGCGGCTTGGGGCGGACGTGCGGGAAGACGGACGGGTTGGGGAGGACACGCGGTGGAGGAGAACGGGGCGAGGACGCGGGGGGCTAGAGAACGAGCACGGGGTTTCCGAGAGAGAGCGCGAGCCGCGACGGAGACGGAGCGATGGGGGAAAAGCGGAGAGACGAAGGATAGCTAGCCCGATGATGAGCACGCCGGCGCGGCGGGCGGCAGCGAGCGTACGCGAGGGCCGCTGCCGAACCCGCGAGTGAGGTCATGCGGCGCGGAGCCGGGCGGGTTGCTGGCCCGCTCGCCTGCAGCCAGCCGTCCCCGTCGCCACGGTCCCCGCTGTTCGGGGCCTCCCGCTCCTCCTCTTTGCGCCACCATTGCCGACGCCACTGTTTATCGCCGCAGTCGACTCTTGCTGTGCCCCCTCCGCCCGGTCGCGCCGACGCCGCCACACCCCGACCTGCCGCCGCCGCCGCCGCCACCCGCGCCACCTTCGCATCCTCCGTCTCCGTCGCCGCCGCCCGCCACGCCGAGGCGCGAGGCCTTCGTCCGGACGACCGGGGAACTATTCTTCGGTGCGGATCGGCCCCCGCCGTTCCGGCTCGGCGCGCGGGCAGCGGCGCGCGCCGTTGTGTCTGTTCTCGGCGCGTCTTTTTCGCCCGCGTGTCCTCCCGTACCCTGGCCGTCCGTCGCCGCGGCCGCTGCCACCACCGCACCGCGCCGCGCCGCGCTGCGCCGCGCTGCGCCTCGAGTGTTCGCCGTCCGTCTTGGGGCTTCTTCGCGTCGCGTCGTCCGTTTTTCTCTGTCTTTCTGGGAGCGTGCGCCGCCGCCTCCGCCGTCCAGTGGCTGGCGCAGGGCCCGTGCCGGCTCCCAGACTTCTCTAGCCCGCGGCGAGGCCCGCCTGCCTGCCTGCCTGGCCGCGTGCGCTGTGGCGCGCCGGGTACCTGAGCTCGTGTGAACCGAGTAAGGAAGCGTCTGTCGGATAATAAAACAGTAATCCCTACACTCTGCCGCAACTGGCGGGTCGCACGCGGCGGCGGCGGAGGAGGAGGAGGCAGCGTCCGTGGCGGAGATGGCGAGATCTACAACCCGCGCAGGTGGGAGAGAATGCCCCGCCAGAGACAATGGTATTAGCAGGTAAAAACGGAGGCGTCGTGGTTTGAATAGTGAGAAGTTTATGGGAGCAGAAAATCTCCTAATGCTCTCAGGTTGTCGGCCGAGGAGAACAGCATTTCTTGCTTCTGAGTAGACGTTCTTCAAGCGAATAGATATCACAATGGAACAGTTATCCGTGTAAAGCAGTGGCTGTTCCATTATTGCAGTATTTACGTGTCGTGGCATTGTATGTTCGTTAAAAACCTCTGAGTACTGAATGTAAAAAAAAATGTTCTTGAACAACAAAAAATTGGTAATTTCTCATAGTTGTTATTCCCCTATTCTTATTAATTCTCATGCTTGTATCGATGTATGACCGCGTTCCGTGTGATTGAGAACGCTGATGCATATTTCATACAAGCGCACTTGGCATGCAATTCCAACAGTTATATACCTTCGGGATATTCGGAACAGAATATTTTATCTAACACTAACTTTATAGATTATCTTTATGATTATAGTTGTACAAAACGATAACAAATTTATCACCGTATATCTCTTTCCGATTCATTGTTCTAGTCTTTACACTCTTATTTTCACCGCCTGATTTCACTTTACACTCTAGCGCCAATTTACGTAAAAGCTAATGATTCTGTGACGAAACCGTAAGTGTACTAGCATCTGTTAACAACGTATCGTAAATTTGTAATTGTTGCGTATCACGTTCACGTAGAACGTTTGTAGTTACCATATCAAACAAGAAATAACCTGTAAATGGAAATATGGCGCAAAGAATTGACGGTACCGTATTATCCCTAGTGTATTGCCATGTATACAGAGATACTAAAACAGATTGACTTAGTGTCTACGCCTAATTGTAGTAATGATGGATGAGTCGGTATGTGACGGCGCTCCAAATGCAAGATATCACTGGGTGGTATGGTGGTTAGAAATTAATACTCGCATTCTAGTTCAATATGGTATATTTCATAATTTCAAAGTTCGGTTTGTGTAGAGTAAATGGTTTTTGTAATTACCGATAGGTACGGTATCAAATATTAGAATAGTAAGAACTCAGAACCATGTATTTCGTGGTAGCGAATTTTGTGAAGTCTCTGTCAAATGTGAAGTCAAGGCACAAACCCCTTGCATAGAGAGTTCACGATTTACGAGATTTGCCGCTTTGGTTTTTTTCCACCTATGAATGAGACAGTTTTCATCGACATAGTTCTTGCATATTCAATATTTGTTTTAATGAAAACACAAGGAGGAAAATTTATGTACAAAAATGGAAATTGTCGCGTGAGAGATCTTTAATTTTTATACTTGATAGTATTTTCAATAATTCTTGTTACGAACGTGTTTTCTTTCACGGACCTTCTTTATTCCTTAAAAACTTTTCTCCCTTAGAAAGCCTGGTATCTTTCAAGTAGCTACCATAGTTTGTGAATTCTTTCTACTATAATTTAACTTCGATTAGAATCTGTTTTACCTTTACAAAGACTACGCTGTTATGAGACGAATTTCTGGAAATAGAGTTCGTTAAAACGTGAAATATGAAAAGAATGTGTAATGAAATATAAAAATGCTGAAACGCGTAGCATTCTCCGTGGGAATCTGCCTTAAATCGCGATTTCCCGTATTTAACCAAGGAAAATACGAATTGAAATCCGGTTCCGGAATTGTAGTACTACGAGTGGTTCGACCACTGCACTATCATGTATTATGCGAGAGAAACTGCTTTGTAAATCGGGTTTGTTTCTACGTCATTAATGCGGCATGTCGCATTCGTAAACTGATTGACGTCAATACGGCCAACTGTATTACGCACACACAAGTGAACAGCTTTATTTACTGCCCGCCTTTTCAACCTGCGCTAGCCGCAAGTCGTCTGATCTGGTTTCACTACTTCTCGTCGCAGTCCCTTAATTTCCTGTTGTCGCAGGCATTATAACCTTTTTACGGGGGTCGTTAAATCATCGTGATGGCCGCATATAGGAGGAGGTTGCCGTCTCGACATTCAGGTCCTTTTATTCGCGAATGCCGTAGTCAACTAGGACATTTAAGAGATCTTTGTTCGAATCCCCTTCCTGACGCCGGGACAGTGTCTCTTCAACTTGCATGAGGGGACGCAGTCGATGGCGGCAGCGGTGGCAGTGTGGACAGGAGGCGGCATTCTCGCTAGGCGCTCGCCAACTGCGGTGCGGAGGAAAGGCGGGTCATTTTTTTTACGCGAGTAACGATAAAACCAGGTGGAATTGGTAATGGCGCCATTTCTCTCTCTTTTTCTTAATGTTGAACAAACTACAAACCCCTTCCTTTAGTCTTAACGAAAATATTGCATACATCTCGAAAATCGTGATTCGCTTATCTCTCATAGAATACAACTAATGTTCGCAATTGCATGAGAAGACTGTTTCCTCAAGCGAGATTCGTCGAGTTAGTCTAATTTCGAACATTAGTCAACCAGTATTTCTTTCGCTTTCATTGTACTTTATTAATATAAAAAATACAGTAAACCCTCGTTAGCACGAACACGCTTAACACGAATTTCGCCGTAACACGAACAAAACTTCGGCCCCAGCAATGAATTACGGTAATATGGACATTTATAATACTCAGATAACACGAATTTTTATAACTCGAACTCCGATTATTTCGGTCCTTTGGAATTCTTGTTAATAGGGTTTACTATATATTAGAGTATTCATTTAGTGTACCGAAGAAGTGTCTTTGATAAATAAATCCGAAGTGACACTTCCGGATTGAACGCACAAGTGCAATATTTTCGTCGATTTCACTCGTTTAACACGACACTGATATTAATGTTAACTAATATTACAGTACTAGAGAAGCTTAATTGCTTGGAATCAATAAACTCGCACTCAGTGATACGTGACATTTTATGCCTAATATATGGCGATCTCAGTTTTCGTAACTCCACGAATGAAGAATATTTCATTATTCGTGTCGGCTGTAATTGTAATCAATACTTTGAAGTTGAATGAGACTGCGAAAAGACTGCAACATGAAAAGATTGAAAATATAGTTCTTTCTTTTACAGTAACGTCTAATGATGATAGTACAGGAAATGCCGAGCTTTCGAAAAAAATTACGTACGTAAAATGAGTTCGATTTTGGTTAGCAGAATTATGTCACAGTGTGTAAATGTGTTCATTAAAAATGCTCGGTTGTAGTTGGAAATCGAAGAAAGATTGCCATTTGCAAACCGGCAGCAATTTTCCTATAATTATTGAAGATAAACTTCGTGTAGTGTCTACACCAGCAATTTCTCTGAATTGTGACGCTATACGATGTACATTTCGCTATGAATGGACAGTAATTCCGTCGTAACTTCCCAGAACTGCGCACGACGCAAATACCGTATTAAACTTCACCTTCCTTCATATGGCATCGAAGTATTGCATACGCTGGCTGTAAAGGCCTGTAAGGAAGACACAATTACAGTGGAGAAGTATGTGTGAAATTGAGTTAAAGGTGAAGTGAAAGAGCGTTATTTGTTCGCAGGAGCAAGTATCCCATAAGTCCGACTTTCGCTTTTGTATCGGTTATTTACTGCTTTGCAAATCGTTTCTACGTGTATTTTATTAGCGTTGCTGCGAGGTATCCATGAGAACTACCAACCTGTTAGAGAAAAATATTTGAGTTGTTTAACATTGAGTACCTGATCATGTACCAGTATCCGTTGATCTCCAATAACAATCTTGAATGTAGTTTTATGTTATAACTTAAGTTAAGCTGTGGTAAGATAAAGGAATTTACGATCTACTCTGGTCCTGTTCCTATGATTGTCTGCCCTATAAATATTGAAACAATATTGTCTCAGGACGTAATGGGTGGAATTCTTTTATTAACACACATGCTTTGGAGTCAAGTTAGTTTATCTGACCGTAGTACCGAAAATTTCATATTTAGAATTAACGTGTGCGTTTAATTGTACTAACACGAATGATAAAATTTGCTCATTGTTCATTCGAAGAATACGATGGTTATGCGATGAGTTGTAATTTATCTTCTTGTTTATTATTTATCATTATTCACTCCTCCGTACTTAGATACGTAATTTAGGTAAGTCTGTCTGGCAAGATGACTTCAGTCTCCGATCGTTTTGGCGAGTCTTTGTTCACTGTGCAGCGCCGGGCGCAGTTGGTGAGAGAAGCGGGGCCACCGCCCCGGGTGTGACGTCCGGCCTCCCAGTTAATGAGGACGGGACTTGCGGTGACCTCGGCGCCGGCGCCCGCGCCCACGCCCATGCTCGTGCCCCTGGTCCCGGCCACGCGCATAAAAGCGCATTGTCGCCGCATCTATAATTCACTTGTCGCTTGCCAAGCCCAGAACTCTCTCGCCCCGCCTTCCGCCATTCCGCTATGCCCTGTCCTGTCCAGCCTCGCTAGATCACGCAACGTCATGTCTTGCCCGCTTCTGAAACTGCCTGCCCCCGTCTTGTTCGGCCATGACTTTCCTGTCTAGCCTTCTCCGGGCTTGCCCTGTCCTATCTCATCTCGTTTTCCCCGCATCATTCTTCTCTCCCCGACCGCCCTGTCCCCTCCCATCCCTTTCGCATTGCTTCTCCCCGTCGACTACGCCGCCCGCCCTCCATCCGTCAGCTCCAAATCGCTTCATACCACATCGCATCCCTCTTTCACGTGCTCTTTCGTGTATTCTTTGCCTACCTTTCTTTCAATGGAAACATATTCCTAGAATTAACATTTTCCTGTGAATTGGGAAGAGAGGTTCAATCGATTAGTGAGCTGAAAACTGCAGATGCTAATTACTTTTTGTCATCGTTATCGAGATGAAAATGTCCTAATGTTCATCAGAACCAACCCTTCACGTTATTGCTGCGAAATGAGAATCAATCTCTTGATTACTTCGTCCGCCGTAGCGGGCCGGAAGCGTTCGCGATGGCGCGGCAACTGGTGTGTGCTGGCGAACACCTTCGAAAAAATCGGCGAATAAAGGATACTTTAGTGTCGATATGTGAACTGGCCGGGAGCGTGCCAATATTGAGCTGGTGCATGTAGTGCCAGTTTTGAAGGGCACATGCGAGCCAAATTTGATAATTTGGCCCAAATCGCGCCAGCCTTCCGTAGGCATTGCCCAAATGAAAACTGCTCGGTACCCCTCTGAAATGAACCTCGTTCGGGATTTTCGGAGAATGCGGAATGCAATGTCTGGGTGTGAGCGGCCACAGCGGCAAGAGAATCTCTGTTGGTGGAGATTGTTCGCCGAGAGTTAAGCTCAGTTCTGACACCAAGTTTGCCTATGATTTATTGAATTCCAGTGTTCTCTTGTGGATTGTGGCAATCTCCACATCTCTCACGTATTCAAATAATTGTAGTATATGGTGCTCATTAGTGTCTTGTAGTCGTGTAACCACAAAAAATATAAACAAATCTTCGACAGTTACTCGTAAATCAGCCATGTTATATTGCAGAGAAGGCAGAATTATGCGTGGAATAAATTATAAAGAACTCTGGTAACTTTCACGGAACTTTTTGACTTTGAAATGTCTGCAAGTGATAAATCTTCATGAGATCCGTAGTGCTGAGATATTGTCCTACTTATTTAAAGAAGGAAGACGTATTCCATTTCTTATGTGACGCGTAAGTTAATAATTGTGGAAATGGATCAACAGTACTATCCGTAAATATGTGGGAAAATGTCTGATAACTACATTAGTCTAATTTCAATTCCTCGCGGATTCACGCATATGGCTTTGGCATTTTCATTCACTCCGATTCTTGCAACTGTCAGACTGTTCGAAATAATTTCCTGTAGGTAAACGAACACCGGGAATAATTGCAGTTTTGATACAAACGAATGCAAAATGATTAAAATTACGCCAAACGTCATCACATTGCCCATTTCTTTTTATTTCGGCGTATAGATCGTTCAGTAAAGATATAGAAAGAAGAAACAAGGCACCCCCTTCGTCTTGCAAACTTGTTTCCTTCTGGAGAAGTTTCACTTCCACTTCGAGGCGTAAACCAACAATCTGTTCTCCAGGGCGTGAAACGTTTGGTGGCAGACGAGCGATGATCACCGAAAGCTTCAACTTGCTTCCCCGTTGTGAAGTGAATACGAATACTAAGGGGGATAAAATCCCGTTGACTCTCTCGATAGAGCGGCAACACTAGGGTTTAAGAAACGCAACTCGTTATAAGAAAGTTCACAGAAAATAAAGAAATCACGAATGTTCTCACTGGTGTGCTTCAACTGCTTCTGAACTCCGCTGTTTGAATGCCCTTAAAACTGTTGTCAAGACACGTTCAAGTGTTAGTTTTAACTTTGTTATAAATGATGTCTTTAATTTTCTTCTCGATTCTTTGTTACGTTGGTACAAATTTATTAAATATTTAGTTGCACGGACTGGCAAAGAATTTATTACTCCATTCATAGGCGGATTATTTAACATTCCTTATTGAAATGGGATCCTGCGCTATGATTTTCTAATATTATTATTCAGAGGACACCTATTCAAAATATTATACCTTTATAAGTAACGTGCTTACTCGGAAACGCTGCTATCATCGCATATCTAAGCTTTCAGTTAACATTTATTTCCTAGTTTCGTATAACGAAAAAAAGTTCCGTAATTTCTCATGATAATTTCTTTAGTTACGCCCGATGCGTGTAATATCTTGCCCCAAATTTCGCCTTTTAACATTCACGTTCTTTTCACACTCAAACGTATCGAGACCTATAAATTCGTGTGTCCGAAACATGTTTGATGTTCATTTTCTTCGTCAAATATCAATCCATTATTCATATGATCGTATTAAAACAAAGCTAGTGTATTTCTTGTCTTTGGGAACGCGTTACACTATCTACGTTGCCTCCGTTCTCACTTGTCTTGCAAGTTATATATGGGTATTTAAGCGTTTTAATGATATATTGCGAGCGAAGAACTTACCTCGACCTGTGTTTTTGCGTGGACGGTAAAACAAAAATCATAGGGCCGCAAGTAAGAATAAGTATAGCGTGCGGCCACTTCGCGTAATGAAAATTAGCACCTGCGTCCCTTGCACTCGAATTCAGTCCTTTGTGGCTCGCCAGCCATACGCGACCGCAAAACTCCTCCCCGAGCGAGCGCGGTGTGCGCTGGGCGAGTAGCGTTGCACCGAGGTCGCCGGGCGGTGAACCGGCGGTCCACGTTCGACGCCCGGCGAGGCTCGGGGCGGGCGGGCGGGCGGGCGGGCTGCACCCGACGGAGGTGCGGGCGCTCGGGCGGGGCTTCGACCTCGGGTTCGCGGCGCTGCGCGCGGGGGCGGCGGCCGCGGCGGGCGCGGGGAGGGGCGACCGGGCCGCGGAGCGCCGACCCTCCGCACCGGCCTTCGGGAGGTCGTTGGTTCTAATCAGAGCCGCGGCGACGGACGGACGGACGGACTGACGCGCGCTCGCGCGGACGGGTGGGCGAGCGAGTGGATGGAGTGGGCGGAGGGGAAGGGGGCGTTTGGGCGGGTGAGACGCCGCGACGCCTACTTCTTCCCGACACGCTCGCTCCGCGTGCCAGATGGGCGCGTGGTACTGAAGGATTCGAAGCTGTGATACGTACTGCGTGAATTGACTGGTATGCTTAATGCCGTTCTTAATATCGCGTGTTTTTAAGACGAAACGAGACGGTTCTCGTTTAGATGGCGGTGATAACATCGTAAATATTTGCCATACCTCTGAAAATGGGATATCGATTTTGATTCAACCCATCTGTTTTGTGTGGCGTTTACTAATATTACTTGTCGTAAGGCTATTGATGCAACGGAATAAGTTATTCAATTGTATGCTAATGCTCTTCACGTGGTCCGGTTCTTCGCTGTAGTCTCGTCGCGAAACAAAGATTAAAAAATTCCTAATAAATTGCATTACTGTAAGGATTAACAGATTTGTTACTCCATTTTTCGGTTGCTCATCTAGATTTTGCAGAATTATTATAGAAAGAAGCGTACCAAATAGTCTAATATGGTTTTATATACCTGAATATTAATTTCCTGGTTATTTGGATTTTTTTTTTATATTCCTTACGATGTGACACGATGTGTGTTTATATTTCGCTACCTCTGTGTGCACGTTCTTTTAGACCGCACTTACAAGAAAAGACAGCAAGAACATTGTATACGAGTATTAACGTGAAAAACTGAAAATGGGAAAGATTCACATTGTTCGCTTCTGAACTTTCTATATAGTAGTTTCTCTGAATTTTTAAAACTTTTCTAGTTCGCTTTTCGATTTCCTGCGTCAAGTTATTTTCTAAAATTATTAAATAATGTCAAAGTTAATTTTATAATATTTTATACCTTCCAAACGTCCTTCTGGTATTTGACCAATTAAGTTAGACGTTCTTTTGTCTGCTATTAGAATACAGTAAAACTTACTCGATGCGGAATCTCAAGGGACCAGCATTTTTTTTCGTATTAAGAAGATTCCACATTATGCAATGTAACACTATAGAATTTATGGTTGTCAGGACCGCGATTTCAGTTCACATTTTTTCAGCAAGTTTTACTGTATATATAGTGACACAGATTGATACGAAGTTTCATTTTGCAGCCACGGCAAGATAGTCGCGCAGCTTCGTTCGATAATCCTGTTCCTGGCTTCTTGCAGAAGCCTTACTATAGATTCTTACACAGAGCGCTCTGGAGATTAAATCTTAGTCACATTTTGTGACATTATGTACAAAGTAGATTAAATGGCGGTTACTCGTGTTATTACATAGCAAGTGCCGAACGATTTAACAGGCTTCTGACGTTAACGTTTAGAAGTTACTTCGAACGTAAAAAGAGAGATGGTGAAGCTGACCACTAGTGAAGAGTTGCATATTATCGATCATTCGTAAAAACACAGTCATATAAATAGCTGAACATTACATGACGTTGTAGATTCGAATCGTATCTTTTTTACAATGCATACATGTCCATACGACAATTGAGCATTCTTACCTTACCATACTAGATTTTTTAATTTGTAAATGTATTTAATAAAATATTACAACGTAGTTTCTCATCGTTTTTCTTTTTTACAAATTTAGTTAAGAGATGCCTACTCTAAAATAACGGAACTCGATAAGTAGGTATTAAATTCTCTCTTTCTGATCATTTTTCAATCGTTATTACTTTGTCAGTTTCTTTACATTAACATTTGAATATTCAAAGCAAAGACTTCGTTTGCCTAAAAGACTTTGCCGCTACCGCTACCGCCTGCTACCGTCAGTTACCGTATCCGCCACCGCTACCGCCACCTCTACGGCTATCGCCACTGCGAGGTCTACCACCAATGCTACTGCTACCGCTACCGCTACCACCACTGTCACTGCCACTGCTACTGCCTCTGCCACTGCTACCGCCACTGCCTCTGCCACTGCTACCACTACCGTCACTGTCTCTGCCACTGCTACCGGCACTGTTACCGGTACCGCTACTGCTACCGCCTCTGCAGTCTTTTCACAAACAAGACGCGCCGTCTGCAGCAACTACTTCCGCGCTCTAATTTCATCCCTTTATTAATCGGGACTCCGCGATCGAAATGGCGCGGCGCCTGCAACCGTCCCTTGCGTCCCTAGCCGCGTCCTCCGTGCGTGCGGCTTTGACGTCCTCTTCACGCAGACCGAGCACTTCGCGATTGCAGAGGAGGTCGTGCGCTCAAAGTCCAAGGGCTAGACTGGCTAAGGCTGGACACCTTACTATCGCTCTCCGGTTCGCGCTTTAACAGTAGATTTCAATGGGTATTGCGATAAAATATATTTTCGAAGCTTGAAATGAACATATCAAATCTTTGCAAGTAGATCCTAAATAAAATTGTACTTATTGCATTTATGTTATTGTGTAGTTATGTCCGATTTTATGCGCGAGAAACAAAAACGTCCTAATAAATCGGAAAATAAAAGCAAAATGATTTCTAACATGATGTGACTATTATACAGTAGTACTTATGGATACGTCATTTAGATAAGTAGAGGGGGATTTCTCTTGGCGCCACTGCTATTTTTTAACATTTTTATTTGGGCTAGATGGAATACACCGTTTAGTATAATTACTTTACAGATGTGTTGACGCCACGGCTGTGTGGATATGTTTACGAGAAACTCCCAAAATATTCCGCTTGGGTTTGGTCGCTCACTAAATACATAGACGGCAGAGATATTTGAAAGAACTATGATGTATAATGAAAATTTAAAGCACAAGATAAGTGTGAATTGGTATCTCTGTAGATGCGAAGAAACGGCATCCAACAATTAAACACATGTGTATATGAGCAATAGCTAAGATAACATGTAATGTTTGAATTGACCAGGATGAATTGGTTGGAAGAATGATTAGCCAATGAGGGAGACATGCACAGATGATCCGAGCAAACCTTTGCATTTTATGCCGAATAATACCTGCTGTGGTACTGAAGACAAAAAAGAGATTGCTTGCGAAATTGGGATGAGTCGGGTTATCAAATTCTTGAAATTTAAAGCGCTACTCATGATGTGGAAGTCGGAATGGAGACGGACACTTGCGACAGTTTTCTTGTCTTATTACTTCTGATATTTCAATAGTTGCTTTTTTCCATTGCTGTAGGTCCGGGACAGTTGGGCACGGACGCACAATTTTCAGAGTTTTGATGAATATCGGGGAGTCGCGAGACGTAGGTATAGCACGGTTGGCGTCTCTCCAATATTTGTTTGAAAACTTACTTAATACATTAGCGGGTTACAAAAATTCAGTCCTGGTCTGAACGTGACAAAGTAAGTCGAATCTAGACGCTATCGACTGTGATAATTCTGCTGTCTTATATCATTAACATGTTATTATTGTGTGTACTACCTTACATGATTTTTTTCTTGCAATGACGATGATGTTGATGCAATGACGACTCAGCGTGTTTATGGGATGGGTGAATAGCATCAAACATTGTCGTCCTCGTATCAGTTTTTTGGTCTCTTCTATCATGGGCGATTCTAGATAGACCCGTGTAAAAGTAATTGCATCTCAATGCGAGTTCCCTAATTAAAGAATTAGTTTAATCTTGTGAGGTTTGAGACGCATAAAAATGGCGGATACTAAGGCAACAAAGCTTCATAACTATGAACTTCAATATTGAATGAAGACCTATTAATTTTGTGAATTTCCTACGAATGAGTTACAGCTTGTTTAAAAGTTAATAACTGTCAATTAATTTCAGAAAATGAGATAAGAAAATAGAGAGAGAAATCTTCAGTAATGTAATATTTCTTTTGGTGAACGAGTGTTGCGATTCTTTGAAGGAACCATGAAAAAAATAGAGTAAACATATTAATGTTTAGATCATTTTAGCAACGTAGCCGTTTGACGTGACAGCTTGTTTTCTGAATTCCCATAAGTGTAAGAAATATAAGCTTGGTTACATTTCACAGTCATTATCGTCTCTACATCTTTTTGGCTATGTTTTCCAATTCTGGGCACTAGTAAAGTTTTCACCATGTTTACGCGTACTAGAACGACTCTTCCATTGGCAACCATCACTGCAGCCGTGGGAGCTCATTGAAAGAGGAGGCGGTAACACGACCCGACGTACGAAGCGTACGCCCCATGATTTGCCTCCCCCCCCGGTCTCCCTCTCTCACGCCCTGAGCCAGTTCCCAAGGGCCCGCGGCCCTTCCCCCGCCCGCCCCTCACGCACCGTGCGCACTACGCGTGCAGCGGCGTCGGCCGCGCGACCAATAGATACGGCGGACGCTCCGGCGAGGGGCGAGGGGCGGGCGGCCGGGGCCCCCCTTCGCCCGCACGGCCAACACACTGCCACCGCCGTCGCAGTAGTACAATAGTGCTCTCTCTTCTCGGGCCTGAAAAGGGTCCTCGGCGGTGCGGCGGCGTGCCCCAGCCTGCCGACCGCCGAGGGAGGGCCCCCTCGGTAGAGAAAGGAAGGCGAGTGGGGGGAAAAATACATCACCCTCGTCTCCCTCCCCCCGCGCTCCCTTCTCCCCCTCTCTCCGCCTCTTCCCCCGGGCCGGTCGACCTCCCCTGGTTTTCCGGCGCGGTCGCCGCCGCCGCCGCCACCGCCTTCGCCGCCCCTCAACCCCGGCGCGTCCCTCGCCCTAATAGGCGCGTTTCCCCTCCCCCCTCGGCGGCCGTTCGGCCCGGGCCGCCCCTCTCCCCCCACCGCCGGGAACGCTCCTCCCCACAATTATCTGCATCCGTACGCGCTGCCTAATCGACGGCGGAGGCGGTGCGGGCCTGCAGCCTTCCCTGCAGGTAGTCGGCCGACCCCGCTCGGCCCTACTCGCTCGCTCTTCCCTCGGCCCGACACGACCTCTCGCGGCGGCGCTGGCCTGGCGTTGGCCTAGCGCAGGCCGCCGCGGGCGAGGCCCGGCCTTGGCTGCCGCCAGCGCCTACGCGACGCCGCCGAAGGGGGCTCCGTCCAGAGATTAATGGGCCTCCCCATGGCGGGGACGCGCGGCGGAAGGATCCTTTTTCTTTTTATTTACTCGTTGCGGGGTTCAGAGATCGCCAGTTGATTCAGCTAAGAGTTCAACCTTATTAAAGGTATTTGAATAATAATGTTCTTGCGTTCTTCGTCATCTCCCGGTGCGATTGATTGTCAAGTAAGAAGTATAGGCGTACGTGAAGATAGTACAATGAGTAACAGCGTTAAATTATTTCTGCCCAGCATATGACACGATGCATTTTTTTTCCTTTTTTGCACTAATTGAGGAATTTTATTTCTGTAATATTTGTAGACATCCTATACGAAACACGTTTTGGAACTCCTGCATGCTAGATGTTCATTTAACCGAGATAGCTTAAGAATTGTACGTTCCTGGCCAGTGTATGTTCATGACCGGCTTCGGTTCAAATCTTCTAAAACCCCACTTGGCTGCTATACGTCTATCGATAAGTCTGTGGAAAGCAGTGGTTGGTCCTCACTGAAGTTGACGGGTGACTGTAAGATCTGAAGGTCTTTTACTTCTTTTCCTTTTTCTTTTTCTTCTTTTTCTTCTTCTCCTCTTTCTTCTCCTTTCTCTTCTCTTTCTTCTCCTTTCTCTTCTCCTCTTTCTTCTCCTTCGAAATGCTCACTTAATCAGCAGTTGGCGTTTTGACGCGCTCTAGTACTATAATTAACAATGATTTAGCACTGAAAGTTGCAAACACTGCAACCAGAGAACTCCAACAGTTACTATCTGCGTACAGACGCAACGACAACGGGCGCGCGCTATGCGTACAAAATCACATCGGGCTTTAATGAGTTAAGAAGCGCCATTTTTTTATGCTTTGCAACTTCACGGAGAAACTGCAACGTTGTACAGTACCGGCAGCGTATAAGCGACTCTTGACAGTTCTGTCGCTACGAGCTGTGATACGCCATGCGACCTGCTCAAGCAATCAGCGTGCGATGATTTGTTTACTTTCTCACAGTTACCGCTGTCGCTCAACAGACTCACACGAAGTCGCGGAGGCGGTAAGGTTCGGCTGTGGCGGAGGTTATGACAATCATGATATCAAGACGTGTTGACGCCTGTCAGTAAGTGTTAATGTTTTGAGAATTAATTCATCTGCCATGTAGGTGGTGCCATAAACTTAGTAATGTGTGGCAACAGCGCTTGGAACTGACAGAGTCGCTTATACGCAGCCGGTGCTGTACGCATTTAATTGTACTTTTCATATACGACTGCAATGTATGTGTAGAGGAATATATTTTATGGATGTTAAATAATGACTATAAAACTAGTCAGTACTATTATTACTTTATCAGGTGACAAGAATTTTTAGTTAGACGGAACTAAGGCGAGACAGCCATTTCGGCGTTTCGTCGAAATTATTACAGTAAGACAAATGCATTAGGCGAGCAATAACGGCATGCTAAGGTAAGCCCACCCCTGTCTTTGGATTGAAATTGGTGGGTCTATTTGAAAATCGTTCGAATGAGACATACCTCCTCTATAAGATTTTCATATATTTACAGAAGACCAAGGGGGGAAAACTTCTGTTGTCATATCCCGTTTGAAACATAGAAGTTTATATAATTGTAAATGCATGAATGCTTTTAGCGCCTCAATTTGCATGATTTCTCCTTTTGTAATCTCCACAGGTTCTTCGAAATCACTTTTGTTGATTGAACCTTCCCAGATAAACCCAAGTCAAACATAATCTGAGGGAAGCCACTGGGTAATGTTCTGGGAGCAAGCGTAGTCGATAAAATTCGAATTCGCGTTGAGTCGTGCTTTGTCATGCTTGAGAGAACTATTCCTGCTTAAACTTCTACTAGAATAACGGATCAAAAATGAGTACAATAAAATTGTCTATTTAGAAAAACTGCAAGTCTGTGTAAGATATATCTACGTTCATGGTGTGTGCTCCTGAATTCTATTTCTGTCAGAATTTTACGATAATATTTTATAAGCCATCAAAGGCAACAGAAACGAAACGAAACGAAACCTTTCGTTCCTCTACCGCAGTAACAAAATTATTTCCTCGCGAAATTCGTTTCGTTCAGATGTAACGAAACAAAAAAGCTGCGTGAATATAGTATTGTTAGCGACGAACAAAAGCATTGAAATCGGTTTCGTTTCATTTCTGTGCTTATATCAGTTGTAGTAAACAATTCGTTGCATCGGTCAACAATACCTGTGAAATCTAGGCGAGCTGTGCTGTTTGTGTTGCGGGTGTATAACCCTTTAAGATACACAAGCGGAAAGACACTTCCCCCGTACCCTCAGTGGCTTGCTAATTACCAGAATTTCTGAGTTTCCGGGCGGCTACTCAACCAAGCAACCGAGCGTCAGGTCCGTGTGCCGGGATAACATTAGGGAAGTGGTGCTGGAAACGAACTCAGGACAGTAATGGGCACCAGACAAAGATTTTGACAAATTAGATTCGATACCGGAAGAAGAACATATCGGTTGCCGGAAGTAAAAAAATCTGTCAATTCATTTGGGATTTGTCGATAGGCCGTGGGGGGAATTAATGTGTGAACGCGTGAAATGTCAAATTTTGCCTTTTGCGTTATTAACATATCTGATAACAGGTTCCTCCTCTTATAATTCCATATGAACTGATGGAATTGAACACAAAAGTCAGAAGGACGAGTCTATCTGTATGCGGAATACTATTCTAATGTGCGACGTCTTAACAAATTAGAGAATCGCCGCGGTATTGCAAAGCAGGGACAGTGGATGTGACAGTAACAACACTTCGAAAGTAATCAGCCCACCATAAAACAGTTTTCGCCTTTCCAAATTTGATATAAACTGAGTGGAAGCAGACGTTGACGCGGAAGTGTGCCCGAATATATTGGGGTCGCTCCTGTGGGTTGAGCCTGCCCGGGTAGCGATTTTTTTTAAACAGACTGTTAAAGCAAATGGATAAAACGGAACGTGTGTTGAATACACTGTGTAATTGGCAGTGATTCAAGACGTTGTGTGTGGTCAAAAATCGCCAATATGATGCGGTCAGTTTGATTCTCTTCGCTCGCAGGATTCGGAGCTCAACATAAATCTATTGGGCGCAGCCCAACCCAATTGTAACCGCATTTCCAACGCCTTTGTGCGCCAAAATGCCGATTCGCCTTAACTCGGTTCTCTGCGCTCGTTAAACGTACTTCTTAAGTGTTTTAGGTGTAGTATCCAGCGGAGTTGATGTTTTCTTATGAAGAATTTTTCCATTCGTCCTGAATTTTGAAGTGTGTAAGTGAAATTTCATAAATTTTGAGAAAACGTGTTTATTTTAAGTTATATTTTAGTGGAAATGAACAATTGATTTTTAATGATGTTGCCGTGGTTTTAATGATGAAACGAAGCACCATGAATTTACAGTAATATTGACTTAAAACAGATTTCTCAGAAGTTATAAAATGACACTGATACCGTTCTGGTTTTCACCCATTCAAGTTTTGAGTATATGTCATTGGCTACTGACCGCGGACTAAAGACCCGTAAGCCCCCTTTGCGGGCGCTACGCGATGTGCTTAAGTCGTTCGTCACAAAGTGTTCTCGCGACGGTAGCGCGGGGCCCTTGCGCCGGCGGTGAGAGCAATAGCGATAGCGATGGCAGCAGCGGGCGCGGCGCGGCGCGGCGCGGCGCGGACGCCGCGAAGCACACCGAGGCTCGCCACCCAAAAGCGGTAACGAGCAATTAACGCATCAGGCCGGCAGGCGCGGCGTCCGCCGGGGTGGCAGGGAGAGGGGTTGGCGGAGAGGCGAGGAGGAGGAGCATCGAGCCGCGATTAAGACGCTCCGCACTGCTTCACTCGCTTGAAATGTACGAAGGCTGAGGGAAGAAAGAGGAGACAAGATGTGGGTGCTCTTTTACTTCAGAAAGCTTTCGAGCGGTTAAAGTGTAGTGGAGAGTGGGGGCCGATTAGCGAAGTATGTATAGCATTTCTCAAGGGTTAACTGAATGGTTCAATATGTATGTTAGTGATTATTTTGTGTCTTGTTTTCAAGTGTATCTATATGTATCAATATGTATGTTAGTGATGGTTTTGTCTCTTGTTTTCAAGTTGCATTATAAATGAGACGTGTTCACAGCGTTGCCCATCTAATGAATGTTGTTTCGTTTCAGGTATGCATCAAATTCCGAGCGTGCCAGCGCACGATCACGGGCTACCGACCAAATAAATTCTGCCACATTGCCACAACAACCCAGATCGATGTGGTTGGAGGTATGTAGAGGTGTGATTGTGTAAGCTAATTTGTGTCTGTTCGCAAGAAGGATAATAAATCAGACCTTTTCATCTCTTGTATTAAAAGGGAATTTCAATTACTAATGGAATTGTAAAGTGTCATGTGGAGAAATTACGTGTAGATTTCTGACCCGCGTGTGAACTAAACGTAGAAAAAATCGAGTTAAACATAAAACCCTTATTGTTAGCGGAGAAAAATTAATAACGAATACAACATTAAACATGAAAATTGGTTTCACTTGAAAAAGGAAAAATTTAGATATGTATCGTTCGAAGAACCATGATTTTTATTCGTTTTCTCTTCAAAACGTTCGAGCAACAACAGTTCCAAAGCGCAGAGGGACGCAAGTTCAATTACATTACCAGTAAGCATTGAAACCGTGCGATCGGGAGAACTTTCTGGGTAGTAATCACGAGTTCCTAAGTGATCCATATTAGACCGTTCAACAAGTGTCCATTAACTGCGTCGTACGTCGGCGGCGACGTCAGGGAGCTGGGATGGGAAGCTTCCGATGGAATCAAATTAGAATTTCTCGAGCTAGTAAATACCGATAATTTAATGAACCATCCTCAAGCCGGAGAATCTCTTTGGGCAGAGGGTGGGAAGATAGGAAGGAAGTCGGATTGCGTTGGAAAAAAAAAAGAACAAGGACGCGAAGTGGAAAAAAAACTGGGAAGGTGGAATGGTTGAAGTCGTTTAGAGCGACGGGAGAGTATACTCCCTATAGGGGAATGTAGAGAGAGGTGATAAAGACAAGTGAACGTGGTACGATGTCTAGCAATTAAGAATTAACGAAACACGATGCTGTAAATGAGGAATCGACCATCGATGAATGATAATAAAGCTTCCAGATTTTACTAACCCACGTACAGCTGTTGTTTTATCTCGTCGAACCGAAGTCGTTCACTCAATTGGCTTTCCTTTCCACAATCTTTAAAAATTCTGCTGCTCAAAAGCATTGATATAAAATTTCTTCCTTAGCCGGGCCTCACCGCCCTAAGCGTCTTCCCCGCATGGTGTGGACGGATTGTTACGCTAGGATCCCCGGAGAGAGCAGTCCGATGAAATAAGTGGAGATCTGGGGCGGGTAATAGCGTTGCTGCCTATGAGATTGGGTGCAAGGGGGTTAGTGCGCCGCCTTGCGCATCGTCCTCGTTGCCACTCACCCTCTTGTCTGGTGCATGTGGGTGCGTGTACTGGGAAGGTAGTAAGATATTTTGCACAGCATATACGGTGAATAAGTGAATACACAATACGAATTTCGTGTAACGTACAGCTACGGAAGCGCTGTTCTTGAGAGGTTTTGATTATCTAACATTTATTTTATTATTCGGAATTTGAAAAATCACAAGAGGCAGTACAATTTAATTTCATAACAAAGGACACTTTTCAAGTAGCTTTATTTTCTCTTCAGAGGCCCTCACTCTGTTGAGATAATTCCAAAGTGACGTAAGAAAAACAATTTTTTAAGAGGGGAAAGTATTCGCCAATTACATTCTGCCTTCAGTATAAGATACGTTTTAACAGTTTTTGAATACCGTTTAGGAGAAATCCAATTATTGAACACAATATTTCACACAATGATGGAGAGCGGGATAAGTTTTGTTTATACATAAAAATCGAAAGCAAACTGAATCGGAAATTCGGCGCTGTGGAAGTAAGTTCAATTGCGCAATACTGCAAGAGCATGACTCGCGTAGCACTATCAGAAAACGCTATGAGATGCTTGTTAACGATCGTATGGCAGTGTTCCGCCAAGCTACGCGCATGCGCAAAGGCGCTGTCATGTGACTAGCGTACCAACCATTCAGCATTTACGCTGTGCACACTCTCGATTTAAAAATCTTAAGTACGATCCTATGACTATCGTAAGCCTTGAGATCAATTATTTGATGGTTGGGGGAAGGGTGATGATAATGTGATTTGAACGATGACGAAGCACGGAGACAGGAAAAGCGGGAAAATTTTCAGAAAACCTGCCGTGATCCCGCGTATACAACTATGAATTCACACTACATGTATCGAACGAAATATGAATCGCGGTATCCAGGTAAAAAAAAGGTGAAGAGTGTGACCAGTACACCACGGGTCTCTCCTGTCGGGAAGATAATGGCACAAAGAAGAAAAATAAGACGGCACATACATCCTCTAACGCCA
The DNA here is from genome assembly GCA_038098605.1 of Gryllus longicercus. NCBI lineage: Eukaryota > Metazoa > Arthropoda > Insecta > Orthoptera > Gryllidae > Gryllus > Gryllus longicercus. The sequence goes on from JAZDUA010000423.1 coordinate 297,440, forward strand.
CTCGTGAGTCTGCATTGCACCGATTGTAAATCTTGTCTCCGGCGTATTCTTTCAACCTCATTCACTCAGAAAACAATGCGATGGGGACGGATTGAGAACCGACGCCGTATTCGCGTATAACTATCTTAAGCGAAACTTTTGTCAGACACAACAATGGCATGGTGCATTTATGGTCCCGAGAAGACGGTGAGTAACCAAACCTTTTTAATGAATTTGTGAAATTGTTGCGTATTTATATCATCAGAGGATGGGGACGTTTGTTCAATAATCAACCATGTTAATTCTCTCGTAGTTTATGGTAGGAGCAGCGCGTTTCTAGTAAACAGTGCTATAAAATTGTATTTTTGTCCGAAACGTGAAATGCCAGACAGAATTATTTACATCCGAACGCCTCATTAAATGCGAATCGGCCTTTGATATTCTGAGCGTGAATGTTCCTTCTGGCGCCGCGGACCGTGCTCTCTCGGTGAAATGGCGAGTCTAAGAAAACACATATAGAACGCGCGCGCTCCGCGGGAGGTAGGCGGCCAGAGGCAAGAGAAGGGGGGCGGGGCGCGCAAGGCGTGGGGTCTTCCCCCGCAGCTCGGAAGCGCCTTTTCGCGGTGGTGGCGGTGGCGGTGGCGGCGGAGCGTCTTTCATTCACTCGCCGCCGAGATATTACTCCATGATATTACGACACGACGCGCCGCTTTGTACGTGCTGCTTTCACGGCTCTCGCCGCCGCCGCCGCCGCTGCAGCTTCCCGTCCTCCGGCCCGCCAGTGCACAGCACTCCACCCCCCCTCCTGCTGTGGGGTGTTCGCGCCCGTTCGTGGCCCACGTCGTGGCCATTCACGCGGCGGCCTTCTATACTGTCGTTCCACTCACTACTGCCACCGAATCATCACCACCAACCACCATATTCGCCACCGCCACAAACAGCCATTACTTCGCAATCCCATCCACTGCAACCACGTCCAACGAACCACAACTGATGCAACAACTAAAACGGCTGTAACGACGACGTCAACCACCACCACCACCACCAATACCACCACCAATACCACCATTATACGAGCAAAGTAGCAACGGCGACGTCCACCAACACCACTACAGCAACGACGACATCCAACACCACCACCAAAATCACCACCACCACCACTACCATCACGCGTATTACTTTAAGCGCTGTCGCCCGAAGAATGAAAAGAAAACAAGATAATAGAAAGTCCGTGACTCGCAGCAAATTACATTGGCAGTCCGGAGAGGTGAATTCGAACAACGCGGCGCTCAGCGGGAAGGGAAGAATGGCTAATTGGTCTTCTAATTGGCGCACTGATGCTGGCTGTGCCGTTACACCGTCTCACGCCGTGGAGATATTTTTCTCTCGCGCGCCGTGCCTCTCGTCAATTAAGACGCGAGGTTTTCGTAGATTGTGCGTTCGTCCTCATAAATTTCGAAGGCGGCGAAATGATCTTCGCGGAGATGGCGGACGTTTGCCTGGAAGGCTGGCCGGCTTTCCGCGTTTGTGGAGCCTGACATTTTTATCTCGTAAGTGAAAGGTCGTTGGGCTCTCTCTTTGATTGTCTTACGTTTTTATAACAAGTAAGAATGGCGTTGACTACTACATTGATATACAATATAAATGCAACAAATTATTAGTCATCTCCAGTTGCGATCTACTTTTGTGTAATTATACATTCAAAATACGTCTAACGTAATACGAAAATTAATATATCCAGTAGGCAACATACAACTTCTTCGCTGTTTCTAATATTAAGAAATAAATTCTACTTTCTCAATTTCCTCATGTGTATCGATTAGTGTGACTTCATAAAATATTCATAGTGAAAAGTTTATTCTTTCAAGTCGTAAATTGTTTGCAAAAATAATTACTTTAATATTATCTGGAATTCGTAATAAACAGTTGTATGAGTAAGGAAGACACAAGTCACATATTTCTCGTCGAATCATGGGGTCCGTAAGTGTTAAGGAATTCGTAGGTTTTTTGCCTTTTTATGCATTTGCCTTAACCTTCTCCCACAATGACACATCCTTTCATTCTACTAGTAGAATTTGTGATTGATAAAAGAGATTTTGAAGCACAATTGTTCGGTATCATGTTTCACTTGCCCATGTTTAACTAATGTCAAGCAAGTACGTGCGTATTTGCTTTGGCGATGGTCTTTTCACGGTCTTAAAATCAGGAGCTTGCTGATTAAGGTTTTTGCAAAGAGCATTTCCATATTTTGTATCACATTTTCCAGCAGTTATGGAAACGTTTGAATTTGAAATAAAGCTACCGTTGAATATGCAATAAAAGTGCTGATGATATTATAACAGTGAGAAAATCTCGTTTTGTTCCGCGGCATTTTCTATTGAAAATATGCGTCGAAGGCGCAAATTTGTTTTGTTAACGAGTATACGAATTATGTGAAAATTGTATGTTAATGCTTTGTCGTGAGTACAGAATTTTCGTTTATAAAAGCTTGAAAAATGATTATCAGCTCTGGTCCGGTTTATCCTTTCTGTAGCACGGTAATAAAGAGCTTACGAAATTGATGTCAATAAATTTCGTCGTAATTAGTTTTGATGTTCGCTATTACATTTATGAAAATTTTAATGACAAAATGCCTCTGAGGTAGCAATGAACTGCGCTTTTGTTTTCGTTCTTTTGATTGGAACACCTAATAGTATGCACTCGTTTGACCAGGTGCTTCGAATTTATTTTTGTGATCCATTTGGAATCAAATGCGTTCAGCTGTGAATTGTGGTTCAAAAGTGAATTTGAAGGGGAACTAAAATGAATAAATTGCGGAACAATTCGTTTCCAAAACAACGACTAACACATGTAATGGTTCGCCGTGTGTACCACTAATTCTACATCCGTTTTACTTTACACTCGTCTAAACTGAATATTCAACCAAAACTTTACACTGATTACAAAACAAAAAACAGAAACAATAATTTTAAAATGATATAAGTCTACATACTTTGGTTCTCGTAACTTTAAGTATGAGAATTCACTATGAATTTATCAAATACCAAAGAAGTAATACATTTAACGTGGAGTACAGTTCGATCATTTACGAATGGTGCATATAATACACTACTGTTCCTTCCAGAAAGTCTATAGTCGATGAGGTGAAGCAAAAAATATGGTATTCTCATTTGGGGTCTAGACCGATCTGCATTGATCAGAACTCTGCGTTAAACAATCTCATAACTCTTTTGACGAGCTGCCGCATCGGCTAAAAAGACGTCTAAGCAGTGTAAAGTGTTAATAGTGAACATTGTAGACCTTATTTAGGTTTATTGAGTAAAAAATAAATAAAGAAAATTAAAAAGAAGTAAAAACTGTATGTGACGTATGAAGAGAAGAGTATCTGCGCACGTTTTCTTGGGTTCCACAATCCCTTCCCGTCATTTTAACTATAAATAGTCATTTTAAAAATAGTAAAATTAGCAATGTTTGAAAAATAACCATTTTCGTTTCCAAGTTATAGAAAACGTACTTGTATCGGTAAACGAATTGCAAGTATGATTTTTTTGCATTGCTAACAAAATAGTATTTCACCCTTACCTCTACTCCTACCATTACAAGCAAAAGGAGAGTTCAACAAAACGTGCGCGTAGTGAAGCTACCTTACATTTAACATTTTATTTTATATATTTTTACCGTATTTTAGGTAAATCTTCATAATAAATTCTCATGTGGTGTGAACAAATACGAAATATGAGATTTCAATGCGAGTCTTGAACGCTATATCAATGAAAAAAAAATAATTATATCTCGTACTTGCCCCTTACTTGTAATATTCGGGCAGAAGAGAGTTCTTCAGCTAGAATTCGTGAGTCAGGACAGCAACTTTTGATGCATTGGATCTGGCGCCGTGCCAGAGCGCGGCTTATAAGCTGCAGCAACGGGAGTGGCCGTGGGGTAGGCGTAGAAGGTAGATTGACGGAAAAAATTGATGGTTGTAGCAACTAACGCTTTACATAGCTTTACATAGCGACAACAAAATGGTGCGAATCGTTTCCTGCCGAACGTCGTTCGATTCGTTGAAATTTATTCAAGTAACTGAAGAAAGTATTTAAGATTAAAGTCCTCTAAAATTATAAATAAATCAGGCGGAATATAAATGTAGTCCTATGTATAATTGACAATGAATCGATGTAGAATTTCAGTAAATTGAAAATACACATTTTTGTATTAAAAATGTTTACATGGATTTTATTTGGTAGAGAAATTATGAACAAAACGTTTATAACCATAATTATGTCCATTTTGGTTTTCTTGGAGAACAACGATCGCTTACGATTGCATGGGCCTAAGCATTATATTGAGGATATCCTATATTTATGAACTGAAAGTGATGTGCGTTTGTATTTCGCCATTATAAGGGCAATTGGCCTCAGCACCAATAGATTCTGGTGTTCTTAGTCACCCAATATCACCCATCCAGTAACCCGCGATGTCTCGAATTCGCCTAACCTTCGTGACTTCACGTATATAGTTAACGAATTCGACTACAGCGACGCCGATCGTGACCTTTCAGTAGAACCATCCCAGCATTCGCCTGCACGACCGAGGGAAAACATGAAAACCCCCGTCAGGATGCGCCCCGCGCCCGCGATTGAACCCGCGCCTCCCGATTGCGAAGTCGGCGCGCTACGCCCTGAGCCGCTTCGCTCGGTCCGGAAATGATTGCTCTATTGTTGATTGACTATTGACTATAATTGGAAATTTTTTCCCTAGAAACTTAATCAACTTTTTTTTTTTTTCAACAATTCTGCGCCGAGTGAAAAGTACTGTAATCTATATTTGTCTTACGAGAACATGAATGAAATAGACGACCATTGCGAAAGAGAAGCTTGTTTTCGTCGTTCCTCATTTAAAACTTCGCCATGCGTCACAAGGCGCGGAGAGAGAGGGGAAAGTAGAGGGAGGGTGGGCTGTAGAACGGTGCGGTGCGGCGCGGCGCGGCGCGCGCGCTGCTACGTAATGTTACGACCGCGCGCCCGTTACGACTCGGAAGGAGCGGCTGCGACCGCGGGACGGGGTGCGGCGGCGGCGGAGCTCCACCCACTGCTTTCCCCTCCTCCCCCTCCGCACCCCTTCCCCCCCTCTCCGTGCTCCTGGCGGCATTGACGGCCGCGCTGGCAGTGGCGACGTCCCTTCTTGGCGACGGGGAAGAAGAAGATATCAACCTTGAAGGGAGTCGAAAGTAGGACCAAAATGGCAGAGGTTACAGTGCGACGGTAAGAGGGGTACCGTTTCTGATGTCGGGGTGGAGGAAATGTGTCAGGCTTGCTTACGATGTTGATGTCGCAAGAATAGATGTCGATGCAGGGCACCCCTGGAGACGTCGGCATCGTTGAGTTGGCAACGTTAATGACTGTAACGGGAGCGTATTAATACGCAAGTAAATTACGCACGTGCGTCTAGCTCCCAATTTTTTCCCCCTGAGTTTTTCTTAGTTAATATTCGAAAACTATTTTTACATATTCATTATTTCTTTATCTCTTTTGTATTGGGATATGTTGTAGGTATGTCAATGGTAGAATGAAAATAATTAACCTTTTAGATGCAAAAAATATACCAAAAATAGTTTAATATAAAATTGTTTATATGTCACAGGTATATATTTTTTCATATTAATTTTGCTTTTATACAGAATTCAAATTTCAGTACAATTGGTGTGCCCTAAAATTCGGTCAAGCTTAGAGCCAGTTCAGATGTAAATCTGGCCCTGAACGGTGATGACAGCAGCTCCGTTTGCAAACACGATAAGGAAACGATCTCGAAAGCTGCAGTTGCGCGGGCGGCGGCGGCGGCGGCAGCGAGGCGGGCCGCGCGCTGCAAAGGGTGCCGTCGGGGCGGTGGCGACGGCGACGGCAATGTCGGTTGCCGGAGGCGGCGGAGGAGTGTCGCATATCGATCGGTGGCCGAAGTAGTGGCGGCGAGGGTGGCGGCACGGTGGCGTCGCCGCCACCGCCGACGGCGGGGAGAAGCCACGTCGGGGCGGGGACACCACCGTCCCCACCCCCGCCCCGCTCCCGCTCCGCCGCCGGCGACGCCCCGCGCGCGCAAATTGACACAAGATTGAGAGCGAGCGCGGTGTCGCCGCCGCCGCGACGCCGCCGCCGCTGCCGCCGCCGTCGCAAACGGGCAGGCGGGCGGGGGTGTCCGAGGTCGTGACGCCTGAGGACGGAGGCTTTTGGCGCGAGACGGGCGCGCCAGACGGAAAATACGCGAGAGAGCAGAGAAGCACAGCGTGTGTGGTGTGCTCATGTGGTCGTTGCACAGATGTTTAGGTAGAGGAGATTTATCAACAAGAGATTTGAATCAGTTCTTGATTAATTTAGTTTTGGAGCAGAATATATATTTTATTAAAAAAAGAATTAATGAATGGATTGTCAATTTATTGTAAATTGCGCATGCGTTCTGACCGAAAAGTAACTTGAATGCTCTATAGATATCACTGTTATTAATATACTAGTGTGTAGGTTTATTAGTAATTTATCGGGCTGTAAAAGTCAAGTGGGTTGCTGATCATACTTCTTTCTTTTTGTACCTATATTTAGTCAATACTAATGTGCAGTAGATGTCAATTACATTTTTTTAATAGTACTAGTATTTTAGAATTTATATTACCGTGTCTATCACGTCCAGTTGGCTAGCATTATAACGTTTTACGTCTAGATCACAGTGACATGCGAATAAAATATTAGTTATACGACATACATCATATAACTAACATTATATGATGTATGTCATGTGGTGATTTTCTGTAATTAATTCTCCACATTAACGTTCTCAGACTCGGAATGTGTTCCGTACCTTAGTTTTACCGAGTGAAACTACGGTTCGCATAAATTCTACCTTATGAATGGAGGTTTAATTTTCTTGCGGATCGTGTGCCGGAAGCACAGGCTCCGGCTGCGATGTAGCCGTTGCGAGGAGCATGGCGTTGCGAAGGCAGGAAGGAGTCAACTCTCAAGAGTTGTGGAACCGAGCGGCGAACTTGTGCTCCGGCGGGACGGGGTTGCAGGGGACCGATTGGCGACCGCGCTCGTGGCGTCGAGATGAAGGGACGGCGCGATGGCGCGATGGCGCTGTGACACGGGTGGACGTGCAGGCAGGAGAGCGTGTGGTGGTGATGGTGGTGTTGATGTGGTGGTGCAGGACGGGACGGTGCGAATGGTGGCGGTGTATTATGGTTGTTGTTATTATTATTTTATATTTTATCAACTGGTGACCGTTAGGTCTTTTAAATAATCACGTGGGAATATGTTCCCCCGTTTCGCAATTGCCAACTGACGTTGCGACCCATAGCTATGTTACAAACGCTCTTGACTTCCCAAATTGATTCATCCTTTGAACAGTCAAACTATTATTATTATTATTATTATTATTATTATTATTATTATTATTATTATTATTATTGTGGCTGTTGTAACATTATTGTAGTAGCAGCAGCTGCAGTAACAATTCACAAAAATTGATACTGCACGAGTCAGACGTTAAATTTCGAATGTTTCGGACTCGAGTAAGTAATAGATAGACGGGTACGAGGTTTGCTTGGGGGCGACATGGTGGCGGGCCTTGGAAACGGAGCGTGATGGAAGCTCAGCGAGGAACGGCATGGTGGCTGGACGGCGCGCGGCAGCCGGGCGGGAGGACGGTGCGGCGGGGGGCGTCGAGTGGGGCCGGGAGGCGGGGGGAGCGAGGAACGGCGGCGAGGCGGACGTCAGGCGACTTCTGGAAGTGCGGCGGGGCGGTGCGGCGCGGGGCGGGGCACTGGGAATCGCGTCGTCGCGAAGTTAGCGGAAGTCGCGGGCGCCGGAGGCGGGCGCTGCTCTGCCGCGCCGGAGCCCCCCGCCGACACACTCGCAAGCGGACAAGCGTCTCGCAAGCGGAGCAGCGTCGCACAACACCTGCGCCGTCTTTCACGTGGGGACCGGACACCGCCCTCTTCATGGATTTGTTTCCGGCCACGGCAACTGCTGTGGTCATTGTTCCCGTATGTGTAGTGTTATAATGTCGCGGGAGGGGGCGTGTTTCGTCTCCCCCGCTGATTAATCCTGGTTGGGGCGGTGCCACGCTGGTGGGAGATACCTGGTTGAGGAATATCTCCGCAAGCCAACGGTAGGTCGGCGCCGGATCTCACCATCCAGCGGGGAAAGATGACAGCCACCTCCCGGAATAAAACGTTCACTACACTTTCGGGACTAATGACCTTATCAGTTGACGCGTCGGGAATCGCTAATCAACGTCGAATCACGTCGAACAACTCATCGCCCGACTGCCCATCGCTGCACATCGAATTGCATTGTTCAGCGTCACAACCCATATTGTCTAGTGTCACTGCCCGTATCGCTCAGCCCTGCTCATTATCTCGTTCCTTCCCCTTCAATGCGTAATCTACATACTGTCACGACATCTCACCTCTCGTCTCGTCCTGTCTCGTCCTGCTCTGGCCCGCGTCCTCATCACATAGTTCTTGCGCTACTCATCATATCGCCCTTGTGCCGCCCATCACGACCTTGCGACGCTCATCACATCGACCTTGCACCGATAATTAGCGATTTATCGTCCTCACCGCCTTTCTCCGCCACGCGTGGTACCCTGCATTGCGCCGGGTCGCACATCGTAGCGCCCCCTGCCGTGTTTAACGCGCTATATTTTCGCACCGTTCATTGCCTCATATCGTATCGTTTCGTATATCTTATCGCATCGCATCAAGTATCGTAGCTCCGCGTAACTCAACACGTCATCCCTTTCTGCTCATTGTCTCGGCATCCCTCATTGCATGGCATCCCCTCTCACTCAAGACGCTTCGCCACTCAAAACCCCGCGACTCTCGACATTCATCGTCCCGCGCCACTCTGTCACATAACCAGCCAACCCTGGCCGCCGCTCATTGAATTGTCTCTCGCCGCTCAGATCATCAGCCCTTGTGTCACTATTGCATCGCATCGCCCTCACTCGCGAATCACGTCGCACCGCATTGCCCTCACTCGTGAATCGCGACGCATTGTATTGCCCCAATTCGCGAAACACGTCGTCCCCGCCCCCTCATTAAGTCGCCAGCCCTTGCGTCATTATTGCATTGCATTGTGTCGCTTCCATGCCTCTTCCTGGCGAATCGCAGTGCATTGCGTCGCCCTCACTCGCGCATCTCATCACCCTCACTCGCGAACCGAATCGCATCGCATTGCAACGCATTCCATTACATCGCCCTTATTCGCGAATCGAATCGCCACGCATTGCAATGAATTATCCTTGCGAATCGCATGGAATCGCATTGCAACGCGTTTCATTACATCGTCCTTACTCGTGAATCGCATCGGAATGCATTGCATTGATCACATCGCCATACTAGCGAATCGCATCGCAACGTAATCCATTGCATCACCCTTATTCGCGAATCGCATCGCCACGCATTGCAATGCCTCGTCCCTACTCGCGGATCTCATGGAATCGTTTCGCGACGCGTTTCATTACAACCCCCTTCCTCGTGAATAGCATCTCAATGCATCGCGTCGCGTCGCATCGCGTCGCATCGCGTCGCATCGCGTCGCATCGCATCGCATCGCATCGCATCGCATCACATCACATCACCCTTACTCGCGAATCGCGTCGCATCGCCTCTTGCCTGCGAGCGTGTGGAGCGTTTTTGGGATCCCGTTGTGCAACGCGCGCTCGGCTGCGCCCGGGCGGCGCCGTTGTCACCGCTGCACGCAACGCAGTTCGTCGCGCGCGACCGCCTGGTTTGCCTCTGCGACGGCCAGGAAATTCTGCTTAACGGTGTCCTGTGCACTGCGTTTCCGCATTAAGCAGTTTTACATAGTTTGTCACATCTTGACCTTACGCACTGTAAATCACGAGGCGTTCGGCGGTAAGATAAAAGAACGCTAGAGTTCAAAAAGCGTGCTAGGGCACTGGCGGCTTACCGTACATACTATAACAAAAGAAGTCGTTAAGACGTCACAGATCGCGCACATACAAAAAGACGTCAAACATCTGCACGTATACAAATTAAAATTACCCTTCTCTGATTTCACATGTGTGTGATATTCTTTTATTTTGTTCCATAATGAATTGGATGCGTGTTAGAATTAATCGCTGCTTGTGACGCGTTTTCCGTTTTAGAAGCGGCAGTTTGTTAGACCATTGACAGTTCTCAGAAGGAAACACAAATACGATCCAAGAAATACCAATTTAACCTTAATCATTGGAACAATATGATTAGTATTATTTGCATATCTTTATTCATTCATGCAAAATCTTACGCGGTCACGCTGTGGTTTACTAGACACGGCATCCATTTTGAAAAAATTAGTGTAAGGCAAACCCGATAGCCCGCGGTATGAAGTGAAGTGTTAAGTCCTTCTGCTTAACGGTGTCCTGTGAACTGCGTGTCCGCACTAAAGAGTTTTACCTAGTTTGTCGCGTCTTTACGTACCGTACTGACGGTCCTTACGTACCGTAAGGTTCGTCGTTACAGTTCTCACGTAAGTCGTATGACTTGTCATAAGGTCAAGACGTTACAAATATGCTGAAACTTCATTGCGTCGGTTCGGCAAAGCAATGGAGGCAATGGTGGAGTTTATTGCATTTTGTCTGCTGGAAAAGTCTTTTTATTATGTTTCCTTAAAGGATAATATATTCTTTATTGTTACCTTTGGTTGCTTTACGTATGTACTAGATCTATAACGTTCCCTTGCTAATGACGAGGATTGCCGAGTTCACTGCGTTTGTAGAACTTCGTTCGTGTCAGTGTTTCTCTGCTGTACGTTGTACGTGTCATTTGGTTGTGTAAATTGTGTCCATTAAACTCGTCGATACATTATTCTGTGACGACAGTGTTAATGTGCTTTAATTCATTCAAACAACGAATAGCAAAAATTCCAGTTCAGTCGTTCACCTCTTTCTGTCCTACTAGTTCTCAGAACTGCCTTACAACACTCTAAGCATAACCTTTCAGAGATTCGTCAGAAAGAATAACTGAATTAATTTCATATATTACATCCATATTGCATGTTTGTACACCTTTTTGTAATTTAAAATCGATCACGTTAAAACTGTTGTAATTCGCTCGCAATTTGTTGAATCTTTCATAATAAGAAACGTGCATCCTCTTTTTGCTAATGAAGGGAAAAATTTCAATTTCCGAGTTGGTAAATTGTGTCAGCAGCACACTTCTGTGAGACATAATTTGGGACGTTGACCTCGCATTGAGTTGGTAACTAAAAAGTTATTTGAAATTACGAATAGCGGAATTTGGTCTTAAACATCAGTTAAACTCTGTATATTTTCGTGTATTCGAATGCAGCTTTTAGGTAGTTTGCTGGGTGTTTCTTGACTAGAAACGTTAGGTTAACGTTATCACCTCAAAGTGTTAATTGGACTGATATAAGTACAATAGCTTGTTCTACAATAAGTGAATAGAGCAGATAACATCAAAATCCGATATAAGACAGTAAAAACCATATATATATCAAACAATAACTGTATTTTCATTTTGTCACCCCTGTGATATTTAAAGTCGACGAATATGTAAATTCCTGACGTGTGGAAACAATACATTTTATAAGAAAAACGCTAAAGTAATGAGCTGTGGCGATAATCTCGAGATGAAGCACTGACTGATGTACGAACAAATTGAGCTAAGTTTACTAATTGTATGAAGTAAAACACATACTTGCGAGAAAGCGTAATCGTAGATCAGTTCCACTCACTTAACCTCTCAATGGAAGGCACGATTTTCTTACCTCCCCCCTCCCCCATCCCGCCTCCCGTTTAAATCGCATCTCTACGTTCCTGGTAACAGATCCCGCCACCCAGCGAACATGAATACGCTAACCATCCATTCACGTTGTTTGCAATAATGAATATGATTACCAGGCGATGGCCGTTAGCGGTCGCGGCCGACGCGGTACGCGTCGAACGCCGGCGCGGTGGGTGGCGCGACGCGACGCGGCGAGGAGGGGCGGGGAGGGAGGGGTCGGGACCCGCGGTGGAGGGGAAGGGGGGGAGGGACGGGAGCACGCGTGGTGGCAAAGCGCATTGAATAATTGACGGCGGCCGACGGGCTGCGCGGTGCAGAGGCGGCGGCGATGGAGGCGGCGGCGGCGGCAGGGATGGCGCGTGCGCTGCTGTACCGTACGAACGGGACTGCACAATACGCCGACGCCGCCGCCGTTACAGGGGTGTCCGCGGCGGGGCTGAATATTCGGCACCGCGGAGTTTCTATGAGCGGTTCCCGGTGATGAATGGCAAACACCAAAATTTAATTGAAATTGAAAGTTGTAAAAACTGAACTGAAACGTTTCTTTCTAATTCTCTAGGATGGGTCATGGGCAGTGTACTAGCTTCCCGTGGTGTGATCCGGGGTTTGATTCCTGGTTGAGGCAAAAATAGGGTTCAAAGATAGTTTTCCTTCAAAACCGACTCTGTTTCGGTAGCTGTGTGATGAAGAAGAGCTCAGGCGTGGGTAGTTATGTAGATGCTGTGAAGTGATTACATGTTCGCCACATTTGTCTCTTACCTCCAAGCATGAGAAACATCTAGACTCGTGCATGGCGGACAGCGTTAACTAACCGGCGAAATCGAGCAATCGACCCCAAAATATCAAATACGTTTGTCCTGAAGTTCGACAGCAACGAAAGCTACTACAGTATCTACTGCAACAATAGTTTGTGTTAAAATACTTCGCAAAATCTTGTGATTCTGGAATTCGTTGCACATTTTATTGAATCATATTTAATAACCTTCATTACGGAAATGAAACAGTGAATACGGCAATAATAGTAATAGCGTGGTACAGATAATTTATTTCTCAGTCTTGGTTGGCGAATTTATTACCTCAGGTAGATTTTCTCAGTACTCCGTTCCCTTCAATAGAGAGCCAGTGAGTGGAATATGGTAAACATAATGGGAATGCATTAAGAATCTTATGACGGAATATGCGGTGATGCATACATACTGCCATCCACACCAAAATAAACAGAAAATATTTGCACGTTACGTATTGAATTTGTAGCGTTTGATCCCATTCCAATCTTTATCGCATTATAGAGAACTGTATTACTTGAACGGAAATAAATGGAATGCTGGAGAATTATTGATGAAAAGTATTAAATACGTTTCATTCAATTTCGTTGTTTCCAATGAAATATCAAGCAAGTTAGGGAATTTTATTTGGATTTTTCATTGTCTCATATTTCGAGAGATGTCAGAGTCTTTCGCGTCAGCACTAAAGAAAATGGTGTGATGAGACTTCACGCCGACTTGAGAGGTTTTACTAGTTGTTAGCGCTTGCTTGTTTCGCTGGCTTAAGTTTGTGCTTTGTCTTCATGCCGCTCTGCTGTCGTCGGTGTGTCGTGCAAGTCTGACACCTGTCGGAGCGACGGTGGAGTTAGTGGGCGGAGCTTGTAAAGCAGTTAGAGCAAACCGTTGCGAAAGAATCACAGTTGAGATCTTCAAGTTGATCTTAACTGGAAAATTTTTTCGAAACTCGGATGTGCTGCAGAAAAAAATAGAGTTGTTCCCATTGAATGTTACGGAAGAAATGCATTAAAATTAACGGAAGGATTGGGCTGTAAGTGTAATTACCCCATGATAACAAACACGGAAACAGTTCCATGGTATAATCAAGTGAAGATTTTGGTTCAAAAGTTTTCCATAAAAATGACAACTGAGGACGAATTGTCAGACATACGTTAAACTATTTGAGTATTACAGTGCATGGATAATAGAGGGCAGTAGCCGATTCTATTGAACTTCACGTGTTGTCGTAGATTCCCCATATCACCAGTTCTCCACGATCTAGAAATACTCTTACACATAGTTTTCAGATGACAGTTCAATGCTCGAATGAGGCTGTAGTTCCTTAGGAAGAAAGCCTTGGCGTTATTGTCTCTCCTTCAACAAAAGAGCTACCGTTTGTGACGACTGTGATAACGATCCATCGTCATAGTTTCTGAGATAACGTACCTAAGCTAGTAATAACTTCGATAAAAAGTATCAGCTTTAGGTCTCCTTACACTTTCAAGCAAGCTTAAGAAAGCTGTAAGGTATTCAAGGTGCTATCTCTTTTGCAGGTAGTTGTTAATATGCACTAATGGAAAATGACGAAACAATAGACAATAAATTGCAAAAGGCCGATGACTTTTGCGCTGGGCTTTTTTCATAACACGCTCGCCTTCGCAGTTGTTACGTGACCTGAAGGCGTAGAGACTGGTAGTAAAATAAGAAAATGGTTTCTTCAGCGTTGTGTAGTATAGAAAGGTTTATAGCATTTAGCGCTGAAACAAACACTTTTCCTCCAGCGAAATGTATTCCGGTTATGCTGACGTAATTGATCGTTTAAAGCAGAATCTAAAAGGTTTTTAAGTTCGAGAAAAAAGAAATAGTTGTTGGAAAACGATAAGCAGGTTATGTCGCAAATAAAAAAACAAGGGGAAAGTTAAATAAACTTGTTTTAAAAAATGGGAATGCTGATCCTACTGCTGTTGCAAGTTTCAGTGTGTGAGCTCAAACTTGCGGAACTCTGAATCGAAAGCATTTGCATAAAAAAACCCTCAAACTTATGCAGGTCGTTTCAGCATTTAGTTTTGCATTAAGTTCTTATTAATCAAATCTCTCGGCAATCATATTTTCCAGTTATATGGACCCTTGAAGCGACATTTCATGAATATAACAAGATTTCTCGGTCGAAAGTGATTGTTTTATTCTTTAATCTTAATGCATTATTTACTCGAAATTTCTAGTTCATGATTTTATAAAAGAATATGTATGACTTTTTTCTCTGTCAATTTATGTATACTCAGCGTTGATCTCGTCACTTAAAAATTACGTACTTAGTGTATCCTATTGCTAGTGCTTAAGTCTACACTCTATTTTTTTCTGCATTGAAATTTATTGAAAGTTGAGGATTTATGATCCAAACAAAATGAAAACACAGACATTATTTTTAATTGGTTCATTCCCGATAAAGTTGATGCTCTCAGATTGTTCTCTTACAGCAGATAAAAACGATACTATTAGAAACGCTGAAGTTAATCTACTAAGATAATTTTCCCCTCCCCAAGACCTACATAGGTAAAGCGGGTATATAGAGCGGGTGCACCCGCACCCCGTCTGTGCGCCACAAGTTATAACCAATTTTTAATAGGGCCTGGGAAGTTAATACCCGCTTTACCTATGTAGGTGAGACGCAGCAACAGCCTTTGGTCTTTGCCTATTCACAAACGTTGAGCTGTCATCTTATCGACCTGCGCCTCCACGAACACGCACGTCGCGCGGCAATGCGCCGGGTTCCGACCAGTGCACCGTGTGTTGGGTAAAGGTGTCGCGGCATGAAAACCTGCACCTCTTCCCACTCACGCCCAGGAATATATGGTTCCGACCTCAGAATTGCCCGCCAATCCACCCGCCCTTTATATCTCGCCTGCCCTCTCCTCTCCATCTCACCAGCCTCTCCCCTCCGTTTTGCCTGTTTCTTCCCAGCCTTTCTTTTGCCTGTCTTTCCCCCTCACATTCTTGCTCTCTCCCCCCTTCTTCCCCCCTCTCCCTGTACCCTTCCTCTCGCCTCCTCTCCCGCTCGCCCCCACTCTTCTCTCTCTCTCTCCCCCGCCAGCTCCTACCCTCGTGTATTAGGTGTGTAATTCTTCTTCTTCTTCGTGCAGCCCTTTGGCTTACCCGCCTCTTCTCGTTCGTCCGTCCGCGCTCCCACCCACTCGCCCGACCTCGAGGCCTCACGCACGCGCACCTCCCCCGCACCAAGAGCCGTCCATTCGCTTGAGATTTATGGGCTACGGCGAGCGGCCTCTGCACGCCCCCGACGCACCACCGCTTTTTCCTTTCTGCTCGACGGCCGCACGGCGTTTAACTGAGCTGTCAATCGTGCAGTTGGATTGGAGGGTGGGCGCTGGGTGAGCTCATCGAGATCAGTGGTTCAAATTGGGCTTCACTGGCTACTGTGTTCGATTAGTCGATTAGGTAACCTGGAAAACTGTATTATAGAAATCCTGCACTTTAAACATGGGATCCCCACGAAGGCAGATTTTGGACACTAGCGTTTTGGGTCGAATTCTATCTCTGTAATTTAACGACCGGCTGTTCTGATCGGAAAGTTTCCGTGGTTTCTCCGATGGGTATCAGACTAATGTCAGAACAGTACCCTAACAAACGGGCCATGGACCGTGCGTTATGTTTCCTTTCTCATCCTTCTCATAAACGTAAGATTTCGTTCAGCGTCCTAAACCGAGACATTGATATTCAAGAATAAGCAACGGCGTTAAGAATAGAACACAGAGATTCCAAAATACTCACATGAAGACATTATTTCCTAGCAAAATAATATTTTCCTGAGCATTAGAACATTTATACATTAATTCAGTATACTCTATTGCCTTGACAGTACTACTAACTAAATTGAAAGTTCAGAATTTACTTCAAGAATGCCGTGATACTCGTACATCTAGGTTATCACGATGGAGCTAGAAGTCTGTTCTATGTTTCACAATGCCGAACGTTACGGAGAGCGTAGTTCATTTTAATAAAAGAAACCTAGTTTCTGATAATTTATTTTATTGACTTGTAAAATATGATTTTACTGATTTGAAAAATGTTGGTAGCTAGTCCCCAATTCTATACAAAATTATATTGCCAAGTTTTAAGACAAATACATATACCGGTCGTACGGTTATAAGAAACCATGAATAAAATGGTTGTGTATTGACGATTACAACGAAAATAGGAACGATTTCCCGAATGTGAGTCCTTTCCCCAGTATTGTATAAAAAGGAACACCTCGATTAATGAGTGACACTGCACATTATTTGCAGTCAGCGGTGTTATTGGAGGACGATGTACAATTGAAAAGAATTGACTAAGCATTATCACACTTCATAGCTTTGAACAAGTGCAATATGATAGTATCATGTGGTAGTGCCTTCACGGAAGGGAACTTCTTTCCATAGTATTTTTTCTAAAGTAGTACGAAAGATTATTCCGAGAAATATAAATATCAGAATATAAGTGAAATAGGATAATACACAGAACATGAGGCGCTTTCGTGGAATTGCATTTTTAGTACGTGGAATAACATTTTAGCCATATAAGCAATTGCTATTATTTGCTGTTGAAGTCTATTAGTACTGGACTTAAAAATTAAGAACATTTTATAACTAACAGCTAAGAGCGTTATCATTTGTGGAAAAAAGTTAAAATGGCTTCTAAGACGCAAAACGTTGCGTCGCCTCATTTACATGAATACACGCAAAGTACGGTCTACAAAATAATATAGATTAAAAGATGCAATATTTAACGAATGTCTGAACTTATTATTTGCATTCACAAAACGCGCTATTCAGTGATTCACACGCGGCAGTGAAAATACATAAACCAAAAAGACACATTTCATTACATTAGCAAGCACTAGGAACCGTTCACCAAGTCATATGAAACCAATATAAAATAAATGCCTATGGCTGATGTTTCAACCAACCGTAGTCTCTCAATTAAAAATGTTTTTTCATCATTAATCGTCAGCCAAATATCAGGAATTTCAAGATCGTTTTACGAAGATCGTCGACTGTGTGTTCGAAGCGTACCAAGGCTCGCGCAGCAATTCAAATTCTCCCTCTGGGGTTCCGGTCCTTTTCCTCCCCTAGGACTCTGATTCTCGCCACCGCCACCGTCGCCGCACATCGCCCGTGGCCCGAATCCCGGCGCTATCTGCGGAAGAGGCGATACCGCAATCGGTGGGCGGTGGCGGCGCTGGCGGCGGCGGTGGTGGCAGTGGTAGCGGTGGCGGCGGTGGTGTTGGCGTTGGCCGCGGCCGCGGCGTTGGCGTTGGCGGCGTTGGCGTTGGCGGCGTTGGCGTTGGCGGCGGCGTTGGCGTTGACGTTGGCGGCGGCGTTGGCGTTGGCGGCGGCGTTGGCGTTGACGGCGGCGTTGGCGTTGGCGGCGGCGTTGGCGTTGGCGGCGGCGTTGGCGTTGGCGGCGGCGTTGGCATTGGCGGCGGCGTTGGCGTTGGCGGCGGCGTTGGCGGCGGCGGCGGCGTTGGCGGCGGCGGCGGCGTTGGCAGCGGAGTTGGCGTTGGCGGCGGCGTTGGCGGCGGCGGCGGCGTTGGCGTTGGCGGTGGCGTTGGCGGCGGCGTTGGCGTTGGCGGCGGCGTTGGCGTTGGCGGCGGCGTTGGCGTTGGCGGCGACGGCGGCGGTGGCGGTGGCGGCGGCGGCGGAGTTGGCGGCGGCGGGGTTGGCGGTGGCGGTGGCGGCGGCGTTGGCGGCGGCGGCGGTGGCGGCGGCGGCGGTGGCGGCAGCGGGGTTGGGGGCGACGGCGGTAGCGGTGGCGGTGGCGGCGGCGTTGGCGGCGGCGTTGGCGGCGGCGTTGGCGGCGGGGTTGGCGGTGACGGTGGCGGCGGCGCCCGCGCTAGGGGTGGGGCCGAAGCGAGGCTCGGACGGGGCGGAGCGGGGGAGGGCCGTGGCGGCGCCGCGCCGGAGGTAGCGATTGCCGGGCGCGCCACAGGAAGCCCCTATACGCGGTGTTTGTTCGCACCGGCGCAGAGCCCCGTTGGGCGTGGGCGGTTGGGCGCGAGACGACCGACCGGCGGGCTGCGCGCGTTGGGACGTTTGGCCCGAAAAGCTGGCCCTAAATAGATATGCGACATCATTTTCAAAACATCGATAGCCGGTTCGGTGGCCAAGATCGCTAAGGCAGTAGTGCCGTAGCGATCTCGGACAGAAGGATCGAGGCCCGCCTCGTGCATAGTTGTATTGAGTTCGTTCTTTCACCCATCATCATCATATCGTGTCACCCACACAGTTACCATACCGTTACAAGCAGTAGTGGTCGCTAATGACCTAGAAGTTGATGCGGCCTTAAATAACAAAAAAAATCGATGTTTTTGTAAAATAATAATTAGTGGGTTTAATATTTACTTTTTTAAGCAGATACTTTTTTAACATCGATGTTCGGTTATGATGTTTTATTTTACAATGAAAATATATAATATCGTAATAAATATATCTGATGATTTTCAGATATCCATTAGTCGAACATCCACTTCAATAGTCACAATAAAAGTTCTGCTAAATGTCCAGTTCATTTTTTTAGTGTGATTTGGCAGTTGAATGTAATCCAAAAAGTAAAAACCGTGCCCATCGTTAAATTTCTCCTTCCTCCTGCTAGGCGGCCGCTAGAATTCTCCTCCAGACACATTGCCAAGGTGGCTCAGGGTATCAGAGGATGGTTCTTCAGCACTTCTGACCGGAAGGTCCTAGGGTTAGAATCCCGACAGTACCAGGATCTTCCACACTAGCCTGTCAGTTATGTCGAGTTCAGTCGCTGTCCGGGGGAGAATTCTAGCAGCCGCCTCAAAAACGGTCGTTTTTCGTTGTTTCTCCGAAAAACACCAGGCGAATGCCGGAGCGGTACCCCCAACAAACGGGCCACGGACCGCGCGCGATGTTTCCTTCCTCTTCCTTGTATCCTCACTCATTGCTTACACACACTTACATTTTACATGCACTGCACTACCACGCATGTTCGGAGACTAGTCGGGAGCTAAGAGCATGTTCCGACTGGGGCGGCGCCGACATACGCCGGATCTCGCCATCGAGCGAGGCAAGTTCACAGACACTTCCCGTGATAAAAGTGCACTACACTTACAAGACTAATGACCTTAGTAGTTGACGCGCCCGGAATCACCAATCAATCAATCCTCCGAACTGTGATTGAATTCGACCGAGCTGTGAACGAGTACCTAGGGTCGAAAATCATGCCACCGTCGGGACTAAAATCCTACCATCTCCCGGTCAGAGGCACTGCAGTGACATAAATTAATGCCCTGAGCCACCTAAGCCGGTCATGACATGTCATTAGATCTAATACAATAAATTTATTTTATATTTCTGCAATATTAATGACTTTGAAAGGAATGCTGGTGTACAGCGCACAAACGATACTTTCATTTCTATTCCTGTCGTATCGAAAAATCAGAATCAAGAAACCAGAATCGGAAAACCAGAATACTAGTATAGCATATGCTACATACACGTAAGGAGGATTTTCCAAACAGATTAACCAGGAACAATGTTGTGGGTATCCGAGGGATTTTGGAAGCACTCACAGTTGGAAGCACCTGTTAATAAAAAAACAATTGTATAATTTCCTTACTTGTACACTGATCTTGGGCAATTGAAACCAAAATTCTTCAACTCGGTAATATGTTTTGATGATCTGATGTTACTGACGTCCGAAAATTCTAGTATTTCACGTTACATGAATCCCCATGCGTCACACACAATTTCACTGACTTCTTTTTTTTTCACGATAAACACACGAA
Source organism: Gryllus longicercus (assembly GCA_038098605.1). Classification (NCBI taxonomy): domain Eukaryota; kingdom Metazoa; phylum Arthropoda; class Insecta; order Orthoptera; family Gryllidae; genus Gryllus; species Gryllus longicercus. The sequence continues at coordinate 317,781 of JAZDUA010000423.1, forward strand.
TAAAATAAATAAATATCGTCTGGAGAATTCCCGCGCTGCTGGTCTTACGGAGCTTACCTTGTGCGCGCTGCCCCATGAATGCGGGATGTGGGCTCTGCCGCGTATGTCCCTCCTCGGTGTGAAAGGTCTTCCACTGCTTGCGTCGCCGCCCCACTGCGCGGAAGCGTCGCGTCGGGCGAAGAGCTCCCCGGCTCGGAACTCGCGGATCGACTGGCGGCGCGAGCGAAGGGGACCGCGCCGCACAGCACCGTACGAACGACTGACAGAAGTCGAGTGCCAACTCGAACTGGCCTGGTATAAAGCACGCCGAGTTTTGCTGTTGTCATTCGAGGGTCAACGATCTTACTCATCGGAAGATATCATCCATAACTGTATTTGTTATATAATTTCCTTGTTTTCGGTGACGGGAGAAATTGAAAAGGTTTTGAATAACCTTGAATCATCTGAGAATCTTGCTGAATCATCGGAAGCATTCTTTTTATATATATTTGCCTGGAATCAGTAATTTAAGTCGTATCCGCTTCATTCGTCAATTAACTGCAATCCAATATCTTCCGTGATAAGCAATTACTCAGCATTGACTAAGATTTGTAACAGAATGCCTTGACAATGAAAGATCATTTTTAATGTCGCAAACTAAAAGTGATGTAATATTGCACATCAGCATTATTTTTCTTCTTGTCGGAAACGCCGAATGTAACATGAATCTCCAATTCGATGTTGGGGTCTGAATTATACAGATTCCACTTAAGTACAAAAATCATCATGGAGAATGATCGTGCCCATTGCCACACATTTTCCAATAACGTATTCCAATTACATTTATTGTATGGCTGACAGTAATGTAATCACGTCTTCACGTCACTCTTGAAAGAAGTCTAGCTCTAGATTGCGGTCTTCTACCAATCCATTTTTCTAAGCTGAACGGTTCAGTATCTTCTACGTGCGGAAGCAGTACGAGCTTTTTTTTAAATTGTTGATAACGATAAAAGAAATTTTTTCTTTACATTTCTGAGGGTACACAGAAGGTACAGATTTACTTTCACCCGTTTCCTGGGAGAAGTTCACTGTGGTAGATTACCTTTACCTGCCTCATTATGATGGATGATAGGATAATCACGAGAGGTGAATAGTCGTGGTACTCGAATGATAATGAATGGAATGTTGTTTATACGTTGTACTGAACTTCTTTCTGACTAACGTTGGAAAGACACGTGATGACGGCTGACACGTGATTAGTTTCCTAGAGACACGCATTAGCAGCAGCTTTGCCAGTGGCGTCATCTAACCTTGTTGCCGCAAATTCGGAATGAATTAATGAAGGGAATAGAATATCGCACCAACTGAATGCTGCTGTCGAATTTATGACGCGAAATATCAAAATTTCACCTCATTAAATGTATCCAGACTGTTAAGGTATTGCGCTGCAAAATATCAAAAGCAGAATTGAAATATAATATGTGCTTTAGATTGCCCGCGAAACATCAAGCAGCGCGCACGGGACAAGGGCAGCAAAGCTCTTCCAAGGCTCAATTGTCGAGCACAACGAAGATTGGTACAACGTTTAGCCAGGATACGTGGTGCGCCAACCAGTTTTTATTTATTTATTCACGTCAAAAACAGTTAAAAACTGTGTGACGTGCTAAGGGGAGAAGTTAGTTTGAAGTTACATTTATGTCCAGAAGCAAAACAAGGGGCCATCCGACGAAACCACGTTGTCAAAACATGCATGCCTTGTACTGTAATAATAATAATAATAATAATAATAATAATAATATTATTATTATTATTATTATTATTATTATTATTAACTGTACTGTACCATAAATCCATCGGTTCCGCAAACATTAACGCTGCTCCGATCCCCTAACTTTACGGTTATCCACATCGAAATTCTCACGGTGCGCAATCAATGGAGATGAAAAATAACCAGATCGAATCGTCCGATTGACTGCACAGCATGTAAAAAGTATAAGCCGTTTTCTTTTCGTAAATGCTAACATATTACTTTCACTGTAAACGGGCGGTGTTCCTCTTTCTGTTACAGGATACAAAGTAATGGAGCGCTGACTGCCCAATGAACATCCAAATGCGGTCCGAGTTCTACTCCCCGTAGCTTCACTATAATTTCGTGATGCGAAGTGGAGTGACTGTCATCTTTCAGACTTCCACACTATGAAAAGCATCTACGCGCATCAAGCGCTTCGTACGCCATTTTAATTAGATGAGAAAATCATCTGCATTGAATTTAATACATTTGACGATAGAATTTCTGTTTTTTGTTTTAATTTGTTGTGAATTAAACAGATGGGAATATCATCTGCATGTGATATAAATGATACACTCTGAAATCAGTTACAGGAAAGTACACTCCATGGAATGCAGTACAGTCAATCGGATTCAATTGAGGTTGTTTAAAATTTTTAAACGACATGTAATGGTTGGTACTTGTCTTAAGACTTAAATATCCCCTAACAATATGATTTTGGATCAGTTCCTCTAGGAAGTTACTTTCGAATTGCGTTTCAAAAGCTTGTGAGAGTGCGGCAGAACGCATTACCACAGCTTCCGGCGTATATAAATACTATTGTCTACAACTGGTGAACTCCTGAAACACCATGTGTTATGTGGCCATTCTTAGGAATTCCTGCCTTATAACTATCTATGCTATGATATGCCAAGGGAAGCAGTTGGTTTTGAGCAATTTATGAGACGCCCTTGAGACAAAACCCCTTACATATGCCGTGCAGTTATCTTCTAGCAAATATATATTTAGATTGGCTATTAAGAGCAGACACACATTGAATCTGCAACACACGGTACCGTTATGCATAACTACGACACGGTGCATTCTAGGCTTGTTCCTACAAAATGAAATCATTATCATATGTGTTATCTGGAACTATAACATTTTTGGAGATTTCGCTCTTGTGGATACCACATCGCGGATTATGAACGCTTGACTTTATTATACGAGTAATAATAACCCACGGAATGTTCTCGGCCTGACCGTTCAAATTCGTGTGCTAGTATGAAAATATTTTCACTTTTAAAACGAAGATTTACAAAGTGCGGAATGTTCGCTGAGACCCCTCTAGTAACGTTTTCAACGACGCAGGTGAGACGGCTGTAGAAATTCAAAACGTTGTACGCGGTCTCCATATTAGGAACGTGCGCAATGTTGTGCTAACAGCTGTCAGCCAAATGAATTGCCTTCGCGACTCAACGAGGCCCCTCTCCGCGGCCCTTCCACGCGCACGGCGAAAAGCAGCTGGAGGACGCGTAAAATGATTGATTATTTCATTTCTGGGCGCGTCAACTGCGGTGTTCGTTAGTCCTGTAAGCGTAGTGTATTTTAATGCGAGATGTGGCGATGTTCTTCCCATCTGGATGGTGAGATCCGGCGCCGACCTGCGTGTCGACTTTTGAGGTTTTCCCCAACCAGGTATCTCCCAGACGCGGGACGCCGCGACAAGCTCGGAGCTCCCGGCCGGTGTCTCGACATGTGTTGTAGTGTAGTGCTTGTAAGTGTATGTGTGTGTGTAGGTAAGGGGTGAGGATGGGACAAAGAATGCGGGGGAATGCTCGCAAGAGACTGCACCGAGAGGCACGTTGCGACGTATGAAAGTCGAGAAATGTGGAAAAGAGGACGGTGCTGTGGCATCCACACACTAGAAATGGCTCATTCGATAAATTGAAATGCCTTTACGTGCCCTCATACTTGATGTTGCAAAGCGGGCTATTATGTCAACTGTGGTTGCGAATCACATTGTTGTGGCATTACATGCTCTTGATGGGGGACATCCTTAGCTAGCCGGCAAAGTCGGACAATCGAGAGCGTAGGCTTCCGCGGCCGGAGTCAGTATTTACTTGGCTGTCCGGATGACGCCGCGTCCATGGCGAAGTTGCCGACGTTTCGGTTGCCATTCTGCGACCTTCCTCAGGGCGTAATGCCTCCCCTAAAAATTCGGACAATCGACCGAAAATGTCAATTACATAAATGTATTTATATGTATTTGTAATTTTTATGTGTATTTTAACCTGGTTTTGTCACAAAGATCGTAGTACCTCTATGTAAAGAATTCCTAATGTGTGCAGGGAATACGTTCTTTCACTGTATTTAGAGCGCTATTTATTTATCGCGAAAAACACTTAAGAGTGTATAACGAATGTTGGGAAAGTACAATGTGGACGTTTTTTAAAGCTCCAGGGTACCCTCCCCTAATTTTACTATATATTCAGTAGTTTAAAGCATCCAAGACCCCGAAGGGTTTTGGGGATCCTCGAAAGGCCAGCTACAGAACACACGGAGAAATGTGTATCAAGTAATATGGATAATCGAAAGAGGGAGAATCACCGCCTCCACATACGTGAACGTTTCTGGATTGCCTTTTCGTGTAGCAATTATTATAGAAATTTTACAGAACAGTGCTCGTCCATCCAGGAGATAAAAGAAATAAAGTTAAAATTTACATTATTTCCAATACTTTCATTTTAATATTCTATAACGTATCGGAACCAGCAATACGCAGGTAGCAATCGTATGGGGGGATGCAAATTATATTTGTTTGTGAAATACGATTCTCTGTAATGAAATACCAGCGATGCATTTTATTCTTGCGATATTCCAGTGATCAATTAATATTTATGTATCTATTTAACTAATAAATACTAATATTCTGCTCCAGTTACATCTGCTCATCACGTGTACAGTATATTATGTTTTCAGTAGTATCGTATTCCAGGTACATGACAATTATCTAGCTTAATAGGAAGTTACTGTATTGCAATTTACGATTTGTGCTAATGAGTTCAAGTTCATTTGTCACCCTGACCTCACATTCGTAAACAGTTATCCAGTCACTGACACGCCATCCGCGTGCGTTACCTTTGTAGAACAAGTAAACGTCATGGACGATGTGAGAGCGTTGGCTTCCCCGGCCGGAGTCAGTAGTTAATTGGCTGTCCGGGTGACGCCGCGTCCATGGCAAAGGTGCACCATTGGCACCTTTGCCATGGACGCGGCGTCACCCGGACAGCTAATTAAATACTATTATGGACGATCTTCCCGCAAACGGGGACATACGCACTCACGTCCTGCCGGTTTTATGTAGGACTACACTAAGTGTTCCGTAGGCCTGAGGCTAGACAATCTTTATCTTAACTAATATATAACAAGCACAAGACGCTGGGTGCCACGGAAAATGCAAGGACCTACGCAGTAAGTCTTCTGTTTTATTTTATTTTATTTTATTTTTCGCTTCTCGTTATTTAATCCTGAAAGAGACGTTAGTCATTTTAATGTGGAATGGACCTTATCTGTAAAGAACAACTAGCGAAGAAGTGACGCATTGTTTGTTCAAAAATTGTAAATAAGAACGCATTAATGATCAGAGGTATAATTTAACTAATCAACGGCACACAATTTCTAAGCTTGTATGTAGAAAATAAACATAGGATTAATACATGCTCCTGGGTATTTTTTTTCTTAAGAGACTGGACTTTTAGTGTGAATTCATAAGAATAACTTATTGATTAGGAAATTGTTTCAAATGGTACTATTATTTATTACAGTTAAGTAGTTACGATACTTGGTAAATACATTTCCTCTCTCAGAAAGAATCTCAATTGGCGCACTAGTGATTTTTTATACTCGTGAGCGGCAAGTACAATTATATAAATTTAAATCTGTCTTTTCAGTTTCAAGATTCATTTATTTATCTGTAAGGCGATAAGTTGAATAATTCGGGAAGAGGAGGCAGAAGTATGTATGTAAAGCAAGAAGTTTCCCGCGGTCCCAGTTCCGTTGTAAACACGTCACCTGCTGTGGCAGTTAACAAAACAAATGGCCAAAATTGACGACTACGTAGAAATTCGTAGAAAAGAGGGCAGGTATTTATTCTCGACCGTCTCTATAGAGCTAGAAATAGAATTTATGAGTTGTTAATTTCTAAGCTTCCATCATAAAACATTTACATTTCAAACATTGTATTCGCATGCGCTCAAATATTTGCGAGACTATTTATTCTTCCACCTGACCAATCGACAGTTGAATTACCACCCATAACACTTCAGCTATACTCTGTTTCGATATTGTATTTTTGTATAATGCAATGGTGTTTTTGCAAGTGCGTTAGTGATTTTTTTTAAATTAAAAATCATTCTGAGCGCTATTGAAGTTGAGATAGAGGCGGGGCGTAGGGGGTACTACTATTTCCTTTTTACAGTACAAATATAATTCTATGATTTCTCTGTGTGAAGGAAGATACTTCCATTTCCAATAATAATTACTTTGAGCGGAATTGGGGCCTCGTATCTTGTGTCTTTTTTCCGTAAATAAAAGTACTGTCCAGGAATTAAAATCTCCTGCCCGGGTGTCTAGATTACCGGCGTTATGTCGTTAGTGCTAAGGCGAGCCCAGTGAGGAGGTAGTTTTGGGAGTGCAAGTACCCGATCGTTAACAGCCCCAGTGACTTCCCAGTTGGGCTCGTGGCTTCTTCGTGGCAGTGCTCAACTCCTGACCCAGGACATCGCGAGTGGCACCCTAAAAAATTAGCAACTCAGAGCTGGCGAGGCCGTCCTCCCAAAGCGAATTGGGGAGGCGTTCGGGATAGAGCGTTGCTTTCCGGCGTATCCGGATACCAGCGGACGGTGCATTAGTACAGCCCGAATGGTATGAGATTATATTCGAATGGCTAGGGGCACGCTCTCGGGCGATTTAAATTCTCATGGTATAAAACTGTGTGTGGTGGAGCTTGACACTCGTGGACACCGTACACCTATGTACACACGTCGTGATTGTCGTCTTCGTCATTAATAGGTTTTTGTGACAAATGTAGGACCCGGTATTTCAGCTACCTAACTCAATTAGGCCCATTTTTACTTTCCCGCCTTCCTAAAAAAGTTTTGAAATCGTGCACCGAGAAACGACGAATTTTTGATAGAAAAACTCCGAGCTCTGGTACGGAAAAAGCGTGTACATCTTGTTCCTATACAAAGTAAATTACTTCCTCTAACACGTTGTGTTGCTATAATCCATGTTGTGGGTTCTTGATACCGAAAACTCAATTGACGGCAAAACGTCCGTCTATCCGTCCTACCGTTCGTTCTTCTGTGGTCAAAGCTATTGCACCAAAACCGTTTAGCCGATTTTCTCCAAAATTGATATTCCTTGATCAATTTAAATGAACTCGAGGCTCTCTGTTTGAAACGAATATGTTGAATTTGGGAGGTGCTTTTCATGAAGCCTCAAAATATTGTCAAAATTTTCTCAAAAATAACTCCAAATACTGTGATTAAACTTTGCCCTCAAAGAGATTACATAATTTATAAAAGGATGGCGTATGTATCATTTTCGATAAAATCCCTCATTTTTCGAAAATTGCAAACGTTCCCATTTTTTCGGTGTCCGGTCTACCTACAACTACACTATTGAAAATAGAGATATTTGTTTAAAATGAAATGTATTCTAAAAACTGACCTTTAAAGAGGTAATGTTCATTTGTTTGAAACAACGAGTAGTTTCCGTAATTTCTATTGTATTATTCTGCAATTTATATAAGAACAAAATGTTTTTTTTTTTAAATGCTTAATTGTTTTCTTCATTTCCCTCTATGGACAGCACAAGGGACGCTTATAAGAATGGCGCTAGTCTTGTAATCGTTGAACATAAAAATTTCGAAAAGAATTTGATATACGCTATTATTAAATGAATAGTGTGGCGATCGCGGATCGAAGGATCGCGGGTTCGAATCCCCCCTCGAGCATGGATGTATTTGTGATCGTCTTTATACCCCTCATCATCATCCTACCACTTCATTAAAGAAGTGTTAATAATTCCCTGCTCAAGCAGGAGGCCCTTGCCCTTAATGGGATGTGTAGTTGACTAATAAAAAAATTAAATGTGATATAGGCTGTTATTGGAAGAGTGTTAAATTAATTGTACTTAGTGAATAAGGTAGTGTGTGTATTTATGTTGTAGTCCCTTGCGTTATAGCCGAAATGAAAGCTGAATAAAAGCCGAAACCTTGGCACTTTAAATCGCGGTTTTTATTGTTACCTGCACTTAAGCTTTTTCCTTACTTCGAAAGAACGTGCTGTTGTAGCCCCACTAGTTCTGAGAGCGCCCTTTTGTGTTCGCAGCAACGAAACACTCAACCCGCAGCGGCCATGGATGCAGCAACGGAGGTGAGCGCGGGCGCGTCGCCGACGGAGCGCCCGTCTGCGGAGGAGGAGGCGGCGGCGGCGGCGGCGGCTGCGGGGGCGGCGGGGGCACGCGTGCCTTCGCTGACGCCGGCGGACACGGCGTCGGAAGACGAAGACGAGTGCGGAGCGCGCGGACGGGCGCCGCCGGCGCTGGTGGCGGCTGCGCCGGTGACGGACCTGGGCGTCGGGGACGCGCGGGTGGCGGCGACGCCGCCGGCGTTGGCGCCGGCGCATGCCCCGCTCTACCCGCGCCCGCACCCGCACCCCCCGCCGCTGCACACGCGGCCCCGCGCCGCCAAGCCCCTCGTGCGCGACCTCAACGCGCACCTCGTGTGCGTGCTGTGCGGCGGCTACTACGTCGACGCCACCACCATCGTCGAGTGTCTGCATTCGTGTGAGTACTCCAGATCTGTTGACTTGCTCCTCGTCAGTTGTCAGAGGAGGTACTCCAAGAAGGGACCAATTTGACAGGCCGGGAAACAAATGAGTGACATGAAGAGCGACGGCGTTGCAACAGTTGGTGATGAAAATCATTTACGAAAAAGCTGACTAAGCGAACGCATCGACGAGTGCAGTGCATGAACATAACCCGCAGTTATGCTGTCTCCAAATCTTTTTACTTGCTGCTCTACTATTATAGAGGATTTACTCTATAAAGGGACCAATCTGGCAGGTCGGGAAACAAATGAATGTCATTAAGAGCGATGGCATTGCTATCGATGGTGATGAAAAACATTTACTAAACGAACATATTGACGAATGGAGTCCGTGCATATAACCCCCAGTTATGCTGAGCAGCAGCCAAGCAATAGCTGTCAAAGTAGTCCCTTCTTATAAAAATCTCTCTATGCATAGAATCAAGAAGTTATCTAATGGTGCTGAAAATAGTGTGGATGTTATCGACAGAAACACATGTTTTGTGCGTTCCTGATATCAAAAAAATTAAGTTTTTCTCAAAATGCTCATTCTTCCGAATAAGAACAATACTAGCGATAAAAGCATATACAAAATTCTCATCATATCTTGGGAATTGATATTTCATTGATATTTCTATCAATCGCACTAGGTGATATCAGGGCACCTCCAAGATAAGTTTTGAGGGTACTTTAGGACATTTTCGAAACTTTTGAAAACTGGCTCTAAATTTTTTTCCTTCTCGAATTGACCAAAGTTTGCTCGAATAATGATTAATAATACAGCAAAGGTTCGTTTTTCATTGCACTCTGTGAAATTTCAATAACTGCAAAAATTATAATTATTTTTGAAGCATCGGGAGAGTTGTTCATGCACAGCCAGCCGGGTGGTTTAGTGAAGGGGTGCTCAGGTGGTCGGACCACTTGGCATGAGCTACACTCCAGCCATCGTTATCTCCCGGTTTTTGGTGAGTCAGCCCCACAGAAGAGTGGAACTGGATGACCAGAGCGCTAGAGCGCGATCGGCTCTGGTCTAGTGAAAGGGGAATGATACGCAGGGTATTACAGCGGGCCGCCGCGGCCAATCTGTCCCCAATTGTTGCATGAGCATCTGTGCTTTTGTGTATAAAATGCTTGTTCGTGGAGCTTACACGTGTAAATTTAAATACCAGTCTGTGCAAATATTGTTTTCTCGGGTTCTAAAACTTTTGTTCCTACGTGCCTCATACAAATAATACGAGAAAATATGAGCTGTTGTAGCGCGCGTTCTTATTATACGAAAGGCTTGGATTCAAACTCTTCTTATTAACAAATTTAAAATCGAATATATTTCAGGAATATGTAAGTTTTAATTTACAAATATAAGGTGGCACAAAGATGACACTATTTGTTCACGTATCAAGAAAATGTGTCTGGATAGTACAATAGTTTTCAAACTGACTAAATCCAACTCCTTAATTTTAGAACCGGCTAAAACCCGACCTGTAACAGTAAAATCTATTGCTTTCACAGTCTATCTCTGTTCGCAAGAAATATTTTGACATAAAAATCCCTGTAAAAGTATGCGTTCCACATACGTACTCCAAATAGTTCTATGTAAACCACGAAGAACGAAGGTCTGAGCCTCACACTAAACTCGACAATGTGTAGCGAACCAAGGTCAACTTGTAATATTTAAGTTAGGTTATGTGGTATCGTGAACCTAAATATAAATATACTGCCAACGCAGCGGAACTCGCAACTACACAGCATGTCTTTCACCAAGCTTGTGTCTATCCAAGTTTCTATGATTAGTACCATAGAAACTTCCCATCGGGAATTTGATCCCTATATTTATATTATATACCCCCTATTCCTCTTCACCGCAACCTACTGCACCTACCCTAGCCACCTCGTGTTAGCTAATGTCAACTTCAACTGAAAATTGCTTCAAAACTGTTCTTACTTCTGACTTTATCCATTTATTTTGGATAATCTAATTTACTGGCTAATTCGGAAATTAGATTCGCTCTGAAGCTCTAACATGTACATTCTCCCAGCTTCCATGCAATTAAATGTGGGATTTTGTTAGTTTTCCTTCGAGCCTTTAAGATTTCCAAGCCATTAATATCCTACAGCTTCTCAAATTTCAGGACAAAGCAATGACATTAATTACTAAGAACCTGCAAAAGAACCACCAGCGTGTTAGTCTGAGATGTTTTGATTATTGCGGGTTGCATTTTGCATGAATGTTTAGCATGAATGTTCTACAGCGCATTTTGCATTTTGCATGAATGTTCTACAGCACCATCTATTGAGTTGCAACAAAATTAACAGCACATAAACCTTCTAAGTAAAAAACACGTAGATGTGCCAATTTTTATGAAGATCGGTCACACGGTGTCGGAGTTAACCACTCTATCTATGCCAAATCGATTTTTAAAAAAATTGTAAGTTTGTTAAATCTTGTACTTTGTCTTGAAGCCAAATACAATTATAACATATGAAACATTTAAAAATTATGTACATTTTTCGATTACAATAATGGGTATTAATGGAAATAGAAATGGCTCTAAATGTAATTTGTAGGATACAATGCTCCATATTAAAATTTTCTCAAGTGTCATATTTTTTAAGTACAATTCGAAGATACAGAATGATTACGAATAAGGTTATTTATCATTTTTTACAGTATTTCTAATATTGTATGGTACAACCTCAAATTCGAGATATTCATGGTTTTCTTGTTTAGATTATAACAACGTAATAATAATCTATTTGAACGCGTGCTTCTTGAAAATTCGAAAATTACTTGTTACGGTACTTAACAATCCAAGCATTCAACTTTTCTCGTTCACTCTCCTTTTTGATTTTCTTACATTTCAATTCAACGCATCAGCTCATCCAAATTTCCTTCCGTGACAAATCCTCCAAAATTAAAGAGAAATACTTCTAATACTGGGAACAATAATGAAGGGTCAACCAGCGTGCGATGCGACAATTTGCCCAACATTATAGACTTATTTTGATTTTGATTTTTTTCTCATTCAGTGATACAATTGCCACCTTAATACTGAAAATAATGAAGGCCCTAGATGGAAGATTGGACAGTTAGCAGGGTGAGAATGACCTAGAAAACCGGGAATTACAAGGAAATGTATTTTTTTCGTGAAAAGTCAGGGATTTAATTCCATTTTAATGTTATTTTGGATGTAATGATATGAAATTGTCAGAATCTAGATGGTCAATGGAAAGGGCACATGTTCAAAATACATTACTAAAAAAATTATTTTCAACATTTTTCCGAATAATTTAATGTTTGAATCATATAAAAATTGCATTGTTTTTAAAAGTGCATTTTCACTTCGGTAGAATATTCAGAGGGTGAGATATATGGTTAAAATATCATGATTTTTTCAAATTATGAATGTTTTAAATTTAAATAGAACCTATTGTATTAATAAAGTACTTTTTGATGTATAATTTGTTAAAATGACCAAAATAAAGCTTACAGACTTACTACTATTTCTATTGTTTTTATTGCACGTAATAATTTATTAAAAAATGTATTAAAGTAAGTTCACGTTAATTTTTACGGAGCAGGATACAGATTAGTGTGCAAAGTTTTTGTGATAATGATATATTTATAATTTATTATTAATAAAATGTCTAATAATTAATTTGCGGATTTAATGTTTTATCTGTCAAATAATCGTTTTAAATATTTAGTGCGAAAGATTAAATATTTATTTAATACTTAAGTAAGCAATATAACTGAAATATAAAAATATTTTTATTTGTATTAACATTATAGTAAAAAAATACCAATTCATTAAATATGTTATTCATGAAAACAATTTACATTTTGGATGATAATGAATTTAATGTTTATTCAAATATTATAAAGTCATTTGTAAATAATTTAACGATAGTTGTGTACCTTCCTTTTCCTGGTAAGGAACTGAGCTATTTACTTCAATTGTCAAATGTTCAATAATATTGCTGTTTGTGTGTATATTGCTTCTGCGACCAATTTAATTAAATAATCAATTTGTGCTTTTTATTTATTATAATTATTTATTTTATATGAAAATTTATTATAATTTTATGTGGGTTCTAAACACGCACAATTTGAGACACTTATGATAAAAATTCGGAAAAATGTTTTGTTGATTTAAATGATTTTTGAAACAAAAAAATGTTCTGATTAAATAAGTTGATTTAAATGATTTAATCAAATGTTTTACCCAAATTCACCAAATACAAACTTAAATATTCCAAATATGCACTTACTGTGCATTTGTTTCATACATTTTCAAATCCGGTAGCATCATTTTTAATTCTATGTTTAATCGGAAACGAATATTTTCTAATCACAATTAATTCTTGGCTGGACTCATGGTGTGCTATGATGTCGATTACAGGATAAATTGTGTCCACAAATTAATTATTAAGCATATATTATTAATAATAATTTATAAATATATTTTTCATCACTCATCTCACATAAATCTTCATATCTCTTCATTATACTGTAAACACCAGAATAGAAGCAGCATTTAGTATCAAAACTTAAGAATCGGTCATAAAATTTATATATATTTTGGTTTTTTCATACTTAATGTATATTTAATTATAGAATCAATAACTTATTTTTAAATAATGTTAAAAACGTTATGACCATTAATCATGGTATCAACAAATACCTAATATATCATGAAATACCACAAAGATATAAATATTTCTAATATATGTATATATAATATATATAGTATATATAGTATATCTATAATATATATAGTATATATATATATATATATATATATATATATATATATATATATATATATATATATATATATATATATATATATATAAAATATGTCGTACATATTGATACCGAAAACCGTAAGAAAATGCATTAAATTTAAAACAATTAATATATATGAATCTTGAAAAATGCTGAATAAAAACAAGAATCTGTGAAAGACAGCTAAAGCAGTGTTCTGCATAGTATATAAACCATGAATTTATATTTTTCAAATATAATTTTGAATATAAAGATGCCTGTAGATAGCTTCTTTTCGTGCACCCAGTATCTGTAAATTATTCATTGATTCTTCTCATCAAAATATATTGCAAATACAATTGGTGATATAAAAATATAATTAATGTTTATACATTGCAATGTTCATTGTAATGTTTTTACATGTAGTAGACTACATACATTTATAATTTGTTTAGAAATGAGATCTGGAAAGGCAGTTAGATACGCTTACAAAATATCAAGGCCATAAATATATTATATGGATTATTTACACAGTGATCACTGAGTTGTAATAGTACACTGTGAACCCCATATCTGTTTTGTATCAAAGCGTTTTAAACCTCTATCAAGATGAATTAATTTATTCTCGTCATTCTTACGGTTGTCAATTCCATAGAAATAGCATGAATATAATGTGGAAAACGTTATTCTAATTACAAACTCCTTACTTGTCTTACTCCAATTTGCAAATTATTTGTATGTAAGCCTATAGTGTGCATATAAATGTATTTGCGTGTAACATTGCGTAATTGAAAGAAACATTAAAACATAGGAAAGTAAATTAGTTTAATTACGATAACTATTATACTGGAATAGACTATTCAAAGCTGCAAGTAGCAATAAAGCTCATGTCTACGACTTCAATAGCAAATATGGCACCAAACACAAAACGACTAAATAACTTGATAGTAACAGTACAAAATTTAGACACACTGTCATTTACGGTAACGGGTAGTGATCTACGTCAAACTTCACTTATATTATGATCTGTCGCTGGTTGCAAAATAATTAATCTTTAAAATGGCGAATTAGCCTCATATCACTATATATCCTAACCTCACATTCGTACCTTAACATTCAGTCTCAGTCTCTGTAATAGTTTTCCGAACTACTTGTGTGAGATAAAAAAAGTGAAATATTACAACTACATGGCACATAATTATGTCAATTGTGTAAAAACTTCACGAAGTTATCAAAGGTAAACACTCATATAAATGGTTCACTAGGTTATGAAAGTCAAACATACCTGCATCTTGATCATGTCTCTTAAACGTGCAGCTCTATCATCATTTGGTTCGTAATCTTTCGAATCCAAACGTTTTTTGAATCGCCCATTTTTCTTTACTTTTCGTCTTTCACTCATATTTTTTATCACTTGTATGAACACACACAATTCTGCTTCTTTCTTCTGACCTTGTCAGCCACCAAATCCGCCTTCACATATGTCAGGTAACTCTCCTCGCCGGCAGGAGCGCTCAGTGAAACAAAACTCTCTGTCCAATAACTCTCGTGGACAAAATACAGAAAAATTGACCGCTGGAAAAATATTGTTATTTAGAAGTCATGGACCGCGCGTGTTTTACCGCGTGTGACTCCCGCACTCTACACGTCCGGCTCTGAGGTCGTGGCCGCCAAGACTGATATGCCTTCGGAAGTATGGTTCATTGTATACTCTGTGTCGGTAGAAGCTCCACCACGTAAGCAGACCAGAGCTTCCAGCCTGCTGTAAAGGCCCTGTAAGTCATAGCATCGTGTTCTAATACGAGACTCTTGTAACTTTTTGCTTACAGAATCAGGCACGTTCCGTGTGCGAGAAACTCTGCCTTTCTCACGTGTCGCTCGTTATGTTAGGTCGTACACTAGGTTTATGGTTTTCCTTGACTGCCATTTTTTATTTTTACCTAAGTATTCTATTTCTCATACCCTATGGGGTATTCACCTTAGCAGGGTCATCGGGGTGCAACCTCTTGGTTTCGTGAATAGGTGGCGGCCTAGGCGTTTGTCGTTTATAGAAACACGCCCAGGAGGAATGTCTTCATGGCTGAGGCGGCCATTTTGATATGTGATCTCGAATTGCGCGAGTATTTGGCAGTTACATACGATACTTGATGCATCATTATTCTTATGTTTTATCGAAATTTTGGAATAAAAGATCTTCAATATTACGGCATGAAAATGTATGTATGAGTATAATTTTAAAAAAGGAATATTAAATTCTTAAAACTGCATCTCCCTTGTTCTATCCGTAAAAATGTGGAAATGTGGAAATAAAATTGGGAGTATTTAAAAAAAAAATCATTCTTATAAATTGCATTAGTTTCAACTACAAATTAGGCGATAACTACTCCTTTTATCAAAAAAATGTATATAACCTTTTTTTAAAGAGCTGATTGTTTAGAACAGATTTTGTTCAAAGCAACAATCTTCAATTTTGTAGTAGGGAAATGTTAAATTTTTGGAATATTCGAAAATACGGAGAGTTTGCTGGAAATATGACTACCACATTTTTTTACCATCTTTTCATGGATACGTGAAGACATTTTAAAGAAAAAAATTGGAGCCTTAAAAAAAAACAACTTTTATAAAAATTCAAATTTGCCTAAATTTCACACAAAATTTCACGAAAAGTACTTATATTTTCGAAAAATTGCACATCGCCTTGTTTCAAAAGTCACAATGAACAGATTTCATTAAAGTAAAAAATCTCGAACTTCAATATTATAGTTGAAGACAAAAAAAAATGAACTTTTGATTTTTGAAACATCAGTTATTTCAACAAAAATGTGACCTTGGCCATTCTCGTAAGCGTTCTTTACGCTATCGGAGGACGAAGTTTAATAAAAAAGTTTTGGAGCCATTTTTGCAGAAATCTTGAAAATGTCTTGCAGGCTTTAGATATCAGTTTTGAAGAAAATCGGCTGAGCAGTTTCGGCACATAATGTTGCCAAACACTGCCATATTCCAATATAATGCGCGCATACGCACCGCAAAAAATATTTAGGCTTGGTTTACGGAGCATCAGAATATCATCAAACATCTTTGCTGGCCAGCACTGTCGCCAGAGCTCAACATAATTGAAATATTATGGAGCGTTTGTATTTTGTACAAGTTAGATGTTCATATTATTTATAAAGTACATGATCCAGACTTCATCCGTTCTTTCATTTATTTAAACCTTGGCGTTATGAATAGGTGATTTATTTATTTAACGTAAAAACAGTAAAATGTAAGTGGCGTATGGGGGAATGTTTAAACTGTGCTAGCTTGCTTGATCTTAAGAATCACTAACCCTCACTTGTACTATATTAAGTTGATCTAGATAGATTCTCTCCCAATTGACGAAGCTTCTGTTGCTGACTTCAACGATATAACCCTATCGCCTTTGGCCTATGAAAACAACACAATACGAAAATATGTAAAGTGATCCATTTAGGCTGGGATAAAGAAGTGGAGACTAGGGATACGACATCGATGTTGATGAATTTAAAACCTCGATGTTTTCGTAGAAACATCGATATTTTAAACATCGATGTCGTAACACCTACGCTTTTTTTAACATCGATTTTGTGATCGATGTTATTTCTTTTCCATTGTTTTGTTTCTGAATGAAAAATTTCCATGATCTCAATATTGAAAAAGTTAATATACGAAATATTAACTGATAGTAACACTGTTATTCATGTGTTGGAACCATAGGAACGCTGTTTATACTGCCTTCATTGGCCACTCTCTCTTGCTCGGGATAACCTCCATGCCCTTGTATTTCCTCTTTCTTCATATTCATTTCGCACATTGAAAAATGGTCGATGCATATGCTGAGGGCGTAGGGTTTGCCCCTTCTTGTACCCTTATTCGGCGAATTGATAAACACAAACGCTGTCAAATTAAATTTTAATGCACACGAATTTAATGTTAGAGGTTAATAATCCAGTCTAAAAACATCGATGTTTTTTAGTGGATATATTTTTAACATCGATGTTTTAATTATAAACGTAGATGTTTGCGAACATCGATGTTTTGTTATTGATGTCGCATCATTAGTGAAGACAACATTGCAAAATTGCATAAATGCAGCTTCACTATGCGCATGTTTTGTTCAGCTCTTCTTTTGCTAGTAATGGTAGAGAGAGAGCTAGGATTATGAGTTACTATTTTTTTATCAATACAAAGTCATATCTGAAGGTCTTTTACCGATATAAATAAGTGTTTTAAAACTCGGAAGCGAGAAGGCCTAGTTTTCAAATGTTGCTAATCTCGCTTTTCTCAAACATTATATCATCATTCAGCTATTTACAGTTAAAATGTTGGGAAAAGATTCTGGAGCTTAAGAAAACGAGCCCATATGGTACTAGCCCATATGTGGTAGCCCATGGTGGTAGCCCATATGTCATGTACAATTTTTACTAAATAAATAAAGTCAAATTATAACGTGATAGAAAACATTTTTAAACATGTATGCATTCCCTCGATTGAAAAGAGAAAGTATTATATAGAAATTTATTACTGTACTAATATTATTATAGTAATTTATTATGTACTAAGCTATTAGTGTAGTAATTTACTACATATAGCAACAAGATTTATCCACTTTTTTGGTGTCACGGCACAACATTATACGTGTTTTTCGCACGAAAAATCGGCACATTGTGCTTGGACTTAAAATTTCTTCTCTACTACCTAAGTACGTAGTAGGAGGAAATGTAAATTGCAAGAGACTCGATTAGATAAAAAAAAGTCAATGAAAAAAAGGTTGAGATTCCTTGATGTCGACAATATGTGCGATACATTCTTATAATGTTCTCTAAGAATTAAGAGAAATATCTTACGGGAGGAAAATTACACTGTATGCCACAATTAATATTTGTTGCTACATTCATAACCTTATTGATTGAAAAATCCTCGGCAGCGTGATAGAATCAACTCCGGCAAAATTCTTTTCATATTTTCGGATTAGAAAATGTGATCTCGTTTGCAGGAAATAGGTGTGACAAAGTTGTTACCTTTGCCTCGTATTAAAAACCCAATTAACTTCTCATGAATTAACGTCATAATATTTTCTGAACTAATGGTACAAAATTGCCCATTCCGGTCCTTTAGAAGTTATTGCGTTACTGAAACCGGGAGCAAACGAATATTTCCAGTAAATAATTTAGCCTTTTACGTTCCACCAAGTCTTCGCTTCTTTTGTTTGTGTAAATAAATATCGCTCTTCGATCCTCCGGTGAAGATATCGCCTCGTGCGCCAGCAGGCGCATAAATATTCCTCAGTAAACTTATCAATAAAACCCGCCCGCCGCATGGCTATTAGCCAGCAAACGAGCGGTTAAAAAACGAAGAGTAGGTAGAGACGCGAAGGCCTTGAAGGAATTTGGCTGGCCTGCAGCCTGGCCGCTGCCGACGCAGCGCGCACGGGCCGGTCCCCTCCTCCTCGACCCCTCCGTCACGTTCCCTCTCCTCACCCCTCCCCGCATCTCCCACCGCGCGTCGTCCTTGTGCCCCGCCCCTCGCACGCGATCCGGCCGGCCTTGGGAGTCGGCGGTAATCGTCCAGAAAACCCCCATAATCCCGTCGTCGTCATGGGAAGCCGACCCTTCGCGGTCGGTTAGGACGCCTGAGACGGATCGGGAAGGATCGTGAGAGGGGGGGGACTAAGAACGGAAGGGGGCAGGAAGACTGCGGACGGGTGTTGGTGAACGAAGGAAACCGAAGAGACGTAGAGAAATCACGGGGTCCGTGTGGTTTTGATTGTCCGCTGACGCGGTGACTGTGCACACGGCAGCGTGCAATCTTTCTCACCGCCGCGGGTCGGTAGCCGGTCGAGCAGGCAGTGGCGGCAGCGGCGTCGGTCTACGGCTCGCCGGGTGGCCTCGCTCTCTACGCCCACGTGTTGCAGCGGAGACAGCAACACCGACGGCGGCGGCGGCGCCGGGGGGTAGTTGCTACCGCTCAGCGTCCCGTGTACCCATCGTTCGCTGCCACCGCCCCGAACCGCTGCCCATCCGTGTGCCTGCGGAGACGCTCCGAGCCAGACAAAGAGGGCAGATATTGATCCAAGGTCGGGCGCGACCTGTAGGCGCGTCGCGGCTCGCGGTGCCGTTGTCTGGCGTCCCCGGTCGCCTCTGCTGTGCCGCGCGCGCCTCCGCCCCCGCCTCCTCCCCGACCACTTCCCCTCCGCTGCCACCGCCGCCGCCGCCGCGGCGCACGTCACCCGCGTTCGCCCCCACCCCTCCTCCCCCCCCGGCGCTTTGCTCAGCCGCCACCGCCACGTCGTTGCGTTTTTCGCGCATAAAGCGACCTGTTGATCACTCGCCTCCAAGACTGTGCTGACACTGATGGTTCTTTTATCGCCTCGTTTCAGGACCGTTGGTGGTAACTTTCTCTTGCTAACCGTAGGATGGTTGAGAAATTGTGAGGGAGTTTTCGCTGAGTTGTACTTTTCTGCCCCTTGATCGTTCACTCTAGACAGACGTGATAAATTTTTTTTTCGGCATCATGGTATCCCAAAGCCTGGATTTGTCTCAAAATCTCGACTTTGATATTTACTTTCTCACCTGCTACCTACTTGCGTAGTAAAGTACTGCAATGCTGTAGGGGAAAGTGGCGATTTGTCGATAGGAAAACTCTTACTGTGGGTCCCTGTCATCGAAGAAATGGATATTTTTGCTCCTATATATAGTAAATTGCTTCCCCTAATATATTGGGTTGTCAGAATCTACTGTTTGTGGGTCTTCGTTACCAAAAAATTGATTTTTCTCAAAACGTGTCCGTCCTTCTTTCTGTTGTCGACACTAGCTCACTTTAGCCATTGATTTCACTTGTGTGGCCTGTCGTTAGGCGATTTGATTGCGTGTATAGAAGGTCCCAGTTATGTAATGCAACTTGCCTCGGAGGAAACCTATTTCACAATTTTTTATTATAACGTCTTGCAATCCAGACAGCATTATCTTCCTAGCGTAGTTATTTGAATACAGAAATATTTGTATTTCTAGGTTAGGTTGCTGTGAAACATTTTTAAATCTAGAAAGTGGAAATTGAACAATAGGTATAATTATTTTTTTATTAAATGTTCAGTAATTACCAGTTCAGTTATATTTGCCATTTCACACCAAATTAATTTATGATTCACTGTCAAAAATTTTCAAAATTCACCTGAAGTCAATTCTCTTTATTTATGTAGAGTCATAAATGTATTCTGAAATGTATCCAATGACATGGTTACAAAACAGACAGGGATGAATATTCGGAATTGCATGTCAACAGATCTTATTTATCAAGCGTTAATGGGCATTTCTCTCCAAATTCAAAACAAAATATCCATAAACAATTTAAGTCTTAACATACAGTATTCTTAGGTGCCCTTTACATCCATTCTATCCATAATATATTATTCCGCTTCTATTTATTCAATTATCATAATGTACTATCACCAAATATCTTAAATTCCATGTAGTAAATAGGGTATGTAGAAGTATAATTCCTCAGTATTAAATCAAGAACTCTTTTGATGTCAAATATTTTAATAATTTTCTCAATAAGAAAATGAAGAAATTTAACATGTTACTGTAGTATTCTATATGATTATTATATGAGAAATAGAGTCCGAATTTCTAAGCATGTGCGAATGTTCTGTTTACTGAACTCGGAAAATGAATTAAGATTCAAGAATTCCATACTTGAAGATTTGGAGAAAAGGTTGGAAAAATAAATCAAGATTCATATGATATGTAATTCATAAGATATGTTGCCTAATGCAAAGAATTGTTCAACTCAGAAATTTCATTTTTTTAAGTGACTGATTAAAGCTCATTTTTTATGAAATTCACGTGTCATTCTAATGAGTAAACATAACATCTGAGATAATTAGTAGAATATTCTGTATGTCCCTTCGAAAACATAGCGCATTACAGAACTTACATGTATTTTAAAATAACCTACAGTGAATGTTTTTAGTTGTTAGTAATCGTCGGTACGAATTCGTATGAATTTTCATTAATGCCGTCCTGAAAGTGACCTCTTACATCGTATAAATGTGTTGGACAAAGCCAAATTGCTTAAAGTATGCGTAAAGATTGAAATTTCATTAAAAGTTCGGTTAATGTTTTGCTTTAATGTATGCTCACGGGAACATGCAAGATATTATCGATATATCGATTGGTGCAGATTGGTAAACGCCTTCTTATTAAACAAAACAACGACAATGGAGCGTACTTTGTTAATTTAATAATTGTCAGAATAAATATTTCCATTAAAACTTAGTAATAATTAAATAAGTACAAGAGATCTTGCGTCCATTTATTATTTGCTGTGATGAGTTGAGTGAACCTCTCTTAACGTTGTGTTGTTTATTCTTCGCAGTCTGCCGGAGCTGCATTGTACGCCACCTAGAAAATAGCAAGTTCTGCCCAATTTGCGATGTTCAAGTTCACAAAGCGAAGCCTCTCTGCAGTATCAGGTAAGTTTCAACCGATTATAACTTCCTTTTCAATACTTTCATTCATACAATGAAACTATTCTTGTAAGGGGTACCAAAATGTAGATATAAATGTAGATGATCTTTATTTTATTAAGAATGATTACGTTTTGATAGGTACTTAGTATACAGTAGTAAGATATTTAGTACTTCTAGCAATAAAAAAATAACACGCAGTTTCTTTCTTATTTTGTTCTACCGTACTTCAAGTTATTATTAATATGTTCACTACTTTTCGTACTTCATTATTTTCGATGTCCACGGACTCAAGCATATCATTGTATTGATACTGTAAAACGTACAAGTCTGTTCTAGCCTGTTTGGCGTAGTATCAAACATGTATTTTATTGCTCGCCTAAATTGTGAGGCCGAATTTCCTGTTTCAATGCTCAAGCATTTTTATTGCTCTGGTGCCCCGATGAGTCAGGAAACTCAGTCAGTGCAAGAGTGTCGATGCGAAAGTTTTTCAGAGTTGAACCCAATGCTTGGTAATCTACTTTTGGCTATGTGTACACACACACACACACATATGCAGTGAAACCTGCCTTAAGCGGTCACCAATGATTCTGGCAAAAATTAGCTGTTAATTGAGGTAGCAGCTTGGTGAAGGTTGTGAGGTTATCGGAAGCGTAAATAATCTATTTGTGCTAGCTGATATGAAATGAATTGTGTTCCCTTCGACATTTATTAATTACTATAAACGATAAAATATAATTTATACAAAGTATTTTGGTTCATTTTTCTTCTCTCGGATATGTCTAAACTTATCTTTGACTTTTCAATCATTCTCCTAATCGAAAAACTCACTTAACTGAATGGAACAAGCAAATTAGACTTAAAAACGCAATTCATATTCTGCGGAAACTTTACTGTTGGTTCATCTGACGGAGTGAGAAAATGACCTTCAGATCAGATTCGCGCGCGGGGCGTGCATTGCGAGTCCTTAACAGATTCCAACGGAAGAGAAGTGCGAGTCACAATAGGAATGTTGTGAAATGGGAGAAATGAGCGGCGTTGTTTTTTAAAGACATTTATTAAAATTGTCTGCTGTTACCTGCAAGATAAATCCCTCTATTAGATAAGAGGCTCTGGATGTCACTGTTCTACATAATCAGACATTGCGTCTCGTCGTTGGAAGATCAACTGTAATCTCCTCCACTTTTCCGCTTCTCTGCTACAATGCAAAATCGCTTGAGATTAAGCGCTACGTTTAATAAAGGTCAACCTACAAAATATGCGTAGCCGGTGGCCGCTTAGGCAGGTGGAAAAGAGGAAATATGTACACGTGTCTTATAGAATAATTATGCGTTCCAAGAAAAAATGGCCCATAGTTGAGGTGACCGCTTAATCGCGGTAGCCATTTGACCTGGTTGCACTGTCATACATTATATGTAGACACGTTCAGAAATGATACGTAGGATTTCTTCGCCGCTGTCCGGGTGAAGTCGCGTCGCAGGGTGAGAAAGGCCGACGTTTTATGTTGCAGGCTTCCTCAGGGCAAAGCACCGCAGTGCTGCGCGTCTGGTATTGTATACTATCCAGCCTGGGCGCTCGGGTGGGCTGCAGCACTGTGGTGTCGTTGCCCTGAGGAAGCCAGCAACATGACAGGCGAAATGTCGGCCCCTTCGCCCGGGACTCGGTGTCATCCGCGCAGCGAAGAAGATATGAACTCGAGTGTAGGACTCTAATCGAACCCAACGTGTGACCGTGTCGACAGGCCGGACCCCACGCTGCAGACCTTGGTGTACAAGCTGGTGCCCGGATTGTACACGCAAGAGATGCAGCGCCGGCGGATGTTCCACGCCAACCCGCCCCCGGCGGCGTTGGCGGCGCAGGCAGCGGCGGCGGCGGCGGCGGCGGCTGCGGCGGCGGCGACGACACCCACGCCTGCGGCGGGGGCGGCGGGGACGGTACCCCCGGCGGCGATGGCCCGCAAGCTCTCCGCCGAAGAGCGAGGGGAAGGTGTCCCAGCTTTCTTCTCGCCCGAAGACAGCGTCAGCCTCTCCCTGCAGTACTACGACAGGTAGGTTTACGCGCGCTCAAAACGTGGCGTTTATTTACGTAAAGAAAACTTTCATTTTTGGCTGATACATTATTGCTTGTCATTTGCCTCCGATACGGAGCTCGATACACTTCATAACTTAGCATCGTGGTTACGAGGGAAATATAAGAGTTGATGCTACGTGTTCTCTTATGGACTTATGGAGGAAATGAGAGGGAAATATGAAAAAAAAGACAAGTTAATATCTAGGTAATAAATAAGTTAATCGTTAAAAACTGTACAAACTGCGCGAAATGAGGAGAGGAGTAAAATCGGCGGAGTCACTACCGTCTCTTTTATAATACAGACTAGTAGAATTAAGATTAAATGTAGTAACTGTTATGTAGTCTGTTTGTGTAACTCTTGTGTGTATCTGACATTTAGTGAGAATACACGCAACATGTATGACCGCAAATAAGGCAAAGGACTAACATTTGCTGTAAGGATTTTGGAAATCTTGGCTAAAACCTGATGCGCTAGTTATTTTCATGAGGGAGCGAGGGCAAAGTTTCTTGAGATGTTGCAATTCGCTGGACTAACACAAGCTAGAGAGAGGGGAGAACGAAGAATTAAGGCAGCAATGAACGTAAATGGCGGTCGAACTTAATAAACGTCCAAGTTAATAATTTTGTTCTCAATGTTTACATCTCATTTTCTCTTTCTCGTTTTGAAGAATAGTTAATTAAATAATAGTTGGTCCGCACAAAAGTTTAAAAAAATCCGGAATAACACGCACGATTCGACCTGCAGTGCGGAAATATGATGGTGATTACTGCAGTATAATTGAAATATATGTTTATAACATATCTGACATTTGCATTCGTTCGTGCAGGTTTACCACATTTACGCGAAACCACGGTTGTCTCTATTTGAAGGGCAAGTTAAATCGTAAACCGCGAATCGTTATTCTGAAAGGAGCGGGTTTTCCGTTTTCGCAATTTTACGTAATTAGTTAATCGTCAAATTTGTTTCTGAAATGCAGATGAGAGAAGACTGTGCAAGGAAATACCGTATTAGTTCGCCTTTCAAATTAAAGAAACGCAGCGCAGTGGAAGGGCTATCATTTTTGTTTGTCCATGAAACAGTTGGATTTATATCATGAAGTAAGTAAGGATAGTTCTTTATCTTCCTCGTCCTTTTACTCCGTACCTCCTCTCATTCCATTTTTCACATCCTTCTCGACACCCGTTGTATCTTCAACCCACGGTTCTCCCTTCCCTTTTACCGCGTCGCTCTCATCAGCCTCACTCCTTCATTTCTCTCGCTTCCTAATTTTTTTCGCCCTCTCCTGCCCCATCGTTTAACATCAACATTACTAACAAAATCATACCGTCTAACACTGCCTAAACTCTCTCAATATTGTGGGTAACGACGATAACTTCCTCTATGGCTCCCTGCCCACGACAACATCCTCAGAACGGGCGAGTAGTGGGAGAGGATCGTGAGGCGGCGGGAGCAGCTGCGAGGGCTAGCAGTCGGTGGCCGCCCTGCCCCTGCCCCTGCCCCTGCCCTTCCCTTCCCTTTCCCCTCCTGCCCCCTCCCGGACCCTCCTCGTCGTCGTGCTGCCCCTACCGCCCGGGGCGCCGGAGCGAAATATGCATAATTGTGTAATTATCGAGATGAGGGAGGGCGCTGATCTGCCGTGATAAACGGCCGGAGGGGTGGCGCGGAGAAGCGGAGCGGGGCTCGGCTTAGCACGACGAGACTTGGCGGGGCGGGGCAGAGCGGGGCTCGGTTCGGCGGGGCTTGGCTTGGCGGGACTCGGCGGAGCGGGACTTTGTGGTGTTGAGCGGGTCTGGCGGGGTGGGACATGCGGGGATCGGCGGGGCAGGACTTTGTGAGATTGAGCAGGGATCTGTGGGGTGGTGGGTGGGGAGATGCCGGGATGTCGCTGAGCTCGACACGGCGGGAATTACCGGTGTGGAGCGAGGCTCAGTAAGGAGCCACTTGGCGGGGTGAGCGGGACACGACGGGACGGAGGAGCTGAGGGGTAGCCAGTGCTGCAACAGGCGAAGAGATACCGCCCTTCTACGAAGTCTCAGCGACCTTCTTCCACCCTGATTTGATTTGTTAATACTTCCGATGAAGTAACTAACCTCCCCAAGCTTCTCGCATCTAGCAAATTGAGAGCTCCAGAAAATGATTCCAGTTTCTAACACTATTAGTGAAAAATGAGGTTTTCATATGTTTGTCAGTGTTAGATCGATGTTGTAATTAATAACATAGTAAGTGTGGGGGACATCAAACAAGACGTCGGGATGTATATAATTATTGCTATAAACAGAAAACACCATTTCGCTATTATGTTACCTTGCAGTGTTCTCAATGAGAGTAAATATCTCAAAACTATTAATCAAGTAGTTATCGGATTTCGAAAAAATATGCTCTTCAATTGGATTCAGAATTGAAACGCAGAAGCTTATCACCCATTCCATGAGGCCTTCTCCAAATGGTCCAGAACATTGCTGCGAGGAGAACGTGTACCTGAACACATAGAAAGCTACGCGTAAACGAAAAGGAAGTATTTTATCAAGGTGATGAATACTGGTGGAGAGAATATAGCTGCAATACACAGTTGGGCATGAAGCAACGCGAATGGTAAAATATAATTTTGCGGTGGAACTGAAAATTAGCGGAAGATATTTTGGTGTTTGAATAGTTATTTTTTTCTTCGATGAACGAAAATAGTCGTCGAGTAAACATCCAGGAGACATCCATTCCTTGACAATCCCTATACCGTATTATTTGAGTATGATGTTGGTAGAAAGTTTTAAAAAGCTTTAAAACTCGCCTAAACGTTTTTATTTCACTGCGAAGAGGAGTCGTATTCACAACGAAAATAATTATTTCTGTTATTTCGAACATGACGCACGACGTTATTCGTGGCAGCGTCGCGAAGAAAATCTAATTTTTACTTAGAAAAGCAACGCAGTTGCGTCAAATCTCGACGTTTATTTCTGTAGGGAACTTCCGGCGATAATTTGAACTGACGTGATATCAAAGAATGCATATTTTTTCTCTACTTTTTCATTCATTTGTGACCAGGCATTGATGACTGGTTTCTTTTACTCGAAACCTTTGTGATAATATCATAATTTTGCTTCGTTTGCTGTACTTGAAGTATCGTTACACCTTTAGTTAAGTGATTAATTTTCTGCAGCTTTCTTCATATTTCTTATTTTCCACGGTGTTGACTTCAGGACTTTGCAAATTTAAGACAACTACATATATTGTATTGTATTTTTGTCAATT
Source organism: Gryllus longicercus (assembly GCA_038098605.1). Taxonomy (NCBI): domain Eukaryota; kingdom Metazoa; phylum Arthropoda; class Insecta; order Orthoptera; family Gryllidae; genus Gryllus; species Gryllus longicercus. Next base: position 344,969 of record JAZDUA010000423.1, read on the forward strand.
GCGTTGTCAGTGATTTTTCAGTACTGTAATAGTCCAAATATTCCAAATGCACGGAAAAAGAAAAGTGAATTACAGAAGATTTACAATGTTTGATCGGAGTTTTAGTCTTTTGAATTATTTTTAGATGGGAGTGTGCCAGTAAGAAATGGACACTATCTGACTATTACGAGTATGGCTTGGTCAAGTGTTGTTTTTGATGGAGTGTATTTAACTTTTAGGGATGAATCATAGGTTGATAGTATTTCAGAGTATTGTTTTCAGTTATTCGTTTATTATGTGTTGGTTCAGCTCCAAAATAATATGACCCATCTTCACGAAGACCCTGACCTTCGGTCTAGAACTTCCTAAAGAATAACGAATGAAGATAATTCGGTTATTTTCGTCCGCATTGTCACGTTTGTGAGCATTATCAAATCAGGGATTTACAATACGTTAATTTACCGCCGTGCGACAGATCATGGGGTATCAATCAATACATAGATGTGAAACAATACACAGAAAATACGTGCACATCATTATTTTACTGTAGAGAAGTCATCAATGTGAAGTTTCATGTCAGGAAAACGGTCAAAACGCGTCGATCGAAAACCAGGACATTTTGGGAGTAAAGAAGATACCTTTCTTCACGGAAATTCCAAAAATAAAATCGTACATGATCGGAGTAAATGAATACGCATGATGAAAAGTGTTGATACAAGCAAACTAAAATGTAAATTTTCTCCCCACAATGACGATTGAACCCCCTAAAAGGTTCCTCCAAAACTTCGCAACGCGGAGTCCAATGCGTCGCGGGGCCCGTGAGGGGTGAACCACGTGGTGGCAGTTGGCTGACTAAAAATTACCGGCAGGGAATAAGTGACTGACGGTTCTCTCGCCACGTACTGTGGTACGTCATTTGACCTGTTTTGCATCAATCAGCTTGCTAGGATTTGTTTACTTTCTCAAAAAACAGTGTTCAGCGTTGCTACTCCTGTGACTCACACGAAGTCGATAAGGTTTGGCTGTGGCGAAGGTTATGAACACGATATCGAGACGTGTGATCGCCTGTCGGAAAGAGGCAATGTTCTGAGATTTCATTTATCCGTCATGTAGGCGGTGCCGTGTGCGTAGTAATGTGTGGCAACAGCGCATCGAACTGTCAGAGCCGCTTGTACTACTGCCGGTACTACGGCGAGACCGACAGGCGTTTGGGGGGCGAGTGGGTGGACAGGCGGGAGGACGAGCGGGCGGCGGCGGCGGCGGTGGCGGTGGGCGACGGACGGCACCTGTTCGGCGGCGCTGGGCGTCGGCCAATGGCCGCGAGCGTCGCCGCCCCGGGGGAGGGAGCGCCCGGAACAGCGCCGCCGCCGCCGCCGCCGCCACCCGGAGGTCACGCGCTTGAGGTCACGTGCGGCGCCGGCTACGACCCTCCCGAGGGAGCGAGCGCCGCGGATGAATGAAAGGAGGGCCGCGGCCGCCGCCGCCCCCGGACGTCCTCCGCGCCAGAGAGAGAGAGCGAGAGAGAGCGAGAGGCGTTAATGGGCAGCGCTGCGGCCCCGAGCAGGGGCGCGGAAAAGCTCTCGTAGCCTCACTTCGCCAACTGTTGGGTTAGGTGGGACGGCTCCTCTTTCGCGGTCGAAGGGCGTCGGGAAGAGGGTTGTATATTCGTGCTGTAACGTATTGCTGGTGTAGAGGAAAGGGGTACTCGAATGATTGACGTAGGGTACGGCACGGAAGTAGAATATTAAATGGGGGAAAATGTCTTAAAACAGTATGAAAATTACGAATAGCTTTTTTCATTGTCTATTTTGATATTGTAGTTAAGTATTTATCATACATGCAAGTGTTTCATTTGCTTATGAATATTTCTCTCCTTTAGAACACTTTTTTTTAAAAAAAATATGTTTTTGCAATTTGTGAATATTAATCTAATTTACTACTATCATTTTTTGTAATATCTGGGTCTACATTAAATTGCACTCAAAGTTAATCTAAAATACGTTCGTATTAAAACTCTCCAGCTGCTATATCTCAGCTTCCAGCTATGTGTTGCCTAATTATCTTCTCGTTATGTTTTGCTAATTAATAAGCTTTTGTGGCATCTTGTCGTCGTTCCCCATTTTCATCTCACTTCATCTTGACATACGAACAGAGGAAGGGACCTGGGTATTGCCAATCTTTTGCCACCGCATACCTGTGTTTTGGTTATTTTCTTTCTGATTGTGTGAAATCTTAGGATTTGTTTCTCGAATTGAATCAAATGAATGGCAGGGATTTGATCGTCGAACCTAATGGAAGTCCGCTTTAGAATCCCAATACGTACGGCCCAATAGAAATTCGAGGTCTGGCCAGAAGCAGGAACAAAGGCGTATTTTCTGAGAGCCATCTGAACATGCAAAATCGGACGTATTGACGTTTATAGCTTACTGGATCCACCGCTTCGCTCTACCTCAAAGAGCGTCCTCCCCATCGTTTGCAAACAACGCTTAGCAGCGCTCTCTGTTGTGAAAATAAATCTGCGGCAAAAAAATCCAATAGAAACGAGTTGTGTGGTCTAGAAAACACGGCTGCCTCTAACCGTCCGCACCCTCGCAAATCCTGATATTTCGAAGTGACATTCGACGATCAACACCAACTTTGTTTACGTAACAATTTTGTTTCGTAAGTACGTGCTTAGTTAAGGTACGTGCTTAGTTAAGATTATTGAATGTATGGAAATACCCCTCCTTCTCTTTCTGGAACAGGTGGTCTAGCGGAAGAGAATGTCTTTGGTCTGAGTTCCTCCACTCAATAGAAGCAATTTTACATTACTTTTTACTATCTAAACTGGGAAGACGGATTTGTGATTTCACTTGAGAATGTAGTTTTCAGTTTACTCCTTTTTTAGTAACATTTCAGTATTGAATAAATGATGTCTACATTTATTTGATGATGCGTTCATTTCAGTGTGTGGAATAAACAATCAACGACGAATGAATGAGCGACATCCTCAGCTGTTGCAAATTTCACTTCAAAACAGTACGATTGAAAACACAAACCTGAAACGTGTATATAGCATCGTAATCAGTTGATATACCGTTTTTTCCTCCTTTAACGCAACAACCACAATAACAATAATTCTTTAGTTTAATGATTCCTTTATAGTAAATTAAATTCATGAAGGTTATATTATATTTAAAATTGGTAGTGCGAGTGTGCGTTTGAACCGTTTTTCCGATTAAACAGATTTCATCTTTGATGTTGCAACAATATTCCTGGGCACGTGTGTTAGCGAGGGGACGTGTTATGCGATCACTCGCTATGTCGGTCCTTTGGGATGGAAGTGAAGAGGCAATAAAAAACACAAAGGGGAAAAATTTCCGGATGTTGGCACGAATCACAAGGTGCAGTTGATTGGGGAAACCACGGATGTGGCCAAAAGGAGCAGTCTGTCTCTAGATTTCTCCCCTGAGAACAGAGATTTCGTTCGCAACAACTGGTCAGATCCGGTCGCGCTGAGATCGAAGTTCAGCTCCACTCGGTGTGACGGTCTTTTCGGATCTTCCATCCTACGAAACATTATTTCTTGAAACCTCTTCTAAGACTTTCGTCAAATTTGAATCCTCTTAGCTCACCACCAGGTCTCCTAAGCGGACTGCGCGCGAACCGCATTTGGGAGGAAAAATACGCGTCCCGCTTTTCTCTTCCGCGCGGGCGAACTGTATGTGTCGGTCCCTTTGAATCCGGGCTTCGAGCAAAGCGCCGCCACCGCCGCCGCCATCGCCGCCATCGCCGCCATCGCCGCCATCGGCGCCACCGCCGCCGCCATCGCCGCCATCGCCGCCACCGCCACTCCCACCGCCGCCACGCCTCACTCACCCTGCCACCGCATCTCCCACCCCCGCCACCGCATCTCCTACCCCCGCCTCCGCCACTCCACTGCCTCTCCACCGCCACTCCACGGCTCTCCACCGCCACTTCCACCCCCGCCAGCGCCACTCACACCCCGCCACCGACACTCCCACCTCCACTTACGCCACTTCCACTCCCACTCCCGCCACCGCCACTCCCACCCCCACCTACGCCACTCCCACCCCCGCCTACGCCACTCCCACCCCCGCCTACGCCACTCCCACCCCCGCCTACGCCACTCCCTCCCCCGCCTTCGCCACTCCCACCCCGCCTACGCCACTCCCCCCGCCTACGCCACTCCCACCGCCGCAACCCCGCCCCCACCGCTTCCGCCGTCACCACCACTGCCACCGCCGCCGCCTGTCACCGCCACCGTCACCCCCAAACAGCCCTACCACCACCACCTCCACAGCTGCCACCGCCGTTGTCACCGTACCCACCGCCGCCGCCGCCGCCTCACAAACGGACGCGATTTGCACGCGAGGCGGCGCGCCAGGCGACAGCGGCTGCTCCTTGTTAAAGGAGCGACTCCTAATGAGGCGCGGGCGAGAGCGACGAAACTACGCGTTCGAGAGCTCAGCCCATCCTATCCTACCCCAGCCCAACCCTACCCAACCCAGAGCAATTCAGCCCAGCGCACCCTCGCCCCTGCGCCCACCCTGTTCGCGCTTCCGCCACTAGCTCTTCACACTGCCCGCGTTTGCTTCCCTCTTCACGGGGCTCTCGTTTTCCTTGGGTTTTGTTGCTGTGGTTGATGACGTCGCTCTGTCGTTATTTTTAGTTCGAATACTTCACATTTTTATCCGTCTCCGTATACAGTCCTATTAACCTTGTTTCCGTTTCCCTGTCTGTCCTTCTCATTCGACCCTCTTTTTCCGCACGATTGAAATTCTTGCTCATTAAGTTATATATATATATATATATATATATATATATATATATATATATATATATATATATATATATATATATATATATATAGTGTAGCTACCACTCTGTATTGTTTTCGTTGTTTTGTGTTTACTTGGAATTGTATCATCTTTCTGCTCCATACTTTTAATTATTATTTTCCCAAGGTATTGTTCTTCTCGTGATTAAAACACTTGAATTAGTCCTTAGTATTTATCTCTTTGCTTAACTCCACAGACACCATGGAATTCTAGTTTTATCTCCATTAACTGGATCAGTTATCTTCGTACTAGTCACCTTTCTTTCTGCTTCTTTCCTGCGCCTTCTGCTTTGTCCTTGATTCAGTTTCCTCATTCATCTTCTTTCTTCACAGTCACCATCTGTCGCAGGATTGAACCCTTGATTAGAGCACAGAAGCGTGCCTGCCGCTATCATTATTTTGCCGCCCCCCTTCAGATTCATAAAGTATCATCTCCCCTCTCATTTCATCCAACTTAACGCTGTAACGACCTTACTTGCTCCTTAGTGATTGAGCGTGAGGTTCATCGTCTGAAGTTTGAAGAAAACATCTTTGGCGTTATTTGTTCTCTCTCTTTTCCACGCTGTATCAAAGAAAGAACTTTCTTAATATGATTATGTATTTTCTTCATTCATTTCACGAAACAATATTATATAAATATCACTTGTTCGTAATATCTCCTTACAAACGAGCAAAGACGTAAGTCACTTTTATTTGCTTATAAATTCATCGCATACATTACTTAACTAGACTTCTCATCCGTTGTGCGTGAGTGCGCTATTGCGTGCGCAGACACACGCATACACGCCTGCTAAGAAACTTGTTGTAGACTCCATTCTTATATTTGATATCTAATGAGCAATTTTTTATTGCATGTATATCATTGATTTGGCAGTCGAATATCGACGGCAGTTGCACCACTCTTGCCCTCGCGATCGGTGACAGTCCGCTTGGGCTCTCAATACCCCCATGTATCAGTATGTTACAATTCTATGTTCATTTATTGCTTGTACTCCTAATAATCACACTTCCTAACCCAAAAACCTGAAGCTCGTGGTCATCTTGTTTTAGAGGGCAGTCTTGATAACATTTTACAGTTTTAATCTTGGTAAATAAAAGTGAAATTAATGTTCTGCATTTAGTGTTGTATTATTGCAAAAGTCATAAAAACACTAATTTACCAGTGTCTTCTCTTTTCCTCGCGCCTTTCGTCCACACAATTCGAAAATATTGTCTTGTTACGACGCTTCATGTCGTATCTCTGGCTCTTCCCTCCTCTGTTACTACCCGACCCCACCTGATAGCCAACCTCTTCCCGCCGCCCTCCGCCCTCCGTCCTCTGCCCGCCGCCCTCCTCCTGCCGCCCACCGTCCTCCTCCCGCCGCCCGCCACCCTCCGTCTGCCTCCGCCCCGCCTACCTCCGCCCCAATCAATCGCGCAGAAGGAGCGCTGCGGATGAAGGTAATTTTGCCCCCCCCCCCCTCCCGTCCGGCGCGACGCGGCGGGGCGCGCGAGGGCGGCGGGCGACTAGTCTGGGAGGGCGTGGGCCGCCGGGGCGGGCCCCAGGGCGAGAGCAGAGGGGAAAGGGCCCCGGCGCTGGGGAGCCCTTCGGCGGAGGGCCCTTCGTGCAGCCCTGTTATTGATTATTTAAAACTTATTACGCATCAAATCCCGGCGAAGGAGAGCGGGGGGACGGAGGGTATGGGCAGGCGGGCGGGCGGGCGCGGCCACGGGGGCGCCTGCGGGATCCGCCGCCCGCCACCTGCTGCCGCGGGCGGTAGCCAAATGGGAAATGAGGCGCGGAAGAACAGCGGCGAGGTGGCAGTGCGGATGACACCCACATAAAAGACTCATTATACCAAAAGGTGAGGCGCGGGACAAAATATTGATAACCATGATGCTAATTAACTTACTTCTTTTCTACATCATCATTATTATTATTATTATTATTATTATTATTATTATTATTATTATTATTATTATTATTATTATTACATTGTAGGAAACTTTCCAAAACGTGACAGCGTGTTCTGAGATGGTTGAGGGCGTCGTTCAGTGGCGTCAATTGACATCGCACTTGTGGATAAGTGCTTGTGAAACGAGAGTTTTGTCAGTGTGCAAGATAGTTGCTCATCAAGTCATCACAAGTCATCAGCTTGCGTTCGTGTGGCATTTGAACAACGCCAAAGCTCGTCTTTTGCAAAACACGGGACTATCTGACGGGACTTCAGCCAGCCACTGGGCATGATACATAATTCCAAAAATTATAAATTATAATAAAAATGACACTGTCGTTAGAAAGGAAAATACATTTCGTATGAACTCCGTTTTTAGCTTCATTTAAGGGACTTGCATTGCATGATGGGATGACAAGCAGTAAATAACGAAGACGTAGTACCTGTTTCACATGTCTATGTTAACATTTTCCTTCGTTGATTACTGATATATTACTTGATATTTTGGGTATTTAGTAATAATCAAAAGTTAGGTCATGGTTTCTCGATTATCATTGCTTGTCGAAATACATCGCGTGTGCCAACTCTGAAAATATGACCAAGTTTTCATTTTAGCGGACAGTTTTTTTAGTGGACCTGATACTCTCCGTTCCTATTAATTGGAGTATGGCTCGTAATGTGATTGAATTCGGTAAATTTGGAGATTTTGTAAATACGCGTAATTGAATGGACTCTACCCACTTTAATGAAATTGCTTGTGTGCCTCAATGAACTGAGTAATTTTGATTTAGTTGTGAAAAAAACGCATTGTCTCGGAAGAATGTATTATTACAACAACCACAATTTCCTACTCCGGTGCGCGACAGTGGATTTTAATTCCATGCCCTTGTGCAGAAGCAATGCGGCGGCGGAGGCGAGACCCGACGCCTGAGGCGCCGAAAGAGACAAAGAGCGTAGGGGGCAGAAATGCGGGAGGGACGGTGGGCGGGGGGCCCGGAAATCTGTGGAATTGCTCGGCCGACCCAGAGCGCGGCTACGGCGTTGCCACCCTCTCCCCGATCCGTTGCCCCCGCTGCCACCGCCGCCGGGGAACTCGTTTGTCACGCGTGCCGTGGAGTTGCGGCTCCCACAACTCGGCACTGATTGATTTCGCATCGGTCGGCGGAACCGCCCCGAAGGCGGTCGGACGGGAACGAAAGAGTTTGACCTACCGGGCGTCATTTTAGTGGGACGTTGTCGCACCGCTGTAGAGACGCGTGGCTTGTTTACTGGGGGGCACTCCGTTGCGGAGGCGCTGGTGGGCGTGGTGGGTGATTTACAACGCACTTCTTTTTACGCCGCGCTTCATTTACTTTTCCCGTGTTTTGCACCGCTCGCTGAACTTTTCCTCTCGTGACAAAACATTTTGAAGCATCTAGTGTCGAACCTTCATGCGAGTAATCATGGTATAATGCGTTTGATTGAAGATTAAACCGATTCGTCACATTCCAGCGCATAAACATTTTTCCTGTATCCCTTGTATAAAACTGCCATTACATATAATGTGGAAGTGTGTAATAAAAATATTGTCTAACGTGATGAATAAGCTTTCTAGAAATAATGTAGAACTAACTAATGTAGAAATAATGTAGAACACACAAACGAATTTTAAAATTATTAAAAGTAATTTAATTAAGTCGTGTAGTGTTTCCTCGTACAGACGAGTGTTTAGGCGAGTGAAGTGTATAGGAACATGGACAAGGTCAATTTCACTCTCAGTATGTCAGTTCCACCATAAACCAACTCTATTTTCGGCGAGGCGTCCTCTCGCTGCGCGCGCGAGGTCTGCTTTCAAAGCATCACGTGTGTTCCCGCGGGGCTCCGTGGACGCGGCTCACAAACTGTGACGTTGTGCGAGGGCGGGTTCCGAGGCCGGCGACTGTTGCGTAGCCCGAACGCGCAGACTCCAGGACCCACGCGCGCCTCCGACGAGGGTGGCGGCGACGGGGACGGGGGCGGGGGCGGGGGAAGCAGGGGCGGAGGCCAGGCCGCGGTTTATTTGCTTCGCGAAGGAAATGGGGCACCGGGGGTGCCGCCGCCGCCGCCGCCGCCGCCGCCGCCGCCGCCGCCGCTGCCGCCCCGCCGCCGTGCGCGTCCTTTCGGAGCCACCAGACCTCCTCGTGCGCGCACACGCGCTTAAAATTAGCCTCAGGCACGCGTGGGCGCCGCCGCCATCGCCGCCGCCACCGCCGCCACCGCCACCGCTACCGCCGCCTCCGCCACCGCCACCATCGCCACCGTCGTCGCTGCCAGAGGTGGACTTGGCCCCACAAATCTTTTATCACGTTCACGCATTACCACTTTCTCCAGCGTTCAGCGTATAGCGTTGTTTCAAGATTTATTACATTATTATATTTCTTATCAATGACGGGATATATCGGGAATATCTTTGGTGTTGCATCGAATTGAGGGTTTTGAAATTGAAATATCTAATCGTTTCGTATTAGTATTTGTAACTTTTCTCCTCTACAGCTTGCACTGCACTTTGCTTTTAAGGACGGCGCTTTGCATAAGATTTTCCAAAGTTTTGAATGTTGTGCAATTGTAAGAACGTTTTTATGATTGTAGAGGTTCTCGTTTTAAAGAATGTCGAATGTGTGTAGGGTTTTTTGAGTATATTTCCTCAAAATTATCTTCAGCGGGATGCACTACACAGTACAGAGGGTACCTTTTTGACACGCAGTAAGAAAGGAGGTTGTAGACGTGACTACCAAGTGGTTCATGTACTTTTTCTAACTATACTAAATCCGACAAGGAAGTGACGAGTTTTGCTTCACGTTCTGCACACTAGTGTCGTAAAATCTAGACAATCCTCGTTTTAACTTTTGTTGTATAATGCTAGTTAATCATAATATTTTATAAAATTATATTTATCGAGTATTCATTTATAGTCGCGTGAATAGCATTTACAGCACCTTCACAGGATGAAGTGATGTCGAACAAGATTGCTTCGAAAACAGAGAAAATTGTGGCTATGTTTGTTGGAACTCTTGAACATTCAGTAGCACTATGACCATTATTTGTTCACCATTATTTCATTTGCCGTGATCTGTTTTATTCGCAAAATTTATTCTTAAATCATGTAGCGACCTTCACGTGTTTTTCAATGGTTAAAATTTTTTAATCATACAATGAATACAATGAATGGAACGCTATTCATTTTTGTGCTGATTCCTATTATCAAATTGTTAATCCACGTAAATATTTCCTTGTCTTGTCTGCTTGAACAGTCATCAGCCTGCAGACTTAATGCACCGTGAGAGACTAGTACTATTGTGGTGTGCTAAGAAATTCGGAGGAAGTTTCATGACTTTCTTGTCAAGGTACTGCATTCACATAATATTTTTCCAGGAAATCCACCGATCAGAGCAGGCGCCCGCTAGAATTTTCCTCCCGGCGGTTGATTTTACTCACCTATATAGCTATGTCGAACATCTTCCATAGTCTGGACTCGAAATCTAGAATCACCCGGTCATCGATGCTGCAGAGATAACTATGGGGCGCTGAGCTATCGAAACCCGGTAAACGGCTCACGGCTCTTCACCGCCTGTGTCGGTAACCGCAGTTAATCATTCTTTTCATCAGACTGTTGCTATCAGCATCAAGGATGGAAACGTTTTTTTTCTCCTGTGTCGTGACTTCCCGTGGGGGTGAAAAATAAACCTCGACCACTGCCGCCGCCCTACAATTGGCCGCACGCGCCTCCGTGACCCGAGCCTTAGCGCCTCCTCCCCTCAGCGCTCCCCTCGGCGTGTTATCGCGCCGCACCCCTCGCCGGCACACGCCGCCGCCCCCGCCCCCCGCCACACCCACCGCCACCCATTCTGCCGCCGCCCCGCGACCGCCGTCACCGCTTTCAGCGACTGCGTGTTGGGCGGTCGCTGCTGTCAACCCCACTAGTTTTGCCGCTGCTTCGTACTTTGTTGTGACACCGATGTTTCTTCTTCTTCTTCTTCTTCTTCTTCTTCCATCCTAACACCTAAAATTTCTTCCCGGGGTGGCTTAGAGCGCGACGTTTCAAACAGGAAATGCGTTTTCTGCCTTAGGTACCATTCTTTTCCGTCTTTATATGGTCACTCTCTCCTCTGTTTTCGTGTCAGTTTCAGTCCCATTGTGAAACTTCTGCCAGTGGCGAACGTCGTCGCGCTGTTGACTCCCCTACGCCCTAGCATGGGCGTACTCTCCCCTGCCACGCATGCAGTTGTCCCAATCGCTCGTGCAGCCGCTGCCCTCAGGGCACTTCCTCAACCCAAGCTCCCTCCCCAATCGCTCGTGTTCCCCGCCTCGCCGCTCCTCTCCACACTTCGCCGTACTTCGCCACAGCACGTCACACCACGCGACACTACATCTCGCTGCGCTACACCACGCCACGCCACACCACACCACACCACCCACATTACGCCACTCTTCGCCACACCACGCAATGCCACTACACGCCACATCACACCTCGCACTTTTTACCACCTTTCCCTGCGCCACGCCACGTCACGTCATGTCATGTCATGTCATGTCATGTGACGCCACGCACTTCTTCTCCATGCCATGTCTTAGTTCGCCTGCTATTTCATGTTATGCAATGCCATGCCACGCCTTCCGATGTCGCGCGATGCACGTCACGTCGCGCCATTTTGCAGGCTCGCCTCTTCACTGTGCCGTCTCCGACGTATCTCGCCACGTCCCCTCCCGTCGCTTCCACCTCGTTTGTATTGCACCACGTCTGCGAAACCTTACAACTCGTCGGTCCCCCGACGCAACATGCCAGCGTCATGGCTCGCCACGCAATGCCACGTCGCGTCGTCCCGTCACATTGCGTCACGTGTTGTCACGTTTGCGTCTCGCCACAATAGTACGTTGTCACGACATGTACCGACAAGTCGCGACGCGTTGCCGCTCGTTGTGATATTCCGGTGTGGGTGTATAGAGACTGCATCCCGCGGCCAACTTTTTACCAACCCCCCTCCCCTAAGGCATAGCGCGAATCTATTTCGTTCTGATTTCCTCATTAGTATGAGGATTGACTTGTACGTTTTTTGTGGTCTGCTTAGAATCACATTGTTCGATTATAATTTATTCACGTCTTTCTGTCTTCAAGAAACATTTGCATTGCCAACCTTTGAAAGCCACCGCTTAAAAAGTTTGTGCTAACAAAACCTGAAATTACCGAGCTTCTTCTCACTTCGCTGATTTAACGTACACAATTCCGAAAACACTGCCATATTCACCGGTGTTCAAGATTTTCTCTGGACTGATGCGAGAAAATCTATTTGCGGTACTTTTAAATTGAAACTTAATTAAAATGTATACTCCTTCCCAAACACCAGGTGAACCAAATGGGATGAAGTCGGGCTATGCCTTCCCAGGTAACGCGAAGTGGAAAGGGATTAGCTGGGAAGCGAGAGTGAGGGAGAACTGACCGCGGGATGCACTCGGGTGATCTTCAGGTCAGCAGATCAGAACAGCGACGTGAGCTTTTCGGCGCTAGAGCGCGGCTCGCGGAAAGGCGCGCGCGGTCGTAATTGCGTCGCCGGAGGCGGGCAGCCTGCCCCCGCGAGGGATGGAGGAGGGGTGTGTTGAAGTAGGGAAAGCGTCCCTAAATTCCTGCTTTTGATTAAGGGGGCGTGGGGGCGTTGATTCTGGCTGCCATAACTGCAGCGAACGTTTTACGAAGGGGGTGATCGTTCTATTGAAATTGCTGCTCATTATGTCGCGCTCAGGCCAAGTATCACTTCACGTAAACGACAACTCAACACAAAAGGTAATGTTGAGAGAGGTTGTTATCAATTATGTGAAATGCGATCGTAGTTGCTTTTTTTTGTCGTTTTGGAAAGTATTGACATAATTGAATGTAATATATAACTAGTGTTCTCCAACAGCAAAAATGCTACACACAGAACGACAGTATTTTATAGGCCAATAATATTTAAAAATCTGCTATTCCAGCAGATTGTGAATAGCAAGTGGTTATTAGCGACCATGCCTTAGAGCTTTGCTGTCGTACGTCATTAACTGTGCCGCAAATAGTAACGCACTGAGTATGAGAATTCAGTCAGGAATAGCACTATAAAGTATTTTCATTTTCAGAGAAAATTCAAAGGTTTCGTTGTTTGTGGATTTTCCCTGAGTTTCTCAGTATCTTACAAAACCATGGACACATCTAATATGGCTGGTGGATTCATAGTTTTCTTTCATCGTATTGTAATTTATTAATAAAGATGAAATATGAAATGTAGCGCTGATGGATCCTTTCCGAATAGGGTATGCGTGTAAAAATTAGGGGCTTTTCGTCAAACCCCGCAAGCGTCCCACCACGGCAGTGCAGGGCCTTTGCACCCAAAGTGCAGGGCCTTTGATCTAACAAGAAACTAACCGCGATATCCCTACATCCCGCCGACGGGCAGCAGGCCCCTCTGTTTCCGTCAGTAGTTGCAACCCGACGGATCGTGCTCACGGAGGGAAGTTCGGGCTCCAACGCTTCGTGGACGTGCAAAATTTATCACCGCTTATACGCGCCCTCCCTCGATGCAGCTCCCGCTCCCGCCGCCGCCGCCACCACAACTACCATTGGCGCCGAGTAACGAAGTTTGGCGTCCGCGCACCGTAATTGCGTATGCTCCTGCGGTGAATGGAACTGCGGAACTGCGAAAACGCGAATTATTTACGGTCGGTTTTGCGCGTCCTCTCAGTGCTTTATTAATGATGGTAAATGATTCGGCCTCGCGCAGACGGCGGCGCGCGCGCGCGTTGGACGCGACGAGCAAAGCGCGAGCTCGGCCGCCGCGCCGTGGGCTTGAATAACTCATTAGCGCGCTAATGACACACTTCGATGGTTTCGGGGGCGTCGGTGGAGCCGCGGACTGGCTGTCGCCCGGGGAATAGGCCGTGTTCCGGACGTTCCGTAAGCGGTGCATAAGAACCCCCTTTGTCGGAGGATTCCCCCTTTCTCTTTACTAACTACCCTTCCCCCACCGCGCCCGGTCCAGCCGCGCCGAGCCGTGCCTTTTGCATACGGCCCCTCTCAGCAGCACAATCCGGCCGCGCGCGTCCGCACCCCCGCGTTATCGTGCCGCCGCTTTCCACCCTCCACCCTCCGCCGCCACTTCGTTTCACTGTTGCGTGAGCGTATTTCAATCATTATGCTTATTTCGCGTGTCAGTGTTTTTTAAAGTTGAAATTGTCTATACAAATAATACATTGCGACTAGTTTAATGTTTCTGTACTATTACTTTAAAAGAGGTTTAAAAATTTCGGCTATAGATTAATGAACTTATATGATTTAAACACATTTCATTAGCTAACATCTACTACATTTCTAGTGACCTTAATTACTGTATTGATTAATTTCAAATTAATGAGTGTACGTTGTTTTTAAGGAAACATAGCTTATAAATTGAATAGGACTTCCACCCGTGTGTATTGTTAATTTAGTTGACCGGTTGTTGCAAGTCATGTGAATAAAAATATCTAAGAACATCATTAAAACACGGTTGCGTAAATATCTCTCACCCAAGATTTGTTGAAAATGTACACTGGCATGAAAACCTCTTTAGTGACAAATCAAAAAGGAAAGAAAATTCCGGAAAAATCCAGGCGACGAGTGATGCATGACTATTCTCCTGCGGTTGAATCGACAAAACGTTCCGACGTCCTCCTATTTCAACGCGTTCGCCTTCGTCTCCAAACTTCACCCCCTTCCCCCACCCCGAGTCCCTGCACCCTCCACGCCCCCCCCTCCCCGCCGTCGCCGTCAGCACTCGCCGGCGAAAGCCGCTCGGCGGAGATTTAATTACGCGACGGCGGCGCGGCGGAGGCTCCCGAGGGCGGGAGCGAGCGAGCGGCGCGACGCGGGGCGGGGCGGGAAGGGGCCGAGCGGAGCGGGACGGGGCGGAGCGGGGACCGGCGCGACTCCGACAAAGCTTCCACAAGCGCCGTCGCCGCCGCCGCCATGCGGCCCAACACGGGCCCCTTCATGGAGCTCTATGGGAACGGAGGCGGATCGTGCCGTACGCGCCGGAGGCACGGTTGCCCGTTGATTGATTGTGATTCCAACTACTGGGGTTATTAGTTCTGTAAGTGTAGAGCATGTTTTTGCTCTGCTGGTGGTGGTAGTGGTCAATATCAGTTGATGCCCTGAACCATCTCGCCCGGTCTTCGCCATGGTGACGAAGCGCGCGAACTCACGCTGTTGCTTACGCCACCGCCCGCTGTCGTCGCCCCTGTTTCCTCCACTGCCACCGCTACTTTTTGTCGTTTGCTGCCGACACCCCTGCGAACGCCCCAGCCACCGCTCAGGCCGCCGCCCATGCCAACAATCCTGTCGCCGCCCCTGCCGCCGCCGCCGGTCATGTCTTCACCCTCTGCCGCCGCTGCCATCTCACGCCGCTGCCACCTCACTTCTTTCTTCACTACGGGCCTCTCTACTCCCGCCGCTCCTACCACCGGCCCTGTGTCCGCCCACGCCACTGCCCATTCCTGCCCCCCTCCCTGTTACCTCAGCCGCCGCTACCGTCGCAGCCAGTGCGTCTGCGCCTGTCGCTGCCGTCGCCGTAGCCGTCGCCGCTGCCGCTCGCGCCCGCAGCCGCCCGCGATGAATCACACGTCCGGCGCGGAGCGGAGCGGGGGCGGGGGCGGTGCGGGGCGGGCGTCGAGGGGCCGCTACCGCCGCCGCCGCCGCCGGCGCCGCTGCCCCCGGAGAGATGCGCCCCGGCGCGAGGGAGCTGGAGGGCGCCGCGGCGGAAGCTTCGGCGGGGCGAGGGGAGTCGGAGCTGGTGAGAGAAACGGACCGGGTAAAAAATAGACGGCGCATGAGAATAGCAGGAAAATCAGAGGTTGCTTAGCCGGAGGGGTCCCTCCAATACGTTGCGAAGGGGAGGTTTTATCTATGCAGTTTAATATTGCGACCACGCGCACACGCGGGCGAGCTGAACACATCATTCAGTTCTTTCAGACCTGATTTAAAATATATGTATATATATATATATATATATATATATATATATATATATATATTATTCTTGCTATTACGTGAGTCATACGAAGGCTTGTGTACGAAGATCTATTGGTTTTACGCGTAATGCGATAACATAAAGTATTGAAAATGAATTATCACACTTGACAATCATAGGGTTTTTAAATTTTATTAATGTTTTTTTACTTTGTGCTTACTTTACTACGTGCTTTTACTTCTGTTTGGTGTGGGTTGGTGTTTAGACGGGTTATTATTCTTAATTTGCCTTTGAAGTGCAATTGCCATTTCGATCTAGATGTGGTGTCCGATAATTCTCTCTTCGTAATCGGTTTATTTCGCAGTTATATGCATAAACGTGGAATATTACGTTGGTACAGAACCATTTCTTCAAGATATATTCGCGACTAGGTACGGCATGTGGTACCTGAAGCTTGCAAGTAGCAAACTAACGTCGGTTCTTGCCTTGCCTTGTGGGACGTCAGGGAGTTCGCGTCGTACAAATCACTCCGACACGAAGCACCGTCCAAAAACCCCATAGGCAGCGGTAGTGACGTCGCCCGAGGACCAATTAAGGCCTACGCTACCTCCCCCGCCCACATTCCTCGCGACGTGCCGTGGCGCCGCGTCCTTGACACGGATGATCTCATTGCGCGGGGGCCCCCGCGCCGCACTGAAAAGAAATCGCGCGCGCCTGGGGAAAGAGAAAGAGAGAGATAGAGAGACTGCGAGCGACGGGGCACGCAGGCCAGGGGGCGGGGCGGCGGTGCCGGCGGGGCCCTAGGGAGACGGGGCCCCGAGCGGCTGGCGCGCGGCGGGAGAAAGAGAGGAGGAGGAGACGAGAGGAGAGGAGGCGGTGGTCGCGGGTTGGCGGGGCTGCGAGGCGGACCCGCGCCGGGCGGAGGGGGTCGGTGGTGAATCGACCGAGGGGGGCCGCGGGGGGGCACGTGGGCGGGGCAGGGGGATCGCGCCTTTGTCCGGCCGCCGCCCGGAGATGTGCGATGCTCGCTGGAGGAAGGAAAAAAAACGAAGCGGAATGAAAAGAGATGCCGACGGACAGTGATGCGGCCGGGAGGGAGGACCAGTAGCGCGGTGATTAGAATATTCTGAGTCCGCGGGGCGAATCAGGTTGCGACGTGAGTTGTGTATTGGGCAACACAGTGGAAGCCGTTTGGTATAGGGGTGGGTGGGTGGGTCTGCTGGTTGTTAATTCACTTTTGCTGGAAGTTGTTACTTGGTACTCATTCCTTTTTTCGAATTCTTCGTATGTTTCGATACAATCTCATTATTATGGTAATTATTGTTTTACTCTTCATGCCATTAATCCGTGGATAAAATCGTGAAAATAAATACTTCGAAAAAAATGTTCGCGTTGCAGGTGAATGGGATTCGATCAGAACCTCCGTGAAATACGTCGTGCGTTCTTTAATGCGCCACAGGAGTGATTGTGCCGCAGCAACTACGCTTTCCACTCGTGAATGCGGCGATTCAAAATTCAAATCAAATCCCATGTCTAGTTAATCGTCGATAATCGGTATTGCTAAAGCGTTATGACGTATTCTGTTGCACTACCCTTTTTCTTGTATTACTCTGTTCATTCCACGTTTATTCACAATATTGACTACTTCGTCTGTCGCTCCCATCGTCGCATTTCCGTCGTAATTGTAGTGCAATTTGATTTACATTCGTAAAAAAAAGATAAAAACTGAATGTGAAGTACAGGGTACAAGTATAACGTGCGTACGCACGCACGTAGGTCGGTTGAGATGTGCAAGAAATAGACCCGTGCTTTTCCATTCGCTCATCAAATTCATAGGACAAACAGTGCCCCGTGGTATTGAATACTGATCCACTTTTGAATATCACGTGGGTCGAGTTTGTCATCTCCACACGTAATACCGTTTTTTTTTTTTTTTTTTTTTTTGTTTGTTTGTTTGCTGTCATAGTATGAAGAGCACCAAATTTGAAGAAATGGATTAACGGCGTAGTCGTCGTTGCCATTTTTCTCTAAAGAACTCAGCAAATAAACTGTAGTTCGCTTCTCGTTGACTTTGTCGTCGCCAAAATCGAATTAGCTAGTCCTCTTATTTCAAAAGATTGAAAGTAAAGACAATCTGGCGTTGGTTTTACCTTTGAAACTTTTGAAATATCGTAATAGTAGGATTTCCTCTCCTCCCATTTCGTTGACTTCGACGACAGCGGCGGCGGCGGAGGCGGCGACGTGGGCGCCGGCGGGGGCGGCGGCGGTAGCGGTGGTGGCAGTGGGTCGTCGGTATTTCTGTCCGTGCGATTGCGTTACGGCGCTCACGGCGGCGGGGGCGGAGGCGGAGGCGGGGGCGGCGCTTGCGGCTGCGCTGCGTCGGAAGTGGCAAACGAACGGAGAGCGGCGATTGGGATCGATGGGAGCTGCTCCACAAAGAGCGAATGCCTGCCGCTGTGCAGAGCGGGCTCTTCTTTCGCGCCCGCTAAACCGCCACCTCGTCGCGTCTCGCCAAAACGCGCCCGGAGGAATTTGAATTCAACGCGCGTTCGCTCACCTGCCGGACCGAAATAGTCATGCTAAACACACCGCGGTTAAAGCAAGCCATTCCACCTAGTAGTAATACGGAAGAAAGTGGCAGGTCGTCACGTTGATTAGAATTTATTCTAGTTACAGATGTCATGTTAGAAAAGCGTTCAGTTTTCGTGGTTTCACTACACTCTCAAGCGTAACGAAATTTTAAATGAAAGGGGAAAACAAACTTAGTTTTATTGTTGTATAAATATCACTGCGCAAGTCACGTGACCACAAGTAGTGGTCATTTACGTTTAACTTATTGCTACGTACTTCACCTGTTGAATTGAACCGCGCTAGAGATTACATGCAAAGTATAGTCATAAACTCTTAGTCTTAAAATATCTCTGATAACACGTTATAGTAAAAAAATTACTATATATCTCTGTACTAGTTAGGCGTGGGCGTTAGGCGTGTACAGTTCGTGGTGAATCCTGAATGCGATCAAAGAGTAATGCTTTAATGTGTTAGCTTATAATTTTCTCGTGAAACATTTGAAAACAATGTGCGGAAATGTGAATATAGTCGGTTCTTCCTGTTCTATTGTCACTTTTTGATTCAAGTGCTACATCCCTTGTATATTGAACATTAATTCTATAAAAATCAAATTCTTCCTTTTTTCGTATTATCCCTCCTCAATATTTGTGTATAAATACATATTTCTACTGTTGGTTTGCATGTAATAAAATCTTCTTGCATTTCCGACCACGCGTATTAAAATGTAACAATAATTACAACAATTTTCGATCCTGTGGAAACTACGAATTTCTCTCGATTGAAATAAATATTTTTACGTCTATAGAAACAAAAATTTCGTTTATCGAAATAGTAAATATGATACTTCTCTTTATACGAGTGCATTGTGGATATCGTTGTCGAGGCATAGTGAAAAACACGGGGAAAATTCAGCCTCGATATGAAATGTTCAGAATTACATCGTCATTGTAAACGACATACAAAAAGCACCCTACGGGAATTGCACATTGAAATAAAATCCATTGGACCTTTGTTATATGTAATTAAACTCGCAGGTGTTGCTGAATGCAAAATTCCCAAGCTGACGAGCAACTTTCCTTTAGTAGCCACGGTTTTGTGAGAGTTACTCTGTACTCAATGAAGTCGGTCATTCAGGTATTAACAGTTCTTTTTTGGGGGGTTAGCTTCTTGGGTTCCTGCCTCCGGGTTGATCCAGAAAAGGATGGTTCGTTCCGGAATGCGACACTAATCGGTTGCCTTCGCTTATTTCGTGAACGTGGTTGGTAGAAAATGATCGATGGTCTCCTGTGTTTCTTCATGTGCAGTACGTGGAAGGAATGCATTGAATTATATTCAAGCCTTTGCTAACGCTGCCGAAACTTGATTTTTATTCCGCACACATTCCGTTAAAAAATTAAATTATAATGCATTTATATGCAAGTTGACTAAATTAAGGGGTAATTTGCTTTTGAATAGGAGAAATCAAATGAGTAAATATGAACCCGAATTATTTTAATAGGCAAATTGCTTTATTTAATCATTTAGATGATGTCAGAATACACCACAGAAACAGAAAAAAGTGATACAGTGAATGTCATTCAAATATCTCATGAATAAAACTTAATTTTAAGACAGAAAAGAACTTGTTGTGCACTCTCTATTCGTGTGTTTGTTTTAAAAAGAAATTTCACATCGCATTTGTACATTGTGGGGCTTTTTATGAAGTATATGTAGTATTTGGCTGTCCAGGAGACGAGGCGTCCAAGGCACAGGTGACGTTTAGACAGCCATTCTTCCTCAGGGCGTAATGCCTCTAGCATATATTTCTATTTGCTATTCTGTTTTTTTATTGTACGTCGCTTATCTTGAAATGCGATGATGACGTAATTCGTGGATTATACCAAACACAAGCGTTCCATGACTTTATTGGAAGTCGTCTTAAACAAGACTATACATCTCGGGGCTATTTCAAATCCAAGAACATTTCGACAACAACCGTTTCGATATTAACTGTTATTAAGCTTCTTATTTCGTCAACGAATAAAAATAAAATGATTTTGAATGTCTGAATGATATAGGCGGTCCAGTCGACACCGCATTGTTAGTAGTTTTCCGACGTTTCGGATCTCATATCGAGACACTGCTGAGGAATGAAATGATTAGGATGGTCTCTTTTACACCGTAGAGCAGAGAGCTTTAAAAAATGGAATACTACATCACTTCACCCTCAAGTTGTCGCTTGAAGCGTTGTAGGGTTCTTCTAAGCATTTTCTTTCAAAAGTCGAAAGAAATAAACAAAAAATTGGACCTGAGCGTTCACTCTATCTTATTTCTGTATCTTTTCTCCCAGAGTGACCCGTCACGGTGTTTATTAATTTTTTTCAGAAATATTTATTATATACGCTCTTACTATTGTGCTCCATATTATCTCTAGTAAGGACTTTCCGAGGGTTAAATATTAAATGTTTGAAATTTAGTGTGAAGTAAGAGTGTATTGCCTTTGAACATGACCCTTTTATATAATGCGTTTGACGTTTACCCTCATAAAATCAGGAAACGATTCCCACATGATCCTTAAAAAAATACGTAACATGTGTGGTCGGATGGAGCACAATAGTACTCCAATCGTGGAGCGTACGTTTTCCTGTAATCAACAACGAAATGGTTCTACATAGAATGAAGTATTTCAGATATGGGTTACTGTTATGTTAACAATACTAACAAATCAAGTCTGCAGTTCGTTTACCGATGCAAATAAATTTTCGATAATTCGGAAGCGAAATTTATTTTTCCCCAAATTTTTTAACCTCGCTTTGTTGAAACTTTAATTTACCATTCAACTACTTATTGTTAAAAGGTGAGGAAGAGATTCTGGAGCTCAAAAAATCCCATCAGCAGATGGTACTCATCCTCCATACGTCACATACAGTTTTTACTATTCTTTGACAAAATAAATCAAATCAAATCGAAGCACTATTGTGCTCCACGTAATTGACGATTCAACTCCAAACGTCTGAATCACTAAAGTATCAATTCTGAATGTCGCTGCCAAGTGTTACCTCGTAGACATTAGGTCAGGATTGTCCAACTGGCGGCTCGAGGTGCCTTTTAATGGCCCGCGAAGTGTTATTAGTCCCTCGTCCCTTGCCGCTGTGTAAGGCGACCGCATTGTGTGACTAGCGCACGCGCCCTGTTGTGGTCAGCACCCCTCTTAAATTAAGTTTAGATTTAAGCAATTTTGTGTGGTAAATTCAGAATTTCAAAAGCATCCTAAAGTGTTTCACTGGCTAAATGGTACGGCCTAATATCACGCACGGTTCCATTGCTCCTTTCTCCTTGCGAAGTGCCGAAATCAACAATACGGGGTCACGTGTGGATCGCCGGAGTTGTGGAAATATGCCCCGCAACCATGTGAAACGTTACAGTCGTGGCCCTCGAGGCTTTGCCGGTTGGTCACCTCTGCACTAGATGGAACAGACATGCTTCTTTCCTTCCGAAGCCCATTCGAGTGACGGCGAGGTGTCTTCGCGCGATCGCCCCAGGCGATACGGGTGGAGAGCAGGGGCGGGTCCAGCTGATCGTTTGAGGGAGAGGGGCATCGGAATTTTTTTAAAATAATAAATACATTTGATATTACATTTTTATTATTTATGTACTGTACATATGATATTATACAATTTTATTGTTTAAATAATTACATAATTCGAACATACATTTTTAAATACATTTTTCCAAATAGAGGAAGGCAAAGGAAAACTCTAGGCCTTTTTTTTGGGTGGGGGGGATGTCCCCCCCCCCCCTGCATCCGCCAGTAGTGGACAGTTCGGTGGTGCGTCGTTCGGGCCGTCGCGTCGGCGACGCGAACTCCGGAGGAACGGTTTATTCTTAGTCGGCGCCGCTGTTTGTTGCTCGTGTTGCGCCGCGACGTCCCGCGCGGGGCGTCGGCGACGGCGACGGCTGTTGCGCAGTGACGCGCCGTCCGTAAATTACGTCACGCAAATTTGGAGTATTTTGAATACCCCCTCGCCTCCCCCTGTAATGCACCCGTAACGCGCACTTCAACTCCCTAAATAATGACGTAACGCTTACAACAGCACCTTCCCCTGTAAATGTATGAAGTAAAAATAATTTATAGCTCAGTAAAAACAATTTGTATTTATTTTATTTTGGTTATGTATTAAAATATATGATAATTAAAGTCAGAATTAGTTAGCGATGCTGAATGCACCTAACAATAAGATTGGGGGCAAGTTTTGAGTGAGGGACGCATACACGAGAAAAATTCTGAACACAAGCCGTGTGTTCTGGATGGCGTTTGGGTGAGAATCTACTGCTCAATACTGATCTACTGATTCAATAAAAATTTGCTAAAATAGTTATTGTAGCAGGTTTTAATAACTTTAATGTATGTTTTTGCAACAAATTAATTAGTTAATATTTTAATGTTTTAATGTGAGAGTGAAGAAAGGAAGTATTTCAATAAATGTTGAAATATGTATTAAAAAGTGTTTCGTAACACAAAAAAATACTCTCACTACCTCTATATAACGCAGTGTAACGCTGCCTTAAACCCCCTCCCTCCCCTCTTTAGCGTTACGTAATTTATGGACGACCCCTGAAAAGAACCGACGCGGCGCGGCAGCGAGGCGGTCGCGCGGTCACGAGGCAGCGGTTAGCAATCGACGAGTGACAGCGGACTAGATCTCCGCGCTGGAACGATGTCGGCACGGTGACGGCGTTTCAAATAAGCGGGCCGCGCCGGAGAAACAAACAGATCGCGTGGCTCTGCGCGGGCGGGGAGAGATATGAGTGGCATTGTATTCTCGGAGGATTGTTATCGAGCGTAAATATTTTGGCGACGGAAAAAAAACTACGGTTTGTCGTAAAAAGGTGTGAAGTTCTATAGATTGCTGTGGTATAAAATTTCGTTCAGTTTAAAATGTTGCCATCTGAAAAGTTTAGTGTCATTTGAATTTTCAACTACGAACAATTACTTAACTGGTACTGAAGAGTTTTTCACTATTTTAATTGCGATTTATATAGACTCCAGAAAATGACATTCTACATTGTGAACTTGCGGACCTGTTTCGCATATGGTGAAACTAGTATTTAAAGTGATTGAAGACGTGAATTAAAAATACCAATATTAAAATATTTCCAATTTTTTTTATTTGTAGTAAAAATTGAATGATATAGTTCCTTAAGAGGCTTGATTAAGTCATTTAAATGCGGTATTAAGAAAACATTACATTATTAAAAATTACCCTTAACAAAAATATTTATATCAGAATTTTCTGGTATTCACATCAATTATCATTGTTTTATCTTTATTTTTGCAGTGATGACGACAGTTCAAGTGATGGCGACTGCGAGAAGAAGCCAGAGAAGAAGCGGGTGAGTAACATGTGCAGGCAGGCGGAATGTTCATTGGGTTGCCCATCCTTATCTCCCCACATGAGATGCTTCATTTCAATTGCAGTATTAATCATCTTGACGCGTGATAAAGTGCTTTGGGTACTCGTAGGTAACGTAGAAATGAATGACCATCCTTCATTTCGTTTATAATTTCACGTTTGAATAAAGTTAAAATTGGAATGGGATCCTGAAACAAAATATTTAATCAGTACTTAAGAAGGTAACATTATACATTTCGTGCAGTTGCTGATAATATGTATGTAGTTTCTATGATCTTATTTTTACTTTTTAACTGAAAATTTATCCTGGCAAGAGATGTGTTCTCTGTGGAATTGCCTCAATTAAAGTTTGAAGAAATTTTTCAATCCTATTTAGTTCCGTTTGTTTAAAATTATTTAGCTGCATCGCAGCAATCTTGAAATGTTTCATGACTGCTGGCATTTAGTTCATTGACGAATGAGTTTCACACCTTGAAAGAAAAGTATGGTGCGAATACAATATTGTATATCTCTTTCAGTTCCTATGAAACTGTTTCCAATGAACAACCCTTTTTTTCACGACTTTCGAATTGAAAACTAACATTCTCGAAAACAATCCGACGCCATCTTCTCCACCGGTTTGGAGGTGCAGATCAGTCTCCAGAGAACAGGATCCGTTTTCGATTCCTCTCTTCCTCACAACGAAGCAACCATTTCTCTCTCCCCTAGACCCTGTGCGTTCTTAACTCATCCCTCGGCACCGCCTCAGAACTTGTGTTGCGGCATCGATGTCGCTGTTTTTAAAACATCGATTTTTAAAGCTGATGTTTTTAACATCGACGTGTTGTGCGCAATGTTTTAACGTTTTCGATGTCTTATTTGTAAATGAAAAATGCTCATAATCGCAAAGTTCTAAACTTTAAAACATGAAATAATAACGGAAATCAGTTTATGTTCAAACCAAATGAACGCTGTTTTTAGGACCTTCATTGCGCACTCTCTCACCCGATATGCCCTAGTATTTCCTATGTCTTTCCTCGTGTTTCGCACATGGAGAGGCGGTCAACGCATGGGCATAATGCTTCCCTTCTTCTTCCGCGAACTGAAGACTGACACTCAGACGACCCTGGGCGGTCAAGCTTTCAGGCACATTTTCGTTCATTGTTCTTGTTATTTTCTATGTTAAGTTTTGAGTTACATCTTAATTATAAATCAATAATCACTGCCACTGTCAAATTAAATTTTGTTTTTCACGAATTTAATGTTAGAGATTACTAAAACAGCTTTGAAACGTAGGTTAAAAACATGGATTGTTTTTGGTCGATGTATTGTTAATATCGCTGTTCGGCAGCATGGATTTGGAGAAGTTTTTGTCCGGAGAAGCGTTATAACAGTCGACAGCACTATCAATCTTCTGGGCATGCGTAATTCGAGTTTCTCATCACCTTTGTGCATCTGCGAGTCGAGATTGCAGAGAGATCAGAATATCCAGATTGCAGTCGATTGCTGTACGGTATGCCGTGCAAAAACTCCCTAGAGATAATAAACCGATGAATTAGGAATATCGATGTTTGGTATTCAGAGATCACTCGGGAGGAGGGACCGGGTTGACAGGTTCGCTGCTTAGCTACTGCTGGCAACATAACAGCAGGTTATGTGCAAGCGCTCAGTTCCTCGATGCGTTCGTTTGCATTTGGCTCACTTGCACTACCTCTTGCGCTGTCAGCGTCCTACATGACGTTCATTTTGTTTTCTGATGTCAACCCGGTCCTTTCTCAGAGTAACTTCTCCGTAACACGGATATTGTCTTATGGGAGCCGCATGCGTACTCGGATGCCCGTGTTGACTGTAGTTGACTGTCGTTGACTGTAGTTGACTGTCGTTGACCGTACAGTCGTTGACAGTACAGTCGTTGACAGTACAGTCGTTGACAGTACAGTCGTTGACAGTACTGTCGTTGACAGTACTGTCGTTGACAGTACTGTCGTTGACGGTACAGTCCTTGACGGTACAGTCGTCTGTCGTTGAGTGTCGCTGACTGTCGCGCGTTGTGGCCGCAGGCGCTGCGCCGCTACCTGCAGTGCCCGGCGGCGGTGAGCGTGCGCCACCTGCAGCGGTTCGTGCGCCTCAAGCACGCCCTGGGGCCCGAGCACCGCGTCGACATCATCCACGCGGGCGAGTGCCTGCGCGAGGAGTTCACGCTCATGGACGTCGCCTACACCTTCGCCTGGAAGCAGGTGCGCAGCCCGCGCAGAAGCGAACTAATAAGTAGTTGATTAAGAGTACTTGCATGGTAAATTAATAAATAACGAAGGTATGATAAATCAAAAAAACTAAGGTAGTAAATAGTAAATAAATACTAAATTAATAAATAAACAATTCATTAATAAATAAAATGGTAAATTAATAGTTTAATACATAAGTTAATGAGTCTGAGATCGAAAACGAGCTAAGTGCCCAATTTTATGCACTGCAGGATGTACACAAGGTATATAAAATGATTTTACAGAATACATCCTTTCAGGACAAAAAAAAAAAAAATAGCTGAGTGGATACGACCCATTAGTAGAAGTCATGTCTGCTACTGGAGGGTCTATCGCGTCGTGATTTTCTGGCAACAAAGTTTGGTCTAAACGGGCTTGAACTTACATTGTCACTTGCCTGCGTTTCGCTCTCATTGCCTCAATTATTTCATGTAAAGACTGGGGATGAGCTTGTCGTATCACCTCTGGTATTACAAGTAAGCGTCAGTTGGTATGTACTCTTGAAAATAATGAAGCAATGATTTGTTTAAATTGCCGATAGTTCAGTTGTGAGCAGAATTGGTTTGAGCGTGTAGAGTGTACACAGAGAAATCCTCACCCAGCGAAGCGTGGAAGCTGTAGTGCAGACGTGTGATAAAACATAAAAAAAGATATATTTCGATTTTATGCTTGCATAAACCGTACGGTTTACTCGCCACCAGTGTCGTTACTCTGTAACTAAAAGAGTCACTATTTTTATCCTGAAATGTTACCGTGGTCAGAAAATGTGTTTGTAATCACCAATGCCAAATATGAGATTTTTCTTTTTGAGACGGCAATTACACAGTAGATGTCCCTACTTCCAATAACTTATATAATATGTAATATTTTCTATTATGCTTTGATGACTATATTTCAGCGTAATTGTTATCCTTTTTCGATACGTTTTCTATGCAAGTTCCAGCTTTGAAAGTAAAGCTTATATTCGAATTCATGTTCCGTGAATATAAGAAATAGCCTTTCAGAACTTCCACTTTTCGCCCTGCAATCTTTATAATTGATATTTTGTTGTGTGAAGGGAATTTACCTGTCGCCTCATTGCAGACGGAGCCCATGCGCTTCAGCTACCGCATTTTCCACCTCCCCGTGGCGGCGCCTCTGGAGCCCATGGACTCGCCCGGGGCGCCCGTCGCGCCCGCCGCGCCCGACGCCTCGGAGCCGCCCGCCGACGCCGACGCCGACGCCGACGTGGCGGCGGCCAGCCCCGCGGCGGCCAGCGGCGCCTCTGCGGAGCGCGCGGCCACCCCCGACGCGGACGCCGAGGGCCCCGCCCCGCGCTCGCCCTCCCCGCCTCCCCCGCCGCCGGCACCGCCGGCCTCGGAGCCTCCCGGAGGCGGAGGCGGCGGCGGGGCGCCCGAGCCGGCGCCTTCCCCGCCCGCCGCGTCGCCCCCGCCGCCCGCCTCGCCCGCGCCGCCCGCCCCGCCCGCGCCGCCGGCGCCTCCCGCCACCGATCCCGCTCCGCCGGAGAAGACGACCCCGCCCGGGGACACGGCGGCCAAGTTGACCCCTGCGCGCAGGCCCTCTGCGGCCGACTGCGACACGCCCACGCCCACACTCACGCCCAAACCCACTCCTGCCCCCACGCCTGCTCCCATGCCCGCGCCAACACCTGCGCCCACGCCTGCACCAACGCCTGCGCCAACGCCCCCGCCCTCGCCCGCACCCACACCTGCGCGTACCCCTACCCCTACCCCTACACACACGCCCTCACCGACGCCCTCGCCCGCACCTTCCCCCGCCCCGCCCAAAAAGAACACCGTCACCTTGCCCCGCGAGCCGGAAGCCCCGAAACCGGCCCCGCGACCGGACAAGAAGCCCGAACCCAAAGCCAAGCGCTCTCCAAAGGCGGCGACGGCTGCCACTTCCTTCTCCAGCGCCACCACGCCCGCCACTCCCACCACGCCCACATCCAGCGACGCGAAACCGACGGCCGCTGCTGCGGCTGCGGACGGGGCGCGGGCGAAGGCCGACGAGCCCTCGTCCACGACCACCACCACGACCACCACCACCACCACCACGACGGCGGCGGCGGTGGCTCCGCGGAAGGACCCGGCCGCGCACGGCGCGTCGCGCGGCACCAAGCGGTCCGCGTCCGGCGACGCCCACGAGGCCGGCGCCGGCCACGGGCACGGCCACGGCGGCGGCGGCGACGACGAGATCGAGGACGACTGCGCGCTGAGGATCTCGTCGACGGACGAGGAAGAGGAGGAGGACGAGGAGGAGTCGGCGGCGGCGGCGGCGGCCGAGGCGAGCTGCGCGCCCGCGCGCGCGAAGGACAACGGCGCGGCCGTGGGCGGCGCCACGCCCAAGCGGCCGCACAGCCCTCCGCGCAAGGACGGGCGCGAGGACGACGGCCCGGTCAAGCCCAAGAAGGCGAAGCTGGACAAGGCGGAGCGCGCGCGCCTCAAGGAGGAGCGCGAGTACAGCGGCGGCCGCAAGCGCAGCAAGCACAAGTCCAAGCACCGCGAGGACGGCGGCAAGAAGCGCAAGACGCACCGCAGCGAGCTGCCCTCCGCCACGCCCACCATCCTCCAGTACGACGAGGACGCCATCAAGCTGAAGGTGAAGCTGTCCGGGCCGCCCGGCGGGAACGCCATCGTCACGAGTCTCAACTCGACAGGTTCGAACCACCACCGCCACCATCACCACCACCACTCGAAGCACCACCATAACAAACACCACAAGCAGAACTCCGTGGCGGATTCCGGCCCGCCGCCCTCGCCGGCTCCCGCGCCTCCGCCGTCTCCTTCGCCCTCGTCTCCCGCCCCCGCCCCCGCTCCTAGCCCCGCGCCGGCCCCCACGCCCACAAACACGCCCCCGGAAGCTTCCTCGACGAGTGGAGTGAATGGCAACCACGCCGCCGCCAGCTCGGCGAACGGCGGCGGAAACGGTAACAGTGGAGCCAACAATACGGGAGGCCACGGAGGGTCGGGCGGTGGCAGCAACTCGTCGCGTTACGCCGCCGATTCCGCCACGACCAACGCCAACAAGGAGCGGCTGTTGCAGATGAGAGCTGTGCGCCACAAGAACGCGACTGCGGCAGCCGCCAAAACGACGGAGGGCTCGTCGCCCTCTACTACTACGACCAGCGACTGCATATCTCCTAAGTCGAAGAAGTCGCCGCCGCTTATCATGCCGCCGTCGTCCATTACTGTCAGCAAGGTGAACACCTCCGAAAAGCGGAAGCTGGACATGCAGAAGTTGAATAAGTGCGGGTCCGAGAACAAGCGACCTTCGCTCGAAATTATGTTGGTGAACGCACCTACCTCT
This sequence comes from Gryllus longicercus, assembly GCA_038098605.1. NCBI lineage: Eukaryota > Metazoa > Arthropoda > Insecta > Orthoptera > Gryllidae > Gryllus > Gryllus longicercus. The sequence goes on from JAZDUA010000423.1 coordinate 374,219, forward strand.
ACGCAAAGCGGGAGCAGCGGCACCAACAAGTCTTCTTCCGTAGGAAACAAAGTGGGGACGTCAGTCACCATCAAGACGAGCGGAATCAATAATTCCGGCGACTCAGAGTCGTCGAAAAAGAATTCGTCGCAAAACGATAATAAGAACTCTCGTCCCATGCCATCCACAATCCCGGTAATGCGAATAAAAAAGCCTTCGGGATCGAACATGCGATCTCCGACGGGCCTGCCGACGGGTCTCCGAGCGCCTTCGGGCCTCACCATCACCCCCGCCGTGGTTCCATCCAACAAGACGAACGACTCCAGCGGCAACGGTGGCCATTCCAAAGTAGACTCTCCGCGCGCCAGCACTCCGAAAGACGCGGATTCTTCGAAGGATAACGACACTGGGAATGCGACGAGCAAGGATTCGTCGGAAGCGGCAGCGGCGTCGGACGACCACCACATGAAACACGACGACATCGGCGCGCTGGACCTGTCCGGCAAGTCGTCGCGCTCGAAAGACGGCAGCCCGCAGTCGTCGCCGGAGATGAAATCGCCGTCGCCGGGCGCGTGCCCGTCGCCCGCCAAGCCCACCAGCAGCAGCACGGCGTCGTCCACGGCGGCCGGCGGCTCGGCGGCGTCCAACTCGTCGGCCTCGGCCGCGGCCGCGGCGCACCAGAGCATCCTGTCGTTCGCGCAGAGCCTGCGCCACCTGGGGCGCGCCTCGGGCATGACGGGGCCCGGCGGCATGCTGGCGTCGGCCGGCGCGGCCACCGCCCGCAGCAACGGCACCAGCTCGCCCACGTCGCCCGAGAACGCGCTGTCCATCCTGGGCGGGCTCTCCCCGGGCGCGCCGGCGGCCATGAGCAACCTCAAGACGCTGTCCGAAGCCGCGGTCCACATCCGCAACATGATGACGCAGGGCTCGAAGACTAGCAACGGCCGCGCCTCCGCCAAGCAGCAGCAACAGCAGCTGAACAACTTGCAGAACAACCGCGAGCAGGCGTCGACCCCGCCGCAGCCGACTACCCCGAAGCCCTCCTCCTCCCCGGTGGGGCCGTCGTCCACTAACGCAAGCGGCACGGGCCTGGCCGGGCGCGGCGGCCACTCCGCCGGGCTGTTCGGGAGCAGCGCGGGCCGCAACCACGCCGCCGCGGGGGTCCCGCTGTTCTCGTCCATACACTCGCCGCACCACCACGGCCAGTACGGGCTACCGGGCGGGCCCAGCTCGTCGCCCATTCGCATCCCGGTGCCGCCCTCGAAGGCGGCGGGGCGGGGCGCGAGCGCTCCGCCCGGCGGCTCGTCCCCGCGGCCGGGCATGCCGCGCCTGCACGAGCTCTTCCCCGGGTCGGGCGCCGGGCGCGGCAAGGCGGCCACGCCCACCGGCACGGCGGGGTACGGCGCGGGCCGCGGAGTGACCAACGGCGGCTCCGCCTCCAAGCCGGGCCCCAACCAGGCCGTCCGCAACATCCCGAACCCATCCGCGCTCGTGTTCCGCCAGCAGGCGCAGCATCGCTTGGCGCAACAGCAGCAGCAACAACAACAACAACAGCAACAGCAGCAGTTGGCCGCGCACGCCGCCGGCGCGAACTCACGCGCGCTCACGGGGCCCGGACGGAACTCGCCGCTAGCTGGTAGCGGCGGCGCTAGCGGCAAGAACTCGCCCGGCGCCTACCATGCCTCCCCGCAGTCCACTTTCAACAACGCCTCGGGGAACAACGGAGCCATTCCCAATTCCGTAGGCAAGAACAACGCCGGCAACGCGCTGGGCGGCGGCGGCGCGGCCACCGGCAACAACAAGACGTCGCCCCAGGGCGGCAGCCCGGCGCCGTCGCCCGCGCCGCCCTCCAACCCCGGGACGGGCCTCTCGCCGCACATGCCGCCCGTCTCCTCCATTCGCAAAATGGAGAACATGACGCGCAACATCGAGAAGGTGGCTCAGGGGCTGACGGTGCGGGCGGTGGAGGCGACCAACGTCAGCAGCAAGTAAACGCGCCCTCCTGCGGGCGCAGCTTCAACGCGAACGCCAGCTCGGTGCCTACGTTTCCGCATAGTACAAGAAAAGAACTAATCGTTGGTGGGATCCCTACTTTGTGTACCTTACAGATGTGTCCATTGAACAGAGGAACGTCTGCCATATTTTGAAAGTTTGCGCGGTGTTTTGAAAATATCGTTTGCAAAAGAAAATGGCGAGAGTGGTGAATTGATTGCTACAATCGCGTTGTAATTTTAATTATTTCCAAGGCTGCAGACATTGGACCGCCTTAACTAAGACATTGCGACATGTGCAAATAAAAACGTATTTTTAAGTTATCTTCTTTTTCGATATTTCGTGTGTATGAGAGTGATTGGACTAGTAGTCAGTTAGTGAATGCGAAGTGCAATTTAGTTACATGCAATATTGCAGAGTCTTCTCCTTAGAACATGTGTTGTCTCAGAGAATCCCGTAGAGATTCGTTATTTAGGAAGATATGTCTCGAATCACGGACGCTTCAGCGCTGAACACTACATTGAAGAGATGTACATAGAAATAAGCACTTAAGAACTAACTTTATGGAAGTAAAAGACTTCTTTTGCCCAGATACAAGACTTATGATTTGGGCAGGTAAATGATCCTATTGTCACGAGGAAGGAGAATTGAGAGATGAAAGTTTTTGATGTTGATCAATTTATTTGACTGTGAAACAAATGTCTAACAACGTGTCCGTATTTACTTCTTTGAGGAATCTGTAGGGTTTAATTGTACCATGTGTGCATGGTAGTCAAGAATGCGTTTGTGGAGGAGACTGTAATGGCGACAATCAAATGTTAATATAAAATGTTGAATTTTGTTTCGAGATTTTTTTCATCTAGTAAGCTTTTTGTGTGTAGGAGTATCCAAAGCTCACAAAAGATTTGATTTTACTCTTACACCTGATCTCGAAGTGAACTTGCAACATCAAACGTGTGAGCCTATAGCGGAAAACATAGGAGCAATATTCTTCCTTAGGAGGAATGTTGGCGCAAAGGTAATTTAACGTTGTATACAATCACCAGAATGCTGTTCCAGTCTCCTCCACCTGTGCTGTCAAATTGTCCAATTAAGAATTTCAGAATATTTTGCCAAACGGGTCTTGCAACCATCATATTATGTCGCCTGACACCACATTGAGTTCTCTTGCCCCTCTGCAGGAGTAATTTCAAGCACTGGCTTCTGGCCCGCTGCAGTAGGGACGATTCGCTGCAGAGGCACCAGGCCGGCATCCTGCTCGCGTAAAAGTGTAATGTATGTGTAAGCCACTGGTTGAATCTTATTAGCCTGAATGCTCACCTACTAGCTAGGTGCTTGGGATGATTTCTTTGCAAATAAATACTAGGATCTCAGGGTCTTTTTGCACTTATCGGCAGTGTGTTATATCAAGCAGTTTGCGGCGGATTGGTGTCACATACACCATCTGTTAAATTTTTTATCAAATTTTCTAGACGCTTTGCCGTACGAATTGGGCTTGACAGATCGCCACTGTAAGGGATACACCACTGCCAAGTCTCTTGCCTATCAGGGGCTCGGCGACGAACGGATTTTACTGTGGCGATGCTACGTTTGACGATGTGTGCACGTACAGTTTGCCTATTCTCGTATGTAGAATGATTTAAATTGAGGCTGGCCTAAGAACACACCAACTTTACTATGTCGACATTCGTGTTGGCTAGAAAATAATCGTAAAAAAATATCTTAAATAGCACATTAGGATTAGTCATTTTGCTTCTTTGCTCACTGTGTGCACTCCATCGAGGTTCTGTGATATGAATTGTTCGCCAAGGCGCTCAACCTATTGTAGCCGCCATTTTGAGTGATCTGTCAAGCGTTCTTCGTCGGCACGAGATCGTTCTGGAGCGAAGCGATCCGTTCAGAATGAACTGCAGTGGGTTGTAGTGTGACTACTAAAGGCGGCCCCCTTGGAATATATCGAAGTGATAATATTAATAATACATTTTATATCCATTTTCGTCGTTTCTTGTAGATATGATTTCGACAAAAGTGTTTATGGCTCTCGCGGATATCCTGGCGTGCGCATAACTGGGCAAATCACTACCTTTTGCGTTAGGCTCTGGAGTGCGTGTAGTATGTAGAATGTGTAAGACGTGAATTATCTCGGGTTACATTAAATTTCAATTAACATTTTATATTGTATAAAAATAACCATTGAATTTCCAACGGTCAGCTCTCCCATGTTTTGAGTTAAGAGAGAATTATAAATAAACAATACCTTAAGGATTCTCATTCTCGCCTGTAATATTTGTAGCGAATTTAAAATGCGAGCGAAAATTTTTTGAAAAATGTATGATCAAATAGTTTTACATGCATTATTTCGTCGTATTGTATTTGTAACCATTATAATCGAAAGTATCCAGTTTAATTTGATGGTACAGTCTTAAATGCAGAAACTGAAGAAAAAGCTCCACCTTTGCCCGTGGTAAAATGAAACAAATTCGTGTAAATATTTAGAACACAGTCCTATGTTAAATTCTACAGAATTTGTGTTATACACACGAAATTGAAATATTAAAATGTTTGGAACGCTGTTCAAAATAGCAGATAACGTTGCATAGAACAAAATTCTGAGGTAGTGACGGGTAGGCGCGCCGGAGACCAGTAAGAGTCGAGCTGTGCTCGACCTCATCACAAGTACAAATGCAGTTTCCGTTGTACCGTTTTTCTCAATTCTTGTATTTATTCGTTGTGCTGAAAGCGACGTGGCCGCTATAAGAAAAATTTGGAACTTGGTGTATCAGAGCGTTCCAAAATGAATTACCAATTTACATACAAAAGTCAACATTTCTAGTGATAAACAATTTTTGCCGAAACATATTTTTCTGTTTTAGTCGATATTACAGTGGGCTGTTTTTAATTCGAAGTGCATCTGAGACTAAAAATCGAATTGCCTGAAATATGTTTTTTCAATAACATAACACTCATTTCCACTGTTGCAAACGCTTCACCGTCTTTCTCCTAAGTAAAACTTGTAGTAAAAATGGTTCTATATTATTGATGGAGAAGTGCCAGATATTACTCGCGTGTGCGTTGTACAGCAATCATTCATTCTGGTTTCTTCACCAGAAATCTCTTGTCTTTCCCAGTAATTTATATTATGCCACCGTCCATTTAGTAGTGTGATTGTGACGTGGGATGACTTGGACCACAAGATATTATTTTATTTGGAATCTATTAACTTTTTGTTTCGGATTATCTTAGTGCACCCTTTGAAACTTCGAATTAAAAGCAAATTTGGATTAAATAATGTTTGTTTTTTGTTTAATACATTTTGATTTTAATAATGAATTATAATTGGGACAATATTTTCTTCCAATTTTTCTGCGTCGAATTAAGTAGAGCTCACTGTACTATATACATTTTTGCGAAAATTGCCTATATTTTGCTATCGGCAACTCCGTTCTTGGATATTTCTTTCTGATACGTGAAACACTGACCGCTCTGATTCTCCTTTCGATTTATTTCCGACTTTGTAGCCGCGAAACACTTTTCCCCCAACAAGTACGTAAGACTTTTCAAGCTTTTAGGGCATATCAGTGTCTTCCGATTCATGAACGTTGAATGTAAGGTTATCACTAAATATCGAGCACTATTTTTATTACATTATAGATATCGCTTTGTCCGCTTGCGTAGTGCATTGTATTCGTATTCAGGACCAAGTACTTTAGTAACTTGAAAGGTGCCTAGTAATAAAATATCTGTGTCAGTTTACTGCGTATGTTCCCAATATCGGAGTACAGCAAGAGACATTTCTCTTGTCAATGCACTGTCAGGACGTAGAGTAGTATGTGGTTTGTCCTAAATCATTTTAGCATCATTTCACATAGATGCTACCAATCTTCAAGTACAAATGTAAGTCAAAACCTTTACAATTCGTTTGTTGGAAATGCTTTTTCTTTAATATTTTGTGATCTTCTCATTTACTTTTTACTCTTCTATACCAGTTACATATTAGTTGTTGACTGAAAAAACTGTCACATAGTATTAGCGCCGTAGGATATTGTATTTGCTGCCGTGAGTGGCCTATGACCTTGCTAATAATGTATGTAGTGTACATTTTGTCTAGTTCATACCCCAGAAATACAAAAGTAGGGAGATCTGTTTGTGAGTCTCCCATACGAGCCTTAGCATTATTACGTACCGTTAATACTAAAAATATTCAGGATATATATTGATTACTAATAACTTAAGCAATAGCAGTTGGTAATAATGTGTTGCAAACTTCCTTTCCAGCCTCTTTACAAAGTAACCAGGTTTTGATGCGGGTTTTATGACGCGAAATGTATTCATTAAGGAATAACATTTTGTGGATTATAATGAAGGTGTGTATTTACCTTCTTTAATTTTTCAATATGTCGCCAGGAAGAAGAGAATTATTTTGCCTTAAATGAATTAACACCAAAAAGCACGTATGTGGTCACAAAGTGTTTCGGAAAAAATAATTGTTGTAAATTGTGGAGGAATTTCATGATAATAAATTACAGCGCGTGTGCAGTGAAGAATGCTAATTAAAATATTAATTATACTCCATTAAAATATCGGATATTGCAAGTTAAAATTAGTCTATACAAATTCGTTTCGAAATATTTCTATTTTATTTCTATTCAAAAACGTCGGAAAATGACTGAGCAAGTAACTGAGCTTGCTTCAATTTCTTTAGCACTTTTTCTTTCATAATAGTTCTCAGCGGGTTTTTTGGTACTTTTATTTGTGAATAGTAACACGTTTCCATTATTACCACGATGATACAAAGTTGTTCCAACCGACTTCCCATTTGTCGTTCCAAAAGTAGCCGTTAATTTCGCGTTTGTGTCTATTCATTTGTCAATTATATTACTACATTTTTTATTCGAGAAATTACTTTTTGTATTTATTTTACTCATATTGTATGTTATAATTTTCTTTGTTAAAAGAATAATACATATTATATCTTGATTTACGGGTTATCCTTGAAAGTTGCTACTTTACTTCCTTTTTCTTGAGGTGACTTGTGTTAATCTCGAATTCCCATACGATAAAATTGAATTATCACCCCCCCCCCCCCAGTTCGTCGCGAAATGTATATTTTCATAACATTGAATGTTTTTTAAGTCAAGCGATATTCATGCGATGTAATTTCATTATCATGAGCAGAGATCCACATATTAGCGGCTGTAAAATGAACGTTGTACAAAAAGAATCTGTTAGTAGAGATCGCAAATTATTAGCACCGTGTTGTGTCATTGAGTATTGATTAGAAACGTAAAAAAAATTCAATTGAAATACGCAATATAAAGTATTGCTTACGAAAAGTACTCGGTATCCTCTTTTTAACGTTTTTTCAAAACACTGGCGTAGATCCAGACTGATCCTCTGCGTAAAGGTGCGCTCCAGGAAGCGATCGAAGTGCCTATTCCCGTCAGATTGTGAAATAGTTTGTTTATTGAAATTGTGATAGTGTCTATGTTAGACGTGAGAAGTAGCGGTGGCTAACCAATAATACAAACAGTACAGATTTCACGGGAATAGATATTACATTTCTGTTGAGAGACCCTTGGCGGCCATTTTAATGCACTCTAACAAGTACTCATTTTTTAATGTCGCTCTTTGTCATTGAATATAAAATTTAAAAGTGATGAGCACATTTGTCTCAACTCATTGTATTTTTATGTGAAAATGAAATATTTATTAATCGCAGGTCCAATTTAATCAACGAGAAATGTTAAAGAATGAGTATATGCGTCAAGGCCAGTTCAAGTGGGACGTAAGAAGCGCATTCTCTCGGAGAGTCTGAATTGGCGGCGTCTTATTCCGCTTTTCTATCAGGAATGGCTCATCACGGCGACTTGGCGCTGATTGACTAGTACACAGCGGCCAGAGTTAATGCCGTTCCAATGCCCTGTGTTAATAGTCTTTAGAATAGTGCCATTAGCCCGTACGAGGTCGTTCACATTGTCAACGGCAACCCGAGAATTGAATTATCCAAGTCCTGAAGGCGTTCCGTGGGACAAGTGCGGCCTCACGAACGGCTATCGCGCTTGGAACAATGGTGGGCGACTGTGACTCCCCCCCCCTCCGCCCCCGCTGGGCGACTTGCGCCTGGAGTGCAGCCTTTCGCGAGTCCTCACGACTGAATTTCTTGTGTGCGTAGTCAGCCATTCAGACACATTGAAGATCCAGGTATACAATGCGAATTGTGCGAATACTTGTTTTTGCGCGTTGTGCCTTTCCGTTGCCGAATAAAATAGTTGCAATAAAGGGAATGTACCGTGGGTGATTTTGGTTTGATTGTAGCTGTTGGGCTTCTGTTGTCAAAAATAATGCTCGTTGTCGTATGCGAAAAAACGACTACGATGTCTCTTGATCGATGTCGATTGTGGAAACGGAAATCGAGCAGGAGTCCCGGCGGAGTTGAGTTAATTTTTGGTGTTTACTTGTCTAATACACAGTTCATTTCATTGGCATCTGGTATCTATTTTTCAGAAATGATACCCCTCATGTGATGAAAATTGTTCGGATTTTATACGTTCTTTCGGATTATTCTATCGTTCTATTGTTAGGCCTGTCCCTTCCTGATCACTTCGTCAACGCCATCCTTTTTTTCTTTTTGTTTCGTTATTGCTTAATATATTAGAGGATTATATCCCGTCTTCTCGATGGAATAATATCAATATTATGTTTGTTTTACTTGTAATTAAAGAGACATATGGGAGAAATATTTTCTGATGTTTGTAAACATTCTGCGTGACTAAATTATAAGCGAAAATAATAGATTTGAGACAAGTTTCACCTGAATGATGTCCGTATCAGCAGGAATAACTGCTCTTCTATTGTTATCAATGTTTCTTTAACACTACTGATAACTTCTTTCAATTTATCATTTTTAGAATTTCACTTTGCCACACCATTACAATCACCTACAATTTAAAAGTGTCATGTAAGGATTTTGGCAATAAGAGCAGTAGTTGTATGTTTGGAAAATAAAAGCTCTATATCAGTGTATTTAAAATTCACTGTATTAGCTGATAATATATAAGATTATACCACTATTTTCCATACAGTGTAAAATATTACTTAAATAGAACTTGCACCAATTCTGTGTGTGCTAATACACATGCATATACTTGTGTATGTATGCACACACAATATAGTTCATATGTGTGTATATGTTGCATACGTAGTGCTGAATTATATTAATGAGGCGTCGGGAATCGAGAAGATAACTTTCATAGTTCATTCCACCGATACCGCTGTCGTCTCCTCAAACACAAATGGTAGCATCGTCGTTAAAATGTTTGACAGGTCTGTCGTGTTCATTTTAATGCGATAGTCATGTGCTATATCTACATTGTAATGGCGATGGTGCTGTTCAATAAATGTTCAGCAATGTCCAATTTTACAATTAAGATCGAAAGATGTTATTGTCCATAATCCGTGCGCGACCAAATGACAGGGAAATGAACAAACTGTTTAAAATCAGAGGCCCTGCAAAGGAAAAAAGCTGAAGAAAACTAGACTGTTCATGTGAGTGGAAACGGTTTCTATTAACGTCATATTTTCATAAAACTGAAGCAAGCAGCAGCGCGGAAATAATCTAACGTACTCAATGTCTTAATAATTCATTTTGGGTTATTTTTAAATGTTTCATTGTTTAAAAAAACACATTTTTCGGTGCCTCCGAAAACATTACTGGAAATTGTTTTTTTTATAATATGAACATTAATTTTAATTATTATTTGACAGTGATTTTTTTTGATCAATTGAAATGATTTAAGTAGCATATTTAGTTGAACTAGTTTAAAAATAAAATCCTCTCTAATTTTTGTGCATAAAGTTCGTTTCAGAAGATGAAAAGCAGTGTGGAAAATAATTTCTTCATTGCATATAGTGAATCATTACATATACATTATTTTTTCTTATTATTCATGTAATAAATTTTACCACGCTAATGCGTGTCTCCTTGTTCGCCTACGTCAAGATATTTCATGCCGAAAATATACCCGCATTAATCGGATTGCTCTGATCCTGCCCGTAAAAATTCTTGCATAGTTTTATGGCAATTTACGCCAAAGTGCTTTTCCTATTCTATGCCCGATATGGGAAAACTTAATTTCTTGTGTATATGTATGCTGAACACCTCTTGAACGTTTTATGTGTCGGAACGACAGCGTGACGGGAAGAGAGCGCAAGATTTCGGAGCGAAGTATAGAGCTCCTTATTTGCGCTGCATAGACTTTGGGACACATTGGTCGGATTTTATTGCTTCACTTTGGTAATGTTTTGTTTTCAGTGAGGTAAATATTATTAGTCGCGTTGTACATAGCATAATGTTAATGACTTATGTATATAATGCTGTGTGTACAGATAGTGCTCTAAGTGAAGCTAGATTGTAGAATATAGTCTTGACTCTCCCTTTTCAACTACATTTCTCAATGTCAGTACTGTTTCACAATACTTACACTGTGTTTTATTTAGTGTATTGTTATTGTTTGAGAGAAATGGTTTCCAGTCCGTAAAGGAATAGTGGCTTTGAAATAAGCGCAATATGGCATGCAAAAATAATTGATCTACGCATAGATTTCGGTGAACCGAAATCTCAATTACGCAGACTGTGTATGTACCTCGTAAGTTTTGTGACTTACTGAATATTATGGATTTTATGTAAATACATCCACTATGCAAAAAGAAAGGGTAATATTTCAATTATTTCCTTGCCTAAAGATTCCTTCCCGTTTATCTACCCGAGTTATCATTATTTCCCGCCGAAACCCACTTTAGCAATAGGTAAATAGCAACATGTGATTTCTGATCCCCGATACCATTACGTTTCTTATTTGTGTACGGGGATAAAAACTATGAAGATTACTATAAATACTATGAAGATTTAGAGTGTTCTCTGCGAATTAAGAGGAGACATTGAACTGGAGGTTAAAATGGTCGATAAGCCAGTATCCATTATTCCTATTCACTTTAAATATCATTTACTTTCTAAAACAATAATTATATGACTAGTTAGTTAAGCGTTACAGTTTGTTAAGCATTTATTTTATTTTGCTTGGTTCATACGAAATAAAATTGTTAAATATTGAATTACATTGAATAGTACCTTGAAACGTATAGTTGTTCTTCCCGAGTCATTTACAATCCTTTAGTGAAGAATAATCTCAACGAACTTGTACTCATAAGAAAAATATGCTAATCATCCACATCACTCATTAATTTATCAAATCACCATTTATCCATCTCTACAATAAACATATATCATCGTGATATGCCCTAAATGTACGAGTTGGAAAGTTTTCTGATTGCCATATTGCATTCAGGTTGTAAGAAGTAAAAATACGGTAAGATGGCGGTAAGTATGTAAATGGCTGGAAGGCGTTGCAGTTTCCATTCGAGTCTTACATTAGTTTCAAATAAACTCCTACTTACAAGCTCCTCGACACAATGTATCACTTTACTAACCAGAAGTTAATGAAAGGTTAGGCTTGCATATTGCTCCAGTCATACTATTTCCTAAACGTCACACGAATTATGGTCTATAATCATTGTTTTAACAGCTCGAGCAGCGTTTGTGCAGACTACGGCCATTTTTCTCTCCATTCATAAGTGATCGCTTAAAGTAGGTTCCATTGCATCTACAATCCAAACACACATAGAATACACATTTTACTCAACATTCTAACGATTGTTTTGCGAGGATTTATTTGTGTGGATTAGCCGTCGAACATATCAGAAGGAAAATGAATATATTGCAGCAGTATCTTTTCATGTTTCTATTACAAGTTACCATAATTCTATAACGCTCATCAGTTTCTAAGTTAAGTACGGAGTATGATTTAAAGTTATGTACCAAGTGAGTTTTTTGTTGGTAATGAATACATTTAAAATGCAATAGAATGTAGAACTACTTTCTTATAATGCAATTCAGTGAACTCACTAATCTTCTTTGTTTAATGAGCACATAAATATACATGACTGGTCTAATGAGGTTAAGCTGGTTAGTAGGGTGGCAACTACGATATTACTCCTGATTCCTACATTCATTATTTAAATATATGATGCAGCATACATTCGTACACATACCACAAGGTTCTGTATTGGTGATAAAAAAGGTTTTTGTACACTAAAGTTGCATTTAACGGACTGTTTTATTGTTAATAACATTGTATGTTATTAAAATTGAACTTTTTCTATCTAGACCAATGCATTTTTACATTTTCGCCCTTAAAGAAAGCTACCCCTTCCCTTCTCTTCATCATCTGTAAAGTTAAGATTTCTCAGATTACGGCGGTAAAAGCTGGTTTTAAAAAATGCGGAGATGTGATTTGCAATATTACGCAGAACACGGTTCAATAATTTAAGTCTGTTAACAATCCCCGGTGAGCAATGGATAAGGAGCTACCAACGTCATCATTATTATTATTATTATTATTATTATTATTATTATTTCGTTTATAAAAAGAGTAGTAAGTACGTCGGAAGGAATAAAGTTTTTGTACTCACTTTATTACAGTGTAGGAATGGTTACTTTAAGAAGTAATTGCATTATATTATTTTTTAAGTAAGTGCGTTATATTTTTAAGACTGATTTCGATGAAGTTCAACATCGCTATATTTTTCAATAAAATGTCCTTCAAATGTTTTTAAAATTCTTGAAAGCAAAGAAAAAGACGTAAAAATTTATCAAAACCAGTTCAGATGAACAACTCAATGTTGTATTTGTTATTGATGTAATGAAGGCTTCATCCTTTCATTCAAGTAAACTCAGCTTGCAAACTTTTGAATTGGAATGTTGTTTAGCAGAAAATCTGTCTTCAGTTGTCGCATAATCAGCCGAACTGACAATGGCGCTGATGGGCGCGATTGTCAGTTCGATGAGGATTTCATACTGAGCCCTAACATTTCAATTTCTGAATATATAAATCAAAGAGGCTATTAAGGAATTCTGTGGAGAACATTAGTATTTGTTGCATCTCGTAAATATTATTGGAAACAACTACCCTTAAAATTATATTACAATCGATGAAATCAGCAAAATATGCTTTATAGTGACCGAAAATGGTAGAATATGACTTATCAGTCGAAATCGACGATTCATTGATTGTTTAGTGATTTCGAGGACGTTAACTACCAGGGTCATTAGTTCCATACGTTAAGTACGTGTTTTTTGCTCGGGAGCCGGCAGTGATCTTTTCCCTACTGTATAGTGAGGTCCGGCACCGTCATACCGTCGGCTAGCGGGGGTTTCCCAATCAGGTATCTTCCACCAGCTGGGTACCGCCCCAGCTAGGACAAGCTCTAAGCTCCCGACCGGTCTCCCGGCATGTGTGGTAGTATAATGCATGTTAGTGTGTGTGTGTGTGTAAGGGATGAGGATAGAGCAAGGAAGAGGAAAGTGAAATCGCGCGCGATCCGTGGCCCCTTTCGAAATCGACGAAAAAAGTGAAAATAATGACGTATAAAAATGGGTAATTTCCTTTTGTAGAACATAAAATTAATCTCTATATTAAAAGGCTTTGTTCTAACGTGAAAAGAAAAAATATCATTTCATTAAAATCCGCCCCTAGTTGTATTATTAGTGTATTATATAAAGCATGAGATAACATTTGTACTGTATAATTTTAAAAAGACTAAATATGTCGGTAACAAACCTTCTGACTCAAAAACCCATCTCGATCAGGTTTTTTGTTCCACTTCTCTGATCCTTCTAGCAAATGCATCTTCACTTTGCGCACACTTTGTTAAGCTGTTTTTGCTAGTTATAGTAGGTGTAGAGCCGAGAGTGTAGGAAGCTTCAATAGCAATTCTATAAAATCATATCTGTAGTTCGTTTGCCAATGCAAATACGTTTTATATTACTCAGAACGAAAAGTCTATTTTTCAGATGCTGATAATCTGTGTGTGAAAAGGAGCAGTTAATTGCCGTAAGGGCAATATTCCAATAATCCATCCGGAATAAGACCTATGTGGCCAAACATAAATGATATTCGTACAGGACAGTGATATGGGTAGACCTCACTCTGAAAAAGGAGCTTTCGAGATGGAGCCTTTAAAATCTTTTATATAATAACATTCAAAATGCCGGGAATTATATTAGTGATGTGTGGATTACTAGTAGGTTTCCTGGGAGCTAATATATTTCACTTACTTGACAAAGCAAAGAAGAAAAGCTTTATACATGTGGAAGGAGATGTATTACATGAGGTAGTTTATGGATAATTGGTAATTTGAGTATTTTGAAATTTGTTAGTTGTAAATGTATTAATTCTTTAAATTGTGGATAATCTCTGTAACTTGCTCTGTGATTTTGGACGCAATGTAGTGCGCAAATAGGAGATACATCAGCTTGTTTCTTACAGTGTAACTAATAGTTATTGCCATTACAATGAATACATCTGAGAGTAATATTACAGCATTCTGAGAATGCCAGGTCCCTTGCCATTGTTAAAGTTGAATTGGAGATTTACTTTTAGTTCTTGGTTGAACACTCCTAATACTCACATAATACACAATCGATTCATTGTTACAATATTTGTTGCTTGTTGAGAGTCATTGTTCAATTGATAAAACACCAATAAGAGGTTTCGCTTTATTGAAAAATCTGTATACTTTTGAAATATAATTACTAGGGGACGGATTTTGATGATCTAAAACATTGCCAAAATGATCAATTAAATGCTCTTAAAATGCTTCAAAAATATCCCCCAAAAAGAAAAAGTACGTAAAAAATTTGATCAAACCCACTTCAGATGAACAACCCAGGCTGTTGGATATGTTACTGATGTAATCGAGGCTTCTTCCATTTGTTCAAGTAAACTCAGCTTTAAACTTTTGGTTTGGACTGTTCTTTACAGGAAATCTTTGTCTTTAGTTATCGCGAAATCAACCGAACCGTCAATAGCGATGACAAGCGTCCCAGGAAGCTTAGATTACATACACACAACAGCTGACATTACAATATATGAGCGAAGAAATTGAAGAGGTCACTTAGTAATTGTGTGGTGAACAACTATTCCACCTCGTAAATATTCACATAAATATTCATCATAACATAAAATGAATTTCTATACCACTACTACGGCATTGTTCTAAAGTAGAAAGAAAAAATTACATTTCATTAAAATCCGCCCCCTAATGATTACCTAAGTTGTTCACAAATCAATTTAATAATACATACTAATAATATTTAATGATAATACTAATTTTAGTAATACATTTCATTCTTAACGAAACATTCTCTAACTTCTAATGACATCTACATTTGTAAACTGAATTTGAAGGAATCGATTGGCGTTTTTTGTTGATGTCTCGTATGGAGGTATAAATATTAAAATAAAATTGAAGAAAGTTTTCACAACACTTAGAACACTCCAGAATACACAAATCACTAAAGTTTAAACCAATTTCGTCGTATTTACACAAAAACTTAAATACATTTTCTAAATTGTATGGTTTCTCCGATCAATACCAGGTGAATGCCGGAGCAGATCCCTAACAATCAAACCATGGTCCGCGCGCGATCTTTCCACCCCACTCCTTATACTATCTACCCTTTACACACTTATACTCACATGCACTAACTACCAACTACCACACATATCAGGAGACTTGGAAGTAAAACCCCGCTGGCGGACGGTAGGGCGGCGACGGTTCTCGACAAAAAGCGCGAAAAGATCACAGCCACCTTTCGAGCAAAAACATGCACTATACTTACGGGACTATTGACTGTACGATTTGACGCCCCAGGAAGCACCAATAATCAATAAATCATATAAATTGTATTGTTTTGAAATATTGTATTACATTTTATTGAATGACACACTTGAGGGTGGTAATACCATTTCTCACGGCTACGAAAGCTTGAAAACAACGATCCCTGGACAGTTGTTTTTAAATTTTGTTGGTATACATACATTCTATACTAAAATTAAGCATGCAGAGCGATCAAGAAGTTTTGGTCTACTTGTTTTCAAATAAGTGACTTTAGATGATACGATCTGACAACACATTTCAATAAGTTTATACTTTTTGAGAGCATTATTTAAAATTACGAACAAGCGTTACACAGATGAGAATTAACGATCAGCTTCTGAAAAGTGTCCAGCGAGCACTGTTTGACAATCGCTGCCCTAGAAGGGGGAAGCTTGTAGAAATAGAAGTACATTTACTCATACATACTCAATGATGTACGATCTGCCCTTAGTAATATACAATTCATGAGAATTCCTATCGTCATCAAGCGCCTGTATAAATAAAATAGGAAGACAGGATATGAAGTCGTTTAGTCAGGACGGTAGGTATCAAAATTTCAGCTGTGGCTCGTTGTAATAATCATGAGTCACCATGCACGGCCGAGTGTGATCATGTAACAAAACTCATTAATGGCGGAATTCGGGGAAAGAGTAAAGGAGGTCACAACGTCCCTAAACCTAGTTTAAAAACATTATATTATTTTCCAAGAAGAAAAACTCTACATTACTAAATTAAAATGCGCACAGTAATTGAGAGAAAACATGTAGCCTCTGGCAATGTTTTCGTAAAATACCCACAAACTTGGGAAAAATTTAAAAAAATAAAATAAAAAAAATCGCCGTATTCTGGTGCAGAATTTCATAACATTCTCTTCTTACGAAGAACTTCATAAGGCGAGAAAGTAAATAGGACTATTTTGATTTTGACTAAATAATGCGAATATTTAATTAAGCTATACCGCCTATTCTCATACTATGTGTCGCGTGTATTATCTATATTCTATACCATATAATTTCAGTATTCGTGACTCTGCGTTTGTTAAAATATGTAATTTATTACGTGTTACACGAACGTATTTTATTTGTTCTTGAGCAGTGTGTGAGCTACTGTTTGATAATCATTTTGTGTTTATTTCGACGGCATTTTTGCTGCCTCAGACCACTATAGGACCTATTCACTATAGCACTAAAACAATGATTGAAACGAAAGCGACCTTTGTAATTTATATTGATAGAAACAAATTAGTAATGTTCTCTGGTTAACAAAAACAGAATTTTGATACCTTAAAAAATGCTTCTCAACTCTTTATCACCCACGCGATAAGATCGTTACTCCCCCCTCCTCGAATGTGGGTATACCCAGTCTCCGAATGATGTGGCAGAGATGTATGCAACTCGGATGATGTATGCAACTTGGCTCTTACGAATTCCAAATTTCAACAGACAAATGCCATCTCATGCAAACATAATGTGTAATGAAATATGTATTAGATTTAAGATCCTACGGATAAAACGTGCTAGCATCCGTTCTCATATACAATTTATTATTTCAAGAAAGCTGTGGCGTTCTTGCTGCTCTTTTCAATTCATGCATTTATGGATGGAATTGATAACAACGAAAAATAGTTTTTAAATGAAACGGGTAGACAGGCTCATACTGTGGAATTTTTTAAATTTAAACTTCAAGAGAAACTCGTTTCTTGTTTCGAATTTTCCAAAATTCGAATTATCCAACAACTGGACTTACTGAAAATATTAATTATTAACTTTGACAATTAGGAGAATAAGGACTGTTGCATACACAATTCCCATGTTTAGTTGGTGTTTAAATAAAAGCCAACAAGAATAAAAAACGGAGCATTTAATACTTGTTAGTGTAATATAGCGAATGTTTATAAAATCAATATGTATAAAACATCGGCAAGTTTCATTAAAAAAAAAAAAGAAAATAAGTTGCATGTTCAAGTCGAACAACAAACGGTGAATTTTCAAAGGGCGAAAATTTCAGTGTGCATTTCACCCGTGTAGAAAGTAAAAGTCCTCTGAATAGATGCCCGGCAAAAATTTATCCTCTTAATCCTCGTCTTAATTAGATTCCATATTCACCAGCAAAGGAATGATGCAAAAAGCTAATAGACACGGCCCAGACCCCCGTTGTGACGGCCACTAGCTGCGAAAGAGCGACAAAAATGTTAGCGTTGGGAGTCCACGTGGTCCCTGACAAAACTTCCCAACAATAGACAATTGCGCGCGTGGACCAATGTTTTTTTTTAAAATATATTTATTTATTTCCTCCTGTTCTGCATTGCTGCCTTTCAGGGGTGATAACATTTTACAAAAATAATACTTTGACATTCGTTCTCACGCTAATTGTCCTGAATATTATAGGCTGTGTTCAGCGTATAATTTTGAAAAAACTGATTTGATGTGAATTTATTTTTATATTTCATTGAATAAAATATTTATATGTTATTATTTGATATAGCTGTTGGGAATTTAATGACGTTGAGTATTTATGAAGGCCTGAGTTTATCCTTGGGAAATCGTAAGCATATTCTATTTGGTTTTGGGTAGTTTTTGCCGAGTTTGAAGTTGAGCGTGGCTGGAGATCCTGAAAGAGTGTCAAAGAACTTGTTCGAGGATTTTAGGATGTGTTCTTGTATTGACTCAATTCGTAATTCTCTGTGCAGTTGTTTGTTACTAATAAACCAGGGAGCTTTAGTTATTTTTCTTAAACATTTATTTTGAATGATTTGTAATTTTTCGATGTGTGTTTTTGCTGCATTACACCAAATTGGGCTAGCATACGAGATTGTTGGTCGAATATCGATTTATAAATTGTAGTTCCACATTCAATACTTAAAGCTGATTTAGAGTTTAAAAGACTACAATGCCTGCGGAGGAGCTGTGCAAAATGGACTCTGGTCACGTAACTAATTTTGGATAGAATGATTGGAGTTGGTATTATGTAATCCAATTAAAAGTAAGGTTGATACCATGTGATTTATATATGAATAGATATCAGATTTTTATATCTACAGTTTTTTTAATGTTTTGACTTAGTTCAATACATTAATAGTGTGTTACAGCGCAATAGGGCATGCGCGTATTAATGACCTTGAAGATGGAATTAAATATTCTGAAACGCCGGCACACTGAAGTGTGTTAATGCTTTGAATTTCATTGTGAACAAATCTCATGATCCGGAACATTCTTCAATTTGTGGTCGTAAATCTACAATTATAAACAAATAATTTGTAACGAAGCTCCTGATTGGATACCCGTGAGCCATCTGATTGCTGTCAAATCGCCTTAAGGTTTAATCAGAGTACACTAAAATAGAAACTTTGATTATCCAAAGCCAGATTGAGCAGCGTCCATTGGAAGTAACCACAACGAACATCTGCTCCCAACCGCTGCCAGCGGGGCGAAGTCGGGCGCTGGGAGCAAGCAAGCGAGCATGTAGTTGTGTAGAGCGTAATCGAGAGTTTGCGGCCTCCTTAGCGTCCTGCGAACTGGGCCGAAGAGCAGCGGCGCGTTATGTGCGAGATAACCTCACGGCCGCACTCGCATCCAACGCCGCAAGGCTCAACCACGCGGCAGCGGCGGCGGCGGCGGCGGCGGCGGCGGCGGCGGCGACTCAATGGATCCTCCGCCCTTCAACCCGCTTCCCCCTCATGTCTGCCACTCAAAGGAGACTTCACGGCACGCTCTTTTGGGGATGGCGAGGGTTTGGGCTCGAAGAGAGGTTTCGGATACAGATGCAATGTCTATGTTTGTACAAAAATATCGACGTTTTGAAAAAATACAAAACGTCAATATTTTGAACATGGATGTATTTAACATCGATTTACTGAGGCCGATAATAATGATAATAATAATAGTTATAATAATAATAGTAATATAAACAATAATTTTCAGATATCTACAATTGGAACATTCTTCAGACCAAAGCCAGCACGAGTGAAAAATAAGTTAGTCGAATTTTTGTTGATAAATGTAGTGTGTTATCTTTGTAGTATTCAATAAGATGATAAACGTTTTATTAATTGATCTGAGAATTTTTTGACTATTTTGTCAGCTCAGTCTCAATCACGAATGAAAACACAGGAATACCGTGATATGAAAACGCCCGCTGCATGTGATTACTGATGTTAGAAGTTACTACAATAGTTTTACGAACATCGATGGTTTAGAGTCGATGTATTTTGAACGTCGATTTTTGAAATTTGAACATAGATATTTCGAAATATCGACATTTTTTGTTTGATGACGCAATTCTAGTCGCGGAGTGAAAAGACAAAATAAACTGAAAGAATTGGAGAATTATTTTGAAATTTAAATATCACGACGATCCCAATTTCCTGGACACCAATCAAATATAACACCGGTACGTCGAAGGAAGGAAATGATACCTTAGTAATTTATAAAAGTAATAGTGATGATTGATGAGTCAAGTGTTATATTGGACATTACTGCGTGTTCCGTGTCATTCATATCTCGAGGCGTCAAACTAATCCTGCTGTCCCTTACTGCGTCTCTCCACTTTATGCCTTTTTCGCTATAAGCATTCCCTTTCCTGCTTCGCCATGTTCAGTATCATTTGCCTCTACCGGATACTGCCATTCTTCTCTACATTTTCACCTTCCGTTCGTACATTTAGTAACTGCGTTTTTCACCATTCCTCTTACGCATGGCTCAAGGAAAAACACACCAAACGTATCGCACAAATACCAGTTTCTTTCTTTTCTCTGGAACGACAAAGGAAGAGACCAAAGGAAGTTATGTTTCTTAGCGATAGAGCTTTCTCTGGTTTTGCTGTTGTCATAAACATGGTAAAATGGCCCTATCTAGTCTTTCACACAAAGTTACTAAATAATTCATGAAACCTCTAATGTTTTATTTCCGTTAATGGCGAAAATTGTTAGCCAGAATAATCATAGATTGAACTTCACCGAATTACTTTTGATCTTTTTTACTAGAGTTAGTTAATGAATCGAAAAAATGGTACTATTTCAATAATCAGCAGGGCGGATACGAACGCCACTTCCCGAAAATATTGTCTCGCTCCGCCCCTCACTTGCCTCGTCGACGCTGGCGCTAGGTGAGCCGTGAACTGGAACACGGCGCAGCGTGGCGTGGCGCGACGCGGCGCGGCGCGGCAACCGTCAGATAAGTCGGGTTATCGGTCGGGGCGGTTCGGGGGCTGGCCTCCGGCGATGGCAGGCGCCGGGCCAACCCACGGCCAGGCGCCGGGCGCGAAGCCGTCTCTACGGCCAGCGCCGCCACTGCCCTCTACCTCCATTCTGGCTGCCCTTCGCGACGTCCGGGTGAGTGGAACCAGTGCCGATTAATACATTCTTTAGGACTTGGCATGCGCACGGGGGGGGGGGGGTAGGAGCCGTGGCTTCCCTGATCATTTCGAAAGGGACCCGTAGCCAATCGTAATAAAATATTTTATTTCCGTAAATATAACCATTGTTGATTTTTTCTTTTAGAAGGCGACACTTTGGGTAATATGTACGCGATTTTTTTGCTGGAGAAGCTCTCCTCACCGCCTAGCAACCGTGTAATTATTTAAACGTCATACCAATTGTATCGTTTGCGAAGTCCGGGTGAGTGGAACCAGTGCCGATTAATACATTTTTTCGGACTTGGAATGAGCACGGAGGGGGGGGGGGGTAGGAACCGTGGACTCCCTTATCTTTTCGAAAGGGACCCATAGCCAATCGTAATAAAATATTTTATTTCCGTAAATATGACCATTGCTGATTTTTTCTTTTAGAAGGTGACACTTTGGGTAATTTGTACGCGATTTTTTTGCAGGAGAAGCTCTCCTAACCGCCTAGCAACCCTGCAATTATTTAAACGTCATACCAATTGTATTCATTAAGAGCAGTGTTAAATTTATTGTGATAAAAATGTAATATAAAAGATGGCTCAGAGGGGCCCAGAAATCTTCTTGTCCCTCATATTTTAGATGAGCACGCCTGTGGTACTTGGTATAATTACTACTTTAGTTGGTATGTATTGGTGAAACAAGCACCGAACATGGACGTGCAACGAAAGTGCCTAATCTGATGAGGCACAAGTATGCTTACTTAATAACTCAGAAAATTGTGCGATGAAACTAGACGTTTTGGTTTGCTCCTGATGTAAAACGATAAAACAATTACCACTTGCTGTCGGAGTTTTTATACTGACAGGGCCATCAGTAGACCTCGGGGCTCCATGGCAATAGGCAATATAGGATTCTTCCCCTTAACAATTTTTTTTAGTTGTGAGATGATTATTTTTGTAATAAATAAAATAACTTGATTCTATTTAATCAATTATAATAATTTTTATAGATGTCTGGTTAATGTCTGTTGTTCAACAAGTTTTTTTCTCTTTTCTCGGGGACCCCGTACGCTCGGGGACCCCGTACAGCTCCGATTGTTCTGGTTGTAAATATAGCCCTGGGTACGGATTATTGTTAGTCGAAATGATGAGATGACACAATGAAATTGTTACTTTATTTGTTATTATAAAATATGGTGGCAAAGAATATAAAAAAGTATTGTTCCATAACGCAAAGCAATACCAAATATTTAATGGCGGCCTCTATAGCCTTACTGTCGCATGACGTCAACTGTGACACAAGCAGTGACACACCCAAGTGTGAGAATTCACTCAGTGCGTGCAGTATGAGAATAGCAGGATAACACAATTAAATATAGTTTTTTCAGTGCAAATCGAAACTGTTTTCGATGTTCCCGAATTTTAGGTATCTATCGAGGTATCACATTGTCGGAGGTTACATACAATCAGTGTAAAAAGTGAATGGACTCGTAGGTATTCTCTGTTTTTGGTCTGTGGGAATTTCACACTGGAATTTAACAGCAATGAGATACAGCAATCTTGACAACAAGAAGTTTCTACCTTTAATACGATTTCCCAAACCTACACCAATAACACGGTAGTAATCAAAACAAGAAACACTGCGTCGAAATGGGGTCCAAATAATACATTATGAAACAATGAATAAAGATGGTATTACTCGGGACTCGTGTGACGTTTACCATACTCCCTTGTTCCTCGATCTTATCGTAATATAACACTCGTATATTAATACCCTTTACATCGAATTTAATACGGTACTTTTTCTGCGGTTTATGGAAACTTTTATAAGTTAAACTTTTACACTGAATCATTTCGTGGCAGTTGACGTGCAGTATTCAGCAAAGGCCACCTAGCGGACATCTCCCTATCCACCCTGCCCAAGCTGATTCACTAGACATTTTAAACTAAAGAATTGGCCGGTTGTTAAGGAGATCCACAGGGTACCAATATCTAACACACAATTACTTATTTCTTCTGATCTTAATGTCAGTCAAATGTACCCTCCAATATTTACCACTGCGCTAGTCAAATAGGATCGAAGTGAAATTACGATCCAATTTATTTTAAATAATATTCCACGTAAAAATACTAATAATAAAATAAATTAAAACTGACAAGCGTAATATAATATTAAATCAAATTTTAATGTACACAATTGTCTACATGGTTTGTAAACTACTCTGTGATTGGTCAAGAACCTCTATCATAATGAAATCTGTACCGTAATGACTATCATTATGTAGCCATCAAATGTCAGAATTATAGGATGGGAGAAGAAAAAAGTCTCTGGACTCAAAAACTGCTTGTTACAAAACGTTCTTTAATATGTGAATTTATTCTTTAATACATACATTTTGTAGGATTACGCTCTGCACGCAGTCAGGCTAACTGGTATTTCTCACCTTGTCGCATATTTGATTAGAAATACTCTTCCACTTTTTTTCTAATGTTCTCCCCGGATTTGATTTTTTGCAATTTGTATTTTTCGTTATTGACACGATGGCCCAAAAATGTGTTCAATAGTTTTTAGAACCGGTGGTTGTGGGGGGTGAGTGGAATAGTTTTGATACATTGTCCAGGATCCAAAGTTGTGACTTCTCTGCGTCAACTACTAAAGTCATTAGTTCCGTTAGCGTAGTGCATGCTTTCCTCGAGAGGTGATCTTCCCCCGCAGATTGATGAGATCTGGTGCCGACCTACCATCGGCTAACGGGATTTTCCACAGTCAAATATCTCCTACCAGCGGGGCACCTTCGCAGCCGGGGTACACTCTGACTCCCGATCGGTGTCCTGGCATGTGTGGTAGCAGGGGCGGATCAAGGCCTAGAGTTTTCGTTTGTTACCTTTATTTAATTGGCAAAATTGATTTAAATATATATTTGTTAGAATTATGTAATTATTTTTAAAATAATATTATATAGTGTCATATATACACTACAAAAAATAATATACAATATAACATATGTGTTTATTATTTAACAAAAATTTATGATACCCCCCAAATGATAGGCTGGATACGCCCCTGTATGGTAGTGTCGTGCGCCCGCGCGTATGTGTGTGTTTGTGTATGTATGTATGTATGTATGTATGTATGTATGTATGTAAGAGGTGAGGATAGGAAAGATTTGGGCGAATCAGTGATTTAAAGTGACTACCCAGAATGCAAATTAGATCACTGCTCTTGCTCCATATTTTGGTGATGTGTCCGAAACGGTACGTAAGAGTTTTCGAATGTTGCAAGCCCTTCCGATAAATAACAACTATTGGACAATGTATCATCAGACGTCTGAACCCAATGTGCTGCAAACGGAAAGATCGCAATTACTGTAATCTCAGAGAACAGTCTTTGTGCCAAAAATTGATGTGTAATATTTTGATGTCTGTATCCGTTATTAATATCATTATAGTTCTGTAAGTTTGCAAGAAATAACCGTCTGTATGTTACGTTAGGCAGGTACATCTTTAGGGAAAACGTTCTTGATAAGTCTTACCTTAGACAGGGTTGTTACATTAGATAATATGCTATCTATATTTGGTTTCCAAGAACCTATCAATGACACTGAAACTTTGGTCAAAGGACGCCATGTAGAAATGTCTTCAGATCTTCCTTCTTGAGAATAAATTCAATCTACGTTCACATTCACGAGCAAATCTCCTGTGTAATTTCATAGGGTGCAGTTACTAAAAGTTCCATCTGCCTGCAGAAAATTGACAATTGTATTACTGGCCGGAAAAACAGTAATTGCGTTATAAGGTTATGTAAAACGTGATTTAATAAGATCATGCGTTGTCTATGATGCGTATTACATAATCCGGTTCGAGGTCAATTTTTTCATTTCGATCTCAGTTTCATTCAATCGCGAACTTTCCTTGTGAGGAGATTGCAACGCCAGAGGCCTGGGCGTGTTTTGTGGATGTTTCTGTCACAACCAACACTTCGAAATTCATGCTATGGTAAGAAATGCACACACTGAAGATTTTTCAATAGCACGGATGCAAACGAACGTCGCGTAGCGTAGGTTGGTTGCATTTGTCGATTTGTCGTTTGTCGCGAGTCGTCAGCTCACGCCACAATCTCCCGCCGCGCAACGTACGCCATTTTTGATATACTCGTATTTCAAGCAAATATGAACGCCATGGAGGTAGCGATTGGGAGTAGGGATGAAAATATTTATTAAAAAAGAGATGGTAGGATCAACCATGAATGGCAGTCGTCCTGTGAAGGGAATATTTCTCGCTCTTTTCTAAGAAATGGTAGTGACGGTGAGAGACTTTTTAATTATATATAATTATCCTTAAAGATCCTTCACGTTCTGGTTACTTCTGCTGCGGAAAAGATTCCAAATTTATTTGTAAATATTGTATACAAATGTTAAGAAATTTCTAATCTGAATTTATTTACATAATTATATATCAATAAATTGTTTTGTATATATTAATAAGAAGATGATAAAATGAAATCTCATGTCACTCATAGCTCGCGTCGCGCCGTGGTTCAACGTGCGTGCCGTGGTTCTCCGGGAATTTCCCGCGCTTTGGATACCTAGAAGCTACACACGAAAAAAAAAAGAACAGTTGCAGTGTACCAAATCCATGGTACTGTAACAAGGGAACTTGGAACGACTCGCTCATCCAAGTAGTCAATGTCTATTGGCTATTATACATAGATTTAAACGTATTGGCATTTAAAGGTCGTGAGCTGGACGGAGAGGAGGACACTGACATTCAATCGATAGCTTCGTTACGACTTCAATTTTTGATATATAGATATAGGAGCTGCCGATTGAATGACAATATCCCCCCTCTCCTTGAAGGAAGTGACCTTGAAGTGCCACTCAATTTAAATCAGAGTATACCTGACAAACGTTGATTAGAACGGACGACGCGGGAGTGAGCACGTGCGCTATGGCACGCTTGTGTGGCTTTCACGCGAAGACGGACGTTCTTGAACATCCATCATTCGACGGTCGTGTGTCACTAGCCTGATCTGTGTCAAATTCTAATAACTAACATTCCCCCGAATAATTGGAGATTTATTTGTAATCAACTCTTGTAGGAGTTCAGTATTAATATTGAAATATATTGTACTGATTATATGATCTGTCATGTAGTACAGAAACTGATTGCAAGTAGTGTTATAAGACATTTAAGGAAGGATTTTTCACAGAACAAAGGCACAGATGACTCCAAACGCAGGCCACCATTGAGTTGGGAAAGAAAAAAAAACATAAATTTCGTGAAATGCACAGTATAACGTTCTATGCATATTTTCCAAAATGATTAATTCGTTTGACCATAATTTTTAAACATAGGGAGACAGCAAGGAGGGCAACATACATTTGACTCTAAGAAGATTAAATCCCGATTTTGCATCTTGCTCCGGTTGCTCATGCTTAACGATACACTCGTGGGGACGCAGGGAATTACGTTAAACTAGATATAACCATATTTTTCCTGACCAGCGTGACACGAGAATCATTCTGCAAATTGAATTGAGATTCGTCGGAGAAGAGCACAGGGCGCCACTTCTTCATCGTCCAGGGTCGATGTCACCGGTCCCCGGGGCCTGTAAGCGGCCCCGCCTGTGCGATGGTGTAAGCGGCACACAATACGGGGTAGAGATGAGTAGTATGCCACAGTCGGGACATATTTCGCCTCGATAGAATGATTAGTTCTTGTTTCCGAGCACTTCTACTTCTGTTGTCATTTATCCCGTTAGTGTTGTCAACGTATTAATTCCGGGAGGTGACAGTTTTCCTTCCCCGATGAATGATAAGATCCAACGCCGACCTACGCGTCCGTTAGCGAGAGATTTTTCTTTCCAGATATCTCCCCATAACTGGGCACCGCTCCTGTCGGGACAAACTCTAAGCCCCCACCTGATCTCCCGACATGGGTAGTAGTATAGTGTATATAAGTGTGTGAATGGAAGAGGATAGAAGAAGGAAGAGAAAGGAAAGATCGCGCGCCCATCGTGGCCCGTTTGTTATGGTACTACTACGGCATTCGCTGGTATTGATGGGAGAAACCACGGAGTACATCATCAGAGCAGCTGGCTGCTGGAATTCTCCCCCCAATTTGGCGTCGAAACTCGTCGTCCCGATGCTGCAAGCTCTAATGCCAGTTGCCGAGCAGACATCTTTCAATTGCGCCGTGCCATTATGGATCGCGGACATTCTGAAGGAAACTATGGTTCATATAGTGAGAGACGGCAAAGGAGGTATCCAGGGATTTAAAATCAGGGCCACCACCTGAAAATGACTTTGCGGTATATTCAGTGACACTTGTCCAAAACACATCTAATTTCCCTTTAAAAATACTGTCCAAATTGCATCATCGTAGCATGTTTCACCAATTAGCAACCACTTACACTACAGAAAACGCTTTGGAACTACGAGAGAGTAACGCAAAGACTATCTCAAATTAGGTCTGAAACAGTGTTATCAGTCAATACATCATTTTGCCATACCACTGCCAGAGAACACACATCCCCTTGGGGTGAGGAGGTTGTTAAACGATGCCCTGACCTTGATATTTGCTCTGTTCTCGGATACTTTTAGCATTAACTGCTTTCTTTCCCCATTATTCTACACTTTCCCACACTAGTGGATTATGTACTGTAACATTGTTCTACTAAACTAACAGAAATGTAATACCCTCAAATGTGTAGAGTTCTTCGAAGAAATTCGAATGACAAAAATTCCGCGAAGAGATGACTTTGGAATCATTTTCAGAATTCCTGATATTCTACAATTCTTCAGTTTCAGTCTTACTTATAACTAAGGGAGATATATCACTTTATGTTTTCATGTAATTTGTAAATTGGCAATTAAAAAAGGAACCTCTCCTAGAGTTTTTCCTGAAGGTCACATTATGATTTCAATTTTTGAGACTAAAGGAGTGTGGCTCACAGTCCAAATGCGAATACATTAATTGGATTTTACCGTCCACAACAAAGTTCTTCATAATTGTAAGTAATAGTGAAATGGTGTTTAATTCTTTAAAACTCATGATACAAAATTAATATTTTCGATCATATCCTACGTAGAAATAACAAAACATACATTCATTGGGCACAAAAATGTGTTCTCCTCTACTGCACGCTGTCGCGAAGTAAGTACAAAAACAAGCAGAATAGAATAGTTTAATGAGAAGAGATGGATATGTTTGTAACGGTGTGTCGAGATATTTTTAACGGCTTGATAGTCATCGTAATAATTTATTCTCAGGGCCAAAATAATTATTACAGTGCGATTATGTATGTGCTAGTGAAGAACAGTGCTTCTCTTTCTCGCCCCCCAAGGAAGAGCTATGATGGAATTTCAAGTTCTTTTTTTAAACTTCCAGGAACGTCTTGAAACGATCTAGTGGCGTGGGATGCGTAATTGCCAGCTTATGTGTCATCCGACGTCCACTGCGTAGGAAAAGATAAGCGAGCGATAGTAAATGAGCAATGCGAGCGAGACAGACAGCGTGAGTCTGTGTATTGCTCAAGGATTCGCAAATGAAGTTCCTCGAAGAAGTAAATGTTGAAACGGTCTGAAGATAGCGAAAAAGTTATTCATGTCACTAGATGAAAGTATATTTGCGGACTGTTCATTTAACTTCTGCACATCATATCCTACACTTACGGCAATTTTGGACCGCACGCTTGAAAGAATAATTTAAATAGTTAACGGAAGTGCTCTTTGGAAGTCGGATGCATTACATCATTGGGATATTAAATGTATTACTTGTGTCACTGTAACATTTTGTTGGTTATACGTTAATCATCCTAGTAAATTCATGCAGAAATCAAAACTCAAACTCATGCTTTAGAGTTAAACATGTAATTTACTCTGCGCGACGTCTGATTTGCGAAAGGCAGCTTGATATCCACTTGCGACATTTATCATAATTTTTTATTGGAATCTTACAGAAAATGAGCGCTTGGAAAGTGGCTTTTCTACTAACGTAAATTAATGTGCATACGTTTCTCAAAGGCACGTTGTATAAGGAGAAAATAAATCACTTAATTAGGAGTAAATGTAATTATCGAGAATCTAGTAATTACGGGTAAAGCCGGTACCGATAGCAGAGTTGCTTAACTACGCTCCGTGAAGTCACAAAGGTTAAGCAACTCGAGATACCGCATGTTCCTGGATGGGTCGCCATGTGGGAACCTCGGAGAGCTAACGGCGCCGAGCCTTTGGCCGAAGGGATAAATAGCAATGACTGACAACGACTGACGATGACTAACTAACTTAACGGAGGATTACTCCAAGTTCGAGGCCAACAAATGGATAAGAGAACATTGTTACAGAAACGTAACAGATTTTCTAAATTATAAAAAAAAGACTAAAAATCAAACTGCTATTTCACCTAACTTTTTTTTTCAGTTTAAATTTGTGTAGTCACTCACTTTTAGAATTTAATCTGGACACCAAGTTTAAAGACAACGTAATTATGCATTACAATATGTAATTGCCGAATCGATGATCCCAAAGCGATTGTCCTACCTTTAGTTTAGACTTTCACCACCGACAATGAAACACTTTTTCTTCTATACGTCCTGACAATGCACTAATTTCTATCACCAAATTGCAATAATTTTTTATCCATCCGTTAGAAATATTGGTTTCTTTTTTAGCTAATTTTTTCAAATATATAGTAGATTAAGATCCGGATATAACGTTCGTACATGTCCACTAATTCACTTTACTGGATTGCTTTGGGAATTCTTTCTTTGGTAGAGAAATCTGACGTCGGTAAGCATACTGGCCTGAATCCACAATACGATAAAAATTATTGAATTGGTGGTTCGTCGAACTGATTTTCAGCTATTATAGTAATCGTGGAACATCGTGAAAAATTCTTTTAACTTTAAAAAATATTTTGCTAAAATTCATTCCTCTGTGGTCGTTAATTCTCCGCCTCTTCGCTGGGAAGTTGTGTTTTTAAAGACCAAAAACTACGTCAGGTCTTGATCTGTGAATCGTATTAGTAGGGTAATATCTAAAAGTTCTTACTGAATGACTCTATACTGATTGTACATACATTAACAATTTTTTCGAAATATGTGTGAATTAATATGTGAAGAGCGACAACCCAGCAGTATGGAGTTCGCGAATATTAAGTCTGAAATCAGCTTAGGCGCTAACAGAAATAAATAAAAGTATTTTAGAATATACGTGTCGCTCGCTCAATACATGAGCAG
This sequence comes from Gryllus longicercus, assembly GCA_038098605.1. Classification (NCBI taxonomy): domain Eukaryota; kingdom Metazoa; phylum Arthropoda; class Insecta; order Orthoptera; family Gryllidae; genus Gryllus; species Gryllus longicercus. The sequence goes on from JAZDUA010000423.1 coordinate 404,543, forward strand.
CTTTTACAGGTACCACTAGTTTCGACTTCATCCGATTGTTCAATCAAACGAGCATACGGATTACCATAGAAACAAATTAAAATAATATTCTATCAAACTCAGTAATCTGTGTATACACAAGTCTTCTGTAGTATTCGTTACACATAATGATTCAAAATGGAACCCATAGGTACAGACGTTATGCACACCAAATTAAAGACATGTCTTAGAAAAGGAAGATATTATTAAACGTAAAAAAGGAGGCCCATTCTTAAATGTAAAATATTTGAAGTGTTCTGTAGAGTTTAAAGGATATCCTTAAGTTTGAAAAGTTCTTTGTTGTCTTGAATGCCATTGTATAAGGCTATAACAATAAAGAATGCGCACTACATTTATTGGCGAACGTTAAATTATTTCTCTGAATTCCGATCTTTAGTGTGTGGAAACCACTTCAAAGTATCTTTATCGGGCGTTGATTGCGTAGAATGAATCTGGTTTCAATCATTTATGGTAAGTAGATGTATTCATTTCTATTCTTGGTTACTAATTTCTTCTTTAACGACGGCGTTCAATACAGGTCCGCAATCAATAGAGCAGCCTCAACAGCGCAATTACGCGACTGTGCCCGCGCCGTAACTCGCCTGCAATTCGCGCCGCTGACGTCTCTGCGGAGCGTCATTGTCCAATAATTGCAACGCCGCGCCGGCGCGCGCCCTCCGCCTCGGCGGCGGTAAACCCCAACGGCGCAGCGCACGCTAGGCGGGAGTTTGCTCGTGCGCGGCGCCCCGCCCCCGCCCGCCCCCGCCCGCCCCCGCCCGCCCCCGCCCGCCCCCGCCCCGCGGGCGGAGTGCCTCGGGCGGCGAAACCTGCGGCGCGGGCGCGGGACGCGGAGCGCGGTCGATCTTCGCCGCCCGCCCCGCCCCGCCTCGCCACGCACCACGCCCTGTGCAAGCGCCGGGCCCTTGCTGCCACTCCCCCGGCCGCCGCCGTTCATCGCTTTCCGCTCCCCTCGCCGGCGCCCCCGCCCTCGGCACGCCCGGTGCCAGCGGAGCCAGGTACTCGTCCCGGCGACCACGCCCAGCGGACAGGCCCCGGCTCCCCCTTGGACGCCCCCTGTCCCTCCTCCCCTGCTCGACGCCATAGGGCGTGCTCGGCGAAATGATCTCCGGGACCCCCTTTCTCTCCTTCCTTTCTTTCCCCTCTCTTCCCTTCCTATGTATCTCTTCTCCGAGTGAGTACACAGACCCTCCAGCTATTCCATGTACTAGCTCCTCTTTACTCCCTGTACTTAGTCTTTAATTACCATTTGTACTCCTTCGTTCAACTAGTACTCAAATTCACCTGGTCGCTCACCCACCTCACAGTTCTAGTCATGGGTACCTGCGAGTACGATAATTAACTACTTACCGCTCACGTACGTGTAAACTTTCTCGCCTGCTCTCTCGGCGTGCTCTACGCTTCTTTACAACACGCACACTCATCCACTCGCGTACCCAACCATGCAACCATCTACATAGTACTTACTCATCCACTCCCCAAAGGAGGGACACGACATCTCCTTTTCGGCTGCCGCCTGGGATTCGAGAAGCGCTCTTCACCGCTCACGCTGCCGCGACTCGCCCTCCCGCCCGCCACCCACCCGTGCTCCGCCCGTAGCCCACACGCCGTCTGCCGCCCGAGGCCTCCGCCGCAGCGCGCTGTAGACATTTTCTCTCTCTCTCTCTCTCCGAGTCATCCCAGCCAGCGCAGCGGGCGCGGGGTTGTTGCCTCCGAGTCGTGTCTGCCGCGGAGAAGCGCAGACGGCGCGACGGACGAGAGCGCAAAAGAGAGAGCGCGCGAGAAAACGAGCCGCCGCGCCACGCCGTGCCGCCCCGCCCGCGCCGCGCCACGCGCGCAGTCCACAAAAACCGGCCGAGAGGCACGGCGGAGTCAAGGAGAAGTATCGATCATCATGGCCTTGTTCGTCATCGGAGCGATTCCAGCGCGGACTGGCGACGGCCGAGGGAACTACGCGAGCTCGTTCCGGCGAGAAGATCGATATAGTGCGCACAATGCAGGGGGGCCGCGAGGCGCGCCCCGCCGGAGCAAGATGGCCGCCAGGCCTGCCGGTCGGCGGCGGAACGCGGTCGGGCGGCGGCCGGCGGGTCGCAGCCGCGGCCGCTGGCTGGCACGTGCATGTGCGCCTCGAAAGCGGCCGGCGCGTAGCGCCGTTTCGTAAGAGAGGCTGTCGTCGTAGCAGTGGCGGCGTCCGCGATGGTGGAACGCAGGCGGTGACGCGGGTTCGCAGACGCGAGCGAGCGCCGCTCCCGACGCGGTAACCGCCGGTTTTTTTGCTTTCGCGGTGCCGGGGAAAGCCGTGCTGTGGCGCGCCGCGCCGACCCGTATGTGCGCGCGTGTGCCGCGCCCGGCGAGCACGAGTCGGCCGATACACGCGCGCGCGAGCACGCTGTCCGCCGGAGACGCATCGAAGACGAAAACGCCTATCGCGCGCTGGTCGACTCGCGTGATTACGCGCTACCTCCGGGAGAGAGCGCGCATATTATAAATTCTTTGATTCAATCCATAGAAATGAGCGGAGATTTATTTCATATACGTGCTCTACTTGCCAGCGGCTATATTAAGTAACACCGAGTGGAAAGATTGTATAAGATTCTGTAATTTCATTGCCGGCCGTTTCGACTGGCTCGATTCCATGACTCCGTGATAGCTCTCTGAGATAGTACAGGTGTCGTAAACACCTTGATGAATGTCGTAGAAATGGACGGGGATTTCAAATGATTTAAATGCAAAGAATACGTAGAGTTCAAAGAATGGTCGATTTCATTACAGTATATGCCGACTTTCTGTTCTTTGAAACAGAGAAATGACAAATAGTCGTGCGAAAATTGACTGAGCAATTTATAGACCCCTACGATGCGATATTTATTCTAAAACGGATTTGCTTTGCTCCAGAATTATAGAATATTTTTTGGTCGCTAATGATTCAGGTTAGTTGGAAAAAGAAGTTTGCGGATATATGCTTTGCTATGCTCGATGCTCTACCATCACCCGGCGGTTATCAATTTGGCTAACTCTCATTTCGGGGAGTGTAAAGTACTGCCTCCAAACATTAATTGCCGCCTCCTACCAGATCGTTTGATTAGCTGAATTGCTTACCAATTCTTTAAAAGGACACAACTTTCAAAAAATCTAAATCATAATGCAACAGAGAAACGGACAGAGATTTTTTTAAATGTATGTTCTTCATACGTTTGACTTCATACTCCATCGTTATTACTTCAAGTACGCTCGATTTCAGTCTACTACGAGTACATGCCGGCATTCTGTATTATAAAAAGGAGATTGACGGACAGTCCATCCTACAATTAGATAAGAAATTTATGGTAGCCAAATTAAGAAAGAAGCCAAATGGCCCATCACTAGTGTCAGTTGATAGAATAGTGTCGTTCTTAGAATTACTTCAAGAACAAAGGGATACTGTTGCGATAATGGACATTGATAAAGCAAATCATTTAGATAAGTTAAGAATACGAACGTCTTTGGGAAGAGAACGTCTTTGGGCATGCTCCTGCTTTATCACTTATGATAATCGATTGTTATTTGATATATCATAACGACTCGACAATAATTGAACTAGGCAAATCTGATTTCTGCAACTGATACATGTTACTTCCTGAAATCGCCGCATTTTATTTCACTTGCGATACGAAAATAGGGATCGGCCTTAATCATTGTGTTACTACGTTTCACAAATTAACCATTTTCCTCCGCAGGATGGATGAGTTTTCATCACTCGTGGGTTACACTCTTATCCATGAACTACTAAACGAATCAATTTGCCACCTGTAGAAGAAAATATCATCGAAACAGACAGTATTATCAATGTACTGTGCAGAACTATCTAAGAATGCAATACAAGTAACTCGCGCATGACAAACCACGGAGAATGCGTTTCTTTTGCTAAGTGACTAGATGTATTCAAACCATAAATCAGAGTTACCTACCAGAATTATTTAATTCACAGTTACTGTAACGTAACGATTCAACTCGCAGTCATTGAAGGTAAACATGGCGAATACTTTACCGAACTTTGAATCAAATTTTCTTTGCAATTTTGAAATTCAATTTTTATATGAACTGCCTATATTTACTATACCTACTTGACTGTCCGGGAGACGCCGTGTCGTAGACACTGATGCTATCGTTTCGGCCGTCATTCTGCGACCTTCCTCAGGGCGAAAGGCAGGGCGAGGAAGGTCGCAGCATGACAGGCGAGAAGTTGGCATCTGTGTCTAGGATATAGCGTCCCCCCCTGGATAGCCAAGTAGATACTGACTCCGGCTGCAGAAGCATACGCTTGCATGTAGTGACGTTTCTTGTTTGCGGTGTGGGTGAGTGCCATACCCAAAATCACTCATTTCTGAGCGGAGGTGCGGTAGGAGGATAACAACGCTAGGTACACCTGTGTTATGTACTGGTAACGACAATGGTACTTGTGCCCTTGTATGAGAAATGTGAAGGTGATGATGGAGGGCAAATGATAATACATTAAATGATTACTGATGGGTTAATGTTCAGATGGGATATATGATAGTATGGAAACCCCAGCACACCACTACACCTGCTACACTTTTTTGATGATTCTGTTTATTCGCAATCCAGATAAATATTAGGCAAATCATTTTATGATAATAATATTTACAGGAGTGAAAAAGGTACTCAACGGTAGCATTTCTATTTAAACAAATCGGTATGTTATATCTAGCGGTTTATGACGCTGTAGTCTTCTTGTTTCCTCACTATTGTCAGTTCAGTCTTGTGTGGTACCTGCTACACTGATAAATTATTTGCAGTATGCTGGTAGAATTTCACAGTAATGTGGTCATTCATGTGGCCGGCAAGAGCGAATTTGAAACGAGGCTTTCAAACTTGTTCAGTGCAGTTTCAATAAAACGGCCATTGCTCTTCTTTGCGAGTAACGGAGATATTTTTTGACACTCTAAACATGAACACGTACGTACATGAATTTGGTGGAAATCATAGTAAAAAGGCATTGTGTTTAATGATAACAAAATTCATTTAAAAAGCAATTTCCCGTACGTCTAATATTCGACTGGTAGTATTCATGTATAATACCCATAAATGTTCAATAACACGTGGATAATTTTCAGAGAAAGAATTTTGATGTTGTTTTTCTTATTTTTCAGTTTATCAGTTCCTACTTCCGATTTATGGTTTTAAAAATCATCTTTTTCCAAGGAATGTGTCGACCAGCATATAGACAACCGCCAAGTATCGAGATTTACGGTGCTGTCTTGCATATGTTACTTGCCTAAAATTTAAAATTAAACATCTTTGCGTTAATTCAAATGTGTTGTAACATGATTCGCAAATGGCTGGTACTTTGAGAAAGCACTAATTTGCTCGTATTATTATATACAGTTGATCGAAATTATTTTAAGTGTGCATGAATATGTTTAATAAATGTAGATTCGAGCTATTTAATTTCAGATCAGACCTCGCTCTAGTATACATATTAATTTTAGACTTGTGTATCGAATATTCTGCATGCTGGTAGATTCGATGTTACCCATAAAAACGCATGACTTACCAAAAAATATGCCGGTAATTTAGCCAGGATTCTTTTACTTACCACTAGCGTGACATGACACACTGAGGAGTTTCCGCCCTTTAAAAATTCACCGCCCACAATCGAGTTAAAAACACGCGAACGTGGGTTTAGGAAGACAGTGTACAACACCCTTAACGCTGGAGTCAACTTGTTTGAAAAATATTCATAATAAATATAATTTTTAGTTCTTATTTTTGTCATAGCGCTCTTAAAACTGTCCACGAATGCATTCAGTTGTTCGATTCAGTTATTTTATAAATATTGATGAATACAATACATTGGGTAATAACGTTGATTCACCTTTTATAAATAAACCATTAAATTACTCGAATATAAAACGCTCTGCAGCCATTGGCCCTCAGAAAGCAAGATTGAAGGTCCGATTAGATCGAGATATCTCGCCGTTTAAGATAAAGACATGTTTTAAAAATATTTTATGCGAAGATGCAAAATTTACAATAGTTTCCTGTAAAAAATTCAGGTAATGATTTGGATTAAAACAACAATAACATTTTCGTAGATATAATGATCACGTTTTTGATTTCATTAGTGATTACACCAATTAGCGTTTTAGCAGTTCCAAGGCGTGTTGGCGTTTCAATGTGTATTTATTCATTATCAAGAACCTAATAAAAATGAAATAAAGAAAAACAGAATCATCTCCTGGTACAAACATTTCATTATGCCACTCTTTTTGTTTCTTAGGAATGCCAAAAGCTAAAACGTTTGTGATGAGGTAAACCTCAGGTCTATGCAAAGGAGTGTGAACTGATCCGCATTTGTTGTGTGTCGCTGTTAAATCCAAACGACTGAATTCCCTAAATTTTTCTTAAAATCCGCGTTTCATGTGACTAATGTAAATTATCATAATAGTCGGAAGTATTCTAAGAAGAAATCCCAAAGCAATAATTGTGACAGCAGACGGATTTTTCTGATTTCTTGATTTCTGAACTGCTGCCGTTCAGAGTTCAATTTTGGCCTGTTTCTCCGAAACGTTATTTACAAAGCATATTTCATCATAATTACTCATTTCAAACTTCAACGGCATCAATAAAGATATCCATATGGTTTTATAATGGAAGAGATTCCTTTAGGATAGAACAAATTCATTTTATTATATTCCCATTTACAGGCTTTATTTCACAGAGTTCGTATTTTACGATACTGAGAAGAGACTATATTAAGAAGTGTTAAATATTTGTGAATATTTGCAAAGCGTATCATTCAGTACAGTTGATTATAAAGATACTGGAATCGTTTGCTCAAGTCTCAATGTTTATATGCATTATCGTTTAATCATATGTCTGAATGTTTTTCTTAAAACGAAGATCATACGTGTCTTCTTGGTCACCAACCGTTCAATCATCTCGGGCGCAGTAAGTCAAAAACTGTCCCTGATTTAATGAATATCTACTTTAGTTATCTAAACTTTTTTCTTATTTTTATCGTATTCTTAGAAAAAGTATTAAATGTATATGTCTATTCATGCGGAGGCTCACAGCTGCCGCGGCACCCTGTCACTCGTACTCGTGCGGTAGTCTCTCTAGATCGTGGGGAATGTGTCATACGAATGCTAAGAGAAGCACATCGCCTCTCCCTAAGGATGGGAGTTGGGACAAAATGAGTAGGGGATTGCGCATTGTATATTGTTTAAAGACTTGCTTCGGCATGCGTCGGGTATTCTGGGGGAAAACTCTTTGGAAACCATATACCAGAACAGCTGCTCTTTAGAATTTTCATCGAAGGAGCATCATCAGACCCCGACACTTAGTTGGTGTCGAAAATTCTCCAAAGTTTGCATTCCATCACATAAACTGATTGCGTTTATCTCAGAGCTAGCATTGCTGCTGTCTCTGGAGCGACTGTGATCAGAAGGTCCTAGGGTTCGACTTCTGACGGTGGCGAATTTTTGACTCTAGCTAGATAGCTAGGTAGAATGCAGTCGATTTCTGGAGAAGAATTCTAGCGGCTGCTGATCTGATCCCTAGTTTTTCGTGGTTTCTCAGACCGATAACATTCGAATGTCGGAGTAGTTCCCTAATAAAGGGATCCAACCTTCCTGTTGCATCTTCTATCCTCTCCCCTTACTCACACTTACACTTAAACACTTCACTCCCACGCATGTCGGGAGGCCAATTCTGGAGATTGGGGATGTCTCTGTGCGGTGGTGCCTCGCTGGGTGTGATATCGGGAGTGGAAACCGCTCGTAAGCCAAAATGCATATCGGCGCCGGACTTCACAATTCTGCGGGGAGAAATAGGGCCACTTCCCCTGGTAAAATATTCAATACAATAACGGGACTAATAACCACAGCAGTTGACGTGCCTGGAAACATCAATCAATAAATAGAAGTTCGAACATTCTGCTCAATAAACCTTCAGCTCCGGACGCAGCCCGTTAAACAGCAATTACGGTAAAAGTTAATATCTTTTCTTATTACAACTAATCTCCATATTTCAAAAGGAAAACAATGGCGTCTTTTAATAATCTCAAAAAGGTATGGACTACTATCAACAAATAATTGATTAATATCTAATGAATTTCATAGTTCATTTAATATGCATCGCTTACACGTTCCGAGTTAAGCTAGTAATCTAATACGATCTATTCATTTTTCACATTTCAATTATGCATTAAGGTTAAATTAATTAATTAGTTTGTACATATAATGCCAACACAAATTTAAAAAAGTTGACTTATTAAACCATTAATTCGTAGTGTTTCCACAAATCTCTTTCTTGCCGCTTTCCGAATACCATAACTACATTATCAGAACATGTAGAGTAACTTTTAATTTTATCAATTTCGCTAACGTAAAATCAGTCCCTTGTGTATCTCTATTCTTCTGTAATCGGAGAGTGATAAACAGCCGATGAATTTCGTTACCAAAGTTTGTGTCAAAGGGGCTGCTTTATTTGTCTTGACAATAAATATTTGAATTAAAATATCGCTAAGTATTCCGGATATTTTTTATGTTTAGATTAATCGATGAAAAATAATCTATTTCATTTTTTCGATTAGTCGGGTAAAATAATCAATTGTTGTAGTAACCGCGATGAAATCGCCCATCCCTAGTGGAAAGCGAGCGCGACGGATGGCGCTCGGGCGAACAGCCGGATCTCCTGTTGAGGCGTGACGTAACGTCCGGCGCGGGCGAGCGGTAGGATGGGGCCCCGACTAAAGTCGCGGGTGTGCAACAAACCTTCAAAGCTCCGTTTTATCCAATGTTCACTGTGTTTAACGAACGTTGCAAGGTTCCTATGCGTGTGCAAGCCTGATTTATCTGGTAGTCAATGTCAGAGGTCCTTTAGTTTATGTTGTTTACGTTTTCAAAGATCCTTTTGATTACTTTGTGCGAAACTTCTTTGTGCTTGAAGTTCCAGAGACACGGGATGACGTCGACTGTGGTTTTCTTGTTACACAGAATGGCAGCAGCATTTCCAGCGACGTAATATTCCCCCTCTGACGCGCGAATTCGGAAGGAATAAATGAAGGGGATAGAGCGTCGTTACAGCGAGCGCAACGAGAGAGTAGGCTCAGGGCATCATCATTCATGGTTTCTCAGATCAATACCGGTTGAATGCCGGAGCAGTACCCTAATGAACGGGCCACGGACCGCGATCTTTCTTTCCCATTCCTTGTCGTATCCTCATCCCTTACTAACACACCCTAATATCCACTACACCACCAAACATGTCGAGAGACCGGTAGGGTGCTTAGAGCTTCTCCTGGTTGGGGCGGTGCCCCGTGGGAGATACTTGATTAGGAAAAAACTCGCTAGCCGACGGAAGGTCGGTGCCGCATCTCACCATCTAGCGGGGCAAGATCACCGCCGCCTGCTGAGGAAAAACATGGACTACCCTTGCGGGAATAATGATGTTAGCAGTTGACGCGTCCAGAAATACTAATTAGTCAATCAATCAAATAAATCCAGCGAGTATTTCTGCCACATATTTGTGGCGCCCAATATCAATATTTCATGTCATTAACAAACCCAGACATTATAGATATCTGACTGAAAAATATGAACAGTATAGGACTGATTTCTAGCATTCGATTTAGATTGCCAGAGCTTACGTGGCAAGGGCAATAAAGCTCTGCCGAGGCCCAACTGTCAAGCATAAAGAAGAATGATGAAGATCTCCGACATCTTCTTCAGAATCGTACACAATATAACGTGCAGGGAAATTTACATCGCCATTGAACAATTCATTTTCCTTGAAGTACACTTCGTGTTGAAGTACACTTTATTTATTTATTTATTTATTTATTTATTTATTTATTTATTTATTTATTTATTTATTTATTTATTTATTTATTTATTTATTTATTTATTTATTTATTTATTTATTTATTTATTTATTTATTTATTTATTTATTTATTTATTTATTTATTTATTTATTTATTTATTTATTTATTTATTTATTTATTTATTTATTTATTTATTTACGTCAAAAGCAGTCAAAACTGTGTGTGATGGGGAGAAGTTAATTTGAAGTTACATTTATATCCAGAAGCAAAACATTTATGTCAGCATTTGCTCAAGGATGAGGAAAACTGGACGAAAACCTAATCAAGATGAGGGTCATTGACCCAGAAGCTGAAGCACAATACTTGTTACAGATTCTTTAGAATTATACAATCCAAATGATAAATAATACATTAAATATCATTTTTAAAATTAATATTACTCTCCTTTTAGATGTTTGGTATAGTAATTGTATAGAAAATTAATCGTAATCGCGTTAATCGTAAAACATTCGAGATGATCCATCAATTCGTTGATATGAGTGGCAACAGTAGAACGGCTTTTATCTCGCGCGAGATTTCCTTGTGTGATAAGCATACGTTTCATGTTAGACATTCGAATGTAGATAGTTCTCATTTAAAATTGGAGCCACTCGGACCATTCTATAACTCAGAGTCCCGGTGCATTCTCTAGGGCTCTGAGCCCGCGTAAAACGTCTCGCGTACAGCATTTTACGCAAAGCTACCTTCTATGCTTTGAAATATTGCATAGAAAATAGTTTCAGCTTTCATTTTGTCTAAAAATGAAAGCAGTATAACAATATTGCTCTAGTTATCACGAGATTGTTCTTCCATCACTCATTTAATGTAAACTGTACTTGGTAAATACGTTGTTTTTTGCACATGTTGAATTGCATCATTGTAAGAAAATTCTGTCTGTTGTTCCCTTGAGAGATATTAGCTTTTCAATAGTCGTAGTATATATTCTGGAGCACACCATTCTGTTTATTTCACAAGAAACTAAAAATATTATTGTTTAGTGTGTGTATGTGTGTGTATGTGTATGTGCATGTGTATGTGTATGTGTAAGTGTGTGTGTGTGTGTGAATTTTCTTAACGTTTACCCTCCACTTGTAATGTACCGGGAAACCTCCAATTTTCAACAAACTTAGAACCTACCTGTCTTGTGTGACTATTTCAAAGTACTATTGTAAAGAGAGCGAAAATCGTGCAATTAAATCAAAAGATCAATTTTCTCTAAAAGAAAATGTGGCCGCAAATTTCTATTCTTTCTTCTCATCAGTTCCCTTGTTTATTAATCGTTTCCATCATCTTACGTTGTAGTAATATCTGGCGTGCAAGAGACTTATCGGCATATGAATATAAAAATGGATAAATGCTCCGTAAAATCAAATCCACATATCGAAAATTAATTGTAGATGACTTGGAATTACGAAGGCTGAAGCGTTGGTCACGTGTAAAAGCTTGATTGTTGGTGTCGTTTCCTTAGATAGAGGAAACTTCTCATTTTGGCTCGACAGCCCGCTACAGGCCTTTGCCGAACAGCGGTGGCCCTGCCTCTCGGCCATGGGATAAGGGGTTCGTGTGGTTAGCAGGAAGACATCGCTTACTGGTCTTCTTAACTTTAGGATGGGCTTTCATATCGTCATACAGCAATAGATACTAGGACATTTGTAAGCGCGCAGTTGTAATTTGCCTCGGCCGGAAATCGAACCCGGGGTTGCGCCGTGAAAAGCGAGCAAGCTAACCAACAGACCACCCGAAAGGGTAGACAGAAGAAACTACTAGTGCTAAAACAGCACGTACTTTCACGCATATTACAGTCGTATTATCACGCAACATTACGCGAAAAGTACTCAATTTTTCGAAAATTCATTTTGACCTTATTTCAAAATCTAGCTGTAAGAAACATATTTCAAAAAGAAAAAATCTGTAACTTCATAATCGTAGTTGTTGACGTCGAAAAAAATTAAATTTTGCAATTTTCGAAAAATCAGAGATTTAAGCGAACATGAGACGTGCACCATACTCTTACATGTCCTTTACACTATCCTACAACAAAATTTAATTAAACACAAACGAGCCATTTTTTTTGAAAATGTCCAAGGAGCTTCATGAAAAGTACCCCCAAAATTAAAGTATGTTTTAATTCAAGGGGCCGCGACATCAGCCAGATGGATTGGAGAATATAAATATTAGAGAAAATAGGCTGAGCGGTTTAGCCACTAGCGTTGTTGACACACGGACAGACAAACAGGTTATACCGCCATTCGATTTTTCGGTATCAAGGATCCACAAAATATGGATTCTAGCTCCACCACGTGTTAAAGGATTTGTTTTCTAAATTTAGCAACTGGGTTTATCCACTCTTTCGCCACCAGGGCCCTGTAATAAGAGTTTTCCTACCGAAAATTCACCGTTTTTTCACCTAGCATTACCTTTCTCTCTACCGCGTAAACGGTAGCGAGAACGTAAAAGTAAATTCAGAGAGAAATGGCAGAATCAGGTTTTTGAAGATACGCAAAGAAGAGGTCTAGAAGAGAACGACTGGAATGATAGAGGGGTGTGGAGATGGAGTCGATCCCTTTCTTGGGGGGGGGGGAGCAAAGGTTGTTTCGATTACGCTGCATAAATACCACTAGGAAGCTCAAACGTCCTCATTACAATCCAGTCTATCCCCGCGCGATATTCTAAGTTTTGGAGCCCTGAAGACATTTCTGGCCGTCGATTTGCTTCAGACGAAGAGGTGCACGCCGATGTACAATCATTGTTTCATCCACCTGCAAACGTGTTTCTAAGAAGGTACTGACTATCTTGACTCACAGTGGGGGCAATTACTTTTGAAATAATAAACAGCTTACTTACTTTTTTCCCCGTCTTGTCTCGTTTTCGTTTGACTGACCCTCATAAGTTAACACAGTGAATGGTGCATAAAGCGTGCTGGGTGCGAGTGGATTTCTGTGGTGCCGTCTAATTTCAGTGTTGATCGTCGTTCCCAGCGCGAGGGTGATAAAACACGTGACGTACGGGCCATGCATTAATTAGTTTACAATGAGTTTAGAACAATGTATACGTTTTCTGTCTGCAATTATTTCCCTTTCGTGAGATTTTTTCTTCACCGTAACATACGGTCGCAATTCCACGACTTTGGACAAAGGGAAGACCCTCTGGGATGAATGCCAAGAATCGTAAGTTGGAATTGTAAGAGCTTTGTAATGGCTGAAAGTACTTCAGCCTAAGCACAAAGTCTCATGTAATGTGTTTAATATTTGGAAAAACAGTCCTTCTCAATAATAATAGTAATATTAATAACAATATAGGACAGTTGTGAAACTATATTTTTTAGCATTCACTCTTAAAATAATCCAAGAAAATTTCAATTTCTTGCTTTTCCCCAAACTAAGTTTCTAGCATAACGAGATGGCAAGCATTGAACAAATTTAAGTTAGAAGTAAAATCTTTTCTGCTGCATAACTGTTTCTATACAATTAGAGACTATACTGATTATCAAAAAGAAAAAATGTTCATTTTAACAAAACAATGATGTATATTGAATTAGTTTACATTTGTATTGCATATTTTTTTTAAAACACTTAATATGTTTGTAACAAATAATTTACTTAAGCTTCCGTGTCAATGACACCCATTTCGATCAGGCTTTTGTCCAGTTTCCCTCATCCATTGAACAAATGCTTAGATGGCCCTTTGTTTTGCTTCTGGACGTAAATGTAGCTTCGCTATTCGCACGTTTTATTGAACTCTCCTTTTGCGTGTAATCGTAAGAGTAGAAGTAAGGGCGAATTACAATTTTGTTAACAATGCAGAAAAATCATACTTGCGATCCGTTTACTGTTGCAAATAAGTCTATTTCTATAAACCGGAAACGAAAATGTCTATTTTTTCATATATTGTTAATCTCGCGATTTTTTAAAAAATATTTTTATTTATTTATTTTACACTTTTACTCATCTTTCAACGATTTATAGTTAAAATGACGAGAAGGGATTCTGGAACTCAAGAAAACGTGCGCAGATGATCTTCTCCTCCATACGCCACATACCGTTTTTACTGTTTTTTTAACTCAATAAATCTAAATCTAAACAAATAGCACAGACGAATATCTTTCCTCTAGGGGTCTTATTTAAGAATGTGTGTGGTGAATAAGTATGACACTCACAGTTTCATCTATGTCGTTGATAATTCCACAAAATATTTAATATCATTTTGTTCACCTTCTCGATTGAATCGCAAAGTTCGTGCATTTCAAGCAATTTAAGGTTTTTTGCTTTTCTTGCAAACTCTGTGTATTTCCGAAAATTGAAAAAGAATAATAACTTTTCCTAAGTATAATATTGATGATAGTTTGATAATGAAATATGTTTTTTTAACTTGTTCTTGAAATAATATATATGAAAAAATCTGAATTTTTGAAAATTGCAAATGCAATTGATCATCTTCTTTCAAGCATCAAGAGGGTGGATTTCGGACGTGGGACTGGTGATTGTGCTTTGCGTATTAACTCTAAGGGCATGTGTTCGTATCTAGGTGCAGAGAAAAAAAAGTAGAAATGACGTTTCTGGGTACTGCGTCAACTTAAAACGTATGTACGAACAACTGTTGCAAGATCGGCTCAACAGTATTGCCATTTTACATGCTTACAGCGACATGACCGACAAATCTATTTTCAAAAATGGTTAAATGGGTTTATATAAAACAAATGCAATGTTCAACATACTTTTTGCATTGCAAAACTGAATTCTGCTGAAGTTACATAAAATACTTGTGAAAACAATTTGATGACAATTTAATGATCAACATGACAATTTGAAAAATTCTGTTTTGCATGTACCTTCACGTATATTTTCAGGGGAGATGAATGGGGGGACCCCTACCCGAGTCAACTACATAGTCGGAATTAACACCGATCGCCGGCCCTGGTCCTATTAAGGGGATGATATCAAAAAAAACAAACACGAAATGCATGTAGCGATCGCATGGAAGATTCAGTGAATACAGTCTACGGTTAATATTGGAAGGTTGCTAATCCGCATTCGTTAATGTTTACATTATACAAAATGGGTGACGTCCTCTCGCATGGATCGATCTCCTTACTTTAGCCAGCGCGTTGTGGCTAATTTGCGATCGTGCGGAATGATTTCCCTAAAAATCCGCTCATCAACATTTATACAACATTATCCAAAATGTCATATCAATGTACGAATTAACCGGCTAATCCGCGAATAGCCCATATTTCGGACATAAGTTGTAACATACCGTGTACTAACTTCAGAAGCAATTGTTGGAGAATGTATTTGAATTTGAGATGTCAATAAAGCGTTTTTTTATACAATTCACAGAAGTGAAATATTCACAAAGTGTGTTTTGATTATTACTTATTCTTTTTATATACTACTACGCCACTGCAATCATAATACGAAGATATCTTGTACTTTGGTACGCCCTTAGAAGGAAACTCTGATAGTCCACAGCACTCGGACAGCAAGTCATCAACCGTAATATTGTAATATTAAATTGTATTTGAGTTTCACATCCCGTTTTTAACTAGAGCATAGCCTCAAACGTTTTGACGTAAGCTGAACGAATAATTTACCGACATCTTCGGCGTTTTGTATGTACATTTGTTTCAGAGAGAAGAGAAGACTCGCGAGACAGGTTTGTGCACGTGGACCATATTTTAAGTCTCCTTTCCGATCTAATCCTAAAATTGATTTTATGAATCAAAGAAAACAACAGTCTGATGCAGCCGACCTCTCATGATCTCCGCCAGACATGCCCGATATTCGTCCCAATTATTTCGAATGCCTCTTACGGAAACTGCTTCACTGAACTGTTCGATGCAGATATGGAATTTCTGAGCAATCGTAGAGTGTTTTAGTTCATACTTTGAAATCTTCGAGCGGGAGTTTATGCGTCCGTTTTAAAAAGTATTTCAGACCAATGAAACATTTGCTCAGCTATCCGTCAAGTTATACTGGATAACTAAACATATTGGCTGCTTTTTTGTTTTTTTAGTATCAGCGACTCTCAACAGACCCTGTTTCTGTCCCGAACGCTTTAAACGTGCACGCAGTCTACCCGGTGACGGAAACGGCGGCAATAGATTACATCGAACGTGAGGAGAGCAGTTGCTGGCTGCAGCTGCGGTGGCGGTGGTAGCGGCGGCCACACCGGCGAGCGCACGCAGCAGCGACGGCGGCGGCAGCGGCGGCGGCGGCGGCGGACGGGGGCGGCGGATTCCGGGCGCGCTGCGGTCACTGCCGCCGGGGATGCGCGGTTATTTTGAGAGGCGGCGCAGCGGAGTGGGGCGGGGAGCGGCAGCGGCGGCGCGGAGCCAAGCTCCCAGCGCCAAACGCGCGGGGCGAATCCACAGCGACACCGAGGCGATGCCGCCGCCGCCGCAGTCGCGGACTCCACCACCGCCGAGACCGACGCAGCCGCGGACGCCGGCTGACGGTTACGACTGTGGCTTGCCAAAGCCTACCAGACGCGTCCGATCGTCTGGGATGGCTCAGGACATCAACTGATGTCACTGTAGTGCCTCTGATTGGGAGGTCCCAGGGTTCGAGTCCACTCGGTGGTAGGATTTTTTACTCCACCTGCGTAGCTAAGTCGAGTTCAGCCGGTCTGGAGAAGAACTCTAACGGCCGGCTGCTCTGATCTGTAGTTTTCCATCGTTTCTCCCACCAACACCACGGGAATGCCACAGCAATATCGAATAAAACGGGCCACCGACCGCGTGCGATCTATAATTATTTCTTATCTTATCCTCAACCCTCATTTACACACTTACACAAGCACAACAGTACTACCCGAGTCCGGTCGAGAGTTTAGAGCTTGTTACGCTGGGGGGATGTACCTGGTTGGGGAAAACCTATCACGCAGACTTGTAAGTTGGCGCCGTGTCTCACTATCTAGTGGCGAAAAGATCGCCTCCACTTTCTGTGATAAAACATTCACTACACGTGCGGGAATAATCACCATAGTATTTAACGCACCCAAGTAAAACAAAATTTTCAATCAACCAATCAATCAACAGATGACGTCGCGGACGCCGGTGACTATTCCGACTGTAGGTTGTGGACTGTGGGATGTCCACCCGACGCGTTCGCGGAATAAATAAGCGTCCCGAGCGGATGACGTCATACGTTTCTACGTCTCGCTTCTCTCCGTTTGCAGATACGTGGTCCGAAACTTGAACAAGGTGGGCCAGCGCCCGTCAGAAGCAATGGCGGATCTTCACTATGAACATATTTGACGATGAGAGCACCGGTCAGAAGTTTGCTTCAATACGATTTTCACTTTCTCGCTTTACGAATTCTTTGTAAGAAAAGAAAGTTATATAATCGTGCGGCGGAAAACGACGAATTTTCGCCCCAAAAAGTATTATAGTCGGGCTCTGGTTTTCTAATTTCGACGGCACATATTGAGACTCTGCCTCTAGTATCAAAATCACGTTTTAAATGACGTAATTTAAGAACAAACCACATTCGGCCTACAACAAATGTGTAGGTTTTTAATACATGAATTTAACAATATATGAATACGAAATTACTATCTGACGTAATTACATCATCTGTCATCTGTTGCATTTATAAACGTAAAATATAACGTTATATTTATATATAAATATTTAAATAGATATTAATACGCATTTCGTCATTCGCAACAGGAAGTGGTTTTATTCATGTTATATT
The DNA here is from genome assembly GCA_038098605.1 of Gryllus longicercus. Classification (NCBI taxonomy): domain Eukaryota; kingdom Metazoa; phylum Arthropoda; class Insecta; order Orthoptera; family Gryllidae; genus Gryllus; species Gryllus longicercus. The sequence continues at coordinate 422,139 of JAZDUA010000423.1, forward strand.
TTTTTTAAACGGGGGTCAAAGATATACTTTGCAGGAACACGACAGAATGAATGCTAGATTTTCTATTATGGAAGAAGCGAATATGAACGATAGCCGGATTGTGATGGATGGTTTGGATGGATGGTTTGGGATGGATGGAACGAAGTTGATAGTGGTGTCCGAAAATTGAACTGAATAGTGATACCAAAACGTGTTTTATTTGTATATACGGAACTCTTTATTTCTTGGTCATGCTTTTAAAGTGACATAAATCCCCGTCTGTAGCCGCTGTATTCTGTTTTGTGGTACGTCTGAAACGAGAAAGAATATGTGCGTACACTTCACACTACGCATTTTTTAAATGATGACTATACTTGGTTTGAAATTTCCCATGAGAGAGTAAATACTCAACATGACTTGTTTGTCCATTTCTATTAAAGGAGATTTATCTCGTTCAACAAGAAAACAGTGTATTTAGGAATTGATTTGCAAAATGCGTAGAAGAATACGATGTATATATGTATATGTATAAGTAATTTGATGTTCAAATAGACTGAAAGGTGAAAGGATTGAGGATAAGTAGGTAAGATATTATTGAAAAGAAATGTTAATAAAAAATATTTGAAAAAATTGATTTCGTAAGTGGCCCGAAAAATTATCAACATTATATTTGATATGTTATTTGAATTTAATAGTTCGATGGTACCAAATATCATTCATTCACAGGCTATTGATTTTGTTTGTGAAATTCATGGCAATACTTATGCACGTTTGTCGACCTAAATCTATACTGTTATATCCGAGGTTGTGTAAAAGTTTGACATCTGACATTTGATTTTCTATGGAATTAAAGACGGCACAAGTGCGGGCCTGATGGCCCGACCCTAGCCAAAAATAAAGACATTATTATTATTATTATTATTATTATTATTATTATTATTATTATTATTATTATTATTATTACTATTATTATTATTGCTGTTATCGTCATAGTTATTATAGTACTTTTGAAAGAAAATTATTGTTCAGTGATGACTATCAGAAAATTATTAAACAATAAGCTACTATTTACTAAAAGTTGACTTCCCGGTGTGTTTTGTTTGTGTACGATTTTATCTTTGGGAAATGCACGCACGAAATGATTACTCTGTTTAATGGGCTCAGTTATATCTCGTAGATTAAAAATTCGGGTACCAAATAATACGTACTGGAAACCTGAGCAAATGATGTCATCTGGTTTTGAAAGTGTTCTTTTCGGTCGTAATTTAACAAAACTAATTACATTCATGTCTCTTTCCCTAGACTTGTGTTCTTTAAATTACGTTAAATTACCAAGTCCAACGAGTATAATGCGTGACTTGCTGTTTTGCCCTGAAAGCGACTTAGCGTATTAATTGAGAAAACATTAATATACCTATTACTGAAATGCGTGTATCATTTTTTATTTGATACTCGAAGCCGGATATGTAGGTCTTTTGTGATGTTCTTTTTTTAATTTATATTTTATTACATACTTTTCTGATACAGCGTACATTGCCACTTTATAGAATCATTTGGATATTGAAAAGAAATGTTAATAAAAAATATTTGAAAAAATTGATTTCGTAAGTGGCCCGAAAAAACATACATACATACATAATGAACAGTAAAAAAATGAGGAGGATGACCCCACTGGGTTCCTCAATGGAAAGAAAATCAGGGTGAGGTGTTTAGGAGCTTGTGGTTTGTGAAATGAGTGCGGTAACCGGGCTTATGATGTGATGTGATGTGATGTGATGTTCTCTTGACGTCTTTGATGATGCTTCAAACATCAATGTGAAAGAAACGATAGTGTCAGAGTATGCTAGTATAATTGCATCTCACGGATATCGAAATCAGTGGATACGGGAGATAAGTCTACGGTCTGGCACTTTCTTGGGCGTACAGGTGCGTTATCACCGTCACTCAGATAATAAATTAAGTATCGTTGAAAAATGTCTGCCTCACTGATAACAATCTGGATTGTACTGAATAGAAATGTATGGAGAAATATTTTAAATAAAGATTCTGAATCTTTTGCGTAACGTGTTTAACATTTTTCTGTCAGCCTCAAAAGCTCTTTGACACAAAGGACTTTTTGCTGAAAGGACACCCTTTTTGTGCTGGAGATGAACTATTTTTAGCTGACAAACGAGAGACCACTTCCCGAAAATGGAGTCTTCCGTCATGTACAATGACTATTGTGCGCCGACTCCTTTGTGTTTTTTTTCTCGCGGGGCGCATCCGGTTGGGCTGTGAGCGCCCACGATACACGACCAGTGCCGTCATTTCCTTTGCCCACTCCGTAATCAACGAGCTGCCTTTTCTGTTCTCTCTACTGCCGCTGGCGACAATATTAACACCTGTGATGTAGTGCTCGCTCTCGATACTACTGCTTCCGTTGTCGACCGCCACTCTCGCCATCTCTACCCTACTCATCTTCTTCGCCCTCCCATATTTCCTTACAAGTCACCTCTGTTCTAGTGATTCTAATGAGACCGTTAGTCACTAATTGTTTCCGGTTTCCTCAGTTAAAAGTTCCTTCTTTAAAAAACTTTGAGCCTCCGCCACGATGGACTTGCAGTATTCCAGAAATTATCTCCGACCGATAAAAGTTTGTCTTATCAATGTTCTTGTATCGTTTCCTGACTGATCACCTCACATTGTAACCTATAAATGATCTTTGAAGTATGTATGATACGTATATGTACATACTACAAAATATTCAGGTCTATTTTCACTACCTTTAGTTTGTAGCACGAGAGTTTTCAAACCAGAAATAAATGAGATAAACTGCTTTTTATTTCGCTTCTCTCTCACAGTTTTCTCCGCTCAATAGAGTGTCCTGCATCTGTCGTGCAGTCACCTCTCGCTCACCATTCGCTCACCCGCTGCTTTCCTCGCGCTCACTCCCGGCAATTTGATCAACATCCAGTTAGAGTCCAGTATCAAATAAGACAATGGTTTACAAATAAGACAACGGCCGCTCACCGCTCAGTATACGCTCACCCAACGCTCACCACTCAACCGCTGTTCAAACATTCATCACCCACGACTTACTCCCGCCTCCCTCCCGTCGATTACCCATCACTCACCTTCCGCTCACCTACCGATAACCCATAGCTCAACCATAGCTCACCCATCGCTCACCCACTGCTCACCCACTGCTCAGCTGCCTCTCTCCCTTCGCACACCCGCCTTCACCGTGCATTGATCCGCTGTCTTCCATACGCTCACCCGCCGCTCACCATCCGCTCACCCGCTGCTTACCTCGCGCTCACTCCCGGCAATTTGATCAACATCCAGTTAGAGTCCAGTATCAAATAAGACAATGGTTTACATTTGTATTGTAGATTTCAGCACTTATTTGCTGAGAAAGTTCTCATCAGTGAGCAGAATTGCAGGATCATTTGTTATCTTACGTTCCTAACGATTGAATGTTTTTTACAGAATTTAAAATTACTTTTTTATTGAAAAATGAATTATCACAATTTACGAAAACGGGTAGCTCCAGCCAAGTAGATTTTTCAACTGTTATACGTTATACAGATAAGGATTATTTTATACCTATATGGATACAATCAGGCCCAAGAAGCCTATAAAATGATTTATTGTTTGTAATGTGATGCAGAGTTATTAATTATTTAATTAAAAATTTATTACTTATGTAATTAAATGTTACAGTAAAATGCCAGTTATTATTCAATTAATAGCTCTCATTTAACCTTCTAACTATGTTAGTTTACTATTCGAAAACGATATGCCCTCGACGATTAGTAACGGAAGAACAGTTCTCTTTGTGTACGATACGAATATTCTTTGCAATAAAGAAACCAGAAATAGTACTACATCAGATATTGCAAATTGGTGTCGTAATAAAAAATTAATAGTAAATGAAAAGAAAACTGTTTCAATGCAGTTTTCTATTTCAAATAAACAGCTCGACACCACTGAAAATGACAGGCGTGCCATTGACTGATGTTAAGGTAACAACATTTTTAGGTATTTTGGTATTGTGGTGAGTTTTCATTGGCATTTCCAATGAAATAATTATGAGTCGTCATTGTTGTTGTCACATTGTTGGCAATGACGACTTATATATTTATAACTTACTTATTTTTAGGTCTTTCAATTCAGTCGAATCTTAAATGGAACGTCCATTTAAATGAATTTAACACTAAATTAAGTTCTTTATGCTACGCTTTCAGAATTCTATCAAATTCGGTAGTTTTCTGTTTTTTTTTTTTCGATCAACGCCGGCGAATGACAGGACAATATCCTCACAAACAAATTTACATGCACTGCATTACCACACCTATGTCGGGAGACATTACCTGTGTCGGAGACAATTCAAGAGCGTAGAGCTTGTCTCGCCTGGAGCGGCGGTGTCTCCTTGGTTGGAGACACCTAGAATACCCCGCTAGCCGACGTATAGGTCGGCGCCAGGTCTCACCATCCAGCGGGAAAAGATCACTGACATCTCTGGAGAGGAAAAAACATGCCATACACTTACGGGACTAATGACTTTAGCAGTTGACGCGCTCAGAATCTGGAAATAACCAAGCAAGCAAGCAAAACTAATCATATAAATTTGTCTGGCAATCATATAAGGGAGTGAATAGACCACTGCCAGTGGGAAACGATAGGTGCTACATAGCCATCTCAAACGAACAGACTTCCGCAGACGCAGAATGAAAATTGTAAGAAAAAATGGCGGTGAGAATCGGGGGAAGGCGATTGGAAGGCAGGGAGGGGCGAGGAGGGAAACGTGGGGGCAAGGGAAGAAACAGAGTGTATGAGAGAGGGGAACAATTTTATGAAAAAAATAAAGACTTTGGAAATAAGGAAAAGAGCGTATAAAATGTGTTGTTAAGTTTCATTATATTGACTGTTTCTACGTTTTATGAGAACATTATCGCACGCTGTGGTAAAAAGTTTGAATTGAACATTGGTTCGGCACATTGGTCACGGATTCGAATCCGACCTCCAGCATGTTTGCTAGAGTGTTGTGACATGGCCAGGCTCTCTCAGCCGCCATGGACCACCCTACAACCTTCTTTCCATTCCCAGTCGGCTGGAATCGCGCAGGGGCTTGCGGTAAATGCGGCGAAGTAAGCGTAACATCCCTGTGGGTTTTAATCCCGCGTTAGGCATGGATGTGTTCCGAAAATTGCGTCTTGTGTGTTGTGGTATGTTTAGCATTCCTAGAAGCCAATGTGTCATCTTTTAATTGGATCATCATGTATAAGATCATTTGTGCGAGGTACGTGTTTACGAGGTATGGGGTCAGGGCCACCGTTATGGTCTCTCTCCTTTTATTTTATTCAGCACTAAGTGCGATGGGTTCGCGAGCTTCGCTTGTTTAACTGTATGTGTGCAATGACCGATATGACCGAGCCACATCTGTTCAACGGATAGGCAGGCTGGTAGGTACCACCATAGGTACCGTGAAGTAATAAATCTCATTCGAGGCGAAGGATGGCTGTACACACCTAATAGAATGCATACTTATGAAGTAAAGTTTTCTCTGGACATATTATTGATTCTCCTGAATAATTCGTTGGTGCGGGCACGTCTCAAGTAAATGACATGGCCACATTTATTTCGCGAGAGCGCCCCTTGTTTGATGCTCTCATTCTTGTTTGATGCCTTATCGAGAATAGGATATGTGTGTATAGATTTGCGATCGATCGTGCATCCCTTAGCAAGTCTGCTCTGAGAAGTTGCCCGCGCGCTGTGCACGGGTAGGGGCGGATACGAGATCCCCACTCCCGCTCTCGGATCACCTCTGCGGTTCATCAAATCCCAGGCTACAGCTCGTTAGCTTCTGATCGGAGACGCCGCGTCGGTGGTGGCGGCGGCGGAGGGCGCCTAGCGTCTGCGCGTGCCACCTGCGAGGGCGGAGAGGGCGAGGGGGCTGCGGAGGCGGCGGCGCTCGCACATGCGCGCCGCGGGCGGCGGCGGCGGCGGCGGCAGGAAGTACGGGGTCGGTACGGCCCGGGTTTGGTGCGAAGCGGCCGTTTGGCTTTCCGGCGCCTTGGTACCCCGCGCTGTGCGCCCCCTCCCTCCCTCTCTCCCTGCTTGCCTCCCCCGTCCTCCCTCCGACGGCCTGACGCGCTTCTGTCATCCACCACACCCGCGCACCGTCCCCGCTGGCCCTGGCGCCTGCTGCGCCCTGCCGTCCCCTCCTCTCCCGCATCTATTGATCAGTGAAGGCACGCGTTCCACAGGGCCGCCAACTTTCGCGTGGTCACAGCGAAGCCCTTCAGCCGCCCAGCGCCCGATCCCCGTGCCCTGCCCCCCCCCCTCTTTCGAGGGGGGGGAGGGGCTGCGGGTTGCGTCAGACGCGGTGCGAGCGACGATAAAGTCCAGTCATTTCCCAATTCAGTCCCTGCACAGGAGCCCAAATGGGCTAAACTCAATCGTAAATAATGTGACAAATGTGTTATTGAGTTGTTTACTGAAACCATCACGTGTAACGCGTTATGGCTGACCAGTGAATAAATACATTTTTCTAAAACGTCCTTGCCTTGTCAACGCAATATCCGGTAACAAAAATGAATTTCATTTGAATATAAGAAATGGAAAATGTAATGAACGTTCCGTCAATCTTAGGTAATAATAAAAATAGTCACAATTCGAGGATATCTCCGAAATTTCCCATTGGCCACCATGTTTATTTGCGCAAAATATTTCTAAATGTACGAAAAAATCTCGGTTGTCTTTTTGACGAGCATGCTAGTGAATGAATGTAAGAAAAAATGTATTTGGACGTCAAACAAATGAAATAATGTTATGTAAGAAATGTAGGAAATATGATATCGTTAAATAATAATTAAATTAAACAATGATATCATTGCAACAAATGTTAAATAATATTTCCTACAATCGTAGACCAGTTCTTAAACTATACAGCAATTGTTTACAATCTGTTAAGTTTTAAAATTATGTATAATATTCTAGTATTGTTTATAGGGACTACTATGATGGCTTGTGGACGTTACACTACGTTAACATTGTAATTAGTTTTTCCTAAAAAGCACAGATCATCTATTATGAACCATGTTCTAATGTCCTTGTCCTTGTCAAGTGTCAAATATTGATTTAGGCACCTTTAGATTTATTTGTAGTATTTTAGTTAAAGAATCAAAGTTCGACATGTGATACTATGATAATTTTCAGTAAACTCTCTAGATAATTATTTAAATATTCGCTCTTGTGCAGGTTAAGCAAAACATTTTCGGACATCCTCAAGATATTATTAGAAAGGATCCATTCTAAGGAGAGGATCGTCACAATTACACGAACAAGGACGTCATAAAACAAGGCCTCCGTGTGGTATTAAAGTATTTCCTCGTTACTTAGAATCCACGGCCTCATGATCCAAGATGAGCATTCCCGCACCGGGAAAATAAATGAAGACCATGTGTGAAGCATAAGCAAACGCACGTTTCCGGTAAAGGCACGAATATATAGCGTGTAATACTTGGAGTCATGAATAAAAAATACTAATAGCTATGGTAGTATTTTGTCGTCGCCATTTTTTATTTTATTTTATAAAAATATTGGAAGAGGTTAATCTACACTAATAACTGTTTCTAAAGGAATGATCTTACATCTTTTATTTTTAATTTAAAAAATGTTTCAAACCCACGAATTAAAATTCACTGCTAACACCTACCACATTAATCCTAAAAACGCTACGATACGAAGTAGCAGCAAAAGGAACATTGTGATATTCGATAAGTAGGCTGAAGACATTATAGTCCGGTAGTAAAAATGGCCAACCTGTGACTGAGCCATTATCAACACAAGCTGAAAATATGGCACAGTTGCTAGATTTTGGTAAATCTATTTTCAAAATGTGTGTCAGTAAAAACTTGTATTAGTTCCCCGCTATCGATCTTGATTTAGGCTCTTTTTTTAACACTTTTAAGACAATTTCCCAAACCTTATTAGGGGCATAAGGCATTTTACATTTTTTATATTAACTTTTTCTTAATCTACTTTACTTACATACTTTCTTAATCTACCAATACTTACAATAAAATATTTGTCACATCAGTGTGAGAATGCGAATGGATATGAACAAGTCTAATTATAATTTTATGAGAGCTTTCATTTCTCCATTTTTTTTCTTAGCCGTCAGTCGACCATTTTTCGCAATAGGACTTTTCACATTTTGGGTCCAGGACAAGCCACTTTATAAACATTTTATTTTGCGTATATATGAAAGGATTGCAGGTACAATTTTCTTCCTGTTACGAAATGATTTTTTCTGGTTTCGTGCACTGATACTCACCAGCTAGCGTTTATGTGTTTTCATTCATATAAATTCATTCTGTAAATAAATGTTAAGAAATACTTCTTCACGTGTGATCATTCAACTTGTATACTATAACTTTATAGATAAGCCTTATTTTGTATTTGTTTTTCGTCTTAAAATTTGATAGTTAAAAAAATATAAATGGGTAGTTACAACGATCTCAACGACAGAATAAAACAGGATTGGAGCATTTAGAATTCACGCAGCACAAAAATTTACAACTTGTGCTCGTCCAAAATAAATGCATCATGTAAAATGAATGTAATTGTAGCTGTAGTAACACCGATATCTTGATTCTCGCAACCCCATGCAAAGAGACTGAATGCTTTGCGTGTTTGACTTTTCCAGTTCTCACGTGACAGCCGCGTATGCACAGTTCGATATTAACAAGAACCCAGCGAATATGACGTCTGGACCATTTGTGTTCTTACATTGCGTTGAGAAGCAGTAATACTCAGAGTATGTGTTTGGAAACATTATTAAAGGAAATTGTTGTAAAGCAAACGTATAAATACTAATAACATAAGTCCGTACTAGCTTTTAGGGATATTGAATCCGAGCAAGAAACATGCTTGAATTCCTTCTGTGGTTTGAGTATTTCGTGTTTCCGAGGACGTCAAGTACTTTGCCCATTAGTGCCATGATAGTAGAAAATGATAGCTAAGAGGCGGCGGTATTCCGCCAATAAATACTTGGCTGTTAACCCCAATAATTAAGCTACAAACCAAAATATATTCCACATTCATAAAGATAGTAATTTGGATGTTACACAGTAGTTTGTGCTTAATGGCAAAACATTTATACACTTCACAAACCGTAAAGCTTCTACAACGTGTAAATCATGGCCGTCTGCAACAACAAAGTTAGATTGATGAAATGCATGACGGTACACTGTTTCGTGTGCTTTTCGCCAAAGAGCAGCGCCTTTGATGCCAGATCATGTGGCATTCTACATTGGTGCCCGTAATCCACGTTTAAACCCCTTCCTCTATTAATTTTTCCTACCGATTTTAAAAAGACTTTCACACTTTCAGGAAGGGTGCTGCAGCTTACAGCAGTTGCACGTAAATTCACCCTGTCCCTAATGAATCGATTTGTAAAATAATATTTTAATTTTTCATTTAGCTGAGTACGCGTTTCAACTTTGTACTTATGGTCATTTATTCCTATTCACCTAGGACTATCTAACCTTTTCTTCATCTCTGCTCACGCTGATGCCCCTCGACCTGCTTTAAAGAAGCAACATAGTCTAACCATCTTCCTACATATAGACAGTGGTTATAACCTTTTGCATTTAAAGATTCGTTATAAGTTTATTGATAAATTTAATTTTTTTTTAAATAAATTTTTGTTGGCCTAATTTATACGTTTTCCAACAAGCCGACGCGTATTCAAAAATTGACTTGGGCAGTGAAATGAACGCCAACCTCCTATCCCTGTTTCCGTTCTTCTTTAACCAGCGAAGTGAGGAGATCCTCATGCCTTACTCGCCTTATAATGTTTTGATCATCCCATAATAAATCTAGAGTATTTGCAACTGGATACTTCGGGAAAGATGATGATATTCATTGAGTAACAGATGGTTCTTATTTGAGGAAGGGAAGATCGCACGCGTTCTATAGCCTGTTTGTTAAGGTACTGCTGCTGCTGAGGTATTATTCTGGTATAGTTTCAAGAAACAACGGAAAAGTGCTGACGGAACGATCGGCAGTTAGAGTTCTCCTCCAAACATCTGAATTCGACCTATCTCTATAGCTAGTGCCGATAATCTCCCACCGTTGGATTTAAAACCTTGGTATCTCCCGATCAGAAACGCTGCATCGGCAAATTATGGTCTCATTAAGCCATCTTACCCAAAACCTGCCTTGGAGGATGTTAGTGTATCCAGTATATTCTAGGCAATGTTCTAAAAGGATGTTGACTTTCACAGATTATTACAAACAGAAAAACAATTCGCGAAAATCATTGATCTAGTCTTGTTTAAAAGTTGCCTATATGTGAAGCAAAAGTACGCCAAAATTACTCATATTTTCGAAAAATTGTACACGAACTTATTTTAAGATCACTCATTGAACAACAGATTTCATTACGGAAAAATCTCTCCCTTTAATACTGTAGTTGTGGGAAGACGCCGAGGTAATAGGAACTTCGCATTTTTCGAAAATTCAGAAATTTCAACGAAAATGAAACCTGCGACATTTTAAAGCGTTTTCTAGGCTCTCAGACGGCAAAGTTTTAAAACATTAGAGCCATTTTTGAGAATTGTTTAAAATGTAGAGGCTTGATGTAAGGTACCCCTAAAACTCGAAATAACCGTATCAAAGTGACAGGTCCTTGAATTCGTTTGTATTGATCGTGGAATTTTGGAGAAACTCATCTGAATAGTTTAGGCCACAGACGGACGTTTTGCTGTCAATCAATATTTCGGTATCAAGGACCCACTAAACATGTTGAAAAAGTAATTTATATATTTAGAAAAAAGTAATTTACTACATAAAAGAATGAGATTTACCAGTTTTTCACTTCCAGGGCCCGACATCATGAGTTTTCCAAAAAATTACTAATTTTCGCTGCAGCATTCCTATTCTTTCTAATTACTACGAAAGTAAGTATTAAGACGTAAAAATGTTTCTAAAAATGTTACTGCTGATTACAAGTGCAGCGTTAATAACGTCAGTTTTGATTGTCAGAATTGAATACTTTTGTAACATCTTCCACCGGGAGAACCTTCCGATATAACATAACCTTTAGGTCCCTAACAGTGAAAACTGAAGTAAAAGTAATAGCATACTCTCTGGAAATCAAAATACAAGTGAAGAGATTATTTCAGATCTTTGAGCTGTAACTGTGAACACACGAGTGTCCGCGACAATGGGACTGATAATTTGTAGGTTATTTCTGAAGAAAAATTGTTTAATTTAAAAATTCAGTATTAATAAAGATTGTTCATATGTAGCACAATTACAGTACCGGTGTATCATCAACTGTTGCTAATTACTTAGTATGTAATAATTATTTGTTACCAGTAATGATACTTGTACATGGAACACCACGATCTCATGTCTATGCGTTATACGCATAAAATTGTCGACCTAAAACGGTGTATGGGTTTTGCCATGTTTCCAAATTATCCTCGGAGTCAATAGCTTTAGAAACTTTTAGTGTACTAACAATATAGATATATTAAATATCTGCGAAAAGCTGACCGTAATATACAAAAAATTCCAAATGTGTTCACAAAATTATTTCCTTGTGGGTTTTGTTCATCAATTTTGACGACTCGTAGCCTTTAATATTAGTCTCGAGACAAATTTTATTCCATAATATAGCTATTACGCACGTATTATTATTATTATTATTATTATTATTATTATTATTATTATTATTATTATTATTATTATTGTCATCATCATCAATTATTATCATTATTATTAAAGAAGTATGATTTTTTTCGCAAATGGAAAAATGACTGTTGTATTCTAAATGTATCAAATGAGTGAAGTGAGATCATTGCATTGTTTGTCAATAAATCAGTCTAAACATTTAGGACATCCAATATTTGTTAATAGTAAATGGAATAATGTAAGGTAGGTTTACCAAATCCGTGCTTTGCAATGCACTTTCTTTTCTACTTAAAGTAATAAAGTTAGATGCTAGTAGCTATTTCACTGTGTACCAGAATGGAACACCGTAACGACAGGCTTGTGTTAATGAAAGCTGTTAATGAAAAGTGAAGTATGTAATTGCTTCTTACTTTTGCAGTCATTCGTAAGTAATTTATCGTGGTTTATGTATTTTTAAAAAGCAGCATTATTTGTTTAGAAAGGCATGTAACTTGTTTCAAAATAACTAGTGGCGCGCGAAAGAATGCTGAGCGACAACAATGACAGTCCTTAAACGGTGGACGCCTTTTTGTAACATTCAGTCGTCTTTCATCTTCCTTCATTAAGAATTTCTTTCGCAACCATTTTCTTCAGAGACGTCAAACGACGAAAAAGGACTCCTTTCTAAGGAACCCTTAAAAAATGACAAACTAGATATGTAAGTATGAAAACGAGGGTGGAACATCCTTTGTTATCATTGTGCTTTGTAAAAAAGGTGGTAGAAATAGCTCATAAAAGAAGCGCACGTAAACAGAGTTTCCATAGTAAGCACCTCCCACATGAATAACCCTGTCTTGCTTAAACAGAACATAATGTCTCGCATCATTTGTAACAGCTCCCCAATAATGTAATGCTATCTGGACTTGAAAAAAGCGTTTACAAGCAGCGGCATTTTTTTCCACTCTGAGACACGAACTCAGGTTACTAGTTTTTTACGCCATTCACGATACCCCTTCACTACTAACCTCGCGGATAACTCAGCCTTCCATATTATACCGTAATTGAACAATTGCATATGCAAATTTGAAAAAAATCGGAGATTTTTATTCACATTATTTCAAGTTTTAAAGAAGAAATTTCATTAAGAGAAAAATTGTATCTTCAATATTGTAGTTGTAGAAAGTTGATAAAAAATTTCTAATTATTGCCATTTTCGAAAATAGAGTTCCTGCACCATTTTTGCAAGCTTATTTTACTCCATTCAAGAAACAAATTGTTAATTTTTGCGTGAATATTTTATTTGCCCTCACTTCAAGCAAAACATATGTCAGAGCTACATACATTTTCAAAACATTGTACTGACCTCATTTCAAGAATTATTTGTTTTAGAACATATCATTATGGAAAAATTCTTTATCATCAATATGGTACTTTTGCGATTTCAAACTTCTGCAAATTTTGAAACTACAGAGTGTTCGCCATAAATGGGATCTACAGCATAGTTATTAGTGTACTTTCCTTTATTAACAAAACACAAAAAGTTTGAGCCTCTTATGACAAAATCTTCTATTTAAAATTACCCATATTTCTCGCAAAAATACGCAAAAAATATTCATATTTGGAAAAGTTGTACCTGATCTGATTTGAATATTTGTGTTTGAAGAAAAGGTTTTAATTTTCTCAGTATTCTTATAGTAAGATGCCGAAACATTATGCAATTTTCGAAAATTCACAGATTCTACAAAAATGAGATCTGCCTCATTTCTTGAGTTGTTTTTACTCAATTTACTTCGAGGATAACATCTAATTCAAGATTTTGGAGCCATTTTTGAAAAAATTTTGAAAATGTTGTTAAGGCTTCGTGTGAAGTAACCTCAAAATAAAAAAGACACGTTTCTAATTCGCAGAAACTCAGTTCGGCCAAATCGATCGGGGAATGTCAATTTTGGATAAAATCGTTTGAACGTGCATTCTCTAGTGTTGACTACTCAACTTCGATATTGTTAAATAGTTATTTAGATATAAGAACTTTCTTGATACATCAGTCTCATTTGCGATTAAACAAAACGTCTTACGAACAATCGACAATCGAACCTTCTAGAAGTTCGTTCCATACAGAGTTGTTGCAGGAGTTTTCGTGCTCTTTACGTAAGTGAGCTATACTTGCAGTAATAAAAGCTTTTTCTCTTTGTTTCCTTGTTCTTGTCTTCCCTATTTTGTAAATAATGTTAATATGAATACTGGATAAACACGAAGTGTTCAAATGTGTTCCGAAATAGTGTGGGATGCCAGATTTCGATCTGAATGGTATTATTTATTCATTCATTTACATTCATTTGGAAATACTGTTCACATTCGACACCAATAACTGTTAACAGAGTAATACATTTTTCTAATGATAACTAGATGCTTCTTCTATGTTCTGAAGAGAATTCGAAGTCAGGGAATGGAAACGTGAAATTAAATTGATGTTATTATTTTATCTTTCATTGTATAAATTTCATTGTATAAAAAATAAATTTTTTGGCATAATTAATTTAGTACTTCATTATCAAACGATAATAGTTTGTGCCCAATATTGGATTAACATTGGATAACAGGTAGTTGTGAAGGTAACAGCCGTAGCATAATGGTGTCTCAAGTGTAATACATTTATTTGATTATTCTTTGAGAATCTAATGTCAAAATTTACAAAACTGGAATCAATTTCGTATTAAGAATTATTAGAACCGAAGTGTTCTAATAATTCAGGATGTTTTATTAACTACTATCATCATCAGTGCTGCAACACGCCACAACATCATTTGTCGCAGTGTGGTTAGTCACAGTGTATTTTCGTAAAAATTTCGTACATCTGAAATTTTGCGAAGTGGATAAAATGTTGTTCGACAATCGTATCGTAACATCTCGTTACAATACTCGATTGTCTACGTCATAAATAATATTATCTATTACGAATATATTTATCGCTAATTCGAATTGTATGGAATGGCTGAAGTAGTTGGAATGCGTAAGCTTCCTTTGTGCCTCCGCTAAGGGCCGCCACCGTCTGCGTCTTCGCGCGCCTGTCGCCGCCCCGACTCTCAAGTGGCGTCGGCCGCCGGCCGCGTCGCCGCGCCACCTCTCCGCACCGCATCTCCGCCGCGGCCACTTCTCTCGCCTCGCTCCGCTCCGCGCCGCGCCGCGCCGTGCCGTGCCGTGCCGTGCCGCGCCGCGCCGCGCCGCGCCGCGCCGCGCCGCGCCGCGCCGCGCCGCGCCGCGCCGCGCCGCGCCGCTCCGCGCCGCTCCGCGCCGAGCTCCGCGTGTGCGCGCGCGCGCGCGAAGGTACCTAACATCCGCGGCTGCGGCCGCGTGCGAGTTACATAAAACTCTCTTGCAGTGTGCGCTTGTCTCATACCGGTTTGGCAAGTCCGGTGGAACCGCGGCGGCGGCTGCGGCGGCGGCGCGGTGGTGGCGACGGTGGCAAGCTCGCATCCACTTTCTAAGACTACAGCCGTGCAGGCCCGTCAGGTGACCGCCTCTGTGGTGCGGCCGCCGCCGCCGCCGCCTCCGCCTCCGTCTCTTCTGGCTACCGGCTGCAATAGATCAGTAGCGACGCCGTTGGCTCTGCAGGTTTGATGTTCGAGTCCCAACGGTGGTGGTTTTTCGACACGAGCTACTAAGCTAGGACGAATTAAACAGCTATCTGGGAACGGTGCCGGCTGTACTGATCTATAATTTGTCGAGGTTTCTCCGAAAAATACCAGGCGAATGCCGGAGCTAAACCCTAACATATGGGCAACAAACTGCGCAAGATCTTTCCTTTCCCATCCTTGTCTCTTCCTCTCCCTACTTACACATACTCACACAATTACATACACTACAATATAGCACATGACCAATCGGGAGTTTACTGCTGGTCTCTGCTGAGGCGGTGCCTAGCTGCGGAGATCCCTGGAGAGAGAAACCTGCAAGCGAGCGTGTAGGTTGGCGCAGTATCTCACATTCCAGCGGGAGAGGAACTCGGCAACCTCCCGGGTTATAACAAGCACTACAATACAATACTACTCGTGAAATTAGTTGATAATTCCGGAGACATTTAGTAGTCAGTCACTCCTGCAGTTATATTTTAGCCACGTCCTGTTGCCGTCACAGAGACCGCCGCTCCTGGTCCCCAGCCTAATGTTGCCTTGGAGTAGCTACTCCCCCTCCCTTACTCTCGTCCGTTCGAGTCGGCACATTTCGGTTCGGAAGCGTGTGTCTTGCCAGAGGAGATGGAAGGGATGACTTGTCGGGTGAGCTGACAAGGTGAATAAGTGATGGTAACCAGAACCGGTTTTGCTGGGCTGCAGGTTACAGCGCGGGTTTAACTGTTGATGCTCCCATTTGACGCGTATCAATGACACTCACAAAGTAATAAGTAGGATTGTACCGCGAGACAAAAACGACTTGTCTACTAAAAAAATGAATCGTAGCTAAAGTGTAGGTTTTGTTCATAGGATTGTGCAAACGAATAATGTTTGAAATATTAAGTTTTTCGGCCTAAAAAACTGTCAATGAAACGCAGTATGGTTTGTCATATTCCATTGAAATTGTTTGCCATTCCGAAGAAACAAGAATGATCTGAAATATTCGTATTTTTAATTAAATTTGCAGCTCATAGTCACAGCTCGGCCACAATTATATGTCAAAATATGTGCACATTCTGTTACTCTTTTCACCATATAGTTAAGACATGTATAAAATTATAAATAGTTTTGCAATCAAAACATTCGAATTCGTATTCACGTTTTCATCACCGCGAAAATGTTAATTAATTTCCATCGTAACCGGGCCCACCGGTTGCTCGCACTCAACCCAGTTCCAGTATTCTGGAGAGCATTGCCAAATTGTACGCCCGTTATGAATGACAGAGCGACCGCACCACCCAGACGTTAGTCCGTCTTTGGAAAGAAAAGGAGGCAATGGTCAGTCGGAAGAGTGTGAGGAGAGATGTGAGACTTTGCGGATATGTTGTAGGTAATTAGCTGCTTGGCTGTTCCGGATACGTCGCATACTAGGCACAGGTGCCACCATGGTTCACTGGTATTGCTGAAAAAGCTCAGCTATTTTGGCAGAAAACCCCGTTTTCTGGATCCTTGATATAGAAAAGAAGTTTTTCTTTTTGCTGTACTTAGTGAAGTCGAAATACGCGTTTGCGTGTTCTTGATAAAAGGTGTTTTTTTCTCAAAACGATTGTCCCTGAATAACACTACCGCTTAACCCGTACATAAGATTTTCACCGAAATGAATAATCCATGATCGATTTCCTTGGTGATGCGATCCCTCGAATTTGAAATAAATCTTTGAATATTTGAAGGTATTTTACATAATTCTACAACGACACCTTCAGAATCTTCTCAAAAATAGATCCATTTCTTCTTTACGTTTTACACATACTTATAACAATGGCGCAAATAAGATTTTCAGTAAAATCTCTGAATTTTGGAAAATCGCAAAAATTCAACATTTATCAACATCTTCCTACAATATTTAAGGAATTTTTTTTTCAAAATTGGTTTTTGAAATTATGAGAAGTTCAAAAATTATGTAAACATAATTTTCTCGAACAAGGTTCAACTTGTTTCTTTAAACGTTTTGCTAGAATTGAGCAGTTTTTTTAGTGGTTTTTCATTAAAACCTCTGGGAATTCGAAAATTTGAAAAGTTCATAATGTATTCGAACCAATCTTACACGTTCATTATTGAACCTAGAGATTTCATTCTTTCATTTTCCTTTTTCTTTTCCTTTTATTCTTCTTCTCTTCATATATTTTATCTTTTTTACCATGGGGGTCTGTCATGAATTATTTGTTGTGGAATACTCATCCTATTTAGCTTTGGGGACCATTGGGTTTTGTATTCTTTTACTTTATTTATTAATTGAAGTACTTAATAAATTAATTAGTACAAAATAAAAGTAAGTCTTCTTTTATTTTGTCTAATATAGTGCAGCCTTTGACTTGTCTCAGGAACCTCAACTCTTGCGTCTGAATTACATTTTTCTTTTTCATGGTCCACGTCTCACCGCCGTAAGAAGTATTGGAATAGCCATTGCTTTCTAAAATTAATGTTGTGTTCCCATCTTTATTTTTCGGGCATTTTATTATTGTACCTCATATAATTTGCAATCTTTGAGATTTATTACTCACATTGAATATCAGAACGTAGATATTTCAAATGGGTAACCGGTTCTTTAATTTCATTATTACTATTTTACTTGTTAGAGAATGCTCGACTCTAAACCCCATTACTTTGGTTTTCTGATTTGAGATTCTCAAATTATACCAATTACATATGCTATGTATTTTATATAGCTAATGATCGTCACTTTCCTGGATAATAATTTGATCGTCTGCAAATAATAATTATATGGTTAAAGTGGTTTCGGTGATAATGTCGATGCCATCTGTAATGTACTGTTTGAGAAAGTCGCGTCATCTATAAAAAAATATTAAATAAGCTCGGTTAGTCTACGTCCTTGTTAATTATAACTCTATAATTAATAGTGTTAGGCAAGTTTGTGTTCAAAATTATTTTGAATTCCTCAAATAAATTTCCATTTAAATCCAATGCGTTTGTAATTTTGTGATATAAGGATTTTATTACTTGAATTAATTTTTTTATTTTAGATATTTAGATTTATTTAGTAAAAAAACAAAAAAAAAAACAGAAAAAACTGTATGTGACGTATGGGGGAGAAGATTATCTGCGCACATTTTCATGAGTTCAAGAATCCTTTCCCGTCATTTTAACTATAAATAGTTGAAAGACGAATGAAAGTTAAACATAAATTTTAAAAATAACTTTTAAAAATCGCAAGATTAGCAATATTTGAAAAAATAGACATTTTCAATGTCAATTTCAATGTCAAAAAATAGACAATGGGGGTGGAATGCCAATTTTACTCTTTATCTTCTTATTGCATGTCGATGCGCCATGTCAAATGCCTTCTCATAATTCAACGGTAGCCTGAATTAGGCTCGCGAACCCGACGTGGCACTCGAGTGAAACTAACTTCAAACCAACAAAGGCAATATAGATTTTAATACGAAATTAATATAATTAAAGGCAAACTGACTTCACCTGACGGCCGGCGGCAGTCGGTAGCAGCGGTTAGCAGCGGGTTGCTGCTTAACTTAATGAGTTCAATCATCTTAATATCTTGAACTTCTGTCGGAGAGCGCTGTAGGCAAGTGCTGTGGAATAGGAGGGAAAGACACTTCCAGACTTTTCCGTTAGATGGTGCCTCGAGTGCGGGAGAGTTCGTAGATACCAGAGTACTATACATAGCACACACCCTCATGTATCTCTTCCTGCACGAGTCGATGAAGCCGACATTGCGCGCGTTGCCGTATTGGTACAACCTTCCTGACGAAAGGTACGCTATAGGGAAGCAAAATGTAATATCTTAAATTTCTTGAGACGGGGAATACTTCATCCTTTGAGATAGTTCACTGCAAAGAGCTCGATAAATAAGGGCTATTACGATAGTTGTGCAGACAAAATTCTATTAGTGTGCTTAAAATTTAATCAGTAAAAAATTTGACAGCTACTTTTACAGCTAGCGTGTCTAACAATAAAATACAGAATATACAACTTGTTAATTGTGTCACTATTTAATCTCAATATACAAAATTATACTATTGTCTGTATTGCCCATTGCCTCTATTTAGAAATATAGTAATCAGGTTATCCTAATTTTCTTTCATGAGTGAAAGGAGTTACAATTATTTTTCCTGTCATTTTTCTAATGTAATATTTGTAGGCACCTTTTCTTTAAGGTTACAGCTAATTGTTGGCATTTTTTATTCAAATAATAAATAGCAAAATACGGAACTTACCATGTTAGCCTGGGTATTACATAATTCCCAATGTCCATGCAGAACTATTACTTTAATTCTGTTGGACACCATCAATTGTAGGGCAATATAAATAATATACAAGTCATAAAAATTCACCATTTATTCAAACTAAAATACACTCAAGAGCCAAACAAATACACCAAAGTGCCGCAACACGACGTGCCATGCACTCAACTAATATCTGAAGTAGTGCTGGAGGTAATTGACACCATGAATCCTTCAGGGCTGTCCATAAACTCATAAAAATGGTATACGAGGGGGTGTAGATCTCTTCTGAAAAGTACGTTGCAAGGCATCCCAGATATGCTCAATCTGCATGTCTGCGGATTTTTGTGACCAATGGAAGTGTTTAAATTTAGAAGTGTTCCTGAAGCTCCAATTCTGGAAGTGACAATTCTGGACGTGTGGGCTGGCGCATTATCCTGGTGCAATTGCCCAAGTCTGTCGAGATGCACAATGGACATGCATGGGTGCATCGGATCAGGGAGGATGCTTACGTACGTGTCACCTGTCACAGTCGTATCTAGAAGAAGTAGGGGTTCCATATCATTCCAACTGCACACGCTCCATACCATCATAGAACCTCCAACAGTTTGAACAGTCCCCTGTTGTCATGGAGGATCCATAGATTCATGAGGACATTTGGATCCATTCGACATGGTGAGAGGATGTAATATTTGAGAGTGGTTCCGTGTTCTTTAAAACTCTGAGTTTCATTTCCTTGACTACAGTTCTGAGGTATTCTGCTACCGCGGCAGAGAGAAAGTTATGTAATACTGCGCGCACAACTGGCGAATTTACGGCAAAAAAAACTGTTTATTTTCTTTAAACCATTTTTCCTTAAAAACCGCAAAAATATTTTTTGATTCAATTAGGATCTTAGCATAGAGGACGCTTAAGAGAATGGTGGAGGTCTCATGTTCGTTAGATTGCCAGATTTTTCGAAAATAAAAAACAAACAATTTCGGCTTCTTCCTACAATTACAATTGTGAAGATACAATTTTTTTATGAAATGAAATCATAAAAAAAAAGATCTTCAAATAAGGTAATGTTGATTTTTTTTAAAATATGGGACTTTTTGTGTAATTTCGTGACAAATATAACAGCCGACTCCCAATTGACTGCGCTTCCTAAACGTAAGAGAGGTAATTCCAGGAGGAACTACCTCTCTAAGTTAAGTAACTGAGTTAAAATTTGTATATTATTTCATATTTCGAGCTTTTTTATACGTTATACAAATTAATCTTTTATATTTTTTTAAAACCAATTTTACATTGCGGTCTTTACTTGAGTTAAATGTGAAAACTAATAGTTGATTTCTTTTTGGAAGAGGAAGATAAGATGTGGGAGTGTAGAGTAATGCGCGAAAAAGTCGAGGAGTTTTGATGATTATAATATTATATTTAATTATTACATTTTTGTATCTATTTTAATTTTCGTTCAGGAAACAATTTACCAATGCTAACAATTAACAATTTAATAATGTATTTAACAATGCTAATGTACAAAATGTACGTCATACGAATTAGTGGTCATTATTGCGTGTTGGAACACATTGTTGTAACACCTCAATGATAACAGAAGGTGATAATGACGGTCGCAGTTTGTTCGCGTTAATATAAACTAATAATTTTATTTAGACTCGAATACCGATCGCGCATTGTTAGTACATTTATGAAGAACGTGGATGCACTGAATTCAATTGCAGAAAGCTGTGTAATCGTTTGAATTCGTGTAATTTTGTTCGTGAAATCGTTTGAATTAAAAAAACATGTATTTTTCACGCTTCGTGTTTTAGAATTTTTCAAATGGCAATTGAAGTGTTTGAGAGAAATTGCCATATTATGATATTATTAACATTAGCAATATCGCGGAAAATTACCTACTATTGAAGCGCCACTAGTTTTAATTTAGTGGAAATTTATAAGTGCGTGCCTTGATTCGTTCTGAAGTGCATTTTTAGAAATCTTTTGGATCCTCAATGTATGTTTCAAATTCCTAATTGATTTGCCCAATATCCGCTTCGTCAACAGAACCGAAGCAGAGTCAGACTTGTTCTTTGAGTTCTGCCAACCCTCTTCCAACGAGGCCGAAGTGGCGTGTACCATTATGCAGGATATATAGTATGAATTTTGGGAGGGAGCGTATTCCTTGTATACTGAAATGTGCCTCTGCATAGAGATCACAGCTGAACCAAATTACCTGAGCAAGTCGTTTAATGAAGAGTGAGGTTATGTTGAGGAATGTTGTTGATCTTGAGACGAAGTGTACATGGTCTCCATGGTTTGCGTATACAAAGCTGATGGGTTTTGATTTTCCTGATCTGTTTCGTTTGTAGGTTGCAATGGCGTCTGTGATGCTTGTTCCCCGGGATGTGAATGTGTAGTAGTAAGTCTGTTTGTGTCGGGTTGGTTGTCGTACTCATCCGAGGCTTTTTGGAACATTTTCGAAATATTTTTTTTCTCGCGTGAAAGGGGGCGGTCCCATGACCGAAGATGTTGGTTGCTGTTGTTGCTGCGGTTATGACGGTGAAGTAGTCGGGTATTGCACGTGATGGTTATATATATTATGTATACCTGATGATACCACGCGGAATTTGTCGCTGATGCAAATAGATGATGCATCGTTTCTGATGCACGATTCATAAGGGATTCCATTAGAACCTGGGGGTATTTTCCGATGTTGCATGTTCGTGGGTGATTTCTCTGCGTTCGTTTTGATAGAAGAAGAGATTTGTTACCGTCTAGGGAAACCGGACTGTGAAGTCGTGAACCAGGTTGTGGTGTAATATTCTGCTGGAGATAATCGTCATTACAATACAGATCAACGAGAGATTGCTCATTGTTCTCAAAATTTGTATGCTCTGCTGGAGACGTTGTAGAGTATCTGGGAACACTCTTCCTCTTAGCATGGCCGCGTTTTATGATGTGAGGCTTGACAATTGTTGGGTGTCCAACACTGAATACCGGACGCGCAGCAGCAATGGTAACACTAGATGGTTCGTACGGGCAGACGTTGCAAGGCACACAGGTACGAGATCTGGCTGTTTTATGCTTGTACCACATGACACGTGTCCTTGCTGTGTATATTGTATGGATAACATCCATCCTTCCTTTCATGGCCCTAATGTATACTTGGTATGATATGCATTTATCCGTCACAGAGGGAAGGAAATCTAGGAAGTAGAGAAAGAGTGTTTAAGATCAGTGATGATGTAGTATGTAAGGGATGTTAGAACGATGAAGTTTGTTATTGGTTAGCCGTCGTCTTTGTCAAACATCATTAAAAAAACAAAAAAAAAGAACAGTATATTCTACTAGTCTTCATCTTCCTTCGCCTTTCACTGAAAGTCACCAGTGGTGAGCGAAGGAAGAAGTTCGCCCAGCAGTACGCTCTGAGGGAGGACACATGTTGGTCGAAACTTCATCCACCACGACGGAGATACGGCTCATCCCAAAAAGCCTACACAATACAGGAGAGACAGTCATGAGGAATCCTTTGTGAATCGTGCATTAGAAACGATGCATCACCTATTTGCATCAGTGACAACTGTCCCGTGGAATCATCAGGCATACATCGTAATACACCATCGCCTGCAACACCCGACTTCTTCGCCTTCACCGTCGAAGCAACAACAGCAACTGTCATCTTCAGTCATTGGACCGCCATCTCCCTCCACAAAAATGAAAAAGTTATACCGAAAATATTCCGAAAAGCCGCGGATGAGTACGGCAACCAACCCGACACAACAAATAGACACTACTACTGCACATTCACATCGCGGAAGTCTACCCAATAAAAAATGAGTAGTTTTCGCGTAATTTCTGCTTGATGTTAATGAAAATTCTAAATAAAACTACTTCAAACTTTTGTTTAAATTGTTTCCAAGAATAGAACAAGATGCGCTTAAAAGAACTTCGCAAGTCTTATTTTCGTTGTACTCGAATTTTCGACAGTTGCGAAAATTAGAAATAATGCGAGGAAGTCTGTGCTGTTGCAGCACCATTAGTTTCTTTAAGCTAAGGTTATATAAGAATACACTGAATTCAATGGCAGAATGTCATTTTCATTCAAACTTTTGCATTTTTAAATAATGAAAAATGTGTGATAATAGCAACGTAATATTTTCTGGTCCCTTCCGTAATACGTTGGCTTATCTAATCTACTCTAAGCGCCCTGCCAAGCCTGTTGACATATGTGGGATTAATACATACCGTAAAGACTTTCCCATGAAACCACTCTTTTGAATTCATTCAACATTAAATCCAACAACACACCGTGCGTATTAGAAAGGACAAGAGATTTATAAACCAATCTTTAGCATTAGTCGTCCATTTCCTCAATGTTCTCAGTAATAATTCAATTACTTAAAGTCTTTCTCACCTTTTGGTTTATTTTACTCTCTGAGTTTCGAATCTAATTGCATAACAAGGTACTTTAACGGTGACACTTGCAGAATGAAGCCATGCGTATCTGTGTAATTTTGGCAAAACATTTTTGTTTTACTTTTTTTCCACAGTTTCAATACCGTTTAGTTCGGGAATATCTTACAATTGTTCTCAATATTTTTTTTATTTTTTCATCTCCAATCGATTTAGTTATTTGATAAAAACTTAAAACCTAGAAAAATTGCACTTTCAAACATATGCAATTGAAGATCTTTCAGATAAGCTTTGAAATGGATCCGGCCAAAATACGGGTTCGACGGCCTCACGTGTTGGCCACTGTTAACGTTACGTCACATTATGAGCTCATTAGGGGGCAAATGGGAGTGGGCATCCGGGCAGTAAGCGCAGAGGCGAGGGTGCGAACAATCTGTAGCACTGTTTCATCTCAGGTGCCGAAACGCCAAAGATCGTAAGGCGAATACGTGACAAAATTCTTCGTACGCCTTCCTTCGGAGGGGAAGTAAAGCCGGCTGTCCCATGTTTGTAGATTTACTTGCATGTAAAAGATCCTCAAGCCTAAATGACGCCTCTGAACTTAATTCAAATTGCCTGATTCTCGCCCAAGAAATACCTCCTTTCTCTGCTAGTTGATGAAAGGAGCGTAGCGAAATTTGCGTGGTCAGACGGAAGAGCTGGCCTGATGGCCCGAGTCTCGCCACGTAAAATAAGGCAAATTCAATTCAATTCAATACGTGACGTCCGCACCAGGGAATAAACTGTTTGGAAAGAGTTGTAGATTTCCATGTACTCGTCTTCTGACGGCAGGTTTTTTCCCCTTTAGAGTCTTTTCCCTTTGCCACACTATATGATTTCTTTTCCGCGGCTTTGATGTAAATGAGAGACCGTTTGGAATGAATACCAGAATTACGAGTAGAAATGTTAGAATATTTTAGGTTTTGTAAGGCATTCGCCCTAGCAACATACTACTATTAGATTTATAAATGATGAGTAATAATTGCATATTCAATTTAAGAAATATATTACGTCTCTGTTTTTAGATCGGTGTCAAAACCGAGAGGAAAGGACTATTGATAAATGCTAGGCATCATCCTCTGTAATGGATCTCACTTCTTTATAATGATGACGGTCATATCCAAACGTGAAGATAGAGAGAGATGGCAGTAAATCACACTCAATTGTAAAGTAACTTTACTCGTAGTGTGGGGAACTATACGGAAGAAAGAATTTGACGGATTTTTCTAAAAAGGATGGATTTTTATGTCGAATTTTCTTGTGGATAAAAGCGTTGAACTTCTGGTGGGCATTTTCATGTTACAATATTTCATTTCGGCTTTGCAAGTTCATAATAAAAATAAATTTTCAACATATGTGCGTCTGCCCCCGCACAGGGGAACCGTTGGGAGAGGTGGTTCAAAGTTTTGAAGAGACTGGAAACTTCCATCTGGACTCTGGTTTCTCGACGGCACTCACGTTAGCGTCAAAGTGTACGGAAGTGAGAAGACGAATTGAAACTCCTGGTCGCTCGGGCTCGCTCAGGTGACCCACCATTTAGGCTTCTACCTGTCGATCAAGGGGATGGATCGCGGATGTGGTTTCGGCCACAGACCTACATAGAAAAGTCCGGATTCTCTAAATGTTCCCGTCTGGTGGCGTCAGATTTCGACGGCACTCACGTCGTTTGCGTCAAAACGGGTGCAGTGAGGAAACGAGTTGGGGGCTCCAAGCCGCCTGGGTCTCGGCCCAGGGGGCCGGCAGTTGGACTTTTGGCTTCATCGTGGCAATGCCCGATACTCGTGAGAGTTCAGTACGGCTTTCTAGCGGCACAATGTGAGTGGCGCTTAATTCGAGTGCGGTACTAGCCTGGAAAGCCAGTAGCCCTGAGGTAGCGGGGTGGTCATACTCAGGTTTAATTAAGAAGGCGATTGCGTAAGTTTCCGCGCCCCTAGTTTGTAGCCTAGGCTACCCTGGACGAGCCGCGTCTCTGTCGTGGTAGCTCCACGACAGAGAGGCGGCTCATCCCGTGTAGCCTAGACAATAATTAATTAGGAAGGCGTTTCTTTGGCCCTACTCAGATTTAATTAGGAAGGCGATTGCGTAAGATTCCGCGTCCGTAGTTTGTAGTCTAGGCTACCCTGGACGAGCCGCGTCTCTGTCATGGTAGCTAGTCACCACGACAGAGCTCATCCCAGGTAGCCTACACAATCATTAATTAGGAAGGCGTTTCTTTGGCCCTACTCAGGTTTAATTAGGACGGCGATTGCGTAACATTCCGCGTCCGTAGTTTGTAGTGTAGGCTACCCTGGACGTGGCTCGTCCAGGGTAGCCTACACTACAAACTACGGACGCGGAATGTTACGCAATCGCCGTCCTAATTAAACCTGAGTAGGGCCAAAGAAACGCCTTCCTAATTAATGATTGTGTAGGCTACCCGGGATGAGCTCTGTCGTGGTGACTAGCTACCATGACAGAGACGCGGCTCGTCCAGGGTAGCCTAGACTACAAACAAGGTAGCCTAGGCTACCCTGGACGAGCCACGTCCAGGGTAGCCTAGACTACAACAATTAATAGACAATAAATAATTAATTAGGTAGACAATAATTAATTAGGAAGGCGTTCCTTTGGGTCGGTGAGTGCTGCCGTACCCAGCTGCCAGCCTGACGGAGAATTAGTACTCCCTGCGGCCGACGTGGATTAGAGCCAAAAATCTAATGTGATCACGCAATGTTGAGACGAGTCAAATTATCGGCTCTTCGTCTGGAACTGAAGCGTATTTGGGCAGCCTCGCAGCCATTGAGCGCAAAGACACAAATTGCCCGTCCGTCCAGGGCAACTCGACGTGTAACGGACAAACTGTTTACTTTCCACCGCAGGGACCAGCCTTAAATTGAACTCGTGTGGAATTTGTAGAGGACAAACTAGGTTTGCAGTAGTTTGGCTACGGGTTCCCTTGTTTCTAATGTCACTCACAGCACCCTTATCCCATCAATATTTAAATCATATCATCCATCCATCAAAACCATTCTTCTCTGATATGGAAAATGTAGGGACTGAATCACAATAAAGAATTCTAAGGTTTACAAATAAAACTAGGGAACAAGATTTTTACCTCCAGGAAGATAGAGGGCGCAACGTACTTAATTTTATACGTGGATTACGAATATCACAATAAAAATGTCATATTTTTTCGTCACGACACAGTTTTGAAATATACCGTATCTTTATATATGTCATACAGCTATTGATGCAAACAAATTTAAATTGCACCTGTAAGATATGTTGATTCAATGCGCATAAAATCTATTTAAAAATAAAATATTTGTTCAGTTCATATATGCAACTTTCATGAGATATCAACTGAATGAGGCTTTAATATTTATTTTACCTTTTGTATTCAAAGATTGCCGTCTTTATTTTCGCGTCTGGTAGTCGCGCACAATTACAAGTAGGTCTTAGTGTATGATTTGAAAAGTTACATGCACCCTCGAATTCCCACTGCGCATCAGTCACCGAATGGAATTATTATACCCTCTTATCTTATCGCAAATATACAAGTACCCAACTATAGGGGATATTTCCATGTGACTTTGCCTCATTGTATTCAATTCTACGGTAGATCAGATCTCGGGACGTTTTCTTTGAATGGTATCGGCGGGACCCCATAGCGAGCAGCTGGCAGGAATTCAAAGGGCGTGGTAGGTGAGAGCTGAGAAGAGAATTAAGGAAAAGAGCGATGGCGACGGCGACAGCGGCGGCGACGACTAATAAATCTATGAGAGTTAATAAAATTCGATGATGATGACAATAGTTTGCGACGGCCATGATATTTATAGATTTTATGAGTAGGGAGGCGACGAAAATACGAAATTCAAAACCCTTCGATTCCATCGCTTGCACTCAGTAGCAGATCATAGATTGTACAATGAGAAAGTAGTTATGATACCAAGGAATGTCTGAGAATGAGGAAGTTATAAAGGTAAATAGAGCGAATGGTAAAAAAAATGAAAATGGAAAATGCGACATCCTAGTAAAAACTACAGGAAATCCGTTTGCTCCACCGTAACATTCATACAAAGTAATCGGCAGGAAATTTGAAGTTCTGTGGCACTCATAAGTAGAAGGCGAGGGTTGGCTGCTACACCACGAATCGGTCATACAAAAAATCGATAAGCGAACCCAGTACACTCGCATTCGACACAGGCGGGGAAACGAACGTGTGTGGCAAGGGAATAATCGGCTGCACTGGAAGCGACGATGGCGGCTGGAGCAGTTATGGGGAGGATGTCGGTGAAAGCCGCGGAGGCAGCGGTGGCGGCGGTCGGTAGTCGAACGCAGTTAGGGCGCCGCTCTGTGGCCAAATTTGGAGGCTTAGAGGACATCTGTGCGCATGCGCCGACTCCCTGCGCCCCTCGCTCCTCTTCCCTTCGCTTTCGCTCTCCTTTCGCCCTTCATCACCAGGAGACACTCGGCGAATCCCACAAAATGCATTGCTCAATTGCTGCACGCCGCTTTCCCATGGCGGGAAATCAACTTCGAAAAGCGTGCTCATGCATTTGATTAACGGACACATTTGTAGAGGGTCATTCAAGTATTATGATTTTGGAGCCCCGCGTGACGATCTCGGAGTTTAATGAAATTTTGTCTGCCCAGTCCCACGCGCCTCAAAGAAATTCTTGTGAAGTTGTGGTTTTGTAGGTGAAATAGTTCTTGAGATATAGGGATCTGTGTGACCCCTGCAGCGTCATTGTACAGTATGAATATAACATTTTCGCAAATTCGGATTAACTGATCATGCCGCACGCGTCAACGGCTAATGTCATTAGTCCCTAACGTGTAGTGTATGCTTTTTATCGCGAGAGGTGTTGGTGATATCCCCCACTCGTTAACGAGACCCGGCGGGGACCTACGTCGGCTTGCAGAGATTTTTTCCCAACCCCTATCTCCCGCCAGCGTAGCACCGCCGCTGTCGGGACAAGCTCGAAGCTCCCGATTGGTCTCTCGACAAATGTGGTAGTGTAGTGCATGTGAGTGTTTATATGTGTAAAGGATGAGGAAAGGACAAGCAGGAAAGGATCCATTTTTGTAAATTCATAGATTTTGTTTCTTTCGAAGTTTGGGTGAAGGTCTCCCACAAACGTAACAGAAGTTATCGGGGTGATTTGCACACTTTCGATGTGAAATTACGATTTGAATTTATTGAAAAGATTCAATTCAACAGATTATGTGGCGAATTTCGGTTTATAAAACCTACAGAACTGTAATGTATTAATGAATCTGAAGCACACACAAACCACACTCAAACTTCATGCGCACTACGCATACAGTTCTGCAAAACACCGACTCTCACAGAATCTGCCACGCCAACTTTTGGATAGCTGCGATCTTGCCTTAAGGGAAAAAATAGTCACTGAGGCCATTGATGGCAGTGCGGCATGCTACTACACGCACACCGGCAATATACACCTGACCCCGCGTGAGTACAAACAGATAGCGCGGGACAGAGTCCGCAGAGGCGCCCTCCTCCACCCCATGCCACAGGAAGCTAGCTGCGGAACAACAAAAAAGATCTGCAACAACACCAGACGACAAGCTGGAGTCCCTGCCTAGATCTCGAATAGATTTATGTAATAGTCATATAGAAGTAAGAATTTACACTAAGCCAGACGGCAACTGAAATGTATATATGCATGTGTATATATATATATATATATATATATATATATATATATATATATAATATATGTATATTAGTTTAAGAAATAAATATTTGTGTTAAAAGTAAGGGACTAAAATTATTCCTTTCGATGACTGCTGCGGAGTAGAAAATAAAAAAGTGCGCCTGACTTGTTTTCAACACATCTACTAAAACCTACACGTAATTGGGCGACTACCAGACGTGAGAATGAAGACGATAATCTTCGAATACAGAAGGTAAAAACCAAAAAACAAAACAAAATACGAAATCCTAATTTTGTTGATATTGGATAAAAATTAAAAACAAACACGAAAGCCTAATTTTGTTGTAAGCGGCATGGATGAAATGAACATATTTTATTTTTAAATAGAAGTAAATGCGTATTGATTCTACGTATCTTACAGGTGCATTTTAAATGTATTTGCATTAATAGCAAAATACGGTATTTTACAGTATAAAGATAAGGTATTTTTTGAAAACTATGATGTGATATGACATTTTATTGTGATATTCGTAATCTACGTATAAAATTGAGTACGTTGCGCACTTTACCTTCCTGGAGGTAAATATCTTGTGTAAATTCCTTAGTGTTTTTATTAAGTCACGTTCTTGTCGATTTTGGGGTGTATGGATGGGTATGGTTCTATGTGGTGATTGACGTTAATAATGTGCTTTTTGAAAGCACGAATTAAGTGAAGCGAGTGCGTGGGCACGAATCCATGCGGGTGTGTGCGACGACGTTCGCTGTCATGGGTAGAGACAGGATTTCCATGCTCTATCAAAAGCTAAAATATGCACGCCACATGCACTAACAAATAGCCAAACATGCATGATGTAATGTAAAAATTGACAAAACATGGACAATCAAATTTTAGTTAAGTATATTTTTGGTTTCATTGTCCTTTTGTAACAGTAAACAATTAACAATTTTTCTAAATTTCACTCTCTCAAATTCATACTTTTTCATAAACGAATGTTTTTGAATGCAAAAAATGCTTTCTATGTCCCAATACATAACTGGAGCATATATCAAAGATGAAATCTGGGTCAAATTCTGGATTTACTAATTTTTAACCCCAAATAAAGTTTTTTTAAAAAATATTTTGGACACATTGTGAAACAGGATTTGAATTCAACGCTTTATACAATGTATCTGTGTCCGTCGCATTAACATCTCCAAACACTAATTCCAAAGACATTAAAATATCTTCAATAATTTTTAATGACTCTACTAGAGGTAATCCTGCTGTTTCTATTTTCTGAATTACTATAGGTAATTGTTCAAAATTTAATTAAATATAAATTTTCATAGTTTTACGGACATGATTATTTAATATATTTTATTACAAGTTGCCATAGCGCTAATGTAGGTTCACAGTGATGGATAGTGATTCCTAAGTATATGTGTCTATCAATGTAATGTTGCATGTACTATGAAGGTATGAATAAATGATTTCAATGTATATATTAAAATAAAGCTGTGAATATGTTTTTGTTGCACGCCTTCAGTTGTATTTTTTATTGTTTCTTATGTAGTGTGTTGTATGCAGAATGTTCATTTGGTGAATACTATATATAAGAACAAGAATACAAGAACAAGATTTTCGGTACCAAGGCCCCGCAAAAAGAGCTTTCTGTCGAAAATCCACCGTTTACCAGCGCACGATTACAATACTATTTCTTAAAAAACTGCAAGAAAGTAAAACATAAAAAGGTTGGAATTACTACCGCAAGAGAAGTTACTCTAAACGTCGACACATTTTAATAAAAAAATAGTCATTTTTGAAAAAAAAATTGAAAATATTGTTGAGGATTAATATAAAGTTCACTCCAAAATCAAAATATCCATCACAAACTCGCAAGGCCTAAGTTCGTTTAGATCGATTGGAGAATATCAATTTTGAAGAAAATCGTCTGAACGGTTTAGGAGTTAGCGTTGATCACAGACAGATTGAGAAAACAGATAAAAGAGGCAGGTGTTTTGCAGTTAATCGATTATTTGGTATGAAGGATCTACAGAACCTGGATTTTGATTACACAACGCGTTAGAGGAAGTAATTTGCTAGATGTGATTTCTCCACTTTTTTGTTGCCGGGGCTCGACAATAAGAGTTTTTCGGTCGAAAAATCACTGATTTTCGGCACACGTTTACAATTCTTTCTCTTCTTAAGACGTACAGAGAGAATGTAAAAAGGAATTACCAATATTGGCGTTCCTTCTTACTGGTGGTGGTTGTTAGTGATTCCGAGCACGTGAACTACGGAGGTCAGTGGTCCCGTAAGAGTAGTGCATGTATTTGCTCAGTATATGGCGGTGGTCTTTCCCTCGGTGTATAGCGTGATCCGGCGCCGACCTATCGTCAGCTACCGATGTTTCCCCAACCGGGTATCTGCCACCAGCGGGGCACTGGCCCAGCCGCGACAAGCTCTAACAATAAGCTCCAGACCGGTTTCCCGACATGTGTGGTAATGTAGTGCATGTTAGTGTAAGTGTGCGTAAGGGGTGAGGATAGGACAAGGAAGAGGAAGGAATGATCGCGTGCGGTCCGTGGCCCGTTTCTTAGGGCACTGCTCCTGCTTTCGCCTCATGTTGTTCGGAGAAACCACGGAAACTTATCGATCAGAGCAGCCGGCCACTAGAATTCTCCTCCGGACAGCGGCTGAATTCGTCCTAGCTGACAAGCGGGTGTCGAAAATCGTCGGCACTCAAACTAGGATCCCCCGATGCAGGGATGCGAGGGAATGCAATGACATCAGTTGATGCCCTGAGCCATCTCTCTCGGTGTTTCCTTCGATACATAAACCAGTCAATGTAACGTCTGTAATGAAAGTTCATGTTTCTTAGAGATACGCGGTGACGTCAATTCCTACTTTGTTTTCGGATGAAAGTTGAATTTAAAACTGAAACTGGAGAAAAATTTGTGACCTCGAACTTCGTGTTTCGTTGTCAGGATGTCGATCATATTGCAGTATGGTTTTAATGTACTCGGAATGATTAACCTCATTATTGTTTATTGAAGTTTTGAGCTACTTCACAAACAAAAATGGTATGGGCGTCAAGACTTGCAGGAACAATGTACCAATCTGAACAATCAAATATTTTACAAGATTACCAAGAGGAAACAGTTCAAGACACAAAACTTTTATATTGCGGAAAGAGATGTACGAAAATAGTCATTCCCAACTATTTTGTTGGCTTTTTCGCATTACTGGAAATATATTGACATTTATCAGTAGAGTGATTTTCATGCTTTATCATATGATAAAATATGCATTAGCCAAATGTGCACTATGCAGGGTAAAAATGCACTAAACTTGCACTATAAAATTTTTTTTATTTAAACTTTTAATGATTTTTGTTTTTGTAAAAGTGAACAATTAACAATTTTTCCAAACTGTTCTATATAAAATTCATTTTTCGTCAGAAAAAATTTTTTGAATGCAGAAAATGACCTTTTTACGTCACAGGACACAATTGGAACATACTTCAAAGACTAAATCTAAGCCAAAGTAAGGTTAAATTCTTCATTTTCTGATTCTTCATCACTCTTTTTTTTACATTTCGGAGAAATTTCAAGTCACGATTTGAATTTAACACTTTATGCAATTTTCTCCGTAGCAATCTCACCTACATCTTCAAACATTAATTCCAGACACTTTAATGTCTTCAACAATGTTTAATGGCTCCACTAGAGGAAGACCTGCTGATGGTAATTTCTGAAAATAAGGAAGATTTTTTCTTCATGGGTATGAATCCGGGATATCCTGTCTTGTATATTTCTCTAGAAATCCTTTAAACGTACAATTTGCTACTTTTTTAGTGGTATATTCACCCCTACTAAAGCATAACATATTGTCATTAAAAATGGATTTGTGCAGGCTTCAATGTTGCCTTAAGAACAAAAGTTTGCATTAAATGTGAAATATTTTGTTTCCTTTCTCTAGCTTTGCCTCTATGAAAAGTTAATGCAAGGGCACATTTGATACTTTTAGAACATTCAATCTACCTAAATAAATCAAATTATAGAGAGCTATACATTTCCTAAAAAGTGTTTTAGAATTTTGCAGAACATTGCCATGTTTTAAAACAAATTCTACTCAAATTTTGATGCAAATTAATGTCAGATTTAATTTATGACAAGCGTACTTTACTAAAATGTATTTAGCTAAACATTCTGATTCAAACTATATTGGCAGAAAATATATAGGTTCGAATTTGAGATTAGAAATCAGGTTTAGTACGTACATATTTGTCGTACTTTCTCTTGTTGATTAAAGTATATTTTTTAGAGACACAGCGATACCACTAGTACTTCAAACGAAATTAAAAGAAACTAGTGGTGCAGATATTTACACCATTCATTTAAACGTCCTTCACACTACCCCAAAACAAAATTTAATAAAAAACAATCGAGCCATTTATTTGAAAATTTTGAAAATGTATCAGGGGCTTCTTGTAAAGTACATCCCAAAATTAAAATATCGGTTTCAAATTCAAGGGACCGTGACATCGGCCAGATCGATTGGGGAATAACAATTTTGGAGAAAATCGGCTGAACGGTTTAGCCGCTAGCGTTGCCCACAAACGGAGAGACAGACAGACGGACAGCCGTTTTACCGTTATTCGATTTTTCCGTATGAAGGACCCAGATTCTCTCAACACCACGTGATAGAGAATTTTCATCTCCAAATTTGGCTACTGGATTTATCCACTTTTTCATTACCAGAGCCTTATAATACGTTTTCTGCTGAAAATTCGCCTTTTTTTCATAACTCAAAGCATTACATTACTTTTTCTGTACAGCGTAAACGGTAGCAAGAAAGTAAAAATATGAAATACTCCACAATTTACATTTTTTTCAATAACTCAATACAATACTCATTATACTCAATAAATAATTGAGGTATAATTCTGAAACTCGAGAAATTTTTTTGGACAGAATATGCAGACTACCACATACAATAATTATTTAAAAACAATGTGCCAAACAGTTTATACAAAACAATTTCTTGAACCTGAGAAAAATCTCTAAACTAAAAAAGGATTAATAGTATTCCGAAAATAATTATTTTCACTTCAATAAAAATTAAAGTTTTTTTCGTTTTATATCTATTTCTTTGACATTGTTTTATTCTTTTCTGGGTTTCAGCATTTCTAATTGTATAATTTCTGCAGAAACATTAAACTTAAGCACAAAACATTTCGACTAGGAAAACACCACCATTAGATATATATATTTTTTTATTGATAAATTTTTTCAGTACAGCTTTCTTCCTTCATTACAGTATTTGCAATAAATCACATTTTCATTGGTCCTCCAAAAAATCGTTGTTTCCAATCCTTTGTTTGTAAAGTGCCCACGAAGTCTTAGAAGAAGCTATTTTATACTTAACGTCACAATTAAGAAACTTGTGTTAATCCTCCGTTGCACGCAAGCAGACTGAGCGCCTGCTCTTCATTTTTTTCTATCCAATTCTCAGTAATCAAAGGATATTGAGTTTTGGCTTCGTGAATCTTCGCGACATATCCATTGCGATCATATGCTGTTGATCATTAATTTCGCAATCGTTGTTCATCGCAAGTCTACTCGCGTCGCAAATCCAAGAAGTATACCGCAAGGTTAAAAGGTGTAGAATAACAATAACCACCAAACATAACAGCGGTTTAAGGATCTAAGATCAATACATTATTTATACAAAATATGCGTCAGTCTTAATATTCACAAATTATGCAGAGAAAAGTAATAAAATACGTAATATGCTTGCTAAAATTCCAAATATGCAGTATTAATTTTAAAACCGTCCAAACATGCATTATGCCTGAATTTCTCAAAAAACAACAACAACAACTACCAAAACATGCAAACATGCGCGAGAAAAGTATGCATTTTTTAAACGAATTTTTCATAAAACATTTTTACAAAGTTTGAAATTTCTGCGAAACTTAAATAAAAGCATGCATATCCATGGAATCCTGTCTCTATTTATCAGCATTTGCCAATCAGTTGCTCGAGGCGGGAAGTATCCATTTTAACCGCATATGAAGGTAAAACTGGATTTAGATTATAAGACACGAATATCTGCATTCTCCAAGAGGGATCACATTCAAAATATAGATAATTGATTCAATGTGTTCTGTAGAGTGCAGAATTCTGTAGTGGACTCGTCTACGAAGTTGACACACAGCGAACACGTCAATGCTTCTCTCGATTTTATCACAACTTTTGGGGGTTGCACTTATTACAGGGTCTTACACATATATCTGATGGTTAATTTTAATCTAATGAAATATATTTCGAGATATACGCATCGTATGAATACAACCTTGAAATATGTCAATATATTCGTTGGGAAATACATCTTTACTATTTCTGACCATTTGTAACTCTCGCGATATTTCGGTGTGATGTTTTTTTATGAACCACGTAATACTTCGCACTTTATTGACATAAGTTGAAGTTTGTTTTGCAAAACAGCACTTACTTTCTAATTATATAACACATATTATTTCAAAAATGTGCAATTTTCGAAAATTCAGACACTGCAACGAATATAAGATCTGCGTCAGTTTTTATGCTATCCGATGGCAAAATTTGATCCAAAAATTTGGAGCCAGTTTGGAGCAAATTTTGATAATGTGGAGGGTTCATATAAAGTACTCCCAAAAATCAAAATATCAGTTTCGAACTCGCAGAACCTCGAATTCGTTTATATCGATCGAAGAATGTCAATTGGAGGAAACGAACGAGTTTGAACGATTTAGGCGCTAGTTTTGATCACGGGCAGTCAGACAGCTGGGGTCGGTATCAAGAACCCTCAAAATGAGAAATTCTGACTGCACAGCGTGTTAGAAGTGAGTAAGGTAATTTACTTCATATAGGGTAAAGATTTATCCACTTTTTCGTAACGATGACTCGGCAATAGGAGTTACTCTGTGCAAAAATCGGGGATTTCAGCAGCACGTTTACAATACGATCTCTTTACTACTTCTGTAGTAAGGAAAGAAAGAAAAATACGTGAGAATTGTTCGAGCTTTCGGTGTCCGTCCTGCCGAAGACCATACTGGCACGGAAGGGGAGATGTAATTCCGACCGTAGTGAATTGAAAGATGTATATGTGATATTTTCCCATAATTGTTGTGTGTGGCGTAATGGTTGTGTCTTCTGATAATACTGATAGCTTGCTCGAAGCTCTGCGGCGTAGGGCGAATATAACATTACTTATATTTCAACACCGATTGAATTTGTTCATGCAACTCCATCAAGCGACGTACATTACATTAGCGTTTCTATTAGATACTTTTTATAAATATCAGATTTCAGAAAATTCTATCGGATGGAGAATAGTAAATAGACTAACGAACTGAAGCTTCGTAGATCGAGTGTCCTAGATTCGAGCCTAGGGTTACCATACGTACTCTTTTCCCCGGACTTGTCTTTTTTGTTGCAAGAAAAATCGTGCGGGTGGATTTTGCAAGAAATGACAAAATGTCCTCCTTTTTTTATTGGAAGGGGGTATTACTTTTAAATTCATCTTAGACGTATGATGTGCGCAGGATACTGCGCATTTTTCAGCGTAGTCGTTTCTTCGATATCATAACATTTGTACAAATAATTGTTGTATAAGTAAATGACTTTTAACTTCAACTATCTCACCTAACAACCGTCAAAATCCACAGGTACTCCTTCAAATTTCCTTGACGCCATTTAAGGTGACGGTGCCATTAGGTGGTACAACATATTGTGGTGCTGGTTATAGATTCTGTGCTCAGTCATGTTAAAACTGTTCTGTTGGCCTGTGGAGAGTACCTATGGCGCTTATCTTTCGATCATGATGCCAAAAAGACTTGAATATCGAAAGTTCAACGCGTTTGTTGCAAGGTTCAAATAAAAGCAAAGTTACAATTGTTGAGAGAGATTTCATCATTCACCAAATACTTCTGGTATAAAAGTGAAAAAGACCGTAATGATAATGAAGTAGTCCTATTGTGAGATTGGGAAAGTGATGACAATGATTGAAGTAATTATTTTGTCAGTAGTAGGTATTTTGTCTTTAAGAAAAATACATTATTGCATATAAAAATTGAAAATGATATGTCCTCTTCTTTATAAGAAATGACCTCTCTTTTCAAAATGTAAATATGGTAACCCTGTTCAAGCGCAAACGGTGGCGATTCATCTAACTAGCCCCAGAATCTGCCATGTACAAAGCCACTGCATCATTGCGAGTTGTAGTGACCAGTGAATTTGATAGGTCGTTTAGTGGTTTACTCCATTTAATTCCAGGCTGATGTCGGAGCAGTACCTTTAACAACATGTGATGATCAGCGTGCAATTCTTTTGACATCCCATTAAGCTTCCCATCTCTATAGGCGGGCTACACTCTGATCCCAATTCCAACCTATCCCTGACAATCGGGTGAAAAATGACAATTTTCAAATTTTCAAATTTGGAACTGTAGGAAGAAAAAATGATAGCATGTTACCTTTATACATTTCAATCATGAAACATTTTCTGTCAAATTAATTAATTAATTAATTACATTTCAATGTTATGTTTTAATTCTCTTATATTAACACTCTCTATTTAAGATAAGTAATTCGCCTTAAAATAGATACGTGTTGGGCATAATTCATTTTCGAAAATGAAGTAATTTATTCAACAGAAATTAGGTGTTAAAGGAATACCATGATCATCGTACATTTAGATGCAATGTTGACATTCGGCGGGTGCGTCATTACCATGTTCTCTATCTACCGTACACAAGTGTCAAATTGCTTTGGATTTAAATGGTAAGCATCGCGAACTTGACACTTGCCTCAGTTTGAGATTTCACCATCATGATTAATCATTTTTGGAATGCGCATAGCTCCACCCTGTTTCTGCTAGCAACGTAAAAATTCATCACAAGTTCCCGGTTTCCGGTGGACGTGCCAGGGCGACGCGGAGCCGAGGTAGGCGGTGCCTCCCCCTTCCCCCATCATCAGGACTAAGCAATAGAGCGAGCGAACTCGTCAGTCAGTTCAGTGCGCCGCGATCCGCGTTGAGGGTGAGCACGCCGCCCTAAGTGATCTCGTTCAGTGCGTGAAAACCGAACTTACACTACGCGATGGCGTTTGCCAACAATGAACTAGCAGATGCAGCACAAGCGTTCATGGATTGTGATATCATGGATTTGTTCAATCCATCCAGTGCAACAGATAGTAACTCAGCACAGTTGGACACTTCGCTGCTCGATGTGGATGATGATGGCATTTCCTGCGAAATTGACGAACTGATAAAGTGTGTAGAAGGAGCGAACGAGGTATCTGTGAAGCCGTATTTGGAAGCGTGTCTACCGCTCGATATTGAACAAAACTGTGGCGAACCCGTTCCCTCTACTGATTATGATTCATTTGGCATGTCGCAACTTCTCAATTGCGAACAAGAGATGGACTTCAGCTTCAATTGGAAAGTACCACCAAATTATGCATCTCTTTCAAATGAAGAATCAAACATAGATAATAATCAACAGAAACTAAATAAAAAGGTACCATACCAGCAAAATGAAGAGGAAACACGTATTATGGATTTTTCACAAGAGTCGGTCAATGAACAACTATTCTCCTTCTTAGCCACCTTGGAACCAATTATAGACTCTGTTCAAGATCAAGAAAAATCAGTCTCAGAAAAAACCAGAGATACAAAACAACCAGAAAAATGTACATCAAAGCAATGTACTTCTACCTCGTGTAAACCAGCGTCTGGATCCTCAGAACTTAACCCATCAAACGTGGATCCTTCGCAATATAATGCAGTAAAATCCACAAGAAAAAGGAATGCGTTGGAACCTAATCAACCAAGAACTGAGAAGAAAAAAAAAACTAACCCACAAGAATCTAACCACAGAGAAAATATACCACAAAAATCTTCCAGTTCGAGTAAACCCACTCAAGAAAGAATTTTTCAACAATTGAACTTCTGGAAAGCACAGGATGAGCAGAGATACTTCATTAATTCCAGCATCTCTCAGAGGGCGGGAATAAACCCACTCTTGTACCACCTTGCAAGTCGTGGTGTTGTTCCTACACTTGTATCAAAAAATGAAGTATGCAAGCTTACTATGGTTGTTCGTGGAAAAGTGTCAGAAAACATTGCAAAACTGGTAATTCGTGTGATATTGGAATTTTTAATAAAACCAACAGAAGCCCGTGTTCGTTCCGACAAACAAACTCCACCTCTACAGCCGCCATCAGAAAGCTTTCAGGACGTAGACTCGGGGGCCGGGCCATTTCGCTTGCTATTTCAGAACGCCAGATTTCGCCGGCTGCAGAAGCCAGTGCAACCTGCCACCAATATCGTGGAAGGTCCCATGGTGGCCGCCCCGATCTCGGCCAGTGAATTGGCAAGCGACCCTCCGGCCATCAAATCCCCAGGTGGGCAACCGACACTGGCGCTACCGGATTTAACCACCCCAGCGGGAGCCGAAGCACGTCTTCAAGGCGGGCCAGAGCCGCAGGGAGGGCTTGCCAAGGCTTCGACCGCCATCCCACTAAACATCCCTCCAATCATCAAATTTCCAGGTGGGCAACAGCCGTTGACGCTACTGGACCTAACCACCCCTGTCCGTTCCGAAATACGTCCTCAAGGAGTCGCAGGTCCTTTGGGAGGACATGCTCCGGGCAGAGATGGTATTGCTCGGGCTTCGACCAGCGGCGCACCCAATACTCCTCCAGTCATCGTCGTCGAATGCGGAAGAAATCCTGTGGTGGAGATAGCGTCAACTTGCGGAACCCAAGCAGCGAATCCCGAAGCACGTGCCCGTGCAAGTCCAGGTCCTAGAGGTGGGCGTGGCCGCGGCAGAGGCCGAGGAGGCGCTCCCATCTCCGCCCGCCAGCCGCCCGGGGCCGCCTCCGAAAGCCCCGCGGGCACCAAGGGCCGTCGAGGCCGGGTCCGCAGGCCGCCGGTCGTGAAGCGCACCACCTTCCGCCCCATTCTCCCCCGCCCGCCGCCCGTCCAAGCGACGGTCATTTCGTCGGTCATGCCGATCAACATCCCGCAGCAACCCCCGCGGGTGCAGCTTCGGAACATCACTATATTACCCATTCGTCATGGCCAAGTAGTTAAAATTTTCCAACAGGCTCCGCCAGCTAAATGTTCAAATGCACCCGCCTGAAATTTGTAAGATGTTATGAAGAGCATTATTTTTGTTAGTAGTGGAGTAGATCCTTTGTAAGTATGTGTGGAAGATATTCTTGTGTTCCTGTTAGTTTCCATGTTGTACCATGTAGTTGAGACAGTCTTAAAACACTGTTACTTCAAGAAACAAATTTAAGTTTAATGCGATATCAGTATTTTCCATGTGTTTGCTGTTCAAATTGTGAAGGTGTATTTTAATGTATTCAACAGCGATTGTTAAATTTTAATGTAAGTTAACGGCTTGCAAGTTCACTTTGATATTGTTTGTGAAGTATTAACTTTATTTGATTGCGATAGGTTTTTAGTGAGAATAGTATGTGCTTATAGTATTGTATTTCCTTGTTGTGTAGTTAGTTTTGTATTTTTTTAAATCACGTGTCTGATGCGGCTCATTCCAAGAGTACTTATACAGATCGTATTCATATATCTGCAGTCTTAGAAACAACTTATCAGTATGCTTAGCAAAACATAAAGCTTTAAATAATCTAGGAAGATGGCTTAAAAACATTGTTATAGTGCGAATTTGGAAAGCTCTAATTTAATGTTGTCAGTTAATGAAATAAAAACTAAGAAACTTTCATAGTTTGTGATTGAAAGGAAAAATCTATGTAATTTGGAAATAATATGCATGTGTTACATATAGGTTTGTTTGTTTGATGATATGTTTACAATGCAATTATTTCAGAGGCTACTCGTGGTTTCTGTAATATGTGAATTGACTGAAGTGAAACATTCCAAATAAAAGTATGAAAATGTTGAAATGAAATATATGAGAATAAACTATGAAATATCGAAATATCATATGTTGGTAGGTCCATTTGAAATTGTTTTAAAATTAACCAATTCCCTCCGATTGGAGATTCTTATAAAAACTGTTTTGTGACTGTGAAACAATCTTATTCGATATAGGAAAATTTTGTCTACAATATCTGCTTTTGTATGATATGATTTTTTCTGCTACTAACAATTAGAGCAAAGGTAATGAACCGTTGTTTTTATCAATTATTTTGTTGGATTTTTCTTGTGTTGTGAAAAAAAGATTTCGAGTAGGCTTAGTTTCAAGTTTGCATTCTTGTTTTCAAGTTTGTTAAATGTGCATGAAATTCAGTTATCATTTAATAAATGTACATTTTATGTAAAGCAGTATATACGAACAATAAACATATTTTTAAACTGTCTTCACACGAAAAACATTGCCATTTAAATTATTGTTGAAGAAACATGGTTGAACTCTGTTAAAATATTTAAAATATGTGCAATATTTCACAATTATACGAATTCATGTGAAATAATAAAATTGGGAATTAATTATTTAAATTTACAACGGAAGTCGTTCCAGATTATTCATCTATTTTACAATGACGTTAACTCAAAGCTGCGAAGAAACAGACCTTTCATTTCATGTGTAATATCCTTCCACTAAAGATCGTTAAATTTGTTATAATCAAACATATTTCTTCTGATAACTATGTTCTTAATTAATTATTGGAAATAATGGTATAAATTAGTTTTCAGTAAGTTGATACTTCATTTTCTCTATTTTGACATTTATTGGATCTGAACACTCGTTTCAGACTTCTTTTTTATAATAATAGATGAAACCTCTTTGTAAATATGTATTTGATTTTCATGTGTAAATCTTCATCCATTTTCTTCATGCTCACTCTACATGGTCCATGTATATAAATCACATTGTCAAAAAATGTTCAAGCACAATTTTGTTCATTTAGATAAAATGTGTGAATTGCTCTAATATGATCTGCATTCCTATTGAATTACATAAGATATTATGCACCAATTTTAGTGTTTTTTCGAAGTACATTCATTTCACTTCCTTTGACTTGACGTCCGCCTCTTATTATCGTATTCTTATTATCATGGGAATTTTAGAGACATCTCTCACTTTCTCGTACACGTATATTCTAACATACTATACGAATTATAGAGTATACTCGTAGTGTACAAAGTAACATAATGAAAAAATCGTTTGGAGATTTTGACATGTATATATGTTTTGGGATCCTCAATACCAAGAACGTGTTGTTTTTTTCCTTCGAAATGTCACAGTTCGCCCGAATGTCCGTACATACGTACGTCTGCTCATAAACATAACTATTGCATCGAAACCGCACATAGGATTTTCCACAAAATGGATATTCTCCGCATGAGTTGGCTGCACTTAAGACCTTGGGATTTATAAGGCATCTTTTAATTTTTCATGTTGTTTTAAATGAAACCATAGAATATTTTCAAAATTTTCTCAAAAATGATTAGAATATTTTTCTTTAATTTACCCGTTTAAATAGCGAAAACTACACTAATAAATCTGCCACAGAAGCGATTTTTTCAAAACTTAGAACGCGATATTGAATATGCCAAGCTAAATTCTGCAACCGGGCCCAGATTGCACCCCAACCCCTCAATCACCGACATGTTCATTTGTGATATTGACATCTCCTCTTTCTCTTACCACTAACGATATTAGGATTCATTATATTTTTTAATGGTATTTTTTTCATATTCCAACAAACAAATCCCTTTTCAATTTTTGATAGTAAAATAATATTATTTTAAACAAACAAGTGAAAATTAGAATGGAAATTATTAACATTAATACCTTCTATGAAAACGACGTACTGATGCAAAAGGACATTACAGATTACCCCGACTTCTTAAAAAGAGTCTAATCACATACATTGCGGAAGACACAAATGTGCCCTTAATTTCGGTTATTCAATATGTATATGCACTGAAGTAGAAGATAATATGTACTACTTTGTATATTATATAACGCCATTGTAAAGGTAATAAGTTTTAAGTAGAGTTATTTTGTAGTGCACCCAGTTATCTTAATATTTTTTGACTGCGTATTACATTGTGAATGTATTGAAATATTTAACATCTTCGTTTACCTATACGTTAATTAATGTATTTCTGCGATTATACTTTTATTTAAAAAACAATTTAAATATTTAGTGATTCCACTGTGTCTGGGTAACAAAAATCTATCGTCATCTTTTAGCATTAATTCCCTAAATACAATTTGCCTCAAGATGACATAGCTGCTGTATCCCCACTATTCGTTTGATACAGAATAATTATTTAACAAATACGCAGTAAAATGCAGGTTTTGATGCGAACGGTTCGTGCGACAGGAAGATAAACTTGTTACTGAATAAAAACGAAAGGCCCTATGGATTTGTATGCGCCTATTCGTGGACTTGGAGTTAAATAAGGGGATGTCATGACTTAATGAAACGTGAGATAAATGAAGGGATGCCTGATATACCGAAACTTTGCGTAGACTTACGCGTGTGATAACGCTCTACTGAATACTGACTGATGATTTTGGGCGAGTCAGCTGCTGCAGACATTAGTTCCGTCGGTGTAGAGAGTGTCATTATGCCTAGATATGGCAGTGTTCTCACTGGACGGTGAGATGCGCCGCGGATCTACGCGTCCGTTAGCAAGGGATTTCTCCCTACACGGCGGGGCACCGCCCCAGCCAGAACAAACTCCAAGCTGCCATCTGATATCTCGATATGTACGACAGTTTAGTGCATGTAAGTGTATGGGTTGAGGATAGGACAAGGAA
Organism: Gryllus longicercus; assembly: GCA_038098605.1. Taxonomy (NCBI): domain Eukaryota; kingdom Metazoa; phylum Arthropoda; class Insecta; order Orthoptera; family Gryllidae; genus Gryllus; species Gryllus longicercus. The sequence goes on from JAZDUA010000423.1 coordinate 466,540, forward strand.
GGGGAAGGAAAAATGGCTCGTGGTCTATAGTTGGTTTATTAATGTAATGCTCCGGCATTCGCCTGCCGACGGTGAAACCACGAACATTACCGATCAGACCAGCCGGTCGCTTGAATTCTCCTCCAGTAAGGATGAATTCGACCTAGCTATCTTATCTAGTGTCGAAAATGCGCCACCGTCGGGACTCGAAACCTCGAACCTCCCGGTCACAGTTTCTGCAGGCACAGCGGCAATGCTGACTCTGAGCTAAACTCATCAGAAAGATGCTCGAAAGTTCCTTGAGCTTTAAAAACGTTCATCCCCTCACTCACTAATGGAATCATTTTTCAAATTAAATAACTTGACAGAAAGTGTTGTAGAGTGTAATATTTAGATATCTTATTAGTTAATATAATTTTCTTTCCTTTAATAGTTATATGCAGATATTGTGCTTTATTAAAAACATATATTTTTTGAACTTTTTTCATTTTTCCGGTCTCTAATAATTTTTTAAAATGATGTTTCTCACAGAAGAGCTAAGTGCATTTTCAGATGGAAATTTTCGAGCACAAAATTTGGATCCGTTTTGGGTTAAATGTCGTTTGAGAGGTTCCCAAAATGCACCATCCTGTCTTCATTGACTCTTTGAGATTTTGAAAGATTACATCAGAATTTATTTGAAGCATATTGTAAGCACAAATGCATTTAACTATAAAACACTCTTCCGTTTGATATTTACCATGAGCCAGATTTTCAAGCACTACGTTGTCTAATTTTTAAAAATATCAGATTTTAATAAAAATTGCACTTATGTCATGTGATTCGGTGCACTGTGATCTAATCTTCCAAAAAATCGAAAGTTCTTTAGAAGATCTTGCTTACGTATTTGTGGTTTTACCACATTATCACATTTCAAACATAAGTAGAAAACGAGCAATTTCTGAATTGTTGATCTCTAAATTTTAATTCATTACCGTAAATGTAATTAGCGCGTTTAATGAGACTGCCACTAATTTTTCAATGGTGCTATACTCATGAACGCATAAAAATGCATCTTGGATGTATTTAAAGAGGGAATGAAAACGATCCAATGGATCGAAGTTTATAACACTCATTGTTCGGATAAAATAGTTTATTTGCTAACGTTCCGTAAAAATAAAGGGTTCCCCCCGGATAAGGTGATAAAAAGTTCCCCTAAACCAAATGACATATGAGTAGTTACACTGTAACTGTAACATAAAAATATTCTTTTTGAATGGGTTCTTAGTCCACGTCCCACCACCCACACCTCTCTACAGCCAAAAACATGTTTTTTTATTTTAATTTTTTCGTCAACTTTATACCATTTTATCTGACTGAAAAAGTATGAAAAATAAGAAAATAATTTATACTACCAGCAAAGCATTTTGATATTTTCTCAGTGCCAAATCCAAACGCCAAAAAATAGCGTATGGTATGCTTATACAAATGATTATTAAGCTTTGAAAATATGCAAATTTGTAACTACATTTCAAAGTCAAAATGTTACTGGGGGCTACAACAATGTACACAAATGAATAATAAAACCTGTAATAAATGCACAGAACTGTTGTACTTATTTTCAAAGTATATTTAAAGTCAAGGTGATTTAAAGGCGGTAAATGTTTTTTACTACAGCCCAGCAGTCGAAAAAATCTGAAAAAATCATAACAATTTGCGTTTGGAGAGTAATTTTTAACGTTTTTTCGAGCCTATTCCAGGGTTCTAGGACAAGGTAAACATTTTTAATATTTTTTTTTTTTTTTGCGTTTGAATTTCTGCTGAGAAAATATCAAAAAATGTTTCTCTGGTGGTATAAATTATTTTCTTATTTTTCATGTTTTTTTTAAATCAGATAAAATGGCATTAGGTAAACGAGTTTTTTTTAAAAACACGCTTTGTCTGTAGATGGGGTGTTGGTGATGGGACGGGAACTCAGAAACCTTTCAAAAATATTATTTTTATGTTAGAGTTATAATGTAAATATTCATGTCATTTGGTTTAGAGGAACTAACATCTTATCGGAGGAGGGGATACCCTTTGACCTCTTTAGAGCAAGCGGAAATTAATACAATGGTACGTTATTAGTAAACAAAAACAATATTTTAGAATACAAATTTAGCTTAGTTACAGGTTTTTTGAGATTGTATAAGAGTGAAACTTCAATTTTAAATTAAAATAATAACTATGAATTACAATGCATGTTGTTAACTTCATCTTTTGTATTTGTTTGAACATTTAAAAAAAATTATAGCACATGGTAGAACTTGGAAGATGTTTAAGTACCGGCATAAATGTAATCAATCATTCTTACGTGAATTGATGAAACGTGAATAAATAGATAATTCAATTTAAGTGCTAAGGGTTTTATATTTCGATCGTGTGTAGTTTTCATCCCTTCTTCAATTAATCAATTTTGGGTCAATAAACCGCCACCGCGTAAAAGAGAAACCTTCAACATTTTTATAATAAATTGACTTATGGATTCCTATTGTCTAGTTGAGCTATTTATTTATTGCTTGATCACTTTCATAAAATATCTAGACCACGCATCCCGAAACAGTAATGGAGCTGAAGGTTTTTCCATTTTCCCCCATCTTCTCCGCATGAGAAGTTGTCGCCGCCATAAATGTTGACCGAAAAGGTGAGTAGTCTACTTAGCCCAACTCTGAGTTTCTGCCAATGCGAGCTGCATGGGAGTATCCACGCTACAGTCAATCATTCTTTCGCAAATGGAGGAGCAAATCAGCTTTCGTAGTCGCGTTCCTTGAGGGCGCTGTTTTTGCTCCACCCGGGCAGTTATGGCGGCAGCTTCACAACGTTTCGTAAGTTAAGTACAGCCCTAAAATATTTTTTCAAAGGTGTTGAGCAACAGAAACTTACTCGGTATATTTTCTGTAACAGCGTTTAAGGCAAAATTCGACATCCATGCCGTTCAAATGTTAAGAACTCATTACTTCATAATGCTCCAAGATCGAATGCTGCAATGCGATTCATTTGTTCGTTCGTTCTCGCTCGATTGATTGCTTGATTTTTGTTTCCGGGCGCGTCAACTGCTAAGGTTACTAGTCCTGAAAATGTAGTGTATGCTTTTTCCTCTGGAGGTGGCGGTGATCTTCCCCCGCTGGATGATGGGATCCGGCGCCGATCTACCTGCCAGCTTGCGGTTTTCCCTCAAGGTATCTCCCGCCAGCGGTGCATCGCCTCTCAGCTTAAGCAGGGGCCTAAGGTACGAGTCCCAACGCTGGGAGGATTTTCGGCACTAACTAGGTGGTATTCAGTCGCTGTCCGGAGGAGAATTCTAGCGGCCCGGCCGGCTGCTCTCGTCGGTACTTTTGCGTGGTTCCTCCTATCAATTTCAGGCGCATACCGGAGCAGTACCCTAACAAACGGGCCATGGACCACGCACAGTCTTTCCTTCCCCTTCCTTGTTCTACCCTCACTTCTTTCTTACACGCACTTTTATTTACATGAAATACAATAACACTCATGCCGGGTGCCCGGTCGGAAGTTTTCCGAATCCTCCCACCGTTGGGACTCGAACCTAGAAGCTTCCGGTCAGAGGCATCACAGTGACATCATTTGATGCACTGCGTCACCTCTCCAATCACAAGTTAGAAATAACACGAGAAAGTATGTGATGTATTACCTCCACTATCTGGAAAATCATTTGATGTAGTTTTGTTCAGCATCATTCTTTCTGTTAGAGGGCACAAAGAGTCTCTAGTTGTATAGAAACATTTATGTAACAGAAAAGATTTTACTCGGCTTATAATCTTTGTATAAAAAAATTGAGTATTTTTGAGAAAATTTCATGTAGGGACTTCATGTAAAATACCTGCAAAAATTACAAAATTCGTATCAAATTCGAGTGCCCGCGACATCAGCGAAATCGTTTGGAGAATATCTAAATTTAGAGAAACTTCGCTGTGGGGTTTTGTCGTGGTTCGCGGAGAGAAACGGATGGACAGACGGACCAAGGTTTTGTGAAAGAACACTGTTGGTATTAAAGGTTCAAAACGCGTGGGTATTGACTATAGTACGTATAGTAACACATAACTTGCAGGAGATAAAGCCAACTTTTTCGGTATCAGGGACTTACAAAACGTGTTTCTCAGTCCAAAAATTGGCACTTTTGCACAACTTTTTCCCTTCTCAATACATGGGAAAGAAAAACAAACAAAATACCGATCGATTAAGGTTTTGATTGATTGTGTGATTAGTGATTCCGGGTGCGTCAACGGCTGAGGTCATTGGTCCCGTAAGTGTAGTGCGAGTTTTCATCAGGAGATGGCGGTGCTATTCCCCCCGCTAGATGGTGATATCCGGCGCCGATTTACCGTCGGCTAGCGGGGTTTTCCCCACCAAGGTATCTTCCTCCGGCAGGGCACCGCCCCAGCCGGGACACGTTCTAAGCGCTTGACTGGTCTTTCGGCATGTGTGGTAGAGTAGCGCATTTGTGTGTGCGTATGTGTCAGAAAGAAGATAGAATAAGGAAGAGAAAGAGGAATAAGGGAAAGATCGCGCGCGGTCCAAGGCCCGTTTGTAAGGGTACTGCTCCGGCATTCGCCTGGTATTGATTGTAGAAACTACGGAAAACTATCGATCAGAATATCCGGCAGCTAGAATTATCTATCAGACAGAGACAGAACTCGACCTAGCTATCTAGATAGTGTCGAAAATCCTCCCAACGTCGTGACTCGAACTTATGACCTCCCGGTCTGTGGCACTGCAGTGACATCAGTAGATGCCCTGAGCCGCCTCTCCCGGCTCAATCAATTAAGGGAACCCTTCCCTTAATTATGTGGAGAATAGTGAGTAATGCTATAAAAATATTCTGATACTGCAAATATTATTTCATGAGAGTCAGTGAATTATCTCATTACGGATTTTGTAAATTTTCGCTTTTTTTGTTGGAGTTTTTTGAGTTTGCAAAACAGAATATCTAATTTAATCATAATGTTCTGAGTTCCGGATCTGGGCTAAAACCCATTTGTTTTACACGATGCCGTGAGCAGCCTAGAAATCAGCTTTATTCAGAACCCGCAGGGAGAATTTTCCTGAAGTGCAGGTGTGTTGCTCTGTCACATATGTTAAGTTAAAGACCATTTCAACAAAGAATGTGAAATACTTTAGAACGTTCTACTGTATATATTTCAAAAGCAAATTGTGATGTGTCCCACTGATCCATGCTACACCAAAATAATTCCACGAAGTAGCATTGCACTAATACGGAAACATTTATTTGTAAATGCAATATTGATTAAGAATGTAAGAATATTAGCAATGCAATGTCTGGATCTAGACCAAATTTTCAGAATAACCATAGGAAATATTTGCTTCCTTTGATAGCAAAGAAAATAATCATGCCATTAAAAATATCTGAAAAAATCAACACTGAATATTTTTATCCCACACATTCACACAATTCTCCTCTTATACATTTTGTTCATATTTCCACAAGTCCTTTGTTCTATCCAAATACGTCGCACTGATGGCAACAATGTCTCTGATTGTCCTATCCTTGAATACATGAACCGGAAAAGCCATGTTACGGAACAGCCAGATTAAATGATTGCCTGGGGCTTGCAAAAGCTTGGGCTGGTTAAATTTCACGAACGCTAAAAAAAGGAGCGTATAAACGTTGATCTATTTTTAGAATATAATTGACAAAAATTGATGGTTCCGAAATCCCGAGGAAAATGCCGTATCTGCATATTGAGTTGCGATAACATGAGCCAATTTAAGTTATCGACCATTCATTGTGTATCAAAAACACAAAGTTGGAGTATACGTAATTTGCACGTTGGCCTTTAGAAATAGCAGTTTCTTTTTTTATCGCTTGTAAGTAATGAATTATTTAACTAACCATTAATCTTTGCTCACATGTGTAATGTACTATATTCGATATAATCGCAGTACTTGAACATACTAGAGTGGATTCATTTCTACGGAAGTCGTTCGGTATGTTACCATCCCGAGATGCACAGTTCAGTAAATGAAGCCTCTGTAAAAGCTTTAGTATGCCGCGTCCGAACGTCAGGATTCCTGGGCTGCTGCGACTGCGCCCGTCAACATGCCGCCACCCACCGTTGCATTCTCTCGAATCGCGACGCAACCTTGAGACACGCGGACACACGAAACAGCAGGCCGCGCCGCATGGCATGTTTATTATAACAAATGTCCTTCATATCCTCTCGTGAAGGAGAAAATGGAGGAATGAATAATGCAAGACACGTTGTCATTCTCCCAGTATCGAGGAATTTTCAGGCTTCTGCCATCTAGTGGCCGGCAGTGGAGTTACATTAAAAAAGTGCTGCGTTCTCGCCAGACACGGAGAGCGAATGAAGCTGACTCACGACGAGCGGCACGGAGACCGGTTCATGCAGTAGAATTATTGTTGACCAATTGGTGAAACAAGTGTAACAACTTTAATATTTATTCTATTCTAAATATCTTGCAATCTACATGTTGCCATGTCCTTGGTCGTGAGACATTTGAGACTTCCTTTTCCTTCTTTCACATATATTTTCTTTCTTACGCATACACACATACACTCACGAGAGAGATAAAGAGAACAGGGGAAGAGATAGAGATAAAGAGAAAGTAGACGGACAGACGGTACTCGTACATGCCGTTTTGAATAAAGATAGGAACGACAATGACTCAACGACGCCAACTATTGAAGTTCACATTATGAGTTCAGCCTCCAGGACTCAGGTTAGGATAATACGAGCCAAAATAAGAGTTATCAACCATTCATAGCGAATAAAAATCACAAAGATGTAGTATATTTAATTTTCACTTTGGCCTTTAGAAACAGCATTTTCTTTTGTTCTCCTCTCCTAAGTAATGAATTTTCTTACTAATCATAATGTCCAATAGACCACGGCTATCCAGCCCGAAAGGTCTTATTAATAATAATAATAATAATAATAATAATAATAATAATAATAATAATAATAATAATAATAATAATGTGAATATGAATATAAATATGAATATGAATATGAATAATATACATTGAAGAACGTGTGCCCCTCCCTCTTCCCCCTACGCTTAGAAAATTACTTAAGTGCCACAGTCACTCATGACATTGGCATTTCGGTGCTCCACATATCGAAAGGAAGTTTTCTCCCGGAACGTGATAAGTTCTCCCCTGTGTAAAACACATTCTCTTCAATCGGATTGTCATACACCAGTCAAAGTGCTGAACTGGAAACTGCCTGCTCAACAGCTCTCGCTTCCACGCAGTGACGTAACTAGTTAAAATGGCGCCTAGGGCATCGCAGACTATCCTCCCTCCTCCAACATGTACATGAACGGGGCAATAGAATTTGATCCATCATTCGAAAGTGCACACCACACAATCTTGGGATATGAACTAAAAAGTAATTAAATAAATTACAAATTAATTCATCATATCTCAATAAGAATTGCAATTTTTTTTTATTTCATACCTTCATCAGAAGAACTTTAGAAAGAATGAAAAAAGACAATTAGGTTAACTTACAATTCCTGTATAGAAACTAAATAAATCAAATTGTTGTTTTTTTTTTGTTGTTTCTTCTCGGTACACTCTTAGAAGACTAGTAGGTCGCGTAGCCGTAGTTGTCACATAGAAACTCGTAGATATGACACAATCAATTTCAATTCACAATAGGATCTCTCACTATGGACACGGCTACGGTCAACAATATTTGGATTGGCGCTCTAAACTTTGAACATAAGCTCTCATTTAACAACAGCGTAAACATTAAACTCGACAATTATGCGCGTACTGAATTGCACCCTAAGCTTGATGAACGGAGAAGGATGCTACAAGACCTCTGCAGATATCCCCGCAATGGCGATTCGGCGGAGGTAGCGCAAACATGAGCACTTAGCAGAGAATTCTCTACAAGACGACAACCGCCGAATGGGGCACGCAGGATAGAAAAATGCAAACTTTGAGAAATAAACCTCTATGGAATATCCAAAATGCTGGGCCCACATGTAGGGAGCCAACTGCTTGCTCCATGATACAATGGCACAGCTCCCTCCCCTCTCGCTACCCACAGCAGCCAATATGTGAATGGGAGGACACTGTAATAAGCGAATTTTTCGTGGAGTCGCTTGAACAAAGTCTTGATCATTCCAATCCGCCGGTTCGGAAGCCAGGTCATCAGTGCATGCTTGCGATATTCAGAACCAAGAGTAATTCCGTGCCTCCCTACAAAGACGTGTAAAAATAAGTAAAGGCCTTATAAAAAAATTCAGACATGTAAAAATGTATATTATTATTCCATATAAATGATTATATTTTGACATATTCAGATAAGACAGTATATCCATCGGCACTGGATTGTTCCCAACTGCTCTTCGTTCACATTTCCGGATTTGCCAAATTCGGTCAGAAAGTGACATAATACAGAATGTAATCCGAGCTCAACTTTTAATTGAAAATATATTGTCTTAAAAATTTGAAAACCATAAGGTACGATTAAAATGCAACGAATTTGATAATTTTTTATTTATTTATTTATTTATTTATTTATTTATTTATTTATTTATTTATTTATTTATTTATTTATTTATTTATTTATTTATTTATTTATTTATTTATTTATTTATTTATTTATTTATTTACTTATTTATTTATTTACGTCAAAACAGTCAAAACAGTGTACAGTTACACAATTCAATGGTAAATAATACATTAAATCTCATTGTTAAAATTAATATTACCTCCTTTTTGGATGCTTGGTATAGTCTCTAATTGTATAGAAACAGTTGTGCAGCAGAAAAGATTATACTTCGGACTTAAACTTTTGTATAGAATTTTATCGTTTAATGTCATCTGGCAAGGTGTTGCAAAATAATGTTCATGTATTGTGTGTGAGTTTTTTGTAGTGAGCTGTTGATACTGTCTTCTGGTGAATATGATGACTACGTCGAGTGTTGTAGTTATAGACGTCGGCGATTGCAAAAAATATATCCCCGCCCTTAAGTAAGTAATTTTTGACAAAAACTACTGATTCAAATATCAAGAGACAAAGTAATGGTAAAATACCTAGGTTAATAAAGAGAGGCTTACAAGAATCACGTGGGTGGGATTTGCTTGTTGCGAAATTGTTGCGAAATATACACAGGCAGTATGAAGGCTGACTAAATTTGAAAGAATTTTGAAAGCGTATCAAAAAGAACTTAATTTAGTGTTCAATTCATTTAAATGGACGTTCCATTTAAGGTTGAATAAAGACCTAAATATTTTGTTACCTTAACATCAGTCAATGTCACACCGTTCATTTTCAATGCACAGAGCTCCGTTCACATTTGTAGCTCCGCTACATTTGAGAGCGCCGTTCCCGAGCGCTGTTGGAGCTCCGGCGTGAAGTCGTTCTTTACACCCAAAACTGAAACCGCCTAGACAGTCCCCCGTAAATAGAAGTAAAAGGAACGTCGCGTCTAAGGACGGGATCTCATATCGAAACTCAGTCACTTATCAGTGCGTAGAGAGCACGAACTGGGCAGCGAAGATCGCGGATGCACCTGGGCAGTCTCGGTTCGGAGGGTCACGAGTTCGAATTCCGTCTCGGGCATAGGTGTTGCTTACGCGATGTGGCATGGTGGGGCTCCCCAGCAACCCTCTACCTTCCGTTCCTGACCGGAGCGGGGTGGTGCCTTTAGGGCATTCGCATCTAAGTAAATGATAGGTTATATCCAAGCTATGGGGTCAAACCCCGCATAAGTCGTGGACGTTGTGATGTGGCATGTTGCACATTCCTAACACATTATGAGTCACATATCCTAGCACACTGTTTGCGGCTTCAACGGTGAAACGGTCACCGTATCTGATTTTTATACCCAGGTTCATGGGTTTAAACCCGATCGAAGCAATGGACTTTTAAGGACAAAGAAACATAACGTCTCCTCCTAAGGAAGGCATAAGAAGTAAATGGAGCTGTCCCATGATGTAGATTATTATTATTATAGTATATCCATCATCAAACCTAAAAGAAGTCTCTGAGCTAAATTCAAATCGCCTATTTCGTCGCCCGAATGCTATCTGCTTTCGTTGTTGCATGGCGAAATTTGCGCTGAAGAAAGACAAGCCAGTTGGCCTCGCTACGGAAAATAAGGCATAATTGAATTGACCGTGTATCACCCTTGCTCTAAAATCCTCCACTTCATTACTTTCTCTCCTCGATATGTCGACTATTTGCGCGACGTACGAGCCTAGGGCCAGAGTTGCTGTCATGTATGTGCGGGCTGTCTCCCTTCCTCTAATACAGGACTAAGTGTGATGGGCGGCGTTCGCTTATCTAATACAGTTTTACCATGGCCGGTGTGTGATCGCGAGCCACAACGGCACAGTAGGTGGGAAGACTGATGAGTAACACGATGGCTGCTCTTGGACAGAACAGTCTAAACTAAGGGAGGGAAGTCTGAAGGCACCGAGAAGGGCAAAGACAAAATAGGGAGATGTACATGCATTAATGCGTAAAATTTCCTTGCGATTAAAAATATAGTTTTCTCTTTATTTATAAATAAATAAAATCCCAACAAAGATAATTGCAACAAGATAATTCTGTTGCACCCAGCTTGCAAAATACCATCCACCCGAAAAACTGGATCGCTTGCAGTACCCAAACGGTAAGCATTTGCATATTCTGGAGTGTCCCGTACATTTTTTATTATAAATTGTCGAAATAGTGACTTATTCTAACGAAACAAATTATGTTGATGAAACATTTTTGTTTTTAACCCTGTACGATCCGGGTGGTTTGAATACTATTTACACTACTCCTAGTGTATACACAGGTGTCTCAGAATAAATGATTAATTTTTCCGCCTTGTGTCACATACAGTTTTTACTGTTCCTTGGCGAAAATAAAACAAATCAAATAAAATCCTACATTCTTTTAGGACGTGTAGAGGAGTTGAAAGTGATAACATTTTGCCAATGATCATATAGTGGGAAATTGCCTACAACGAAGTTATATCCACACATGTGGCATATGTCTCTGAAGTTTAGGCAACCCCGTATGCAGTCAAAGTAATTCATGTATCTGCCGAATATCTGTGCATACGATATTGCCTAAACATCAGGAGCAAATGTCACATGTATAAATGCATATAACTCGATTGCCTGAAATTTCTCACCCACATTTCATTATACGAAAAAACTAAAGGTGATAAAATAGCACGTATGGACACCCGTATTTCCACCCAAAATTACGGGAATATTACTCAAATTTTCGAAAAATTGTACGTGGCCTTATTTCAAAATATATATTTAAGGAACAGCTTTCATTAAGGGAATAATCTCTATCTTAATAATTGTCGCTGTAGGAAGACGCCGAAAATTGAATTTTGGCAATTTTTGAAAGATGAGAGTTTTCAACGGAAATGAGACCTGTATCATTCCCCTGAACGTCCTTTACATTATCCAATAACAAAATATAATTAAAAATGATGGAGCCACTTTTTTGAAAATTTGGAAAATGACCCAGGGGGTTTAAGTACCCCCCTAAAATTGAAATATCGATTTCAAATTTGAGGAGCCGTGACATCGATTCGGGAATATCGATTTTGGAGAAAGTCGGCTGAACAATTTAGCCGCTAGCGTTGTTCACAGATGGACAGACGTTTTGCCATCAATCGATTTTTCGCTCATTCTCTCTGTCCATCACCGCCCTCATCCACCCCGGACTGACGAATGCCGTACCTTCTCCCTCCCGCCCAATCTCACCCAGCCTCATTCTCACTCCCAACTCCACTCTCTCCCTCTATACTCTGCTCTGTCCGAACACCCTACCGAGAGCGCTCGCTCAGGGTGATGGTGATAAACTGATGTCACTGCAGTGCCTCTGACCAGGAGGTCCTGGGGTTTGAGTCCCGACGTTGGCAGAATTTTTGACACTAGCCACAGGTCGAGTTCTGTCGCTTTCGAAGGAGGATTATAACGGCCGGCTGCTCTGATTGGTAGTTTTCAGTGATTTCTTCAATCAATACCACGCGAATGCCGGAGAAGTACCCTTTTTAACAAAAGAGCCACGGACCGCGCGCGATCTTTCCTTCCCATTCCTTGTCCTGACCTATCCCTTACTTACACACACACACTTACATGCACTACACTACCACACACACCTGGAGACCGGTCAGAAGCTTAGAGCTTGTTCCAGCTGGGGGCGGTGTCCCGCTGGTGGGAGATACCCGTTGGGGGAAACCGTCGGCTAGCGGCCTGCTAGCCGATGGCAAGTTAGCGCCGGATCTCGCCATCCAGCGGGGAAGATCACCACCGCCTCACGAGAAAAACCCGTGCACTACATTTACAGGGCTACTGAACTTAGCAATTGACGTGCCCGCAATCACTAGTAATCAATCAAACAAACCCAACACCCTCTGCAGCTTCTACCGCGCCCTGGCTTGCATCCTGTGCTACCATCATTGTTGCTTCCAACTGTCGTAACCAGACCTATCGTTGCATACTCCTGGAAAACATCCAGTATGAATTATTTTGACCTTCAATTACTCTGAGCCTAATTGTGCTATTGGAATGAATGAAAATGTATGTAGTAGGTAATTTTATATGCTTTCAGCAACGTTTAATTCAGTGATGAATTTACTTCTCGTTTTTGAAATATTTGCGTAAAAGAGAAAGGGTACACACTAATTTTTTTCTCTGAGGTAAATAAGAAATGAAATATTTATGAAATCTCAGACAGTGACTTTTCTCTTGTTTTCGTGTTCACATGTACAAATTTTTTTAAGATCGAAAGCAATGTAGATTTATATGAACATTCCTCTTCATATTGTTTGAGGTATTGTCTGCATGACTGCAATCGCAAAACCCATCTTTTGAAAATTACGATTACGTAATCCAAACAGCTTATAAATAAACTGAAATAGTTGATAAGTAAAACGTCCAAAACGTCTACCTACCAAAATACAAAATTTACAGGTGAGACAAAACACTATTCATTCATCGGTCTTTCGTAATATTGTTCTGAAATCTTCATTTCAATAACAATTTCAAGTAAAGAATTTATCACTCGCAATGTTTTACCAGTTGTGTGCATAATTTTACTTCAATGGTAGGCAGGAAATGCGAAAATTCATTTGATGGTAAGCTTTTAGCGATATTCAGAAGACATTAATTTGTGATTTACGTTCTGACAACTGTCAGGACAACCTTCTTAAGATCTAATAGGGCACTACTTATACGATAATACTAACAAACACTATAATCATAAGATGAGTCAATGGCCACCAAAACAATTTTCTAGTTAAGAAAAATTCCTTTCTCCTACCTACCCTCGATATTATTATTATTATTATTATTATTATTATTATTATTATTATTATTATTATTATTATTATTATTATTATTATTATTATTATTAATTTAATATTTAATATTAATGCGACAATACAAAGATCAACAAGTGTGGAAAGCATACAAAGGTTAACTCACCATAAACGTTTTTTAAAAACTGCTTATAAAATAAAATCAATAATAAAAAATTCTTCACAACAACAGCAACAACAACAACAGCAATAATAATAATAATAATAATAATAATAATAATAATAATAATAATAATAATAATAATAATAATAATAATAATAATAATAATAATAATAATAATAATAAAACTTCAATATACATTTATACAGAATTTGAAGGAGGGAGGCGGGACACACGGACGGGTGCGCAATTCGGTCACGTTTGTGATGCCGTCACATCATTCCGATTCAGAAAAAAATCTAATTTTGAGAAGATTGTCCATCAGGCATATCACCTTTCACCAGCGAACGATTCTCCCTTTGGTTAATGAAAAGCAAAGCCACCAACGAGAAAGTCTCTTCTTTGCATTCCTCTGCACAAAGAACTACTATTACATTCCCGAACAAAATTACCTGAAACACTGAAGTTGTGTTGTTTAAACGATTTTTCTTCAAATTATTCATGTTGCGGTTCAACTTTCTTAATTTCACTTACTCTTACCCAATTCTCAATCCTTTTTGTTACGGCTTAGTTGGCCACACTCACACATCATAAATAAATGTCACCAAACCTTTGTCATCGTGAGCTGAACACATTCCTGTAACTGTCAAAGCAAACGAATGTTTAGAATTGTCTACAATAGATCTTTTTCTTTTATAAAATTCTTCTACCTAGAAAATCTGTTGTTTATTGCTTATGTACAACACATGCGTTGTAATCTGTGTGTTGGACTTTTCTTGTGATTGCATTGGTTCGCATGATGCAGTACCATCACATCACAGTCTTCATTAATTCCCGACGAAACTGGATTTGCAGATGGAGTGTTATTCTTAGGCTTTGCAAGAAAAGCGTCAGTACCTTTACTAAAGCCTTTTTTAATTGACGTATACGATTTTCATTTTGGCTATTACCCCTTATCGTGCCCTGCGAAACAGAATAGACTGCCACGAGAACATGAACGATTATTTGAATAATTAAAATTACCACTCAGCTCAAGAAAACGTGCACAGGTAGTGGAACTACATTTATTCTCAAATGCAAAACGAGAGGCCATATATCTGCATTTGCTCAAGGAATCAGGAAAACTGGACGAAAAACCTGATCGAAAAGAGGGTCATAAATCCCAAAGCTGAGGTACAATTCTTGTTACAGACTTATTTACTTCGTAAGTATTTTGGGCTTCCTTTACATTTTTGTATTTGCGCGGGCCCCGGAGCGACTGCTCCATGCTTCATCCGAGACTGAATTCTATACTAGTTTATAGGATTAAATAACAGAAGCACATACGGTACTTTCTCGCATTCTTTCTTTGCAGTTTTCGAAAATTGAGGGAGTTCAACGAAAATGAGACCTTTGCCGTTTTTATGAGCTTACTTTACGCTATCCAAAGACAAAGTTCAATAAAACAATTTGAGGCCACTTTTGTGAAAGTCTTTAAAATATTGATGCTGAAAAACAATTTTGGAGAAAAACATCTAAACGGTTTAGGCGCTTTGACCACAGACGAGCGAACAGACGGACAGGCAATCAGACGGCGAAACGGTCAGACGGATAGACGTTTTGCGTCCATTTTTTGATATCAAGTACACACAAAACGTCGATTCTGATTACTCAACGTTTTGAAGGAAGTAATTTACTACATTTAGGAACACGAATTATCCACTTTTTTGCCTCCCGGACCCGACAATATGAGTTTTTTTTCTGCCGAACAATCGCTGATTTCCGCCGCAGCATTACAATGCTTTCTCTTCTCTTTACTAAGTACATAGTAAGGCGAGAAAGTAATCATTATCTACGGAGTATCAAAACGCTTCACTTTAAAGGTCTGAAAAAAAAAGATGAATCTTCTATTTGTTTAATTTGAATCGGTTATTTTCTCAGCTTATAATCACACGCAGTTCTTGTTCCATTTGCATTAACTCTGACAAAGCTGGTATTATTCATAAAATCGTTAGATCAGAAGTACATTCATATAATTTACGAATGCACCAGTAATGGCGCGATTGAATTTGTTTTATAGCTGTCAGCAAAATCCCCCGAAGCAGTGTAAAAAACTCCCAAAATGCAGTACGGGAATGGGTTCCGGCGTGGCCCGGCACCAGCGCACCTTCTCTGTATGCGGTACGCTTTCTAAGGTAAACAAGTAGCGTAAAATGTGAAAAGTAGTTTGTGAGGTTAGTATAAGATTAGGATTAATATCTAGATTAGCGTCCCCATCCACAAAATTGCTAACCAAAGATAAAATAAATGTCATGGGCCCCTAATGGGCCCCTAATGTTTATGACCTAAAAATGTTAGAAATATGCAAGCATCTACGACCTAATAAAAATATGACTTTAAAAAATGTTGGTTAAATATTTTCGAAACCTTTACATTATTTAAATAAGCATTATATTGAAAATATACTTTTAAAATCTAGCACATTTACAATTCACCCCTTCTCCTTTGGTGCCGCATGAAGACAATTCTACCAGCTAAAGTTATTTATAGAAGCGGTTGATCTTAGCACAGAACTAAACCAACACTTCTTACTGTTTCTTTCTCTCCTATTTAGCTTACCCTCCCAATTCATATTCACATATATTTATAGGAATGAAATAGATACAACAATTGTCAAAAACTAGATTACAGAGGAGATGTAAAAAATGTATAGGAGACGATTGCAAGCAAGTAGGTCCTATACGAAAGTGGTATGAAAAAGACAAAAAGTGACAAAAAGTACAAAAATTCATAGAAGAATATGGCCATAATACGAAAAATGACCAAAAGGTTAAAAGCCAAAATATGATCTTATATGGCAAGTGAAAATTGCATAATTTTAGCCATTGTAGATAAAATCATGCTTTTCTTACATTTTCCTGGAAATATCACAAAAACAAAAAAACAAAAAACAAAAAAACAAAAAACAAAAAAAACAAACAAAAAAAACTGCATGTCATAAACATTCGGTTCCTAGTCATTATATTAGAGGGAATAGGAAATTGCATGAACGTCCTGAAAGTCACAATGTCTAGATATATACGAAATTGCTCTTGCAAACTGCTGATTGTTCCTTATTTCTGACCAGTAAGGTGCCTATTCTCTTCTGGAACGTTGCGTGCAGTTTTTAATTTCTAGTTAAACATACTATTATTATTATTATTATTATTATTATTATTATTATTATTATTATTATTATTATTATTATTATTATTATTATTGTTGTTGTTCTTCTTGTGTAGTATTTGCTATTATTAATGATTTTATTTTATCAACAGTTTTTCAGAAAATGTTATGGTTAGTTAACTTTTGTATGCTTTCCACACTTGATCTTTGTATTGCCGCCGTGTTTTTGAGCTCTTTGGTGCCCTATGTTGGCAAGCCGATCATATGATTTGTCGATGTTGGTAATGATCACAGGGTCTATGTCATCCGGCATTGCCTGTGCTGTCAAATCCGTCAAATGTATTGTCCGAGCCATAATAGTGTTACTATTTTAAATTATTTTCTGTGAGGTTGGTGTTTTCTTAATTGATGTCGGTTATAATCTTTTATATGGCTGGTATCTCTTTTAGAACATTAGTACAATTGTTAAAATAATGTGAATTGTTTATCCCTGTTGTGTCTTTTCATTGCGACTGCAGGTGTACACTGCGGATTTTCCTTCGTAAGAACGAGCGTTTCGGTAATGATCACTTAGTCTTTCTATGAAAAATCTTCTTAAAAATACCCAAAAGTGAAATATGTCATCTACCAGGCCTCCTTTACAAGCAAAATATGAGCTTCTTCTGGAAAACAATGGGCAAGTGATTTGTTCCTTAACCCTAAATTTGCCATGTTTCGGAATTTGGTCGAAATATAATATTACATTTTGATGTAGATCCTCATCCACTACCAAGAAAAACATTTTGGTTGCTGTCATTACGGTCGGTGCTCTTCTGATGACATGTATAACAGCATATGTATCATGGTGGTTATTGCAGCCAGTGATTGAAGCAGATTTTCTCCATATGAATGTGCCAGAAACTGTACCTAGTTAGTAATTTGTTAATTAAATATAATACCATTAAGTAAGTTGTGTTTATTATAATTCATGTAATTCTTTTCTATGTCTAATTGCATACATGTTTTTTTTAGTGACTTTGCACATGCTGAAGCACAGAGCAAAATGTTATGAAAAAGCATTTTTGCAACTGAATTCCTCCAAAATTGATCCCATTATCCATGTGCCTGCACGGTCACCAGTTCCTTCTAGCTCACCTCGTGTTCTGAAGTTGGTATGCTATTACAGTTTCCCATATAAGGACGATTTAAAGCCTGAAAGAATTGATCCTGGTCTCTGTACTCACATAAACATTGCATCTTTGGCTGTAACCAACAAATCACTAAGTGAAATTACTCCAGAGATATCCAAGGTAGGTGCATTCTTGGTGAGTCTGACAAATGTAAACCTGCAATTAGTTGCAGCCGTAGTACTTGTAATTGCACTAGCTAAATGTACATCTCATAGTAATGTATGTTCATCTCCAATTCATGTTCAAGAAATGGATGCATCAGGAATGTTTTACATATGCATGCTAAAATATGATAAATGCTTGTGAGATGTCTGGTATTCTCTGTTGCTCCATTGTTTTTGAAAATATATTTGCTTATGTGTATTGGTTATTTTTTTCATAATTTGTGGAAAAATGTTTATCTATTGAAGAAATTGCTTTTAGACCTGCATACCTTTATGGTTGTGCTGAAGTGGAGGTTTAAAAAATCCACAAAATATTTCAAATTGTTGCCTGTATATTTTATTACAAAATGTTGTGTTCTTCACATTTCAAAATTCATGTTGAACATTTTGTTTTCTAAATGGTAATCATTGGTGACAATGAGATAATGATGTATTGGTCATTGTATTTCATCAAACCTTGGTTCATTCTCTGCACTGTAAGTTATTAAATGTGCCAGTCTGCATTTTTCATTACATCGAAGGACAGTTGTCTGAGAGGCATTGGAAAATGATAATTGCACTCTGTCCAGAACACATGTTCTGTTCAAGGTACTTGACATTACAGAATATGAAGATAACAAAAGATGAATGTTGGTATTCAAAGTTTACAGTGGGCATATTGGATGTCCTATCATTAGTTGTAGCAATACCTTTCAATACATGGGGATTGTGAGAATGACTGTAATTTATAGTAGAAAATGAAACATTGAGGTTTTCTTAATTCCAATTAGTAGACTGTTCATTTTTCAAACTTTATCTTAACTATGATATAATTTATGAAATATGAGAGAAACATAAGGCAGAAGCAACCTAAAGTAATGGAAAAATAGATAAAAGTTATGTTAACAAGTTGTAAGAATAAATTATGAAATATATCTTTTTCAGTTATTGGAGTGATGTGAATTTTGCTTATTTTTAGTTAGATTCTGTTTATGAGTATTCAATATCATGTACTCCATTCTGGTAGATGTCTTTGAAGGGGGGTGTAGGAGGATTTACTCAATGTACCATTTTAATTTTTGAAGCAACGAAGATTTTGATGTAGAACTATAAAATTTTGTAGTCTGAAGTTCATACATAAAAAAAATTATTAGATACAAATTTATGTTGAAATTGTTTATAGCAATAAGTTTTGAATGATTTTATGTTTAACTTCGTTTAAGTTAAACTTTTCCGGAAAACCGATCACATTTTAAGTTGGAAACTTTGCAGAACTGCTCCTGACTTACAAATAAATGTAAGGATATAGCTGCATTATTTATATTTTGTTATACATTAATTAATAAATATTCATTAACTAATATATCTTAATAATAATTAGATGCAAAAATTTTGAGTTTAAAAAACTGCCTTGGTAAATATAAGGAATATTTGAAAAATTCCTTGCACCCAAATTCTTTTCTTTATATAGCTTACTGCTTATTAATTGGATTGTTGGTGATGTAGATACCTTTTTATATGATAAATGACTGAAGATATTGTCTGGTATCAATTTTAATCAACTTATGATCATTTCGATCGCGTTGCGATCATCATCAGAGCTAGCAGCTTCTGGGCCGAAAACAAAGTTCTGCAGGCAAAGGCAGAACTTTGTTTTCGGCCCAGAAGCTGCTAGCTCTGATGATGATCGCAACGCGATCGAAATGATCATAAGTTGATTAAAATTGATACCAGACAATATCTTCAGTCATTTATCATAGCTTACTGCATCTATGTACGCAATTTGAACGTTATATGTTGAATAGTTTTTGAGAACACGGTACATTTATCATCAAAAAATGAAAGTCACAAGAAATTGCTTACAAATGTTGAAGAAATGTTTCGGGAAGGTAATGTTCATCAAATAATTTGTTTTATTTTTTATCATTATTCCCTAAATATTGAGTTTGTGTATCATTCTTTAAACAATAGCAATTTTTACTAATGGCTTCAGAAAGGATTACAAGTCTATTATTTTGAAACCACTGCCAACATTCTCTACTTCATCTTCATTCCATAGACCTCCATCAAATTTACATCTTGATGCTATGCTGGGATCTTATTTAAATTTTGAAGGTCTTTCTACAACCTGATTTCTGCAAAACCTCAGGAGATAGTCTATGGGAAATAATATGGGAATAAAACCCAAAAATCAATCCCCCCCCTAATCCCTCTAAGTTTTTAAACATTTTTGTCTTAAAGTCTACTCTTAATTGAGTTTTCTGTAAAATATGGATGTTTTCTGTGTTATTCATGTTAAAAGATTTATAAAAAACCTTACCGCAGGGCAGAGAAGTAAAGTTTATTGAGGACTTGCTTATAGGTAGTAATGTTACAGTAATCAAATTTGTAGACAAATTCTACAATCTAAAATTGTATTCCCTTTTTGGTGTTAATTGGTTATTTAAGCATGTCAATGGATAAATGTTAACAATGCACATCTCAATAATTTAGATATAATAATGTCACCCAAAAGATAAGATGGTCTTCTATTGAATTCGAATGACATGCATCACAGAAATTATTTGGAAATTTGATAAAATGGTGGAAATTGGTCATGTATACTAGCTTGTAATGGACACTTTAGAACATTTTTTTCCTTTCCTGAAACATTACAATTTTTGCAAAATGTGTTGTTAAAATTCAGCCATTGAGGTGGTAAGTTAAATAGTTTATGGTGATAGCATACAGCAAACAAGTTTATTCTATTATCATTGATGCAATAATATTGCTGATTCTTTCCCCAAAATTGTTGTGACTTGATTATATTGTATAATTTTGGTTATTCAGAATAAAAACTGAAGTCCGTTTGAAGTGAAATATTCCTTGAGTTCGGTAATTTAGAATTGGTGTTAGAAAGTTTGATGTTTTTGTAATTGACATGGGGAGTATGAAAATTTTCAAAATCTGGGACAATGTCTTACCTACTCTATTTCACAGTAATTTAATGTACAATATGAGTTTCTATTTTTGTTTTATTCACTTCAAAAAATGTTCTTATTAAGGTAAGTGTAATTTGCTAATTTTTAAATTTGGATACTTGTATATATTTTAAAAACGTGAAATTAATTTGGGAGTGCTGTAATAAATAAGTGCCATCTACTGTTGTTTCCTTTACAAATAGTGCAAAAATGTTCATTTCATTCAGGATCATCCCGTTCAAAATATAGTTATGTGCAAGAAGTATAATCTTGTAATAAAATAGAAAAGAAGAGAAGACTTAGAATAGGAATACAGGATGAGAAAGAATTCAACAAATAGAGAAAAGGAAAAACTCATCAACACATTTCTGAAACTACAAATAAGTATTCCCTGCTCTCAAAGACATAATACCCTAAGGGTAATGAAAACGCACAGTGCCAGAGACTTCGATATGTTTCCCCAAGAACAATTGCGAGTGTGGTTACAGATGAAAAATATGTTAATCTGCAATTTTTGTATTATTGATTTTGATCTTTTTGGGAATCAATATGATAGTATCATAATTAGATATTATAGTGTAATTTACATTAGTGCACTATCACAAGTTTACTGGAGCATCTGCCTCCTGTTATTGTGTATCAGTGATGGTAGGCTAGTTAGTTTTATTTGTTGACATCTTGCAAATACCTTCCATTACATCTTACGTATATTAAAGTTTTAGTACTTTCAGGATTGTTCTTGTAGCTTGTAAATTGCATGAGAAAAAGTAATAATACTGTAAATCTCTTTCCTATCATACTAATTTCCATTACAAGCAAACTTATGCAGTATTTGGCATTATATCTAAGATATTTTTCTAAGCTTTACCTTACTAATAGTGTAATAGTGTTGCAGGGTTGTTTGATGTTAATTGAGGAAATATGTTTCTCTTTGTAGTAATTATTGTATAACATCGGAGTTGAAAAGTGAAAACGTAGTGTTAGAACTTTGCTCTATGAGAAGCTTCAAACTTATTTTGGAAATCACCATATATTACTTACCAAATTAGAACACTAAGGAATAAGAGGTAATATGCATGAACTAATCAAGTCATACTTAACAGATGGGAAACAATCTGTACAAATACTCTGGGAAACTGACAACAGCATTGATAAAACACAATCAAACTTCAAAACCATAACCTCTGGTGTTCCACAAAGATAAGTATTGGTACAGTTACTGTTTCTGCTATATGTCAATGACTTCCAATTAACGTTGAAATAAGAATAATAACATGCAGATGCAACAACTATAATATGTGGGAGTGTGAATAGGCCATCAGTGAATAGGCCAAGCATTACAACAAATATATAAATATTTGAGAAATAACAACCTACATCTAAATGCAAACAAAACTCAAACGATACGTTTCTGAAATTGATTTTGTTACCTACGTTTTCATGGTTACAATGTCAAAATAAATGACAAGAATATCCACAAAACTGACTGTCACAAGTTTTAGGAATTTATATTGATGAGAACGTAACCTACAATAGACATATTGAAGAAGCTTAATAAATTACATACTAACATACTCATTTTGAGAAATCTTAAAAGATACATGACAACAGATATGCTTATGTTAATATATTATGGAATCATTCATTTACATATATAATATGGTATAGAAATCTGGGGGCAACATATATTAGGAATATTGACAGAGTTATGGTACTTCAGAAAAAGGCAATCAAATGCATTTTTAATCTAAAACCCAAACAATTGTGCAAAATGTATATAAAGTAAATGAAATATTGACTGTAGTAGCATTGTATGTATGTAAAATAATACTCAGAATGAGAAAAAACGCTACTGTGTACTCCATAGAAAACAATCACTATACTGGGCCATTAAACTGTGTATAATGTGAATCACAAGGATCTTAACATGAAATTTGTGTATTATTGGCTGGCTTTTAACTGTTAATTGTGTTGGAACTCCACTAAATGGCGCTAAATATTCATGTCAAATGCAACCTACAACACTCTGCAGCTTTTTTGAATCTATATTGTTAAATAACTCATAAACACATAATTCTAGGGCATTAAAAACTAAAATTTTGAGGCCAAAAGTATGTTTCTCATACTACTATATACAAGATGAGATCATCTTGAACATTCTATTACATTTTGCTGGTCTGGCGCTTCTCGATATTACCACACCTGCTCAGAGACGTTCCGAATCTGCAACTAAATGTGAATGAGAGGGTCAGAGAGAGGTAGAGAGAGAGACAGAGAAACAGAGACACACACAGACACAGCCAGATAGACTTAGACAGGGAAAGAGAGAGTGAGAGAAAGAGAGGAAAAAGGGAGATGAAGGGCGGAACAACATCTGCCGGGTTCTGCTAGTTGAACATTAACAATCAATTCAAATATAAATGTACATATTAAATTTTTTTTTAAATTGTGTATATGTACATATAATTAAATTATACATTATATGTACATGTCATTAAATTGCTTAATTTTATTCATATATTGCTTTAGTTTTATGCTTCACAATTTGTTTTCTCATGAAGGTTTGAGGTTTGCGGTACATAAAAAAAGTAATATTACAACAAATTTATAATTCAAAGCATAAATAATGTTGAAAACCACTGAACTCATGGATGTTGGACATAATTCAGTATAGAGTGCACCCAAGGAATTAATGTGTAATTCCATTATTCCTTATGAGTAGGCATTTACCCAATGTTAGAAATTTGAATTAGGTACAATGTGTGTAATATTTTGGTTGTGTTTTAATTTTTATCAAATAAGTTAAAAACAGACATAAAAAGCTGAATGGATGAAAAAGTTGCTTTTGATTTTCATGCTTTTAGATATTTTCGATTTTTAAATTTATAAAATTTTTTATGATAGCTATCATTTTTATTATTTACCTACAGACTTTTCCAGTTATCAAGGTATTTACTCTACTCTGCAATACCAAGACTAGTACCCTGTATTAAGGTTTTCGATATTAGAAAATCATGGACAATAACTGATTAGAAAGTAACCTCTTCATGGATTATTTTTCTCTTGGATAGATATTTTGTATTTATTATCCCTTCCTGTATTGTATCAGAGAAGTTCTTTCGTAGAACTGCTTTGTTCTTGTGTAAATATTTTTGAGAAAGCAATGTTGGATTTGAACTTTGTGGGCATTCAAAGTTAACTTTGGATGCTTGTATGATATGAAATCCAATTGACTTGTAATTTGCAATTCAATTTGCATGTTTGTTGCTTTTGCACTTATTGGAGAGTTGCATGCATGTTATTCATGTTTTGTGGATGCCATTTAATATTTGTAAAGCAAGCCTCAAGTTATTTGATCTGTCAGCACACATGATTTTTCATTCATCAATACATTGATGATGTATGTCTTGTGTTATTCAGGTGGCAGTTTAAATTTTTATTCTGAATCAGGGAAGATTGACCCTCAGTAATATTTGGATGTCGCCATGTAATGGTATGTTGTATGCAATTCAACGTGTCCTGTACTTGCTGAGCTTCTTATCAACATGCACATAGCACAAGTCGGTTTGATGTTTTTGATTAGTGTCTTGTTTACCTGTAGGATCTCATTTATATGTACATAAAATTCTCTCATTTTCACCTGCACTGTGAATAGTTGATCTTCCTATCTTTCTGGAAGTATAATTACGCTGAGTAACTTGTTAGACTACAGAAAGTCGGCAATTATTCACTGTTGCATTTCTATACTTTTGGTGTTGCCTTTAAGTGAAAGCTTGCTGAAATAATTGTGCATATCTGACACTAGTAGTATTTCACATATATATATATATATATATATATATATATATATATATATATATATATATATATATATATATATATATATATATATATATATATATATATATTGCCCCAATCATGCCCAATCCATCACACACACACACACATATATATATATATATATATATGTGTGTGTGTGTGTGTGTGTGATGGATTGGGCATGATTGGGCCAACCAGAAGATGAACACGTGCTGCAGACAAATTGCAATGTTTTCACACATACAAGGATTGATTATGTTCAGGAAATTGCTATGGTTTATTTTGTTAGTATTATGCTTTTATTTATAGAATATAAATAATTAGGGATATTTTTTTCAGTGGACTCGTGGAATGATCTTCCTCATGAATTTAATTTGGAATGCTACCTGATCTCCATATAGTTGATTGAGCATGTTACATTTTCATAAATGGTTCATATTGAAATATTAATTCTACAGGCTGGTATTTTAAATGCCAGTTAACGAGTATGTATGTGTGTGTCTCTGTGTTAGTGAGGAAATATAATTTGAAAAATATAGCATTTATTCAATTAAATGATATATTTTTGTTAAAAAAGTACCAAACATTAAATATGAATTTTTTAAATTAATATTATCAAATAAAAACAACATTTTCATATCTATGAAATTTAATTTAATGAATTGTTGAACAAAAAGTTTTGCATATCAGAGTGATGACACGTTTTGCCAATTTGTGGTGTCTATAGCACTTAAATGAAGAACACACATGAATGAAGCAGTTGTACTTCACACTACATGGTCCAGAAGTGTTCCCACTTAAATTTTAAGATTTTGTGGAGAAGGAATTGAAAACAGAACCAAGCTTCTTTTTGTGTGTGCGTGCAACAAGAATTGCCTTTGAATGAGAAATAGAATCTAATGAAAAATTAGTTGTGATGTGCCTACACAATAATATATTTGACTTTTAAGAGTTATTGACACACATTTTATCCTGTCTCGTTTTCATCTCCAGATTTTGCATGATATTCTTTGCTTGATAAAGTATTTGTGCTTCTTGAAGTTTGTGCAGATTGTGTGGTGCCAGTTCTGGCCTGTTTAGTGAGTGCATCCAGTGTTTGGAGCAATTCATTTTGTTTTAATATTTTCTTTCTTGAATTTTCTCTTGAGATGTAATTCATTTCCTTTCTTTAATTTATGTTTACAGGTTATTAAGGAAGTTGTGGCATTGAAAACTCAAAAACCTCTTCTGAAAGTTCTCTTATGTATTGGTGGATATTCTGCGCCTGGAGGATTTAATGATATGGTGAAAAAGCATGAAGACAGAAAAAGGTTTCAACTTTTCTGTAATATTTAATGTGTAATAATTGGATATTAATGTTGTGGACAATATATTTTCAAGAACTTATTTCACGATAGAACATCTTATAGATGACGGAAGAATACTGATCGCTAACCTGTATCTCAATTTCGAAAAGCTTAATCTGGATAAATGAATTTAATTTAAACAAGTAAAATGTGTTGTTTGTTTTTGGTCTCCTTTTCCACATAATATCCAAAAAATAAATTTATTTTAGTGCCCTTTTTATTTTACTTTGCAGATACATTATTATATGCAAGTTTTCATGAGGAATGCTTGTAATTTTCAGATTCATTAGACAGGTTTTGCAAGTGCTAAAAGACTACTCCTTGGATGGTGTTGACTTAGACTGGGAGTTTCCATCGTGGCCAGAGGAAGATAAACAAGAAAAAATTGATTTCAATGTATTACTGCGGGAATTCCGAGAAGCATTTGAAGAGGAACATAAACCGTTTCTTCTTAGTGTAGCTGTTGGTAGCCCTGGGTCTATTATTGACCAAAGTTATGATGTTGAAGAGATGGCCAAGTATGTATTCAGTTATTTGATGTTTGTGAGTAGAGAATGTTTAAAATGTATGCTGATATTGTTGGGATTGAAAATCATTGCCATGAGAATTGCCCATTCTTTGAACTTGAGACTTGTTTTGTCCAGGTTTCATCTCCTCTGCCAGTTTTTTAGTTGATAGGGAAAACTGTTTGTAAGTTCAAGAATTAACAAAAGGGGTCTTATATGTTATTAGAGGAATACAGGCAACTCATTTATTTTATATTATAATTGTCATTGAACTTCAACAATGTAAATCACATTTGTCTTATTGAAGATTTTTAACTGTTAATTTGACAGTTAACTCTTCAAATGTGACTTCCATGAACTGAATGAGAAGATAATTTTTATTAATTATCAATAAGGAGATAATTTTTGTGACCTAAAAAAATCTTGAAATATGCTTTTAAAAATATACATTTATGACCTAAAAATTCTGAAATATACCCTTTAATATTCATTTAAAATTAACAATATTTCATTTCTCTTACAAACTTTTGTGGATAATATTCAGGAGAAACATGCTTGGAATGAAAAGATCTATTTTTGTGCAAACTTAATAATCTACCCTACTTTGCAAGAAAAATAATTGAAGTAAATATTGACCATTGTCAAGTACATTATATGCTGTGTTGTATTTTTTCTGACTGGTTTAAAAAATATGTTTTCAAGAAATATCGTACATTTGCACACACATTTTATTAATTATAGAAAGAAATGCTCACAAATATAGATTCTATGAAAAGATGAAACGTTTTATAGATGTCGCTCTTTTAATGAAATATGCAAAATATAAGCCAACAGGAAAAATCGGCCAAATATATATACCAACAGAAAAAATCGGCCAAGAATGTACAAATATGCACTAACGTATTATTCTAAGTAGCATCATATTGTAACCAAATGTCAAGAAATTTCACTTCACTATACACTGAAGCAATGGACAAAAATATGCACAATCATAGAAATCCACTGCCTAATTATCAGCTATACTTTATATCATATTACACATACATTTTTAGTGCCTATTTTGTTTACGTGAAACTTGGATATAGTAATAACTAATTGAATTTGATTATAATTACCATGGAAGTACACATTTGTTTTGGTTTTGGGGTTCACATTTTACATATGGAGGTTTTGGTAATCTGGGATTAGGAAAATGTGCATTATGTGCATGAATGTGTGATTTAGTGCTCATTTAATCTGCTATTTAAAGAATAATGTTGGCTATTGTGAAGCACTATTATTTTTGATATTTTTAGGGTTGATTGCCTAAGTTTTAAATGTTCTTTTTTTATTTCTTCTGACAATATATACAAGGATTAGCAGTCAGGCTGCTTTCAGTTTTTACCAGCCAGGACATGTAATGATTAATAATTTGCTTGAAGAATAAACTTATTAAAAAGCAAATCGTGGACTTCTACTAGTATTTACCTAAGGAATCGTTTATTTTAATGATCTAATTTATTTTCAGGCATGTCGACTATGTGAACTTGATGGCTTACGATTACCATTTCTATGTCTGGTACTTCCCAGTCACAGGAGCAAATGCTCCACTTTTCCGACGACCAGGTGAAAAAGGCTTTTTGGCTACTCTAAACACCAATTGGTCATCTTGGTATTGGGTCCAGAAGGGAATGCCCAAAGAGAAGATAGTTGTTGGTGTTCCTACGTACGGCCATTCATTTAGGTAAGTTTTTGTGAATCTTCTGTAAACTGTGAAAAAATGTCAGTGAATATACATGTTTTAGGTATTGTTACTATTGTGGGGAATTTATCAAGGGAAGAATAATATGAAGGCAGTGCTGATTGGCAAGCACTCACGAATTTATGGAGTACGTTGAAATGTTTAATACTTTTGGACTTACTACTTTTTTTATTGGATAACCATTTTTTAGTGTACAGTGATCTGTACAAAGCACAATTTTCGAACTTAATCTGTTTATTATTTAATATCCCTTACAAAGATTCACAAGTTTTGCTAGCCCAGTTACAAGTCTCATCCTACATTAGTTCTACCTGATGACAAATTCATATATATATAATATTTATTTGTCAATGATTTTCAGGAAATTGTTTTATGTGACCTGACTTCTACCATAATTGATAGGAATTGGGGCGCTTGTCCAGATGTTACTCTTATATATATTATTCTAAATATTTTAATTTCTGTATTGTTTGCAGTCAAACTTTACAATTTTACACACTTCACAATTACTTGTAGTCAAACCACTTATCAGTAATGTTTTTTTCTAATCGCCAAATTAATATTTGGTTTCTAGAGTAAAAAGTAGAATATTTTTTAATACAAAAACTTGACATCTGAACATGAAGAAATCATTACTTGCAGCACAGAATCATATGAAACATGTATTCTGTATAAAATTGTGGTATAGCAATATCAAAATGGTGTACGTAGTGTGAATCTCCAGAATACGTTATTATACACATAAAGACAATTTCTCATTTTGTTTTCAACATACAGATGTCATTTACTGTATTGTGCAATGCTTATGCATCATCATGGAAAGTTAATTTCTAATTTATTTTCATATCAAAGAATGGGCAGACTCACTCACACTTTTACAATTTTTGTACCTAGATACATGGAGGAAAACATGTGGTCCATGTTCTAGGTTGTCAGTGCAATAAAACCTGAAAGTGCTTTACCAGAAAATGTGTACTTATCCTGTGATGTTCACTATTCCTTTCTGCTTAATAAGTACAAATTGCCCTTAGTGGAAAATAAAAATCTTCAGTTTTGTTGCCTTTCCACATTCTTCTATAATTGTTTTTCTGAAGACATTTACTCTTTAAAATTGATATACGCAAAGAATTAGATCATGCAATCTTTTTTTTTCTTCCAAATTAATGTATTATTAATGAATAAGCATTAATTTCATCTTTATGTAAGGAAATGATTTGCATGTTGTAAAAAACCTCATTTAATTTCTTTGTACAGTGATAAGATGAAACTACTATTATTTTGGGGGGAAAAAATACATGAAATGATTTAATGATCTGTATTCAGTAATATATTACCACTACCGTCTTGCCTGTCCGAGATCCTAGGTAAAGATATCAACATTTCATCATGCTGTGACCTTCCTCAGGGCAAAATGCTTTTCGAAAGGAAGGTCGTAGCATGGCTGCTGACTCATTGGCATCCGTGCCTAGGGTGTGGTGTCTTACAAACAGCCAACTAACTCTGGATGTGGAAGCTTATGCTTTCAATTGCAATTTTATAATCAACACATGAAAATAATTCAGTACCTTCAATATAAGTAATAAAAAGGTTCAGTAAAGAAATATAAGAACTTAACTAATGCTACATGATAATACCAAATAAATTTTTAAAAGAATAATTAGTAATCCCTTTTGTGTCTTTTTCTTCAGTTTTTTGAAATGCAATCTTTATTTACGTATTTACATTATATTTTCTTGTAAGTCCAGATGAAATAAAAATGGAACAGTGCTAAATATATGCTAAAATTGTCCACCCAAACTATGCCAATGTGGTCTGGGTTTTCAGTCTTACATTGACTTGTATTATCATGTAGATGTTTCTCCTAAAATGCAGGAATGAGGGTCTTTTTGACCTAATTGTGTTGCACAGACACTTTGGGGCCTGTGGTAATGAGCAGCATTGATGGTTGCACTAGGTGGGTGGAAATCAATCAACAGGAGTCCTTGTCGCTTGAAATAAAGAAGGTCACCACCACTTTTGCACAACTTGATACCAACTGCATTTCCTTGGGTGGAGGGGAGACTTCATTTCTATTTCTGGCTTTGTAGTTTGCTTTCCATTTGGAAATGATAGAACCATGATTCATCCATCACCTGTCACGAAGCTCAAAAGAAGTGTGTCATCTACATGAGGACACAAAAGAGCTGTGATGACGACTCCATTTAGTGGTTCTTTGATCCTATGACACTATCAACCCTTCAAAATGATTCTCAACTTCATATTGATGATTCACAATTCTGGGTGTTCCATTTTCATTTGATCCACCCTTATACATACTATTTCCATATTGAATCATTAAAAAAATGTTTTTATGAAAAGTTATTCGTGGAGTGTTTTTGTCCCACTTGTCTTTCTCGGCACCAAGGATGTATTGATATTTGAAAAAAATGAGCATTTGTATTTCTTCTTAAAATATTTTTTTGATAAATAATTTAAATATTTATTTGTAATGTAACTGCATAAGCCAGATATCAGTAATATAATACATTATAGTGTAATATTATTTTTAAATTTGCAAGAAATTAATGAATCACAATATAATGAGAAACATTAACTAAATGAATCAAAAACTAACAATAGAAAGAATAAAAATCATACAAAATATGGGACAAAATAAAACTGACCAAAATGGTTGACTTGGTATACAAGTTCTCCCAATGATTCCTGGGCAAGCATTCAATTTGTAAATCCCACAAAAACAAACACACTCACACACTTACTTTGGATAAAGTAAACACAATGCCACATTAATTTTATAGTTTATATCATTAATTTAATTAAAAATTTGAAAATACACACAGCTTGGATTCAGAATTTTATGCCACTTTTCATGTGTCTAGCAATATTTTTTGGGTATTTCTTCCATGAGAGGTGACCTTTGATTGTTCAAAGAATAACTTTCTCTGTTCTTAGTTTTGTAGATTTAACCTAAACAGGAATAAAATTTGTTCAAGTTGTTAATTTTATATCTTCTATTCCGAATAATGCTTATGAATTAGAATGGGGCAGTAAAATTGCATAGAAAATCAAAATTTCAATTGAAGACCTGGAAACCTGTATTTTGAAATGTCTAGTATCCAGTAGCTTTGAATAAAGAGATGAATGTACAAACAGAAAACTAATATTGGATATATATATATATATATATATATATATATATATATATATATATATATATATATATATATATATATATATATAGATATATATATATATATATACATACATATATATATATATATATATATATATATATATATATATATATATATATATATATATATATATTTTTAATATATTTTGGTTCTTCTCGGTTGATGGCACGGTGTGAGAAACTCTGATATTTCATATAAGAGTTCATTGTAGAATTCATGCCTATTGGAATAAATGCTAATATGTTGCCAATCAGATCACATTTTGATAATTGTCTTTACTTTGCAGATTAGTAAATGCAGACAATCATGGTTGGTCAGCTCCAGTCTCTGATGTTGGCAAACTTGGTTCAAATGGTTTTGTGACCTATCCAGAGGTGTGTTGGTTTCTTACCAAAGAAGGAGCTGCACATGAGTATGATATGGATAGTCAAGTTCCATATGCATATTTGGGTCAAGAGTGGGTGTCATATGATGATATGAGAAGTATAGCATCTAAGGTATGTATTATCGGATTTGTTTAATGCATGGTGTAAATAAGTGAGAGTTCATTCTGAAGCACAGGTATTTTAGATGTTAATTGTTGTGTGTTATGAATGTTTGAGAAAAATGTTTCACTAGAGTAGCATATTCCAATAGCATAGCCTTAACATCTCGATTAGATTTTTGTTCAGTTTCATTGATTTGTTGAGTAAATGCTGTGATGGACCCTTGTTTTGCAATTCATGTACTGATACAAATAAGTTTTCTATAACTCAGAAACGAAAATGACTATTTTTTTAAATATTGCTAATCTTGCAATTTTTAAAATTTATTGTTATTTATTTATGTTCAACTTTTACTCATCTTTCAAATATTTATAGTGGGACGGGAAGGAATTCTGGAACTCAAGAAAACTTGCGCAGATAGTCTTTTCCCCTGTACATCACATACAGTTTTTACTGTTTTTTTGACTGAATAAATCTAAACCTACTTTCAGAGCAATAAGATTGTGAATATTTTATATTACTCAATATTTGAAATGTCATATACATGGAAGACCTCTAGTGCTCAGTTTTCATTTAAGGAGAGGCATGATAACAGACATTGCATTATCAAAATATTTATTGTCAAAAGCTAATATGTTCCGCAAATGTAATGTTCTGTCATCTCTCATATTTAAAAAAGTACATTATTTAAATGCTGACATCATTTAATTAAAATGCCAAAGGTTTATCTCATTGCACACATTCGCCAAGGACTACATTTTTGTATTTCATTATTGCTGTTTCAAGTTCCAACATGCTACGAGCAACAAAGCAAATTACAAATCTCAAGTAGTGTGAAACCATGAATAATGCAACTATTTTATTCTACAGCTTATGAGAAAGGAAAATATTATTGTGAAGGATCATGATAGAGGTGCATGGTTCAGCAATGATGGATTATCTCTTCAGCCACACCTCTTGTACATGTATGTTTTAATTTGCTGACTAGTGTCACTAATCTGTGTGTGTTGCTAGATATTGGACTGTCATTGCCGTGTTCTTCAGGTCCTTCTGACACCTTGGAAATATCTTGGAAGGGTCAAAGAATCTCTGCAGGACCTCTGCAATACTTATTTTAGAAACTCCTTATGTAATAAATACAATTTATCACAGCTTGGATGAGTTGACACTTCATTGGATGGAGAAATAAAAACAATGTGGAACATAAAATTTGTATTGCATTTTTCAGAAATCAAAGTAAGGCTATAATTGAAATAATCAGAACTGTAGAAACTCGCAGGACATCTCGCAACAACAAGCAAAGGCAATTTGTGAAAAGTCCAAGAAGGTGGGGTAGCCCCAACGTGAACTATCTTCTTGGTGTCATAAACCCATAGATGAAGTACGTAAATGTAAAAGAAAATTCAAGTTGGAAAAATTAAAAAAAAATTCTTACACTTAATGAAACACATGTAAAAGTGTTGAAAGACTTGTAAATGATTGTTCTCCATAAGACAAAAATGAAAACTATATAACAAAATGAAATGCTGCAGGTGATGAATGCTGCAGACCCTTGGACGTTCTAGTGTTAATTCTGGTCCATGTAGCAAGAATGGGAATGGCTGTCATCATACGAAGAGTACAGATGTAATGTACGCTTGCTGATATCTGCTTTGACTCTCCACAAATTAAGCCTTTTCTGGACCTGCAGAAAATGGTGATCCCAAGAACTTCTGCTGCAGCTAGATTTATTTAGATTTTGCTATTACTACCAAATCATCTGCGAACAGTGAGAGTTTAGTTGGAGGATGAGACAAGAGGTTATGCTTTACTCACAAAAGAGGGAAAGAGCAATTGGCACCGCTGTACACGTAATGACGTTGACGTGGATCAGATTCAACTTTACCCACTCTTGGATCTGTGGTAAATGCTGATCCAAGTACTTCTGCAGCAGGTAGTTTCCTTTAGACTTGGGTACTACATTGGTACTATCTATGTTCAGTCAGTGGCGGCTACAGTTGTCAGTGTCCATGTCGGGTATATTCATCTCCCGCACATGTGGTTGTGGTTTGATTTCCAGTGGACACTCGAGTTTTTGTATTAGTTATGCATTGAAACAATTGACGATAATAGAATTCACACAAAACAAAAAGAACCTACTTTCAAAAATATGGTGATTGCACTCAAGCACTTTGCAACAAGCGCTATTTGTTTTAAAAAAATATTTTGGACACGTGTTTAACCAACAAATTTTATTTTGAAAATTTCACTACTGTGATGTATAATGCAATAATGAAAGATCTCTCACACAGACTCATTTTCACATGAATGTTTGCAGAAAGATAATTCCTTCCAGAATGGCCAACTTTACATGAAGAACTCATCAAATGTACGTTTTGAATCAACAAACCTATCATTAAATAAAAATAAATTCTTCAACCATAATAAATAATGCACTCAGTACTATCAAGAATTGAGTGAACTCTTGTGTACTTTCAATAACATGCAAAATTCATCAAATTAAGTTGCAGCTATTGTCAGACGAAGACAGAAAATTGGTATTCCCCTGATGTAGAGAACCAGACACTAGAGAGAGTGCTCATTGGGGTGCTCATTGGTTTCAAAAATGATTCCATATACATCAGTATTGCTGCAATATCTTGAATATTGAATTCATTAAAAGGAAAATGTGTGTTCTTAATTAGTAGTGAGGGGGTTTAATTTTAGTGGTTGCCAATATCCATTTTTTTAATTGAAACTATTTAAGGGAGTTCAAACCAGTGATATCAACAGCTTTAGGAATGATTGATGGAGAGTGACAATACTAAAGTGGTAAATATACACTCTCTTCTCAAATCACCTGTGAGAACTGACACAGGCCTGGGAGTCTATTTATTAAGAAATGAAAGTGAAAAGACTGGAGGGAGGCATGAACATGGTAAAATGATTAAGGTGTTAGCAGAAATACACTAAAAAGCATTTAGGATTATCAACAATAATTTCAGTCATAGAATAATTGTCACAGGCCTGCAATTTTTACTTTCTCATACATTGCTATGTAGTTCAGTTAATGTTATGTTAAGCTGCAGGAAAGTGGCGATTTTTCAACAGAAAAACACTTTCGTTGATCTCTGATACAGAATAAGTGAATATTTCTTGCTCGTATATGCAATATGCTTCTCCTATATGTTGGATAATCAAAATCCATGTTATGTGGTTCTTTGATAGCAAGAATTTTTGAAAATTTCGAAAGTATAGTTAAATCAAATAGCCTTGAACAATTGAGTCATTGGACGAAATAATGGTCTATGTTAGAATATTTGGAATTCATGTTTTTCGTGGAATAATGGTAAATGAGATCTGTTAAGTAGTATCCGACCTTTCGCTGGGCGAAAAAAACTGGCATACCTGTAGGGTTGGAAATCCAATCATCCTCAATGTAGTCTCCTTGGGACTCGCACACTTCTCCCAGTAGTGCTGCCATTGTTGGAAGCATTCTTTGGAAATGGAGTTTAGCTTGGCTGTCGTTGCAGCCATAATGTCCTTGTCTGAATTCACGTTCCTTTCAATGACCTCTTGAGTTTGGGAACCAGCCAGAAATCACAGGAAGCTATATCAGGAGCCTGTTGAATCACAGGGGTCTGAACCAAGTGCAAGGAATGTGCTGGAGCACTGTCGTGATGAAGGCATCTATTTCCTGTTGACAACAACTCTGGTCTCTTGTGCTGCATAGCTTGACGTAGGAGATCGTGGACATCCCTTTGGTGATTGTTTGACCCTGTGGTGTGAACTTGTGGTGTTCCACACTGCGGGAGTCAAAGAAAGCTGACAGCTTCATTTTGATGTTGCTGCGCACATGGTGAGCCTTCTTTGGCCTTGGTGGTGTGGAATGCTTCCACTATGATGACTAGGATTGGTCACACAGGACTCGTCACCAGTAATTATGGTGTTCATGAAGTCAGGGTCACTGTTTGTGTAGTCAAGCATGTCCTGTGAACCTTCAACACGAACTTGGCTTTTGCTCCACTCTGCAATGAAAAAACTGACAAGAGCATTACACACTACCTCACTCAAATGCTGCTTGCCAGCAACAGATGCCATCAACAGGCAGGAAAAATTTCACGCATACTCACAAAGGTTCAAGGTTGGCTCTTGCAAGTGTGTTTGATGCAAATCCATCAGGGTTTTGCAAAAAAATATAAGGTTGGATACTGTTCTAACAGACATTGAATGTAGTTGTGAGTAGTTTGTGTGTATACATACAGTATATAATAGCAAGCAAAACATATTCTTGGAATAACAATTGATATTATCAGTCTACTAGTAAAATTCACGAGAGGATGTAGTGATTCTGCTTGTCCGTAAAATTCATAAATTGCAACATATTGTTAATCGACACAACATTTTTAATAAAAATTCCATTAAACATTGTCATTAGGGTTCAATCTTTTCATTAACATTATAGTTTCTAACAGTTTTATAGTATAAATATTAGTTAGAATAAAAAATACAATTCTTTATTTTGTACTATATTTTTGCAGAATGCTAGTTTTGCTAAACAGAAAAAAGAAATTGAGACCTTATTTCTTAGTTTCATTAAGGAAAACCATGAGTAACATAGAAGCCTTAAATGGTGCCTCATATTTTATGTTTAAAGATGAGAAATCCACAGAATACTTCAAAGTGTAATTAGATTAAAAGACCATCCTAATGTTTCAAATCTCGAAGAAATTACCATCCCAGTAGACATCTATAAAGTATGAATATAGGAAAGGAGGACTTCTTGGATCTCTAAATTTACTCAGTACATCTGGAAACACATCAATAATGGAAGTATCATTCAGGACTTGCTAATGATTATGACTCTGCATCAGTTACAATCAATGTTAAGATAAATTAAACTGTTTTGCAAATTCAAGTTTGCACATTCATTCCATCGACATTTTAGCCATCAGTAATATTTTATGTAGCATTTACTTTATACCTTACCTCACTTATGCTCGATCTTCCATCTTCATATTAATCCTCCTCTTCAACCCTTTCGAATCCTGAACAATACACTTGCTGTTCATATAAAAAGTGGATAATAAAGTCAGCGTGCCTTCATCTAGTGCTTTAGTGATATTCAGCAAAACAAGATGTGAACATTTTTGATAATGTAAAAATTTGTTCTATTTACCCAAATATTAATTTTAATAGTTTCTTCTCTTTTTTTCAGGCAACTTACGTGGCCAATCATTTCTTTGCTGGAGTTATGGTATTTTCTTTGAATCAAGATGATTACAATGGACTCTGTGATGGAGCCCCCTTTGTTCTCACACAGCAAGTGAGGAATGTTCTTTTTGATCAATTATGACAAATAGAGAGAGGTTTATCTAAAGCTCTTGGTATACATCAGTTTTAACTAATGTATACCAATGGAAGACTGGTATTACATGAAATGTTTGCTTTTTTGATTATTTTAATTTCTCAGAATTATCTCTCTCACTGTCGTAGTCTCTTAGTTCTATCAATTAATGCCTGTCCTTGGACTCGTAACTGAATCGGTATAAATAGTGCATTAGTTATATTGTATGTATTTAGTTCATTTCTCTTAAAGTTGTCATGTTTTGTGACTTCTGTATTTTATATCTCGGGTAACTGCTGTTCCATTGAGCTTAATGTTTTGTAGTTTTATCTAGTTTTCTGGTTAGAATCCGATAGTTACTTCTGTAGGAAATAATTACATATTTCAAACTGCAGTATTGCTAGAATGCAGTGTCCTTGTGCAGCTATTAGATTTTAAGAATATTATGGTGCTTTGCACGGTTTAGCAATATAAACCCAATATGTATAGAAGCTAGCTCACCAGGAATAGAATTCCTGATATATCCTAAAATTAGCATTGTCATTTGAGTTTCCTGAGACAATGTTTAAAATTTTTGGAAAGGTTTCAGTCTGTGATGCAAGAATGTTAATTTTATCATTTGTCTTGTAATCGGTAGTTATTATAGCAAACTACTATATTATCTGTTAAAAGATATTCATGAGTACATTCCAAAAACTTCCACTAATATTTATGACACTTTCCATTATTGTGATGCATCTTTATTACATTGCCTAGTGTTCAGTTCATAATTTATCAAATCATTCACTACCTTGTATTACTGGTGTTTTTGCCAATAATCAGGGTTTTCCATATACGTAGTCTGTGATGCAAAAGTATTATTTCTTAATAATTGTTGGTATGTGCATATATTTGAGTAGGTTTCATTTCTCTACATTTTTTGTAATTGGATGTATTGTAATATATGTCTATTTTGGTGTAGGTGATCATATTTTAAACTTCAGAGGTCTGTATTGATTGTACTTAAGAGTTCTTTTCAATCTGATTTCTCTGTTTGCTGTATTGTAGCATTCATCCTACTGCATATGTTATGTGTTAATTCCCAACATAAAAATAGTATGAGCGTAACAATATTATTTTATATAAGTGATCTGTTGTGGTTATGATACAGTAAATATTTTTGACTTCAGAGAGGTCATGTACTATACAGAATGTTTAACAAGTATTAATTGTTGACTTTTGAGAACTTTTGTTTAAGAGGAAGACTGAGATTATAATATCTGTCCTTTGACTGGCATCTTCATTTAATGTTTTGGGGCAGTGATATGGACTCATGATATTTGTTGACCGTGAAATTGTTATTATGTACATTGTGAATACACATTCTCTTTAGTATTCTTCAATATAAAGATCATTGGTAAAAGCACAAGTGCTACTGAAAATTAATATGATACAGCAGTTAGTGTACTACTTTCATAAATTGATGAATGTTTAAACTTGACACTGTATTTGAAAGGAAGGAAGAAAAAAATCTACCACAGTGTTCCAGACTAGTTGGTTCAAATTTTATGTTGCCTCATAGGTTGGAATTCTTGCCAACTTTATGTACCAGAAAAATTGCCTTGATCACACAGGACTCTTGCCACATCTGCCATTTTATCTTAACGGTGCTAAATTGTTCAAAACAAATACCACAAAACTAAAGAAGTGGTTGAAAGAATTTGTTGTCTATAATTTGGATTAATAGTAGATCCATTTGGAATGGGGTGTGCCCCCATTCCAACATTTTCATAGACATTTTATTCAAAATAATTACCACTCATCCCAACACATCCAAAGGAGTATTCCCATTATGAATATACATTTTTAAATTTGAAGATAAAAAAAAATTCATGTTTCAAAAATATTTATGGGGGATGGACTGAAATCCCCTTCTTGCCTGATTCATTATGGGGACCCCTCTTCACTTTTGAAAATAGTTTGGAGTTTCGACCACAGAACTTGTTTGATTGAAGTTCATTGATGATGATCATCCAATGATTGAAATACGTTATGTAAAAATGATTCTTCAAAACTAAATGTATTTTTAAGGCATTAATGATAATATTTCTTGAAATATAATTCTCTTCCTTTTGGGACTTTTTGGGAGTAAACAGATCTTATCAATACTTTTGATTTGGGAAAGTGTTTGTTTATGTTACCCAATTCTCATATTTTGTATACTTGATAATTGGCTTTCTTAGATGCTAATTTTTCCATATGTCTCATGAATTATATTCATTTTAGTCCTTTCCTTCTTGTTTGATTTTTTAAAATTTTATTTCTTAATAGAATATAATAGTGAGGGAGAAACTGGAAAACATTTGATGCATATTATGGAACGAATATGCAGAGGTGTTCAAGGACAATGTACGATTATTTAGAAATGAAGAGACTGGAGAAAAACTGAGCAGCTTGATGTGCTATTACAAGACATTTATTAGTCCTGTTCCCAACCAGTCTAGAGATAGATAACTTTAAAAAAAGCTGTTTTTTATTAGGGAACAATGAAATTAAATAAGTTTCTTTCTTAATGAAGTTCTTTTTCAATAGGTTTTCTTCAATAGTCTCCTGCTAAGTCAATTTCCCACATCCATTTTATTCTCTCTCTCTCTCTCTCTCTAGTTTTTACTGATTTCTCTTATTCGTATCTTGTTTGTCAAATTCTGTTTTATATTATTCCATAATTCATTCACTAGTGTATTGAATCAGGTATCCTCTTGTGTTCCTTACTGGCTTTCTTTTGTGTTTGCTCCTTAATTTTCTGTTCAAAATAGTCTTTCATTATATTCAATTTTTTAATTTGTTCTTTTGGTGTTACATGTGAATATAATTTTGTGAGTAAAAAGAAGGAATTTGGTAATTTATGGTGTATTACGGGAGAGGGAATCTAATTAGCTCTTGTATCATCTGTATCCTATTCTAATCTTCAAAAATCACCCTTGACTGTTCTCAGCTCTAAATTTTAAGATGCATTCTATTTTTCATCATACTGTTCATAAACATGTAATGTCTATTGACTGCTGTCTGAGGGAACTATGTTAACTCTGTACCTTATCCAAGGAGTAATAAGATTTGTTATCACATTTGGTCCGTTAACAGAAAAGTTAAGTTTAAGTGTTTACATTGATAAATAGAACCAGGTATGATTATTTAATAAAGAAATACATTGACTTATGGTAGTTAAATTTGAATTTTTGAAGAAAGTGATCACTTATTGGTGATAATAATTTAGTAGATAACTTATCTACTAAATTATTAAATGAATTAGAGAGAGAGAATTAATTAATGAGAATTAATAAATGTGGTTAAACCAGTGTGGCATTGAGGATATTAAATTGACGTTTCCAAGAGTATTTGCTCATTCATATTTTAAATGTGTATGCCTAGATTTTAATGTTCTGTCAAATCTGTGGTTACCTTTGTCACTAAGGTAAAACTTGTCACTAAGGTAAAACTATCTTGCCAGGCATTGCTCATTTTACTTTGTTTTTCTAATAAGCATTGAAATTTTGTTTCTTTCAATTGTTTGTCTTATTTGTAAGTGCCAGTAAATTTGTTATTGACTGCTCATTACAAATTAGTGTGATAAATGAATTTTGAAGAAATTTATAGATTCGGTATATATTACTTCATATACTTATATAGTATGAAGAAAGAAAATTCAAAATTGGAATCATCTCTTAACATTCATCATCCCATCTGATAACATTTTATGCTATGCATAATGAAAATTGTATTTTTAAAAGTTTTGCTGCATAATTTGTTTTGAATTTTTAGTTGAAGTTTACTTTTTCTTTGGTCAAATGATTTTGCTGTGTATTCTGCTATTCCTGCCTTCTGATGCTGTGATTTTTTCTATATACCATTCATGATTATCTTTACTCAAGTGCTCAGTAGGTGTTTCCAACAGGGCTTGGATTTTTCTGCTGTTATTGCTGCTTGTAATTTTCAACGTGATTTCAGGATGGTCATGCATGATAAATATTCATTGGATTTTCAGTGGTATTTCTGACTAGTGTAATTGCAATATATTTTGATCTTTTATTTATTTACCGTTTTAAC
Organism: Gryllus longicercus; assembly: GCA_038098605.1. Lineage (NCBI taxonomy): Eukaryota > Metazoa > Arthropoda > Insecta > Orthoptera > Gryllidae > Gryllus > Gryllus longicercus. The sequence continues at coordinate 507,906 of JAZDUA010000423.1, forward strand.
AGTCACATGCGAATGCCAATCTGATACGTGAAGAACATCAAAGTAGGAGGTGGGGGGATCAAGAGAACACCCTAAATATATTGCAATATCATTGAATGCAAATTTTATATATTTAATAATTAATGATACATATTTTGAGCAATATATAACAATTATTTTCTGTTGGTTTGTTTCAAAATGTTTTGTTTTTGAGGTAGGGCATGGTCGTAGATGTTTTGAATATTTTTCTGTACCTGTGGTTCTTTCCATGGGAACATAGACGGACCTGTCATTCAGTTCTTCAGTCATTCAGTTCTTCAGTAATTCAGTTCTTCAAAAATGAAGAACTACTTCAGCTTTCACTAAATTGCTGAGATTTCACATCTGTTATCTGTATTGACAGATTCTAAAATAATATTTCTGTGTGTTTATCGGCAACAAAAACCGCAAACGTGAGCTATGGGTTATGGGTAAAAAAACAACAAAAAGGTTTAGGAAGGTTCTAGTAATAAAAGGCCTGATTGATGAAAGAGTAACTCCTTACTTAAACAAAGATAAAGCAAAAAACTATGTCGTGGTTTATTATTGAGCCCCACTTATTTGCTTGCGATGGTGAATAAGAACATTTTTTGTTTGTTTGTGCAATGTATCTTTATAGTTTGTAGAGGTGAAAGGTTTGTCTAAAAGAGACCACTTCAAATACAATCTTGAAGTTGTTGTTTTATTAGCTTGAGAACATTTGAATAATATATATTTTTCAGATCATGATTTTTTAAGAAAATTATAATTTTGCTTTTAAGCATTAGGATCAAATATCTTACGGAGTCCAAAAATTTAGATATTTAAAGGACAGAACTATTCCTGTTGGGAATATAATGAATAAAATTCAATATTTTCACCTTTATTTGTCTCCTGTAGATAGTGAGAGAGATGTTTGCATGTGATGCTGCATTTATGATTTGTTGTGTACTTAATTGTTATGTACTGATAAAATATTCAGTGTTTATATCAGAGCTTAATGGAAAATAATATTTAACTGTTCATGTGGTAGTGTGCTTAGTTCCCATGTATTTAATTTGTTTACTTAATGATTCATTTTAAATTCATGTACTAATACATGTATATTATTTTAGCAAATTATTAGTAATAAAGTATTACTTACAATGCCAATTGCTTTTTTTACCTCTTAAAAAATGTTTTATCCTTTTTCTGCTTTAAGATTTTTGTAAAATGTGAATATTAGTGTGCAAGTGTAGATCAAAAGAAACTGTATACCAAACCAATGTACAAAGATAGTTGTGTAGTATTTTTACATTATAATTTAAAGTAACACATATAACCGTGTTTTACTTCATTGTCATGTAGGCAGAACGCAGTGATTTGTATATCTGGGACACCAAAGTAACTATTCACACTTGGCTCCTGAGTGGAATATTTATAGCCCATAGCCATGGTCTACTCTTACATATAAAATTAGTAGGAAACATCTTAGGAAGTGACCTACTGATTTTTAATTTAAATCGCAACAATTCTTTTTATGTATTTATTGAAGTAATTAGATGGATGCTGCAATTAAAAAGGAAAAGTTCTGTCACTCCATGAACTTGATACTATATTATAACTACAAACTTACAAAACTATTCAATCTGAAGTCATAGGCTTCTGTGGCCAGTCAAGTGAATAATCTTGCCTGTGTGGGTAATGTCGCATCGAAGGCTGTGATGCCGTTTCCAACATCTTGTCGTGGTCTTCCTCACAATGAAAGTAGTGCCAAATGTGTGACTTTGTTAAATGACATTTCCCACAACATGTTCTCTTGTAAAAAAGTGATAATAGGGGGACTTTAGAACAACACCTTTTGGTATAGATATTAATTTGACGTTATGACAAAAGAAAATGACACATTTTTGTATGACTTTTTTGCAATTTTCATCTATTTCGCCTAATAAGTCTTTTTTTTAATCTTTTCCCATAATTTTTGAAGCTTTTTTCACTGATTTCATCAATTTTAATATAATTTTAATGATACTTGCTTCAAAAAATGTTTACAAGATGCAACAAATGTTCTCCACAGAATTTCTAAGTAGCTTAATTCAATTTCTTTGCTCAGAAATTGTAATGTCAGCAGTTGTGAAAATGTAATCTCAGGTTCCTTTGATGCCTATCAGGGCCAGCATCAGCTCGACCAATTTAGCGATAAATAAAGACAGATTTCCTGGTAAAGAATGGTACAGACCAAGAATTTACAAGCTGTGTGCGCTTGAATGAAAGGAAGAAGCCTTAATTACATCAGTAACATAATCTAACAGAAACAAACCATTCCTCTATAGAAACATCACCTTATCTGAAAATGATGCATCCATTTCTAAAATTGAAAATTAAAAATTGCAGGCTCGTGGGGGGTGCGGTCACATACGCTTGCCATTTCAGGACCTTCTAGCAAATATCTGCTGCATTACAGCGAAACAGTTTTGTACATCATGGTCTTGTTTCGCAACCTGAAATTAATATAACAATATGTTATGCTGAAATGTGTTTTGGTAAAAAAGAAGTTATATTCACAAGCATCCTTTCATCCTGGGAAACTAATTAAGAAGGAAAAATGAGGGCTAGCAAAAAAGTATGAAGACCAATACTATTTAAAATACAATGTGTATTATAATCGCATATATTAATTCATTATTATTATGCAACTACAATTATTGGGTGGGCAAAATTTCTTTACTTGGTGCTGGAAGAAAAATTATTTCAAATTTTGTGTCTGTAATTACAAATATCCAATAAATTGAGAAGCAGAGTTCATGACATAAATATATTCTGTATGCCATATTCCACAATGCATTCGACTCATTACTATTTAGCCATTATTTATCAACTGCAATTTGATAGAGTTGCCAGAAACAATATTAGCTCATTATACTCTATGTGAACTTATTCAACCTTTACTTTTGGCTTGTAAATATATTTTCATTAATTTAGTTATAATATCTTTTAACATTAAGTAGAATGCTTCATCTTAGTGCTTTCTTAAATGCAAATGACCAGATTTCTGAGAAGTTGCTATTAGAAAAGTCAATTAAGGTACTATCTAATTGCAACTCCAACTCCTTAATTTCAATGATTTTTGTATGTATGGAGAAGCAATGGGTAATTTTTTATGCAGTGTCAAGTTTCTTGTCATAAAATTGATCATTAACGAACATTACGATATTATTGCTTAAAGGTCTTCAAAGAATTGAATATACACTTTTGACTGACAGCATTTGTTTTCCGAGTCATTATGATAATTGTGAACTTGTGGCATATCTTTGTTGTTTCATTGGTTTTCAATTTCACAAGTTGATTTCATTAATTTTCTGAAAACAGATAGGTTAGAATGTGAGAAAACAAATTTAAAAAAAGGATGTTGAAAAAAAAACTTACTCACATGTGACACCTTACTTGTTGTAGTTATTGACAAAATGAGAAAAAATGCAGTGTTGAGCTTGTTGTCAGATGAAATTGATAAATTCAGCCATTTTTAACTGAATTGTGTGTATGAATGCTCACATTTCAAATATAATAAAACATTTTTTATGTAGGTGGTAATGTGATTTATTGGTCTACTCATTTTCCCTTTCATCATGCAGCTGATGTCGCATCAAACATAAATATTTGTGTATGTGATACATAAGAATTAAAAGCTATCTATTTTCAGTTGTGTCTTATACTATCAAAAAGGTAGAAATATGTTCAATATTGAATTGATTGCTTAATTTGTGTTTCCGGGCATTTCTGTGGTAATTAGTAGAGAATGTATTTTCTTGTAAAAAAAAATATTTTTACATGAAAATAAGATTTCTGCATTCAATTATATTTTTTTGAGTTCACAAGAAATTCTGAATGAATTTGATCCGAATTTCCCACATTTTTACATATTTTGTTATAATTACTTGTTTTACCAATTAGGCCTACTACATTTTTCATTACATTTTAACATATAAATATGTCAAAATGGAACATTTCAGATGCTAGATTGCAATGCATGTTTCTTACAAGGTTGTGTAATGCTACTGTTCTATGCGCATTGAACTTCCTCCACAAATTGTGAAACTTACTTCCACACTCTGCTTCTTACAAACAGCATATTCAGAATTAAGGATAAGCAGATGTTTGAGAAGCAGAAGTATTTTCAACTGCATACTGGCTCATGTTTCATATGGCCAAGTGTGACTTGATTGAAATCTAACGAAGTTTTTTATAGATCATTGTTTTTTGTGATTGGGGGGGAGGGGTGTTCCCTTTTACCTCTTCTCTGGGATCCATCACTAGCTGTACAGTAGTACTATTCACTTGAGCCCTGGCTCCTTAACAACACTGTTTATTCTATGAATGTACTAGTGTACAATTGCTTCTATATAGGTAGAACTATCTTTCAGCTGTTTTGAATGCATGTAGATGATTACAGCAGGAGCTCTTCTCAAGCCACTTTGGGAGTCAACTTTCATGTGTTTTGTGGTTCTCCCTTCAATGTATCTCTGCCAGTGGGGCATCGCCCCTGCCAAAACATGCTCTAAGCTCTCGACTGGTTATCTGAATGTGTGGTAGAGCATGCCTGTAAGTGTGGGTGCAAGTGGAAAGAACGGCACAAGGGTGAAGAATAAGGGACAAGGATAACTTCGATTCTTGATCTGTTTGTTAAAATACTGCTCCAACATTCACTGGGTATTGGAGAAATCATGGAAAACTACCGATTCAAGCTAACAGCCAGTAGAATTCTCCTCCAAACAGTGTCTGAATTCGACTTAGCTATCTACCTATACAGTGTGGAAGATCCACCTCAGTTACAACTCAGAACCCTAAGTTCTTCCACCAAAGAGTCACAGCATCACCAACAGTTGTTTCCCTGAGCCATCTTAGGCGGTACTATAAAGGCCGTGTGAATTAGGTAAAAAAACTTCCTGAATTCACTTCAAATACTGCCATGACTTCATTATTAATTTTTTTATCATAATTTTGGTTGTTTTCTCTTTTTTTATTTTTATTTTATTTTTTCATTTCATCAAAAAAATCTTAGTACTGCAATTATTGTAAGTTTGGAATTTTGGATGTAATCAGAGTGCAGATTTAGTTACCTGATAAATCTAATTCCTTAGGTACTATAATTTTTGCTGTCATTTCCAGCATATGGTTTACATAAATTGAAATAGTTTTAACCTATGAATATTGTGTGATTGTACATATTTCTTGATTATTTTAAAGATCGTAGATGTATATTGTATATCTAATTACATATTTATTTAAAATTAGTTATAAAAAAATCATGTCTGTTAGCAAAGCACTTGATTTTCAACAAATAAAAGGGATTTCTAGTTTTAAAAAATGAAATTAAATAATTTTGTTAATGAAGTATCTATTTTTGGGGTAATTTAATATATAGGGATTTTTAGGGTGATAAAATTTAATTTATTGAATTAATCAAGCCCACTGACTGATGTTTGCCAGAAAAATAATTTTGGTATCAAGGACACACTAAATATAAATTATGACTAAAAACATGTTAGAAAAATTAATTTACTACAATAGGAGTAAGAACAATCCCCTTTTTCAGTATCAGAAAATAATTTTTTCTTCATTATTTCAATTATTTCTCATTACTATGTTGCAATATACAAGAAAATTAAAAGATGGTAAGTAGAATAGTTTTCTCCTGAAAGATAAAAATAAATCACTTCAAATATTTTCTTTCTTTATTCAGTTTATAATAACTTTTCATTTGAAAGATAAAACATATTTTCTTGTTCAAGTTTTGACTGTACTTTATAAAAGCTTGAATATTATTATTGTCAGTTGAGCATTTTGAAAATGAGACGTACTTTATGTGGCCATTGATGGACTATTGAGACCGTTGAAGTTTCAGTTGTAAGTAGTAGGAAAGTTGCCAATCCCAAAAGCTGGTAGGAGACGGAAGGTATTTTTTAATGTTGATTTGTGTAAATTCATTGAACAGTAATATTTTTATGCTGATCCATTCTTTGTATTTAAGAAAAACATTAAAGATTAATGAATATTTTTCAAAGTAATAATTTCTCATGTTTTTTCATTTTTTTGTAAATATTAAACATTTTTCATACTTTTTATGTATTTTTAGAGTGTATATTACTGTAGTTTTAGAGTAATCATAATTACTTCAGACTTGTTTAAAACCTATTTGTATTGCATACATAGCTGGTCTTTGTGAGTACAATGTTTAAGGTAAATTTGACCAAGATATTTATTACCTGCCAGTATTATCTTATTTGAAAAGCAAAACCAAGTTCCATTCTTTTCTGGTTGTGGGTAATTATTAAATCTGGAATCTAAAATGGGTAACTTCACCTCATTTAATGGGAAGAAATACTGTAATGAAACACAATTAAAATTTATAAATTTACAGTAATTTGTGACTACATTTCTATTTTTATAGAAAACATATGTATAGCTAATAATACAATTACTTATTTATACTTAAAATGTAATGCCTAATTGATGCACCATGCAATAAACAAGATACAACCAAAGACTGGAAATTTGTGTGTCTTGTTTTGATCTGTAGTACTTAAAAGCTACTTTGTTTTTCAAACGTTCAGATAGTGTTACAAATTGCTACTTGAATTAATTAATTTGCACATTTAATTCTCTAACATGGTGAACAGTTTAAAAAAAGTTGAAACTTGTGGGGTATAGTGGAATAAGAGAGGTGAATTTGTCCCACGACCAAACTAGAAGACAATATTACATTATTCTACTTCAAAATAACCTAGAAAATTAATTTTTGTAATGTACAAATAAGTACATTAAAAGTAATTAATATACAAATTGTTTATGTTACTAAGGTGACGTAATATCAAAAAATGTATTTTCCCCCCTTTTCTCCCACATTTAACGCTATATCTCGGCGATTTTTCATTTTTTTCAATGTAACGTGATGGACTGTATTCTCTAGAGAATATTTTAAGATACACATTAATGTCTTATAATATTTTTGAAACAACACCAGTCCAAGGGACTATTTTCGGTGAAGATGAATTTTTTAAAATTTTTTACACTTTTCTTATTTATTTAGAATTTCAAGCCGAATACTTCTTTTAGGAATAAAATGACTATTTACATTGGATTACTTGTCAAAAAACACAAATAATCGATTGATTGATTCCATTTAACTTAGTGGTCAAACCCATTTTCGAACTTGGAAATGAATCCCTTGTTAGTGTTAAGTCAATATTTTTGGTTTTGGATTAATTGTAATGTCCCTAGATTACTTTTATATTTTCCATGTACGTAATTTGAGTGGAAATACAAATAAAAAGACCGCGTCCTGGAGAGCTTATGATCACTCACTATTTCATCACTCTCTGAACACCCTCCAAGTAGTGTGGCAAAAGGTTCGACAGGTCGGTGAAAGACTTATTAAATGTCATTTTAAAAATTAATATTACTTTCCTTTTGGATGCTCTGTATAGTCTCCAATTGTACAGAAACAGTTATGCAGCAGAAAAGTTTTTACTAGGGACTTAAATTTTTGTATCGAATTTAATCGTTTAATGTCATTGGCAAGGTGTAAAATAATGTACATGTATTATATATGAATTTTTTATAGTGTGCTGTTGATACTGTTACCTGATGACTGTGATTACTACGTCGACTGTTGTAGTTATAGACAACGGCGTTTGCTGAAAATATTCCCGCCCTTAAGTCATTTTTGACAAGAACCACTGATTCATATATGAAGAGACAAGGTAATGGTAAAATACCTAGATTAATAAAGAGAGGCTTACAAGAATCACGTAGGTGGGATTTGCTTATTATTCGTACAATTCGTTTTTGTAATCTATAACTCTGGGAGCTATAAGATGTATTTCCCCAGAATATTATGCCATATGTCAGGCGGGAATGAACATTCGCGAAATATACATAACGAGCAGTGTGGAGGCTGACTGAATTTGAAAGAATTCTGAAAGCATAGCATAAAGAACTTAATTTAGTGTTCAATTCATTTAAATGGACGTTCCATTTAAAGTTTGAATTGAAAGACCTAAAAATTTTGTTACCTTAACATCAGTCAATGGCACGCCGTTCATTTTCAGTGAAGTGTCGAGCTTTATTTGAAATGAAGAACTGCATTGAAACAGTTTTCTTTTCATTTACTATTAATTTGTTATTACGACACCCGTTTGAAATATCTGATATTGTACTATTTACGGTTTCTTTATTGCAAAGAATATTCGTATCGCCCGCAAAGAGAACTGTTCTTCCGTTACTAATCGTCGAGGACATATCGTTTACGTGTAGTAGGAAGAGAATGGGCCTAAAATCGATCCCTGCGGAACACCACATGCAATTGGCAAAGAATCAGAAAGGTGTGTACACAATGTTCCATTATTCCAGTAAGGTATTTCTACTCTCTGAGATCGTTGTTTAAGGTACGAACATAACCAATCTAGAGCAACACCACGAAAGTGTTTTCTAATAAATGTTTCCATTCGTATGTAAAAAAGTCTCTCTAATATTTTTGAAAAAACCGACAAAAGAGAAATTGGCCGATAATTCTCTATTTCATTTGTTGCCTTTTTTGAAAAGCGGCTTAATCTTAGTCGTTTTAAAAATGTCTGGAAAAATTCCTGTGCATAAGGATGCATTAAATATGTGAGTTAACGGGTGTATTAATGGCGGGCGCGCAAATCTTTAACAAACAATCCGGAAATTCATCTAAACCGGCTGAATATTTATTTTTTAGTCTACCGCTTATTTTGAGAATCTCATAGGAAGAAGTTTCGGAAACAAACATCGTGCCTGAAATTTTTGGGGAAATGTCTGATGTTGAATTTTGTGGCGGAACACCCTTACTGAGATCGGTAGCAACTCTCGAAAAGTATTGGTTTAAGAGGCTAACCACTGTTGTCGGATCGTTCACATTTCTATCGTTTTTTTTTAAACACCATTCTCTACAAGGTTTCTAGTTGATTTGGTCGAATTTTTTACTATATTCCACATTGCTTTTGTTTTATTATTTGAGTTCAAAATATCCTGGTCATGTTTCATGATTTTAGCCTGCCGTATGACTTTTCTTAACAGTGATTTGTATTTTTTAAAGAAGAGGAGGAAACCTTGAGATACGTTATAACGCTTAGAAACGAAAGAAAAAATTCGTTTGTTTTTACACGATGTCCTATTCTCTTTTGAATAGGGAAGCAAGTGTTAAAATGAAATGAAAGCGTTGAAAAAAATTGTATTTACCGTTTGTATCAACAGTGTTGTAAACCGCGTCCCACGACTCTTGCAGCAAGTAATTGACGAATAATTTTATTTTACTTTTAGTAAATAATCTACTCATACGTGTATGTATTATTTATTGTGTCAGTGTTCGCATTTCTTATATTGGTAAGAATTTGCGCATCGTGAGCGATGTATCCTAAATCTTTTGTTTTAATTTCGTATAGAGTAGTGTTTTTGTTAATTATTATTTGATTGATTGTCTTCTCTGAATTTAGTGTGATCCTTGCAGGCACATTTATTGCAATATCTAAACTGAAGGAATGAATTAAATTGAGAAACTGCTCTTTCCAGCAAGATTCGACGAGAACATCAATGTTAAAATCTCCACATATAACAATGGATTCAAAAGAGCGATTGGTGACTTTGTTTAGTGTTATCTCCAGTTTTTTTAAGAACATAATATAATCTACTGCTCTCTTTGTTGGAGGCCTGTAGATGCAAAGTAATATAATTTTTAGCGTAGGAAGATATACTTAAGACATTTCAAAAACATTTTCAATGAAATACACATTTAATTCCGTCAAGGAAATAGAATCCATATTATTTCGAACATAAATGCAAGAACCCCCATATGCAGGACCTTTATGTGATTCCTTTCCTCTACAATAATAGCCTGCGAGGTAAAAGTTTGGAAATTGGGAAATGCTAAGATCATTATGAAATAACCAATGTTCTGTAAAGCAAGGAACATCCATTTGATTTAAATCGCTCTGTAGAGCTGCTTCCATAAATTCAGTTTTATTTGAAAGGGATTGAACATTATGGTGCAGTATGTTTATCTTTTGCAAGTACCTACACGGATGTTTATCTACTGCATCTGACAGTAGTTGCTATATATTTACTCCATTTTTACCTCGAGTGCGTGGTCGAAGGTTGTAGTGTGTCCCGGCAGTGACAGGTTGTGAGGAAACTGAGGCATCAGGTGTAGGAGAATTGGGAGTGGGAGAAACGGGAGAAGGATCAGAGGAGGAGGTAAGTGGGTTCGAAATAAGAGTGGGGGGTGGAGAATGTAAGGAAGGTGAAAGGGATGGATTTTTGGCAGAAGACTGCGTAGGACTGGAGTAGATGATGGGTTGTGCAAGCTTGTTGTCGACTATGTTTTCCAGCAAGGTTCATGTGGAGACCATGCCGGGTGAAGTATTTTGCTGACAGGAAATTCATTTCAAAAAGTGTAACATTTGTTTCTCTCAGTTGCAGGTAATTGTTGGTTTGTGTGCTTAATATTGCTGCATAGTGTTGGTCTGTTGTACCAGAAGGACAGAGTCGAGACTACAATGTTAGTGTTTTGGGCGGCACGTTGTAATTTGTTTACATGTTGTTCAGGTGTAAAGTTACCGCACAAATTAATGTCATTCTGTCCTCCTATGATAATGACTGTGTCCTGATTGGCCAGTGTCTTTGTGTGGGTATCCAACTCTGCAGTCACGTCTACTACCTCCCGTTAGGTTTAAAAATAGATGAGACTGAGTAGTTGGAGGGTAACTTCTTATTGAGAATGGAGGAAAGATGGCGGCTATGGCTGTCAGCTAAAATTAGTACTTGTTTTTTAGTTTCAGTAGGAATGTCGTTTTCAAGTGGGCTAGGATGAGAAGCTTTAGGTGTTTTGGTTTTGGCGCGCTTCCTAGCCTGTTTGCGTTGGTTTGTGCATGTATTTGTCGATGGCAGAAAGGGTTGTGAGGATCAGGAAGGCGAGGAAAATCTGTTTTGAGTTGCGACTGGATATAGTGCCTGTGTCTTTTGTGCAGTCACGGGTGCACGTTTGGGAAGATTCGCAGTGTTGCCGACTTGTACCCAACCGTCTGTATAGAGAACGACCTCTTCCAACCTTCGGATATGTCGATCTAAATTACTGTTTATGTGTGTGAAGGCTTTCAGAAGGTCGGCTTTGAGAATGTAAAGAGTAAAAAGAGTAGAACGATTAGTTTCCATGTCACGAATGCGTTCAACTTCTAGGTGATTAACGACCACTATTTCTTGTAACGGTATGGTAACTGTGAAGATGACACGATATGATTATGATGATGATGATGATGATAGGGGGTGAAAGGACGCACACAATACAGCCATGCCCGAGGCGGGACTCGAACCCGGGAACCCGCGATCCTTCGGTCCGAGATCACTAGGGCACTTCTGCCTTAGCGATCTCGGCCACCGGATCGGCATTGTTGAAATGTTGATGAGCTGCATATCACATAATTAATGACGGTAGACTTTTGCATTTAAAAAATTGCATTTTAAAAACAAGGCTATAGCATTTTATAACATTATACAAATTACATAATATTTAGCATTTGTTGAGAAACTTATTAAGAGAGGAGTCTTTGAGATAAAATTATTTTGATACTTTTTAGATTTTCCCATTAACATCAGGAAATAAGGGAAACTAATTTAATATTTCGCCATTAGTTATCTTCAACAAATATAAAAGTGTACGAAGTAATGCGTGCGCCGAAGGCGTAATGCCTTCTTCCTCTTCCCGTGTCCTGTACGGCGAACTGAGATTACCCTGAACGTTCAGGCTTTCAGGATCAATTTTTTAAATTCTCATTATTTTGTCAGCCAAATTTTAATAATAAATTAATAAACATGGCCACTCTCAAATTAAATGTTTTCAAACATCGTTGTGATGTCGATATCGCATCGATATCGTAAATGAAAATGGCTTTCTGCCAGAAAATCCAATGTATTGTGCTTTATGTGAAAGAAAGATAGAAAGACTGAAAGAAATAAACAAAGAAAGAAGAGAGAGAAAGAAGAGACAGAAAGAAAGAAGAGAGAGAAAGAAAGAAAAGAAAACTCTAGTTTCAATATGGCATGAGGTGGCATATGGTATTAACCTCAGGAGTTGATGCTAGAGTTGTGAGGTGGATAAGCGAATTTCTTAGGGACAGGAAACAAAAAGTTCGAATTGGCAATCAGTTTTCGACTACGGGGAATGTTACTTCAGGGGTTCCACAGGGAAGTGTGTTAGGGCCATTACTCTTCTTAGCGTATGTGAACGATCTCCATGGGATCATACAATCAAAGGTGCGTTTATTTGCAGACGATTGTGTTATATACCGAAAAATCAAAGATAGCGCTGACGAACAAATATTACAGCAGGATTTAGAGCATTTACGTGATTGGGCTGAAAAAAATGACATGGGAATTAATGGATCTAAAAGCAAAACAATAACGTTCGGGCGGGGACGAAATTATGAGGAACCAGACTATCGTCTAGGTGAGGTTATCATCCCAAGAATCTCATCATGCAAGTATTTAGGCATTCATCTAGATAGTAAATTAGGGTGGGAGATGCATATAAATCAGACACTAAGAAAAACGTGGAAGTCTTTGCATTTTGTAATGCGAATACTAAAGGAAAGTTCTGCAAACGCCAAAGAATTAGCATATCTTACGCTGGTTCGCCCTCTCATGGAATACGGAGTTGCGTGTTGGGATCCATACAGAAAGGCGCACCGGAAAAATCTAGATAGAATACAGAGAAAAGCGAATAAGTTTACCTATAGAAGTAACGCAACAAAAAAGTCATGGGACCCTCTAGAAACGAGAAGAACAAAGGCGAGGCTTTGCGCTCTTTATAAATCGTACGTAGGTCAACCAGCTTGGAAGGGAATTCAGATTAGACTAGAAAAACCAAATTATTTCGGCCGAAGCGATCACACTCACAAAATTCGAGCAAGGAAACAAAATTCAGATCTTGGGAAGTTTTCCTTTTGTAACAGAACAATTAGAGATTGGAACAGTTTACCTGCAGCAGTTTTCAAAGCTTTTCCTCTCAGTGTCCGAAGTTTTAGAAACAAATTAGAACAAGATATTAAATGAGTATGTGCTGTGTAGTGCGGTGAAGTGCTGTGAAGTGCTGGTCAGTGTAATTCAAAGCAAAAAAGTGTAGTGTAGTGTAGTGAAGTGAAGTGCGGTGAACGTGATCAATGCACTTTTCAATGCTGCTTTTCGTCTTGTACTGTATTGTACGGTATTATTATTATTATTATTATTATTATTATTATTATTATTATTATTATTATTATTATTATTATTATTATTATTATTATTATTACTATTATTATTATTATTATTACTATTATTATTATTATTATTATTATTATTATTATTATCATCATCATCATCATCATCATTAATGTAAGTGTTGTAATTTTTGCAATTATTGTCTCTTAACTGCCACCGGGTCATACCCAATTGCAGTTCTAATAAATGTATGAGAAAGTGGTAATACGTTAAGAAACTAGTGGTGCACAGACTTTCCCGTATTAGTTTTCTATTTTCTTTTGTTTCGGCTAGCTATATGAACTTGCCACATACTCCTGCCAGCTGGCATCTATCGCCGCCCAAAGTAGATTTTTTTGAAATCATCTTAATTTTTCAGTCTCCTAATAATAGAACAGAAATGATATTTTATGAACATTTAGGAACAGTAAAACCTCGTCCAAAATGGCAATTTTCTTTGAAAAATTTGTAGCCTTATTTAAGAAGATGGCGTTTAAGCGCTACTGTAAATTCGAAATTTTAAGCTCTTTTTCACTGAAAATGTTTGAGTTTTCGAAAAATTTCAATTGAAGTCAGTTGAAGAACTTTAACTCACAAATACAAAAGTGTTTACAAATAGCTGGAAATGTGCATATCAGCGGCGTCAGAGATTTTTCAAAAAATACATTTTTCATACTTTTTGAAAAATCGACAACAAAAGAATATCCCAAAATGAACGTAACATCATATTGAAAAGTGCAATTAGCACTATTCGTTTGAAAAATTTGATGCAAAATTTGGAGATTTAAAAAAAAAGGCGTTTGAACGGTTCTGAAAAAGCGGATTTTTGACCTGGATTTCACAGAAAACGGTTGAGGTTTCGAAAATATTTATAAGACATTATTGAAACTACATGTACTCATAAATACAATAAAGTAAACAAATTGCCGCTAATATAAATATTAACAACATGTCAAGAAATTACATTTGTGTAATTTTTTAAAAACAAAAAATATAGCAATATAGCGTTTATGTCATCTTATAGAGTACATTTAGTACTACTTCTACCAAAAGTTTAAAGGAAAAATTTGGAGCCGTTTTTGAGAAAATGTTTTTGTAATTTTAAAAAAAATTCAATTTTATAGTTGTAGAAAGACGCCTGAAAAATTTCAAACTTGCAATTTTTGAAAATTCAGAGTTTACCCTGAAAATGGGACCTATGCCACCCTTATTTTTACTCTAATTTTATAAGAAATTTAAAGAAAATATTGGGGTCGTTTTTGAGAAATTTTTGAAGAAAGTTTTTCAAAATCGCAGTGTCTCAGGTCAAGCCAGATCAACTAGGAAATATCCATTTTGGAAAAAAATCTTACGTTTGGTTTAGGTGCTAGTGTTGTCTACGGACGGACGATGTGAAAAAAGAAAAAAAAACATACTTTTTCGGTATCAGGGGACCCGGAAACGTGTATATCCGTTGAAATCTCGAAATCGATTTTCCGCTACATTACATAACTTTCCCTATACTACGTATATTACTCCGTATATGTGTACGTGTACGGGAAAGTGAAAAAGAAACATCTTTTGAAAGGAAATTTGCAATGGAAAACAGGATAAAAATTAATTATGCCGCTCTTCTCGGAATCTGTGTGAAATCTGAAATTTGTGTAGAAGTCGGGAATGTCTGTCCCTTTTACAAATGCTAATGCAGCACCGCATTACCGGCATGTATGTAGATGTGCATCACAAAGGCGTAACATTCTGCTGGCTGCGGACATTTCACACGTGAGTCAAATATGTACGAAAGGCGCCATGACGAAATTCATGAGGACGATAGTCAGTGTTATTCTTTACATGGGAACGCAGGTAATTCACGCAGATTCACGCTTTTTATTGTCTATTAGTTAGCCAAAGTATGATGAAAGGAAAGCGCTGCACCGCTATGGCGCCGCAAAGAGTTAACCATACCGATGAAATCGTGTCCTTTTTGTGAGACATTGGAATTCGTAAACCACGCAAAGTTTTGGTGGACGTATTAAAATTAATTTGTGTAGAGTATTAACACTGACTCAGAGCGTAGGCATCCGCTGCCGGAATCAGTAACTATATGGCTGACTGGAGATACCGCGTCCTAGGCAGAGGTGCCAACATTTCGGCCGCCATTATGCGACCTTAAGAGCGATATAAAGAAGGTCGCAAAATTGCACCCGAATCGTTGGCCCCTGTGTCCAGGATGCGGCGTCTCCCGAACAGCCAAGTAATAACCAACACTGGCTATCGTCCCCGTGAGTTTCATAGTGGTGCCTTTCACACGTGTTACTTCTTGCTGGCTCCTGGTCTGTTACCCATGTTTTTTGTTGCTTTTTTGTGTCTTCGTGCTATTCCAGCTAAAAAAATGTCTAGAGATGCTATAGAGAATGCAAAGTTTATGGAAAATTATTCCCCTTGAAAGAAAATGAAAGACATTTTAGCGTTCCATTTCTTAGCAATTTTTGTCACGCTGAACTAAGATACTATATCAGTTGTCCTTGAATTGTTTTGTAAGAGTAAGGATATCATTTTTTAAACTCGTTTATTGATAATGTAATATATTGGAAGGAAAAAGCCGATATCATATGAACCATGGCGGAACCAGGTGTTTCCTTTGGGAGGTGCAGTCGACGTGTTTTTCTTTTTGTAATTCTGGTTTAGAGGATCTTCAATTACTAAGGTCGTTGGGGCCCAAGAGTTATGGTATTAGTAGATAGTAATGATAATGATGCGGTGAATGTCGATAGAGAAATGGTGGAATGAGAGGCATATTAAATGAGTAAACCTGACGAAAGTAGTGCATTTTGTTTTTCATCTGCAAATTACACACAAATTCCGCTTGATGGGGGATCGAATCCAAGCCCCTGCGGTAGATGGCGTATGCACAAGCCATGAGCCTCCCGTAAAGAATCCATTTATGGCACTGAAATTAAAAGTAATTTATTATATAAATGTTTAAAAAATAAATTAATTTTTGAAAACATTTAGGTACGTATTAGAAATTTGTGGAGATTTTATTATTAAGGTAAGTGCAACAAAAGCTAACAGTGACCCAAATGAAACAATGAAGTGGCCACAATTTTTTAAACAGCATTGTAAACGTGACGAAAGTTCAAGAAAATCATCAGTTGCCTGATGAAAGTAAATGCTTGGACGGATAAAATATTCTTAATATTTATTTGTAGAATTGTACCACGTGCGTACCATTTTACTTCTTCCCTCTTGGCACCGCACGCGCAGATATTTTAATTTTCACAATGTCTCTTTGAGATGAGTTAACAATGTAAACTGGCGAAAACCTGTAATATACAGTAATATGACCTGTAAATACAGTAAATGAATCAGAAATATGTGATAGAAAAAATGTTCCACATGACCAGACGTTCATAACTGGTTGTAATTATTTCACAATATTTTCAAGGCAGTAAAACAGAATATTTGCGTATATATTTTATTGACAAATTATGTAATATTAACTAATCTCACAGCGTCTTCGAGAACGAACAGTGTCATGGAAATCGTGTAATACTACCTTATTTTGAAACGATTTCGGTTACTATTTTCGATTAGATATATTGTAGATTGCGTGCGAAGAGGACAGGCGCTAAGGTGGTGAAAATGATCCAGAGGAATCAGTGCTTTTTTTGGCTGATAGGTCTATTCAACCAAAAAAATTAAAAATAAACCATTTTTTACCTTCATTTTACCGCTATATTCGACCTGTAGAGCGAAAAAACCCGTTGTGATCTTTATCAATATTTTATTTTTTCGACAATGTTATTAATGTGTCGGTGTAACTCATAATTGTTTAAACTCGGTAGAGGGTCTGTCTGAATTTTCTTTCAGAATTTTCGTAAGTTTCTTTATGCTCGAAAATTCTATTACAAAGATACACACGCAATCAAAATACAAAAAAGTGAAGAAAAAAACATAATATTTAACATGGTAAAATTTAATAAACAAATAAACAAACAATTAAAAATAAACAAAATCTCGGCTAAATAGAAAGCAAGCTCCTATCGATTTCAAAGCGATTCTCGTAAACAGAGCATCTTAATTTAGATATTTGGAATAAAGCTTACTTAACGGACCATCCGAGACACTCTTGTGTATTTCTTTCATCTTTTGCTAACTGGAACCAAAATTGCCAACCTACTCGAATGAAATTAAGTTGGGCAGTGATATATAATAAAACCAATAAATTACGTCTGGTTTACGAAACCTTCCGCTTTCTAGCACTGCCTCCCGACGCTGCGACCACACGTCGTAGTGAATTTACGGTCACATCACGATCAATTTACGTCGTTCTACACTTATTTACGGCTTACATTACAGATATTCGTACATACATTTTTTGTCAATTCTTTTCTATGACGATCACACCAAATTTGTTTGAAATCAGTTCCAGTTGAGTATCAGGAAGCCTAAAAAGACACAATATTATAAGAAAATAACAATCCTAATTTCGTCTTTTTTTTTCGTCACTCCCTTCATTTTTAAAATGGAACTTCAAGTTTCAAGAGAAGAAAAATATACTAGTTCGTTACTGTCACTTATTCAGTATTTTAAAGAAAAACATTTAGAACGAATGTTCATTAACTTCAATAACTGTATTCCCCAATTAGCTCAAGAATATTGTATGGCTAGTAATGCTACATTTATGTCCAGAAACAAAACAAGGATTATCATAGCATTTGCTCAAAGAATGCTCTAAAAACTTATTTTCAGAATACGACCTTTTATATGGTGGGGTCTACGTGACAATGTTGCTTGTAACATAGTTATTTTCAAGTGCGATAAGTAAACATCAGGCGTTATTTCCGACAGGTAAAAAATATTAATTTATTTTTTCACTTCATAACATTAACTTTTTTTCATATTATAACATTAGCTGGATTTTTTCGTATCATAACATTAACATTTTAAGATGACTTAGAATATTCCTCATAACGTCTCCGGCAAAAATCCAGCATTTAGAGAAAGTTCAAGTTGTGTTAGAGTATTACAAAGGCAAGACGTTGCGCGGCTTCCATCAAGGGGGTTCCTTGCCTGAGGAACCCTCTGGAAACCCGGTACCGGTCACTACCCCTTCCCAGTGAACAGCGCCCTCGCGCTTTCCGAACGTTCCGCTGAGTTAGCCCTTAGGTCCATCTTGGTCCTGTACAGCTCAAGTGCCCAAGATAGCCGTTCTCGGTGCATGTGCGATTCACGCGGGAGCAGGGATATTTGAATATTGACTGCATTGCCAGGGGAACGCCCTCCCCCTCCAGAAGATTTCGAAAGGGACACCAAAGCCCCATGTAATAAAATATTTTATTTTCGTAAATATGTCAAATTCTTCGTTTTACCCTTTTAAGCAGACAATTTGGGATTTGATACATGACGATCGGGAAGATGCTTTCCAAATCTATGGCAACCTTATCGACAGCCATCATAATTTTAAAATATATCATTTATTACCAGCGTCTTAGGCGAATTGATTTGGCACATTACCATGTCGATGACATGATCCTTCGGCACGTATTATGAACAGACATCGTTTCAAACTTATTTATTTCTTTTTTATTTATTTAGTTAAAAACTGTGTGTGACGGGAGAAGTTAATTTGAAGTTACATTTATGTCCAGAAGCAAAACAAGGGCCTACATTTGCTCAAAGTTCAGGGAAACTGGACGAAAACCTAATTGAGATGGGGGTCATTGACCCAGAAGCTGAAGTACAATACTTGTTACAGGTTCTTTAGAATTATACAATCCAAATGGTAACTAGTACACTAAATGTCATTGTTAAAAATAATATTACTTTTCTTTTGGATGCTTGGTATAGTCTCTAATTATATAGAAACAGTTGTGCAGCAGAAAAGAGTTTACTTGGATCTTAAACTTTTGTATCGAATTTAATCATTTAATGTCATCTGGCAAGGTGTAAAATAATGTACATGTATTGTATATGCATTTTTAGTAGTGAGCTGATGTTACTGCCGCCTGATGACGATGGCTCTTTGCAGGTAGCCTCTCGGGATGAATTTCTGCAGCGATTGATAAAGCGCGAGGCAGCCGTGCGGAAATGCAGTATTCTATTTCCAGGTCTGTCAGCAGCGGTCAGGTACGAATAGTAGATATGATAGCTCATAGCAAGGCTCGGAAATGTGATGATTGACTGAGACGTATTTCGAGTGCCTCTTACCCGCTTAGATGGCTGAGGACACCAATTAATGACACTGCAGTGTCTCTGATCGGGAGGTCTTAGGTTCGAGTCCCGACGGTGGGAGGATTTTCGACACTAGCTCGGTCAGTGCTTGTTAACTCAATGCTCTGTAACGTCACAAAATTCTGCTCTCCGGCTCCCAACCGTGCTGCAGAGCAAAGGTAGTGCTGGACGCGGCGGCAAGCGTGCAGTGTTCCAATGATGGTATGGAAGTGGGGGGGGGGGGAGGTTCGCTCGATAAGTACGTTCTTAAATGGTAATTATTATTGAAATGTTTATGATTCAATAAAAATTTACAAAATAGAACGTAGATTGTTTTATAACAGAACGCAATATCCAACTCTATGTATCGTAACCGATACTGTAATTCCACTTCTATACTTCTATACTTTTAACGCACATTTTTGGAGAAGTCAGTTTTAAAATTCTAATACAATATTTTATATAATGTTATACAACATGTACACGTAGGCTTCCGCGGCTCGAGTCCATTACTTCTAGGCTGTCCGGGCGACGCGTCGTTGACAGATAGGCCCAATCTGCCAACGACGCGGCGTCACCCGGACAGCCTAGAAGTAATATTATACAACATAACAATTTGTTTCGTCCCGGTCCAATAACACAGACACAAAAAATAAAATAAAGTTGTAAATATGTGAAATAAAAAAGGCTCAAAGACTTGACACATGTTTCTCTTTGTATTTCAATGCGCTTAATCCGAATCTGAAGCTAGAATTGTGCCACCATCTTCCAGTTTTTTTATATTGCGAAAAACACAATGAAATTTACAATTTACAATTTCAGGGTGTTTTTTGCAATTTTAAAGAAAATGGAGGGTGGTGGCGCAATTCTGGCTTCAGATTCGGATTCAGAGCATCGACATACACAGAGATGCGTGTATAAAGTCTTGGGGTCTGAGAACTCTTACATTGTGTGCCTGTGAAGTTAATGTTAACAAATAGATACCCGGGAAGGGCCACGTGGGAGAATTTGAACTCCAGGCTTGATTATTTATACGGTGCAGTTTTATTTGAGATTGTTGTAAATCCTGGTGATTTTCAATTTATTTTCCATTATCTTTTATCTGCAAAATCCTTTTCTCATTTCATAATTGCTGGCTATCTGTAAATTCTCAGAACTTATTTTCATCTCGCGGTTTTCTATGAGTTGCAAAGCTGCGTAATGCCTCTGTCGTTTAAACTTTTTAACATACTGCAGTTCTTTCGGATACACTAAACACTTCGCTATTGTTACGGTATCTACAGAAGGAAACCTTTCCTCCGAAACCGTAAGAAAATTAACTGGTGTATATGGTCTCGCACTCATGTTCCCCGAAACATCGGCAAAGACCCACTGGGTTTCGTTATCGGCGACCGCCGCTTGTCTCCCCCCCCCCTTGCTCGCACTGCTTCTCGGAGAAGGCGCCGGGGAGGGGAACACAGCTCCAATGTCATTTCTCTGCCAGTTGGCCAACACTGAGCTAGGTCGAATTCAGCCGCTGTCTGGAAGATAATTCTAGAGGCCGGCTGTTCTGATTGGTAGTTTTCCGTGGTTTATCCGATCAACACCAGGTGAATACCGGAGCAGTACCTTAAGGGCCCCTTCTCACGCCGCCACCGCTGCGCGCTTCCGAACACCGCGGCTCGTAGCAGAGCATTGGTTTGAATGGTGACCTTTCCACGTGCGGCGACGGACTCTCGCTACGCGAAGCGGAGGAGGACGTACGCGCCACCGCTAGCAGAACACAGCTTTAAATGGTAGCCTTCCCACTGTGCCGCCGGTCGCTGCGTTTTACCTGCTGCAGTCCCTTTGTTCGTCGTCGCCGGAGGGTCGGCGAAACCTACCCCTGCAGAACCCACCCCGTTCCATGGCGAGCGGCGTGGCGAGCAGCGGTGGCAGCGTCGGAAGGGCTCTGCTGCTTGACGGAAGCGCGCCGCTGTGGCAACGAGCGGAAGGCGCCCTAAGAAACGGGCAACTGACCGTGTGCGATCTTTCCTTCCTCTTCCTTGTTCTATCTTCACCCCTAACCAACACACACTTACACTTACATGCTTAACTTTCCTTGATCGAAAACTTTCTATACATCGAAGTTTTTACATTTCGAATATTATCGAAGGACCAATCAGATTCGATTTATGGAGGTCCGGCTGTTTGGAATCTCCGAGTGAATATTGCAGGAATAGAATGGGATTTAAAATCTTGTGGGACACTATGTGCATTTGACTATGAATCGGAGTAAATAATGTTCCTTCATTCCAGTATGGTATTTCTTCTCTCTGAGATAGTTGTGTAAGTAAAGAACAATCAATCATAAAGCAATACCTCGAAATCCATACGGTGGTAATTTTGAAAATAAAATATGTAAATCAATATGTAAAATAAAAAAAAGTGTAAATCAATCACGTCGAATGCTTTTGGAAGACTTCAAAAAGTTCCAATACGAGTTACATTTCGATCCATTCATGAAGCGGCATTCTTAAGAAAAGGAAGTATGGCTTTCCCGTATATTTTGATTTTCTAAATCCATTTTGGCAGGCTGAAAATGCTTTATATTTACTGAGGAAGATTTCCTTTCGTACGTTGAAAAGTATCTCTAATATTCCTAAAAAAAAACTGACAAAAGCGATATCGACCTATAATTTTGAATTTCATTTTTGTGGTGAAGAGAAGAATTTTCATTTTAGGAAGGATGATGCTAACCACCATCTCTGAGTACTTCCGCCATCTTTATCCGTTAATATTAATATTTCATTATTAACAAAAATGTTATTAATTTGGATTATTCGGAACACGTAACATATTTGACATGTCATTCAAATAGGAAATTATTTATTTCATGTATTCCATTAATATAGTTTTTACCGAGCGAATGAGTAAGTATTTGTTGTTTCCGGGCGCGTACACTATTTAGGCTACTAGTCCACTAAGTGTAGTTCATTTTTATCCAGGGAAATGGCAGTGTTCCTACCGCGCTGGAACGTGAGATCCGGCGCTGACATGTTGGGCTTACTTTTTCAAGTATCTCTGCCAGCGAGTGACCGCTCAACCGGGACAAGCTCAAAGCTCTTGACTAGTCTCCCGATGTGATAGGTGAAACTTTATCACGTGTTTACGCGTGCTTACATTGTATTATTTTACAGCATGAAAAAAATAGTAAAACATTTTTTATTATAAGACTTTCTGGAATTCGACTTTTTGCTGCTTCGTTCCACATATGGAATCACTTTCTAGAATTTTAATCCAAATGTCGACAACATTCCTGTAAAGAGCATTGTAAAGCGGCAGAGTTGTAAAAACCTAGAGCGAATATAGGAGATACTTTCGTAGCAAAATACTCGTATTTTCATAACTCCCTATCATGGAGATGCCTGTACGTGACCGTACAAAAAAGGTCTTGGGCACGAACTCCAAAGCATTCGAGAACAGCGTGGTCCCTGCAAGCCTTCCGTTCTTCCAGTGATTGCATTATCTCTCGTTATTTCGCAATTCATAAATATTTATTCATTATTTTCTTCAGAAAGGTGCTGATGTAAATTACGTTGGGATTGCAGCATACAAGTTTCCTTGATAATTCGTAATGGGAGCATCGTCCAGTCTTTTTTATCAAAATACGCCGCCGAACGAAGTCTTTATTCTGCCAGTAGGTCACAGGCGGACACAGTCGACGTACTTATATTGTTTACTACATTGGAATATAGCATGAAACGGCCGACGCCGAGGTATTGCCTTGGCACCAGTGATAGCAAGGATACAGATATCCACACTTTTGTGTTAGAAAATGGTATGATCAGTTCAGAGTACCCTTTTGCTCTTATTTTGTGGATGTTGCATTCCTTTTTGTTTATGAAAGTAAAATCATAACTTCAACATCAAGAGACATAAAATTTTATTATTAAGGTAAGTTCATTTATTGTTAGTCTTGGTGATGCATGATGTAGAGTAAGAAAGTCCATTTGATTCGAATGGAAATCAGAAATATCTATTTCTTTTCTAAAACATTATCTCCTGAAAAGAAAAGATAAGCTTGCATTTTCTTAAAAAATCTATAACATTTTTTTTAAATAAAGGAAATATGTAGACGAAATAAGTATAGGAGGCGAAAGCTTACCCAGGAATATTTTATACTCCCATATTTAAATGTATAGTTACAGGCTATAACAATATCTCATATTCTTCTTTTTTATCTCCTATAGCGAATCTTTGAGCGATATGATAAAATATCTTTGTTGGGGAATACATCATTTCTCTATATCCATAAATATTTGCCTACATATTATCCAAACTTCTATATCTGTTTCTTTCGTCTATTTCAATTTTTGGGAACAATTGAGTAACATTATGTTCAAACTCTAACATATTTATGTTTTAATGCTTACGGTTAAAAATTATGTTTGGTAATTACCGCAAGTGTAAAAATGACAATCTTTAAAAAGCCGACCTGTAGCCAAGCCTCAAAAAATGGTGAATTTTTTCGTGATGAAATTTCATATTATTCAAAAATTTTAAGATATAAGAATTAAAACTCAGTGCCTCAGAATTTATGTCACGATGTTTTGAAAACTAAGTGCACTTTGGCTTGTTGATAGCTAAACTAAGGTAAGTTGCTTTTGCAAACTTTTGGAACATGATGTCACTAGTGTAAGAAAATATCCTACGTTGAATAAACAACCAATTTGAAGATAATTTTTAAGTTTTCCAAAACCACGAATCAAAAGTCGATACATGGCAAAGAAAAGACATTATTCGTTAGAGATGTAATTAACAGTCGATCGTATTAGTTTGTGTGTTAAAAGTCATTAATTATAAAATAATCTTTAGGTGTATTCTCTTAAAATTACAATATTATTGGATTTAAGAGTAGTCCTTCAAGGCGAACAACAGTATATCTTCTCGAACGAACCGACCGTATCTCATTTCTTAATCAAACAAAAGCGCAAAAATTTTAGGTAAACTTGAAGTGTCTAACAATTTTTAGCAGATTATGCAAAGAATGACCGCATTGTAATATAATTTTTATTATATTTTACTTTTCTTAAGCCAAATTTTGCTATTTTTTATATTACGCTTATGTCGTGTTTCCTGTTTATCTGTGGGGTCTCTCTTAGAAATATGCTGAGGTATTGACTATCTTCTATTTTCCCCTCACATGACCCTCTTATTGTAAAATTTCTAAGAATGAAAATTGCTTGTGTTGCTTGTTTTAGGGAAATATTTTTATTAGAACAACGTGGATTAAACATTTCCTCTTTAAATCGGATTTAGAGTTTTGAAACAATTTAGTAGGAATATTATTTTAAAGATGCTTAGGAATAAAAATTATTTATTTAGCCAGATTAAAATCATGGACCTCACAGGTGGTTTAGCTCGTTGGTCAGCGTGCTCGCTTTCCATGACGCGACCCTGGGTTCGATTCCCGGCCGGGCAAGATTATAGTGTGCGCGTTTCACGCAAAGTCTCTTATATGTTGCTGTGTGACGATGAGAAAACTCACTTCTCAGGTTGTGAAGACCAGAATACTGGTAGGGATGTATTCGTGCTAACCACACGTACCCCTTGAACTCATGGCCACCAGGCCGGGACGCTGCTGGTAAACCCTAGCCCGTTCGCGAGGTGACGCACCAAGTACAGCGAGACGAATCATGGTGAGAGTTAATAAAGGAGAGAGTTATTGAGCGTCTAAAGAAGTTAATTTAAATGTAATTGAAGTACTTTCTGTTAACCCTTTGGGTGGCTCACGGGTAGGATCTGTGATCCGTCCCTGGGTTCGTTTCCCAACCGGGGCAGTAATAAAACTCTAGCTTTCTAATACAAATTGTCGCAGTTTCTGTAGCTATGACGGAAGAAAGACCACGCAGGCCTCACTCGCCTCCCCCCGGCCCAGTCCGGCCCGACGCCGCATTACCTCTAGCTAGGCAAAGTCGGATTATTCCTTCTTCAAAAAGCCAAATTTATATTTTCTGTTAGATTTTAGTTTCTGTTCCATTCAAGGTGAGAATAAACAGAAATATTTTGTGTACCTTATTGTATTATTATATGGAACAAGACTTCAAATGAGTTCGTGACAACCTTTGGAATCAATATTCAATTTAAATACTCCTTCCCTGATGGATGATGGATCCGATGGACAAAATAAATTCACGTTATGTGTAACTACATTTCATATGCACTAATTTCTTCGAAATTGCACTAGAGAAATATTATTGCCATAACTCTCTTTTCAAAGATTAAATAAAATTTTCGCAACTCAAAGACAATGTATTTTAAAAATTATTCAATTTTATCTTCTCAACATACTACTACTTAAATTCACGTGAATGTTGCCGTGATACAATTAAAAGTTTCATCTATAGACATTTACCGGTATTCTTGTTGTTCCCAGGCCGACAGAAAGAGCTTATTAGGATTCATTTTTTTCAGGGACAGAAGGGAAAAATTAATTTTCTAAGCCTGCGACACTAAGTAGGCTATGCTTCGCAAAATGCCAGATACGTTGAATACTTGCTAGAATGTTAGTTTAATTACTGTTCATTATTGCAGTAAATGAAACACTGAAATCAAAACAAGTTATCTCTGCCAAGCTGAATTGTACGAACTACCGACGCTTTTTATTGATTGATTAATTGATTAGTGTTTCTGGGCGCGTCAACTGCAAAGCCATTTGTTCTATAGGTTTAATGTATGATTTATGGACGTGGCAATGATCTTCCTTACTGAATGGCAAGATCCTGCGCCGACCTGCATGTCGTCTTGCGGGA
Organism: Gryllus longicercus; assembly: GCA_038098605.1. Taxonomy (NCBI): domain Eukaryota; kingdom Metazoa; phylum Arthropoda; class Insecta; order Orthoptera; family Gryllidae; genus Gryllus; species Gryllus longicercus. Next base: position 534,155 of record JAZDUA010000423.1, read on the forward strand.
TGTTACTCAAACAGGTACCTCGTATCAGCGGGGCACTGCCCCAGACGGTACAAGCCCTAAGTGCCCGACGGGTCTCCCAACATGTGTGGTAGTGCAATACATGTGTGTGAATGTGAAAGTAACAAATAAGGATAGGACAAGGAAGAGGATAGGATGGAAAGATCGCGCACGGTCCGTGGCCCGTTCGTTAGGGTACTGCTCCAGTACTGCCTGGTATTGATTGGGGAAACTACAGAAAACTACGCATCAGAGGATCCATCCCCTCAAATTATCTTCCTGGCAGCGCATGAATTCGTCCTTGCTATCGAGCTAATGTCGAAAATCTGCCACCGTAGGGAGTTGAACCCTAGGATCTCTCGGTCAGAGACACTGCAATCGTCACCGTGTAGATATTTTTTTGGATGTTAAAGTAGTGGGTATATTGGTTATTCCTCTCTCAGTAAAAGTTGATATTTCAATGACAAATGTCTAATTGCTTTGGGCAGTAGTTTTATATTCGTTCTTTTAAAATTGTTTTCAACTGTTTCATATAAAATAAAATAAGTTGTATTACATTTAAATTTTTTTTTGGCAATGAAATTATGTACTACACACATTTCCCCCTCCCGTTTCCAAGTGAAGAAAAATATGGATTGAATACCATGATTGTCAAAATTTGAACACAATGGTTTGTGATACCACATTGTAATGCCTGGAATGAAAATCAGAGGGAGAAAAACATTTTCTAGCAATAATATCTACTCGTGTACAAATACTCAATATTTTCCTTGTTGATAATTTCTGATGTTTCTTTATTATTTCCTGTGCAATACAAAGTCAACGCACGACGTTTACATCTTTGTTTCTTTTCCTGCAGTTCTTTTGGTCGGTATGTCGAACTCAATATAGGAAATCTTTCTTCAGAAATCGCCTTCTGGTTTTATGATTCCACTCAAGATTTTGATAGCAAAAGAGAAGAAATAATTATCAAAATATATGGGGCAAATAATACTGTGGCGCGATTGCCTGGGGGTAGTTGCGGCGGTATTTTATTGTCCCACCCCCTTATAAGCAGTTGTCCGTGTACTCATGGCTAATAAAAACATCGAATAGTGCCCTTATACTAAAATTACATTTTAAAAATAGTTATATTTCACAGTTTAAATAGAAAATGAGTAATATTAGAAAATGAAATACAAAGCATGTATCGTTATCTACATTGTGCTTGCATAACAAGGAGAGGAGAGAGGAATCTGAAATGTAGTAGTATATGAATGAGGAAGACGCTTTTCGCAGGATAACCCAAGAGTGAATGGTCGACCTTCCCAGAAGTGAGTAACATTATCATTCATTAACTATTGACTCGGAAGGGAACTTTCTACAAACCGGGTATACGATTCCATTAGGTCTCTAACAAAAGCGTGCAGGTCAATACGGCTTTCGTTTGTGGATTCAGCAATCATCTGCATATGACAGAATATACAACACTGAAATCGAGGTTTTCGAAACCATGTTATCTCCAAACGTTTTCTGCTTTGTAGTTTTACCGTATTTCTACATCATAAAATTGTTTACTAAGTAACTTAAGTTATCGTTTCCCGCGAATTCGCCATTAACATTTTTTCTGTCTTGGTTATGTCGGCAGTGGACGTGCATGTAAAAGGATATATTTAATTGAATTGAATTGATTCCTTATTTTACTTGTCGAGACTCGGGCCATGAGGCCCACTCTTCCGTCTGACCACACAAATTTCGCTCCGCTCCTTAACAAAGTTGAAGGTACGCGCATCACGGTCAATGAGGGACATATTCAGAGCACACAGGACTAGTGCGCGCTTCTAATCTGTCCGAATTAGACTTTGACTAATAACAGGTCACCTTCTTTGAATATTATATCAGTAAGTCCTTGAAATTCCAAGTCCTGGGTATTCGTGCGACTGCCAGACAATTGCTTTTTGTCAGGACATAGCAGATTCATTAGACGAAGGGAGTAGGGTAGACGCAATAATATTAGATTTTTCTAAGGCATTTGAGCTTGTTCCACATGACCTTTTAATTGCCAAATTGTCAGAAATGGGAATAGATCATCGAATAATCTTGTGGATAAAAGAATTCCTTACGGGGCGCACTCAGTCAGAATAGGAGACAAATATTCATCGCAAGCCGATGTAACCTCGGGGGTCCCCCAGGGGAGTGTGTTAGGGCCTTTGCTTTTCTTAGCGTTCATTAATGACTGCAACTGGATTAAAATCAAAAGTTAGACTTTTCGCCGACGATTGCATATAGGAGTACTGGCTCGTCTGAGGACGAAAATGTTTTACAGAACGATCTTAACTGTTTATGGAACTGGGCGCGCAGAAATAAGATGGAATTAATTCCGGAAAAGAGTAAATTTATTTGCTTCACCAAGTCTCGCTCGAACGTACGCTCCAATTATGAATTAGGAACCAACGTTATACCACGTGTAAAAAACTGTAAGTATTTGGGTTTGGTCCTGCGGAGCGACTTAGGTTGGTCGGATCATATTAACAATACGGTCAAAAAATCCTGGAGAGCGCTGCACTTTGTAATGCGTATTCTAAAAAATAGTAGTCCAAATGCCCGATCCCTAGCATATACTACACTTGTTCGTCCAATTTTAGAATACGGAGCGGCATGCTGGGACACGAACAGAAAAGGGCAAATCGAAGCGTTAGACAAAATTCAAAAACGGCATCAAAGTTTGTAAATCACGGGTGCGTTGGTGACGAACGAGAAGAATGGGAGTCCTTATCTAAGAGAAGGGAACGGGCGCGTTTATGCGTAATGTACAAGACATACAGAGGGGACACAGCATGGGCAGATATCGGTTAAAGATTACAGAAATCAGATTATAAAAGCAGAGGAGACCATCCTTGGAAAATACGACGTAGAAAGCAAAGAACTGATGTAGGCAAGTTCTCCTTTGTGAATCGCACTATAGTAGATTGGAACAAACTACCTGCAGAAGCACTAGAGGCTCTTCCTTCTAATGTAGCCAAATTTAAAAATATGCTTCATTCTATTTAGATCATCTCCAATAATATTGACATACTGACTGAGACATTTATCTTTATTATTATTTTTATTATTATTACTTTTATTATTATTATTATTATTATTATTATTATTATTACTTTCATTATTATTATTACTTTTATTATTATTATATTATTACTGACAAATTTATCATCATTGTTAACACTGTCATTAGCTTTGGGGAAATTTTTAAGTTATTATTATTTCTTATATTGTTATTGTTATAATTATTATCGTCATGTCTCTTATACAGTGAAGTGAAGTGTAGTGTAGTGAAGGGGAGTGCAATGTAGTGTAGTGCAGTATAGTGTTAACTAGAAGCGAATTTAGAGTTAGCTAGAAATAAATTGGAACTATGATATCGATTATCGAATTCTAATAGTAAACCTAATTGTAAATGTTGAAAATGTTTTGTAATTCTAATTTTAATTGTTATCATGTTTGCCACCGAGCATTAGCTCAAAGCGAACTTTAATAAACCTAATCTATTTCTGGAGCATGATCATATTATTGCACCAGATGAAACATTCGTTACCATAACAACGAAAACTGAAAGAAATGGTTAGAACAAACGGCTGATATATCTCCGGGTAACAGCTATTTCCACTGCGGCGTCACTGGGAAGTTCTAAGGTTCAAGTTCCGACTGTGGCGAATTTTCAACACTAGCTTGATTTCCGTAGCTAGGTCGAATTCAATCGCTCTCTTGAGGAGAATTCGAGCAGCAGACTGCTCTGATCAGTAATTATCTGTGGTTCCTCCGATCGATCTCAGGTGAATGTGTGATCAGTCCCAAAACAAATGGACTATGGACCGCACGCGATCTTTCCTTCCTCATCCTTGTCCTTTCCTTTCCCCGCACATTCACACACTTATATGCACTACACAATCACATATGTCAAACACCATTCTGGAGCTTAAAACTTCCTGGTTTGGGCGGTGCCTCGCTGGCAGATATACCTGGAAGATGAAAACCCGCAAGCCGACCTGTAGGTCGCCGCCGGACCTCACGTTCCAGTGGGGGATGGACTCCGCCATTGCCCTTGAAATAACTACAAAGGACTCTACACTTACGGGACTACTGGTCAAAGCAGTGGACACGCATGGAAACAACATAAACAATTATTCCAAAAGATATTTTCTATTTTAGATGACTACGATCGTCAGGTACTCCCAATCAATTTGTTCGTCCATGTTCAAGACTTCCTACTTTTCTATGCTTTCTTTTAATCGCTGTTAATTTGCATTTACAATCGCCTTCATGAGATGACTATTTCAAGTCCACATAAGCAAATGTACAGCTCTCAAACCGGTCATAGGAATCGATGACGATTTATGAGTCAAATTCATAGAATTGTGAATCATAGAGGCTTAGAGATGGATGAGTGTGAGAACATTTATCATTTAACAGTAAATAAACTCCGAGCAAACATCTCATCGACCTATTTCTTAAACCTATCGAACCATCGAAAGAAGAATTTCATTGCTTCTTTTATAAACATAGAATGTCCGTGAGGCGATCGCTTTTGGGTCAAGGTCCAATTGATGTGTAGACAGCAGATTGGCGACAGTGAAGTGTATGATTTATTGCGTATGAAATTTAGTGGGGGCTGGTGGCATACGAACCGGAAGAAAATTGAAGAGTCTACACTTGCAGACAGACGGATTTAGATACCACGGGGCATCCAAATACATAATCATGTTGGCGTCCTCCTCCGGGAAATATCCTCCAGGTTTACTAAAATTACACTATTTATAATAGAATAGCTGTTGGTACAAATACAAGAAAATGCAATTTTTACACAAAAATATTTGATGTACAGTAAACTATTCTTTTAAACAATTATTCTAATGAGAAATATACTTTTAGTTACAGACAATCAATTACTCTTTAAGGAGGAAACATTTTTTATTCCGTTTTATTTGAAAAATTTTGTTGAATATAGTTACATGGTTTCGTAAATTTATTATTCACGTAATCAGATATAATAGCATATTTGAACTTAAGAATTAATATAATAATCAGATAATGTTTTTAAAAATGACTGCAAATAATATGCTCCAAGGAATCCATATATTAAAAGAAATTACGAAGAGGAAAATCTTTAGGCAAAAATGAATGACTTACTCGTACTTCTAATGAATGAATAGATTGGCAATCCATGCTATATTCAGGGCCCGAGCCGCACCTGATCCCACTTCCACAGATTCACCGGAAGTCACTGTTTGTGATGTCGTTTGCACGTGGCCGTTGATGAAGGTGTTAATGCCACTATTATTATGAAGAGTTAACAGGGTTTGACTAATTGCATGCCTTGTTGGTGAATCTGTGTTGCATGACATAAACTGATCAATGTATTTGTGAAAAATTCACTACGAACATCAGTATAGTCAGTACTATCATTAGAAAACGGATTTTTATGTAATTAAATCTTTTTGGTTATCTACTTACCGTTTTCAAAGTTTTAATCTTGGTAAATTGAGGCAGTCTTAACACAATATCCAATTTTTTGTGGCATATTTTTACATGCTCCTATTTGGTACTATTGTACATATTTTGCTATTTTCTCAACTTATTTTTTCTATTAATTTTATTACATATTTTTATGAAAATTATTTTCAAAAATAACAGCATTTTTTCCCTACGTTAATACTGCGTACGTTACGTGAAGACGAGGTCGGGTGTTCTCACAGTCCGTTGCCCCTGCTTCAGTTTTATCTCTGTGGCGGGGAGTTCTCGTCAGCAGCTGAGATGATTTTCAACTTTAAGTGTGAAAAGTATCATTGACGTCGCGTTTTGTGACCTTTAACCTTAATTTCCAAGTAACTTTGTTGATGGCCGTCGTATAACACTTCGATTACATGTTGCAGTGATTGTTTGCTGGTCATAGATATTACCGGTTTGTACGATGACTTCTATTGCGTCTAGTCTGACTGCTAAACTACATTCCTGGATAACAATATGTGAAGCTGGGATAGGAATTCGTCCGTCCGTTTGTCCTTCCATTCGTCTATCCGTTCGTCCTTCCGTCCGTTCGTCCGTCCGTTCGTTCGTCCGCAATCCTGTGCTCAACGTTAGCGCACACACCGGTCAGACCATTTTCTCCAAAATTGGTACTCCTCAATCCATTAGGTCAACTCAAGATTCTGGGAATTTGAAATGTTTATTTTCATTTTGGGGCGTACTTTACATAAAACCTTAACACATTTTTAAAATTTCACAAAAATGGTTCTAAATTTCTGATTACAATTGTTCCTCGGGTAGCGAAAAGAACGCTTTAAAAATTAGTTCATTTTTGAAAACTGCAAAACTTTAAATTTTATTCGGTGTCTTCCTACAAATTAAATATTAATGATTATTAATTGTATATTAAAATTTTTCCTTAATAAAATTTGTTTTTGAAAAACAGATTTTTAAATAAAGATATGCATATTTTTTCGACAATATGAGTGAAATATAGGCAATTTGAAAAAAACAAACACTTTCTTAGAAAAGCCTCCAAAAGTTTGTCTTATTTTTCTCTGGAATAGGACAAAATGCGCTTTAAAAAATACCATACGTCCCAATTTCGGTGACCTCTCTGTATTTACGAAAATTTCAAAAAATTAACATTGCTCAACTACACTATTTAAGTTTATCTCTGAAAGAAACATATTCTATCTATTTTGAAATAATGTAAATGATTATCTCTGATTTTTAAATGTTGCAAGTACAAATGTTCAACAATTTTACCGCCGCGAAAGGGAAGATTACCATGAGGCTAGTGGTGTAGGTGTGACGTAAATGGCGTGCGAACTCTAAGAACTTCAGTACAATTCCCAGCGCAGAGAATATAGGCTGGTTGGAAACACATTTGCATGTTCATGTAGTATTATAATTCAACATGGTTACAAATAATGCAAGGAAATATGTGCTGTTGTAATACTACTAGTTTCAGTATAAAAGGGTTATTAACGGTTGTGCAATACATCCCACTTGAACATGCATTTGTGTAGTTTGTGAAAAATTAAAATATTACATAAAAATAACGTTTATGGCATGTAATTCGTTGTATTTAATTCTATCCATTCAAAAAGTTTCAAGAAAAAAATTGGAGTAATTTTTGTGAAAACTTTGTTTTTAAAATTGCCTTTATCTTTTGCAAATTAATGCGAAAACTACTCTATTTCCGAGAAAACGTAAATCACACTGCTTAAAGATCTGTCTTTGAAGAACAGATTTTATTAAGAAACAAAATTCATTATTGCAGTTGTATAAAGTTTCTGAAAAACTTTTGCAATTATAAGAATTTTAGTGTATTCAACAAAAATCGGACCTGCACCTCATTTTAAGCATACTTTTCTTTACATGAGAAAATATTAAGACAAATTTGAAGTAATTTTTTAAAAACATATTTATATTCGTTCGACAAGCTTTGCCCTTTGAGGAGATTGATTAAACAATACATAGTTTTTAGCAGTTTGGGAATGAGCATCCATAAGCAGTTTATATTACTCGGAAGAACGTAAACTTGTGCTAAAGTAAATAAAGTGAGGTTGAAGACTGTTTCAGTTTTAGATCGATTGACAGTAATGGGGTATTATGGTGTTTTGAATAGGTCTTTGGAATACCTGGAATTAATACGTGGATAAACAGCATTGCGACCTAGACTGAAGATTAAAGACTGTGGGGGAGAGTGAAGGTTTTGATAAAAATGCTGAGCTATTTGTAGTATGTGGTCGCTTAATAAAGACACTTTTAATTCTCTGCGAATCTGAATGTTTGGAATGAACCAGGGGCATTTAATGCTCCTTTTAAAAATATATTAATTTTTACAGACTGCTAGGTGAAGCAATTTGTGAGAAAATTTTCAAAATGTCCATGGGACTTCATGTAAAGTATCTTTAAGAAAGAAAATATTCGTTGAAAAATCATTCAGCGCCGAATAGAAGTGGTGACAACATCGCTCGCTCTGGTTTAGTTAGAGCAGTTACTTACCGAATATCCTAAACGCATAACAGTCAAATAGTGAAGTGAAGTGAAGTGAAGTTGAATTAGTGAATACACAGTGCTCAATAATCCCACAGTCGCTTATCATTTATCAATAACGGTGAGCCCCCTTCAGTCAGCTGTGGCCTTGGCCACAGCATTGCAGGAGCTATAGCAACTCTATACAGCAACGAGAGTGCCATGGACTCAATTGCCAGCAACCCAGTGATTTAACAACATCTCGAAATCGGTGCCTACATGAGCTGCCAAAACCCGCAGATTCCATCAAATATCCAGTACGGACAGCTTTCAACGGTTCAGCAAGGTGCCGATAACAGTTCGCATCACCTCACCGGGGACGAAAACCTTCAGGTTGGTGAACTTAGCTCAGCGAAAGACGCAGTTAGTGGCCAAGCAGACAACATTGCCGATATAATAGTGATTCGTTATTAAATATTAACTGTGACAAAAGAATCCATAATTTTGGTGAATCTGACCTCCCTCTAAATAAGAAACCAATAAACAGCATCAACCCCATATACAATACCAGCGAATAAAAAATTTGCTAGAAAAATTTCTATTTTCTTTGGTCTCGGCTAGCTACTCGGAATTGCCAAATACGAACTCTTGCCAGCTGCCATGTATCACCGCCCAAAGCGCAAATTTTGGAAATTTCTTCATTTTTTTGGTTTCCTAATAGTAGATCGGAAATATTATTATAAGAATATTAAAGGCCAGTAAAACCTTGTCCTAATTAGCAATTTTCTTTGAAGCTCTTTTTCACTTCGAATTCAAAATTTGAAGCTCTCTTTCACAGAAAATTTTTGAGTTTTCGAAAAATTTCATTTGAAGTCATATTAAGTACTTTAACTCAAAAATACATTAGTGTTTACAAATTGCTGAAAATGTGCATATCAACGGCGTGAGAAATCTTTCAAAAAGATTTTTTAATTAAAAAAAAAATAAAAAAATACACCAAATTAACTTGCCGTCAAATTAAAGAGTGCAATTAGCACTATCCGTTCGGAATGTTTGAAGAAAAAATTTGGAGCCATTTTTTAAAAAAAATTAGCGTTTGTGCGTTTCTCAAAACGCGGAATTTGAGCTAGTTTTCACAGAAAACGGTTCAGTTTTTGAGAAACCTTAAATAATATTATTTAAAGTACATGTACTTATACATACAATAACGTGAACAAATTGCCTCCAATATAAATATTAACGACATGAAAGACAAGTCAAAAAACACTTTTGTATAATGTTTGAAAAAAGAAAAGAATAGAGCAATATAGCGTTTATGCCAACTTGTAGAGTACATTCAGAACTATCCCTACCAAAAGTTTAGAGAAAAAATTGGAGCCTTTTTGGAGAAAATGTTGGTTTTGTAATGTTTTACAAGTGAACATATTGCAAGCAATATTGTGCGAAAACTACTAAAATTTTCCAAAAAATGTACAGAATCTTAATGAAAGAACTCACTATGAACATTTGAAAGAAAAATCTCTATCTTCAATTTTGTAGTTGTAGGATGACATTGAAAAAAATCTTACTTGTTAACTGTGAAATCGGACATACGCCACGTTTATAAGTATATGGTACTCTATTCTCACAAAAAATTTGGAGCCGTTTTTAGAAAACTTTGAAAATGTCCGGGGGGCTTCATGTAAAGTATCCCAATATTTTGAAAATGTTTTTGAAGAAAGTTTCGTCTCGCGCCAGATGGACAGGAGTTTCTTTAATTTGGAAAAATGGTACGCATGGTTTAGGCGCTAGTAGTGTTCACAGACACCAGACAGACGGACGGACAAACAACCGGACGTATTGAGAAAAACACTTTTTCGGTATTACGGGGACCCCAAAACGTGTATTTCCGTTGAAATCTCGAAATCGATTTTTCGCAGAATTACATAATTTACCATATACTCCGTATATATACGGGAAAGTAAAAATAGCAACAGAAACACCTTCATTTCTAAGGCACATATGCGTGGGCTGACTGTGCTGGACCCCTTAATATATCAATCCCTGTAGCCTTAAGTAATAAAACATTTTCGTTCTGTATGTTCAATACTTGATTTCTCCGCTTTTTTAACATGACAATTTTAGGAATTGATTGACGACCCTTGAAGAAAATGCTCTACAAGACACCTAGAAATCTTGTAAATGGTTCATCATAACATCAATTGTATTTATCAATTGTATTATTAAAGGATTTCAGTCTTGTTCCAGAATGAACTGTTTATTTGCAAATAAAATCGGTCGTATACTAAAACTAGTAGTGCTAGAACTGCACGTACTATCTCGCCCGTATTTTTACGCAAAATTACACGAAAAGAACTAAAAGTTTCTGAAAATTGGACATATGCTTATTTAAAAATGTATCTTCAAGGAACAGATTTCATTAATGGAAAAAATCTCTATCTTCATAATTGTAGTTTTAGGAAGACGCCAATAACATTTTAAAATCATGCAATTTTTGAAAAATGTGAGTTTTCAACGAAAATCAGATCTGCACCATTTTTTTAAACGTCCTTCACATTATCCAACAACGACATTTAATAAAAAATATGGAACAACTTTTATAAAAATTTCGAAAATGTCCCAGGGGCTTCATGAAAAGTACCCCCAAAATTAAAAAATCGGTTTCAAATTCGCGGTGCCACGACATCAGCGAGATCGATTGAGAAATGTTAATTTTGGAGAAAATCAGCTGAAAGATTTAGCATCTCGCGTGGTTCACAGACGGACGAACAGACGTTTTGCAGTCAGTCGATTTTTCGGTATCAAGGACTCACAAAACATGGATTCTGGCTACACCAGATGTTTGAGGAATTTTTTTCTGAATTTCCTTGTTTCAAAATCTATCTTTAAGAAAAAGATTTCATTAAAAAAACCCTCGCTTTACTATTTCAGTTGTAGGAAGACTTGTGAACTTTGACAATTATAGAAAAATCAGGGTTGTCAACGAATATGAGACCTGCATCATTTCTTAAACTTCCTTCACAATACCAACAACAAAATTTTTATATTAATATGGAAAATGTCCCATTGGTTCATGTAAAGTACCATCCAAAATAAGAATATCAGTTTCAAATTCAAGGGGCCTCAACATCAGCCAGATCGAGAGGGGAATATCAGTTTTGGAGAATATCGGCTGTAAGGTTTAACCTCTAGCGTTGTTCAGGCGGACAGACCTTTTGCCGTCATTCCATTTTTCGATATGTAGAACCCGCAAAATATCGATTCTGGGTACATCACACGATTGAGAATTTTTTCTAAATTCATCCTCTGGATTTATCCACTTTTTCCTTACTAGAGCCCTGTAACAAGAGTTTTTCTGTCGAAAATTCGCCGTGTTTTCACGCCGCATTACATAACATTCTCTCAACTCCGTAGCGAGAACGTACAAATTTGTGGAGAATGGATATCAGAAATATACTCTTGTTTTAGACTGCACACGCCTATGCCGACGCTATATATATATATATATATATATATATATATATATATATATATATATATATATATATTGTGGCGTTATGGGGTTGTGCAACCCCATAACACCACCGTCTCGTATGTGTGAACACTACGGAGGCAGCGAGGATATCAGGTGCGGAAAGCAAAGGTTCATAAACACGCGGCCTGGTATCCGTTGCCCGTACTAAACGAAGGCGAACTAGCGAGCAACGTTTTCCTTGTGAAGGGTTGAGAGAGGGGAAGCAGCCCCACCACTGAGAATTTCCCCAGGCGTCGGACGATAAATACGCGAACCCGCAAGCGGAAGCTCTCTTTTTCTTGCCACCACTCGTCGAGTAAGCAGCTCTTCTCTTTGGATTCACGATCGCCGAGCCAGTAGCATTTTGATCACCGCTCGCCGAGCCAACACTTTAACGTTAACATTAGTTTAGATATTGTTTGCCTCTGCAACGACTGCTAGGTGGGAGTATTCGGCGTCGAACAGACGTTCTAGTCAGTCGTCCGCGAGATAGTGCAGATTCAGTAAAGTGTTTCTTCAATTAACGACACGGGAAGTAAAAGTTACCCGTTGTGAGAGAAGCATTGAAAGTTCTGGTTTAGCAAAGTAGAAGTAGCAACGAGCGAGGAACTTGCACGAGTATTCAGTGAAGTGCAAGGGACATTTTCGCAACGTGGGCGTAGTGAGAGGCGCCGGTAGCAGACGAGGAGGAAGAAGAGGCCGAGGACCCAGACGCACGAGGAAGAAGACGGATCGGCTAGGAAGAAGAACGGAAGAGGACGCAAGAGACAACGCAGACGGCAGAGACGAATCCCGTCTCTTACGACGCAGAAGCTGGGACCGAGCGACGTCGACGCAGAGACCAGCGCACGACCATCAAGGCCAAAAGTGGGAAGTCCACGAGGTAACGGTTAGGGCGCGGAAAATAGGTCAAGTTCATGTCGGCAGGGAAAAACTAGTATAGGAAAGTGTTAAGAAATTGAGGACACGGGTGGCAACAAGTTCCAGTATTATAGTAGGAGACATTTTGATGCGGTATTGCCTGCATAAAATATTCTACTTAGGACATTTATTATTCTGCTATTTTCAGACACAGTTAAATTGTAAATGAGAGTAGTGCACTTGCACACATTTTGTTCTTTGCATGTGCTATTTTGAAGCAGGAGATTATAAATTGAAATTTTGGTTTCATGTGCAATGTAATTAGAATAGCATAAATTTAGATATAATTAATTTTCCAAGGGAATTCCCAGTGTAGATTAGGGTAATTATTTCAGAGTATCAATTTTGGAGTAAATTATATGTGTTCATTCATATGAGTGTGTGTTGTAAAGGTTTCTATTTGTGTTTTGATCATTCTTTGTAAAAGTGTGATTCTATATTCTTGGTTTTTGTCATGAACTGATGCCACTAAAGGTTTATGGGTAAATTATACGCTCGTTTGTGTGCAATTTGTGTGATTTTATTGTGTCAAGGGTTCAAACCTTTCTCGCACCCTGAAGATCCTGCTCCACAGATTTTTAAGCTCGCTTCACGAGCAAAATCTTGACAACCCGCTTACTGTTCATGCGTGCTGCATGCGTACGGCAGCAAATATATATATATATATATATATATATATATATATATATATATATATATATATATATATATATATATATATATATATTTGCTGCCGCAAACACTGTTGCCTCTGATCACATGCTCGAAATTTCTGCCGCGCTAATTGCAACGTACCAAAGCATGCGCCGCAAAGATCCACGCACTCGCGCCAATCGCCGATGTTCGGGCGGTGAAGACTGGCAGCCGCGCGAACCCGCGCGATGACGTCCTACGCGGCGTCCGGCGCGCTCTCATACACGATCCTTGACGCGGCCCCAGAAGAAAGAAGTCAACAAAGGCGATAAGGTCGCTCTGGCCATCCATCGACCCGCGAAGAACGCGTCGAGATTAGCGGAAGGGCACGCCTCGAAAAGGTAGACGGACTGACGTGGCTCAGAACGTCAATTGATGCCATTGCAGTGTTCTGACCGGGAGGTCCTAAGGTTCGAGTCCCGACGGAGGCAGGATTGTCGATACTAGATAGGCAGTTAGGCTGAATTCAGCTGCGCCGTCTGGAGGAGAATTCTAGTGGCGACTGCTCTGATCGGTAGTGTTTTTTGTTTCGGTCAACTCCAGGCGAATGCCGGATATGTGCCCTAACAAACGGATCATGCACATGCGAAATTTTTCCTTTTTTTTAGTTCTATCCTCAGCCCTTTTTTACACACACCATTACGTGCACTGCACTACCACATAAGTCGGGAGCTTAGAGCTTCTCTCGGCTGACACGGTGCCCCGCTGGTGGGAGATACCTGTAAGTGGAAAACTCCGCAAGCCGCGCCGTATCTCACCATCTAGCAAAGGAAGAACACCCCATCTCACGTGATTAGAACTTGTACTTCACTTAAGGGACTAATGACCATAGCATTTGATACGACCAGAAACACGAAAGAATCAAACGAAAAGGTAGGTTCGATATCGCGGCAACAACACCGGTACCGGGGTGAGTACTGTCTGTTGTACTACTGTCCCGGTACAGCGTGACATATCGTTTATTCATGCTGTATCAGCACGTCAATCGTATTTTCTGCGTTGTAATAAAGCTGTCGCCGCTCTCAAAATCAATGTTGTCCCCTCTACGCCTGTTGCGTACGACGCCTCCTTCCGTGTAGAGGTAAGTGATGCCCTCTGTAGCTGTGAAGTACGATTCTCGGTAAAGTGGGGTTCTCTTCTCAGCAGAAATAAAAGCATTGTGCAATCAAATTCTGTTCTGCCTGTTCTTGTGTATTTGAAAGTGAGTGTTTAATCAGATACTGTTGACCGTTCCATGAATTTCAAGTTTCCTCTTCCATCCATACATTGAAAGCAATCGGATACCCTACGATCCGTCTCACATTCTTTTTTCTCTCTGTTCGGTGGGACTGCATTCCAGGTTAGGCTGTGGCTGGAAATCCACATACTCGCAGTACTTTCAGAGTCTTTCGAGACAATAGAGGATGTGTTATAGGGGATCAGCACGTCGCGCGGCCTTAAGGACGGGAGTGGGTGCAGGATGGGAAAGAAAGCATCGCGCGTGCTTCACGCTTCCATGTTTAAGGCATCAGCCTAGAATTAATTGGCAGAAACTACCGATCAGAGTAGGCGGTTCTCTGGAATTCTCAGCCAGGTAGCGCTACACCTCCACCCAGATACCTATCTGGTGTCGTAAATCCACTACTATTGCATTACAAAGCTTTAGCTATGGGACTTGCAATTGTATGTTCTCACTCCGTGAAAATGTTTAGCCGGTACTTGAATTTATTTGCTTTATTTTCGTAAAAAAACAACAACAAACAGTAATACTGCATAAATACTACATATGTACAATCTAGCAACGTTTTATTGAGCTCCAGAAGCTCATCTTTGCCCTTTTATCATATTTTATCATAAGGAACCATCTCAACATTTTCTGAATGAATCAAGGAAATTGGACGAAAGATCTGATCAAGATGATGGTCATTGACCCAGAAGCTGAAGTACATAAATTATTACGGGCATATTTAGTATTTTCAAAATAATACAGTACAAATGTTAACTAATTCATTACATATCATTCAGAAAATGAATATTATTTTTCATTTTGACGATCAGTGTAGTATTTAATGGTCTTTGGAAGGGGTGTCCTTCCCCCACGCCGCATTATCCTAAGAAGCAACGAAGAGAGAAGCTGGGTCTCGCGTTCACAGTGAACTATTTTATTTTGTTGCAAGTCCAGTGTTTTAAGGGCGGGACTGAAAAACAATTTTGAATAGAAATTTTCAATCACAACAGCAAGTAGTGATGATTGTTTGTTTTACTACGTAGTGGTCATGAGCATTGCTCCGAAGTCCGGTAGAGATAAGGTGTTATACTCTACAGGTTTCAACATTGCGGGACTGTATGATGCACCATCGACGGGACTTTTGACCCAAGTGCCGGACGCAAACAGTCAAATTATATTTGTGTATTTTCATTTAACTGTACCAAAATAGGTTAAATAATGTTTTGAATTAAATATTCGAAATGTTTGTTCCTCTTTCCATGAAAACAAACATGATTCGACTCTTGAAATTTTGTATTTCACTACGTATTTTGTATCCTCCACGATGTGTGGGTTTTAAGCAACACGATTTTACTTCAGTATTAGTATTTTGTCCAGCATCGGTAGCTGCGACCACTAATGGAAAGCCTGAAGGTCTAGTGTGCCTTAGAAAGAATTAAAATCGGTAGTTTCACCAAACAATAAAAAATATGAATGAAAACATAGAATTACTGTAATGAATAAAATTCAAAATAACATTGATATTACTAAAATTCAGTGTAAGACAGGGTATCACCCACACTCGTCGCTAATTTATTCGTAATGCTACTTAATATAGTAGAAAAGAGAATAGGGACCTCCGGAGATCAAGAAAAGAGGCACAGATTGCATTTCTCCCCCACATGTCACACAGTTTTAAATTATTTTTTATGTTTAATAAATAAGTGTGTAACATATTCTTCTTTATATGACAAATACTATAGAACGCAAAAAATTTCCTCTTGTCAAGTCAATTTTGTTAGTTACTGATATACGTATTTGAATCGTTAATATTTCCGCCTTTGCTAGAGCCTAACAAGAATGGCATCTCGCCGCTGTCGTGCCTTTGAAGCCGCCGCGAAGCGCGCCGTACGAAGCGGAGGCTTCTTCGCAGCCCTGTAGCCGCGGCACGCAGGGCCGCGGGGCGCAGCTATCGCGCGGAGGCCAAACTCCAAGGCGCGGGGCGCTCCACATACGCACCATCGAATTGCCGGAAGGCTGCGTGCAGCGGAGTCCTCGGGGGAGAGGGGCCGGGTCGGAGGGCGCCGTCGCGCCCGCCCGGCGGCCGCCCCGCACCCCGGCCGGCCGCCGCCCCGCCTCCCTGACCGCGCGCCGCCGGCCGGCCGGAGCCGCCCCGCCGCCGCCGCCCCGCCGCCCGACCTTCCCGCATGGCTCACGTCAGTTGCTCTGCTCCCCAGCTCCGCAGCGGACGCGCGGGCCTCCAGAGCTATGCTCCAGACGCCGCTCCTCCGCCGCCGCCAGAGCTGCTAACTCCGGAGGCCGCTCTCCGCCGCCCTGCCCACCCGCCGAGCCCCTCGGCACCCCGACCGCGCCGCCCACGCCCTCCAACTTCTTCCCGAAAGTCGTTGTCGCTGCCGCCGCCGCCGCCGCCACAGCGATGTTGGACAAGATCGAGCCGCCCAGACCCTACACTTGGCGGTCGTCCGCGGACCAGACGACGACTGATTCCGGCAGCGAGTCGCACCCCCTCATGTCGTCGGACGCCAGTCGCCGAAGCTTCGGGTGAGTTCTTAACGCCCCACGTGTCTTCCAGGTCTTCTCTTCTGACGCCTCCTCTTGTGATAACTGGTTTACATTTTCTTCTTCTATTAACTACCTAGTCAATCCGTTGGCTTTTTAAACTCAGTTCGGTTCTTTTGCTTACGTCCATTTCTATGAACGAGAGCTTGATCACATGATTTTTGAAAACTAATGATGTTCAATGAACTTCAGTTAATATTTTTTTTTGTTTAAGAAAAAGTGCATTCTTATGATTAACCAGATAAGCAGTTACAAATAAAGAATTACTTTCATACACATATCAACAGATATGGAATTATTTCCATGTATTAGAAAATTTAAATAAACCGCGTATGCATATCATTAAAAAAAATTCCAAATAAATAACCTTATTTAAATAAGATATCAGATCTTTAAACGAAGAATTATGGCAGACAATTTAATAATGATATATGATGTAACTTTAATGTGCCGAAATTTCTTATTATGCCTTGTTTCATCATCTAGACCTTTTACAAAACTTTGAAATATCTTAACCTTTCTTCTTAGAGAAATTTGTACAGAAAGTTTTTTTACAAGTTTCGTAATTCCTGGAATATAAATGTGAATGTGGAAGCACACACGTTGTTGTTTTAACGATAGTTCATCTTCATTCACGCGTTTGGGCAAACACAAGCTAATACACACAAAATATTTCCAACCCAGCTTGTATGTTATGGTGATCACGTTATTGGCGAAGAGCTATTTCAGAGCCAAATGTTTCACATTCCAATATTTCTTAGCAATTTCCGCTATTATAGGCTTTCAACCAATTATTCAAAACACATTTTGATTCTCGCTATCCGTGATGCAGAATCTTTATTTGTTGAGCAATTTGTAATAGCTGTGAGTGATCTCAGTTAATGTTGCCTAGTGATACTTGACAGTTTGAGAGTGTGCTACAATGCTGGACTGTCTTTGTTGAAGGTCGGACCCGTTCTCGGTCGATGTTCGTGGCTTCTCGTTTTAAACAATAAATACTTTCGATGATTTTGTTAATTGTATCTCAATACATGCGTACTTATTTTATTTTGTCTTGACATATCACATATCCGATGCAGCGTATTCTTCAATGTTCCGTGTATTTATATGGGGTAACGTTGCGCGTACCTTATCAAACCTCACATTCTGCGATATACTGCTTCATGCATTGTCAGTTTAGCGACAAGTATGAAAGTATTCAGACATACACTTCCCGGACATGTAATTATAAGTGTGAATAAATTAAGGGAAAAGCCCACATCATCTTCCTTTACATTTCTTCGACAATTCCATCTACTTAATATTCAATCTCTTACATTGCTTTCCTCTTCCGCAAAACATTTTTTCATCCAAAAGGCTTGTAATTTGTCATTTGTGTCCTGCTAACTGCAACATAAAAAGTACGAATTCTCCACATCGCTTTTTTAAACCGAAAAGTAAGGTAATTATAATATCCTGGTTACCCTTAATGTCATAGATTTTCCCGTGTCCCGAACCGTAAATGAATCCTGTATTTTAAAACCCAATAACAAATTCACTGCTTTATTTATCAATGTTGGCTTCCACACAATGATGCAATTGTCGCTGTTACATTCTTGGTACTTTAGTATATATTCCTTTTTGAAATTCGGATATTTTTCGTTTCTGTTAGTGGATGTAGAACATAACTCTTTCCCTCGCTGAGGACTTTTCTAAATTCCACTCCTGCGAAGTCTTGAAGCCTCAGAATCGTCCCCTTGAAGCCCCAGAATTGAATTTGTGTAGGCTTGCGCTCAAGGGTGAAAAATACAGCGCGAGTGATCATCGAGAGTTCAGAATCAAGCTGTTTACAATAGCGGAAGGGCCGCTTGGGTTACAGGACAATGGACAATTTAATGAAAATTAATAATTTACATTAAGTGCATGTGGTGGTTGTCCGCCTTGCTCTAAATCTGTGGTCTCTTGTGATAGTAGTGGACCATGCAGTGATACCAAGACGGAGCGGGTAGAGCGTTTCAACATCACATTCCTTCACAAAATATTCTTAGGACAACCTAACAGCTTACTAGTCGATGAATCGTATGCGTTATTTTCATGCTTTGGAATTACATTAAAATATCTTTCTCGAGAATAAAATTCACGCATGACGTATTGAAAAGTGAAAAGTCATTTACTTGTTCACGTACCAGGAGAAGTTCCAATGAAGTGTGCATTTATAATATAATTTTAATTAAGGTTAATTAGAGCAAATGGAGAGAGTGTTTTCACTTCTAGCAACGTGTCTAGAAAATTTAGGCTCAAACATTTATTTTATTGTCCACATTTGTATATAAGTTAGTCATACCCTCTCACGGAGGTGTCTAAAAATTGTAAATAAAACAAAATCTAATTTTAAGAAAAATAAATTTTCTATTTACATTTACCCCCACCCATCGGATTAAATATGAGTAAGCAACAACATTATCGTTTATTGCAGTAACCTCAGGAGAAAATGGATACAAAGTGTTCTATAAGCAGACAAAACCAAGCAAAGGTGTGATTTTCAACGGCGTTCCTTGTTGATTGAGCCGGTGTTTCAATCGATTATTGACATATGACACATTTCAAATTGTAAAATGTGTTTGAGATCTGTACTAGCGTTTCAAAATACCACAATCAGCACTACTTGTCGGATAATTTAGAGAGTTTACTGTGAACGAGGCTAAAAATAAATACTATGATGACAATAAATTGAACGAATTGCATGTGACGGTTGGAGATGTTACGTCTGCGGAAGCAGGTGGTTTCATATCCGCATGTCAATCATGGGCACATCCTAATTCGCACAATTTGCTGTACAGTATTAACCTCTTATGCGCTCCATTGAATTAACAGTAACTAAATAATTAGACATCTCAGGCGGCACTCTTGGTTGCGGCATTTCGGATTAGCGTCATAGCGAGATTTCCAAATTCGATTTGGAGGTTTAACCCTGATTAGCCTAGGTAACTGGCCAATGAGGAAAGCGGCATGATTCACTAAGACATTTATTGTGGCGTGTCGCTAATCACATAAACTAGTTGGATCCGTGCAAACAACTGGACATGTCTTAGAATGAAAATAGCTTCATACTTTAACCCCTTTCTGAAAATTCGTGATACGAAGTGGAGGTACCCTTCAATGATGTAAGCCGGTTGATTTTAGCTGGTAGAGAATTCTAGCTGCCGGCTGCTCTGATCGGTAATTTTCCTGCCATAAATATCAGACTACTGCCGAAGAAGTACCCTAACAAATGGCGCAAGTGCCGCGCGCGTTCTTTCGTTTCCCTTCCGTGTCCTCTCTCCTCCCCGTATTATTCACACACACTTGCACAACACTACCACATATGTCGGGAAACGAGTTGGGAGCTAAGTCCTTGGTGGGGCGATGCCTCGTTAAGGGGAGATTCCTGGAAGGGAAATGTTCCGCAAACCCACGTGTAGGTCGTCGCCGGATCTCACACTCCAGCTGGGGAAGAACACCACAACCTCCAGGCTCAAACAATCCCAACACTACGGAAATAGTGACCATACCAGTTGACGTGCTCGTCAACATTTTTCAACCAAACCAAAAATGTAACTGGCAAATAGAAATGTTTAATTTTTCAAGAAACATAACTCGATTCCGTTTTGGGACACAAATAGTGATTTTAAGGACGTAAGGCGCATTTTAAGGATAAGGACGTAAGTTACGCGCGATGATCATAATATTTGAACTTTTTTTTTTCGTCTTAAAACTGTATGAAGCGGTAATTGCCTATATAGAAGTAACACGCTTACGGGCTTTTGTGCCGGTAGTTGCTTAAAATGTTGCTAAACCGTCATATTTACTTGGCGTATTATCGAGGGGATAAGCGATTTTCTTTGCGGTGACGGCCAGTTAATTGACCAAAGGAAACGAAAGAGCTGGTGAAGAAAACAAGCTTTCTTTTTCATGAGAAAATATACCGGATATTAACGTAAACTTCAATTCTCTACCACAATTGCTTTTGAGAAAAGCTTTATTGTTGGAAAACATTTACTTACACCGATCTAAATACCAAAAGTTGTATGGTATTTTTGCTTTAATATTTTATCTTGGATCAGAATATGCATGTTCTGACAATGAACAACCATGAAATATTTTATATTCTACATAAATGTAAAATTTTTTTCTGTCAGAAATACTTCAGTTTGTTTAATAGTAATGTGGGTACAGCGTTAGCAATAGACATTTGTTAAATATTCATCTTGATTTAGCTCCACATTCAGAATAGTTATTTACGTAACTAGTACTGGAAGTAAATTTTTGGCGAACGAATGAATTGGTGACGGATGAGGCAATAATTGGAGTCAAGTCATTTTGAAAGCCAATGATACATTCGCACGATTAGTGTACATTAGTTTTTAACACGAACTCATCAAAATGTAAAATAATTTTTATATGGCCATTACTTCTTTGCGGTACGCGTACGGCAAAGACTACTTTGCCATACGCTTACCGCACAGTAACACTTCCCAACAAATAAACAGTGAAGGTAGGTACTAGTTTCCACGTATGCATGCTGAATATATATATATATATATATATATATATATATATATATATATATATATATATTCAAGTAGCAAGAAGGTAGGCGGACAGTGGTTATTGACACATAATCTATTATCTTGAGTTTACATTGGTAGCAACGGAAGTATTTTAAGAATTTTAAGTATGTCGCATATGTGTTTAATTACAGAGTAAATATGAACATCACATTTAGTATATATATCTATATATCTATATCTATATCTATATCTATATATATATATATATATATATATATATATATATATATATATATACAGGGATAGTATTACTTTGAGTTCTGAAAATGAGTGTAGTATGTGTCACATTGCAATTGTCAGTGTGGACCCCATTCTTATGTGACCGTTGCCCTAACCTTTGAGCGCAGACACCTCTCGATAGCCTGGCTCAGGTAAAAGCTATGGTCACCGCCATGTTTCTTCTATTGCTTGACGGCGTGAAGTAAAATGACTCAGACAGCAATTTAATAGATTTAATTTGTTTATTAAACAAAATTATATGAAACAAAAAATGTATCAAAATTATATTACTATTATATTAAACAAAAACTTATTTTTGAACCTGTAAATGGAGTTGTTACCTCTATAGCCACATTTTTTACGTCAGTGTTTTCTTTAACTGTGGTTGGCAAAGTAACAAGGAGGTATGCGGACAGAGGTCATTGATACATAACCGATTATCTTGAGTTTACATTTGTAGAAACGGAATTATTTTAAGTATGTTGCATGTGTATTTAATTACAGCGTAAATATGAATATCGCTTTTAGTAGTCAAATATATTTCGAAAACTAGTGTCGCTACAACAGAACTTACTTTCTCGTTTTACTTGTAATGGTTACGTAATATTACATGCAACCTATCTTACGAACACTTAAGCCATCTATAGAAAAGCTCTCTTCGCCAAACAAACTGCGGAAGAGTCGAAAAATATGTACATTTTTAATTTATTAAAAATGCACAAGTTTTAAATAAAATGACACTTTTGCTATTTAATCCAGTGCATTGTATTACATTTTTACAAAAAGTTAAAAGAAGAAAATATGCTGACTTTGTTATTCCAACCGCCGCCATTATGAACTGTAGACCAAGACGTAACTACTACGGCTACTGAGATGGAGAAGAACTGATTTTACGTATGTGTGCAAGTTCCACTTTCAGGTATATCTATCAACGAGGGATCGCCTCAATCGGGGGAAGCTCGAAGCTTTCGATTGGACTCTCGGCGTATGTGGTGCATGTGTGTATATATGTATGTATGTGCGTGTGTGTGTGTAAGGAAACAAGGATGAGGATGAAAAGAAAACGCGCGGTCCCCGTTTGCTAGGGTACTTCTTTGGCATTTTCATTTGATTGGTATTGTTAACAAAAAATACCGAACAGAGGAGCCAGCCTCTAAAATTCTCCTCCAAACAGTCGCTGAATTTGCACTAGCTCTCTAGACAGTCAAAATTCCGCCATCGTCGGGTCTCAAATCCTAGACCCCTGGTCAACGATGTTGCAGAGGAAATTGTGTTGTTTCTGAGCTATTATGTTCGGTTTATCCATACAAAAAGTTGACGTTTCATGTTGGCACACAAGTTTATTTTATGTTTGACAGTTTGGAAATTGAAAGGTAGGACACCACCGAGGAAAACAACAACAACAACAACAACAACAACAACAACAAGAGAAAACAACAACAACAGAAATCAAGAACCAGGAACCTACTGTTTCGACAGCAGTTATTACACCTCAAGTGAGGCATTCGTGTGTAGAGCGTGTGCGTGTAAGCGTTGGAGGCATGAAGGGACGTTTCGGGCCCCGCCTACTGAAGATTCCAGTCTATCGAGTAGACAATACCTACCCAGGCTCAAGTACTGGTCCTGTCTGCTGAGGAGACCTCCCCCCTCAGTTATTTCACCGGTCCCGGTCTCCAGAACCTTACTCACATTATGTGATGTCACGTATAATATAGATTTACGAGAAATGGTAGAAATTTTCAACCTCCACATAGCACATTTATTGAAGAATTGTTAAACCTCCATACCATTTACCGGTGTATCATAACTTTTGTTATAATCCTCATTACTACTCGTATTACAATGTTTCCGACTGAAAAAAAAACCAAACAACTATCTGCACCGAATTATAGGTGATATGCGTGAGCATTTGGCCAATGAAACAGAGGTGCTGACTCACCGTGTCTGTGTCTCACCCTCAAATCGATTGCATTAATGATCATACGATAAATTCACAAGTCGTGGTGAAATTGAGGCATAAGAATGGTACCTCTCTGAAATACTGCCGTGAATGTATTTAATTTACCACTAATTATAAAGAGAATAAATGAGAACCTCGATCCCAGAGATGGGAAATTGTTCATTGCAAAACCACATGTTGTAAATCTTCCAGATCAACGGGTAATCATCGAATTGCCGTATAGACGCGCAAGCTGAATGCCTACAAAAAGGCAGACAGAGAAGGAAAATGGTTTCAGTGCATTGAATGTCTCGCGGGGTTACAGTTGCTCCGCTACGTAGTAATGGGTGGTGGAGAGCGGGCGGCGGCAGTGGTGGCGGTGGCGGTGGTGGCGCCCGCGGCCGCTGGCAACAGTGCGCTGACACCCGATCCGACCTACGCACGCCTGGCCGCGCCGTCGCCCCCACCTGCCGCACACGAGCCCGCACGTGGAAGTCGCTCCCCGGCGCGTCTCAAGCCCGTTTTACTCGGCGATTTTTTTGAACATTTTTCTGAACAGAAAATCGATCGAAAAGAGATGTTTCAACACGTTTTTTTCCCTATGGAAACTGGGTGAACGAAATGTAGTGTTTTACTCAGTCATTTCGTTTTCCGTACGTAATCGTGATGAAAATATTTCGCCTGAACGCTGTAAAAAGCTCTCAAACTCAAACATCTGAATATTGCATCTGTGGTTGCAAATTAAGTTATTTTACGATTGAGCACAGAACAAGGCGACATTAGAACACAGTATATGTGTTCTTTTTCACCACCCTAATTTTCTCGCTCTCAAAACCGCGCAAGAGGACGAAATCGCACAACACATAGAGAAAACGAGGAAAGGTTCATTTTTTCTTACCGATGAAAAATGATGGGGAAAACATACCGTGTGAAACCGGCGTTAGGACTGACCGGGAAGGAACGAATTTTGAATTCTGCGTCCAGTGGTGTCGCTGCAGGTGCAGCCTACCCATCCCTAGTCGCAAGAACGTCTTAATCAATTAGCTAATGCACCACAATAAATTTCTCCAATAGGAAGACAGCAGGCTCCTATTCCCGGCCACGCATTCCATCTCTGCGATTTGTATGAAACTGTAATTCAGTCTGCACGGTATATTATTTGAAACATAATCCCATTCGTCTCAAAAGTACCAAAATCTGGTGGAATCGCGCTTTCTCGTAAAGAGCGAAGTATGGCGACACTTCTGCTTTCGGTCGCTACGATTGACGAATCAACGGCGCACAAAAACGAAAGACATTTTAAAAAATCATAATTTTCGAGTTCAGTGAGAAAATAGTGTATTTTACTAGAAAAAAAGGGCAGTTCACAAGATAACCGGTATAAAGAGTAAAACATTGTCTTGGCCGCCAAATAAGCTGCTCCGCTCGGGTTGAAGTGTCTCACTCGGAACTTATTATTTTGTCGGCAATTTATGAAATAAACTAGACTATAATGTGTAGCCCCTGTCTTCGTTTAGCAATATTATATAACGGAAGGCACACCGACAATCATTATACTGCCTGTTGATATTATTATTATCTTCTATATCCGTTGATGCTCTAGCCTAGCAGAAGACGGCCTGGCATCTGCATTTTCGCATTTCGGTGTGAGTGTTTTTATGAGTAGATTATGAGTGGTGGATCGTCCGGAGGTAGGAAGCAGCACCAACACTCGAACCTGAGAATGGGAATAAGGAGAGGATGGTGGATGAAATATCGCGCACGGACTGTGACACGTTTAAGGCTGTTTCGGCATCCATCTGTTATTGATCGGAGGTAACGACGACAACGAGGGATCTGAAAAACAGGTCTCTAAAAGTTTTCACATAGATGTATCGTCTGATCCTGCTACGTAGCTGATGTCGAAAATCCTTCAACGGAATTTACTCACAAAACTCCCAGCTCAATCCCTTCATTAACGAATTTGCTGGCTGAGATGGCTCAATGGCAACATTTTTGCCGGTTCACTGACAGGGATTTGAGAAGTTTCACAGATCTGAGTCCCGAAAGTGGCAGATTTTCGACTCTAACTGTATAACTAGTTTGAATTTCATCACTATTTGGAGGAGAATTCTAACGGCTTGCTGCTCTAATGCGTAGTTTTTCGCTGTTTCTGACAAATGACAAACCAGATTTGCCGGCATGAACAATGAGTTGAACACCCACACAAAATCTCTCACCAGGCGGGACAATCATCACCTTAGGTGGGGAGGATAACATTAATAGGGGTGGCCAGTTTATACCTGGCCATCATGTTTACAAACTACAACATGCTGCCCAAAACACGAACATTGTATTCTCGAATCTGCCCTTCTGATACAACAAATAAATACTGTGAAAAGAAATTAGGCATCCAAACAACCTATTGAAACTGCATCAGCGAGACACAAATGTTGAACTATTTGAACTATTCTTTCTCTCAGAAAAACACCTCATCTGGCATGTTCTTCACCTGAACAATGCCGGTATGCCATGCTCTCGGTAGCGACCTTGCAAAACATCGGCAATGTCGTGCCCATGGCCTATCCCCACACATGCCTAGTTCTCGTCCGTCCTCCGGACCTCCATCGAGCCCACTTACCTAATTCTGTGAACCTAATCCTTGTACTACCTCTCCATCTGTCGTACCACATGCCTCACCCCACTCCTCACTGCTGAGATACGATGTTTCCTTCGTCTATATACTAGGGATAAAAATGAGAATAATAAATAGTTTCGTATGAAAAAAAAGTGGGCTAGCAATTGCTCAGTCTCCGGGAACTTGCTGCGGCTCTGAGCGTACTCTCAACTGGCGAGCAAATGCTCAGAATTGGTATGAACAAAGTTAAATGTTTACTCTCTGGATTGACCACTTGCACTAAAATTTCGGAGGGCACTCAGTAGCAGTCTCATATTTGAGGGGTTTTTATATAGAATATCTTGACAGGCCCGTTTTCATATTGCATATCTTTTATGTTAATAGTCTATCTCTCATTTATACTAAGAATTTTTCGGGGTACTGCTTTTCCAAACAAACCTGCTAGGCTTCTGGCGCCTTCTGTTCTTCGTCACAGCTACTGATATTCAAATTTAAAGAACGAGATAACCAAACACTCAAATGATGTGCGTGAAGCGACTAACGTATGTAACCTCTTTGTTACTCAGGAAACCAATTATCAAAACTCCTAGCCTGCACTATCAGTTGTTCACAATGAACAATTGCCTGTGAGACATGAGCAAATTCTTCGGAGACATACGAAGCTTTTGTTCATACGAAATGGAGTTTTTGCTTAGGGTCGTGGAGTAGACTCACTTTGCTGCAGAGCAAGTGCTCATTTTTAATCAAGACTCAATGTCTCCAACATTTTTCATAATTGTAGAGAGTGATATAAACAATCGTTTAGAATTTTGAGCAAATTCTTAAAATGCAGTTATCTTTTTATCGTTAAAAAGATTTTTCATTTGTATATTTTCTCGGAGATCTTTATTGTGTGATGGAGAATTAGGTGAGTTATACGCCTCACAACCAGAATGGAATAAGGAGAAATAAATACGGGGCTTGCATCCGTTACGTCGACTTTATTTCACATCTGCGGGACCATGAGGAAGCATTAAAAATCTATTAATTTTATTTCGTTAGTGTTATCTCCCTGGCAGTATTCTAGAATTGGATCGTCAAAACATGTTTTTGCTGGTCAAAATGTAAACGTGAGATTTATCCGAGGCAGACGGAACGGTGGGATGAATACATATGTGACGCACAATACCCGTTTCTTCATACATATTAATTCACATTTTTAATCATGGTGTGGTCTTAGATGATGTAGCTTCATTTTTTTGAAGAGTATGGGATGATGCAACATTTGTGAGCGACTTTCATTAATGTTCTGACAAATAATTTCTGATTTAAAAAGAAATCATTGGGTGTAAAAGCTATTAGAGTATAATATCGAAAAATGTTTTTTCCTGAACGTTTTTTGATAAATTTTTGTTCCATGCTCACTCTGCTTTAATGGCATTTAATCAGGCGGCTTCTTAGTTATTAAATCCATTTCACATCGTGAATTCAGGGTTTTCCTTGAGAATGGGTCCCCATCAGGGTATTCAAATGTTCGTAGTAAAGTTTTTGGTCAATATGAAAAAAATAAGCAATGAAGTAGTACATTAGATTAACAGCTGCGCTCCTCTATTCCATCTATATTCGCTGTTCGCGAGACTAGGATGTTGATCTGGTATTCTGACCCCGATGTCAACTCCCACAATCCTATGAATCATATCACCATCGGTGCCGCAAGTAATCCGAGATCATATACACAGATGTCACAGGTCACTATAGAAACATTCTGTCATGTAGAGAGAAGATATTACAATTAATCCTGCGTATTTTCTGATCAATACAGTGGTGATCTGTTTGAATTTAGTGTTGCATCATTAAATAGTTAGATGGTGTTAAATGATGATTAAAACATAAATGCAAAGAGTTGACAATTAAACATATTGAAGGGTAATTAAATTAATCAACACATGTTATCTAATACCAAGTATGTGTGTTTTTAGCAAATTGTTTTCTTGGTACGTAATGAAGCGACTAACATTATACACATACGGGACGGTTTAAACTGTTTCAAAATGCGAACGTAAGAGTAAATATTATATTCTTTATCCATACACTAAATAAATTGCATTGCTCGTGCTTTTCGGATGTGACCATCTCATTTATAAAATGTGCTTGCACAAATTTCCAGATTAAAAAGTATCGAAGTGCATTTCAAAACTACAATTCCACTTCCATGTCCTTATTTTTTAAATACGTATTTTTGCATATATTTCGTTACAGGCTATATGCGAACGGGATTCCATAAGAAAATTGCTTTCTTTAATTTGTTGCATAACAATGCACCCAGCGCGCCTTATGTGTTATTTATAAGGTGAATAATCGAGTACCTTTTTTTACTCCATACAAGATGTAATGGAAATGTTTTTAAAATGTTTATCCAAATATATGTTGTGCGATATCTTGTGTTAAAAACTAAATAATATTGCAAGCTAGAGGAGGAATACGTCTTTACTTGCCCACATATGAGCATTTCCTCCAATATCACTTGAAAACAACCATCCGAATTAGAGTCCCTCGCGCAGTGGAGGTTACAATATGTATTCACCACCGAATATCCGGATTGATTATAAAATATTAAACAAACTTTAAAACTAAATAGAAAACTCCTAACGATGGAACCATTGCGTAAAAGGAGTTTTTGTTACGTATGACACAAATCTTGATTCGGTAGCTTTCCTCTAGTGTCACTGATGATGGGATAAGATTCCCAAAACATAAGCTAAAAATACAAAACATCTCTTTTCATAGCAACCTCATGGTTTTATACGTATAATTTCTCATCAACTTAAACCAGTCATTCGGATGATTTTTACGTGCTTTTTGTCCTTTATAACACCGATTGGTCCATGTTACACACAACGTGGCTAACCACTAACGAAAATTTGCTGTTAATTCTTTTGTGGGTTATGACTAGTTTTATAGAGAAACATTAGCCCTAAAATATTTTTAGTCCTCAACATTTATCTCACTATAACGCAACTCCTTGAGTTTCGTCAGGCAGATTTAATAGAAATGGTACAGGATGAAGGAGATTTCACTTACCCCTCGGGCTCCTATATTTTTGAACCACATGCAGCTAGTAATACGGTCTGTTAGATGATCATGCACTGTTTGATTGAACGTTCAATATTGTCTAGTGTAAGTATTTACGTACATTTTCAATACGAGGAATTAACTTACTTTGGATAGTTGGTATCCAATACAACAAGTTGGATATTTTGGTTAATTCGACTTCCGAGATTTTGTCTGTTAGTGAATAATTGATCAACGTTAGTTGGACAGTTTTTCTTCAATTTGAATTAACTGCAGGTATTTGGTTTAGTAGACTTAACTATTTAAGTTCGCCATATCCGAAGATTGATAAATAAAACAATAACTCCGTTTCAGATCAACACGCCACTTGGCCACTTCCACACTACTTGGAAAACGTCTCTCCGCTTATCGTTGGCTACTTTTGTCACCTTTTATTGTGTTTTTTTCCTTTCTAACAGCGATTGGTCCATGTTACGCACCAGGTGGGTAACCACTTACTAAAATTTATTGTTAAATCTTTTGTCTGGCCAGTTTTTGTCACATTTCGACTTACACCATATTCATAATGGGTGTAATTGTTTTCGATGCAATGAGATATTTATATGGTAATAATCTTAAAGTGACTAAAATTACAAAACAAATCTGTCGGCCAAGGGCGCCATGGCTCCCGAGTCCCCCCCCCCCAGATCACCACAGTCATGGAATATCACTCAGTGAACAAGTGGGGAGTATTGTTCCTCATCGCTTGGAGGCCAGTGTAAGGGCGATGAGACACAAACGACCGCGAACTTATTGATTAGAATCGCCCCTTGCACTCTTGTCTGCGGCCCTGTTCTCATACTGAATTAGAGATATTGGCTCACGCATGTTGCTTGTCCTTGTCTGAGGAAGCGATCAAAAAAATCAAAAGCGGCAAACAGAATCAAGGTCTCTTACACACAGTAATTCCTACTTCACCACTTAATCGAGTCTATCGTAACAATTCTCAGCTTCCGCAGATGTACCAATTAGAGTTCGTCAACCGCTTGGATCGTATCTTTATTTCTATGGAACTATTGTGTACAAAAATAGATTTCTATTTAATGCGTTGCTTCATGATGTCATCCAATGCGATATCGACTTTTCAGTTTACAGTCCAATCTAGCATGCTAAAAAACCATTTAAATGGAAGTCTATAGTATTAAAAGGTCAAGAATTTGAATATCTTCTCTATAATTAAAATCCAAAACTTGCTTTAAAATAGTATTTATATAACATGTACAATAAAACAGTCATTCAACAAAAAAATTTAATAAATATAACAATTTATTTGCGTATTTGACACATGCTATGCTTTGCTGCACACTTTTCCCTCTGTATTTTATTACTTTATATTTTTCTATTAAATTTGTATTATAATTTCCATATTCTTTTGTCATTGAATGTTCCACAATAATGTATTTTTCGAGCGTGCATTTCTCCCTGTACGGTGGATTTTGGATAGAACACCTGCGGCCAACAACGGCAGGTTTAGGCGCCAGGACGTGGCCTACTCGGGCAGACGCAGAGAAAGCTAGAACAATCTCTTAATCCACTATTGAAATTGTTTTTTTCAAAAATAATTTACACACGATATTTATCATACAGTAGGTGTGCAAGTAAATAATTGCCAATTGCGTATAATTGCACTAAATTTCAATGCGTGCATAATCTGAAAGAAAACAATGCAGCCTCCGGCCATTTGAGAGGTGTCTTTCGTTACGTCAGACACCCAGGAACTTGGAAAAAAAGTCTAAAAACAATGAACAAATTTTGATTTGGATCGAAATATGTAAAAATTTTAATTGTGGTATTCCGCATATTCTCATACTCTACGTAACACTCCAATGAAGTAACAGTAACACTCCAATGAAGATACGACCTATCATTAAAAACATTCCCTATTCACACACGTGTGGCGTTGCGGAGCAGCACGCGATCTGATTATTTGATGGTTTTTTGATATTCTTGGTATGTAATGAACTGTTGTACTGAATTTATACTAAACGATGTTATTGCGCTATTCTCGAAGACTGTACCTGTTAAAATATTAAATTGCTTATAGTGTTATATGAGAGTATTAAATTTTTGTTGTTTTTAGCAGTGTGCGTGCTACTTTTTGGAAAACCATATTGTGTGTTTTTGTTCAGCAACACTTTTACTGTGCAGACCTCTAGTGTATATATAAGAAAGACATTGCAGTCTGTTTACCTTCCGCCACACGAAACCGTTGTTCGAATCGCTGTCCTTATTACGTGTTTTTTTTCGTTCGGAGGTTGGTACGTATTTTGTTTTCTAATTGTCATACTTTCCATACAAGTATGGAAAATAATTTATGAACGTTTCCTGAGGGATGTTGAAAAAATGTGGACTTTGAATTGAGGGCTTTGGAAAGTACATCCCGTACAAATCCACCCCGTTATTGCAAATGATATCACCTTAATCTAATAATAAAAGAGATTTTTTTACACGAAACGAACCCCTCACTACAAATAATCCTTTTCACACTTAAGTGAGACAAAATTAATTCTTTTTTGTAATTCTTTAAGTTTTTAACGTATTGTGTAGAATTGTATATGTCTCCGTATGAAAAACATCACTCACGGATTGCAATTAACGGCTTTCCACTCTTGGATAAATAAGCAGTAGTACTATTTCTTACAAGGAAAAAAATAAATAAAATGCATACGTGGATATAAGAAAACGTATGAAATTGCCATTCGTAATTACAAATATTAATGTCATCCTTATCTTTAGAGACAGAAAGAATTGATAGTGTAGTAAATGGAAAGAGAAAAGGTCAGCAAATGTGAACAAGAGAAAATATCATGGTCAAAGGAAAATAAGTTAATATGATGCATTGTTGAATTTGTAAATTCTTCAGTCATTTCCAGAATTCAAAGTAATCTACAACGATAATGAAGCCAACTGAGTTGATGACTCAATGATGGAACAAGTTTTGGACCAAATGGAGAAAGCGATAATTGAAAATTAAAAATTAGAAAAAAAGAGGTAACTGAAGGAGGCAGAACTAGAGAAGAGGTGGACGAAATAACACGAAATCCGTGAAGAAAATAAAACGCACTAAGATGATGCTTTGGCGTCCATTTCTTAGTGTAGGACGTGAGGCCATTTATGTCGCAATGTATGAATGCCCCCATGGCGCCACACAAGCCCGGAAGGAGAGCTTAGAGGCTGCTGAAGTGTATCTGCTGCTGGTGGGAGGTCGCCTGCTGCTAAGCCACGAAGTCTCTTGTCTTCTGTTGCTAGCGGCGGCAATCGTTATTCCGACTTAACGGATTATGACCCCGCCCACTGAGCCACGGCACGTCGACATCGCTGCTGTTACTCACCAAAATCGTTCTTTTGCTTCTGCTCCAGCCATCAGCGATGGTATTTGCGCCTATGAAACGCGTACTTAATGTTTGCTCTCTTAATATTCCTTTGATTAACAAGACCTTACTCCAGCACTGCCGTTCCACGTATATCACGTTCATTTACGAATGCATTAGTACGTTCTACGTTATATTCCCTATTATATTTTTTCGGTTTATACCTCTCACTGAAGTCTCTGGTGTTGCTATCGACAAAAGCCTTCAAAGGAAAAACATTGAGATGAGGTAAACAAATGACAAGATAAGCTTTGCTGTTTGCCCGTAGTTGTACTTACGTTCAAAAAGCACGACACAAATTCGCGAATTTACATTACCCACATTTTTAAACGGATGGTGAATTTCAAGATGTAGGTTTCAACCAATAATGGGTATAAACCTTCATTCATTCATTTCAACATTTTTGAAGTTTTCTTAAAATTCTTGATCTACAGTATCCGTTATGTAAAACTTAATGTACCAGGTCATGTAAAATTACTGCAATAGCAACATTAATTAGTTTTCAACCTACTCTTTAAATAGAGAAAAGGGGTAAAATAAATTATCTTCATTCTACTCCTCATCACTAAAAGACATAAGCTCCACGTTCTGATAGTTTGGAGCCAGTGAGAAAACTCCAATTCTTCTTTTTAAAATCGTGTTCTTGAAGTGGTCATTTTCGAGAACATGACCACTTCTAGTTTATTCTTCGTGGTATAGTTCGTGATGTCATGGATAACACTTTCCTTGTGTTAACTAGTAAGTCTGTCTCTTTTCGTTGTTGTAAATTGCGTGTCGCACACTAATGTTGTCCAGAATTTGTTCTGATTAGAGCAGCGTTTTTTTTCGATCGTCTTATGTCGACGAAATCGTCAACACTTCCCCTCTCTGTTGACGCTCGCGGTGCAGCTGTCCTAATTACGTCACGCATGACGTGGTCCTCCAACTAGTGGAAGGCAGATCGACGAAGTGTTTTGATAAGTTTTGCAATCGTCCAGCAAATTCCACACAACATCTTAAGAAAAGCCTCTTCCGGCAGCTGAAGATGTTGCGCACCCCACCGATTGGGCATAGGAGGCACCTCGAAGTTCAAACTATTAACCGAAGGAAAGAAGGCAGGAACTGTAATCTGCTTCAATCTCTATTGATGAAGTTCCCCAGAACGAGTCTTCTCAAAACCCTACTTCACTTATGAATATACCTTTGCATTTCACAAATTATCAGTAACCGTCTCTTCAGTGCACTGCTGCAACCCACAGCGACATTTCTTAGAACCAGATAATTCATGACGTGGATGACAAGAGACATAATTCCTCTCACTCAATTTTTTACCCTTAGTTCAGGACTAGGCAACAATTTTTCAAGCACCTCTAGACATATATTTTTTAGAACTTTTGAATTAGGAAGAAATCTGGATCATCCATCAATTTGGTTTGTCATTTTGGTTTGTCATCCATCAATCAAAGGTTTGTCATTTTCGAAAATGCAGAGAGTTCACAGAAAATATGACCTGTGCCATTTTTATAAGTGTACTTCGCTCTATTTTAGAAAGAAATTAAAGAAAAAATTCAAGCCCTTTTTGAGAAAAACTATTTTTAAAATTTGCCTCTTTTACACGCAAAATTACGCGAAAACTACTAATACATTCAAAAAATTGTAGGAGACCTTATTTTAGGGTCTAGTTATTTCTGGAACAGCTTGAACTTTTGCAGTTTTCGAAAATTCAGTGGGTTCACCAAAATTGAGTCCTGAGCTATTTTTAAGCCTCCTTTGCTCGTGAACTGTAAGACCTTCCATACCATCAAAAACAGTTTGGAACACGTGAACTAACTTTAAGATTGAATGATTGATTAGTGTTTCCGGTCGCGTCACCTGCTTAGGTCATTAGACTCGTAAGTGTAGAGCATGTTTTGTCGCGGAATCTGACGGTGATCTTCGCCTGCTGGATGGTGAGACCTCGTGCCGTCCTACGTCGATTTGCGGTGTTTTCCCATACCAGTTATATCCTACCAGCGGGGCAGCGCCCCAGGCGGGACAGGCTCTAAGCTCCCGACTGGTCTCCACTTCTCGTTGAACTACCAATTACTTCTCGTTCAACAAACCTTTCTACAAACAAAATCCTGGTCTCCTAATGAATTCTCCACTGTCACCACTCCTTGCAGACATTTTAATGGGCATTTTTGAAGCACACTTGTTTGAGATTAAACATCTACTAAAAAACGAACGTAGTGGTATCGTTACATCGACATTTTAGCTCTACGTCGGACAACTTGTCATAGAGTTCCTTAAGGAAAGACACCTTAACATTAAATTTACCGGGAAATCGGAAAATGATAATCACATCAGAAGCCTTATCACGTGAATCACATGAGTACAAATTCAAGCTCTGCCAATGCACTGCCCTTTTATCTTTTTACGTGATACTACTGTCATCCTGCACATCCTCCTACTGCGTGCGCCTCCCGTCATTTCCTGCGGCACTCCGTACTGCATTTATCTTCCTCGATTTTCGCATCAACAATTATTACTTTTATTAAGGTAGATGAAGAAAATACTCTTTTTTTATCTAGCATATTTTATAATATATGTAATTCAATACCAAAATAATTAAAACTATTAATAAGAATCGGATCCATCACTCACTCCCTCAATGCCTTGGCACGTGCTACATGCCGGGGAAAATGGACTCTTCTTGCAAACGTGCCATCTAACATTTTTCGAAAAAAAATACATCTAAATTTTAATTAGTAATTAGTTCTCCAAAATATGTGTCACAAAGCTCAATAAAATAACAGCAGTAAGAATTCTAACTTATAGAATACGCAAATACCTTACTTTCATCACAAGGCGTGTGCGGTACGGAGTGCCGCAACCGTTGCAGATTTGTGATTACTAAAGAATAACGGTTGATCGCCAGTGTCTAAATTCGTGATTTTAGTGTCACCTTGTTGAAAATATAATGCACGAAGAATAGCTATGAGCTCAATAGTGCGACACCAATTATTTACACGAAATCAACAAAAATGTGAGAATGCGGTGCTGAGTGCCGCTAAACGCCAGCCGGGGGGTTAACAATGTAGCTGCAGAAGTAGGTCGAAAAAATTTAATTTATTGCAAGTTTCGTTTCTTCAGATATTTTTCTGAAAATAAAACCTATTTAATTATTCTTTACCCCATTATTAATTTAGTTCAAGTACACTTATTTTGCAGCAATGGAAGGATAAAGAATCATCATAATAAACAACATATTTGGTAGTAATCGATTTATATTAAAAATTGTCGAGGTTCTTTGCGTCATATTTTTGAACGTAATTTTCATTAAAGCCTCGGAGTTTACGGAAAGGGGAAAATATATTTTTCTGCACTTTTTGCTACAGTTTTTCGTGAGAGGTCAGAAAGGTTACTAGGACAGTTTTCAGTCGTGTCTGTAAGCCCTGCCGATAGTCAAATTCTCACTTATTTTTCCAATCGCTTATCTTCAAAGTTTCGTCAACATTGCAAGACGTGCTGCGGTATAATGATCAAAGCGATTTGTTTTGCTCCTGCAGACCTCGTTCCGGCAAATGTGAGATACACGTGCGAGAAGAATGTTTTTATTGCCATTCATGGTATATACCGTAGTCCATCCCATTGTTAATAATGTTGAATAATAAATAAATTGAGAATGAATTAATGGTTTCTCCTGGCCTCAGGATAATTCATTGAATCATAGAGCTTGGTATCCATTAACGTCTCTTCAGTTATTCCAAATTTTGTTGTTATTTCATTTATTTATGTCGGAGTTCAGTGAGTGTTTCCGGAATCTCTATCAGTACGTCAATTGTAGGCAATCATCCACAAAGTGTCCAGTGAACCGCCACTGCAACAAATCTCTTCCGAAGGGGTGACCTTGTTACGCTCCGCTATGCAGCGACCAAGTTGGTCGCAGGCTGCGTCGTGCGGCGCGAGGCGTACGTCACTGCTTTCGTCACTTCCTTGGTATCTTCGGCTGGGCGGGTCAGCGGCGGGGCACGGAGTGCAGTCCCCTCCGCCCTGGGACACGTGCTGCGGTCGACCACGTGCCACGTTCACTTCTTTTATTTGCTGTTGATTGATCGATTATTTCGTGTTTCCCTACACGTTAACTGCGGCTGTCGTTAGTCCGATATGTATAGTGCATGCTCTAATCACGGGAGGTAGTAGGCTTCTTGCTCCTCTTCCTCCGCTTGGCGGAGAGATACGGTGCCAACCTACACGACGTATGAGGTTTTTTCTTACTCAGGTATCTCCCGTCAGCGGGGAACCTCCCCTGCTCTAAGCTCCCAACATGTGTGGTAGAGTAGTACTTGTGTGTGTGTGTGTGTATATATATATATATATATATATATATATATATATATATATATATATATATATAAGGGGTGAGAAGAGGACAAGGAAGAAGAAGAAAAGATAGCGCGCGGTCTGTGTCTCGTTTGTGAGGATACTGCTCCTTCATTGGTGTTGATAGGAAGAACCACGAAAAACTACCGATCAGATCAGCCGTCCACTATAATTCTTCAGTGACTAATTCAGACAGCGGCTGAATTCGATATAGCGTTCTAGCTAGTGTCAAAAATCTGCCGCTTTTGGGACTCGATATCAAGAACCTCCCCGTTAGAGGCATTGTAATGAAACTTTGGTGTCCGCGGCTTTTCCGCGGCTTTGATGCGATGGAGAGACAATTTGGGGTGAATATCAGAATTCGAAAGATTAGAACGCGAAAGGATATAGGTATTGTAATGGCTTAAAGGCCCTCGGCCTAGCCACATAGGATCAAGTAAGATAATTTGTTTGTAATAATTACCTATTAAATAAATAAATAAACATTGGTGTCCTGAGACATTATAACACCAAATAATTATGTGCTGTTAATGGTGGAAAAATGGGATTGGCGTTTCTGGACAGAGAAAAAACCGTATTCATTTTGTACAAGCTAATCCACGGGTCGCATCTACAATATAGAAAGGGAAACAGGAAGGCATATGTGATCGAGAAGGGAAGTCAATGGCTAGCCGAACATTAGTCGCAGGGTTTAAATGCTTTGCATATGGAAAATAACTTGAAATTTACAGGTGTAATGGTTTCAGTTAACAATCACACTAGTTATTACCACATGGACTTTTACAACTAATATTTCAGATTTGATGATTCACGAAGCTTTTGTAACTTTTTAATCGACATAAGAACAACCGTTATAGCAACTAATTATATTCAGGATCACGATTTTGTTAACCAATTGTCCAATAGATCGTTCGAAGAAACGGACATCTCTTTGATTTCTAACATTGAGTACTGAGCATTGAGTGTCGTTTTTAGTGTACTGTAATAATTCATCCGGTAAGGGCAAAGGCTTCCTATAAAGGGCTCCCAAAACTAAAAGAGGATTAATTTCAAAGTCACAGGGCCTGGAGATGGGCCAGATCGATCGGGGAATATCAGTTTCAAGGAAAATCCTATTAAGGGTTTAGGTGGAAGTGTTGTCGGGAGACAGGACACATATGGACGTTTTACCATAAATAATTTTTACTTTCTCGCTACGGAATAAAGCGAATGTTAAGTAATACTGCGCGAAAAAAGCGGCGAATTTTCGACAGAAAAAGTAACGGTAACGAAAACGGTAAAGGTAACAAAAAGTAAATAAATCCATTTGCTAAATTTAGAAAATAAATCCTCTATCACGTGGTGTAGCCAGAATCCGCGTTTTGTGCCCTGTCCGTCCATCCATCTTTCTGTCTGTCTGTGAACAAACGCTAGCGGCTAAAATTCTGCCAATTTTATCCAAAATTTATATTTCCCAACCGATCTGTCTGATGTCGCAGCCTCATAAATTTTAAACCGACATTTCAATTCCGGGGATGGGTTGTAGGGTTCTTTACATGAAGCCCCTTTCCAATTTTTAAAAATGTCTCCATAGTTTTGATTAAATTTTGTGGTTGGATAGTGCGAAGGACTTTTAAGAGAATGGTGTAGATCTCAAGTTTGTTGAAAACCCTGATTTATTGAAAGTTGCAAAAGTTTAATTTTTTTGGCGTCTTCCTGCAAGTATAATTATGAAGATAGAGATTCCAGTAATGTAATCTGGGTTAAAGATAGATTTTGAAATATGGTCATGCACAATTTTTCGAAAATATAAGTACCTTTTCCATAATTTTGCGTGAAAATAAGGGCGAGAAAGTACGTGCTGTTTTAGCACTACTAGTTTTGATACGAAAGACCCTCAAAACTTTCTGAGTACCCAGTGTATTAGAGGAAGTAATTTTAGACCAATAGAAGCAAGGATTGCCCAGTTTCTCAGTATTAGGACTTCCAACGACACGTTACCCACAACAGGAATACCCACGTTACCATGTAAATCGTAAGACAGTGAAAGTAATAAACGTAATTTTAAGAAATCGCTATTTCGAACGCACATTCAATCCAAAAAGACCATCATCGCATGCTTCATCAATTGTGACGCGAGAAAGTCGCCGCAGAATCCATTCCACTCAGTTGACACTTTCGAACAGCTGGAGGCTTGATGAGGGGGTGTGGCTTCTCTTCTCGCTGTCCCTAACCATTCGCATGTTAATTTCTTCAGCAATTATTTCATGTGTGTTCTTTAACAAAAACATAACGCTCAAAGTCTTTACGTTTCATAAATATTACAATCTTATAGGAAGTAACCATCAGGTCAATACATATGAATTATTTATTTGAATCATGAAAATAACAAAACAAGATAATTGGCAGAATTTAATCTGTCCAATTTCGTGTTACCGTCATATATTACAAAACTGTACTATATATATGAATTTCAATGTTTTATTTATACTATGCACATATCAACGTGTGAATAACAGTCGGGAAGATATATTCTTAAAATATAGAGCTATCTGTTGTTTTCTTTCTGGGAAAGTTAGTAACAGTTCGAGGGCTAGCATTGCGAACCAATACTTGCGCAATAAAACTCTTTGCGACATACTGTTGTTCATGCGTTAAAAGAAACAAGACGATTGTAGATTAGGTTTCGGCGATAGTGCAAGTTAACAAATATAAAGGGAGATTCTCTGTTTGAAAATAAAATTTGGGCTCTACTTGTAAATAGGCACGGTCTTGTTATAGAATTTATTTCCAAAAGTAAGACAGAACAAATATTATTTATCACACCTTGGATTGGTTTCCTTTAAATTGTGACATGATTGTATTTGCTGATGATTTTTCCTTTCTCGTCCTTACGAAGGTAAGAAGACGAAGTTATGTAATCGTGCGCCGGAAAACAAATTTTCAGCAGAAAAACGCTTATTGTCAGGCATTGGTAACGAAAAAGTGGATAAATCTTGTTGCTAGATATTGAAAAAAAAAATCACACAACACGTGGCGTAACCAAAATCCATGTTTTCTGGATTGAAAAATCGATTGACTGCAAAATGTCCGGCTGTCCGTCCGTCTGACTGTCCGTTTGTCTGTCTTTCTGCCTGACTGTCTATTTTTCTGTCCATCTCTCCGTCCGTACTCACCGCTAGCATCTAAACCGTTCAACCAATTTTCTTCAATATTGATATTCCGTGATCGATCTAAATGAACTGGAGGCTTTGGGAGTTTCAAACGGATATTTTGATTTTCGAGGGTACTTAGCATGAAGCCTCAAAATTTTTTTCGAAATGTTCTCAAAAATGGAAGAGAATTTTTTGATGAAACGTTGTCCTCTGATAGCGTAAAGGACGTTAAAGAGAATGGCACAGATCTCATGTTCGTTCAAATTCTAGACTTTTTGAAAATTGCAAATGTGCAAGTATTTTGAGCGCCTTCTTACAACTGTAATATTGCAGAAAGATATTTTTTCTTAAATGAAATCTGTTCGTTAAATATCAATCTTTAATTAAGTTCAAGTTCAATTATTCGAATATATGGGTAGATTTGTTGTAATTTGGCATGAAATATAGGCATCAATTTTTTTTTCTCAAAAACAGCTCAATTTTTTTTCTTTTCATTTTTTCTACGAAGTGGAGCTTGAATAATGTTGCAGGTTTCATTTTTGTTGAACTCTCTGAATTTTCGAAAATTGCAAATTTAGAAATAATGCGAAAAAGTAGCTCGACTACTTCAACTGTGATTACGAGTTTATCTGGCACAAGATTTGGGAAGATGGCGTAGCCTAATTATCCAACACTAAGAATAATTATAATAACGATAATAATTATATACTAATAATAGTTATAATAATATTATATTGCTAATAATAATTATATCATCTTTGTTTCGTTTTCACTTCCCTGCCTTTTCTTTTTCTGTATCTGCCTGTTTACCTCTCTCTGTCCTCTCTCTCCTGTCTCTCTCTCTCTCTCTCTATCTATCTATCTATCTATCTCTATCTGCTTGTGTGTGACTGTATCTTCCTGTCTGCCTCTGTCTGACTGTCTCTATCTGCCTGTGTGCCTCTGTCAGTGCCTGCCTTCCGGTCTCTGTTGAATAGATTTATTAAAGTTCGCTTTGAGCTAATGCTCGGTGGCAAACATGATAACAATTAGAATTAGAATTACTAAACATTATCCACATTTACAATTGAGTTTACTATTAGAATTAGGGGTCGATATAATAGTTCCAATTTATTTCTAGCTAACTCTAAATTCACTTCTAGTTTACATAACACTTCACTACACTACACTACACTCCCCTTCACTTCACTTCGCTGTATAAGGGACATGACGATAATAATTATAACAATAACAATATAAGAAATAATAATAACTTAAGAATTTGCCCAAAGCTAATGACATTAACAATGTTGATAAATTTGTCAGTAATAATATAATAATTAAAGTAATAGTATGATTAATAATAATAAAAGTAATAATAATAAAAATAATAATAAAGATAAGCCGATCAGATGGCCGAGATCGCTAAGGCAGTAGTGCCGAAGTGGTTTCGGACCAGAAGATCGCGGGTTCGAGTCCCGCCTCGGGCATGGATGTATTTGTGTATGTCTGTATGTGTTGTCCTTTCACCCCCATTATCATCATATCATCATTTCATCTTCCATACCCCCAGGGCTAACAACCATGGGGGATAAAAATCGGATCCAGCTAAAAATGCTGGTCCCCCCCCCCAAAAAAATTGTCGCAAGCACCTGCCACCGAGATAATAAATAAAAACTGAGCCACGGTAAATGCAGGATGCTTGCATGCGTGGTCCTAGTCGGCCGATTAACGAAAATAATAATAATAATAATAATAATAATAATAATAATAATAATAATAATAATAATAATAATAATAATAAAGATAAATGTCTCAGTCTGTATTATTCGAGATGATCTAGATGGAATGAAGCATATTTTT
Organism: Gryllus longicercus; assembly: GCA_038098605.1. Lineage (NCBI taxonomy): Eukaryota > Metazoa > Arthropoda > Insecta > Orthoptera > Gryllidae > Gryllus > Gryllus longicercus. Next base: position 576,174 of record JAZDUA010000423.1, read on the forward strand.
AAATTTGGCTACATTAGAAGGAAGAGCCTCTAGTGCTTCTGCAGGTAGTTTATTCCAATCTACTATAGTGCGATTCACAAAGGAGAACTTGCCTACATCAGTTCTTTGCTTTCTACATCGTATTTTCCAAGGATGGTCTCCTCTGCTTTTATAATCTGATTTCTGTAATCTTTTACCGATATATGCCCATGCTGTGTCCCCTCTGTATGCCTTGTACATTACGCATAAACGCGCCCGTTCCCTTCTCTTCGTCTGTCTGTCAGTTCTCGTGCTTTGCGAGGCGAAAAGAAAACTAGCTGTCCGTGAGTTGCTTCCCGTTCGTCAGTGGGGGATATTGAACTAGTCAGCACGACCCGTGGCGAACGCGCCAATGTACGGGTGGGTGGCAAAGCGTCACGGCCCAATGTGGGGAAGGCGCTGGCAGTTGCGCCGCCGCACTCAGCTGCGCAGGAGGCTGCGCGGACGCTGCGCGGCCTCCACCCCCGCCACCCTCACGCGTCATGCCACCACGTGATCCCCTCTCCCGAAGCCGCACAGTAACACAATCTGGCGATACAGATGAACCAAAAATTGCAGACAAAGATGGCGCAGGCATAGAGAGTTAAAACGACTTACAACTCTGCCTCTCCTGTGGGGCAGGACTTTTTTTTTTTTGTGATTGTTGAATGAAAATCGCTGACAAATCAAAGTTTTCACGATCATCACCGACTTTCCAGCATTTACAGCAACTATCGTTGTACTTCCAACATATTATTATCCAAGGTGTGAAAGTTAAAACTTTTAACGAAGGCTTAATGTAGAAAACCACAACTAAAATAGTCATAATGTGCCAATCCTTTGGATTCCATGTTCCGGGATGAATATTGGCCTACACTTTATTCCTGTGTGTTCTCAGGCGTTGTAGAACTCCCACTCTCATACGCGTTCTTAGAGAATATCACAAATAGTTGTCAAACAATTTTATCTAATGTTTCTGTGCCTGTTGAACGAATGTGACGTTTATGATCATGGCAGCAAGTGTCCAAGGATTTAATTTTGGCAAACTGATTAACGACAATTGATTTGTATTCCGCAGTAATGCCTGGACTAGGACTGATGTGTTGGTTTTTTTCGTTCTTGGAACTGGAAGTCACAGGCTAAGTAATTAGCGCTTGGTTGAGATCGTGGATTCAAAACTGTAGATAAAATATGAAACAGTTTTACACAACATTCCTTCTTTAGTATCTATGAAATATTCTGGGTTCTCAGTGGTGTTTACTTTACCATGTGTCCTAAATGTAAACATACATTCAGAATTCTTTATTTAAAAGTTTTTTGCTCGAGCTTCAGTCAATGCAATGGGCGTGAATAAGCGAGTTTTTTATGCATTCAATATAGTTATGGAGTGCAATATGTCAGGGAAAATTGTAAGAGCAATCATTCGTTGGATTACAGAGTAAGTGAGGGAGTTCAAATGTCGTTCATAAGTTTAAAAAAAAGATATTCCGGAATCGTGGTATTAGAGAGGGAGATGCAACATATAGACCATGCACATATTACATTTCTCTCAATGAATAGATCATGCCTTACATCACACAATTTTAACTGTTTTTGACGTTAAACAAATAAATAGACGAGTTTTTATGAAATTACCATAAAAGCAACAAACATAAAATCAAAGCGATTTCGTGTTCTCTCGACGAATTGACTAGTCATTATCATAATTCATTATTTCTCTTCGTACATTTTAGTGAACTAGAGCTTTTAAAGCAAAATTGGCGTATTTTCGCGATAAACCCAAAATTCATTAAACATTGTACAAATGATACTTCTGTATTTCTATGCTTAGACGAACAGAGGAAGAATGAGTCTAGGGATTTTGTAGATATAGTTCCACGAATATTACACCGGGAATAGCCTACGTTTATTTATGATTGGCCTTTCTCTTCTTTCCGAAGGCCAACTCCAGATTTGTAACTCTCTTTGTCGCTATAATAACATTTTTTCATTTGTTTATTTATCCTCATTCTTTCTAGTGAAATAGGAATAAAATTAACGCGAAAAAAACTTCACGCGAAAAAAGTCACGTCGGACACCACAGTGGTTCAAAAAAAATATCCACTCAATTTGAAAACCGCTCACACTGTGTCTTTGGATGTTTATGTCTTCTCTTATCAGGGCGCTCAAACCGCCGTAAACGGCAAGAATTGCGCCAGTGGGGGACTACTGCGATGGCGTAGACAATTTGGGATGCGTTGCGTGGGGGTGATGCAATTGAGGTGTCGGAGAGCAGTTGAGCAATTGAACAGTTGAGCACCCAGTGTGGTCATATCTCAAAACTCTCGTTTAACACTTAAATGCATTAAATATTTTAACAGTTTTTACAAATACTGCAATAACGTGGTAAAGTATAAACGAATAACAGGACAACACTTCTTTACACATCAAATAATATAAAACTAGCAGTGCTACAACAGCAGACACCTTAGTAGTAACGGCCTCGTGGTATTATATTTATATATGAACCTGCAAAATGCTTTTCATCGAGCATGTTTTTCTGCGCCGATACTAGAACTCAGGTCTGCCGAGTTAATTTGCAGTGAACTTTAACGCTACAATAGAGAGGATGTTTTCACGTGGACCGATGCTTAAAAATCTAATTCTCTCCCATTATTTCCAAGACGCAATTTTCGAAAATTCGAATAGTTTAACGAAAATGGGACAGGGGTCTTTTTTAAGCGTTTCCTGTTTCATTTCCATGAAAAAATAGATAAAATATGAGCACATGTTTAGAAAACATTATTTTTTAAATAGCATTATTTCAAGAACAAATTACTTGAAAACTACTGGTTTTTTTCAAAACAATGAACATGCACTTTTTAAAGAACTGATTTTTTTAAAACAGGATTTGTTTAGCACAAAAATCTATCATCAACATTGTAGTTTAGAAATGTTAACGTTTTGCAATTTTCGAAAATACAAAGTGTTCGTCGGAAATGAGCCTAGCACCATTTTTTACCGTTCATCAATACATTAGAGAAGAAAATTAAAAGAAACAATCTGGAGCCGTTTTGAAAAAAATATTAGTTCAAAAATTCCCTAAATGTTGAGCAAATTACGTGAAAACTATTCACATATTCGAAAAAATAATTTTTATCAAGAAATGAGAGAAAATGTTTTGAGACCTCATGTCCAGTATCCCCAGAATCAAAATATCAGTTTCGAACTCAGCGGGGCCTCGAGTTCATTGAAATCAAGCGAGGAATATCAATATAGGAGAAAATCATTTGAGTGGCTTGGGCGGTAGCTTCTACAATAGACAGACGTTTTGACGACAATCAGTTTGTTGGTATCAGGGCCAACAAACATCAATTCTGACTACACATGTGCTAGAGGAAGTAATTTATTATAAGGAGGAACAATATTTATCCAGTTTTTCCTTACCACACAGGGCCCGGCAATAAGGGATAAGGGATTTTCCATCGAAAATTTGCCGTTTTCGGCCCACGACTACTCCTTTTTTTCTTACGAAGGGAGAAAAAGTAAAAATCGTTGTCTTCAGTATTGTAGTTGTTGAAATTTGCAAATATCAGGAATTTCAACGAAAATTTGATGCGTACGTATTTTATACGTTCTTTACGCTATTTAAGGACAAAGTTTAATCAAAAGTATGATGCCATTTTCGAAAAGATTTTGAAAGTGTGGTTCTAGTGTTGATCACAGACTGGCAGAGAGAGAGAGTGGTTCTGCATTAACGATATTTCGGTATGAAGGATCAACAAAACATGGATCCTCACTACACAGCATGTTAGATGAAGTAATTTATTACGTATATTGGAATAAGATTTATAGATTTTTATTTAATAGAGCTTGACAATAATGAAGTGCTGGGGATATAATACCTCGTATATTAGCAAGACTGTTGCGGACATATGACTCCTAGGGTATATATCGTGCCTCCAAATAAATGTTACAAATTTCTAGGGCATGTAGAGATCGAAGACGATCACATTTTGCTAATGAATATAAGGTAGGAAATTTCATACATTGAAGTTACATACATCAGTTTTCCCACTGATTCGTCGGAAACGTATTCACCAGTGTTCGGCAAGTACGCTTTCTTTTGACGACAACATAAATTTTAGAACAATAGTGGTTGGGTTGTCCATCAGGGGCAAATAATACATGTGCAACATTTATGAATAGTCCCACCATATGTTCTTTGGCAAAAGGTGATCATTTTTTACTCCCTCTACTTGCCCTCGAAGTTGGTAACTTTTATCTTGAGAGACCTGTATAGACAGGCTAGACGTATAACCCCGCAAGAATGTAGTGGAGTGTATTCTCCGTGACTAGGCACGATAATCGCCCAAGGTGATATGAATCCTTCAGCTTTGTCACCAGGGCACTACACATTAATGTTAAATACTACATTAGCTTTCTCCGGTGCTTGTGAATTTCTCACACATGATGGAGCACTTCACGTAACGTAATGTGGGGCTCGTCATCGCATCAAGGTCGCCACGCGCCCGGGCCAGAGGGCACGCGATTACTTTGTATTATGCGACGCGACCAGAGGCGGTGCCCCAGAGAGACAGAGGGCGTGCCCAGAACAAAACCCGAAACCTTGCGCCAGTCGCCTCCAAGGCCGCTTGCCCCATTTTGAAGAGGTTCGTGCGATAAAGAGGTAATATGAAATAGTGTGATTGGAACTTTGCCTACAATCCGTAAGTGTGTATAACTGAAATTACAATTAAGCAACTGTTAATAAAATATTTTGATCTTTTTTCGAAACAGACACAGGTTTGCTTTTGAAAAAAATGATCAGAATATTAAAAAAACAATAACAATATAACAGACTACAACATATTCCATAAACGGTGATAAGAAATCTATGAATATTGTTGAAATATGTGTGAATTATCTGTACTTATTTTGCAATGTAAGTCAGATTTGTTCTACTAATGCCGCCATTTCAATTTTAATTTCATTTCAAATGTAATATTTTAGAAATAACTTAGAAACAATAGAAAACTCAAATAAGTGCATAGAATCGACGTTGATAGTATCGTGGCTAAAATATAATTTTATGTGCCCACTTCTCGAGGGAAACCCATTAACTACGAAGAAAACAACTAAATATCAAAGACAATGTCTTTGAAGTAAGTGAACTTAAAATGTTCTATAACAGTGACTTAACTGAATGTATTCGCCTTGTATATCTGCAACCCACACTGCACCAGTGCATAGTGGGCAAATGGAACAAACTCATTTAAATCCCATTTTTACTTTGTCAGTAATACGTATTTAGTATTATAAAGTATCGGTAAAATATATTATTTTCGATGCAAAAACTCGCATTGATAGGCCCAAAAGTAGATAAATCGTGTCCTCATATTTAGTCAATTACAATGTATATCACAATGTATTTCAGAATTCATGTTTTGTGAGTCATTAATACCAAAAACTTGGTTGACGAAAAACGTCCGTCTGGCGTCCTTCCGCCATCTGCTTGACTATATGTGGCCAAAGCTAGCGGCTAAATCGTCCGGATGACTTTCTCCAAAATTAATATTGATCGATCTGGCCGAACGCGAGACGCAGCGAATTTGAAACATATGTCTCGAAAAGAGCAAAGTACGCTTACGAAAATGGCGCAATTACCATTTTCATTAAACTCTCTTTATTTTCGAAGATTGGGAAAAATTAACATTGCAATACTATAACCTTGATGATAGAGATTTTTTCGTTATGATAACGGGTTTTAAAAATTACATCTTTTAACACGTTCATATACAATTTTTTGAAAAGAAGTGTTTTCAAGTTATTTTCGCTTGAAGTAGAGGCAATTTATATTTTTTTTCGAAAACGGCTCCAATTTTTTCTCTAATTCTTTTCTCGAATGAAACAAAGGACGTTTAAAAATTGCACAGTTCCCATTTTCGTTGAGCTCTCCGAATTTTCGAAAATTGCAGAAGTTACTAATAATGAGAGAAAGTAAGTAGTTTGTAGCATCACTAATTCTCCACCCTTTCTAAAACAAAAGCCATTTCGAAATGAGAGAGAGACAGAGAAAAGAAGAGAGATACGCAGAGAGGGACAGACACAAGTCAGAGATATAGAGGAATAGAGGGAGTCAAACAGAGACAGAACAATAGAGAGATAGACAAAGAAACAGATATAGGGTCAGAGAGACATAGATGTAGACGGAGAGGTAGACAGAGAGAGATAGAAAGCTAGAGAGAGAGAGAGAGAGAGAGAGAGAGACAGACAGACAGAGAGAGAGACAGACAGACAGACAGAGGGAGAGAGAAAGGGAGAAAACGAGAGAAAGGGAGAAAGCGGGAGAATGCGAGTGAAACGCGAAAATTCGGGGGAGAGAGAGAGAGAGACAGAGAGAGAGACAGAGAGAGACAGAGAGAGACACAGAGAGAGACAGAGAGAGAGAGACAGAGAGAGACAGAGAGAGACAGAGAGAGACAGAGAGAGAGAGACAGAGAGAGATACAGAGAGAGACAGAGAGAGACAGAGAGAGACAGAGAGAGACAGAGAGACAGAGAGACAGAGAGACAGAGAGAGACAGAGAGAGACAGAGAGAGAGAGAGACAGAGAGAGAGACAGAGAGACAGAGAGAGACAGAGAGAGACAGAGAGAGAGACAGAGAGAGAGATTAACTTTTTTGTTTCTGCAAGTAAGTTTATGTAATTACTTTTAGACGAATAAAGGTGAGGACCACCGATTGAAAATTTGTTGAAGTATTCAGTAAATATACGAGTAGAATAAGTAAACGATAAAACGGAAGATCCGTAATTCTCATGTGATAAAGTTGCAGTCTGTGTGTACCTTTTTCTGGACCTACTATTAAGAGACTGTTTTGAACACAAACGTGTCAAAATACAAATATCGCACATCATTATGTGTGTTCAGTAACTTTTTTCAAAGTGCGAAATGTTGTCTGATAGAAGACACTCCCTAACAGCAGATAATCGTTTCAAAATTCTTGTGATTTTCTGTGCTTAACGGCAGAAGAAGATAATATGTTCTTAGTTTGCGTATTTCAATTATGTAGGATGTGAATGGCAATGTAAAATATAATTTTGTAACCAGAATTTGTGAAATTTAAATATTTTATGCGTATTTCAACAATTTGATGGCAAGTATATTTCAGGTCTAATAACATGGATAAACAGTTCAGTTTTAGTTTTGACTTATGGAGTTCATGTATATTCCAAAAATGTGACGCACTACGTGTACCTTTCAGAAGACGGGTGATACTATGTAACGCAAAAGAATTGTTGAGCTGTAGATCACATGCCATGTGGTGAAACGAATTTTTTTCTACTCTTCATTGAAATATATAATCATCCAAGGGCAATAATGCAGTATAAACGTTCTGAATTTAATCGCAAGTTTTTAATTTTTTTAGGTAATTTCTCATACAATATTTTATATTGTTTCATATTTTTTGAAGTTTATTGTATTTGCCTGGTTGTTTGCGTTTTGTATGAGCGGAGGGCATCCCCCCCCTGTGTTTGGCCTGGGAGGTATATTCTGGTACACAGTGTCCAAAAAAAATTATATCTGTAATTTGTGATGTATTAAATATGCGGAACATGGCGGAAATTACTAAAACGATTTGTCGCAAAATTGCAATTTCCAAAAAGGCAGGCGAATAATTATGTCTACTGTGCTCTGCGCCTGCAATCGAATGTCGTAGGCCACCACTGTAACATCTCAGACAGAAACGTTGCATAGCATTACAACATTAGCGGTCACTTTCGCTCAAATCCACGCCCATTGGCTCCTTGTTCGGAAAATATAAACTACTTATATGCGTTGTCAATGTTGGACTTCCAAACATTATTCAAATTGCGATATTCTCAACATCAGTTTTCACGTTCCCGTCTGCACGTTCGCAGGATTCTCAGTAAGTCTTCTGTCAGTCCGTGTGTCTGTCCTCATGATTGTACGTGTGTCTGCCCATCTGTTCGTCAATCTGTCGTCAACGCCGCGCCTATACCGTTCAAACACTTTTCTCCAAAATTGATATTACCCGATCGATCTCACCAAGTCAAGGCTCTTGATTTAGAAAAGAATCATTTGATTTTTGGGAGACTTTCCATGAAGTCTTAACACCTTTTTCATAATTTACTCAGAAATGGCTCCAATGTTTTTTATGAAAACTTTTTCCTGTAATAGAATCAAGGACTCTTAATATTCCACGATCACCCTGGGGTGTAACACACCCCACCGGAATTTTATCGTATACGAAAACAATGTGTCTGGATAACAATAATAATTTGCCGATGTAAATTCATTTAGCAACGCTTGCCTCATTGTTGCGTTGATTTTCAAGTTCAGTTGCATACCAATTGTTGCGATTCAAATTGTCCACTACAATTGCGGTTGGGGTGTACTACACCCCTTTGTGTGTGCATACTGTTTTCAACGACGTGCGAAAATTGATTTTACTAGTCTTGTGTACGTAGGGAATATTTTTGGAATGAAAATGGCTCTAACCAGACGAGTTATCGAGATTTGTTTTGCTGGAACTAGCATTTAGTGATACTGATGGTGAAAGATTGTTCCAAGATTACATTAATGATAGTGATTCAGATTATATTCTTTTCCTGCTTATTGACAATTTCTATGTTTGTTTTTCATTTGTTTAATATTGTTTTAACGTTTGCTATAACATAACGAGTTTAAATACTATATCCGTTTTAGGACCTTTATACAAAACAGGCTACAATCTCTATTAATTTCTTTGTATCTTTTACTGCAAAATAATGTTTTACTTTCTAAAAGCAATTAAGATATTTTCTATATTTTGTAAAAATTTTAATGTTTTGTTTTATTTTAATGTCTACAAATGATATAAAATATTCAATTGGTTTCTTTGAGAATGTTTATTATGTATGTATTAAGTACATATTATAATCAAAACATACTTCACAATTAATTTAAACCAGACAATCAAAGAGTTTGTACTATTAGAAAATTAAATAATTTATGACACGAGGACAGATACTGCCAACAACAATGGGGTGCATCACACCAGTGAGACCTCTGTGCAACACTATTGAAAGTGGGTCCGAACAGGGTGCAGATATACTTTCTCGCATTACTTGTAACTTATACAATTACCGAAAATTCAATTACTACAACGAAAATGGGAATTGTACAATTTGTAAGCGTCCTTTGCTCCATTTGAGAAACGAATTAAAGAAAAATTGGAGCTGTTTTAGAAAAAAAACAATAAATTGACTCTACTTTAAACAAAAATAAAGCGAAAACCCTTTTTTTCAAAATTTTTGTGCATGAACTTATTGAAAGATGTATTTTGTTCAAATCGAAACCATAGCGAAAAATCGGTTATCAATATTGCAATGTTTTGAAATTGTTTTGCATGTTTTGCAATGTCAATTTTTTCCAAATTGCGAAAACAACGAATTTAGAGAAAACGGGATTTACATCATGTTTGTACGCGTGCTTTGCTCTTTTCGAGAAAACGACATAGATTAAATTTTCACATTTCTTTCATACAAAACGTACTTAATTTAAAGTCAGTGATTATATTTAGTACAGGAATTAGGAAGGAACAGCAAAAAGTGTGAAAATGATAAATACACAACACATCCTTTACATTTCCTGAACCGGTTTAGCTGGCTCAGGGTATCAATTGATGTCACTGCAGTGCCTCCGACCGGAAGGACCTAGTTTCGAGTCCCGACGGTGGCAGGATTTATCCACATACATAGCTAGGTCGAATTCAGGCGCTACCTCCACAATTCTAGCTGCGTAATTTTGTAATTTTCCGTGGGTTCTCTGATCAATACCAGGCGAATGCTGGAGCAGTATTATAACAAATGGACCACGGTCCGCACGCAATCTTTCCTGCGTCTTCCTTTTCCTGTCCTCGCCCTCTTACACACACACTTACATGCATTACGCTACCACACGTGCCGGGAGACAAGTAGGGAGGTTATAGCTTGTCCTAGCTTGGATGGTGTCGCGCTGGTGGGAAATACCTTGTTAGGGAAAACCCCGCTAGCCGATGGACATGCCGGCACCGCGGCTGATCACGCCATCCAGTGGGAGGAAATTATCCCTAACTTCCGCAATATAAACATGCACTACACTTACGGAACTAATTTTCTCACCAGTTGACGTGCCCTGAATCACTAATCAGTCAATCAATGGGAAGTCAAGTAAGTATGGAAGCGTACTCATCGCATTTCTGTCATCAGACTGTGAGCTCCGCATAGGTAAACAATGACTTTTATTCCGAAATACTTCTCTCTGAAGAAGATATAATAATTTGACACTTTGTGATAGAATAAATTATTTCCGTTTTAAAGACAACATTCTTTTTCTTCCTACCAAATTTCTGGTTAACCAACCACTTTGTATTTCTTAAATAGCCGAAATAAAAACTAGATTTAGTTCAGCAATAAATGAATGTCAAAGCAGCAAGCCTTTCGCGGATTAGATGGCGCCGATATTTTTTGTAACAGCATGTTTAAATTAAGACATTTTCAATGTAAAACGTAAAAAAATACTTCCCTTCTAATTAATTTTAACGCATAATCTATTATTCATCGTAATCTCTTGTCAAAAACAAAAGTAGTTACTCATTTCTCAATCATATTTCATATGAACTATCGCATTCTGAAACATTTGGGAAGATAAAAGCTGTTGCTTTAGCGAGAAGATAACTGGCCTTTCATGGAAGATATTAAGTCAGTGCGTCCTTTTTCGCATATAACTCTTTGTGTAGTTCACGATGCTCGACCCTCATCCTCTCTATTGCGACACAGAGTTGTTGGGCTGAACTAGTAAAACCTTCTGTTAGATATTCTATAAGATAATGGTTACATTTTCACTCCCAAGTAGTGATTCAATAGCATGGAATACTATGTTACGTTGTTGTTTTTACAAAGCATTAACATAATATTATGTTATAAGGAACATAATAATTATGTAATAACAAGATATTAACATGATAACAATATAAATTCGATATGTTATAACAGAATATTATGTTTTGAGAAACATAATATCTTACGTATTACAAATTTTGACTGCGCTCAGATATTTAAAGAAAACGAAGCAGCCTCCGTCTATGTGAGAGTTGTCTATGTTTTTTTAAGATACCCAGGAACTCGGGGGAAATCCAAAAATAATGAAACAGTTTCGATATTGACTGAAAATAGCAATTATTTTATTAAGCCTCTTTTCATACTGCGCGCACTGACAAATTTCTCATAATCAGTGCATTACTGCTTAGACACAACTGGCGTCATGCGAGAGCAAGCCTGCAAGGAAGACGGCGCCCACCAATAATTGCTACTCTTTTTTCATTCTTGGCATGCAAAGAACACGAGTGTAAATTCTGTGGCCCCTGGGTAAACGTTCTTAAGTCAAGTTTCTCCTACTTTTGGAGAAAATAAGGGTTAAATTATTGAGCCGCTATTGATGAGTAGTATGAAGCTATATTTCCCAACGCTTTTTTGTCGTTAAGGAGGCAACGTTTTAATTCGATCGTTTAACTAAAATAAAATATAAATACTTAACTTGTAGTTTTAGTACTTAACTCAGTTTCGCCAAAAATTGTCTTAAGAACTTTTGCACCGTGACCAAAAAAATGTTGTCGTGCAGTGTGTGTGGTAATTTTTGGGAAACCATTTTGTGTGGTTTTGTTCAGCAGCATTTCCAGTGCTGTAAGCCACTAGTTAAATATTATATTCTGACATTGTTTCACTGAAATCCACAAAGAGTCTGGCTAGTGAATCGTTCCCCGAAGAACTTTTTATTCCTTTATGTCTAAAATGGACCTGGTATTTAAATACTGAGAAATACGTGTGTTCATCATAGGGTAAGGGCCAATCCTTAAAGAGTTGGTTCATTCGAGTATATTACACAGAAACTACTACTTGAATTGAAAATGTGGACAAATGCATATATATTTTTACCCTCTCCGATTTGCGTAACACAAAAGTATATAACAATATTTGCACAGTATTTGAAGAATTGATTTTTAGTCATACGACAAAAGCAAGGAAGAAAGCCTTGAACACAAAGATATCATAACATATGACGTCGGTTACGTTTTCCATAACCCACTAAATTTTACAGATAACCCAGACTAGATTCATCGAAATAAGCCATTGTAAGTTTCGCCAAGGTCTCTGTGGACTTTATGAGTAAAGAGTGAGAAACATAATGTCAGTTCCTTAACGTCAGTTGCCCGAAGGTTTCCATGACCCATCTGAGTCGTTCTGAAAATTAGTGCATCCACCGTTACAAATACACTCATTTATATAATGCTATATTCACTAATTAAATTACATATATATTCAATAACACTTGACTCTTCCATACCCTAATTAAGAGCTTACACTCCAGAAAATGTATCTATTTTTCCTATGGTATGACTAAAGCTCAAATTCAGCAAATTCTCAAGATCATTGTCACTCTATGTTAGTAGTATTGATAAAACCCCTCTCGAAGGAGTATGTGAATTTTATTTAAATGTGCATTTTACGTGCATCATTGACCATTCCTGTGCCCTTGTATCAGTGTCAGGCTAATATTTTTCTTTCACTTCATTACATGATTTTGTGATTTGTGCCATGAATCTGTTATAATGTTTAGTCTCCAGGTCGAGTGGCAATGTGTCCTCGGTTGAGAAACAAACCCCTTTTTTGGCATATCATAAACTTTAATTTGTCGTTGGAGTACCACGCAGGTGTCACGTTATTTTGAATCACAGTAATTTATACAATACGCACACAAAATTTCAGATGTAACGATTATTTTAAAAAATCTACTCAGCAAGAGTTAGGGGTTCCTGTCGGATGTGTCAGCTGCCAAACTGACTAAAGGAATTATTTTTGGTTAGTCCATAGATTCTGTGTATGAATTATGAAATGTGTAAGATTGACTAACATTTTTTGTTACGCTATCTCTTGGACTATTAGGATGGCTATCGGAGGCAAATGAATGTTCCAGTGATGTGTAGCAGTAATCGACCATATTCCCGCGGAATGTACGTGTGTAGTGGTGGTCGCGTTATGCAATCGACTCTGCCTGGCGTGATCACTACCAAATACATGGCTCAGATATAAACGTCATTGTGTTTACATGATAGCCATACCAAATGCTTGATACAGACATTAACTGCAGCATCCTCACTCAGGCTACGGGCCACGAATGAAAGTGGAGTATTTTTGTTTAACAAACAAAATGAAGGCGATTATGCGCGACCGTATTTCAATATTGGGAGACTTTAATTTCTGGAAAACGCTTGTAAATCTCTGCTACAAGAGTGTGTATGTTTGATCAAGTGTTTCACTGAAATCTTTCGTGGTGACTACTCTTGCGTTTTCTAATCTACAGCACTTGGTTGCTTGGGTTGCGAAGAAAGCAACGTAAACTGCATCGTTTTTAGTTGCATTTCAAATCAGAATACTACAAATTACAAGAATGTCGATACTGAATTCAAACGAGAGGCCTGCAGCAGAAAAAAATGCTGCTGAACAAACTCCCAAAAAATGGTTTTCCAAAAACAACACACTGCAATAAATTAAATGTTTTTAACAAAATCCATCTTCACAAATACTACAGTAAAATTCATATATATATATATATATATATATATATATATATATATATATATATATATATGTTACAACTGTTCTTTCCATTCTAAAATATATTTTAAAACACCATTCCACCTAACCTAACCAGAGACACGTCTGTTTGTTTCCTTTTTTCTTTTTTTTCTTTTTTTCAGAAGTACAAGTTTACAAGTATAGTGTTTAGCTGACTTGACGTTTTTTTTTTAAGTTTACACCTACTACAGCTATAGGGCATGTTTCATCTATGGAGATTTCTGCTTTGTTGCATGCATTCATCGCCTGTATTCTGACGACCAGTACGATTTCAATGTACTGAACCACGTACGATTTCAATGCACTTGAAAATGTCTTTGCTCTTTCAGGGCGACGTGTATGTTCCCGGATTCCGAAACCAGCGACTTCGAGGCGACAGCCCCGTCGACTCAGGCGCCCCGGGAGCCAACGCCCACCCCCGCGGCCCGCGCTGCCAACCCCCGGCAGCTGGCGTCGGCGCGGTACGCACTCACTCCCACGCTCAAATGAATCGCAGTGGATGGAACTGAGAGTTTGCAAAACCTGTGACCGGCTGGGGTAGCTCTGCGCAACAACTGTTACCACTACAGAGTCTCTGGCTGAGAGGTCCTAGGGTTCGCCTTCCGTCAGTGGTGGATTTTCGACACTAGCTACATAACTAGATTCTACATACGGATTCGTTTAAATAATTAAAGATGTGAAATCGATTGCAAGCAAATTGATCTAATCAGCGTTTTTCCGTGGCTTTTTCGGTTAATACGAGGGGAATTTCGAATCAGTATAACGCAACCATCGTCATGTCAAAACAAACGAGCGGCTAACCGCGTGCGATCTTTCTTTTCCCACAAAAACAGTAAAGTTACCAGCATCTTAAAATTAGAAAATTTCGCTCCCTAGTAATAGAAAATCAACTCGCATTGGTTACCGACCTGCAGATTTAATTTTATAGTATTGCTAACAAAATAGCTACTCACATCCCTGGCTCAACCCGTACCACAACTAGAGAAAGATCTCGAAAACAAAAAGCGTACGCATGGTGAAGCTACAATTATGTCCAGAAATAAACGAGAATTAATCTCAACAGTTGCTCAGTGGATCAAGAGAAACTAGACGAAAAGTCTGTTTTTGATGGATCTTTAAGTACCTGAACCTCAAATTATATCTAAGAACATGATCGAGATCTTCCTCATTCACAACATTATACCTTCTCATAAATTGTACTAATACTTCTCATAAATTGTACATGGAATGTGTTATGTCAGAATCAAAAGAACAAATCCAGATTACGCCAACATCAGTCAAATTAATGCTCTCCATTATAAGTTCATTTGTAAGGAGCTTGCTTACGCGTTCATTAAAATATTTACAAAAGCGATTTCGTTATGTTTTTATCACTCAGCTATGGTGTTATTCTTGGATAATAAAAAATTGTCTAGAAGGGAATAGTAAAATTACTCTTAAAATTGGGTATTATTTTCATAATATAAAAATATTATTAACATCGTTATTTTCCGTTAATATGAAGAATGTGTTTTAAGATATGTTATTTAGTAATACTATTATAAATTTGTGGTAAAGAAAAGCTAACTCGTGAAATGGGTTCAAAATGATTTAGGTTAAAGGGTGACGGGTGATGTGAGTCGACCTCTACAAGAGGAAACCTTTCATTATATTTTCCCTGTACCTCTGAAAGGAGACACAGTAGTGAAACGTGAGTTTTTACATGACTGTTATAATGAAAATAGATCCAAATGTTCCTCAGACGAAAGTGAGTTTCATTTTTCTTTAAATAAATATTCAGGAAAATAAGCACAAGTACTGATGCGTACGCAATGCAAAGCACCCAAAAACATATATGCGAGCGTTTCGACCGAATCATAGGATAAAGGAGAAGGATTGTAGAATTCTTATACCGGAATCAGGTTTTCCTTTCTAGTCGAAATAGTACATAGTAATAGTGATAGTTTCACCACAAGAACACTGTCATTGCCAGTTTTGCCGTCATTTTTCCTCGGTCAAATTAAGTAACCCCAGGACTACTCAGAATTTTCCTTATGGGGATACACACCAGTTATTAAAGCTCAAAGAACCACTCAATATGACATTTTACAGTATGTTTTTAGATTAAAAAAACAGAATAATTTTTATTTATTTTAACTTCTAATTACTAATAACATCTGAGAAGCATGAAAATTGAACAAAATACTCAAGCCATTTCACACCTCTTCTAGAACTAATGAAATTTAAAGATTAAATGCAACTATTTCTTTTACATGAATCTCTAAAAAGGAACTATGCCCTCTAATTGGCCTGTAACTTAATTTGGATCAATAAAAGAAACAATTTCCGGCTCAACATTTAACAGTAATAAAGATTCCAGCTGATGTTCTAGTTTCGTTCTCATTTTTGTTTTGTGGAGTGAGTTTGGGGATGGTTCACTCGTATGTGCAATTGGTCACTGGATGTGTTACAAACCTTTGAATAATGGTGCGAGGTGACGTGTATATTCTATTCAGTTCGTCACTTAACATCAACCACGGAATGCATTCCTTTAGAGCAGTGTTTTCCAATCTGGAGTTGCCAGACCTAAAAGGCGTTGCTTGAATGTTTCGGACCTCCACATTAAAACCAAGAAGACGGCTCTTTTAATAATATTTTAAACATAGAAACTTTAAAATAATTTTGCGAAGGTTCGTTGTAAAGGTTTGTTGGAGTAAGGAACACATCCGCCATTGTATGGATTCTGTCTGTGCTTTAAAGAACAAGATCAAGTCCGGATTAAGCACGATCCACACAATTAAACTGGAAACAGCATAAAAATAATAAAATATTACATGCTAAAGCAAAAATCTACCAAGTATAATAATAAACAGGCCAATCAGACTTCCATGTAACACAGCTCTAACTATATTAAAACCATAATTAGACCACTCTTATTATATGCATGTCCAGTTTGGATAAATGCCGCAAGATCGAACCCAAAAAAAACTAAAGACGGTTAAAGTCAGTTTCTCCATACATTTACAATGCACAATGGTTTATTTCCATCAAAAAGCTGCACAATGAATTCCAACTCGAAACTATAGACAACCACATCACGTATCTATCTATACAGTTTTACCATAGTTTACCTCAAATCACCAGAATACGTGTCTTCCGGGTAGGCAGAAATCCCACTTATGATACTCGTAATAAAAATAAGCTTACCTTCTATACCTTCTATACCTGAAATTATCTCCCCTGAGGTCTCCCCTTAAAGGATTCCTTCCAAAAATTTGATTTTTAAAATTAAGTTATTAGCATTAAGTTTGTATTAAGCCAACAATGCAAATGTTAGTGTGTGTTTTTTTTAACATCTGCTTTATTTGCAATTTGTTCTACACGAACATTCGGCAAATACAATTGTACATATATTATCGACATGTAAAGAAACCATACAATTCTGGTTCTTTCTAAAAATGGTTTTAAATTAATTGTCCAGTTCAGAGAGAGAAAGAAAAAAAGACAAACAAACAAAAGCAACAATAAACAATATCACATTGAAATAACAAAAAACACAATAACAAACGAACATACAATAGTGCAAGCATTGTGACAAACAAAATATATCTACAGTAACAATTATTTTAAAAGAAAAATATTATTTATATCTGTGGTCCAGATCAAGAGGATGTACTCTTTTCAATCTTCTTGTCGTTGTGCTGTTATCTAAGATGTTTATGGCCAGATGATTAATATGATTTTCGAGTCTGTGTTGGTATTTGTGAGATTTGAGAGTGATTTCCTCTTTAACAGTGGTGATATTGAGATCTTTATGTAGAGTGGCGTTTGATACAAACCAGGGAGCATTGCTTAATAGTCTGAGACATTTGGATTGAAATCTTTGAATTATTTCTATATTTGAATGTGATGCTGTTCCCCAGAGTTCAATTCCATAAGACCAGATAGGTTTGAGTATTGTTTTGTAGAGTAAAATTTTGTTTCCTAGACTTAAACTAGATTTTCTTCCTATTAACCATATCATTTGTCTACTTTTCAGTTCTGCTTCCTTTCTTTTGATCGAAATATGTTTCTTCCAGGTTAGCTTTTTGTCTAGATGTAGTCCGAGATATTTGACGGTGTCTACGTTTTCAATTAGTTTTCCGTTTATTTCTATTCTTGTATTTCTTGTTCGTCTGAGGGTAAATGTTATACATTTGGACTTTGTTTCATTCATTCTTATTCTCCAGAGTTTACACCATTTGTTTATAAGCTCGAGGTGCTCTTTCAATGTTCTTGTTGCCGTTTCTTGGTTTTCGTGCGAAGCTAGCAGGGCTGTGTCATCTGCATATGTTGCAGTGGTGACGTCTGGGGACTGAGGTAAGTCAGCGGTGTACAGCGTGTACAGCACTGGTCCAAGGATGCTCCCCTGGGGCACTCCTGATAATACTGGATGAAACGGTGTTATTTCATCTCCGAATTTTATTTGAAAAAATCGATCTGAAATAAAGGATCGAAGTATATTATAGTATGGATGCGGCAGACATTTCTTGATTTTATATAGCAAGCCTTGATGCCACACTTTGTCGAACGCTTGCGCGATATCTAGAAACATGGCGGAACAATACTTTTTATTTTCTAGAGCTCCGTTGATGGTGAATTTGTTATGAATTTGTTCTATTGTAGAATGACGATTTCTAAAACCGAACTGATGGTCTGGAATTGTGTCATTTTCTTTAAGTAATGGATATATGCGAAATAGTAATATTTTTTCGAATACCTTAGACAAAGAAGGTAATAAACTTATTGGTCTGTACGAGGAAACATCTTGTAGCTGTTTTCCTGGTTTTGCGATTACAATTAATTGTGCCAGTTTCCACTGCGAAGGATAGTGTCCGATGCGTATTATTCCATTGAAAATGGATGTTACAAGGGCGATGAGTTTCTTAGGCAGTTTTTTAAGCATTTCCCCTGTAATACGATCATGTCCAGGAGCCTTATGATTTGGTAGTAGTTTCAGCCCTGCTGTGACTTCTTTTGTTGAGAAGAATTTAATTGGTGGCGACATTTGATGGGGACATTCCAAGAATTCTATGATTTCTTTTTCTTCTGTGAGTAGTGCTGAGGGGTGTGGTTGAAATGTTTTTGCAAAATATTTTGCAAATTCTTCTGCCTTATCGTTTTCCGTCCTAGCCCAGCTTCCATCGGTTTTACGAAGGGGGGGACATGTTTTGTAGGTCTTTTTAATTTTTTAGTAATTTTCCATAAGGAGTAATCTGTAGCTTTTGAGGGTGACAACTTTTCTATTCTTTCCTTCATTTCCTCCGAATGAATTTCTTGTAATTTTCTTGATAAGAGGCGGGAAGTTCTGTTGAGTATTCGTTTGTCGTCCGGGTGATGAGTGCGTTGCCAGGTCATCTTCATCTATCTTTTCTCTTTAATCATTTTTAGTATTTCTGATGGGTATTTATTTTTTTCAAACACTCTCATTTCTGGAGTTGCATATACGGCTGCCTGTTGAATGTGTTGTATTAAGTATTCAACAGCATCGTCGATATCTTCTGGACATTTTAGACGGACCTTGGCAGTGGTGTTATGGTAAAGCCAGTTGCTGTATTCTTCCCAGTTCGTTTTTCTGTTTGTAAGGTATATGCTTTCTTTCTTTTTGATTTCAGAAGAACTGATTGTCAGTATTTCTGGAGAATGATCAGATGAAAGATCAAAAGACGGTTCTATTGTGTGATAGGTCTGTGCCATTCCCTTTGTGACGAAGAAATCCAAGACATCAGGTACCTTGTTACCAATCGTTGGCCAGTATGTGGGATTTCCTGATGAAATTGTTTGGAGTTTTAGTGTAGAGATGGCTCCTTCTAAAGCGCGACCTCTTGTAGTTACCAGTCTTGATCCCCATAGTTGATTTTTAGCATTGTAGTCTCCTCCAGCAATGAACCTTGTGCCGAGCGTTCTAAAAAACTTGATATACTGATCGGTGGTTATCTTGTGTTTTGGAGGGGAGTATATAGCTGAAATAACGAGCGGACCGAACTTATCGTATACTTGTATAGCGGTTGCTTGCAGATAGTCTTCAGCATTATCTTTCTACATATTGTGTCTGATTCTTGTTTTAATTATTACTGCTGTGCCTCCATGAGCTGTCCCATCTGGATGATTTGTGCAATATACTTCGTAGTCAGATATACGTAGATAGTTTTTTTCGGTAAAATGTGTTTCAGACACTAGAAGTATGTCAATATTTTCTTGATGTAGAAACACTTCTAACTCTCTTCGATGTTGAAGTATTCCGTTGGCATTCCAGGAGACAATTCGCAGTGTATTACTCATAGTTTCTTCATTATTGCAGTCATGATATTAATTAGGCTGGAGATTTGTTCAGCTTGCTTTGCTAAGATGGACTCGAATTTTTTAAATGATTCTTGCATTATGGAAATCAGATTATTTTCATTCGACACATTTTGATTATTGATTTGCGAATGTTGGGCCATTTGTGCATATGTGAACTGTCTACCTGTTCCTATGGTTTGATTACTTGTTAGTGAGCTTGAATTGTTGCCTTCAGTTATGTTTTGCGTGTTGACTTTGACTAGGATACTTGCTGTTACGAATTTTTTGATATACTTCGCAGCCTTTATAATTTGCTGGATGGTCACGGCTACATAGAGCACATGTAGCTGGCGTGTCTCTCGTTTTAGTACAGGTTCAACTATCGTGATTCTTTCCACATTTGACGCAGCTATACGGAAGCGTACAATACCGAAAACTGTGCTCGTAGGACTGACATCGCTTGCATTGTACTATTTCTCGTTTTTTACGCGGTGGTTCAAAACTAATTTTTGCATGTAGTAAGTATTCGACGTCATATATTTTTTTGTTGTTACTTTGAGGTTCTAAGTCCACAAAAAACAATGGTAGAGGTGCTTTTGTTAAACGATGCTTGATATTATGAATTTGTCTTACTTTGTGGCCTTGTACTTCTATAGCTTCTTTAAGTTCCGTTACGTCTGCTGTTGGGTGCATATTTTTTAATACTACCCGAAAGGCTCTTTCTTGTTTTAACTGAAAAGTATAATGAGCAATATTTTTTAGATTCAGATGTTTAACAAGCGTTCGATAAACCTCCGGTGTTTGAGGTACGATTTTCACATTGTTCATAGTAATTTTGGCGTCATCTTGGTAGGTTTTGACAAGTTTATATGAGAAGTCTTCATCTTTAATGACTTCTTTAATAGATCTGATCATATCAGATATTACTCTGACGCCTGGAATGAAAATAGGCGGTGTACGATATTTGTCTTGTTCTTGCATGCTGCCCTTGGTTGTTGTATCATTGATTTTCTCAGAATTCGAGGTTTCTTCCAAATTTTCATCACAAGAGAGATGTTCATACCTGTTTTTTGATGATACGGGGTCGTGTTCACTGTTCGTCTTCTTAGAGGGTTGTATAGAGTTGTCATCATTGAGTCTTTTTTGTCGACGCAGCGGGATTGTTTGCCATGAGCTGCACAAGGTTGAGGCCGTTTCCTGCGTTGTAGATGCTTGGCCGTTAGTTGCTGTAGCTTCTAGGACGGTGGCTGGGGTTTCTTTTTCACGCACATATTGCTGTATTTGAAATTGTAACTGTTGGTTCTGTTGCACTAATTGTTGTAAGTGTTGTTTTAGCTGTTGATGTTCATGCAATAAAAATTGGTGCTGTTGCTGAAGGTTCAGTGTTATTTCACTGTGTTCTAAAGTCAATCCGTTCGTACTATTGTTGACGAAAGCTTCACTGTTTTCTTGGTTATTTAGTATTTCTGTTGTTTGTGTGATTAGTCCCCCGAAGGGGACGTGGTCAGTTAACATAATTCACTTCACTATATATGTGCGGTATTGATTTTCAATAGTTCTTGACGCACCACTGTTCACACGAGAATGAAGTCACCTTTGTACACAAATACGAGCGGTCACCACTGTATCACTAGTAAATTTGAACGGTAAGTTGAAAACGTTCCTAATTCACCACTGTTCACAAATAAATGCACTTCTTTCTGACCCCGGACCGGCACTATGTTAGTGTGTGAACTGAACTTTGTAACTCCGATGTTTATAATAATTTTTAAAAACGACGGACGGAGCGCCAGCTCCGAGGTCTCCGAAGCGAGAAGGAAGGGCACACATTTTCCCCAAAAATGATAGATCCCAAACAAAGACCGAGAGAGAAAAACCTTAAAAAGGAAGGGAGAGTATTAAAAATTGGTCAAATGCCGCATATTCTACCTTGTGCTCGTGAGTGGGAAACCTTACACGTCACTGAAGCGCACGAAAAATTCTCGCATCGAGAACGCACTCGAGAAAGGCGACTCGATATTCACAAGAATTTGTCGATCACACTGGCTACAGCGCCAGTAATCCTTGCTTCGAGCAGTTTTACTTTTTGAAACATTGTGTCTTATGTGCGGGGTGTGTCTTCTCAGATACAGGCATTTATACGAGATTGATTGGTTGATTATTTCGTGTTTCCGGATACTAGGTCAACTGCCAGGGTCATTAATCCCATAGGTGTAGAGCATGTTATATGGTGTGCCGGTGTTCCTCCCCCGATAGAACGCGAAATCTGGCACCGACCTACACGAAGGCTTGCGTGGGTTTCCTTCCCCAGGTATCTCCGCCAGCGGGGCACTCCCCGCACGGGATAAGCTCTAAATTCCAGACTGGTCTCCCGACAATGAGTTGTAATGTAGTGCGTGTAAGTCTAAGTGCGTGTGTGTGCAGGAGAGAGATCGGCCCGTTTGTTAGAGTACTGATCTGCAATGAACCTGGAATTGATCAAAGAAGCCACGGAAAACTACTGATCAAAGCAAGCCAGAATTGCAATTCATTTCACATTTTTAATTTTTCAAATCACTAAATAGAATTTATCAAAAAAGAATTATTTAGAGCAAAATGAACGTTTAAAATAATCAATACTTGCCACTATATTTCTCCTCCAGACAGCAACTGAATTCGATCTAGGCATCTAGATAGTGTCGAAATTCCGCTACCGTCGGCACTTGAACCATACGACCTCCCACTCAGAAACGTTACAGTGACAACTGTTGTCACGAGACGTATCAGCCGGTGAATCTTCTACGAGAAAATAATTGGCAATCCCACAATGGTATCACTAATAGACAAAATAAAGTGCATTGTTTCCTATGTTTCGACTTTTGATATCCTTTGTGCGCGATATGCTCAATTCTCTTACAAATTGAGTTCATACAAGTATTGCTTCATTCGCGGACGAACGTGTCGTGGGGCATACTCCATAGAAGTGCATCACTGTGATTCATCATGAATGTTTTTGTTGTTCTCGTTATCAGGCCAGCTGTAGTCTTCATAGAAACTCTAAAGCACGCCTCCAAATCACATTTGTGAATTAACAGATGCAATGCGAAAGAGAAAATACATTTCTACATTTATATTTGTTTAAAAAGAGAGTACATGCCCCAGAATTCGCAGATACGTACGCACGCATACCAAAACTGGCATGATATCTGAGAACCAAGGCGCTAGGGTATAGCCACCTTAGCTCCCTCGGTTTTCTAGGTCTGTTGATTTGCTTCTGTTTTATGGTTTGGTTGCTTTAATATATTCTGAATTTTCAGGCGTCCTTTCAGTTATCAGAACCATCAAGATCAGCTTGCTGACGCTACATACAATCGTTTTCACTATTACAATAAACTTCGATCATATGCTCCATATGAAGATTCCACGTTGGTGAGTAATAATAATCTGCTAATTTTACAAAGACAATTGCTGTTACAAGGCAAATTATTTATTAGGTACGAGTATTTCGTATTTTAAGAAAATATTTTTTTATTTTATTTCATGAATTGACATAAATGATCATTTCACTATCACCCATCCAATTGGTATTAATGTAGCACCTTTGATACTGATAAATGAATTATGTCTGAACAGTTCTAATAACCGTTTTTTAAAGAAGCAATTGAAATACATAGATATTTGCGGAGCCCGATTGATACCTAAACGGGCCCTAAGCATGACAAAACAATAAAGCACCCTCCCCACCCCAAAAAAAATCAAGATACCATTTACAGTCCTTAAATATATTATCAATATGCAATATTGTTTATTACGTTACGTGGGCAGAAAAACAACAACATTGTTTTATCGAGGCAGGAAGGTAGATATCAACCAAAAACATAAGCAGATGCTTGAAATTGTGTTCAAAATCTTTGTTAGGAAATCACAAATTCTGTATTATAAATCGCCAAAAAATGTAATCGTTTTACAAAAATCTGAAAGAGTTTCCTCCGTATGGATAATTAATGAAGAAACAAAACAGTTTTCATGTAAAAATGGCCGCTAGCGCAGCCCCATAAAATGAAAGAATCCCCACTCCTCCAGTCACCAGTCGAGTTCATGATAAGTTGGCGCGAAGAGCAACTCGCGGAGTAGCAACGCAGTGCTCGTTAATCGCAGACATCATGCCCAGTGGGTCTTTCAATTTGCAGCATACGGTAAATGTAATTTTTCAATATAATTTTAAAGATATGCCTCATCATTTTAAATTTCCCTTTCCATCACAATAACAGCAATATTAATTGTCAGACCGGGAATTAAATGCGGGCCCGGGCCCAAAACGTTCTATTTTGAGAAGCTAAAATTGTGTGAAACGTTGTAAATTAATATTGTCATTAAATGCTTCAAAGCACGTTAACATTTTTCACATTAACGTTTTGTCATTTTCATTTGCTCATTTTTTAATAATAAATTTCTTGTTTCTCGTGAAATGTTATCAAAATTTATTCAAAACCTCTAAAACACAGTAAGTGAAAGTTCCTAAATGTGACGTCCCTTAAGTGACTGAATTATCTTCTTAATTTGTACGTTCAATATGTCAATTTTGTAATATTTTAAACGATGGAACGTCGCGGTTGGGACATTAATTGTCAGTGTATGTAATTGTCATTAATGCTATTAGTAAATGTGTTAAAGTTAAAGACGCTGTTCGTTATAATAACGGAATGGATTTCGTGTCTGTCGCCACCACACACTCGCCGCTGCGTCTGTATTTCACTAGATGTTAATATTGCCCTTAACTCATTTGCCATTATTTCTTGCTTATTTAGAATGATAATGGAATATATTATAATTATTGCACTTTCAGCTGCAAATCAATGGTCATTCACAGAACTACAAATTTGGTTTCAGTATTTTTCAAATTGTAACATGCACCTTCAAAAAATTCTTCTAAAGAATCAAAATTATTTACCCATCTTTATTATGTACGGACATTCCCAAGTAATGGAATATATATTGTTGTTATGATCATAACCATAATTACATTTGAATTTTCGAGCCCGTTGGCTGGAACTTCTTACAAATTAAGCATCTTCTCCTATGTAGTTCGGATTGTTGGTTACAGTGCTAAAAACTGTGAAGCGTACTATGGGGAGAATTACAATCTGTGCATTTTTTCTAGTTTTGCGATCCCTACATACTGTACATAGGTACTCTAACTCCTACATATTATGTTGAATTATAAACACATGCATCAACGAGCGTTTTTGGCAAGAATTTATAAAAATTCGATCCCGTATAATCAAAACTATTTGAAAAGGCAAATCAGTCCAATATTTTGATTACTATTTATTATTATTGTACCCTTCGTGAAGGAATTGTCTTACTGCAGCGAAAACAAAGAGAAGGATTATTCGAATAGCTATATTCTCCACTGAACTCACGAAACGTGCACAGATAGCAAAGTTACATTTTTACCCAGAAGCAAAATAAGGGAACAGAACAGAATGTTGGGTGTATTTTTGTGGTCCGCCTGTCTCTAATGAGACTCTTCGTCCATATTTCTTATGTCGGGTTGTTTTCTGGTGGGTTGGGAACAGTCAGCATTTGTTCAAAGGGTCAGGGAAACTGGGCCCTTTCAAAAGAAAAAAAACAAAAAAAAAAAAAACGATAGAGATGATTATGTAGATTAACGTAACAGCAAAAATTAAACAAATCAGTAGTGGCAATGTAAGAAATAAGGGGTGGATATTTATAAATGTTAACATTTTTATATAGTACTTATTCTTCATTCGTATAGATATTTATTGTACAGTTATTTAAATTATTGAAGTGAATCCTGGAATATGTATTTTGTCTTCGACGTTCATCTTAACGCTCCTGGACGTCGCGGTACTTTCTTCAATGCACAATACCCAACAATAACCACGGCTGTACGGAAATTGACCGCCAGACGATTGCCTCATGCAGTACTCGAAGTGGCCGTGGCATACGCGACTTTGAAACTAAACAAAAATATACAAATATGATTTAAAAATAAATTTTTGTATATGACTTGATGTTTAACTGAATTTTATTCATTGGGGAGAAGTACGTCCATCGCTCTATCGCTCAGTACACGTCAATTCTTCCTCGATAATAAAGTATGTAGGAATGTAGATGACAATGAATGTCTGAGAGATATCAGTTACTGATTTAAGAATTTCAGTTCATAAAAATCTATAAGATCTACACTGCCGAAGCCCTATGAACACAGAATAAATACATGGTTTCATGTGTTGAAGGAGTTATAATAAATTCAAATTGGAATGATCACTATTTCTAAACAATATAATGTTCAATACACCCATGATCATGTTTTCAGTTTTTTATGAGAAATCCAATAGGAAATAAAAAAATCTTGTTCTTCATGTCCTGAGGGCATAATTAATACAATTGTCAGTTCATGTTGCTACATGTTAAATACCAATTGCTGTTATAATATCACAATATTATGGGTGCAGTCTACCATTCCTTGTTAAATGCGCATAAAAGACAAAATAAAAAACAACCCAACACAAATTGTCAAATTATATCCCATAAAACAGATAAAACATTAAAAAAAGGAAAATGTTAGGAGACTTTAATTCAATGCAAATATCATTCTCAAAATAGTAAAACTAAAGAGGTGAAAACATTCACAAACAATTGTATTAACAAACTTCTAAGACCTGATGATCAAGAATTTTTGTTTTTTATAACTAGAGTTGGAGATAGGTGGTTCAATTTAATGTAAATCCAACAGATAAACCTGTATATTTACAATGAGTAATAGGAGCATAATAAATATAATGTACAGGATAATTACAATAGATCCTACTGTGATATGTTATGAACAATTGATACATGTAGTGAAATTTTTTTTCTCTCTCTGTGTATCAGATATAATTACATTATTGTAAACAAAGCAAATTGAGCCTTAAGAAATTATCTACTGAAATTATCTACTATTTTTTCATATGATCCATGTTATATCTGATATTGAATATTAGTGTATTATTTATTTAAAATTGGTATCATTATTCAACTGCATGAGATACAATATGAAATACGATTTCGTAGTAATAGCATTAACAAGCCTTTTAAAATCATTCCTTAAGGATAATTAGTATATATCACATGTATGTAATTCTATTACAATATGCCTGTGCATTGTGAAGTGAGGAATTAAAGCATACAATGGATTCCTACTATTACTTCTTGCAATTACTGTTTCAGATGATTCCTGACCATGTCATTCCATTACCTGTATTTATTCCCTTCATCCCTGGCCAAGAACGTAATACACAGAAACAGAGTAGCTTGGTGACCATGTAAGTCGTAATTCACTTAATAAATTTTGAATCAGTATCTTCACTTGACTTCATTGACTTCTCATTAACATTCTCTATCATTGTCATGATAATTTTAGTGTTATGCTGTGGAACTTCAATGAATGCTAAAGATCAGTTCATAAGGTTCTGGAGTATTGGATCTTGTAGCTTAATTTTGACATATAAACCTGCATAAAAAAAAACATCTGTCGTATTTGTTAAAAGGAAATAAAATATTATAACCCTAACGTTTAGTTTAGAATTTTGCTTAATTAATCTGGAAGTAAATATAGTAGCTGGACTGTAGCTAACATCAAGCTAAACATACCTTTTCTATTTCTTTTATTTTAAAAATTAACAAACATTTTACTGTCATTACTAAATCTTGCTACCTTTTTTCGGTGTGTTGTTAATTATAACCTTCTTCTACCTGTGATTTTATTCATGGTAGGTATTTTTTTTATGTTTGAATTTTTACACAAGTGTTCCCAGCATTTCAAAATAAGACATTAGAAATAAAAGTGATAAAAATTACTTTCAATAGAGGAGTCACAATGTTTAAAATGTTTGCCTTTTATATGCTTTCTTTACTGAAATAACTTCACTGTGCTAATGTAATTATGTATTATTTTACTTAGTTTTGCAGTCTGGAATACTGTTATGGGATCTTCTCTATTAACTATGCCTTGGGGTATAGAACGAGCTGGTTTTGTCACCGGAATAATTCTCATGGCATTAATGGGAGGTATTTGTTTGTACACTACATATCGTCTTCTGGAAATTAATAAAATTCATGGTAAGTATGGAATGATTAAATTGTTAAAAATAATATTTAAAATTAAGTTGTTGATGAAAGATATATTTATAGATGGTTCATAAAAACTTGACTGAAGTTTAATACAGTAAAACTTACGCAATGTGGAATGTGTATAATGCAGAAATCTGTCTAATGTGATCATAAACCATGGTCCTTACAAACCTAAATTCTACAGTGTTACATTGCATAACACAGACTCTGGTCTAAAACAGGAAAAAAATACTGGTCCCTTGAAATTATGCATTGAGCAAGTTTTACTGTATTTCGTTTCTTAAAGTTTAAAATAATTTCTCCTTCCTAAAAACATATCCTTTTAAAAAACTATTCTAATAAAATGCAAGTTTTGCACATGTAATTATGTAGTAGGCACTATTAAATGAACTTCTTCACAATTGGTTATATAATGTAGTGATTGGCTATTTAGTTAAAATCTTCTTGAATTAATTGAGATGAAGTTAAGCTTCATCTCAATATATGGTATTTTAATTTTATTTTAAGCTTAATTCCTTCAACTTTAATAGAGTTAAAAGGCAAATTTGAAGCCATGAATCTCCTCGTAGCTGTTTTCCTCTTTGCAAAATTGGAAATGTTATGAAATTTTGTTTCATATATCTTGTGAATTCTGACACCTCTTGTGGATGAGTATGGAATGAGTAATAATGTTTCAAAAAATAAATAATATGCATCAGAACTCAATGCTTTTAAGAGTCTTCAAATTTTTCTTTGACTAAATAAGAACAATATTAAGGAGTAAGGAAAAGAAAATACCTAAACAAGAGACAACATTTGAACACTATCCATGTATTATACTTATAATGATCATTCAAGAAGGCCCTCTATACATTATCACAATGAGAAAGGTGGGGCAAAAACCTTTAAATTCAGTATTTAAATACTTCACCAAAATATTTTGTAAATAAGTATTTAAATACATACTCAAAATACATTAAGTTTTCAATTGCTAAATGCATACGGATTTAAATACTCAAAATACAGTAAATATAATAATTTTGTATTATATTATTTTTATTGCAACAATGTGTCGTAATTGTCAATTAAAATAAATAAGTAATTGAGTCATATAAATTCCTGAACAATAATTAATATATTGTTCAGATTGTTGTAGTGTATTGTAGCAATATGTATAAACACTTTCAAACATAAAGTGATATAAAAAATATGTATAACATAAATTAACGAAATTTTCTTTTAAAGCGACTAATTTTTCAAACAAATCATCAGACAATAAACGCCTAGATGGCCGATGTATAAAACTTGCAAAGGAAAACAGTCATTCAACTGGCGTGGATGAACATAAACTAATGTTATAACTAAGGAAAGGATTTGAATGTGCGGCACCTTTTCAAAATATATCTGTTTTCATACTGACAGTTTAATATATGTATTTGGGGAAATGAAATGAAGCAAAATAAACACATTTTGCTTCACATTTTGGCACCTTTTCATGAGATTACTATATTTTGCCACCTTTTCCTTGTTTTTTAATGCTTCAATAACTTTTTCTCCATTCTTTACTGTGTTTGTAAACAATTCGGCAGAAAAGTGTATTGAACAGCTTTTTAAAATCTCATTTAATCAGAAGTCAATATCAAATAAATATTAAAATATCTTTTACATAAACCACCAATAATTTATATCCCAGCAACAATGGTCAATCTGCAGCTGTACAGTCAAATTTAAATTTCATCAGTGTTGCTGTAACAGTTTAATCCTTTCCCACTGGATTTAAAGCACTGCCCAGACAGGCAAATCAGGACATTTAAATGGGTGTGGAGCAATTCACGTGTCTGTGACCGGAGAAAAATGTTTTCTCTTGCCATCATGTTGCCGTCGATATATACTAAAAGAGCACTGGCAGCGCTTGTGGATTTGGAGGGGGAAAAGAAAGGGTAGTCAGGGGAAGTGGCCTGTCACCGCAAGAGCACCGAGGTTCACGTGGACAAGTGCTCATGAGGGCGCCTGTGAAATACGTTCTTCAATGCGATCCGCGGGAAAAATAAGTTCAGCCAGTACTGGCAATTGTTTAACTGTCTTTTATCTACTACTGTGTTGGATGAAGTACTATGAATCACCTTTTACAGATAAAGAAGAAAAATTTGGTGCAAAATGATAGAGTATATTCTAGAAACTGAGTTCATGAAACTGATTTAAACCTTAGTACAGTTGTTTCAGCAGCACCTTTTTTTAACCTTTTGAATGTATTTTCAGAACCATTTTTCCTCCTTTTGCAACCATTATTTGCACCTCAAAATTCTTTCCCTAGTTATAACGAATAAGCTATTATTCGTTATAAGGATAATTGTCCATCATTTTTAATGATTTAGATTTATCATTTAAAAATGAAGAGAATTCAATTTCAACATCTAAAAGGAGCTTTTATTGTTTCAATAAGATACATTTACCAGCAGAATCAAACAAAAAGAAACTATCCTCTTTATCTTCTTTTTTGTATTTAAAGTATTTTAAGTATTTATTTTATGTATTTAAAGACATCTCCAAAATACATATCCAGAAAACACAAATACTTTTTTCAAATACAAAATGTATTTCAAATACAAGTATTTAAGAGAAGTATGTAGTGAAATTTTAATGAAAATTTGTTTAAAAATTTGCAATTTTTGTATTTTGAAAATGTTCCGAATATAGCTGTAGTCACCATTTGGCTGTATCTCTTTTCAATGCCTTTTCTCGCGTATACTCTTGCAATTTTGAGAAAAATTCAAAACCAAAATTCAAAATCAACAAATTACAGACAAAGTTGTTGAGTTAAAAAAGTTAGATTTCAAGTGAAAAAACTGATAAAGCAGAGGAAGATCTTAGCAAACAGGCAAGACAGAAGAAGAGAAACATCAAGAAGAAAAGGGAAGAGGAGGTCCCAGATTACAATTAAGGAGGCTTATAGTCTATTGTAGTGGTTGGTGGGTGTCATTCTTTACTTCAAAGGCCATTTGCCACAAATTTATTTTCAGTGGACATTGGGGCATTTATCCCTAAAACTATTGAAGATAACACTTGTAAAAAATTGTGTCGTACATAACTCAATCTGCTTTTGATATTATATTCGTTTTTATGTAGAATAATCTTTCAATAAAAAAAAAGTAATGTTTTTAGTAAAAAAATATAACGTTAATGGGGAAAAAAAAGAAGAAAGGGAAAAAGAAAAAAAAGTCTACCATATTGAAAAATCACCAGACGAAACTGGCATTGGGAATTTGTAGTTAACATTACCAAAATAGGCTCTAATTACTCCCCTTAAATATGCTGAACCCTAACAATTAGGTATGATCATAAAATATTTACTAATTATAAAGCAAATTATTCAATAGTAATTAGAATATTATGACTCTTTTTTTTGTCTCATATTACTGACAGTATTATCATAAATGCCTCAGGTCTGGTTTAGAACCTATGATATAAGACAGAACATTGAATATATATGTTATGTATTTGATATTTGATGTAAATAAAAGAATGAAATGGCATTGTACTATAGTAGTAAATTCTCTCTAATAATAAACTCAAATGACTTCCCATGAAACTTGCCAACACATCTAGCCCTTTCATTGTGTCTGTAAACAAACACTGGAATTGGATCATAATTTTGAAACACTACTGTAATTTTAATGCATACAATAATGAAAAATTGAAAAAATGATTGATTTAAAGATGAACTATTCCTATATTAATTCAAATATTTCATACAGAAAGTATCTTAAAGGAAGTGTGTTTTTTGAGTGTTCTTTTCTCTTCTTTTTGTTTTTCTTTTTTTTCATGAAATAGCTTATACAATAAATAGGTTTTCAAGAAAATGTGTATTTTTGCTTGTGTTTATTTCTACACATAATTTTCCATATACTAATAGTTTGTTTTTGATTTTTTTTAATGATGTGACAGCTGTGTATTTTGAAAACAAATTGAAAGATTTTTCTGAATGATTCTGTATTTATTTCAGGTGCAGGAATTGTTGATGGTGAAGTGGCAGATTTATGTAAACTGTTGCTTGGCCGACCTGCAGAAATTATAGCAAAGTTCTTTTCTCTTATTGTTTTACTTGGAGCCAATATTGTGTATTGGATTCTTATGACAAATTTTTTGTATCATTCAGTGGATTATATTTATGGTAAGTAATTAATAATGTGTACACAAATTTTTTTTTTTTATCGACATCTGTTTAATAACATTGTCTATTTTTCAGAAAGAGCTGCAGGAATTCCAATTGAACCATTGATAATGAATGACACATTGAGTACATTAGGTAGGTCCTATGTAGATGAATTTAACACCTCTGATGTTTATCATTTAAATATCTTCAACCCATGTAATAATATGACATATTCATGTCCATTGTTGGTATTGAATTAACAAAATATTCACTACTTTCAAATTATTTAAAAATGTCCCTAGTTATTTCTTCAATTAAACATGAGGGCAGTGTTTGTAAATCATGGCTACATTCATTTATAGAACAGACTTACAAAATAAACCTCAGGGAGTTTTTACATACATAGGTTTTCAATGCAGCTGTAATATCAATATTCTCAATATGACTTGATGTTCCACAAAAAAAAGTTATGTATTCTATAAAACTTGGTTATTAATTTGTTTCTCTTGGAGTTATAATGAAATGAAAGTGCAAAAGAGAACATTAACAATAGCAATTGTTTTCATAGCTCTCATGTCAGTAGTTAACAACAATAATTTTTGAGTTGTCTTACATGAGAAATAAGATCAAACTATTCCCATCTTCTATAATGAGATAAAATGTGATATTCCATGGGTTTTGTCTTCACAATTTCATGATGATTTTGTGTTTCTTTCAATCCTTTTTTCTTCTTTTTTTCCTT
Organism: Gryllus longicercus; assembly: GCA_038098605.1. Lineage (NCBI taxonomy): Eukaryota > Metazoa > Arthropoda > Insecta > Orthoptera > Gryllidae > Gryllus > Gryllus longicercus. Next base: position 609,121 of record JAZDUA010000423.1, read on the forward strand.
TCTTTTTCAGTATTGTGTCCTCGTGAAAAAAATAACACTATTCCAGAAAATATTGTAGAGTCTGAATCAATATATTCCCAGGTTTGGAATATAAATGTAACAGTTCCAGTATTTCTTGTGTTAATTATTGGACCACTTATAAATTTTAAGTCAGCTACATTTTTTACCAAATTCAATTCATTAGGTAAGTACGATCAGGTACATTTCAATTTTTGTTTTTATTGAACAAACACGATTTTGAGAGTTTTTTCCTTCAATAAAGTAGGAATATTCTGTCTTTACTTAATCTATCATTTAAACTATCTTAACGTAACTGTCATTTAAACTATCTTATCTTAATTTTTTTTCTATCGTATTTTAATTTTTTACTACGTAATCTTTCTCTTTTTTTCAGGAACATTGTCAGTACTATACCTAGTATTGTTTGTTCTGATCAAAGCAATTAGCTGGGGAATTAATGTTGACTTCACAAACGTTTCGAGTCCTTTATATGCCCCATCTTTTTTGCCAAGTTTTCCCGCTTTATCTGGAATGTTAGCTCTTTCATTTTTTATCCACAATATCATTATTTCGATAATGAGAAATAATAGGAATCAAGAAAAAAATGTAAGTAAACTAGTATATCCATTTATTATGTTACAAATAATGTAATGTACTTAGTAGGCACACACTTTTTCTGGATACTTGGGATCTCAGCCTGGCACGTTCAGATCCCAATAGTTAACATTTAACGTTTTGAAAGGGCCTTGCCCAATCAGTCCAAGGTCTGGTTCCCTTATTCTTCCCTCAGAAAATGTAAAGCTCTGGTTGTTGGTTCCTGCCTATATCTTATTTCCCCACTTCTATGATGATTCCCCACTACTTTGACTATTAATGTTGCAAAGTTCAATAAAACAAAATTTCAATTTTTTTGCAAACTCTTTTTTTATATTAAAAAAAAAAATAAATAAATTAGAAATGTCAATAAAAATGCAATGGGATCTCTATCAGAGGTTGATCCAGAAATTATTTCAGAGAGGGTCTCACACACACCCTAAATATTTTGAAAACATTTTTTAAAAAATTGGTAGCTTGAAATTAAAAATGTACGATTGTGTTAATAAAGGGAATATTGTATTGGAGCTTATGAGATCTCTATATGGGACATGGTAGTTATATTGAATAAATTGAGTATAATTTAAAAAAATTGTTGGCTGGCTAGGTGGGCATGGTCCCACTGCCCCCTCCTCCCTTAGATCCACGACTGAATTTTGTGAATCCTAAATGATTCTAACCAATGATTCCCTTAAATAAACTTCAATTTCCAAAATCTGTGGTCTTAAGAAATTCAAGAGGTTACTTTTGCAAAACTTGCCTGAATTGAAAATTTAAAAAAAAAAACTACTCGAAACACAAAAAAATTGTTCTAGCACACTAAAAATCTGGCCTCTCATCTAAAACTGAATACTGATGAATCAAATCGAAATTTTGATAATCTTTTCTTAATATAAATAGTTTTCTTGGAGAAGAAAGGAATCCAGTATGTAGAAAATATTAATTGGAATTCAATAAGTAGATGCTAAATATCTGAACAAACTTTTGTTTTCATTTTTTTGGTAAAAGTGTACATCATTATTAGAAAAGAGAGTCTTTTCTTGTGCTTCTCTTACCTGAGTTTTTCTGATAGTATGAAAATATGCAATATAATGTGATATAATGGGTTAGACAGCAGACAGTCTTTGTTTCTGAAATATGAGCAATTCTCTATAATTTACAAATTTACAATTATGATTAACCCTCAAGCAACAATGCTTTTGCATCATGACTCCAGCTTAGTGCACATTTGCTACCAATTTCCTTGCAGAGTTTCTTTAAATTATTTTACACATAGCACACAGTGAATTAATAATTGAAAAGAACAATGAAATTGTTTTTACCATTCTTTTAAAATTGTATGATAATTTTTACAAACGTGAACATGTTTTAAATTATCAATAAGCTATGGAACCTTCATTTATGAATGTTTAAATGAATGTTTTCTTTGATACTATAGTAATTTTTTGGAACAATAGGTACTTTAGCTTCCCATCAGTTTCCACCTTACAAGTAAACACATATCAACCACTAACAACTTCCCCATTTAAAATTAGAAACAGAGCTGAAGTTCCATGGAGGAATAACTAAAGGATTTACCCAGTGTTTCAAGTGATTTGTGAGAACAGTCCTAAAATACATTGCAGTTTTGCACCAGTGCTGTCACAAGAGAGATAAGGAACACCTTGGCAAAATGAACTCCTAGCTCTGTGTGCAGTTCATATGACTGAGTACTCGTCTACCAACCTGCTAGTTCAGATTCAGCTGTTGAAATTGTTAATGATCATATATTCTTTTTTGTTTCAATATTAAGTAAGAGTAATTATTTAAAAAAATATCTATTATATAAAAATCAATATGTGTGTGTTTGTTTGTTTATATTTTATACACTGCCATACCGTTCAACTGATTGCGATAAAATTTTATCACCTTATTGCTTGCACTTCCGTGAAGCATAGTAAAATGGGAATGTGTGTATGTCTGTCGCACTTAGACACAAAATCAAGGCGTTGTTGATGATTTTATGTGTTTATGCTGACTCAAGCGCCCCTGAACACAAGCTCTATGCAACCCACTGCGCCCTCAAGTATTAAGCACGTCTTCGCTGCATATTTTGCTTCTGGACTTGTGAAATATCAGCAGGAATTATTACTTGAATGTTATCTCGGACAAGTAAATAAAATTTCTCCAACTGTCATATCAAATGTATGCCCAAACCTGATGGAGTACGTTTTAACATTAGGATACTTAACAACCATGTCCAAACTAGGAAATATAACAAACCCATATTCGGGAGAAAGTCTTTCATTTATTACAATGTTTGCAGAGCGTAGCGTAAATTGTGATTAACGATCACGTGACCAGTAGTGTGAAATATAATACATTGCAATAGCAAAGCATTGCCGGGCCCATAGTTAATTATAAAAACACATAAAGCTATTTTATTCATAGCTTAAATTATACAATTATAATGAAATCAAAATTTATTCTAATGTTTAATCATTCATTCATGCATAAACAGTTATTTCTTTTGTACTGTATTATTATCTTCTATAATACATTCTTAATATTATGCTGTTTCCAAAATGATATAATAAAATAAATAAATAAGTGCTACAATTGTACACAAAAATGCAAAGCATGATGAAAGTAGTTCCTGTAGTGTCTTATGCCAAATAATTAGAGATTAGGGTAACACCAGGGCCATGGGTTGGTGTGTGAGCATGTGCATGCTTATGTATGTTTTCTATGACTTCCAATCCCAGTTTAACAAATGGAAATGAGTAGGTTTGTTCTCTCTTTGGATGTTCTCTCTGTGGATAATATTGAATTATGCACAAAAATGATATCAAGACATGCATTTTCCATTCATATAATCCATAGCCAGCTTGAGAAAAGAAAGAGAAGCATACAGGTTTTATCAAGAGGACTGGCAATTATTTGAATATTAGTCAATCAAACATTGGACTATAATGCAGTAATGAGATCACAATGATAATCAGGTGCACAGAGAAATCCAGAGGGTTGGAACAGTTTATCATTGGGGGTCCCTCTTTCCAAACAAAAAATTTCCTCCTCCCCAATTCACAAACAGAATTTATTTCTCCATATATCAGAAATTATTTATAACGTTATATTTGGATTAGAGTTGTATACATTTTTTATTTCTTTTGAATGAAATAATTCGGAGCTGCAATTGAGTTGGGGCATGGGGTAAGTTGCTCCAGCTGCCCCCCCCCCCCCCTTCTGGTCACCTCTGATGATTATTATACCAATACAAATTAACCACGTAGTTTTGAAGTAACAGAGATCAACATACCACTTTTCAGAATTACAATAAAATGATAGAAAGAAGGTTCTGCAACTATTTTGGAAATGATTTACTGACATCCTGAAGCACATGCATTTATAATGCATAGTTAATGTTCTTTTTCATCTCAGAAAAGCACTATTGATTTCATAATAATTCTCACGGAATATAATTAGTAGTGCTACAGCAGCACATACTTTCTCGTATTATTTGTAACTAGTGCTATTTTTCTCTATCTTTTTTCCGAATATTCAGACAGTTCAACCAAAATGAGACATGCACAGGTTTAGTCCTTTCTTCCATTCGAAAAAAGTTTAATAAAATATTTGGAGACATTTTTGAGAACATTTTGAAAATATTGAGGCTTTATGTAAAGAACGCTCAGAATCAAAATGTTTCAAATTCGCAGTTCGATCAGATCGATTGGGGAACGTCAGCTGTGGAGAAAATCGTCCGAACGATTTACGCGTTAGTGTTGAACACGGACAGACATGTATTGGCGTAAACAAATTTTTCGGTATTGAGAACTCACAAAAGTTGGGTTTTGACTGCATAACGTATTAGAGGAAGGAATTTACTACATATAGGAACAATATGTATCAATTTCGTCTCACGACAAATCGCCAATTTCTGCTGCAGCCTTATAAAACTTTCTCTTTACTATGTAAGTACGTAGTACGACGAGAAAGCAGCCAGTTGTAGTACATATTTAAGGATGTAAAGGTTAGTTCACATATTGATTGTGTATATTAGCGCAAGTGAGTGCCTGTTTACTTGATACTTTCTCGTCGTCTCCGTACTTCGTAATAATAGAGTATTGCACTGCTGCAACGGAAAGGGTGATTTCTCGCCAGAAAAACTCGTATTATGGGGTCCTTATATAAAAAAAATGATTTACGGTGAAATGTCAGTCTTTTCGTCCGTCCTCCCCCCCCCCCCATCTATCCATCCGACTGTCCGTCTGGCTGCCCGTCTCTCCGTCCGTCCGTCCGTCTGGCTGCCAGTTTGTCTGTCTTTGCCAGTCTGTCTCTGACTGCCTGTCTACCTGTCTGTTTGCTTGCTCGTCCACCTGCCCGTCTGTGGTCAACACTAGCACTTAACCGTTCAGACGATTTCCTTCAAAATTGATATTCCCGATCGATCTGGCCTAATTCGAGGCCCTGCGAATTTGAAAAAGAAATTTGGTTTTGTGAGTATTTTAAATGAAACCTTATCATTTTCAATTTTTTATCAAAAATATCTCCAAATTTTTGCATTAAATGTTATCCTTTGATAAAGCAAATTTACAAATTCAAAAATTGCAAAAGTTCAAACTTTTTCCGGTATCTTACTACAACAGCAATATTGAAGACAAAGATTTTTTCTTTAATGAAATATTTTCTTCAAATATTCGTCTTTAAATAAGTTCATGTACAGCTTTCGAAAATGGTTTTCGCGTATTGCGTGAAATATAGGAAATTTTTAAACATTTTTTAATGGTTTCACATTTTTTCTACATTTTTTTTCGAATAGACCAATGTATATTTATAATAATGGCACAGGTCTCATTGTCAGCAAACTCTTTGTATTTTCGAAAATTGCAAAAAATTAACATTGGGCCCGTTCATGAATTACCAAACGCAAATTTGGAGTATTTTGAATTATACAACAGTAAAAATAATTTGTATTATTTTTATTTGTGTTGTATATTAAAATTGTTTATAATTAGTCAGAATTACTTGGCAATGCTGACTGCATCGATTAACAAAGAGATTAGAGACAATTTTTGGGTGACGAAAGGGCGTATAGGCGAGAAAATATCTAACAACCCGGGCACACTTTGTGGTGGATGACGCATGGGCGTGAGTCTACTGCGTCACTTAAATTGGGTTCTAGAATATGCTATATATCAGTTTTGAACTTTTGTTTTGTAATCGAATAGATTCAATTAATAATACAACTGATTAAAAAACTTCAACTTATTGTGACAATCCATGCCTCATAACTTTTTGATTTATTTATATTTTTAATTTAATTTGTTAATATTTTAATATTTTAGTGCAATACTGAACAGAGGAAATCATAAAATGTTATTTATCACAAAACAAACACCGCCCTACCCCTATGTAACGCAGCGTAACTATGCCTCAAACCCCCTCCCTCCTCTTTAGCTTTACGTTATTTATGGACGACCCATTGCAAAATTATAATATTGATGATTGGGACTTTTCCCCTTAATAAAATGTTGTAAAAAATTAGATACTTAAATGAAATTATGGACAGTTTTTGAAGAAAGAAAAAAGAACAGTTTTCGCGTAACTTTTGCATGAAGTAAAGGCAATTTATTTTAAGGAATAATATTGCAATTAAGACATGTTTTTTCAAGAACGGCTCCAATTTGTGTTTAATTCTTTTCCTTGAATAGAGCATAGAACGCTTGAAAAATGCCTCATGTCTCATTTACGATGATCTGCCTGAATTTTCGAAATTTCAAAAGATATAAATAATGCGAGAGAATACGTGCTGTTGTAACATCACTAGATTTTCATGTACAGTTTTAAGAACTATTTACAGGATATGCAGATATTAAAATGAAAAATTACACGATTAAATGTTAATGGAAATTTTAAAGCATACTAGAGAAGAATATCTCTAGTGTGGCCCAAGGATATTTTACATTAATAGTGTAGCCTGAAGGTTGGAGCCGCGTCATCCAACTTCGACACGCGTAGTGAAGTGTCAAATTGTCAAGTTAACAGTTGTTACTATTATTATTATTATTATTATTATTATTATTATTATTATTATTATTATTATTATTATTATTATTATTATTATTATTATTATTGTTGTTGTTGTCGAGCTCTTTAATAAAATGAATGTTATTGTTTTCAGAGATGTATACAATTCAACATTTTTTAATTCCATTTCAGGGTCGAGATCTTTCCATTGCTTATATTTTAGTTACTTTAACATACACTTTCATCGGTGCTGTCTTTTACATCAGTTTTCCACTCAAGAAATCATGCATAAGTGATGTAAGTATGAAAAGAAATTAAAAAATAAAAACTTACTTTCACTGGCCTCGCTGGTGAGGGAGGGATATTTTCAACGGGCTTAGATGGCTCAAGGCATCAATTGCTGTCAATGCAGTGCCTCCGACCGGGAGGTTCTAGGGTTTGAGTCGTGGCAGTGGCGGGATTTTCGACACTAGCTAGTAGCTACATAGCCAGGTCGAATTCAGCCGCTGTCTGGAGGATAATTCTTTCTGTCGGCTGCCCTGATTGATTCCGTGGTTTCTGCGATCAACACCAGGCGAATGCCGGAGCAGTACTCTAACAATCGGGCCATGAACCACGCGCGATCTTTCCTTCCTCTTCCGCGTCCTATCCTCACTCCTTACTTACACACACGTACACATATATGCACTACCTTTACACATATGTCAGGAGACCAGTCTGAAGCTTAGACGCGGACGTGACGCGGCTGAGGCGGTGCCGCGCTGATGGGAGATACATATTTGAAAACTCTGCAAGCTAACGGCTAGGCCGGTGCCGGATCTTGCCATCCTGTGGGGAAGATTACCGCTATCTACCGCGATAAAAACATGCACTACACTTAGGCAACTAATGACCCTAACAATTGACTCGCCGGAATCACTAATCAATCAACCTAATAATTTCAAAGACATCTAGTAGTTTAGTTCTAATTTCGTTTTTTACTGAAAACAATATAGCGGTATTACTTCTTATAACGATGATAATTATGCGTTTAATAACATTGAGACCGTGGAATGATATGGAATACACAAACATCTTTTGCCATCCATCATTAGTAAAAAAACCATGGGAAAGGGATATTATGAAGATGTTTCCGAACTGTCAGGTAAATGTAGAAATTTCCCGCAAGTCTGCATTTTCATATCTAACGAAGAGGACAAATAAGCACTATGATTGCTAGCACTACAGCACTAAAAGAGCTGACTTCATAACTTTACGTTTTTTAACCTCCCACGCCCACCGCGTTTACTTAATTATTTGGAAATGTTGCCGAAGCTTTAACTAATTTTCACAGGAATTTCACACTTCTTTTTATGTCTCCCCCTCACCCCATTTTACTCACCAGAGACGCCAATGAGTTATTTTATTTTAAATATGAGTATGGGCAGTGGCGCCCAAGGGGGATGGAGTTTCAGCCTCCCAAAAGCCAATGATACGTATTCAAAAATTTAGCTTTAATTAATTTTCTGTACTAACGAAATTTATTCAATTTATCGATTGTTAACGTTCTAAATAATAACCAAAAGTCAAGAAATAAAAAAAAACAACATTGTTTATAAGAAAACAAGTCGGCAGGACGAGAAAAACCCTGAGAGTGCCTCTGAGTATAAGTTAAGGAGATTAAGTAAAGGTATACACTACCTTTTCTTAATAATAATTGGATCATACTCCTTCTGTAATACACGGCATCACTATTAAAGCACATCTCATTCAGTCTCCGCTCTTTTACTTTCTCGCCATTCTACGTACTTACGTAGAAATGATAAAGTAATGTTGCGGCGATTTGTCGTGAGAAAAGCTCTGATTGTGAGGCCGTGATATCGAAAAAGTGGATAACTCTTGTTCTCATATGAAGCAAATTATTCCCTCTAACACATTCTGAAGTCAGAAACCATGTTTTGGGGATCCTTGATACCGAAAAATTGGTTTACGCCAAAACATCCGTTTGTGGTCAACGCTAGTGCCTAAACCGTTCAGACTATTTGCTCCAAAATTCATATTCCCCGATCAATCTGGTAGAATAGAAGGGCTTCCGAATTTGAAAACGTATTTTTTTGTTTTTTGGGGGATACTTAACATGAAGCCTCTATATTTTCAAAATGTAATAAAAAATGGACCACTTTTTTTTATTTTCACCCTCAGGTAAAGCAAAGAACGCTTAAAAAATAGCGCAGATCCTATTTTTATTCATCTTTGCATTTTCGAAAATTGCAAACTTTTTCGACGTATATGGTTACAATATTGAAGATAGAGATTTTTTCCTTAATGAAATCTGCCCTTCAAAGACATCATTAATTAAGATCAATTACAGTTTTTTTCTTCGTCTTCTTCTTCATCGTCAACTTCTTCTTTGTCATCTTCTTCTTTGTCATCTTCTTCTTTGTCATCATCTTCTTCTTCGTCTTCGTCTTCTTCTTCTTCTTCTTCTTCTTCTTCTTCTTCTTCTTCTTCTTCTTCTTCTTCGTCTTCGTCTTCGTCTTCGTCTTCGTCTTCGTCTTCGTCTTCGTCTTCGTCTTCGTCTTCGTCTTCTTCGTCTTCGTCTTCGTCTTCTTCGTCTTCGTCTTCGTCTTCTCGTCTTCGTCTTCTTCTTCGTCTTCTTCTTCTTCATCTTGTTCAAAAACACCTTCAAAGGTTTTCTATAATATTTTCTCGAACACAGTAAAGAATTTACAAAACATTAGTTAAAGAATGCTTATTAAAATGATGCAAGCATATTCCTACAACTACAGTGCTGAAGATGGAGATTTTTTTTTAAATGATCTATGTTCTTCAAAACTAGATCTCGAAATAATATCAATGAAAGTCTCTGAATTTTTTGAAAATTGTAATTGAAAATGCAAATGTTCAACTTTTAAAAAAATTTAATATTAAAATTACAAAGTAATTGTCCTAGTCTAGAAGAAATAACATTTAAAGTGAAGTAATAGCAATCTAACACAGTATGACTGGTCAACACAGTACAGAACAAGTATAAATTAATAAAGTAGAAAACTTGAATTAAAACATTTTTCATAAATATATTTTTGTTTTCTTTCAGAATCTATTGAATAATTTCCAGAACTGGGATGTAATGACAGTAGCTGCAAGAATGTTTCTTTTCTTTCAACTTGTCACTGTATTTCCACTAATTGCCTACATGCTTAGAGTTCAAGTAATGGGAATTTTATTTAAACATTCAGAACCAGGATTTGTCAATATTTTAGCATTCAATGTGCTCGTTGTTGCTATTTGTGTATTGTTTGCTGTTCTCCTGCCCAGAATTGGAACAATTATAAGGTAAATGTTACATGTAATATTCATTATACAGGCCATACAGTGTAATGAATATATTTATTTATTACAAATCATCCATTTCTGTACTTAGGTTTACTGGTGCTTTGAGTGGACTCATTTATATCTTCACTCTTCCAAGTCTTTTGCACTTGGCATCATTGCGAATACGTGGAGAGCTGACAATACCAATACTTATTATCCACCTAATAATACCTATTTTTGGGGGTGGAAACCTCATTGCACAGTTTTTTGTTTCTGAATGATTTGTCCTTTTAATAATCAGTATCATGTTTACATTATTTTATTTGTTTTATTAAGATGTATACAATGTCTATTATGCAAATATTGTGATGTTTATGTTTTTTGGGAAATGCATGTAATGTTTTTCCCAGTCAAATGTATTATGTGTTTAGAAATAAAGATTAAGTTATTACCTGTGTGTTGGTAAGTTAAAAGAACCATATTTAAGAAGATTGTAATTTTAGGATCTTATCATGTTCTTTAGGTATCTACTAAGTATTAAAATGTTATTCATCTTAACCTTATACTGGCTTCAAAGTAACATTGGACCAGTAAAACATATATAGGACAATTACAAATTAAAACTGTAGATAGGTACTAACAATTATATATAAATACTTAAGAAGGTAAATACAATTAAAATTCACATCTTTGTATAATAGTTTTGATTGCTAGTCAAATAGAATAAAAGCAAAGCCATGTGTGTCACCAGCACCAAATTATTGAAGAGGTGGGACGATTCAATAGATAAGGTACAAATTATTGCACAGTCCTCAAATATTCCCAATATACCCCAAAATTTTGATTTTGGGGTCATGTCCCCCAGTGATGTCTATGAATAGAACCTGGATAATTATGAACTACAAAAAATTGGGAAAATATGTACATATATATGTATTATAATATACAGAAATATGTACGAAAAAGTAAGAAATATGTATCATTAAATCAATTCTTTTTTATTAAAATATTTTTATGTGAGGGTGTATTATTCTGTTTTATAATATAAAGACCAAAACTAAACATTATACTCTTCCTAATCCTATTATTTACAACAATTTCCATAACAATAAGAAACACTTTCAAATTTTCAGCAATGAAACTTTTTCTATTATCTTGTAAGAGGGCCTTGTATTGACTAAAAGAGCGTTGTACATTGAACGAATCACTAGTGGGAATTTGCACAGGCCCTCTGGAATGTGGTCAATATCCAGTGTGCTGGAATTGTCCCCTCATTGCATTGCACTCATAGCACAAATTGTTTCGAATCCGGTGTTTTCTCCAGAACTGAAGACCTCTTTTTCTTGACTAGAACCCCTAATGATCTTCGACTGATAAATGAACAGTTCTTAAAGAAGCGACTACTGATTGGGCAATTTCAAGGCTGAATAATATTTCTGTCTACGAGAGAAATAGCGGCTGACCAGGGAGAGGGGGTTCCGTTATCTAATCAGAGGCTTCAAATTCTCATGATTCACAGCAGAGTTACCTATTCTTATTAAGAAAAAAAAAATGAAATCTTCAAGCGCGAAGCAACTGAAAATTGAAGAGCGCTATAACTTGTACTTTGTTTAGTTGTGCATTGTGTGTGCAGTTCTGTGACGCCTACTGTTGTGTGCTCTTATTGCGGTATGTTTCTTGCAACTGCTACTACTATTTTGATCTGATGTAAGAACGACCACATGACAACGTGTCTGCCACCCTCGTAAGTAGCAACATCGCTCTGTCAAGTGGACAGAAATATAATTGGGTCCCTTAGGGGCCCTTCCCACGTCGCGACAACGGCGTGCTTCCGAGCGCCGCGGCTCGTAGCATAGCATTGTTTGAATGGAGACATTCCCACGTGCAGCGGGCGGGCGCTGCTGCAAACAAGCAGCAGAGAACTCGCTACGCGAAGCGGAGGAGGGCGTACGCGTAACCGCTAGCAGAACACAGCTTTAAATGGTAGCCTCCGTGCCGCCGGTCGCTGCGTTTTACCTACTGCGGTCCCTTCGTCCGTCGTCGCCGGAGGGTCGGCGAAACCTACCCCTGCAGAACCCACCCCCTTCCACGGCGGGCGGCGGTGCGGCCGTGGCTGCAGCGGTGGCGGCGTCGGAAGGGCTCTGCTGCTTGACGGAAGCGCGCCGCCTTCGCGACGTGGGAAGCGGCCCGGTCCGAACGTGGGGAACGATGGAAAGGCTGGCACGGAATACGATCTCGAGCGGCGACTCAGGGCACTGGCAAGCAGGCAGCTCGTTTTCCCTTCGGCCCGACGTGGAGGACGAGACTCGTGTTTGAGAAGACCGGGCAAGGCGTCCCCGCAGCTCGTCAGAGCAGCACAAGCGCAACGTCAAGAAAGAAGAATCAAGAGAGCGGCAGAAGCCCGCTTAAGATGACATGTTGTATTTGTGGATGGTTCCTTTTGTTGTAGAAAAAGGAGTTGAATAAATCTTCTTGTTTTTTCTACTTGACATTTATTTCGTGGACATAACATGGATACACTCTGGGTTCCATATCCCTCCAACTGCATACGCTGCATACCATCACAGAGCCTCCACTAGCTTGAACAGGCTCCTATTGACATTCAGGGTCCATGGATTCATGAGGTTGTCGCCTTACTCGTTCACGTCCATCCGCTCGAAACAATGTGAAACGAGACGCGTCAGACCTGGCAACGTGTTTCCAGTCATGAACAGTTTCGGTGTTGATAGGCCCAGGCGAGGCATAAAGTTTTGTGACGCGCAGTAATCAAGGGTTCACGAGTGAGCCTTCGATTCCAAAACTCCAAATCGATGTCTCGTCGATAATGGTGCGCACGCTGACGCTTGTTGATTGCCCATTATTGAGATCTGCAGCAATTTCCGGAAGGGGTACACTTCTGTCACGTGCAATAATTCTCCTCAGTTGTCATCGGTCCCGTTCTTGCAGTGATGTCGGAGATTTGATGTTTTACCGGATTACCGATATTCACGGTACACTCGTGAAATGGTCGTACGGAAAACCCAAATTTCATCGCGACCTCGGAGATGCCATGTGCCATCTATCTTGCGCCGACTATAACACCACGTACAAACTCACTTAAATCGTGATAATCTGTCATTGTAGAAGCAGTAACCGATCTAACTCTGCCAGGCTCTGGTTGTCTTATACAGTCTTTGCCGACTGGAGCGTCGTATTTTGATTGGTTCCAGATCTCTTTATTTCAATACGCAAGGTGATGGGTTGTATGAATAAAAGTAAGCAATTACTCTTTGCTCCGAGATCCTTCTCAATTTCGTATGAATAAAGTGGGTGAACAATTTCTCAGTCTCTGAGCACTTGCTCCACCTCTGAGCGTACTCTCACTCGCGAAATTCTCGTGATGTAGACCATTAGAATCTTTACCGATTCGAAAAGGACAATGTATGGTTGGAACGATTTTTATCGGCGTTTACTTGCAGGCGCGTTTTCATATTGCATATCTTCTATGTTAATTGGCCATCGCTCTTTTCTACTTGGAATTTTCGTGGTACTATATTTTCAAACTTTGCAATGTTTCGTTTCGGCCACAGCGTACCTCCGGAATCTGGCACTTTTCAACATAATTTTATATTCACTTAGCATTTCGGCAAAAAATTAGCTGGTCCTCTGGCTCCTGTTTTTCATTACTGCTACTCATATTCGAATTTAAAGAACGAGAAAACAAAACATTGCGCTTTATTCCACACAAATGTGCGCGACGTGCGTTACGTATGTAACCTCTTTGTTACTCAAGAAACCAATTTTTAAAACTCTTAGCCTGCACTATCACTTGTTCACTTCGAGCAAATGCTCGCGAGACATGAGTAAGTTCTTCGGTGACATACGAAGTTTTTATTCATACGAAATGGAGCTTTTTCTCAGTGCAACGAAGTAGACTCACTTTCCTCCGGAGCAAGTACTCCTGAGAAAGTTCTCATTTTTATTCATATGACCCAATATCCCCTAACATCCCGCACACTTCACATCACTTTTAATTAATTTCTACATTCTGTTTGGAGTCTTCAATGCCTTTTAAGGAAAGTAATAGGTTTTGGTTAATTTAAATTCAGCGTCGAAATGTACCTTATACATTTTTTTCTTATAAATTAAATGAATGCATTTAAAATCGTTAACAGGTGTTAAACATCCTGAAAAACTGAAGCTAAAGGCAATGTGATGGTTCCGAAAGGTGGGTTTTGGGTTGAGGGATCATTGAATGCAAATTTATCGGAATAAAGTTTTCAGTTCAATTGGGATGTTGGATTTAAGTGCACCAACTAAAGTAAGCTTGAAATGTGCATACAGAAAGTCTGCCTGATGTACTGTAGATCACGTACAGGTTAGAAGCGGTCCCTCGTGATATTGTAACCTGCATTTTTATTGGTTCTGGCAATCTTTTAACTATTTCAAGGGCTTCACGTTCTAATGATCAAAGACTATCTTTCCCTGCGTCACTTCCGAATTTATAGTAAATCTTCTAATTCCACTACTGAACATTCGGACAAGGATACCATATTTATCTAGCTTGTCTTTCATGAAGACTACATGGGCATCGACCTCAAAGAAGACACATTTCATCAATGGTATTATGAGGTCCACTTTTGAAATATTTTGTGAATGTTTGATTCACACGTTCAAATATCTCCCTAAAAGGAGCGAATTTGTCTTCATTGCGTCTTACAATTCTGGAAAGTTTATCATCAAAACGTAGAACTGATACGATTTGAAGTATTCTATGTTTGCTCATAGATCCTTGATAAATAGTTCTTACCCACAACTGTGACCATAAACCGTGTATTGAAATATTTGCATCGTGGTTAATTCCAATCAAAATCAAGCATATAATTCGGTTTCACTTATAGGAGAAATATTTCTTCTTACTGCCTCTTCGTTGGTATGTTGAATAATGATATCAATAATGTTCAGCGTAAAGAACTTTTGGAAAGACTCTCTGATATCATTTGTCTTTCCAGCTTGCGTTGAGGTTCACGAAAAATGTTAGAAAAAATCGCGTTTAGTTTGTAGTTGTGCAAGATACAATATGCCAGAATTTGTTACGTATTGTTTAGAAGCCCCCTTTGCAGTATCACTATCATTAGTATCTGTTTCTTCTTTACTTGAATCCATATCTATGATTTCCGTGTAAGAACACTGATTGAGAGTTCTGATTCAAATAACTTATTTCAGATAAATCATCATACGCTAGGAGTTCTTCAATAACTTCATTTAAACCACTTACAGCGATCCTAATCCTTTTCAACAATATGTACAGGTTAAATACAACCCACAAGTACAAACAGCTTCACTGTATTGCCTCGACAATGGATAACGACCACTACAGCGTTGCCAAAGTAAATCAGTAGCCTTCATAAATTTTTGTCACACGTTTTACAAACCATGGGGAAAAATTGCCCATGCACGAAAATATAGCATATTTTCTTAACCTTAAGATTATTACGCAGATTTAAATTTTATAACGTAAAATTTGGTGTTATTGATAAATAGAATAAAAATAAGGAATATCTGAATCGATTTAAATCATATTTTGTTTTAGAAACGAACTAATGGGCCCTTTTTGCCCATGCTTGGTAAAGCTAAAGTTAATTAGGGAGCCTCCATATTACGTCGGTCAAAGGGCCTCCTCTGTTGAACTTACGCCACTGATATTCAGGTAAAACATTAGACTTAAAGGTTGGGAAAAGGTTAAAATGGGAAGTGCAGATATCGCCGTAAGCCACCAGTTATCTCAACATTTTACTACCAAGGATGAATAAGAAGCTATCTCAACATTGAACTTACGTGATTGACGTGCTCTGTCTGTGCTCCAATATTTGACTTAATTTTCATGACTTTTCTACATATTTCAGGTACCTTTTGTTATCTTCTTCTTCTTCGGCTGTTACCCTCACGAGTTTGCCGTTCTGGATCTCCATATATCTCTATTCTTCCAGTCTTCGTTTTGGAGACTTCTATCTTCCATCGCTCCACTTACATAGGCTTGCCATGTCAAAACGGGTCTATCCCTCACCCTTCTTCGTTCTGGTGTCCAGTGTAGGAGTTTCCTAGGCCATCTTTCTGTCCCCATACGTTGCACGTGACCATACCATTGGAGTGTTTTATTTTCTAGTCTTTTTGTGATGGACGTAGTTACCCCTGCTCTGTCCCACACCACTTCATTTCTAATTCTATCCAGTCTGGTCAACTGTAGACACCTTCTCATATAATCCAGTTCTACTGTTCTTATCTTGTCTCTCCTACGTTTTGTCAAAGGCCACATTTCCGCTCCATATAACAATATGTTTTCCACTATACTCTTAAATATTTTCCTTTTGGTTTCCAGACTTAAACCCGAATTCCAAAGAATTCCATGGAGTGCCCTTGTCGCATTTTTACCCATGCCTATTCTAGTGCTGATATCATCATCCACCTTTCCATCATTCGTGATTAATGTTCCTAAATATTTAAATTTCGAACAAGATTCTATGATGTCATTCTCCACTCTAATATCCGTTTGTTTTCCTCCAACACACAAATATTTAGTTTTATTAAGATTAATCTTGAGACCCCATCTTTCATTGCTTTCCTTTAATTTCCTGAGCATATACTCCATATCGTCCTGATCAGCGGCAAAGACAATCTGATCATCAGCAAAAAGAAGCGAATGCAGTGGGCAGTCATTTATATACACTCCCATTCTCGAACATTTCCTGTACCAATCTTCCAGAACTTGTTCCATATATATATATTAAAAAGGAGAGGTGATAAACTGCATCCTTGTTTTAAACCTTTCGTTATTTTTATTTTACTTGTTAATTTATTTCCCAGTTTAATACACGCTTCAGTATTCTGATATAACTTTTGTGTCAAATATATCCATTTTTCGAACACTTTAAGTCTTCTCATTGCAGACCATATTTTCCCTCTGGGCACACTATCATAGGCTTTTTCTAAATCAATAAAAGCCATATGCGTTTCTAGATTGTGCATTCTATTCTTTTCTATCAGCAATCTAACACAGTGTATATTATCCAGGCATGATCTACCTCCTCTAAAACCACTTTGTTCTTCATTAAAAGTTACTTCTTTTTCAATTTTCTCTTTTAGAATACTGGCGAATAGCCTAGCTATTGCCGGGATGACACTGATTCCTCTATAGTTTGCACATACAGTTTTATCCCCCTTCTTGTATATAGAGCTAATATATGCAGTGTTCCATACCTCTGGGATGTCTCCTCCACTCTCTATCTTGTTAAAAATATCTTTTATATAATGTAATATTTTATCTCCTCCAAATTTCAGTAGTTCCATTCTCACATTTCCAGGTCCCGCTGATTTATTATTGCCAGCTTTCCTTAGTGCTCTTTTTACATCCAAAATTGTAATTTCAGGTTGATGTTGGTATGTATTAATTAGGTCCTCATCCACCATATATTGGGGTCTATCTTCTTGTAAAAGTTGTTCATAATATTCTATCCATTTATCTGATTGAATTAATTGCAATTTAGTACTAGCACATTGCTTCTCATATTTTTTATAATTTTCCAAGCATTAGAGGATCTATTATATCCTGTAGTATTATCTATGTCTCTACACATTCTATCCCAATATTCCTCTTTCTCCAATTTCACTAACGCTTTTACTACCTTCCTCTTTGCTACATAATCTGATCTCGTTTCTTGATTTCTTGTAGCAATCCACTTAAGGTAGGCCTTTTTCTTCTCTTCTATCTTGTTTTCTAAGTCTTCAGAAAACATTTCTTTTTTAGAAGGCTTCCTTCTTTTCTCTAGCCCCAAAGCTTCCCTTGCAGCTTGGAAAACAACGGATTTTAGATGTTGATACATTTCTTCAGTACTTCCATTTTTTTGGATACCATCAACAGAGTTTATAAGAGTATTATTGATTCTATTTTGATATAGTGCAGCTACACTATATTGCCTTAAAAGGTCCGTTTTAAAGACTTCGTCCCTTTGCTCTATTAAAACCTCTGCTCTATTCTCTATTTTTTTGCCACGTCTAAATGGGAAAATAAATTTCCCTACAACCATATTGTGATCACTTCCACATTCTGGTTGTCGAAACACCCTTACATCCTTTATTTTCATTTTCCTTTCCTTCCGTACAATAAACAGATCAATAATGGACTTAATATCTCTAGATGGGTATATTCTTGTATATTTATGTATATCCTTGTGTTGAAAGAAGGTATTCGCAACACAATATTTTAACTCCTTACACAAATCTAGTATTCTTTCCCATTATCGTTAACAATTTCTTCTCCAAATGGACCGACAAACCCTTGTTCCCTGTTGCCGACCCGACCGTTCCAATCACCCACCAAAATCACTTCGTGATGAATTGAAATATTTCCAATTATCTCATTCAAATCACCAAAAAAGCTTTCCTTCTCATCTACCAGAGCATTGTCATTTATTCCATAAACTCCTATAATTGTAGTTGGGTATCCATATAACATCATCTTAATTTTAATTATTCTATCACTTAGGCATTCGATGTTCCTTATGTATTTCTTCCATTTTTGTTTCATCAGGACTGAAACGCCACTTCTAGCTCTATGACTCTTAGGGACTTCACTCCACGCATGCCAATATTCCCCTATATCTTCTTCCCCTGTGGCCTTTTTCTTTGTTTCCGTCAGAATTATTATATCTATGTTCATTTTGTTTATTTTCGTTACCACCTCCTCCCGTTTTGTTCTCAAACCCTTTGGAGACTAGGTGAGAGATTATAACCCTCTTCCTCCTACTTCTCTCAGCAACAGTAGCCCCATCCGCCAGGTCCTCCGTCACGAAGATTCTCTTCTCCGCCGTCTCCGCCGTCGTGGACTTCCCGTTGCCGTCCTCTTCTGGAGTACTTCTTAGTCTGACCCCCTTTTGTTATTAAATTGTTTTCTTTACTGGTTTACTCGTTACAGATAAGCTGGAAAGATATTTATGTTGTTCCAAGCCGTGAAAAAGAAGTAATACAGATATTGGTTTAAATACGGTGAAACGGACAAACTTGGATTTGAATGCATTTTAAAGACTTCCAATACTTATTTGCTCTACAAAGAAATTTAGATTTGCGTAAAGTTTTAAACTATTAGTGAAAGTGTTGTGATAATTTTGAAAAACATCTAAATTCAAAGTTTCGTCTATAACAGTTACGGAAAACTTGACTTTTGTGTTTCAAATTGTCGAATATAAAAGTGGTGAATTTCGTGACCTTACAATAAGTTAAGTATAGTGATCTAATTGTATATATTAGTTTGCATTTTAGATCTATTGAAATTCTTTTGCATCTATCTTACTTTTCATCTACAGGCCTCCAACACGCGAGCTTTAGATAATTTCATTTTCTTAGAAAATCTAGAGATAACTCTGAACAAAATTAGTAATCTATATTTTAAATCCATTGTTTCATTGATGTTTCAATATTGATTTTCTGTGCGAATCCCACGAAAAAGAGCAGTTTCTCAATTTACTGCATTCTTTTAATTTAGATATTACAGTGAGTGCACCTACACGGAATACATTTAAATCACAAAAAGCAATAGATAAAATTATAATTAACAAAACCACAACTAGATATGAAATAAAAACTACTAATCTATGTTACAGTGACCACGATGCACAAATTTTTACAATTACTAATAACATGAACACTGACACAATAAATAATACACTCGTGTGCAGAGCATTCACAAAAGTTAACATAAAATTATTTATGGAGTACTTGCTGAAGAAATCATGGGACACAGTTTATAACACTGTTGACACCAATGAAAAATATAATCTATTTTTCTCAAAGCCTTCATTTCACTTTAACGCATGCTTTCCTCTCAAAAAGAAAAAAATAAATATTCACGGAAAAATAATACTTGGATCACACAAGGAATTAGATCATCTTGTAAAAATAAACATACCCTTTACTTTATTTCTAAACATCATAATGTTTCCATGTTTACTTCCGAGAATACAAACGAATTTTAAGGAAAGTAATAGTTCTGGCAAAAATAATGGAAAATAATCAGGATATTTTGAGCGCTAGTAACAAAGTAAAGCAATGTGGAATATCGTAAAAAATACGACCTAATCATCTCGAAGTGGAGAATGTTTTGAAGGATAATGAAAGAGAAGCAAGTAATCCAAAAAAGTGGAAAATCTCTTAAATCAACACTTTTTAGAATTGCGTCTGAACTCACGAAGGGACTAAAATCACAAAATTCAATATCATTCCCCCAAAAAAATCGACACGATGTTCATATCCGACACATCTTCTAACGAAATCCTGAGAATAGTCAGTAAACTAAAATATAAATTTTCATCTGGTTTAGATGAATTTCCGAATAGTTTATTGAAAACTTGTATACCTGCCTTTATACACCCGTTAACTCACATTTTCAATGGTTCTTTATGTACAGGTATATTTCCGGATATTTTCAAAACAGCAAAAATTAAGCCACTTTTTAAAACAGGGGACGAAATGAAATTCAAAATTACCGACCAATTTCTCTTTTCTCAGGTTTCTCTAAAATATTAGAGAGGCTTTTCTATATGCGAATGGAAACTTTTCTCAGAAAAAATGAAGCGACTCACAACACGGTTTTAGAAAATCAAAATCTACGGAAACTGCCATTTTTTCTTTTCTTAAAGATGTTGCTTCATCAATGGATCAAAATGAAGCACCCATTGGAATATTTTTAGATCTTTTGAACGCCTTTGATGTTATCGACCATAACATCTTGATATTAAAGTTACCTTCTTATGGAATTCGTGGTATCGCCCTAGATTGGTTAATCTCGTGACTTAAACCGATTTTGCTTTGTACTTCAGCTTCGATCAGCGTCGATGACCCCCATCTCGATCAGAATTTTGTCCAGTTTCCCTGATTCATTGAGCAAATGCTGAGATGGACCCTTGTTTTGTTTCTGGGCGTAAATATAGCTTCACTATGCGCACGTTTTGTTGAACTCTTCTTTGCTTGTAGTGGTAGGAGTAGAGGTAAGGGCGAGTTACTATTTTGTTAGCAATGCAGTAAAATCATATCTGCAATTAGTTTACTGTTGCAAATAAGTTTTCTATAACTCGGGAACGAAAATGACTGTATTTTTAAATATTGATAATCTCGCGATTTTTGAAATTTAATTTTTATTCATCTTTAACTTTTACTCATCTTTCAACTATTTATAGTTAAAATGATCGGAAGGGATTCTGGAACTCAATATAATGCGCAAATGATCTTCTCCCCCATACGTCAATACGATTTTTACAGTTTTTTGACTAAATAAATCTAAATCTGGATAAATACATTAATCTATGATACTATTCTAAAGCTATACGGGTAATTCCACGCGAACTCAGCACGACCACACACCCGACCATCTCAGATTCTTTTAAAACGACAATAACTTTGATATGTTGCAAAGATTTATTTTCCAAAGTTCCAGCCTTCTACAATAATAATTTTCTGTTTTACAAGCAATAGATTTTGAATGGATAAAAGGCGGTTTGAGACATACTTAATTTTGTTTTACTCATAATGAGTCAATTTACCTCGCAAAACACACCAAAATACATTAATACTGAATGAAAATATATCAAAGAATCGATTGGTGGCGTTTTTAATTGTAAATTTCTAGTCTACTAGACAAAATGGCGGTATTTTGAAAAAAGGCAATTTTTTATAAAAATAATTCATGTTGCTCATATTTTTAAAATTATAAAACAACAATATAAGTATTTGTTTTTAGATATACTTTCATAATATTAAACATTTTTGGGGGAATTGCATCTGAAATCATTTTTCATTGATTTTATTGGGTACACACGGTTGTAGAGATACCTATTTTATTTTACTCATTTCATAACTCATTTCTTTCGCTAAAATCATGGAAAACTACATATTTCTGAATAGAAATTGAATGAAAAATCATTGTGTGACATTTGCAAACACAATTTTATTACATTCTAGTTAAATTAGAGAATTTGCAAAAAAAGTATAAGTTCCAGGTACACGCAACTTCCATGAGTGTGTCCCTCGCTCAGACTGTATTATACATTGTAAAAACATAAGTATTGAAGAAAATTATTCTCTGGTATTTGATTTAATTAAGAAAAAAATTAAAATAAATATCCCGTCAAATATTGTTGATTATATCTAATACATGTTAAAATTAAATAACATAATTTATGAATAAATTCAATTAAATTTACACATTGATTTACACATAGTTATACTTTTATCCATTCAAAATCTATTGCTTGTGAAACAGAAAATTATTATCGTAGAAGGCTGAAACTTTGGCAAATAAATCTTTGCAACATATCAAACAAAGTTATTGTCGTTTTTAAAAAAAATCTGAGATGATCGGGTGTTTGGTCGTGCTGAGTTCGCGTGGAATTACCCATACACTAAAACTCACTGCGTTCTACACACAATAGCGCGACATCTGGCGGGTTATTCATATACTATTCGCATAACGCTTAGTACAAACTTGACTTACTGATAGAAACTCTTTGATCTTGAGCTAAAACATCATTGAATATTTGTAAACGGCGTTCCTTGGTACCAAATGATGGCGAACGGTGTATTTGGATAAGGGATATTTGGCCAGTTTCATTAGTGTTGTTTTTTGAAATTTTGTCTAATAGGTTTCAGCAGTTCGTGTAGATTAGGATTGTGTTTTGTTGCGGATGGTTTCCGGAGAGAATAGATAGTGCTTAATGCATTTAAGGTTTATAAATTTTGTTATACTTTGGCTCTTGTCGAATTTGAGTGGTCAATAACCTAAAAGTTGAGTATTAGGGTGGTTGAAAGTGGATAACTACTTTTTAAATAATTTCTTTTGTGATTAATTAACTCGATCAGGAGGATACATTTACTGTGAGCATTTTATATAACACGCGAAAGGACCAAAACCATGAAATATATCTAGTTCTTAATGAAGATGAGTGAAGAAAACAAAGGTGAGTGACGAATGTAAATGCTGGGGCCTTCTAATCATTTGTCAATAATTGTACACTGTGTGCAGTGTCTTGTTTTGATACGTTATGTTAGTATGTTATATTTAGCCATTTTGCAACTGGCCGGGCAATAATTATAGCGTGATTTTCAAATTTTATCCTCCGTATTGGTTCTTTGGTATTTGCATAGTGTGAACAAAGAATGCTTTTACAATTGAGGTAAATGCAATTGCTATTTACGTTATTTTGAAAATTTCAGTCATGGTCAGCGGATTCAATATATTTTGTTTAAAAATTTGGGGCTTAAAAGCTTTAATGTCTCAAATATGAGAAGTTTTGTGTATAATGTCATCTATTTTTGTTCAGAAAGCACAAGCAAAACAATTTTGAAATTATCATTTATTTTGATTAAATGTATACCAATGTAGATGAAAAGGACATGGATTACTTCATTGTATAATGGATAAAAGTATTTGTTTGAGGTCTGGAATTAGAATTGTGATGAGTATTACAACAGGGCCTCTGTGCTTCTCCAACAGACAGGGCTTCTGTATTGTGTACTAGAGTGTTCTACAGAAAATGAACAAATGTCTAGCTGTGTTATTGTTGACAGAATGATTCACTTGGTATATGTATAAAAACAGAAATTAAAAAAAAAAAGATGAAAAAGAAACAGTGCAATACTGTAATTATTGTTGGGAGGTGGAAAATTGTTATAGTTAAGAAGTGAAACAAGGAACTGTTTTCAGCAAGTGTTAGGAAGCTTGGTGGCGAGAGTTCATTCATGTTTATGTATAGTATTCAACAGAATTTTGAAGTTATAGTTCTTTTCATTTTATGCAAATATATACATATATTTTACTATTATTGTGCATGAACCACAATGCGCTTTTGTGGTTTACTATTTTAAAATCTTGTTTAACTTATTTTCTTTGAGGTATCATGACAATGTATGTATAACTATTTTGTAGATCTCTTTTTTGTTTGTAAATTTGCTTCTTTTTAGTGAAGTACATTTTCTTTACTTGTGAAAAATTGTTAATTTTCAAATACATATCTAGAAAGAATGAGAAGACTTTTACTCAATTGAAATTACTAAGTTGAAATACTTTCGAGCATTTTATGGAAATACAATTATTCTCTTGAGATGCTAAGGATATCCACTTAGTTTAAAATTCTTGGGTCCGAGGGTCAGATTGATTATTTGGAAATGTTAGTGGATGTATTATTCATCCTTGGCATGTTCTGTTATGAGAAAATCACATAATTTTAAGCTACTTATTTTCACAAGTTTGGTTCTATTCCATTTAGAAATAATTGTAAGACTTGTAGTTATTTGCATATTTCATGTGTAATTCTGTTTCTAATATCACATATTTTTATGTGCAACTAAAAGAGTGCCAAATTTTTTGTTTGCAGACGAGGTTAACATCCTGGATGAAATTCTTGATAATTCAGCTGACGTTTATGAATATTTAGCCAAAGAGGACGGGGGTCAAGAAGAAAATTCAAGTAAGTACGCTTTAAAGTTCAGTTTAAGAACAGATTAGATATTTTCTCTGACATTGTTAAGATTATTTGGCTTGGTTAAGTCACCTGTTATGCTTATAAGTATTTGATATTTTACCTTACTGCTACAGTGTTCAGTGCTTACAGCGAAACTGAATTGAATTTGTTGTTGTTTCTTGTGGTGTGGCTTGCTCTTTGTGCTTGCACTTTTAACCTTGGGAGAACCTAAAAATGGAAGAAACGTTATTTAACATTATATTGTTAGTACTCTGATTTAAACATGATTTATCAATACGTGCCATTTGGCAGTTGATGAAAGAGAAGGGCAGTTGTCAATTAAGACCAAATTTTAACTTTAAATTGGTATTTGTAAATTTTGAATTATAGGAAATGAATTGGATATCTAGCCTACAATTTGTAACATCTGTCCTCAAGTACGCTTTAGTTTTATCGTAAGAATAAAGTTATTAACAGTGAACACTGAGGGTGTTGGCTGTTTAAACTAAAAGCACAGTTCAATTTACACAGTTAATAATAAAATACTATTATCTACCATCTAATAGAAAATAGATAACATTCATTCAATAGACAAACAAAACGTAATTAAATGAGCAATATAAAATTTCTGTTTACACCTATTTGTAGATATGTAGTTTTTAGTGAAATGTCAGTGCCATGGTAACAATGTAACCCTTACAACAATAACAGTTAAAAACAGTAATATGGTTAAAAAAAACTGTTATATATACCTACAAACTTAATTAATTACAGCCCTTAAAACCATTGCAAGATAAAAAAAGATAACGATTCAAGTGCTACTTGTTCTTATCTAAAACTTCTCAGTAGATTACAGCAGCTTATTCACTTCTGGAAATTTCAAACAAATCAATACATAGAATATGTATGTGCTTTTACATTTATTCCAATGGACTGTTTCTGGTGTAAAGAGATTTGAAAGTATCTACCATGAATAATAGCCTTTGTCTAAATTTCTTAATGTGTACTTTTAATTTCAGTTCTTAAATAATACAGTTCAATCCATTTTATAATTTAACAGTTTAGAAATAAATTTCAAATCTCTAGCTATTAAGATATAAGATTTAAATATAAGACACGATTGCCAAGCATCAATATTAAATGCCATTCTGCTCACAGGCAGTTTGTCCTTAGTGCTGCCATTAGAACCGATGGTTTTGTTAGCCACTAACCTCTACCACAGCCAACCTACAAATTTATTACTTTGACCAAATCATGTCAAGTATGACAGTATGGAGTGATGAAGACAGATTTCCATACTACAAAATTGCCTCTCTGATAATGACTTAGAAAAAAATTGTTAGAAAATTGAACATAATATATGCCCTAATTACAATAAAATAAAAAAAACAAACAGATTATATGATGCCATCAGGGCAATATTGTAGGTTGTATGGTGTATTCAGTATGACCAAGTTTTGTAATCTCTTGTTGGTGGCATTTCCCAAGTTCATTTAGTTCAAAAAATTCTTCATATGTAGTTAGTGAATTTTTACTCTTTTTTTATGATATGAATTTTCTTTTTTTTTAAAATCAAAATACAGAATATTATTAATGTTTTTGGGGACGCAGCGCATTGCACTCATCTTTTAGCTTGATACCAACCTGCAAACAAGTCATGCCCTTCTGCACCATGCAACTACCGACTTATGGAAACTTACATATATTTGTATTCATGTGAAAAGTATAACATAAAGCAATGAAGGAAAATATTCCAGGGTGTGTACAAAACAGTTTAACAATATAAGAACTTTATTTAGAAAAATCACAAACCTCAAAATGCAATATTACAACGTTGAACTGGAAACAGGAATGGATCTACCCACTTCTGCAATATTTTTGTTGCAAATATTCCACGAGATAGCTATCCAAATCATTTTGGCATAAACTACTGCATGAGAGATAATGACGAAAGGGGCCCCATTGGCTTTCAAGTGTTTCCTCTGTTATCTGTCTCCAAATTCCCTCCCTCTGTTCCCAGTTCCCAGATAATAATGTCCCACTATCTGCACATGGCATTTGTGTGGAAACATGTTGGTGTTCACGACACTACTTTTGAACACAGTACACAACACAAATGCCTCATTTCCCACAATATTTGACAAAGTCATCTAATTCATGTTGGAACAACAAACAACACTGAATACTACTAATTCCTATTTAGATTAGGAGGGTTGTCGGAACAAACTGAGAATATGTACGTTTGTTTTGTTGGCAAACCTATAGTGACATAAGAATGAAATCAGCTATCCTGTGTAACAAAGCTTGTAACAACTAAAAACCATCAAGCATATGAACAGTCTATTGTGCAATGTTCCCTTCTGTAATGTGTAAAATTGCACTACAATCCCAATGAACATGTTTATTTGGGCATAAATAAATGTTTTTTTGATGTTGAGGATGTCATATTTACGGGACACCATGGGTGGCAGTGCCTGAAAAGAGAACATGCAGCCTTAATTCAAAATATGTTTGTATGTATGATAATTAATGCTTCATAATGTGGTGAGATTTCTGCAACTTAGTGCATCAATCAGTGGAGTGCACTGAATGACTTTCTTCATTTCTACTACTGTTTTGGGTTCATGATTATGGTTGCAGTTTTTCCTGAACTAAAAAAGAGAGGGGGAGAGACAATGAAATTTGAACAATTTTGAGAAACTTGTGAATTTTTAAACTATGTTAGAAGAAAACAAACCCATCACATTGCCCATTAATTGTTAAATTAGTATTATCCGTGTCCGCAATGTGTGGTGAAATCTCAAATTGTGTATAGGCACCTTCATGTCATAGTTGGAGATGAAACATCTGCCTTGTAAAATTAATACAATTATGGGTGTATTTTTGGATCGCTACTCACAAACTATTTTTATTTTCCGCCATATCCACTGTAACACCATTCTGACATACATCTTCCCTAATACAAACTTTTCATTTTCCTTCATATTGATCCCGGGTATTTGAATCAGTCTTGTTACCACCTCTCCATCCAGCCATATTGCTGGTTTTCCTCTCACTTTTCTACTGAATGGACAATGGAAGTACTCAAGTCTTGGATCTGCTAACTCTCAGCCTATTTCTCTCCTGTGCTCCTTTCCAGATGTCTAATTTTTCTTTCCTGAAAAGAGAATCTTTCTTTGTTTTCACTCACCAGCATGATGTCAGCTGTGAACAGCATAGTCCAAGGTGCTAACTCTTGAAATTCTTTCGTAAACTCATTCATAACTAGGGCAAGAGGTATGGACTAAGACTAGATCCTTGATGCAGTCCCACTTTGACTGTGAACTCTTTGGTTGTTCCACAAGCCCAATGAACAAATGTCGTACATGAATCATACATTTATTGAATTAGCCTGACATGTGTTTGGGACCTTCTTTTTTCTCGATGCCCACTAAATAAGATCCTGTGGCACTCTTGTTATACACCTTTTATAGGTCAATAAATATCATATGGAGGTCTTTCTGAAACTCTGTGTATTTTTCCATCAGCATTCTCTAAGAGCAACTATTGCATCTGTTGTTGACCATCCAGTCATGAATCCAAACTGGTTCTCTGTTACTTCTCATAATCTTGTGTCTATCACTCTCTCCCAGAGCTTCATTGCATGGTTCATGAGATTTATACCTCTGTAATTGTCACATTCTTGCACATCTCCTGTGTTTTTAAACACAGGGACACAATTACTTCTCCATTATCCCAACATATTTCCTGTTTCTAATGTCCTGTCAAAAAGGTTAACGTCATCCCGTCTTTACCTAAACTTTTCCATGCCTCAATAGGGATGTTGTCGGGTCCCAGGGCCTTACCGTTCATCTTTTCCATGGCATTGTCAATCTCTAATATTGCCAAGTACAAGTACATTACCGAAGTACAAGTCCCTGGTTTAGAGGTTGATTTTCACAAGCATCCCTGGGATTTTCTTCATTGAAAAGTTTCTGGAAATTCATCTTCCATCGCTTCTTTATTTTCTCCTCACTTGTCAGGCCTTCATGCAGCGCTTTCTCTTACCTTGGAAAGCTTTAAATAATCTTTTCTCCCTCTGTTGTTTCTAACTTATCGTACAATTTATTGTAAGCCTTGGCTTTTGCAATATTCACTGCTTTCTTTGCCTTCTTAGCTTTCTTGTAGCCATTCAGATCTTGCTGATTACAGGATTTCTGACATTTTTTATATTGCTTTTTTCTTTCAGTGCTGCTTGCATTTCTTCATTCCACCATCACATTTCCTTATTGATGAAACCTCTTCCCTTTGTTTCACCCAAAACTTTCCTTCATTGGGTGCTCCTGACACTTTGACCCGCTCTTCTACATGAATTTCTTCTTTCGTTACCTTGTTACTATATAGAAGTCATAATTTTGTGTGTTATAAATACTTCGTGAAATTTTGCCCATGAAGGCTGCTGTAATATGTGCGATGGCGCATTGCTACCTGATGCATATAGAACCTTATTGAGAAAAGAATTTTGTGCACCCACACACACGAGTGCAGCCACCAATGAAACTGTTTTCTGATGAGAAGCAGCCTCCGGCTGGTTTCGTTCGCGTATTTTACCTGCCATTGAAAACGTTGCCTACTGCTGATGCTCATGTTCGATTGGGCAGGTAAAATAGACACGTAATCTTTTTCGAAGTTCAAATTGTGGTTGATTTGAGTGTGTTATGAAATTAATGATAACTATAGTATTTTTGAAATATTGTAGTAATAATTAGTTAACTTATGGGAAAAATAATGTATTTGTAAGTTAAATCTCACCGTCAAATGTTCTGAATATCGATACAAACTTATACCAGATTCAGAACAGAGTAAATCATCTTTCTGATTATTAAGAAATGTTTCATGCTATTGTCTTTGATAATTCTAATTCTTCTAATTTTTCAATTATTTTTGACAGGTGCAAAACCAGAAGCGAGTGGAAATATTAGCAAAATACCTGTTAAAACGACAGTTAAAAAAGTGGACCCCAAAACAAGAAAAACTAAGAGAAAAGGGAAGCCGAAGAAAGTTCCTCCCAAAGTGGTAAATATTTTTTCTCAGGGCATTTTTTATACATACACATGTAGGTAACGCCATTAAATACTACATAAGTTGTTAACTAATGTACCCTAAAAAACAGGTCATGAACTGCACACAATCTTTACATGCTCTATACTAACACACATGTTGGGAGCTTAGAGCTTGTCCCAGCTGGGGTGGTGCCCTGCTGGAGAGAGAAATCCCTCGCAAGCTGACATGTAGGTTGGTGCTATCTCACCATCCAGCAGTGGAGGATACTACCATCTCCAAACATTAAAAAATATTCACGACACTAATGGGACTTAATGAACTTTGATGTTTCCATGCACATCAACTGCAATCATTTTCTTTTAATGCATGAGTATTGAAACATTAGTTCCTTTGCAATGAATGGCAACTTGTGCATTTTCACAATTGAGTTGCCTAGAATCGAACTGCACTTTCTCCAAAAATAAAACATTTCAGGGTGGATAAAAACTTATTATCATATTGCACCAAGCACAATGAGTGAAACTGGTGAATACATATTAAAATATAAGATAATGTTTATTTTAAACTACCAAAAGCTATTTTACTAAGTCTTTAAGATTGATCTGTTTTACTAATTTCCAATGCACACAGAATTTGAAAGAAAACTATGCTGCCACTGGCCATATGAGAGATGTCTGTGCTTTTCATACTCAAGAACTTGGGGAAAATCCAAAAACAATGAAATTGTTTTGATTTTGATTGAAAAATGCTCAAATTTTCTTTTCGAATTCCACTTATTTTCATACTGCTTGAATTTTCATTCAGTGCATCACCTCTTAAAACACAGTTGCTGATGTGCTGCACCAAGGAAGAAGCACTCTGCCATTGAATATTTGCTATTCATGTGTTGTGGGATAGTAACTTTCTGATGTTTTTGTTATGTAAAGAGCTGTTGTACTGTATAAATACAATACAATTTTATTGCAGTATTCATGAGGACTGTTTCTGTCAAAATATTTAATTGATTGCAGTGTTATACAAAAGTAGAATTTTATTTGTTATTGAGCAGTGTGCATGCTACATTTTGGATAACCATTTTCTGTGGTTTTGTTCAGCAGCGTTTTTGCTGCTGCAGTGCACTTGTTAGGTACTAAAATGTGGAGAAAGTTCATTTTGATGACAAGTAGTAGATACGTTTTTTAATATGAAGTATTGATATTAACGATAACATTTAAGTCAATATTAGAATTCCTCACAAAAACAGGTACACAGAAGGTGTACTGCTACTTACTCAGAAATACACTTGTATATATGTTTTTTATAATTATAAATGATAGTACAATTTTTCTACAAAAATATCTGCCAAAAATAAAAATATCAATGTGCAACAGGCATTATAGCAGTTTATTTGAATTAGAAGTAAGTAGATACGTTTTTGTATTTTTGTAGTGAAATTAATTTTTCTGTTCCCATTGAAGTTGGGGTGTGGGGCAAGTTGTGGTAGCGAATTATATGCTGTAGAGAAGAAAAATATTATATGCTGAAGAGAAATTTGTTAGAAAATAAGATTGTTTGGTTCATTTAGCTTTTTGTGGTAAAGACATAACATATTCAGAGTCTTAGATACTTTACCGACTACTTTATTATTTTCTTTTGTGTTGATTCCTGTGTCCAAGAAGGTTTCTAGCAACTCAAATTTTCAAATCAATTTTTTTTTGCCATTACTTTCTTTGCAGAAATGCAAGACGAGGTTTTTGCGTTTCAAAAACATCTTCAGAGCTATTTATGGCAATATGTTTTTGTAATGTCAGTTACATATGTATCTCATATTGTGATTGAAAAATTATATAATACATAGCGATTTTGTATGGGAATTGCCATATTCCAAATTTCATCACTCTTAAAGACTTGCTATAGGTGCTGTAAATTACTGGGGGCTGTGTGGTACTAGTTCTTAGTTAAGTATTCAACATTTTCATTTTGAACAGCATATCCTGATAGGTATTTCTTTTTTGTCTAGTGAAATAGTGGTTTGTGTTATTCTCGTGAAAAATTAATTAAATTAAAATTACATTCTTACTATTACATAAGGGCACAGCCTAAGCAGAGAGTAATGTCTTTAGCACTCTGTTTGGCTGAATTGCATTGGGGATTATGGAGCAAAAATGGAGGTAATAACTATAATTTTGCATCTTCATTTTTGTTAAATATTCTTTGTGCTTTTGGAATGGTCATTCGCAGAAGTTAAAAATTGTGTGATTGTTATAGGTTGTGTTTATTATGTTTGTTGTGATTCATAGTGATAGCTTACATTTTAATTCGAGAACGTTTTGTTCTTTGATTTACAATTATCAAACACTGTCATTAAAAGGTAAAATAAATTTAATAAATTACTTTTAAGTTTTTTTCATAAAAATGCCTCAATGCAAAATTATGGAGTCAAGTTCAAATTCTTAAATGTTATGCAGGATCTCTTTAAGTAAGAAATTTTTGTCATGATAGTCTAACTTCTTGTTTTGTAAATGATGTAATTTGTGAAAAAATGTAGTGTTCTAAACATCTACCAATTACATTTGTAAAAGAAAAGCACTGATAAACTTAAAAGAATATTTTTGCCATGCAGGTTAAAATTATATAAAATGTAATCTGAATTTGAACTTCCTGGATCTAGCAAAATATTATTTGTCTGTTGCTATTATTACTGACACTGTTTCAGACAAATTACAACAAGAATGAGAAGCTAAGCCCCAAGGAGGCTGCTCCGAAAGAGTCACCAAAAGATGTTGAACCTAAAGGTAAGTGCAGTTTTTGGATGTTTATTGATTGTTAGAGTAGTATGTTGAAAAAGAAAAATATTGGAAATATGTCTCTAATCACATCAGTCATATCAATCATCATTCTAATCATGTAATTTTGCACCAATATGTTTTCTCTTAATAAGCAACAAAATAATAGTGTAGTATATGGGTAAAATTGAAATAGAACAACTATTCAATTATATTATAGTTTCTGTAGACTGTGGAAATGGCTCATAATTTTTATGTCTCTTCTGGGTTGCTATGTTAAATTGAAGACACGATGCAAGAGCAACTAGATGCATACACAGTATGTTGATAGTTATTGTTAATCCAAGTTATTAACTGAGTTTAGTCCCAGTAAATATGCTGTTTCACTGTATTTGTCATTATTGGTGTTAAAGAAATTACAATCATTTTCAATTGAAACTTGCTTCCATTTATGTCTACATTAAATGTATGATCATTAAATCACTTTATAATAATAGAATATTATTCAATAAAATATATCATCAAAATAACAAATAAAATAACCCTTCTTCTGAAAATCAGTTTTTCTACATGCTAGCTGATAAACCCGTTATTTGAATAAAAGATTATTTTGTCTTATGTTGTGTTTTAGCATTACAGTATTGTTAAATTATTTTCAGAAAAAGTTTCTCGCACTGTGGAAGAGTCAGTTGAGGAGCAAACATCCATGGCCCCTGAGCCTGAAGAAAATGCCACTAGTTTACCAGACATGAACAAGAGAGGTAAGATCTCATGGTTTATCCACTTATTTGAATGGTATAGTAAAATACCAGCATACTGATATTTTGGGGACCTGAGTAATATCCCTTCATGTAACAAATTCTCTCTGAGAGGTTGGTGTACAATTGCCGAGAATGAGTGGCAGGAATATGATATTATGTTTCATACTTCATATGAGAATGGCATGTTCTCATTAATTGAAGTATTTTGACATAAAATGCATTGGAAAGGTTAAAGAAGATTTTATGGTAATGGCATAAACTGAAAGCCAGAGTCATGAAGCCATCATGAAATTGGTCACATGTAATGAAGTGCCAGTGATTGAATTTATTAATATACATCATTCCTTCCCCGGCTGTGTTGTCATTCGCTGGGTTCCGTAGAATGGAGCAGATTCCTCCATGTTTGTAATAATACGGGAGATGAGCCATTGGCGTTTATTAAAACTTTTTATTTTTTACTACATGATGGTTGTGAATTAGTTATAATAATAATCATCATCGTCATCCTGGTTATTGCTGGATGTGTCACCTGTTCTTTTTTCCCAGTAGACCTGGTGGATTTTTCCAAGTGTTCTGGTGTAACCATTTCCTTTGTGGTCTCTCTGTACCTCTTTTCTCCATTTGTTCAATGATTCAATATTTTTGAGAATCTTTCTTTCTTCTTCATATTCATGTGAGAAAATAATTTCTTCTGACCTTCCTTTATTTCTTCAACTACATTATTTACTTTAAGACTTTTTCTAATATATTTAGTACTTTTCTTTTACATTAATGAAAGTCCTATGAGATGGCATATATATATCTCATCTGCAATGTGATGATCCTTATATTTCATTGTCCAAACTTCTGATTGGAGTAAATTTGATTTTACACAGAAGCCAAGGATCCTAGTAGCTCAGAGGAACATAACACCACACTTGTTGAAGAAAATCACAAAACTGAAGAATTCAAAGACACAGAGGCATCAAAATTCTCCTCACAAGAATTTGATACCAGAAGTGAAGTTAGTTCATCATCCTCAGATTCAAATTCAAGTTTACATAGCATGACATCAAGTAGTTCAGAATCGGAGCGAGAACGAGGTAAGTGTTATGATTTGAAAGGGGTGCTTTCTGGATTTGTTTTAAGAATAATTTCAGCAGATTTTGAAATATTGGTGCAACAATTATTTTCGGAATTTGAATAACCAATGTAATTGATTCTTCTGTTATGTTAATCTTGAATTATGTTTAGTTGAGCCTCGAAGCAGTGCTGTGAAAAGGAAACGAAAAAGTTCTCATGAGCGTAGAAGTCCTGTTCATAGCAGTAAGTGTTGATTTTAGAAAAGATTGTAAATGGTAATAATGCATTGTCATTCTTATTTTCATTATTAATACACTCCTTATAACATTTTTTTGTACACTTCATATATCTAATGTTGTTTCTCTGCATAGGTCACAGCTCGAAACGTTCCAAAACTGTTCGCAAAACTAAATCATATGGTATGTAATGATTTAATAGGTAATTGTAATGAAAGATTAATGTACTTGGAGAATACTGGCATGTTTGTTTCTGCCAAGTATAACTATTTTGCCAGTTTGTATTAGTTATGTATTCTATGTTTTTATTGAAATATTCTAATTTTAATTTTTTGATGTGGTGTGGTTCTTAAATACAAGCGATTTATTCAGTATATCAAATGGCCATTATCAAGTTTTAGTTGTAACTATAGCTTTCGGTAATGAATCAGGTTTGCAGTTGTTTTAGTTTGAATTTATCTCTTGTTGAGCTAATGAGAGACACTTTCTACATTCTTCAATTACCGTGTTTATCCGAGTAGAAGTTGACTCTATATAAGACTACCTCCAAATTTTGAAGAGGCCTCCTAAGAATTTTTTAAATTTTAAACTAATTCTTACTGTTCAGTCACAATACAATTCCAAATTGTCTTATTGACAAGAAAATTGCCTTATTGATGAGACTGTTAAAACTTATTGTTGAACTATCATTTTCTTGTTCCCTAAAATGATCATAATCATGGTTTTTGTCACTATCCTTATCTTCTTCACATGTATCAATATTTCTTTCTTTTTTCTCTTCCTTCCGTGCTGTGATATCTTCTGTCTTTTTAGGCACTTCTAAAAGTTTTGCCCATTGAATTTGTGTCATTCTGAGTCTTTCAACAGACGCTACCTAAAAAAATTTTTACCTTCTGTCACCAGGTTTTCTATCTGTCCCGCACTTATTGATGGCATCTGTATCTTTAACAGTTCAAATTGCAGATTCACACTCGCAGAGTATCGAACCAAGTTTCAATGTGGTATCGTCAAAAATTCATCGTAACAAAATCTCAGCATTCATTTTCACATTGTTTCACGTAATACAATGCCATTTCTTTGAGACTCTCTCTTTACTGGCCCATTAAAAATAAAATATTGGTCTGAATTACCCAGCAAATTTATGAGGGATGCCGAGAATATGACCAAAAATATAATATTGTGTGTTGTAGATACACGCAGCATATTTACTGTCTTCTCAGTTTGTTATTCCAACATTTGAGTTTCAAGATATGGAATGGCAATATAAAAGCTTAAACACGAACAGAATAGGCATAAGTAGGCTGTGAATACAAGACAACCCCTCCATTTTTAAACTGACATATTTATAAACAAAACTTGTCTTATGTTTGGGTAAATACGGTAATCTCTTGTCAGCTTTAAGCAAGCAATTCTCATTAGCTATAGTGTTAAGAGGTATCTTTTCAAATGGAGGGCACTTTCTTTGGATGGTTTGATGTGAATATAAAACTCAGCTATGTAATGGAAGTCAAATTATTTCATTGTTTTGGAATGTGTATAAATATATATGTATATAATTTTGGAATATAGTTATGTTCGAATAAGTGCAATAATTTGCAGGGTGTTTCTGAAAAAAGTTTCTCTAAGTAGGGCATAACAAAATTCATTCCCTACTCGGAGACAAATTTTTGGGGCTTCCATTTTATGGTGGGTGTAATTTTGAGGTTTCAGATTGTGGATATCTGTAGGTGGGGAAAATGAAAAAGTAGAGGTTTGAGAGACCTGTTGCGGTGATGCGTACAAAAAACCCACTGCAAATTCTTTGCAAGCTATTTGATGCCTCTACACACATTAAGTTAATGAATGCTTCAAGAATTTCTTACTGGAACAATTAAAGTATAGTTCTTGGATATTGATTGCTTATGTATGATGAATTTGTTAACTTCTACTCCCAGTCTCACTTCTTGAGTTAATAGCTACGTAAGCACACTTGAAGCCCCCTACTTTCCCTGTTAAAAAAATTCATTGGAACACCTACCTTTTGTTCTGTCTAATTTTCGAAGAATGTACTCTTAAATTTGCTTATAAACAGTGAGATTTGGTTTATAAAGATTATATGGATATTATTTGATTCTACGTAATAAACATGTTTGTTTTTCAGATTACATCACAAAATTGAATTATTTGTTTCGGGATGCTCGCTTTTTTGTTATTAAAAGTAACAATGCTGAAAACATAACATTGTCTAAAGCCAAAGGTGTTTGGTCTACCCCTCCACAAAATGAAGCAAAGTTAAATCAAGCTTTTCGGGAATCACGGAACGTTCTTTTGGTTTATTCAGTCAAAGAAAGTGGCAAGTTTGCAGGTAACCTCTTTTTTTTTTTTCATAGTCTCTTGATTTTCTCCAACTGTCATCCATCATTCTGAAAATAGTAATAAATTTTCTTTAGTCTTTCCAAGTATGTCGTGTTGCTGACAAATGCATGTCTACTACTTATTGGTTTCTATAGGTTTTGCTCGGTTGGAATGTGAGTCACGTCGAGATGTGCCTCCTATTTCCTGGGTGCTGCCCCCAGGCCTATCAGCAAATGCTCTAGGTGGTGTATTTAAAGTTGACTGGGTTTGCAGGTTAGTATTGATTACTGTTGTATTGAAGGTAATTGATAATTTCTGACTTTGTTTTTTTGTGAAATATAATTGGAATAGCTCTTTTATCAATTTTTTTTCTTTCAAGATTACCATTTCTAGCATTGGGTGCATGTTGTATTTATGTTACAAAAGTTGAAATGTAGATTTTCAAATTTCATTAATATTATCTTTAAAAAAAGTATTTTTTACTGCAACTTATTTTTGAGTGTCCTTTAGTTAAATTGATGGGAAAAACATTGTTCTGATAGCACTATCATTATTGTTCATAAAATAACATGTGACTTTCCTGAACATTTACATGTGCGTCTCATAAAGTTTATAAAATAATTTTTGTGATGTTTATATTTTTAGAAAAGAATTACCATTTTCCAAGACACAACATTTATACAATCCTTGGAATGAAGGTAAACCTGTGAAGATAGGAAGGGATGGCCAGGTAGGAAATTAATTATATTATATCATAAATTTTAAAAATAAAATTTGTTATACTGATAGCACGAAAGACATCGAAATACTGTGTATAGGTGTAAAGTAAATCTAGTAACGAGTACCCTATAGATCATAATCAATGAGACTTGTATAGGATTTTAGAAAATAATACAAATTTTTCTTTTATTAAATGTAGCAAAAATACATTTGTTTCTGTGAACAATACAAATAGCTGTTATTATGAAGTACTCTTTTCAATGGAAGATCTATTTTAGATATGGTTTTATCTGAATGTTGTAAATGAATGTTTAAAAATATTGATTGCATGTAATTCCACAATAAGTCTCAGTGTAAAATACACAAAATAGTGTTCCAGTGAAATTGAAAATAGTGGTGCTACCACAGCTCAAACTTCCTTGCATTATTTCTAAATTTGCAATTTTTGTAAATTCAGAATTCAGCCTGAATAAAACTACAAGTGTTGTTTCTCTCTGTGGAAGCAAAAAAATTGGAGAAGTTTTTGAGAAAACTTTTTTTTTAAATTCCATTCATTCCAAGCACATATTATGCAAAAACTAATCGTTTTTCAAAGAATTGTACATGACCTATTTTAAAGAGCTGATTTTTTTTAAAAGACAGTCTAATAAAAAATGTCTTCAATTTTGTAGTACCGAAATGTTAACTTGCAATTTTAGAATATGCAGTGTGTTCAACGAAAAGTCTATGAGCTATATTTTTTACCATCCCTTGGTATATGGGAGGAGAAGATTTAGAGAAAGTGTGGAGCGGTTTTTAAGAAAAAATGGTTTAAAAAAATTGCCTATATTTCTTGCAAAATTATGCAAAAATTACTCATATTTTCAAAAAATTGTAAATGAGCTTATTTCAAGATCTGTCTTAAAAAAACAATTTCATTAGAAAAAAAATCTTCAATATTGTAGTTGTAGGAAGACACTCCAAAAAAATCCACTTCAGCAATTTTTGAAAAATCAGGTATTTCAACTGTCATAAAACCTGCACCATTCTCTTAAGTATTTTTTGTGCTCTGTCCAAGGATGAAGTATAATAAAAGTTTTGGAGCCATTTCTGGGTAAAATTTTTATAATGTTTTTGAGGCTTTTTGTAAAAGTAGCCTCAAAAATCCAAATATGTGGCATATACTCTGAAAGCCTAGAGTTCTTTCGGATCGATTGGGAATTATCGATTTTGAAGAAAATCGGCTGAATGGTTTAAGTTTGACCACAGACACACAGATGGACAGTTTTGCTATCAGTCGATTTTTGGATATCAACGACCCACAAATCATGGATTCTGGCGACACCATGTGTTAAAGGAAGCAATTTACTATATGTTGGAACAGGATTTATCTAGTTTTTATTTACTGGGACTGTACAGTAAGCGATTTTCTGTTGAAAATGTCTTCTGACATACATAAGTACGTAAAAGAAAGTAAAAATCAACTGAGTGATAGTGTATTTATTCAGGTGGCACATCTATGAAACAAGACATGCTATAATGTTTTAGAATATGAGGCAACAACCAGTAATTGTATTTGTAAAACTGTTGTGTTTTAATTTCTTGTTTACTTAAGTGATTCAAATATAAATGCCTTTTTCTTAGTTTACAACTATGTAGAAACAGATTTCTGTGATCATTTCAGTTTGTGTGCTTAAATTTCTAACATTCATTTGGTGTTTACTTTCAGGAAATTGAGCCTCGTGTTGCTGAAGAATTGTGCAGACTTTTCCCAATGGATGACGGGATTGACATGACCCCAATTCTGCGCAAATCTAAAGAAGCTTCAAGGCAAATGCGGCCTCGAGTGCATAGGCCCCAACATAGGCCATTAGCAGTCTCTGGCCGTGGCATGGGGCACATTTCTGGGAGGTACAAAGGACTATGTAGTTGTTGTTTGGGACTGTGGAGAAAAGGGGCATTGCCTCTGTTTATTCTTGAACATTTTATAAGTGATACAGTGATGGTGCTATTCAAATACTTGCGTGTATTCTGAATTTAGCATGTTATGTCATTGCCTGGGCTTGTAGGCAGTCATAACCAATATTGTTTTAGCTTTGACAACAGAGGAGAAAGTGAAGATGGTCGAGTGTCTTTCCTCCTTTTGAGAACTGTCCCTTATAAAGACCTTTTGGTAATCTCTTCTAATTAGAACTTGAAAGGTGCTTCGGTTGGGTGTAAGGATGTTTTGAGGTGTGGTCCAGTGCCAGTGTTAATGAATATTGAACGTGAGTGGCTCTCCTGGTTTCCGTCACTTTTTTTTATTTTGTTGGCTCAGGGAAGTGTTAGGACTGAATGTTATCTTCTGTTGTAAAAGGATTGATAGCTTGAAATGGCTCTGCCACTCACAAAGGGATTATTCCACATCTCTGGTGAAGTGTCACATGAAAGTACGACAGTGAACCATCTAGTGCGGTGGATGTTTGAAGATTCTGGTTTGTCTGTGTTTTGATGGAACTGGTTTGGTTGAAGGTGCTCTTCCTGCAGTTAGGTTTCAATAAATGATAACATTTTTCTCAAATGTTTCACAAAAGCAAGAGCGTTAATAGTTCATTGCAAGTGAGTTCATTGGTGGAGCAGTTTATTTTATTTTGCGCCGATTTAAGCCATTTCCCATATGTAGAAGTTGAAATGCAAAAGAAAAGAAGCGAACTAATGATTTGTTGCTCTAGTGTTATCGCATGTCTTTATTAAATGAACTATAAGAGTGACAGTTCTGTCGTGCATTAGTGTTTTGCTACAAACGGCAGCAATGTCAGCATACCCATGGTGAGTACACAGGTATGGTATTGTGCTGAGAAGCAATTTAATCAAATGTGTAGGGTATTTCTGTGTTAAAAACATCCGATTACCTAAAGATGTGTATGTGAATTAAAATGAAATCTAAAAAGAGTGCTCCATTCTAAGGGATTGACACTGTTACAAAGAATGGCTTCCTTTTCATTTATTTTAAGGTAATATCGAAGAAAATGTGATATTTTAGGACACGGAGATGTATATCAAAACTGTGTTTTCATAAACGAGAAGTGTATGCACAAACAGAAATATGTCTATAAATTGAAAGGTTGTAGTAGTTGTGAAAATTTTGCAGTTTAGTAATTGAGAAAGAGAAGGTTAATCAAGTTTCACATTTATGATTGTGTGAAAAT
Source organism: Gryllus longicercus (assembly GCA_038098605.1). Lineage (NCBI taxonomy): Eukaryota > Metazoa > Arthropoda > Insecta > Orthoptera > Gryllidae > Gryllus > Gryllus longicercus. Next base: position 649,592 of record JAZDUA010000423.1, read on the forward strand.
TTAGCACTCCAGAGAGAAATGAAATTAATAAATGGTAATTAAGTTCTCGTGTTAGTCTTGAATTTTTCTTCTGAGTGCGTAAGTTGTAAATATATTTCTTAAACTAATTATTTAACTTTTTGCTTTTGTATTGGGTGGTATGTGAAATGAGTCTGAGGGAATTATAACATGTTATTACTTTCAAACATATATTTTCAGTTAGAATTTGTGTTGCTTTTGGGTAGTATTCGAGAAATAAAAAATATATAATTTGGATAATAGTTTGAGATACATTTTTAAAATATGTTTAAGATAATTAAAAATGTTTAACATTTGGGTCACTAGGTCAGTATTTTTAAGGAGATAAATTTCTACTTGAAAATCATTATGCATATCGTTTTAATTTATTGCGTACGACAATTGCAGCATTTACTTGTTAGAGAGGAATAAAAATTCTGTAAAACTGAAGAACTTAATACATATACATGTACAAGGCAATTACTACCATCTAGCATGAAATTGAGGAATTTAAATTATTGATGAAAACTGATAATCGTGCGTCATATAGTCCGTGTGTTCCAGGTTTTAACATTTTCGAATTTATCTAGTGGTTCAATTTGCTGTGCGTTTTATTTGAGGAAATTCTGGCAATTATATTCCCCATTGGTGAATGTGGATATTTTGTGAAAGTAGCACAATAAATCACATATATTTGTGAACAGTGAATGGAATTTTAGGTTGAAGTATTTTGTTTTTATATCTACAGTAGTTTTTATGTTCCTTGAATATTTTATGATGTCCTAAAAATGGATCTGCAGAATCCATAAATATTTGAGCTTGTTAATCCAAAAATTTGATGTCAGTTTCTTTACTTCAGTGCTGATACACTCAAAACTACATTCAAATATAAATACATAATTTTATCTTGTATTTTGAGGAAAGTTTAAAGAGTAAATATCATGGTCCTTGTTATAAGTAGCCAAAGGATTTGAAATATTACTTCTACTTTTCATGTGATTTTGATGATAAATTTCCCCCATAAATGTAGAACTTGTTTCTGTTTGTGAAACGTTAAAAATTACTAGAATTGTGACTTACTAAAGAAATGCTGACTAGTTTTGAATAAATTTTTTCCAATTATAGAAGGAATATCGTATCACTACTTCTCAGAATTCATGTATGTTATTTTTTTCAAGTTCAATGCTCAATATTTTTCTCTGAATTGATTTCTCTAAGAAACAGAGAAAAATATTGGCATAAGTAATATAAGATTCAGAATGTATGAGAAAGCCATTTATAAATTTCTTCGCTTTAATTTTATGTAATGAAATATTGTTATTTAGTATACATGGGCATCAACAGGTATACTTTTTCTCTAATAATTATTTTTAAGATAAGACATTGTGTTCTAAGTACCATATTTCAAATGAATAAGAGGGATTTTTTTAAAAAAATTATTTTCTTTCCCCCCTTCTGACTTGTGAAAGTTATCCTGTTTTTACTATTCTCGCATTAAAAAATTTATGGTATTAAAAAAAACATAAATTTTACACAGAAAAAGAGATTGCTTGATTATCTCTAAAAACATTAATTCATTTCAAGTAATTCATAATGAATATAAGGATGTCACAGTCACACTCTCTAAAGTACAGATTTCATTAAGAACCTTTGTTTCTAGTGTAACTTTCAATATTTAGAAGTGTATATATTGTTTTCAAATGAATTTTGTGTGACAAGATTGAGATTTATGAAGACAGATTTAAATGCAAATTTCAAGTAATTTTTAAAACCATTCTATTTGATAAAAAGGGACGTGCTGTATTTAATTTCAATCTCTTTATTTTCGTGATAAAACTCTTTTTATTATTTCACTTTGATGTTTTAATTCATGGTGAGTGGCAGACTTGTAAATGCAATTTTTGTTCACTTTACCTTCACCATGTATTTAAGCAGTTCAATTCCATGTTTTTTCAAGGCAGTGAGTACTGTAGACCTCTGTTGATACGTTGTGTGCAGTTTCATGTGTAATGTCTACAAAACAATAATTGTTCTCAATGATCTTTCATACTGCTTAAATAGTATTCTGTGGTGGAAAAATTTACTTACATAGCACAAAGGAAGTGTTGGCTGTAAGTATCCTCTGATACTTGTGCTTAATTTCATTTGTCGAAAGTGTTGTTTGTTTTAATTACCTTTCATGATTTCTCCAAAATCACTATTTGTTTTTGATTCTCTGGGATGATTTGTTCAATTTTAGTCAAAGTTCTTTGTGTTTTGAATAGAATCAAATTTATCTCTTCCAAGTTTACTTGGAGAGTTGTACCTCATGTATAATTGAATAGTAATTTGACAGTTTCTCCTTTATAATTGTTTTAATGATTATCATGCTTTCTCTTCCATCTAACTGCCAAATTTTAAATTTAAGAGGAACAGATCAAAAATGTTGCTGTTTTAATCATCTTACTGTTAAAATTAATTAAGAACTTTGATAATCCTCTTACAAGGACTTTTTGAATATATTGTTATAAACATTCATGATTTTTTGCTGGGAGTCAAATATGGAAGCTTGAAGCTTAGAAAATAGTTCTCAACCACCTTTTATTACAAATATGTTTCATGGTTATGGATTACGTAAGTTTAGAAAAAGTATTGCATCAATGTTGAATGTGGATTCATATATTTTTGGCAAAATAATACAAACCATATATTAGAAGTAATGGAAATAGTCCTATAATTCTTTTCTGACATTGTTAATGAAAAGTAAAAAATCAAAGTAAAAGTAATCAAAGAATTATGTTTTCAGTGTATTGATATGGCTTAAACGTATTAGCAGCATTAAAATTACTGAAAATGTTCTACCCTCTATTAAAAATGATTTATGCATTTTATTACTTGTGCCAATATTATTGTTGGCCAATTGTTAGGTGTTGAATTCCTTCCAAGACATCTTTGCTGAAAGTTTGTTCTCAAACTCAAACTTCTTTAATGTTGTTGCTTATTTGGCTTTACATTCATAAAATTTGAAAACGAATGAAGACTCATCATTCTCTGACAAGATACAAAGTTGCAAAAGGGATTTTGGCATATGATAAAGTTCAAAATAATACCAAAGAATTCTATTCTTTTTATTTTCATAATTCCATTTTTGCTTTCTCAGGATAACCTGTCTATATTCAAACATTACTTTTGTTTTTTGTCTTTTTAATTATTCAGCATTTGTAGTTGTTTCTTTAGAGCCACCTCACAGAACCCTATCTAATTTGAGAAATATAAGTGATAATTGTTGGTAAACTGGTGTAGACTATTTTAAATAACACGGATATTCTGTGTATTAAACTTGCACAGTTTTATGAATCTATTGAAGTAGTAAAACAAATAAATAAATTATTAAACTTTTTTACCTTTCAGTGTTTTGGATTTTTGTTATTATTTTTTTTTTTCTTTCTTCAATGGAGGAGAATTTTGTGCTGTGCAATATTTGTATATTTGCATTGTATGGACATTATTAGGGCTCTACATTTAGCATAAATGTAGTGTACATCATCTCTTGAATTTTGATTATGGATTCTGGAAAAAATTGTATCTCTATTTTTGTGTAAGTTGACAAAGTTCTGTGTGCAGTGTATTTACCTTCCACTTTTTTGAGCATTTTGTATTTTGTTTAGTACATCTTCAAAAAAATTGAATTAGTTTCACAAATCACTGCAAGTTGTTGAATGTATAATTTATTTTCATATTGTAGAGCAGTAAGTATGCTCACAATAATTTTTATTTAAAGCTGTGGATGAAAGTAACTTGACGTATGGGAGATCTAATGTCAAGTGTCAATGAAATGTGTGCGGAAGTACCATTGTTAATTTTTATAGTTCACCCTTAGAATCATAATACTAATTGGATGCAACTTGTTTATGTACTTTTATAATTGTTTATAATTTAAGCTGTTATTTATACATGATTAAATTTTGTCTCAATTCTGGATCTAAGTAGGACTAACGAATCTTGATTATATCAGCAGGGGCAGACGTCGTCACATGGAAGATGGCTTTGAACCACCGCACAAAAGAAGCAGAGGTAATATTTATCGACTTTGTAACTTTCCTAATTAATTTGTGTGCTTTATTCCAATAAAGCTAGTAGAAAACTGTGATAAATTAATGTGGCCAATAGACATGTATCACTTGTGCAATTAAGATTTTTTGAGAGTGGCATGTTTTGAAATGTTATATAAAATGTTTGTTATGCTTTTGTTTATTTCTCGTCGATGGATCTGATTCGGTCATTAAAATAATTCTGCAAATTACAGATATTTGTATAATTTGTAATTCAATATAATCCTATAAAATTTCTTAGTCAGTGTAGTCATGTGTGTTAACCCATTTTGAAGTTATTTCAATCCATCTTACCTAGTTAACATTTTTCTAGTGATGTTCAAAATTAACCAGATCTGGAAGTAACCACATTTCATAGGCAAATCATGAGATTATCACTGGTAATGAAAAGAGAGGTGTCGGACCATGGTGATTGTGAGATTGATTTTGTTCTTAGTGGTGCAGGTGATACAATGTTTGACTGGTTAGCCAAAGTTTTGGTATTGCATTGAATGACATTTGAGCCCCAAATAGGTTTCATAAGTATAGTAAGCCCACAATGTAACACCATCTGAGGAGAAACGTGACTTCTCATGTGGAGGACTTGATCATGGACTTGTATAAATTTGTGCTATCATTTTCTATTATAACTGCCAATAATTAGAAGAACCACAATACTCTTAATAAAAATAATTGTATATAACTTTGTTTTGTGACAATTGTTAAGATCATTAAGTTGTTGATAAAGAAAAATTGTTTTCCTTAATATACTCTCAAGATTATATGGTCAGTGTAAGTAAATTGGCTGAAATTTAGATTTGTAATTAAAATTATTTCTAAAACAATTGAAAATTATTTTGGTCCTTTTGTGGACATGTGGTATTATAGCATCAAATTTTGTGTGTAATGTTAATATTTTTTAATTAATGTCAATTTATTGTTAGCAATCTGGAAATATTTGAAAATGGTTGAATCCATTTCTTTTTGAATCTAGGGATAAGTCTTGTTGTTTATCAGACTAGAGCAAACGCTAATGGTAAATGATTTTTGGAAGGTTTTCTAAGATTGTTCTTTTGGTTTGATTTTTCAATGCGAATGCTAGATTAAAACTTCAAATATTTGAAAGAACCAGTTGGCCACCTTCAACTTAAAAAGTGAATAGAATTGTTACACTATTCTAGTGTTTGTAAATTAATTGAGGACATACAAATTTCTTGATTTTGTATTAGGCTCACAATTGGAAGAACGGAAGGACTGATTATTATTCGTCTAAACCATATTTTGTTAAGATACTTCTTAATTTGAAAAATGATTTACAGGTCCTGGTTTTATGTCAAATTACTTCAAAGAGCATCGAAGAGGAAGATCACCTAACAGATATGCAGAACGAGACCGCACATTTAACGGGGTATGTTGTGCAATTGCTTCATAAATATCAGAAATAGTGTCCCAACTCAAGTTCTAATGAAACCAGATATTTGAGTTATGGGTTAAAATTATTGTTCCTAGGTTCATCAGGCCTATGGAGATTTCATGAGAGATTTCCATGCCAGAAGTGGGCCACCTCTTGCTCCCATGCCATACCCGCCGCCGGTAAGAATGATTTCTATGTCTTAAGTCTCCTTGGTAATTTTAATCCTTTTTCATATATCAGGAGTCCATCAGAAAAGCGTTTGCTTCAATAAGTGATTTTGTGTGTTGTTGCCTTTTTCCTGTAAAAGAGTGAAGCAAACTCTTGCCATGTAACTTCTGAGAACAAGAGTGAATCTGTAACTTGACCTCTGGAGGAGACTTATGAACAAGTACTCTTAAACACATGTAAAGAAGCCACATTTTGAGTTGTGACACTTTTCTCCTGGGTGTATAGTGTAAAATAATTATAAATATTCTGTGTTATAGTTAATTTCATCAACATTTATTGAGTAATTATGGTTGCTTTTCAGCCACCTTTTGTAGATTCCTTGCCTCCGCCTCCTCGCTATTATGAAGGACCACCTTTACCGGAATATTCCACACAAATGAGATCCAGTAGATCTGACAAAAGATCAGTGAGTATACTATTTGTAACCTTGTTCTGCGGGTTATATTTTATTAAGAATTGTGTTAATGTAATGAGTTGGCTTTAATATTTGTGTACAAATTATTTATTTACTTTTTTACTTTCTGATTCCTTGCTTGACATGTTTTTTTAAATTTTTCTTTCAGTATGATCGATCAGTGGAGGAGTTTCTGCGGAGGACATCAGAAAGAAGAGATAGAGACCGAGATAGGGATAGAGATCGTGATCGTAGATACAGGGATCGCCGATGATGATCATTTGTAAGGATTTTAATTATATTCGTGACAGTTATGTGTATACATTGTCAACACAATAGTGTTATATTGTGAATGTTCTTAAGAATATTTCTTGTAATCTGTGGTATGATGAATTGGCTTAAACTTGTATTAATGGAAGAATGCTAAAAAAATTTCTCCCTTGAGTAGCTCGTAATTGCTTCATATTCAGTTTACCATGCGGTAATCTCTGAATGTTATGGTAGCAGTGAGCATGTATGGAGTTCATAATACTGAAAGGAAATGGCCGAGAATGCATATGATATGGTTCTTTGGCTAAACTATGTACATATGACCAACTGCGTTCTTATATTAATACTAGTATATATGATGGTTCTTGAAATAAAATATCCAAAGTCAAGTAAGAAGACTGAAATCGTAAAACCACAAGCATCATTGTGTCTTAGAGCAGAGTTATGGATGGATATATATATAAATATATCACAAACAAAACACATTTTCCAAGTTTGCATCATTTATTCTAATTTTTCTTAGATATGCAGTGATATTTAGAAAGAATTTTTCACTTGTTGCCACATTGTAGATTGGTGGTTGTTTACATAGAGAATGTCTCGCATATTTGTTAAAAATAATAATGAAGCTGACCTTATTCAGTTTAATTTCTAGTCTGTAAGAATATATTGACAACATCACTGGGGGGGGGGTATGGAGTTATACCCATGCTTTCTTGAATGCTTTTTATTTGACATTTAAGAAAACAATTTTTAATTTTTGAGTTGCACTGTTACTACTTGGGGTTGTTGATATTGGCCAGTTTGTTAGTAGAATATACCTATACCTGATAGAACACACCTGTATAAAATAAATTATGTATCTCATGTATCTTGTCTGTTATTTTCAAAAGTAATCATTAGAAGGAAAGAACATTGTGAGCGTGTGACTATTTACTAAAATGCATTATTCTATAATACATTTTTTGTTTGTGAAGCTTGTTGTTTAGCATTATTTGATATGAGAAATATTCAAATTCTGTTCCATTTCCTTCAACTTTCTTTCAAATTGATCTTGTGACATATCACATTTTTGTTGATGTTACCAGTTCTGTATTTTAATTTCATTGCATGTTGGTATCTATATTATGATTTTCAACAAAGCTATTTAAGAGCTATTGCAAATGCAGAAGACTGTATCCAATGAACAGACCTTTGTTTTCTCGTGAAGGATATTAATTGCTTTCAATTTGTATTGGGATGGACAAGAGAACCATAGAGCTATTGTTTTACCAGCACTTGCTGTTGCATGACATTCCAAACTTACATACAGGAACTATATCAAAATTATTTGTGTAAATGGGGTTAGTAAATTTTCAAATCAAAGAAATTACAATGGTAAGGTCAGCTTTAAGTCAGCGATTAGAAATAGTGCTCAGAAGATATTGTAGGCCAAGCTTTATCACTTGAATTGAGCATTGAATTGTTAAAGCAGTTGTAAAAACGAAAAGATGCACAGATTGGAATAAACCAAAGGAAGTGGTGTTTATTGGGTTTTCCTCTAATATATTTCAGTGTGTTATCAGTCCTTTTTCTAGTAATTCTGAAAAAACAGAGGGAAAGCTGATTTGAATATATCCTATAAACGTGACCAAAGTAATCTACTTCTGAATTAGTATTTCTTGTGGAATATTCTTGTATTTTGCTGTCTTACTATTTATCTATTTTCATGCCTCTCTAGCGATATGTTTTTTTTTTGCATTGAGTTGGAACAAGTTCAATGAGAAATGGATTCAGTTGCAATATTTTGCTTCATATTTTACATGAATGTACATTCAGTGGAATGAGCTGAGTGTCTGGATAGTACCATGTTAAAATTGATATTTTGGCCACCTTGTGCAACATTCTTTGTTCAATTACAACTTCAATAAAGCAGTTAATTTCTAAGAAATAAGGCCATTATTTTAAAATGGCAATGAAGACAAATTTAAATATGGAATTGTCTGGACAGTTCAGATTGAGATCACCAATGTTCTTAGTTATTTTAAAGGTAAAGATATTTCCTCTATTTACAAGTAATGACACTGGATACTATTATAATGTGAATGATGTAGTTATTCTTAATTTTGAAAAGTGCATTTCTTTTTAATTTGAAAGACTTCATTGTTATCTTTAGTTTTATTTCATGAATAAATTTTAAGAATGTTTGATACATGTGTTTGTTGTGTAGAAAACTATAGTCTGTCCACTCTACGCTGACCACAATTTTTTGTTTGCTGTGTGGAAGCAAAATAATTTTCATATAATCGATTATCGGCCAAACTTTACCTTTATTTCTTCTTTGTTCCTTAGTTTTTTCTTTTTTTAATTACAGTGTCCTACAGTAATTGTCCAAGTAAATGTGAATTGAAACATATGTTAAAAAACTGTCAATTTAAAATTGGGATTCAAAAACACAAAAAAAGATTAAGTGGGTTAAAAAGAAGATAGGATTTGAAAACAGAAATTGTGAAGTGTATCATGTATTTATTTCATACTTCTAGAATGAAATTTAGAAACGGAGTGAAGATTTAACTTTATTATAATTTTATTAAAATTACTCCGTAGATTTTAATTCATTTAAAATTTGTAATATTTATAAGGGATGTAGAAGAGAAAAGTGTGTGAAGAAGGGAAATGTAAAGATGGAAGCAAGATGAATGAAAATGCTAGTTTGATATGGATATTAGTAAAGCAAAAGATTAACTTTTCAGGTCTTGATAAAAAATCCTGTATGCTTTGGAAGGAGAGATAAACCCTAAAATTCTTTAAATAAGAATATGCGATGTTCTGCATTGGAAGAAGGTAAAAATTAAGAAAGGTTTTGGGTACAAAGGACCATAAGAAACAAAAACTACTGAATATCATTAAAATAATTAAGAAACATCTCTTGCTATATTTAGTTTAAAAGAGATGAAAAATCAATACTTCTTATCTGGTGCAATAATAGTAGTTTATCATATCGATTTGCCTGTGTATATTGTTTACTTCAGTGTTTGAAGTTGATTAAATGACTGATTATTATATTCAATACAATGAAGCTTCATACAGTTGATAAAATGTTTATTATATCTAATGTTATAAAGAATGTTGCTGAAGACAATATAATTCATTTAATTATCTTACATACAGTGACAAAATACAACAAAATGTTAAAAAGGCAATTGGATAAGATAGACCATATGCTATAAATTTCTAAAAGATTATTATGTACTTAGTAGAATTAACTTACTTGCTCTACCGTGCTTGTGAATAAACAAGTAACTTGCTCAAAATGGTCTAGTTTAGCCACCTATAAATAAAAGAATATAATATTTCAAGTTAACTGTGAAAAGTAAATAATACTTTATTCGCTTTCAAATGAAGTGCAGTGAACTTAATGAAATTTAAAAACTCAGATTGTGTTCATTATTAGTTTGTGTGTAACAAGTAAGGCATGTTCCATGCAGAAACATATCACATTTATTGTAAACTGTTTGTCTTATGCACCAAGTCTATTGTTTTCAGTGAATGTCAGTGCTGTTGATTGGATCTGAACATTGTCATTTATTAGTGCTCAATTCACCAATCTCTGCATCCTTTGTGATCCCCCCCCCCTTTAAGTAACATAAAATTGATATTGAATTGTAATTACTTTCAGCATACTTTTGATGAAATGAAATACTGAATCTTAAGCATTAACTAATAGGCTTACTGTAGGGGTCTCGATGCCTGAATTTCAAGTGCATCGCAAACTTAGGTGTTTAAAGGTTTCAGTAATATTTGGTTATTGAGTAACACATTTTGAAATTTAATGTGGAATAGCAAAATTTACTTTTTTTGTTTTTATTACATTTATTCATAGTACGTACAGTTTTGACACCAACAAACTTTCCAATATCTTACCACAGGAGAGTATTTGTAAATGTAATATTTTAATGTTAGTATACATTTGAATTTAATTCCCAGTTTAACTTCAAAAATCCTGTGATGTGAAGTGAATGTTTTATTTACATTACAAAACAGTTCTTCTAATTTGTTCTCTCTCAATTTTGACATTCACTGGAATTTTTGCAGCTAAGATAGAAAAAGTCATCTTAAACTTTATCGTAATTGTGGTAATTAAGAAGAAAGAATCTCCGTTTGCAACAGTTTGCTTAATGAATCTAATATTTTTAATGTATGGAAATATAATTCTGTTGCCTTTCTAATTATATGCTATCTCGCTTTTCAATTCCTAATATCGGACTGTTTATTAAAACTGCGCGAGAAAATTTCTGTAAATAAAAATTCACACTAGACATTCGGATATTTTGTTGTATTCTGATAGTTGATACCTTTCAGTCAGACTACTATTCATACCAGTGAAATTATTCATTTTGAAAAATTACTACTGAAACATTTTGACAATAGCTTGGTAAAAAAGTTTAAACAACATGCATTAAAACAATTACTGCTACAAATTTGCTATTTGATGGTGTGACAGATGTATAAAAAACATTAAGAATTAAATTTGTTCTTGCCACCTTAACCGGGAATGGAGTGTAGTTGCTCAGACCAAGTTGATCAGACCAGTTTGATTACTGTACAGGGTGACAATTACTTGAACAAATATAATTATTAAAATACATTTGTTAGTAACAAGGTCACATCATGGGATCATTTCCTGTGCAGATCCTAATTTAACATAATTGCTTCTCCAATGAGGTACCATGTTGGTAACAAGTGAATAACAATTATTAATTAGTTTCTACATTTTCTCAGATATTCACGTACAGTGGACATTCAACTGACATTTTCTGGTAACAGATTTGTTAAGAGTAGTTAAAACTTTGAATGATGGGTGTTTGGGGGATCTGTGAAGTACTTTATTTTTCTGCAAGTCCGAGCAGCTGCAATTATTGGAAAGTCAATTTGCATTGTACAGGAATATTATTCTATATTGTATTTCCATTTCTCATATGAACAGTAATTTTTGATATCTTTTATATCAATTTTCTTCTCTATAATTTCTATATGGTGTATCATTTTAATCTGATCTTTCATTATTTCTTCTAGCTCTATTTATAGTTATTCTACAGTAGTTTATATCAGTCAATATCAAATTGTCTTTATCTTGTTATAAATTTCCAATGAAAAGTGAAATTTGTTTTAATTATTACTCCTTCCCTTTACCTGTTTGTTTTTATTTCTGTAGAATTACTGTCTCAATTAGTAACATTGATGTTGAACATCTGTGAAGTGATAACTACTTTTCTTGTACCTCGTTCAACCCTCATTACTGAAACTGATTTCAATGTTCAAATTAATCCAAAACTGAAATTCAGAAGGTTAATCTTTTGAGGAGTTCAAAAGAAAAAGATGCTTATATTGATAGGAATTTTTAAGGAAATTTATAATAATAAAAAGAGTTATGTTGCCAATTCCCAGAATTTCAAAATTAATGTGATGTAGAGATACAAAGGCAAAAATGTTTTTTTATAGTATTTGTGCAATTGTTTACTGCACTGATGTTTTAGTGTCAACGTGTATCAGCATTTCGTAATTAGCAATCCAGTTTTACAGAATAAATGACAGTTCGTAAATTTAGGAATGCTAGATTTCCCAGGTACTCATTGCTGTGGAAATAAACTTTTAGATTAGAAAATGTTTTCTGTCTGCAGTGCCTCAAAACATGTAATTGTTTTATTGAAAATATAAGCCCAGCACTCAGGATTTGCTCACAGAATTGCAAGAAATCAGGTAGAATCAAATTTGTGCTAGTGGTAGTTTCTTAGTGGCAGTGAATTATGTAAAATGAGTAAGTATAGTGTATCACAAGTGCAAAATGTAAACTAATTTTAAGAGTTTAATTGTGTAGATTAAATCTGAAATACTTAGTGATTAGTAAGATAAATTAATTTTTTCCAATGTTTATCGATGACAATCAGTTGATCAGGGAACAGGCTGAAACGCTTTAAAAGAAGGATGATTGGAGATGAACTCTTCTCCTTTTTTTGAAATTTTCAGCTACTTTTGTATTTAGTTTATTTCTGTGTAATAGTGGTTTTTAAGGACAAAATTGGTTTAAACTAAGTGAATCACACCAGCATTGACATGTCTTGATGTTAATAATGTTTTGAGCATGAGAAATAAAAATTCACCAAATGTGTTTTGTCTGAATTTTTATTATATTGGACACCACAATTGACTTGTTTAATTAATTCACAATATCAGTGTTAAAAATGTTATGTAATTATTATAGTCAGATTTCTTTGTAATGAAGGATGTTTTTGAAGTAGCATACTTCTGACTTCATTTTGTGAAGAAAGCAGTCAGTCTTGTTCCATTATTTTTCCTCATATCTTCTGCTGATACAGCTGCTCTTACCATTTGAAGCACTGTAAGTTGATGCCAAAATGTGTATTGGAGGTAAACATAATATGAATTTCCAACGTATTAATGTTCTGAGAAGAAAATTGGTTTTGTAATTTTCCTCTGTATTTATGAATTTTTCAGATGAAAGTACATTTTACGTAATTAGTTTTCAGAATTTAACAAATGCTTTATTAACATGAATAAGTAACCAAACTGTGTTTGAGGAGTAATGGAATATTATACAGATACCTTCAGCTGCAACCATCCACATTTGCTTTGTGGATGACGGGAAAAACGAATGAATTTGGGGAGGGGGATTGCTTAAATGCAATTAAAGGATATAGGTATCCCTGTGAAATTGCACGCAGGCCGACGTAGTCCACAGGAGAGGTGAAGGTAGGGCTTAAATCCAATTATAAGGTAAAAAAGGCGAAGAAATCCGATCACTTCTGAAAGGCGCAGTGGAATCGCGTTTATAACTTCAAACCTTGAAGGCAAGTTGATGCATCGCTATTTGGACGCTTGACATGTCCAATTTAATGACGAGACTCCAGCCTACGCGATTGACATGAAACATCATCGAGTCAATGCAACTCATTTTATTCCAAATCCGGAGGGGAGGGGGGTGAAATATCTAAGACACCGTTGATATTACGAAGTTCAAGTGCCGCCTGTGGAAGTTCAGATGATGCTCCAGCCTTTGGCATACGAACAATTCACGCATGAGTGCTAGTGTCCCAAAAGTGAACGCAAGAATAAATCTGCAATATTTCGGTACTGCCCCTACCGGTATTTTAAATTTTGATTTATACTTGTGTGGAATCACAAGACTATTTAACTAGATTATTTGATTTGTATCCCCTTCATCTTTTCAATACGAGCTTTTTTTTTTAATTTGAGGTTTTTTGTTTGTATATGTCATAGGTTGATTGGAATTCGTTTTCAAGCCAGTATGGGGGGGGTTGAGCTCGTTTTTAATGGGTATTAACTAAAGGCCTTCCAAGTCGGTCACATAAAATAAGATAAAATAACAAGTGAATCACCTTTAACTGATGTTATGTTTACTGTTGAATAGGTTGCGCCCTATTTTGGGACAATGGCAGAATACGGAGGCATATATTCTTGTATTGCATTACAGTGCATTATTTGAGAACATATCTCTTGAGATATTTTCCCGTCCTACTCCCTCTTCCTCTTCGTCCCATCTTACGACCGCTTCACTCAAAATCCACATACAAATTCCTTCTACTCTTCTCCCCTTTCACACTCCATTCCACTTTTCCCGACTCTAGCTACTCTCGATTTGCAAAGTTTAACTCAGGAATAAAAATGACGCAATTTCCTTCCAGTGGACTCCAATAGGACGTCTACATTTTGCTGTTGAGATTTTTTTGCGGTGGGGGGGGGGAGGGTTCGGAAGAAGTGTCTCACGTTCTTTTCTCTTTCGTTCACTGAATTCGAGCGTACTTCAACGACAACAAGTTGAGTATATTCTGGACGGTATTAAATACGTCAGCTTATTCGTCAGGATGAGGTATCCCTCCCCCCCCCCGCGTACACACATGCACAAAACACCGATAAAAATCACAGTCGGCTCCGGTTTTGTTAACCTCTGGGGACAAACACGTGGTTCATGATATCCGATAAGCCCAAAATATAATAATTTTGTAACTGTGACTGATTTAATTATTTCAGAGCCACAGTAAAGTATCCAATCACTGCGAATCCAAAATTTCAATATTTTAATTCTGCGCGCACTTAACGCCCTTAAATACCTCGTGCATTGTTCGTGCACACTCTTCCCTATTGTATCCTCTTCGTCATGAGCCACCCACCACAATCATTATCATTGTTCTAGAAAACTCTTGTACTGCATTCAGAGACGAGATTTAGGATCTCTTATGGGGGGGGGGGCAAATTTGGGTGCTGTTATAAACATGAAATTATCGTTTATATCAATGCATTAAGTTAATTGTGATGCAATTACATACATTTGTTTTCAATTTTGTTAATCATTTCATTGATTGTTATTGAATTTATTATTAGATTAGCTGATCACAGAGGTGACGATTCTCATTGTTATTTCAAGTGTCTAAACTGTTAATTGAATGATGCAGTTTTCTTAGTGAATCAAGTATGAAAGGTGTGTATCATTTATTATGATAACAACTATTTATACATAACTGAAGAATACATATTTTAAAATTCACATAAAAAATAATTTACTTAAAATACAGTCTTCTTCTTTTGGCAAGATAAAAAAAATAGTTCTTTTTATATGTACAGCCTGTAATAAACAGGAAATAATTTTTCTTTTTGAGAGTTAATTTGAGTGTTAGGACTAGGACCCGGATGTTTATAACCTAAACTTGTTTGAAATATACTAGCATTTATGATCTAAAATATATGAAAATATGACTTTAAATATTTTTGGTTTTGATACAAGCGAGAACTCCGGTCAGTGTGGTTGACTTGAACAACCACTTGACGTGGACAACTTGAAAACTACGATTTGGCAGTTTTGATGGAGGCGCTTTGCTTTCATTGAATGCGCTAATCTCTTCAAACGTTTTTTAATTGGTACGGTGGTAGTTTGCGGCGTTAAGCCACGTGTCCCAACGTGTAATAATGGGATGGGGAGGCAATGGCACCGCAGGAACCATTTCCTTGAAGTTTTGCACTCGTAATGTAGCTTTGATGAACGTTTTGGTCACTGCAGAAATTAACTGATCTACATCAGTATAATTTCCACAAATGTCTTCCGCAACTCTATTTAGTGCGTGTGCAATGCGTGTTACATAGTATGTAGGGTCATTGTACCAATTACACAGTGTGACAATGAAATTTGCTGCAGAACAAAAATATGTGATTGTTATGTAGTGCCCTGATGACAAGAGTGAAAACAATTTTTCGCTATCACCTAAACTTTCTTCTAGAAACGCAATTTTAGTGGCGTTATTTATGCTGTCGCGGCTCTTATCACATTATGTTATTTTACGAATATTATTGCCTCGGGTTTTGATTAGAGAGGGGGGGGGTAAAATAAGCACTTGGGGGAGGTAAATGGAAGTTGCACGTGCATTAGTCAATCCAGAGAGATCTCACAGTATCTCTTGTGTAAATTTGCAAACGTGAAGTATATTTTTTGTGCATATTATTGTGTTCTTATACTCAACGATGTCTAGGAAGTCTGTTAATTCAATAAACCTTTTCTGTTATGTGTGTGGCCAGTTTACGACTAATTCTCAAAGACATCCCATTACTCCGATCCCAATAAGACACACGAGTTGTATTTTCAATCAAAGGTAGATGAGGAGTGTCGGTCACAACAGAACTGTTACTCCTATTTCTCCCGCTATTTACGAGCACGGTTGGATGGAAATCACCTATCTATGCCATTTGCCGTACCACAATTGTGTGAGGGAGCCTAGAGACCACATTACAGATTGAAACTTTTGGTTAATGAAAGTGACAGGAATCTCCGTTAAATTCCACACTCCATTAAATTCCATCTCCATTAAAATCCACACACAGTTTCGTATCCAAATTTGAAATCTGTTATTTTCCCCGTTCCGCATTCTGATTCTTTTCCAGATCCAAAACCACCAACAGCATGGAAAAATGACACAAATAGTTTGGTATATGGTAATAACACAAATGGGGTGCTTACAAAAAATTGAATGATTCACAATCGGAAAGAATGGCGCCTATTCATAGATTTCTCAATTAGTAGTGTCAAAGCCACTGTCTTACATAACGGAAACGAGAAACCTTCAGTACCATTGGTCCTTTCCGTTCAGTTTAAGGAAAACTACGAGAACATGAGGCTACTCCTTAGGTAAACTGGCTATTCGAATAACAAATGGAAAATCTGTGGTCGTCTCAGAGTTCTGGGACTTCTTCTAGGAATGCAGACGCTTACACAAATTATTGCCATTTCTTGGGCCACTGGGATAGTAGGGCAAGGAAAGATTATTATGTAGTCAAAGAGTGGTCCTTGAGAGAAATTTTCAATCCTGGTGAAAACAAAACTGTCGCATAAATCTATAATTGACGAAGACAGTGTGATGTTACCACCACTCCATCTAAAATTGGGCTTTATGAAGAATTTTGTGAAACCAACGTGCAAAGATGGTCAGGGTTTTCAATTTTTACTATCTACATTTCTTGCTATTAGTACTGAAAAAATTAATGAAGGAATTTTCATTGCGCCTCAGATCCGTGACTTGATGAAAGATATTACCTTTGAACACTTGCTGACGGAAACTGAGAAGACAGCTTGGCTTGCATTGAAAGATGTATGCGGAAGTCTTGGGAAACAATGTCTGATAATTACAGGGAAATGACTGAACACATACTGGACACCTTACAAGGCTAAGGCATGAAACATGTCTCTGTAATTACATTTCCTTCATTCCCAATTCGATTTCTTCCCACCTAATCTTGAAGATGTGACTAACATGGTAAGCGATTTTACCAAGATATCGCGGCCATGGAAAGACGATATAAGAGCAGATAGTCATCAAACCTTTTGGCTGGACACTCGTACCAGAATTATCACCATCCACCCACAAAACGGAAAGTTTCCAACTTCTAAGTGCATTTCAAGCATTATTCAGTTTTCTCGTACTGTTTTCATTCTGTTTTGTAATACGATCAATTAATTATATAAATAATTTAATATAAACTATTTTTGTAATACAAATCATTTTTGTTACATGATCTGTAGATTAATACACTACAGATTCCTACTTATTGTAAATGAGTCATTTCCAAGTTTATCGAAAGTGGTATATGTGGTACCTTTTCTACAAAAAAATTGGTACGTAATGGAACATTTCTGATTTCATTCTGACAATCAGCGAATGTGATTTAGTAACGAACACGTACTTTCATCTCGCGGCAAGTCACAAAGTTCAAATTTGTTGCACTGTGTTATCGCCCCTGTGCCTAATATTGTTAAAAAAAAGAATAGATCTAACTGATCTTTATGTCACCTTATATAGAGTATATTTAACACTATATTTACCAAAATTTTAAAGAAAAATTTGGAGCCATTTGTGAGAAAATCTTGTTTTTGTTATTTTTAAAATTGCACGCAATATTGCGCGAAAACTACTAAAATTGTCACAAAAAAGGACCTTAATGAAAGAATTCACTAAGGATAACAAATTTTATTAGAAGAGAAAATCTCTTATCTTCAATTTTGTAGATGGAGGAACACGCTAATAAAATTCAATATTTTGCAATTTTTGAAAATTCAGAGTTATCAGTGTATATCGGAGCTACGCCACATTTATAAGTGTGTTTTGCTCTATTTTTGCAAAAAAAGTTAAGAAAAATTGAGAGCGGTTTTTGAGAAAAATTTGGAAATGTCCCAGGGGCTTCTGTAAAATACCCCCAAAAATTAATGAATGCTTTTTATAATCGCAAAGCATTGACTCAGGTCATCGACAGAGGTCACTTCACTTTGGAAAAAATTGTACGCGTAGTTGAAGGCTAGTGTTATTCACGTACACCGGGCAGACAGACAGATAGACGGCCGGACGAACTGACGGACGTTTTGAAAAAAACAACAATTTTTCGCTATCAGGGGACCCAGAAACGTGTATTTACGTTGAAATATCGAAATCGATTTTCCGCAGCATTACATAACTTTCCTTATAATACGTATATTATTCCGTATATACTTATGTATACGGGAAAGTAAAAACACTGAAGAACAGCTTTCGGGTGATATTTTATGTGCATTTTTGTGTATATTAGCCAAAAAGCGTACAAAATGAGAGCTGTACTAAATTCTAACTATTCGCACCATCGATACCCGCCGTACCCTAAATTCAATGTAATAGTCTGATTTTATTGTAATGTACCATATTGTTTAGAATTCCAAGGAACAGAGTGTATTATGATTAAATAAATTCTTTCCCTTACAAATTACCTAGCGCTTTTAATATTTCGAATGACGAAAAATAGGTGCTTCTCAGGAAACGAAGTTTCGTGGGTCCACGACGCGATGAAAATCATGTTTTTCAGTATTAATTGTAATCCATGGAAGCGCAGTCGGCAAACGGAAAATGTTACGCCGTTGTCCATGTAAAAAATGATTTTCTTTAACAGATCTTCAAAAGAAGAAATTTGCCAACACTGCGAAAAGTTGGGTTTGAAAAGTTCACCGAGTGACTTAACTGTGAGTACTGAACTGTGATCCGGCAGTTTTAGCGTGAACATACAGACCAAAAACTGGGTGTTTAAATTTTTTGAAAAAGTGAAAATATACGAATGACCTTGACCCTTTATTATATAATATTTTGTAAGTATGTTTTTCCATTATAATGCAAGATACTCGTATATTATATCTAATGTATGATATTCGTTGGATGCCAAGTGTACGCTGAGAAGAAATCGAACCTATTATCTTCACTAAATATTTTCTGTTATATTCAATGTTATTAGAGTAATTTCACTATTCTATTATTATAAAAGCGGACCTGTTGTTTTAATCATAATGTAGGTATCATTATAAAAAAATTGTCAATTTTTTGGACAACAGGACAATTTTCATTACAAATGATAAACATTTAAATGAATTAATAGAACTATTGCAGCCATTTTTAACGTGTATGTGATTTAAAATGGTAAAAATAGTTTTCATTTTTCTAACTAAAGTTCAGCAATCTAAAAATCTGAAAATGTTAACAACTTTTTGTGTTTTAAGAAGAACTTTTGAGATTTTTCAAGCCTGTATCGTGGTTCTAAGTCAGTAAAAAAATATTTTTTGTAATTAAAAAAAAATTTGCGTTTGAATTTGGCGCTGAGAAAATATATACACAAATGTTTTTCTGATTGTATAAATTATTTTATTTTTCATATTTTTTCAATAAGATGAAATAGTGCTAAGATAACGAAAAGAATAAAATAAATAAAAGTTTTTCTGGCGAAAAATTGCCAGTTGCTGGCGCACGATTACATAAATTTTTCTTCTTACGAAAAATTCGTAAGGCGAGAAAATAAAAAAATCTCGTTTCTGGCTGTAGAGGCGTGTTGGGGGTGGAAGGGGGGCTAAGAAATCTTTCAAGAAGATTATGCTTGTTTCAATTATAGTGTAACTACTCGTATGCCATTTGGTTGAGGAGAATTTTTTTTCTCTTATGAGGTGGTCCCTGTGCCCTCCCCCCCGCAATTAAAGTTCTGAAATTCCGCCTCTGTTAACTATCAATGTAATAGTTTTCGTAACAAGTACAATATGGCTCCTGAGGGTTATTTTGCTCTTGTGAGGCTTTTTGTTCTTTTGCATTCAATCAAGCATATTTTAAGGTATGTCATTTCAAATTAAAATTTAATTGACATCAGCTAATAATGCTTTAAAGGATTCAAAAAAATGTAATTACTCATAAAAAGCTGTTTTTGTTGCTGAGTAATTTGCATTTATGCGCAAAGTAAGATGTACTCGTAAATCGCCTACCAACTTACGCCAAGGTAGATGATATTTGGATCATTATATATATAGATATATAGATATAGATATAGATATAGATATAGATATAGATATAGATATAGATATAGATATAGATATAGATATATAGATATAGATATAGATATAGACATAGATATAGATATAGATATAGATATAGAAATAGATATAGATATAGATATAGATATAGATATAGATATAGATATAGATATAGATATAGATATAGATATAGATATAGATATAGATATAGATATAGATATAGATATAGATATAGATATAGATATAGATATAGATATAGATATAGATATAGATATAGATATAGAATGAATTTTTCTCATGCAAATCTCTGAAATAAAACTAAATAACAAATTATATTCCCTAGATATTAAAATAACCTGTACCTTGATACATTCGATGATAGGGTCTTTACAGAATCTCACTTCATGGAAAAATAGGAAAATAGCCGCTCAAGTCCGGTTGATGATGGCCGAATAATACCGGAATTAATGCATTTTGTCAACCAGCCAGTGATGACGGGTTGGCCATGCAGATGGTTAGTGAACATAAGCAGAATGCAAGACATCAAACCTCATTCCTACCTGATTCAATAACTGACGCTGTGATTAGTGTGGTCAGGGTATCACCTCACGATATAAGAGCGGTCGCTCAAATAAAAACCACCTTCATGAAAACGAAAGGGCGGGGAGAAAGTAGTTTTAACCATATATGAAAAAGCTGGAAAACGTTTATAGTGAAAAGCAAAATACTTCGGAAAAAATTTCCTAACCCATCAACTAGCGGAAAACAGACAGATACATTTTGCCGACAAAAAATCTCCTGACAGTGAACGTTTAAGTGACCTTCCACGAGGCTCAGGCAGTGATAATGACGAAGATAATTGTATTTTTGAATCGACGGACCCCATTTATACATTCTGCAGTGCTAATTCAGGGGGCTCCTCTTCGGTCTCCCTTTAAAACACCATCAACAACGTTTGAATTAAAAGTGAAAAGCAAGCAAGTATGCGAAAATGAAATCAAAATTACAAAAACATGGCGAAAATACGAAAATTCAAGGAAAAATATGACCATAATATGGAATACAACCGAAAAATGTCAAAAGAGTTAAAAGAGTTAAAGTATGACTGTATATGTCACTTAAAAATTGCATGATTTTGGTCGTAGATAAAATCATGCTTAACGTACATTTTCCACGGAAATAACACAAAAAATATGGCATGTCATAAACATCTGAGCCGTAGTTATGACTCTGATTTTAGGAACGAAACTGTTTAATTTCTTGGTAAATAACGTTTAAAAGCAAAATATAATTGAAAGATTATTTATTATTAAGGGATATTCACAGTAACGCTAAACATCCCGCAAAGTTCCCCAATTTATTAATGTATGTCATTAACTCTGATTAATAAAATTATTCTTCTCTTAATTATTATTGAATTTCTTCTCAAAATATAGAAACAAGTAAATAATTTATAATATAAATTTGTAGATCCGCGAAATGAAATTTCTAAATATATTATTTTAAAATTTGTCCCAAGATCCTCCATTTTATGTTTGTCCCCCGAATCACGTCACTGACTGCATTCACGATGGCCTAGCTATATTGCACAAGTTTTTAAACTGCGGTTCTCGTCGATAGAAGTCTTTATGCTGGACAGTGATATGCTGGATTAATAAGCAGTGCCCTCAGTGACAGTTCCTTCCCCCCATTCATTCCCCATCAACCAATAGAGGCTCGTGCTTAGACAGCACAACCCCTCATATAATTCTACAATTCTTAAGGAGGAATTAGGATTACGTATTTTCCGTTTAATTTCTTTCAATGTCGAGTATGAAATTGTTTTGAAATCAAAGAGCGCTAGCGCGATTTCGTTGCAAGCCAAGGAGCGCACCGATGTGAAACGTCACGCTTATGGACTTTTAATATTCCGAAGCACGAGCCAATCGACTTGCCGCGCTTGACTTTGAAGCTTCTGCCATGAATAATGCCAGAAAGAACATTTACATGCATGGAAACAATACAAACAGATCGCACTTTGTTACGCATCTTACAAACACAGGCCACAAATTCCATCCCGACTCAGACATTACACTTCTTGAAATAGAAAATAAATTCTGGAACGGAAGCGCTTTAGAAATCTTGCACATTCTTCAAGCCCAGCAGAAATCTGAAGCTCTCTTCAACAAATAAGCTAATTTCCCTGTGTCCTGCTAATAATTTTAGGCACCCCTCCCCCACGAACTGACTCCCCTCGCCTCCTGAAACATTTTCAAGAGGACACAAAACAGACCTCCTTCAACCCCTCGCCGGAGCTTCAGAATGCTACAAAACTTGTTGTAGTATCATTTGCTATTGGTTTTAATTATTATTTCTAACCCCCATTTTTTGTATCTTTTGCAATTTCATAATGTGTATATTCTTTATTTGTATTTCATATTTTGTAATTTCATTCGCTATTGGTCTGTAATAATTTTAAATGAATATAATATTTATGTTAATCCCCCCTTTGAATTTTATATTTTGTAATTTCATTTGCTCCTAGTGCATATTGATATCCCCCCTTGCATTTCATTCTTTGTAATTTAATTTGGTAATAATTATAATTTTAAATGTATCTTATTTATATTAATTCACCCACTTTGCCATCTTTTGTATTTACTTGGTCTTTTATTTATATTTTATTTTGTTTAGATTTGTAGGCTGATGATGACGGCAAAGCCGTCGATAACGACTCTCTAAATAAACATATTAAGTTCACGGAGATGACTTCTTTTATTTCTTCATGTAATTACGTCAACGATACCGTATTATAATTTCCACAATAATTTTGCATAGTTTGGTTGGCTATATGTTACTTAGACTTTCAGTCATAAATATATCGGAAGAAAAGAGCAATTATGATAATTTAATAAGTTTGCGGGCACTGCGGACACGCGAGCAACTGGCACGTTGTGAGAGCTGAACAAATAGCTCCGGAGTGGCACTGGATACCTGGCCCAGTCATTGAGAGAAGTCATTGGAAAAGTCAGTTGACAGTTTTTGTCTCAAAAGCTACATTAATTTACATTTCCTCTACTAAGGCAATGATTATTTAACAGGAAATACATCAGTAATATTTGAACTTATCAATTGAGAGTAAAATTGAACATTATACATCGCATGGATATTAATTTAGTAATCGCGTTTATTTAAGGGTAATAATGGCATTATATTCAGGTTAGGAGGTTTACCAGATAAAGATTGTCAGTTAAAAGAGCTGTCCACCCGTAGGAGAAACGTTAATTTATTTCACCTTTTTGCTATACACAAAAGTAAGTGAAGGATTTAATAAAACATTACTCAGTACGAAAAGAAGCAAAGAATTCGCCATTCTCAATCCTGCCCCCTCGACAAAAATGTTTATACAAGGCAGAATTTAAAAAGAAAATACACATTAAATAGTATTAAATGGTAAAGAATATAAATATAATTCAAATCTCGGCTGTTTGATAAACATGGTAAATATTTTCGTAAGAAGCCACTATTCTCTCCAACTAGGGAGTACACGACCTTGACGCTGATGGTAGAGCCTGAGTGCCCCCATGCCACTGAGCTATGCCGGCGGTAGCGTAGATACTGGTAGAGCCTCTCTTGCCGAACAGGTCGATGGGGAGGGATCAGGGGAAGCAGAACTCCTGAAGAGGACCTCAACAACACCAGAAGAGGACCTACAGAAGAGACAGTTCGCCGAAGACACGAAGATCGCCTCGAAGGAACCCATCTGGCCAAGTAGAGCCTGAGTCCGGGGTAACAGGCACAAAGTCTCTAACGAACAAAGTTGGATGGAAGGAACAACCCTTCATGCGGGGTTGATACACGCGAAGGCAGGTGGAAAAGCCATAATATATCAGCCCTATCACACCATAAACTTTGCGAGAGGATGGTAATCTTTTCGGAGTTAAATTCTATACTCGTAATTTTGTCAAGATAACGCCGGACAAAAACAGACGACGAAAACGCACAAAAGGACAATAATAAAGGAATTTCAGAGAAATTAAGGATAATAACTTGGAATGTGAGAGGATTAGGGTCTAAAAGGATGGAGCTGGAATAATGTATGTTTGGGAGAATGATACAAATTACCATCATTACAGAAACTAACAAAAAATTGAAAGGGACAAAAGAACTGGACGAATACATAATGATTTACAGTGGTGTATCTCAAAATACAAGGGGACGAGGAATAGCCATTCTTATTCATAAAAGTTGGAAACTATAAGTTTGTAACTATAGGTTTTTTCATTAATAAACTTAATCACGTTATTCGAAAGCTTTTCAAGATTTTGGTCGCACATTTCAGTATTCAAACTTAAAAGTCATAACTTTCTCGAGTGATTTTAAATTATTGAATATTTTTATTTTAAGAATTATTGTTAAGGATATAAATAAAAATAATTCAAAAAGGATATGAACTCAAAAATGTCCAAGAAATGTTTATATATATATATATATATATATATATATATATATATATATATATATATATATAGATAGATAGATAGAGAGAGAGAGAGAGAGAGAGAGAGAGAGAGAGAGAGAGAGAGAGTAAAGGGAGCCTTTTTTGTCTTGTTATATAATTGTGTTTTTTACAGATTTTTAGAGAATTATTATTTGAAAATTTAAAAATGTTAATAGAATTTCATTTGCATTAATGTGTATTTAACATTTTATGAAATTGTGACATTTCGACAAAGCTCAAGATATTGGTAAGTCACGATATGGAACCAACATCCCCGTAAGTTACAGCCGTGGAGTTCTCATTACTGAACACAAAATGTACTATATTAGTTTATACGTACGAATATAAAAATGTTGTACGGTTATTTGATTAAAAATATGCATATACGCACACGCGGCACTAAAGACATCCAAAACTTTGCATTAATATTAATATCTGAAGAGGCGATGAAATTAATCCATCCTTCCTAACTACAATCCTAGAGATTATCCATTGTCGAAACCTATCATACGCCACTGGTTTTATGATAAATTATTTTTTTATTTAGTTAGTAACAGATGTTGACAGAACCTTTAAACGTAATCCGAAAGTATGTAGCGCTGTTTTTTACATTGTTATTTAAAGATTGGATATATTCACATCTCGACTGTTGCTGAAATAAAATTTTGCTGTCAAATATCGATAGAATTAAGTGAATTTAATATAATTTGGAAGTTTGTTTGGGGCTCTGTCTTCTGAGGGAGCCAAATGCGAAAGTATATTATCTGGGAAACGCATGTGAGGAAAACCTGACCGGGCTATCGTTTCAGGTAGTCAAATGTGATAGGGGTTTATTTGGGAAACGGCTGAGGGAAACCTGACCGCCAGGAATCGGGCTGTATCTCCTCAGGTTGCCAAAAGTGAAAGGGAATTATCTGGGAAGCGCCTGTGAGGAAAACCTGACCGCGGGATGCAATCGGGCTATGTCTTTTGAGGTGACAAATGTGAAAGGGAATTATTTGGGAAACGGCTACGAGGGAAACTTGACCGTGGTTTTCGGGCTATAGCTTCTTAGGTTGCCAAAAGTGAAAGGGGATGTTCTGGGAAGCGCGTGTGAAGAAACCCTGACCGCGGGATGCAATCGGGCAATGTCTTCTCAGGTAACAAAAAGTGAACGGGAACTCTTTGGGAAACGTCTGTGAGGGCAACCTGATCGCGGAATGGAATCGGGCGAGTCCGCCTGTTTCAAATCATGCGCGTTCCCCTCTCCCATAGTGTCCGCGAACTCTTGAACTCCAGGTATTTTGCCCGCAACCTTGACATGCCTGGCGTAGAGTATTTGAGTTCCACATCAGGGAGCAGCAAAAGAGTTGATTTGTCTTGGAAACGAAATTTTTCTAAATTGATTGCATCAAACTTCTTCATATAACGATACGAAGCTTGTAGCATGTGAAAGAACACATCAAATAAAGTCGGAAACATGGGTACCTTTATATGCATATTGCCCGTACTTTCCATTCAATTGCATCTTAAAAATGCACAAAAATTTTCATTTACCTTATCGGACTACTATATAAAGAAAATGAACAATTAAGGTTATTTCGAACTGCTGCTGCCGTAATAAGATTAGTTGTAGTCTCAAGCAGAGAGTTTATTTTTATTTACTCAGAGAAAGTCATGTAATCGTGCGCCTGAAAACGGCGAATTTTCGGCAGAAAATCTTATTGCCAGGTCCTAGAATCGAAAAAGTAGATACACATTTTTCTAACACGTGGTGTAGCCAGAATCCATATTTCTATCTGTCTGTCTGTCCATTCATCCGTCTGTCTGACTGTCTGTCTGTCCTTCTGTGTGTTTCTGTATGCCTCTCTGTCTGTGGTCAACGCTAGCGCCTAAACCGTTCAGCCGATTTTTGTCAAAATTGATATCCCCCTATTGATCATCTGAATGAACTCAAGCATTGGGGAGTTTCAGAGAGATAATTTGATTTTTGAGGGTACTTTACATGAAACATAGCCTCAAAATTGTTTTCAAAATTTTCCCAAAAATGACAAAAGATTTCAAAAATTGGATATCACAATAATATTGACTTTCCGATATATCAAAAAGTAATTCCTGAACTCGACTCGGATAACAACCCAATAATCATATCACTTCATTCTCTCTATCATCTTTTTATAAACAGCAAAACGGTAAAATTAACTGGTTTAAATTCAGGGAAATTTATAATCAACTATAAACATCCGCACAACATTCAATCCGCAAATGACGTAGAGAATGAAGTCAAAAGATTAGTCAGCAACAAGAATCCCTCATAAATTCTACCACTAACCTCAAAAGAACAAACCCAATAAGCAGGCAATTAATTCCAATAAAAATCATAAACCTAATTAAAGGTAAACACAATTTAAATAGCTATTGGCAAATGACACAACGACCAGATTTAAAAAGAAAATTAAACAAACTGACGAGACTAGTTAAAACAGAACTCCACCAACATAGATATGCAAGCTTCCAGACTTTTCTAAAAGAAATTCACTCATCATCTGGGTATATGTGGTCTACCATATAGAGAATAAAAAAAAACAAAAACAAGAATTTCCAGAAACTAAACTGTTGTATATCCAGAACCTCTTAAAGAAAATACAACAGTTCGTATAAACAATTTAGTTATCCAGAGCCAAAGAATAATCCAAGTACAAAAGCTAGTTTTCCAGAAGATGTTCTTTAACCAGCACTCGTCAACAAAAACACCAGGAGAAACAAACACAGCACTTCGTATAATACTTTGGCTCGGGCTCGGGCTCGGGCTCGGGCTCGGGCTCGGGCTCGGGCTCGGGCTCGGGCTCGGGCTCGGGCTCGGGCTCGGGCTCGGGCTCGGGCTCGGGCTCGGGCTCGGGCTCGGGCTCGGGCTCGGGCTCGGGCTCGGGCTCGGGCTCGGGCTCGGGCTCGGGCTCGGGCTCGGGCTCGGGCTCGGGCTCGGGCTCGGGCTCGGGCTCGGGCTCGGGCTCGGGCTCGGGCTCGGGCTCGGGCTCGGGCTCGGGCTCGGGCTCGGGCTCGGGCTCGGGCTCGGGCTCGGGCTCGGGCTCGGGCTCGGGCTCGGGCTCGGGCTCGGGCTCGGGCTCGGGCTCGGGCTCGGGCTCGGGCTCGGGCTCGGGCTCGGGCTCGGGCTCGGGCTCGGGCTCGGGCTCGGGCTCGGGCTCGGGCTCGGGCTCGGGCTCGGGCTCGGGCTCGGGCTCGGGCTCGGGCTCGGGCTCGGGCTCGGGCTCGGGCTCGGGCTCGGGCTCGGGCTCGGGCTCGGGCTCGGGCTCGGGCTCGGGCTCGGGCTCGGGCTCGGGCTCGGGCTCGGGCTCGGGCTCGGGCTCGGGCTCGGGCTCGGGCTCGGGCTCGGGCTCGGGCTCGGGCTCGGGCTCGGGCTCGGGCTCGGGCTCGGGCTCGGGCTCGGGCTCGGGCTCGGGCTCGGGCTCGGGCTCGGGCTCGGGCTCGGGCTCGGGCTCGGGCTCGGGCTCGGGCTCGGGCTCGGGCTCGGGCTCGGGCTCGGGCTCGGGCTCGGGCTCGGGCTCGGGCTCGGGCTCGGGCTCGGGCTCGGGCTCGGGCTCGGGCTCGGGCTCGGGCTCGGGCTCGGGCTCGGGCTCGGGCTCGGGCTCGGGCTCGGGCTCGGGCTCGGGCTCGGGCTCGGGCTCGGGCTCGGGCTCGGGCTCGGGCTCGGGCTCGGGCTCGGGCTCGGGCTCGGGCTCGGGCTCGGGCTCGGGCTCGGGCTCGGGCTCGGGCTCGGGCTCGGGCTCGGGCTCGGGCTCGGGCTCGGGCTCGGGCTCGGGCTCGGGCTCGGGCTCGGGCTCGGGCTCGGGCTCGGGCTCGGGCTCGGGCTCGGGCTCGGGCTCGGGCTCGGGCTCGGGCTCGGGCTCGGGCTCGGGCTCGGGCTCGGGCTCGGGCTCGGGCTCGGGCTCGGGCTCGGGCTCGGGCTCGGGCTCGGGCTCGGGCTCGGGCTCGGGCTCGGGCTCGGGCTCGGGCTCGGGCTCGGGCTCGGGCTCGGGCTCGGGCTCGGGCTCGGGCTCGGGCTCGGGCTCGGGCTCGGGCTCGGGCTCGGGCCGGCCGCTTTAGTCCCCGAGCCTGGGGATCGAGTCTCTCTTTTCCCGCCTAAACTTGCCCGGCAATTTCCAGAAGGGGGAACGTTTTCCGCGCTTGCTCCGGTCTACGGGCGGCCCGACTGCCGCTGCTGCCTTGCCACCTGACATCTCTTGTAGCTGACTACCTTGAAAAGTCGTTCAACTGAAATCCAGTCGAGATCCATCACTTAAATAAACGAATATAGGAACTCAATCAGAAACCACTATATACAGCTCCAGTTAATATAAATTATATATCCCCATCAGAAGTTAAACAAGAAATCAAAAACTAAGAAATCAGCAGGATACAATTTTATTTCGATTCAAGTTCTGAGGGAACTAAATAACAATCTGATGGTACGTATTACAGCAATATTGCATGCAATATTGCATTGCATGCTGCGTTAAGCACTCAGAATAGGTTACGTTTACAAAGATTGGAAAATTGTATCTGTGCAACCATTCCGCAAACCAGGAAAGAATCCAAAAGATCCAGCAAACTATAGACCAATAACCTGGATCCCCTCACTGCCGAAACTATTAGATAAACTGATATTAAAAAGAAGAATAAAATTCCTCGTAAACACACATGTAATCTCAGACACACAATCTTGATTTCGACCTAACCACTCCACAACACATCAAATATTACGGTTAACCGAATATATAGCGGAAAGATTCTATACCACACAACACACTATAGCAATATTCCTGTATATAACCAAACTTTCGCCAAAATATGGCATCAAGACCTTCTTTAATTTGTCTTAATATAGAAGATAGATAGGTACTCCAAACCACTTATACCAAATTCTTAAAAGTTTCTTGAATCAAAGAAAGTTCCAAGTCAAAATTAACGATGCCATATCGTTCTTATACCAGATTTCAGCAGGACTGTCTCAAGGGACCCCATTATCCCCAGTATTATTAATGTATATATATATATATATATATATATATATATATATATATATATATATATATATATCACATGTATGAGCAAAAAATTGAAGGGTTAAAATAAATCCAGATAAACGAAGGCAAAAATTATCATCCTAAGACATTCTACCACCCCTACCTAGTTAATTATAAAGCGCTAAGAACTATAACTAAAGCCCCATGTTTAATTTCGAACAAGCAAATATATCATTAACTACAAATTCCGACAGTAAAAGTACACATCACTAACCTGTTCGAAGACTTCTCATCACTCTCCACGTCTACCAGCACCTCCATATTCAACCTTGGACGCACAGCTGAACCAAACCTATGCATAAACTCTCGCTTCCCTAAAGACAGATTCAGACCACCATAAAATAGCAGAAAATCGACCTCAAATGATATGACGAATACTCATATCATCGATCATTCTCTGTAGTTTTAATTTACTTCCAAAATCATTTAAGTTATTAAAATAAACCAAAAACATTTATCGCACCCATCCAGGACTGGCACTGTTAGGGAATAAACCGAAAGTTACGTATGTTTCTACTCACAACCCTGAAAAACGTATAAGTTGAACAGGAAGGTAATAAATTTATTTTTAACAACTACAAGGAGCCGCGCCATCAGCCAGATCAATTGGGTAATATCAATTTTTGAGAAAATCGTCTGAACGGTTTAGCCGCTAGCGTTGTTCACAGACGGACGGTCAGACAGCCGTTGCCGTCATTCAATTTTTCAGTATCAATGACCCACAAAACATAGATTCTGGCTACACTACGCGTTAGAGGTGTTGTTTTTTTCCTCAATTTAGCAACTGGATTTATACACTTTTTCGTTACCAGGGCCCTGTAATAAATCTGTTGTTTCAAGGTACATCTCAAAATGAGGTCACGTACAATTTTTCGAAAAGTTTGCGCGTAATTTACCGTAGATTGAGGCAATTTTAAGCAATTATTTTCTTATGGCGGCTCCACACATTCGTTATTTGGCGAATAGCGAGCAACCGCTCCGCGAATCCCGAGTAGTGTAGATGAGTGGCTTGCTATTTGCCGAGTGTCGAACATTCGGTGCTCGCCCTTCTCACCGCATGTCGGTCTTTAGGACACATCAAAGGCAGCCGAATTGCTGAACACATCAGCTCTTCGGGATTGGGCGAACAGTAGCTCGCCGCTCGGCGAAAGCCGAATGTGTGGAGCCGCTTTTAGAAACGGCTCCAATTAAAGAAAATATTATGTATCAAAGAATGTTATAAAAATCGGTGATTGCCCCATTTTAGACGATCTCTATGTATTTTCGAAATTGCAAAAAGGTGACATTACAAAATGACAAGTACGAAGGTAGAGATTTTTGTCTTAAATGGAATATATTCTAAACAAATTAGATCTTTAAATGAGGTCGTATACTCGTAGACGTTGTTCAATAAACCAGTAGTTCTCGCGTATTTCTTCTTAAATTTATTGCAAATTATGAAAATATGTCATAATAATTGTCTTCATAATGTCTCCAAATAAATGTCTTAGTAATGTCTTCAACTTTTTTTACCTCAAATAGGCTGGCAAAAATGCATTTTTTTACTAAAATAGGCATGCAAAAAAGGAATTTATTCTGGCTAAAGTAGGGGATAAAACACAGGAAACATTAAAAATCACTATCTAAATTAGTTGGGTAAAAATTAATAATTAAAATAATTTAAATTTCATTGTAACTCTAAAATTTACATTAGTACTCACGTGGAAGGCAACTACCTTTTCTTTGACGTTGTCTCTACGAAACGCTATTGTTGACTCCCTTTTGAATCTTGAACAGATATCATTAAACGGAATTGTAGATTTCGTATTTGGCACTGTAATCCCCAGAAGGTAAAAGAGAACAAGAAGGAACTAAGAACTTGTAGTGACAGCTTTCCCTCAAAAGGGATCAGAGTCCATTCACAAACAGGATGAGATTTCTCGTGAGCGTACAACTCTGTAAGTATCAATGAAAAATGCAAAAAACCTTCGGTGGTATCAACTGCCTTTCCCTGACACTGGACGATCCGCGTCTACAGAATGACAATGCACGACCGTGCATTCATGTTCACTAGACTTGCTAGTATATTTCCAGCTCGATAGAGATTGATGCTGGGGGAGAGGAACATTAATGACGAAACAGGCAGAAAAGTGCACAAATAATGCAAAATGCCAAAAAGAGACATAAAAGCTTAAATACGCAAAAAAAATGCAAAACGCATACGCAAAAAATTTACTAAAACAACTCCAGAAGTACAATTAAATGATTCTTATTGTTAAAAGTCATAAAATTGCAGCAATAATAAAAAGAATTTTGTCAAACTTTCGGGCTCTTTCAATCACTAAACTGATATACACAATGCCCTCGGTGGTTGAAAAGTTACCATTTCACCAATATACTCGTATGTGATAACTTATATAAAATAAACTAGTGCTGCTTCAACATCATATATTTTCTCGTATAATTTTTACCGAAGGCTTAATATAATATTGCAAATTTTATTAGTTCTTCAGACCTCTCGTGAAGCACACTCTTCAACAAACGAATTTGCAATTTTTAAAGATTAACAATTTTTTAAACTTCACACCTTTGAATGAACATCGGACTTACATCATGTTTGTGAGCACTTTGCTCTACTAGATTAGAAAATATTGAGAAATAATACTTTTCCCCTGACAATGGCAGGAATTGAAATCCCGCCTTCAGATTATTTAACCAGACACATGACCAGACCAGACCCATGCCGTCCAGCATCCTAAGATTTCTTCTACAAGAATTGTAAAATCAAACAAAATTTTCACTTTTCTACTAAAAAATACTAACATTTAAAAAGAATGTAGCCGAAATAAATTGATTTAAAAAATCTAATATTGATGTGTAGATTGCACAACGAATGGAATCTCTCGCTTTAATATTAGTGTAAGGCAGGTTTCAAATAAATGTGAATTCAGTTTGAAATACCAGAGAACTTAATGAAAATAGGGCTTATGACCTATTATTAAGCAAACTTGCCTCTATTCGCGCAAATATTAAACAAAATAATTTGCCGTCTTTCAGACAATCTTGTTTACGCATTTGTTAAATTGTAAATTACATATGTTTAATAAAGAATATGAATTCGACATTGTTTAAAGATAAAACTTCGAAACACAGATTTCATTCTGAAAAAAAATCTTTAATAATGTAGTTGTAGGAAAACGTCGAAAACATTTTTTTTTAAATTTTACTATTTTCGTAAATATATGGGTCTTTCTGAAAACAAAACTTTGTACTGTTCGAGCAAAAAATTAAAGAAAATGTTAGTAGGAATTTTTGAGTAAATATTGAAAATGTCTTAAAGGTTTCATGTGAAATATCTGCAAAGATTAAAGATCCATTTCAAGTCTAAAATACTGAGTGACATGAGCGATAGAAGAATGTTTATTTTGATGAAAATTCTCTCCGATGTATGCCCTTATGTTATTCACGGACAAAAATGAAGGGTGGTCAGCAACATATTAAGAAATAATAATAATAATAATAATAATAATAATAATAATAAAATCAATAATAATAAAAAGAAATAACACTTTTTAGGTATCAAAGACCCACAAAACATGGATTCTGATTACACTACTTATATGTAGTTAACTACAGCTAGGAGCTACAAACATCCACTTTCGGGAACACACAAGACGTGTTTATTTGCCGAAAAATCGGCACTTCTTCCTGTGGCATCTTTCTACGAAGTACATACCTGTAAAAAATATTTGTAAGTCAGGAGAAACAGTTTGAATTGCAGTTTTGGATTTCAAATAAGCAATTTTAATAATTATTATAAATGACCTAAAGTTGACGTAGAAAAATATTAGGGACCGTCAAATTTAATATCAAACAGACTAAACCCATAAATGAATTTAACACAAACCGAGGTCCAGCAGTTTTTTTTATTTTAGTTAAAAACCATACAATTCGTTGCTTATATTTGGCTAATATACTTTGCCGCCTGAGATACGGAGTAATATAGTGGAGATATTCATTGTATGTATTGTTTGCATTGTATAAAACTTATACTCGTAACAGTATATTGGATATATTGAAATCAACTTCTGCGTCAGTCAGGTTTTTGTCCAGTTTCCCTTCACTGAAGAATAAGAGCTCTTGTGCAGGAAATTCGCCGTTTTCCGGCTCATGATTACAATACTTTCTCATATTGGGAAGTGCGACAAAGTAAAATGCTTAAATGGCCCTTTGTTTTGCTTCTGGACAGTAAACATAGCTTTAGCCATATGATAGCCATATGATAGCCATAGCATAGCCATATGATACATGCAGTAAAAAATGATAAATCAATTAATCGGTCTTGGTCCTAACTAAACATCTTGCAAAATTTTCAAAGCATTTTTACGCTAGAGACGTTTTTGCAATTTTACTCCGAACCTTCATGTCAACTTTATCTAGAGAGAATGACACAATATCTGTGTGTATGTGTTTTTTAGGGACACGGGAGTTTAAAATGCTTAGTAAATTTTGAAGAAGCAAAATTCAAGGTGACCTTATACCATGGATATCCCTAATTCAGAACTGCGGAAAAAAACGAATCAACAATTATTTTAATCATCAATTTTTCAAGCAATCATTTTTAAGTCTGTTTAATGTGAGTGTGTGTGCGTGGCGTGTGTGTGTGCGGGTGTATTTAACTATTGTACTATTAACTGACTGCCTAAAAATTGTCTGGATGAAACATGCAATAAAAACAAATCAACTTGTCTGTTAAATACTTTGTCATAAATACGTGTAGTAAAGTAAAATTGGTAAAGCGGTTATGCTGGCAAAAATGCGTGGCAAAGTCGGTAAATACTTATTGTTACAATTTCTTTAGGGTTATGCGATTGAATTCAGACTATAAAATGCAATGGGATGATTCCTCGTTGATATTATGAAGCTAGTGGTGCTAACCAGCACGCACTTTCTCGCATTCTTTGTAGCTTTTGCAATTTTCAAACATTCAGTGAGTTCAACGAAGATGCGTTCGTTGCCATTTTTTAAGTGTATGACGAAAATATGGATTAGTTTTGAAGAAAAAATATGAATTTCTTTTACATCAACAAGCATTACGCAAAATCGACGCAATATATAAAAAAAATGTACTTGACCTTACTTAAAGACTTAATATTTTAGATCAGATTTCGTTAATGAAAAAATCTCTATCATCAATATTGTAAATTTGCAATGTTAAATTTTCGCAATCTGTGACAACACCGAGAGTTTACCGAGAATGAACTTTGCTGTATTCGACAAAAAATAGAGCCGCTTTTGAGAAAATAGTTGTTTAAAATTTGTCTATATTTTCCGCAAAATAGCGCGAACATTATTCATATTTCCGAAAATTGTATATATACTTATTTAAAGATCTATATTTGAAGAACAGAATACATTACGGAAAAAAACTATATATCCAATATTTGTAGAAAGACGCACAAAAATATTACGAACTTTTTCAACGTTAAAAATTTAGAGTTCAACAAAAATGAGGCCATGGGCGAATCCAGAGACATATTTTAATTAACAATTACGAATAGCGAAAAGCCTTGTGTGGGTGGCTTATCTTGTCGCTATGAGCCATTCATATGTTTTTGAACATAAATAAATATAAAACTAAACCACACAAACAGAGAAAACGAATAATTTAAACACAATTAAAAATATATTTAGTTATGGTAATCATTTCTATCAAATATTAACACTTAGAAGGTAGTTACGATTAGTTGATAATTGTCCTCGTTAATGCTTTGATTTAATGTCCATTTAAATGTATAAAACTGAATCTTGTAAAATGAAATTGTTTATCCAATACAATCCAATTGCAAAACAGAAATAGTACGCCCAAGGAAAACATTGTTGGAAGTGGAAGAAGAAATAGGCTATTAAACCTAATTCATAGTAGTAAAAAGGAAGAAGAAAAAGAAAGAAACACAATTTCTTTTTTTCCTAAAGAAGAATTGTGTTTCGAAAATACTAAAAAAAATGAATATATTGGTACTAATATAATTTTGAAATGAAAAAATTAATTTTAAGACTATATTTTTTCTGAATGCAAATATTCAACGTGGTCGAGACTTTAGGCAATCCAGAGTATTTGTTTATTCTTTATGAGCGATACGAAAATTAAGGTGGCAATTGACTAATCCATATGTAGTATGTTCCCGTAGGTAGTATAATTCTGTTGCAATCAAATATTGAAAATCTTCGAACTAATTAGGTATACGGAAGCCTTTGATTTACAATTTTATAAATATTATTTAGTATAATCACAAATTAACAAAATATCATTCTTAATCGTAATTTCAATCACATCTTAATAGATTATTGTTTTTAAAATGAGTTTTGCTCCTCCGAGTACGAGAATGAATTCAAAAGCCCCTCAATTTAGAATTTGACTATAATCAAAATAGTTTATTGCTCTTAACACAATCATTCCATTGCTCCACAGCGAAATCTATAGAATGATTTGTCTACGGTATATTTTTTTCTTCTACTTTTATTAAGAAAGCTAATCGATTGTACGAAGTTACTTCGTTCGTTCTTTTCTACCAGTTCCATTTCCCGCGTTTGGCCAAGGAGGAGGAGTATCTTGCGATGCTCCGCCTATGATATCACCTGCCTTTCCTAATATGGAGGACTGGGACTCGGGTTGTAGCATGGGATTGGTCCGCTGGGAGCTTGATTGATGGCCTCG
The DNA here is from genome assembly GCA_038098605.1 of Gryllus longicercus. Taxonomy (NCBI): domain Eukaryota; kingdom Metazoa; phylum Arthropoda; class Insecta; order Orthoptera; family Gryllidae; genus Gryllus; species Gryllus longicercus. The sequence continues at coordinate 686,069 of JAZDUA010000423.1, forward strand.
TAAATACACTACGCTGTGTGAGGTAAGCAGTGCAATTTTTTAACAATTTGATATATTTTGTTATTGCTGATACGCAATATAGTTACACCTACTTTCTATTCATGAAAAATATTTACTTTAATTTCCTCTCTCAAGTTAATGAAATGATATTTCTTACTGACTTATACAGTGATGTAAATAGTTGCGTATTTGACTACGTAGTACAGGGTCGGTCCACAACAAACATTGCAACAGCAACTACTGCGCCGCACTACTTGAGAGCGTGAATTTTTAGAAGAATTCTGCCTGTAGTGAGAGCGAAGGCCGTCCGGGAAGGCACAGGGAGCGGGGGACTGTGGTGCGAGAGTAAGGCGTGCTTGTGAAGGTGGCCGACTCCAGCGATGAAGTGGTGGAAATAGTCGATAGAATATGGCCTAAAATGACCATGGTGAGTGTAATTTCTTTCCTCTTTGGGTATTTCGTATTGAATTATCTTACGGACTCGGCGAATGCGGTCATTTCTGACGTTTGCAGTGCATTAGAAGTAGCCGAACGTGAGCATGCTTGGCACCCATTTGTCAGCCGGCACGTTCGACGTAGTTGGTTTGTTGCCGAAAAAATATTTTTAACAAATGTGGCACGTAGAGAAAATGTTTTGAAAAGAACAAGAAATCTCAGTGCTATGCTTATTGCAGAAACAAATAGTAGTTATTATTCATTATTGGTGAGTGTTGTTTAGAGATAAGTGGAGTGTGTCTTTGTTGGCGCTGTGGTTATTTCTCGGTTTGGCGGGTAAATTGTTGTCAACATTTATTCAATACTGCGATTGTGTCTTGCTGCATGCGATGAAGTGTTCATTATAATGGGCATTACGTACGAACCGCAACACTAAGGTTTAATTCACGAATGTGAAAGATGTGGCGCGGGGTATGAGAAGTGAACGAGTTGTGAAGTGAAGTGCGGAAACGGCGAACGTAAATTTATTTTGTCCGGATTGAATCCCAGAAATAAATTGTGATGTTCTTTGTGAAATAAGATTTGTGGGTATTTTGACATGACATCGAAATATATAACTTGCACTTCATCATGTAAACCTGATACCATATTTTCAATAAAAATAATAAATTACAGTTTTTAAATAGGACTCTCATTCATTACGTACTTGTGTGAAATGATCAGCTGATCAGCTGGACGAGCAAATCCATAATATACTAAGCTTCTGTTTCGCACCACTAGATGGCACGCCGTAGAATTATACAGCACGCCGGCATGTGCAACATAACCTCTAAGTGCTTTCGGTCACCTAGCTCATGTGTACGAATCTAGTGGCCTTTGCTTAAAGCTGCTGAACATTACAGCAATGTTTAAATTAATGTGATTGTGGTAATGTAAGTATACTTCCCCGTTTTTTGTTACTGCAAACGCTATCAGGCTTTAGGCCAGTTTTTGGTATCGATTGCAACGTATGCTCACAACGTACGATTTGTATCGAAATCACTCATATTCATAAATGCATAGTTTGCGAATTTCGTATCATTAATATTAGTTTATCTACGCGCGCAGTTATTGAAACCAGTGCCAACCTTGCAACCTCCACTGTAGTGATTATGTTGGTATGACCTCTTGAACCTTTCTCCTAGTGCCTAAATTAGAGCTTTGCATTTTCATAATTTTATTTATAGGCTGATGTCAAATTTTATCAGATAGTATTTGTTCGAATGTTTGCTGTTGGGGAAACTTTTTCTTTTTAATTTTTGGCCACCACATTCATTCATCGTATTAGGTTATGAGGGTGTTAGAAAAGACACCACTCATTATTCTTCATCTTTCCTCCCAAAAGCTGTTGTCATAAATCAAACGATTTGTTCTGTAAATGACTTCAAATTGTCATGTGTGAAACAATGCCATTAAAGCATGCCTAGTGGTACACAGTGTGTACCGTGAAATTTGTTTGTTTGTCAGTGTGTAACAAATATTGCTTCTAATTAAACGTTTGATAATGTTGTGCTTCACTAATTATATTTCATAATTTTTGCACTAATCTTTTGTGCTGCTTATACAATAAATTGTTCAGAATATGACCTTGTTCAGATGAGAAATTAAACATTACCTTGATCTATGTAATTTCAGAGCATGCATTGAAATACCTTTTCATGGTTTACTCACAAACTGCTGAGTTGTAAACTTTGTTTGTATTTATGTTTATGTTACAATGGTGTATAGCTGAACAAGTGTTTACTGGGATGCTTTGGATGTCATGGTTGACAAGTTTTGTTAAATGAATGCTTCAGCTTATGGAGGTATGGTTTAATACTTGCATCTGGTGTATTTACACTTCAACTAATGCTGCCTTGAATGTTATTGAAATGTAACACAGAAGACCAAAACGGGTTTGACCTCTACTTCGGAATTGCTATTGGAAACATTTGCTGTTTTTGTTAAAACTGCTTAAGGGAATTTATTTGCTTACTTGTCAGACTGTGGAATAAACATTTGGAAATAAATCTGATTTTTTATATTAATTTTTTGTAGTGTTATCATGGTTATTACATCCTACCACTTCCAACTGAGCCATAACCTATAGCAATATTTTCCTGCTTCCAATCTTGCTCCATAATGGTTCTAGACTTAATACCACAAATATAATGTAATAAAAACTGACAAGTATTTTACAATTGAATTACCGTATCCTAAAATATTGTGTTTTATTTTATCCCAATCAGCACCTCCCGTTCCCCAATTGCAGTATTACTAATATTGGCATGGTTTGAACATTCTCATTAGTAGGTAGCTTTCTAGGTTTTAGTACAGGCCTGTTCTCCTGTCCATACAGTGTCAATACAGAGCATGCCATACATTGTAGAGTTGAGATAGCTCATCTGGTGAGAACTTTACAGTTGATATGAAAGTGGGCCTGACAAGTTAAAGGAAATTGCATTTGAGAATGTGCCCCACTCGTAATGTGCATGTGTATGCAACACATTGGCTGCATAACTTTACATGCAGAATTGACATGCTACTTGTAGGCAATGCTCATAAATTTTTCATCAGCATTTTGATCTTTGAAATTTTTACTTCGCATACTCAGAATTGCAGAATGTTTTTGCATAATTTCAAATGTAAATAGTGATATTATGAGCTACAAATTATTTGAGAAATTAAAAATTTTCTTCAACGAAGTGTGCATGTCTTGTGTGTAATGGAATAGAGAATGCTTGCGTACGGATTTCTAGATGCCATGTTAATATTGATGCTGCTTTACCTTTCACACAAAATTTTGTGTCTGAATATTGTGCATATAACTAGACAAGTTTTTAATAGCTAATAGAAACTAACTACCATTGAAGATTTGTGGATTTGTAATACAGTTCTAATTTGTGAACTCATGTTGATGACTTGTTTTATTTTCTTCACATAGCTTTCTTTCAATTGATTCATATTCCTTGTATGTTGACAGGTAAAAAAACCCTTAATTATTGATTCCTGTGTTGCATATCTTACCATCAAAATATTAAGAGTAGTAGAATACACTACATCTCGTGTTACCTTCCCCACAGACACAACAATGATAATTATTTTTTACATTAGGATGGTTTGATTGAGATTGCAAAAATTATGTATTAAAAATATTCAAAATTGATATACCACAGTCCTTTTAAAATATTTGACAATGGACAAGCAAGTTAATTTTGAGAAATTCACTGCTAGTAATAATTAAGTTTGAAAAGAGAAATGAATGATTAATATAAATACACTGCTTGTGCTGTTTGCTTGAATTCACAAATGCATGAAAATCAGAATCCAGTCTGGTGGTATGGTGGGTGAATGTGGATAAATATGGCAAGGTTGTTACCTATAGGATTGACAGTCCTTTCCATTCATAATTTTCTGTAATCTTTGTGAAATTTTGTTAGATTTAAAAATTCTCATGCTAGAAGTACTAGGGAAAACTGGAAGGCATCATCCCCAAATAAGAATTTGAACTGTGGACTCGGTGAGTATTGAGATATGAGAAATCTTTCCAATATTGCCACTGCCTCAATGAGGTCAATTAAAAAATCCTGTTACGACTTCACTTCAACCATCTCTGCCTAAAGTAGTTTCTCAGTAAATAGATTGTGATGTGTACATAATAAATATTTCAGTTATATTGACCATTTTACTGCTTTGGGGTTGAATGAATTTTTTCTAATATTAATTGCTTTAAAATGTTCTAGATTTGTGTCGGTGTGTTCTTTTGTGTCAGTCTTTTAAAAGAAGCTAGTCTGTGTTCTATCGTTCTGATTTTCGGGCAAATACAGCTATCGTTCAAGTTTTTATTTTTTTTTAAATTAATTTTATTAATTTCAAATATTAGAATTGTAAATTGTGGAAATAAGAAAATTTGCTAGCACTTTATATTGCTCTCCTTTTCTGCTCAAAAGTATTGCCCCGAAAACCGTGAGCACGAGAGGGTGGACAGTTAAGTGAAGGGGAGGGGGGAAACTTGGCGCTGTCAGTCGTGCACGTGGCGCTCACGTGCGCGACCGTAGTAAGGAGACCAACGTAAAAGACTTGGTATGTGATTGATGGAACAACCACTATCCATTCAGTGTCTTCTCGCTGATAGTATTGTAATATATTGAAGATTGGAATTCGATTGCGGTATAGCACAGGTGTACAAGAAAAGGTAAGAAGTAGAAAAGTATTCTGGCCTTTCTTTGGCAAGTGTACATTGATGTAAATAATTAACACAATGGAAATGACCCAATATGTAAATGTCTTAAATAACACAACGTGAGAGTTCTCTTTGGAAACTGATAGACAAATGTTTTCAATCTGTATTACGAACGGTGCATAGTATAATACTTAAATTTTTGTTGTGGGTAGTTACGGACCAATGTTGATGCAGAAAGAGGGGGGTGCAAAATAAAATATGCCGAAGGAATTACTATTTATTTCTATTATTTTCTATTCTACAAGAATAACTATCCACAAGCCACGCCCGATTGAATATAAAGTCGACTCCAGTTATAGTGAACTTCTGGGGTTTTTTGGTTCACTACATCCGATGTCAAAATTAAATATAATTTCACTACAATGATTAATTTTATTAGTATAGAGATCAGCAAAATACATTAACAGCACCAACTGAACATTTCAATATCTTTATTTGACCTTCAAACAAATAAATTATTTTCAATCGTTTGCTTCGTATATCTTTCAGTAGTAATTTCTCTAGATCCTTCACGCGTTCGTACTTCCATACTTAATTCTGCGTTGTCCACTGGCTCCAAGTAGCAGTCTCGACACCCATCAATGTCTCTTGCACTGTTACGCGTACGACACCGTCACACTCTCCACAGGGCCCTTTTCGTGTCTAATAACATACGAGAACCTTTTGGTAGAGACATGATGCAAGCGGTTAATGAAACTGATCGCCGAATGAAACATTCCGGGTTCGCAGTTCCACTTCAGGGGAGAGTACTTGGATTATGACCTTTGGACAACGATATTGTTTTCCAAACTACCTGAAATTTATGGCACTGAGGCGATTTTTTCAGGATGTAATTGATTTTCAGGACGTATTTCCTACGTTCATTATAGCAATGTTCAGAGTTCACTTCAACCAAATCTTCTTGTGCTTATTTGTAACGTAAATGAAACAGGACCAGTGACTTAGGTTCGCTATAACCGAGAGTTAACTAAAAGCGGAGTCGAATGTACGATTGCAACCGGGGAAAGAGGAGAGGGTGTTCTCTCCGGAACCTCTCCCCCTCCTGTTGGTTCAGATCGGGTATGGTTGTTAACTTCTGGATTATTACTTCAAGGACAAGGTAGTTGAAATGCAGTATGAATGCATATAAATATGAAATGCAGTATGTCGATGAAACTTCATTTTCATTGAAGATTTGCTTTTCTGGTTTGTTGCTATAAAGTAGCAGCTCATAATTGAACGTAAAGAAAATGTACACTGTTATTGTATACCTTCAGGTCATCATGTGAATCAATGATAACGTCACCTTTACCGCCGCCGGGGTAAATATAAACAAAACAAGGTATACAAATGATAAGGCTTCATGGACGCCATTACTTTTTGCGCCCTACTTTGGATTGACTTGCGACACTTTTCATTTCAAATTTTTACAAGTGGTGCTACAGAACGGCGCAGACATTCTCGACAAGTCAGTTTCCATTCTCTTAGATTTTGGGTTTTGCCCCAACCCTCCTCATAGCTCCTGTCGATCGGCACTTATGTGATGTACCAATGCCACTCGCGGTACCTAGCGCTCCTCTTGGGAATATTCCCAGTGCTGAGCACAGTTGTGCTCCTCGAACCTATCTCGACCTTATACTTTAACAAATCTCCCCAATGGTATTCCTTGGTTCCATATTGATGCTTGTACCATTGTTCTCGGTGTTAGATCCAGTTACACAATTTAACACAAATATTACACTCAGTTACGTGTCAGGCTAAGAGACTTCTGAAGGATTATGGTATAAAAGTAATACACGAGGGTCTCGGAATGTTTCCCATCCCCCAAACACAGCTGAAAACATTAGTCTTCCACGGGTTTCTAACCCAGAGCCTGTAGTGCCAACGTACTTGAGCTCATCTGCGACAAGCCCCTGTCACACGAGGCTGAATCACTTGTTGGTACTAATTGAAATTGAGGTACGGCTGTTTGGCATAATAATTTGATGTAAATAATAATATTTCTAAATATAACATTTTTATGCATACGTGCCCTTTAATGTGATTTATTACATTGAATTTACGTTTCCTAAAGTTGACACTAATCGTTTCCATAGCAACAATGGAATAGTTTATTTTCAGCATTAAAATCTAACAATATCGCATCTAGTAACGAGTAATTATCTCATAATTAACTAACACTATCGAAAATGTGGAACAAAATATTTACACAGTGTATGAATTAACGCAATAATTTGGTTTACAAACATGTAATATTTATATTGAGAAAATTGTTTGATTAAAAACACGTACATTTATTTTCACATTTTCTTAATTTTTCGAACCCTTAATAGTAGAATGGAAATATTACTTTAAAAATATCGTACAGTGAAATCTGTTTTTATACGGACATTTTTATTGGAAATTTGTTTTGAGATTTTTGAAAAATGCTCGTTTGAGTTAGTATGAAAATGCGTGATTTCACAGAAGACTTTTGAGTTTTCCAGAAACTTCAAAACTCATTATTTTGAAGCACTTTCACTCAGGAATGCAATAAATTATAGAATTAATGTATATTTGACGTGCGAGATATTTAAAAAAAATACATTTGTGAAAATTCTGAAAAATAAAAAGGTACATCAAACTGGTTTTGATGTCATTATTCAGGGCATTTAGCTATACTCATGCGAAAAAGTTAAATGAAAAAAAAATTGGAAACATTTATGAAAGAATCCTGTTTTAAAATTGTCCATATTCACTCAAAATAACGCGAAAACTATTAACATAAAAAAGGACATGATCTTAATTAATTAACTAATTGTGAAGACGAATTTTCAATTGAAGAAAAACTCTTGCTGCCAAGATGAAAAATCGTGTAACTATTGAACGCAAAGTGTTGTCCCTCCAGTGAATTTGTTGTAATAAGTACTCGCAAAACCGCAAACATCAACCTCAAGATTAGCGCAAAGCAGTAGAATTTCTTAGTGCTTACGAACCAAAGAACGGAAAAATATTTTCAGTTAATGTCGTTATAAATGGTGAGAATATTGGATATGAAATTGATGTATGAGAAAGTAGAGGAAAGAGGCTTTCTAATTATTGTTCTTGTAATATCGTCATGCAGTTGTTGGAATGTTAGATAAAATAATTCAAATGATTGCTGATTTCATTTGAGCTGCGAGGTTGAAAACGTGTTATTCCCTTGCCACTGTTTAAACGAGTTAAGATGTTGGCAATTACTGCTCTTCAATCATTGACTTATAGGCAACTTTATTTATAAAATTATATTGACTTATAGGCAATTATATTCATAAAATTATGTGAAGAATATACTACGTGTGTGATATCTAAGTGAACTTGAATACTTACATCACTATTAAAATCAGTGAAAAAACATAGGTGCAATTTCTATCATTTGTGGAGTGCGACCGATTGAAACGAAACTTAATTACAATCGAAGACCAGTTAAAAATGAATGTCCGCACTTTGCATGACACGAAATGGGCGTAAATATTGCAATATTATACACTAAAATTTAATCGTTTCGAAAAAACAACCATTTCATAGGACTTGTGTCGATAAAGAAGCTGTATGATGCGAGGTGAATGAAGCTGTATGAAGAGGTGAATTATTTTGAGAAAATGTGAACGAAATTAAATAATAAAATATACTGAAAACCGTAAGAGCTAAATGTTTTATACAATGATTAAAATCGTGTGATAAGAAAGTCATAAAATCACACGTCGTAGAATGTGTTTTCTAATTGTTTTTAGAATTTGTTTGGACATTTTATACAAATTTCAACGTCGAAATTTTTGGAGGTGCAAGAAAATGAGATGATTCTGTTATGATGTGCAAGGTTAAGATCATATCACTCCTTGAATTACGGAACACATGCGTACCGTCGCGGGTAATAACCCCTCTCGTCGAAATCTGTTCGGTTGCCAATAGAAAGAGTGCACACGAACAGCATTACTTAATTACAAAATAATTTTTGAAGGAACTTTATATTGTGCTAATAGAATTGAATTTATCGAGTCGGTTGAATCCTATTTAAATAAAAAAGGAAGAAATCGTCCTCTGCATGTGTTTGCGTTCATTGTAGGAATGTTTCTCTGTTTTGAATTTGAAAGTGCATGATTTTTGAAAAGACTGCATAATGATGAATTACCTTGGAGGTGTATTTGAAATTTCATTGGAACACCTTGATGAAAAGAAAATGCAGTGAAAAAGTCTCGTACATTAATATTGAGTACGAGACGTGTGGAGTTGGAGAAATGCTGTTCGAATGTGCTTTCAGTAAAAGAATATTAAAATTTTAACAGTAATAGGTTGACGACAATTTGTTGTTCTTGCACTTCTTGGGAGCGAAAATTTGATTGCTATATGAACTATTAGGATGCTCTAATTCACCGAGTTAATATTTTTCATTTATTAGCATATAGTTTGTAATATTTATTTTATACTCACTGGTGAATTGCTGCAATTTACAGAAATCACAGAAGTCATGATCAGAACGAATCATTAGAGTCCATAATTTATTTTTCGAAGGTATTTGTTAATTAGGAACGAACGAAGATGTTTTTATATCAAATAACTTTTTAGAAGTATTTCACATTATTAGAATAAACTATTTCTCAGGACATTCATTATACACATAAAATAGTTGCTATCATGAAGGATGACAGGCGAATCATGACAAACTCTTCTTGTTAGTTTATATCCGATTAGCTGCTAAAATTGGACGGTTGGACTATTTCCTTTCATCTGTGGTGTGGATGGGAATATTTTTTCTTAGTGCCTTACGTCCCTGCATCTCAGGACGTAACTAGGTTAGACCGGGGCACGAACTTGGGAGGGGAGGGGGGCTTGATTTCGAAAGAAAACAAATGGAATTGCAGTCGTTTCCATTTTAGTACAAGAGTTAATAACAAATTAAACATCAGATTTTTCAATTGGCAAAATCTGAGGCTTGCACGTTCAATATTTCCTTTTACATTTTCCATAATAGCGGCAAATTGAATGAAAAGGATTTTCGAAATGATCGAGAAATCGGATGAATCAATCTCCAATCACAAACCGTTCCTTTAGAAGTCGATATTTAATTATGATAAATGGTACTAGTATTAGGAATATCTTATTTGGCTCAAGTTACTACACTGAATATTATATTTTAGAATTTTCTTAATGTATTAACAATGACTGAAAAATAATTTAAAAACAGAAATTTAAACTAAAACTGAACTTTGCAATGTCCTCAAAAGATAACATGTTGCTTGGACTCTATGGCTATGATGCTCAGGTTGTTTACTCGTCGTTGGTGAAGTTTCTGAGTTAATGTTGTACGATCTTTAGTTTGTTAAAACTCCTTTCATTTGAGACGTTTGAGGTATTTGTGAAAACAGTTATCAAAGATGTCGCTATGTTGGACCTTGCATCTTGAATGTTAACAATGCCTGAAGACCTTATTGTGTAGCCGTTTTCATATTAGAGCTCAAACCCAAGGCGTGATACTTAACCACTTGTATCGTCAGCTCGTCGCTTCCAAAGCCTTTTTTATATGCGGTAACAAACTCAAGGTTCAACTCAACGATTCCGTAATTCTCCATTCATTGTTTCAACGGAGCAATGGCGTTCCATTGTGGAGCCGAATAAGCTATTCATGTTTTGAATGGTTGAAACCTTGGCCTCAGCTCATTCGGAATCCGATCTATTATTTCTGTAATCAACAATCTGAATCTTTTTTCTTCTGAGAATGAACAGGTTTACTCTTTGCTCTTGTCATCAAATATCCGCTTCTTCTTTCTTCTTAAAAACTATCATCTAGATTAAGCTTTCCTGCTTTGCATTCGTTTCTGTTATTGAATTCGTGGAACTGGCTCAGAAAATTAATGTTAATCATATCTCATAAAAAGGATGGTACGAAAGAACGAGCACGGCTTTCTAGAAATGATTAGTACGAACTAATTGCGTTAATATATTTTCTGGTTTAAAATTTTGGACCGTATAAAAAGTCAGGGTTAAAAATTGGTAGAAAATGTGATGAGCGTGTAGCGGAATTTAGTGGCTTAGTGATCAAATTTTTGTGTGTTATAATTCAGTCGAGCCTGAAATGGAATATCAATATAAATTAATTTAACAAAAACTTAAGTTTATTTTGCCACGTGATCAGAATTCTTTGAAATTCCGTCTATTCATGCTGCTCGTTATGTATATTTCGCGAATGTTCATTCCTACCTGAGATACGGCATACTGTTATAATTATATGTAGATCCCCGCCTTTTAGATTACAGAAAATAATTTTATGAATAAGCACATCCCACTCACGTGATTCTTGCAAGCTTCTCTTTATTAAGGTAGGATTGCTTTGCCTCTTGATTGAAGAATCAGTGGTTTTTGTACAGATTTCCTAAAGACTAAATACGTCTGTTAAAAATATTGTACCAGTGCTTCTGGGTTAATGTCCCATCGATCTGTCGATTAGTTTTTTTTTAGTTTCCCTTATCCTTTGAGCGAATGCTTTGATGACTAATTCTGCTTGGCTTCTGTACATAAATGTATCTTTGCTGTCTGTGCACATTTTTTTGAGGCCTGTGGGGAAGGTAGTTATGCATATAATATTTTTCGGTGATCTCGTGGCAGTAAGTCAATTACGTCACAAAGGACATGATAAGGAATATTAGCCAAAATCTGTAGTTGATTTGCCTTTGCAAATCGTTTTTATTACACGGGAGCAGAAATGTACATACCAATCTTTGCCAATAACGCTCGTTGCCACCCATATTCGAACTAAACATGTATACGAATATGTATCAACTTAATATATATACGAATTAAAGCAGAGATCCCAGAGATCAAGAACCCTTGCACAGATTGCACTTGTCCCCCTAGTACTTCACACAGTTTAATTGTGTTTTGTCGTTGAACAAATAAACTTAAAAGTGCTGATCCCCCGAGATTCGGTCACACTGACCTTATTTTTATGGAAAAAAGCCGAACTTGTCTCTATCTCACATTTAGGATGGGGAATAAACGCTACACAAATCTCATATTTATGCGAGTGCCCCAAGAAATGTATGTGCAAGAAATGTATGTGGCCATAAACGTCGTTGGTGATGCTTATTTGCTGTCGACAGAAAGCAAGTGTCAGTACAAACATTTCTTCTGAAGCGTTCCGTGATAGATTAAAGAAATATTGACATTTATTGGATATTCAATATATTCACTCTATTCACCGTTTTCAATAACAATCCATGACTCCTGAAGCTACTGACACAAGGGTTATTTGCTTTTAGGTCACCTCTAATTTGTAGATACACTGGAATGGTGCTTCCTAAACTACATTTGTATCCGTATTCAGAAATCATTTATGTTTTGTGAAGGAACATTGATCAAATTACTGACGCAAATCGCATTCCTTGTTACAAATCAGGTAGGTTCAGAAGATAGTGCACCGTGCGATCTTTTTATGCTTTTCAATGCACTCGTTCGAATTCTAACTTTCTTTTATGTTCTTCTTGACTCAATCATTACGATGCAGTTTTTAAGAGTGTACAATCATAAAGAGAACTAGTCGTGCTTTAACAGCTCATAATTTCTCCTTTTAGTTCTAACTTTTGCAGATTTAGAAAATTCAAAGAGTTCAATACCTGCTAAACCTTTATGGGGCACTTAAAATTATGGCAGATCTATCTGTCGAAAAAATTAAGAAAACATTTAGAAAAGTTGTTGAGAAAATATTCTTTATAAATTACATTAATTCCAAGAAAAAATATTATTCACTGTTCCTTTATTTTTAAATTGAATTTCAATTTCATTTGTTCCCGTAAATTTTCTCACAATCTAAACATTTGATTTTCTTCATCTTTTGTAGATATTGTATATTTAGTATTCTTGATCAAATTATTTTTATTAATTAAAGTATTTTTAACGTTGATTTCAAATTTTGTTTTAGAGTTCGTTTCTTTGAAAGTTGTGACAATTTTATGCTGAAAGAAAATGGTAACCGTTAAGACATTGTTATCTGACATTTCATATCATGCACGTTCAGGGCCTATTTTCGTGTTGAGGGCCAACCATTACAGGTGTTGTTATGATGTCGTGTTTTAGTGAACGCGCGCAAGCGGAGACGGACTTCTGGGGCCGGCAAAACGACTTTGCACATGCGCTTTCCGAAACCGTTCGGGAAAAGAAAGCGTGTAAATCGCATCTATCAGTTTTTTCCCCCAGGGAATGTTTTTATTTGCTTTCTCTGACAGGTTCTTCTACAGGTGTCACGTAACTTTAGCATCTCCTGTAACTATTGAACGGTTTAAGTTATTACAATGCAGTTTTCTCAGAAGTGCATGAGGGAATAGGGCTAATTGACGCTTGTATTTATTTCTATTTAATCACTTGTATTATACGAGATATTGGAGGTAACTTTGTTTTTGAAATGTAGCAATACATATTTTTTTCAGTCTATCACGACAAGCATATAAATACAAATGCAATGATATACGTATTGGTTTATGTTAGATAAGAATTTTTTGGAAACATTTTTATATTTTAGCGACTAATGTTGAATGGATATTTTGAATGTAACAGTCCATATATATATATATATATATATATATATATATATATATATATATATATATATCTCTTTGTATTACTTAAGGATTGAAAATACGGTTTTGTTGTTAGTATGTAATGAAGTAAGATTGTTATTTCAACTTCATTTAAAGGGATGCTATACCACAGGATATTAATAGGTTCTTGAGATCTTGAAACTTAACACACTGCGTAATCCATTACGCCACTCATTACGTCCAGAAAGTAGAAAAAAATAATTATATGTTGATTTAATTTTTGATCACGGAGTTTTACTCCTCCCAATGTCACGACAGCGAAAATATAAAAAATATGCAAGCTTTGTAATTTCATATATTTTTTCCCCTTTGAAGTTTGGGTATAAATCTTCCACAAACGTAACAGAAGTTAGCGATGGATGTGCAATGACGATTTGCATTTTATCGAACCGATTCAATTCTGTGGATAATGTTACTTTATAAAAATCAGAATTGTAATGTAGTTGAGACACACGCAAACCAGATACGAACTTCACGCGCGCCTCGGGTACAGTTCCGCATGACATCGACTGACTGCAACCGCCTAATCTGCCCCCCCCCCAACAGTTGGATACCTGTATTCTTGATATAAGTTAAGGGGCTAAAATCATTCCTTTCTGAGACTGATGCGCAGTAAAAAATATGATGGTGCACGTGACTTGTTTTCAAAACATCCACTAAGACCACGAGGACCTGCTCGTAATAGAGCGCGACTACCAGACGAAAGGCGAGAATAAACACTTCAAATTTGGATTACAGAAGGTAAAAGAAAACCACGAAAGCCAAATTTATTTGATATCTCATGAAGTGGCATAGATGAACTGAACAAATAGTTTATTTTTAAATGGATTTTATGCGTATTGATTCTATACATCTTACAGGTGCAATTTAAATGTATTTGCATTAATAGCAAATTACGGCATCATACGGTATAAAGATACGGTATATTTAAAACTGTGACGTGATATGACGTTTTTATTGCGATATTCGTAATCTACGTATAAAATTGAGCTCACTACCTTCCTGGAGGTAAACAAACTTGTTCCCTAGAGTAATAATAGTAATATTCATTTACACTTGATTGACTCAGATATCTATGCATTTCTTTGTTTTCATGTAATTAAATGGCAATTATTGATTACGTTACTTTGTTTAAATTAATCCAATTTTGGGCCTTGTACTTTTACTGATGAGTCTTTCAAGATCTTTTAACTTCCCTTCCCTTCTACTGCACTCTTGACAAATGAAAATCCTGGCCCATGATAAACTTTCTTTCCCGGATCCTCCATCCATAGTCTCCGTGCGCACTCGAATTTCGAAAACGTTTTATCATACAAATTTTAGAATGGAACTTTAAATGTTCGTTACACTTTCGTTACTCTATCATGAAATATATCATTAGAAACAACTTCTTCAGTTTTAATATTTTTAAAGTTCAAAATAAAAAAAATTAAAAACCCGCACCATACCACAACTCGTCCGCGTCGCCTGGCTTCGTTCCCTGTCCTCCCCTTGTTCTAACGTGCCGTACTCGTGTATCTGTCCACTGTTTTTTTACGCGATCTACTCTAAATACTTTCCTCCTTCGTCACGTTTACACTCCTTATCACTTGTTTATCTAAACCGTGCTCTATCATTCTCTACTTTCTAAGCTATTCTGACGATACATTGTTCATCGTGTAGTAAATTAAATGAAAGTTTGTTTAAATAATAGTATATCTCAATATATAGTAAAGTCTGACTTAAGCGGTCGCAATGGTTCCGGCAAACATTGGCCATTATACAGGTGGCCGCTTAATAAAGGGTATGAGTTTACGGAAAGTGTAAATCAGGTCTTATCGTGCTCATTGCTGTGAACTAAAAATGTTTTCGGTAAAATCATTTTAACTACCTTATTATAAACAAAACAGAATTCGTACAAACTACACTTGAATTGTAAGATTCAGGATGTCGCGTAGGTTTTACTCACTTTTTAAATAAAAACGTTGTTTAGACGTATTTACGTCTTTTCAGTTTCATATGTTTCAAACGTACAAATATGTGCTATTTGTTTTTCTTAATTTAGTAAATAAATTGTGTCCTACTGCCCTTAAAAGTATTAGCATGTTTGGAGCTGAACGTTTTTTCGCGTTTTGTAGAATTACTTGCTTCTCGCGGGTAGTGTCGACCATCCTTGACTTTGAAACTCATTTTACCTCCTTGCCAAACCAAAATCACATGCAAACTAACTTCAAAATGCAATTCTGTGGACAGGGCAGTCCCACTAAATAGTTCGCACGTGACCACCAGATCGGTTTTGCTCACGTGGTCATCGACAAGTTTCCAAAGAAGGAAGAAGTGATTCGCAAACTTCATGAGATAGCTTGGGTATAAGCCACGTGAACTCGTTATTTCATAGAGACAGTAATATATTTTTTAACCTTAAACAAAAATAACACCTTTGTCAGAAGAGCGACTCTAGATGTCACTGTTTGAAATGGCCTGACAATGCGTTCTGTCGCAAGAAGGTATTATATGAACACTATACCCACAACTCTTTCGCTTCTTACTCTACTTTAGTTCAAACTCGCTAAAGGTGACCGCTAATACACGTTAGTCTACGAAATGTGGCTAGCCGCTGTCCGGTGGGTCCATGCGACCACTTAAAATAGAAAATTGTTGCAGGTGCCTTATGGGAAAGTCAATCGGTATAACATGAAAAATGGCCGTTTATTGAGGTGACCGCTTAGTTAAGGTGTTCGTTTGACAAGGATTCACTGTAATTTTCCTCTAAAATCTTCCCTATTTTCTATTTCTTCTGTCATTATTTTCATATTTATTTATTTTACGTCATAAACAGTTAAAAACTATGAGACATTGTGGGGAGAAGACATTACTTTCACTTCTTTAAGTCGGGCCATATGTGTTTTGAAGTGTTTGCCAAAAATGTTGAAATGTTTGTTAATATTTTCTCCTCCATTTATTTTTGTTGCCATGAATTGGTATTCTTGTTATTGTTTGTAGTATTCCAGCTATGGTTTCGCGAAGGGTTCAGACATTCAGATTAGGGAGGGAGTGTTGGACATAGAAAAATAATTTTGTCAAGATCTAATCCATCAATATCATTATCTACTTGACGATACAATTTCTTTATTGTTTTAATGTACTTATTTATTATTAGATTTATTTTTATTTATTAAATTAAAATGTACAAGCGGTATATTTAATTTAATGTGAAGTAAAGTATAAAAGTTTCAATTTTGTGGTTGGAAAACTAAATATAAACATACGAACAGTTTCTTCAGAAGTAGTTCTGTACTTTACATAAGGCACGTGAAATAATTTTCTTTTTTTAGTGGCCGCATGGACGCACACGCTTGATATCGCATTATCCGGCGCAAGAAAACCCTGTGAATCAGGATTGAGTGTGTCCTGTGATTGATTTTTGTTATATTTCCCGTATTCTTCCAGTATTTCTCTGTTTTCCTACATATTTTTATGGATATTTTTTAGATAAGATCTTACATTTAGAGTCCCTTTTGAGCGTGCAATTTTTAACGCTTTGGATCTTACATTCGTCAGTCCGAGGATACATTTAACTATGTCATTAGAAACATTTTCAGTGGTTTCTAATACGTTTCCTACGATCTTCATTGTTAACAGTACAGTTTGATGCTATCCATATAGGTGCGAGATGTGCTACATTGCATTTTCCAGTACCTTCAATTCGAATCCTTACCCGTTCCTGACGGGATAGAGTTGAAGGCAGAACCAAAAAGAACTCAAACGCATGCCCTGGAAGACACCTCTGTAAATCAACAAAACAGGTGTATAAGTGATGAACAGTTGATTTTGATTGCCTGAGTTATGATAACGCTGATCACAAATTGTTCCTTATATCCCATTATTATTATTATTATTATTATTATTATTATTATTATTATTATTATTATTATTATTATTATTATTATTATTATTATTATTATTATTATTATTATTATTATTATTATTATTATTATTATTATTATTATTATTATTATTATTATTAATTTGTTTCACGCAACGACCATGATGAGACCACGAGATATTTGCACCCCACCGGGGCTCAGACTTGATTATCGTGTTAGGTGCACGTTACCTTTTCTATAGAGGGAATCAACATTTTAATGCTGATTCCATTTTTATACCCCTGGATTGTCAGCTTTTGGGGATGGGATGAAATAATGGTGATGAATGATGTATTAGACACCCACATGAACATACAGAGACACACACACACCAGACAAGCATGTCCGAGGCGTGACTCGAACCCGCGATCGATCATCTGGCTCGAGACCGCTATGGCACTACTCTCTTAGCGATCTCGGGCATCAGATCGGCATAATTTATTATTATTATTATTATTATTATTATTATTATTATTATTATTATTATTATTATTGTTGTTGTTGTTATCATCGCCCCTCCGCCCACCTGCCACCCTCCTGCCGTGTGTATGTTGGTCCGCGCATGGGTAACCGCGCCCGCCCGGAGGCGACCCCGCAGGTACGATGGTCGCCCGCGTAACGTGAGCCGCTGCTGGGAGGCGTCGGCGCTGCCCACGCCCCACAAGAACAGGATGGCCCGTTTAGAGTCGCTGCCACTCGGACAATTGGCTGACGTGGGCACGGCGCAAGGTCAAAACAATGTTTTCCCTACAGGAAGAATGTCTCCTCGTCTTGCCGCCCGGAGTACGTCTGCTCAGTATTCTACAGGCTCCCCGACAACGCATCCGCGGATAAAATCGGAGCCTCGCGCTTGCACTGACCCGTGCGCAGTGTCGCCTATAAGAGAGGGGGATCGCGACGAATGTGAGGGGACTCGGGCTTTTGGGGGACCTGTGAAAAAATCTCTATATTTTTATTCTGAACTTGCTTATGTTTTTTTGACGTTCCAATTAATATTTTTGATTTTAAAATATCCGATGGTCTCAAAAAGCTGCAGCGGAGGGGGGCGCTCACAAATTTGCCTAGGGACCCAAGAAATCAACAGGCCGTCCTCCTGGGAGTAATGATTTGTCTGCGGAGATAGATCTGAAGTTGTATAAAGCATGTATGGGACGTAATTGCAATTCCTTTAAATAATAGTATATAAGTTAACAAGAAGAAATAATATAGACAATGTCGAATCCTTGGCGTCTACAGGGACATTGCAGGGACGTATTTCTGAAGAGGGTTCTTCATATTTAATCCGAAATTTAGTTCCATTTAAGATAGAAACAAAACACATTTTTGTGAATTATTTTTGTCATTGAATGGAAAGAAAGAAATAGTATCAGGTAGACTGGCAAATGTTTTAAAGAAGCCAGAGAGAGAGAAAATATTTTTTCATGAGTAGCAACGTTGTTTTGTCACTATCTTTTTAGTGTTGAACACTCTGGAGTTAGAAGTTCAAATTCCCTCAAACGTTCGAGACATCAGTTCTTAGAATCTCTTTACAGAAAGGTATTCTACCAGAACGTCTAGTATATCTTTGAAAAAAAAATACTAAAGGCAATTAAATGCTACCTAGAAAGCAAGGAAAATATATTCTGTAATGGGGTCATATACGCCTTGCTATTGCGTCTGCTCCCGACCTACTATATATTGTTTTCTTCCCGCGAATCTACTAGGAAAATTGTGTTTAAACCAAGTGGAATCGCTAAAGCAGGAATCATTCGAAAGGCATGAGGTGACTATTGCTTGGGGATAAAGTGTACACATGAATAGACAAAATAATTTGTGTTCTGTCGCTCGCGACTCCACGGTAGAAATCGAGGGCTCGAAAGAAAGCACAATATTTGCTTAATAGAGTTGAAGGAGGGTTCACTGGATGGCAAAACCAAAAAGACCTCAAACGGATGCCCTGGAGGACACCATTGTACAACCAACAAAACAAGTGTATAGGCTACAGGTGATTTTGATTGAATGCTGTGGAGCACCTTTCTCTTTCATATCTTTCCATGGGAAGTTGATATTCTCTCATCGTTTTGACAAGCTGAGCTAATGAAAATATCGGAACATGATATCCCCTGCCAAAAAGCGTGTTGAACTTCCGAGAGCAGCGTTTCTGATATAGCTTTTTAACTGTCTGTGAGGATCGATGCGTATAGTTTGTAGCAAGTGTTTAGAGGGCTAATTCCCCTGTAGGTTGCCATCATTCCGGTCTCTCTTCTTAAAAATTGGCATTATTTATTTTTCCTCCATTGTTCTAGGATATGACCATTTGTCCAGCTTTCATTAATGAAACTCAAAAGGCGAACAGGCAGTGTATCTAATGGATATTTAATATGCTGTATGCTTTAATGTATAGGTTATTGTAAATAATTTTTGCCTACATTTTGTGCGGCAAAACTTTCGTTGTTATTTAAACAAATGATATTGAATGATAAAAAGTATGTGTTTGGTATTAAAAAAATTAACCAATCGAGCGCCTGCGAGGTCCTGCGCCTCCAAGTGCTATCGTGTGAAATAATTTCGTTTTTATTATCGTATGCGTGTGTACATTTTCATGAGACAGGAATTGATGATGATGCCTCTATCGAAATGTATTTTAAAATTAACCTTATGTAAAATAATGTTATGTTACTGAGCTGATAGTGCCACAATTAAGTACTGCAAATTATGTAATTTCGATTGAAATTATCATCTTCGATGGCTATTCTGTAAAATTCTCCTCCCAATTCATACAGCTCAGGTTACATACGTAATATAATACACTGAATAACGACATTAGTAAATTGTAGACGTCTGGAATCGGAAAATAAACCATGTGCTATTCCTCAGATAATGCTCTTTACAAAGAAAATGTTTTAAATAGAATTTGTAATATGTGATTTACACTATGCTGAAGGTTTGAAAATCAATTGTCATAGGCTGGAGACTCGTCGGCAACTCAAATCTGTGGTTCGTTGGCCAATTCGAAAAGTTTTTATTACACTGGAACGAATGTTCTATACGATAAGAGACTATACCGAGCATCCAAAAGGAAAGTAATATTAATTTTTACAATGACAATGTATCATATACCATATGGATTGTATAATTGTAAAGAACCTGTAACAAGTATTGTACTTCAGCTTCTGGGTCAATGACCCCCATCTCGATCAGGTTTTCGTCCAGTATCCCTTATCCTCGAGCAAATGCTGAGATGGGCCCTTGTTTTGCTTCTGGACATAAATGTAACTTCAAATTAAAGTCTCCTCATAGCATGTCACACACAGTATTTAACTGTTTTTGACGTAAATAAAAATAAATAAATAAATGTTTCTTGTTAGGAAATGTAGCTAACGTGTTGAAAACGTGCATAGATAATATTTGATAGTTCTGGAATCTAGAATCAATCATTAGTGTAACTTCAAATATCCACGTATAGTTATTTTTTGGGCAATAAAAATTAATGAATATGTGTCACGTACAATTTGGCATTGTTTCGTGCTTCTCATGCATTGTCATGAATATTAGTTATTGAATGACATCTGTTAAAATTGTATTATGGCTACGGCAGTGAAATAATTAATTCAACATGAAATATCCGAAGAATTTTTATTTCCCCAATAAGAAACAGGTAAGTCAATGAATATTCGTAGAATGTTTTCAATACTATGAAATTTAGATGTAAGTCTAATATTTCGCCGAAAACCTTTTGTTGTGCGAATAAATTTAAATTTTATGCAAACATAAAAAATGATAACAGAACAAGTAAAAATATAGTTAGATTATTTCTTTCACGTGATAGCGATTCCTCTACAACACTATTTGTGGGAGTATGATTCAAGCGTAAGGGTTTTATTAGTTTTTGCTATAAACACGACAAAAGGTAGGGGTAGAATTAACGATTTTTCAGTATGTTAGTGCTTGCACACGTGCATCTAGCGCCTCCCTCCTCTGGGGGAGCAGAACGGTGCAGAGAATAGTGGAGAGTGACGAAGTGGAGTAATGCGCGGCGCGAAGGGAGTGGGGGGGGGGGGCGGATGAAAGCGAGATGCATAAGAACGAAGGCGGTTTGGGCCTAGGGAAAAAGTTAGGTGCTTGGGCGTAGAGAAGAGGCTGTATTATCCTCTAAGTGGATCATAGCCAGCCTGGCCGATTTGGGCCCAGAGATGAGTGGAAAGGGGCGGGGAGAGTGTAGCGGAGCGGGGAGAGTGTAGCGGAGCGGGGAGAGTGGAGCGGAGCGGGGTGAGTGGAGCGGAGCGGGGTGAGTGGAGCGGAGCGGGGAGAGTGGAGCGGAGCGGAGCGGGGAGAGTGGAGCAGAGCGGAGCGGGGAGTGGAGCAGAGCGGAGCGGGGAGAGTGGAGCAGAGCGGAGCGGGGAGAGTGGAGCAGAGCGGGGAGAGTGGAGCAGAGCGGAGCGGGGAGAGTGGAGCAGAGCGGAGCGGGGAGAGTGGAGCAGAGCGGAGCGGGGAGAGTGGAGCGGAGCGGAGCGGGGAGAGTGGAGCGGAGCGGGGAGAGTGGAGCGGAGCGGGGAGAGTGGAGCGGAGCGGGGAGAGTGGAGCGGAGCGGGGAGAGTGGAGCGGAGCGGGGAGAGTGGAGCGGAGCGGAGAGAGTGGAGCGGAGCGGGAAGAACGGAGCGGAATAGGGAGAGTGGAGCGGAGCGGGGAGAACGGAGCGGAATAGGGAGAGTGGTGCGGAGAGGGGAGAACGGAGCGGAATAGGGAGAGTGGAGCGGAGCGGGGAGAACGGAGCGGAATAGGGAGAGTGGAGCGGAGTGGAGAGAGTGGAGAGGAGTGGGGAGAACGCTGCCGAACGGGCAGATTAGAGCCGGGCGGTGCGGGGCGGTGCAACGAGAGTGGTGGGGATGGGCAGCGGGGCGCGGCGCCGGGGTCGGCGGGCGCGGTTTCGATGACCGCCGCCACCACGGGGCTTATCGTTGCGGGCGCTCCGTCCTGCCAGCGCCGTCGAGTTACGAGGAGCGGCGGCGGCGGCGGCGGCGGCGGTGGTGGTCCGCGGGGTGCATGCGGTGCGGGCGGTGGCCGTTACGCCGCATGACCTACAACGGTTATGGTTGCAGCGGCCGCGAGGAAAAACCTCCGTGGCCGGCGCGGGGCGGGGCAGCGGGAGCGCGGGCGCGCGCAACAGCTGCGGAAGAGGCTGCAGAGACATTCGCAGCCTCCGATAGACAGAAGGCGATGATATAGCGTGTTTTCCCATATACCGATAGTTTTCTCGCGGTTTATCGGTTAATCCAGAACGAAAATTCGTTTTATATGTTGAAAATGAAGACGTAGTTTCATTAGTGTTTATCGAAGGATTAAGGCTTTTCAACGCGTAAGACCAAAATCCATGGTTTTGTTTCTGTTTCTACCTATTTATCGCCTTAAAGATTATCGCAGTGGGATTGGAAAAGCTTTTTCTCTAAAGAATCGTATGGTGTAACTATGTTTTCAGTTGATGAAAATACCGTACCAGTTACACCCAGACCACTTCCTACTTCTGTTTTCATATTATTGCAATACAAGAATGTTCGCATGAATGATGGATATTTTGGTGTATTGTAACATAGAAATACCGGTTTTGAATCTATTTAACCCCATTTCCAGTTACTGTCAACCATTTCAGTTAAAACTTAGAACATTTAGAAACTTAGAACACATCCGCGGAAGCGAGACTTTCTTGGTGTATGTGCTAGAGTTAGAGATTTCGGTTTTCGATTTGTGTAAATTATATTTATAGAAATCTGAAAATCCAGGGATAACCGCTCAGTTAATTTTAATTTTTCACAATATATCTCACCCTGAAGAAAACCAGACGTACAGAAATGCTAGTTGGCAGTACATAATGTCAATATATTGAAATTTAGCTCGGGAATTTGTGCGCTAATTACTGAAATTTCGTGGACGAGGGATAAAGTCGTTCACAAGTTGATATTGTGAAGATTCCTCCTATTGTCTTTGAGGAACACAGTCCTCACTATCCAACTTTAAGATGCCGCTAGGAGCATGACGATTGTTACCTTAGGACCTTTATGAACAGCAGTGCTTGCTAAGAGTATCTCGTAGTCCACATGCGGTGTTTAACGTTTAATATCCAATCAACAAAATTTTCTGCCGTGATTATCGTTTAGGTCCAATTGGCGCCTGAAAATCTATACATAGATATTGTGTTTATACAAAATGAATTGAGGTTGAACTTT
Source organism: Gryllus longicercus (assembly GCA_038098605.1). Taxonomy (NCBI): domain Eukaryota; kingdom Metazoa; phylum Arthropoda; class Insecta; order Orthoptera; family Gryllidae; genus Gryllus; species Gryllus longicercus. The sequence goes on from JAZDUA010000423.1 coordinate 709,458, forward strand.
TGATGCTGCAACCGCACATAATTTCTCGTATTATTGGTAACTGCTTCGTAAGATTATCTGAAAATATTGTATTGTTGGGCAGAGTGAGTTTCGAAATGAGTATAGCAAAGACACTTTCATACAAGTTCATAGAAATGTACAAGTAAATTCTCCTGGGAACATTCGTAATATACGAGGCACAGCCATATTTATTCATGTCGTTCCCGTGTTTTGTTTACTTCGCAGTACCCAGTGTTTTTTATGGTCATGGTCTGTGCGATTCGCGAACCACAAAGTAACATTTCCCAATCAATAAACACTGCAGGTAAGTACTAGTTTTTTTACTAGTGCTGAAAATTGCATATCTTCATTTTTTCAAAGTGAAAATTGTATAAGAAAATAATTTTTTCTATTGAATTTGGTGTATTCTTACAAAACGTTTAAAGAAAACATATGTTCCTGAATTGAGATTTGAACTCAAGTGCTTAGGTTAAAAAAACAACACCCTCTTCTCTGTATCACCGTGCTAAATGATTCGCTGCGGCAAGAAATTCTTAATGTTGCGGTGACCGAAGATACAAAACTGTCACGATATACCTCAAATTTCGCGAAAAGGTCTGACATTTTAAGTCTTATTAAACGATTTAAAGATTAATATTGAGGAATACATTGCGTTAAAAAAGAGTTGTCTTCAATAGATGTAGGGCCAGATTCGAAATAAAAACGATCTTTTGCAATTTCCGCAATTCCAGAGATTTAATGGAAATGAATTCTACCTTATATTATTAAGCGAAGGTTTCTCTAATCTGAGTAGTTTTTGAAAAATATTGTTAACGTATTTTATTAAAATTGTCAGTATTTCATTGATAAATATATTTTTGAAAATATTTTGTAAAAATTTGCAGATCATTATTTAATGATTTAATTTTGAAGTACATTTTTATTTAAACACACACACACACACACACAATCTTTCTTCAGTAATATAGTTGTTTGAGGAAATCTATTTTTTTAACCTTTGCCATTGTCGTACATTTAGAACTTTGAATTAAAAACAGGCTTATGCTCTATTTTCGTAAGCTCATTTTCGTAATCCAGCAAAATATTGAAAGAAAAAATTCATCTCAGTTTGAGAAAATTCTGCAAAATATCCTTGAAGATTAAATACTTCAAAAATTAAGATCCTTTGCAAATTCGCGGGGCCTTGATAGCAGCCAGATTCATGTCCCTTTTGGTGCAAATCTTATGGACGGTTTATTTACTAATCTTGTTCACGCACGGACGTTTTCAAAAAGAAAGATTTTTTCGAATTAGGCACTCTCAAATATGTATTTTCGTCAGAATCTTGAATACAGTTTTTGCAATTTGTATAGAAACTAATATATTATTTTTGAAAATTTGAATGAAAGTAATGAGAACTTTATAGAATGGACGAAAATGAATCAAATATGTCCTTTTCTTTTTTACAGCTTACCTTATTTTTTATTATCGCTTTTGAACGCGAATAACTTCCAATAGCTTAGCTCTTATGAAATTCTAGTTCATCCATGAAGTGAGATTATTATTCACCTTCAGGGCTGTCAAACAATGGAACTATAATCTGTCCGCCCTACTGTAACTGGGATTATTTTTCGTGGTGTTACATTCCATCTCCATCCTCTTGACTGCATATTTGCTTAGAGATCTGCCCTGTTCATTTCTCTCCGTTGTTTCAGGAAGACTTGAGTTCGTAACGTAAGACAGCAGTCTCTGTCAGAAACTGTCATTCCAATTTTACTCTACATTTGTTTCGCTGCTAATTGGATTCTAAAAATATTAGATTATCTTAAACCTTCAGTGTATGGATCTGTTTGACCGTTCGTCTTCTGAAACGTACTGAGTCGTCTGTAGATGGACGGATTTGTAGACCGACAAGGGATACAATAGTTATATTTTTCTATAGTTGATTTTTGTATATAAGTATTTGTATGGTTTCTTTTCGAATCTTTACTGTATGGTGCTATCACTAATGACTGAGGCTTTTAGTTTAGAATGTAGCGGAATAATAATCCTTTCAAATACCGTAAAACTAAGTTCGTGTGTGACATCAGCCTTCTGCAATGCTCGTCTGCGATTACGGTACTTCAATGCTTTCTGATGCCAGTCCTCGAGACCTGCGTTACTGGAGCAAGTTATTTCATCCCTTTCACTCGAATCGAGGAAGCGAGCGTTTGCAGGCGCTGCAGATTGGAGAGTGGTGGAACAGCGTGAAGCACCATACGTTGTAGAAACGATCCCATTTACCACGGGTGTAAAATTCTAGAGAGAAACTCTACTCAACCAGAATTAGCGAGACAAATTCATTCACGCTATCACGATATAAGCAATTCCATCAATAAGGAATGGTTTCCAATTGTAGTAGCAGAGCTTGCTGTTAACTTTATATTCCCATGATGCAACATGCATTGACGATTTCTCTTCTATAACGTCCAGAAGGTTGTGCTTATAGTGATTCGAAACTCCAAGGATAGTTCGAAAGTTTTGCCAATGAAAAAATATACTTCTTTATACAAACGAAGAAAAAGGCAAATATATGAATTGACGGAATCTGTATGCATATTACGACAGGTTTGTATCGTGCACATCTTTGCATTGAATCGCGCCTGAATTGAGGTCGTCAGAATCTTAGTCCGCCAGCACGTGGTCACAATTTCGTTGCACTTTCTGCTGTCTTCGACAGCGCTTCGAGTCTTGACGAAGGTCCATAAAGTTGCGACGATATTCAGTCTGCAACGAAATCGAAAAATGAGCCCCCAAATCACGTTCTACCCTTCTGAGGCAAAACATTTATAATTATTTGTATGTGTAGACCAGTCGTTAGTGGGCAGCTCTAATCTAATAACAGCGAATCATGAGAAGTGGTAGTATGGGATTTTAGCATACACTAGTTATATACTCTGTCAGAATTTGCAACTATTTTCGTATAACTGTTTATCGTAGTCGTTAGAACGAAAGTGCAAAAAGTTTCTTAAAAAACGTGATACAGGTCACATGGTTACCTTATGATAAGACCTTTAAAAATCTGTCTGGTGACGGACCGTTCCTCTGAAATTTCGTGGGCGACGCGACGGCAGTAGCGTCTGAGGCTGCGGCTGTCCGCGTGCGCCGGGGGGGGGGGCGGAGATCGACGGCGAGGTGCAGAGTAGGTCGGCTCGGAAGAATGATCGTTGAGGCGCGGGCAGGATTGTGCGGGGCGAGAGAGTTCAGGCGTTGCGAGGCAGGACGTGTCCGAGCGGAGTACTGCGGAGAGAGCGCGATGGGACAGGGAGGGGCAGGGCGAGACAGAACGGGAGTTGCAGCAGAATAGAACGGGGACCGAGACAGGTCGGGAAGAGGCGGGGCGGATGAGGCAGGGCCCGGCGATGCGGGACTGGCGGAGGGGAACGGAGTGAGGCAAGACGGCGCGGAGCGGGACATCTGGCGGAGTGCGGGGCAAGTAGGAGCGGAGTGTGAAATGTACAGGAGGAGGTGGTGGTGGACGGGTGAACGTAGGAGCGGGGCGGGGGTGGTACGGCGGAGAGGTGCAAGGCGGAGGCGGGGCTTTTTGGTGGGTTGGGCGGGGGGGGGGGGAGGGGGAGGGACCGGGAACGCACGGAGGATGCGCGGGGCGTCGCCTGCCGATTATAGCCGGCTGCGGCTCGTGCCGGAAATTGCTGTCGCTCGAGTCATCGGGCTCCGCTGGAGCGCGCACCGCTTCTGCGCCCCGCGCCGCCCACGCACCGCCCACGCACCGCCCACGCACCGCCTCGGCCCACGGAGGAGGGCAGGGCGCCACACGGGAAATGAAGGGCTTGCGCGTGGCGAAGAGGGAATGCCTCTCGTCCTGCTTCTCCACGTCTGCAGATTCTTTTCCTTCCACTTCTCCCGCTGCTTTCCCTCTTCTCCTCCCACTTCTGTTCTTCTCCTTTCACTCTTGTTCTTCTCCCCCCACTTCTAATATTTCCCTCTCACTTCTATTCTTCTCCTCCTACTTCTATTCTTCTTCTCCCACTTATTTTCTTCTCTTCCACGTCAATTGTTCTCTTCCCATCTTTTCATCTTCTCTTCTATCGTTTAAGGGATCCTGCCGATCGAGTATGAAGTGATTTTAGCCTCTCTTGGGAATTTGCGAAATAATGAATGATGTTGAATGATTACGTTGAAGATACTGAGGTTAATGTTAGACTTCAACATAACAAATGTAAGATGAACATATACATCAACATCATGAAAAGCATGTCTGCTTTTTGAACGGCAAGTACTTTTTATAACAATTTTTTAACATGTCCTTTTCAAGTTTTAGATACTAAAATCTTTGATTCTGCATTAAGTAATGAAATGTAAAAAAGGTTTCGTTTTCATTAATAGTTCCATTTTATCAGATTGAGTTTCTATAATTGTATCTTACGAGAAATGGTTTTAGAAACAAATATAATTCTTTTGTTCCCATAATCGGGTCGCCAATTTATTGAGTAATGCTTAACACGCAAATGTCTAATATCAAAATTAGATACTTTTGAGTCTGATTACACTCTGAGAATGATGTACTATTATGGACGATTCTTGTTATATCCAATTATTTCCAATATCCAGAGACTATTTGTATGTTGGTCATTGCAATATTCCTTAGATTCTTAATAGACTGCGTTTTCCTGGAAGTTTGTTGGACTATTTGTATGGACTTTGTCTCTTTAAAAATAGGGAACAAATAAATAATATTTTATGCGGTTTCTATACTGAACTCGTAATATACAACGCTCGTAATTCTAATATACATTTCATTTCAAATTTTAAACTGAGGAAGAGAATAAGTTTGTTTTACAGATAGTAATTCAGGTACGTATTGCGTAAAACTTTTCGGCGGCCCTAGTTTTGTCGTAGCATAAATTTCAGTTGCACTGTCAGGTTGGTATGAGTTTAGTGTTTAGAGTTTAAAATAAGATGTTCTGGATTATAGCTGTTGCCTTAAGAATCCGCGACATTTGGACTATAGCCAGAGGTGGCATGGCGGTCATTGCCCGGACAGTTCTAGGTGCACATAACTTGTAAAATTCCAATATTCGTATTGAGAACTTATGAAACAAAGATTTACAAGCGTACTAAAAATCTCGGATGTAAATAGGATTTCATCGATAGGTACTCTACTGTTAAATAGGAATCACAGAGGAACCATGCTCAATAACGAAAGAATGTGACAGTTTTTGATCGTTTGATCATGTTACCAAATTTCGTGGCTCTAAATGGAAGTGTCGAAAGAAGGCTGCCCAAACGTTAATGCACGAAATTGACGGAATAAAAAACATTTGGACAATTTAGTTCTCAATTCAAATTTGCTTTCCTTTTTTTTTTGTACGTAACTGGGTATTAATTGTATTATTTTTTTAAATAATTAAGAAGTTAGCAGTATTTGGCTTAATTTGTATTGATTTCCATCTAAAATCTCAAGCTTTCATAGATGATGCGAATTCTTGATCACACTTATTCGAAAGTTGGTTATCCAGTAAAATTGCTGGTGTCGATTTGATGGAGGAGAGATATACACTTGAATCAGTAGATGATCAAGGGGATTACGTTGGTCTTCACCGATAGAAACTACTGGCTGAAACGCCCATGGTGAATTTTCTTTCTCTCACTTCGCAGCATGAAACTGAAATTAACAGTAGTGTTGCCATATTCTCATTTAATGAATTACTAATTCTAGATTTGTGTTTACACGGAGTCCTCGAATCATTTTCTGAGAGAAGTTTAGGATGAAGAATTCGCTCTCAGGGATAGGCGAATACAGACAGTATCACTACAGATGCTGCTGGGGCATCCACATCTGTAAAACTGGCGTCATGGGCATAAATAGCTTCGAGAGACTCTGCTTTGGGGACGAATTCAGGGGCCAGAGAAGTGGTTCAGGAATTAGTATTACCGCAGAGAGGAAGCTATGGGGATACTTTAAAATAGTAACATATTTCTAGTGTTGCTATTTTGTACTCGACCATCTAGTGACTAATCTTTTTATGGCAGTACTTAAAATCACTGTTAAATGTAACCTAATATATTAATTGTAATTGTAACTGAATATGTGATTTTTCTTCCTAAGTCCGTGAGTAATCTCTTCCTTTCAGTTATTAAAGGCTGCGCCTGTGATGTATGTTTTAAATCATTATGGAAGTAGACTAGTAAATGTGCATTGCAAAGGTAGATTTTTAGACATTAACTTAAACTTCACTTTATGGCTAACACTATGCAAAATGTTTTCTTATTGGCATTTTAATTTTATAAACATTACAAGTACCCATTTTTTTATAAAGATGAATTCGCTGAAAGTAGCTCTTCTGACTTCTAGTTTTACGTTCAAAATCAAATCATTGAACAAATAATTTAATTTAGATATTTGTAGTACTCAAAATGACAATTGCTTTATTGTAAATGAGATAGTTTATATTACAACATTATATTAAACAAATAGTGAGTGAAAATAATGATTTCTGCCTATATCCATCCTTGAAACCTATGTTGTCAAATATTATTATCATTTGTGGTTTTTGTATCGATAATTTAATTAACGAAAATACCTATGTTTCGGGAACTCCGGTGAATGTAACCGTGCTGCATGACTAACGTTAGACAACTGTCAAAAACAACACGCGTTGTGATTTTTCAGTCTTTTCCTTGTACGCATTTTTACTTTGTATTTTAACAACAATAATAACAAACGCTGTTTCTATTTTGGCATTAATGCCATACATTTACAAGGAACGTTATCAGAAATTCACTTTCCAAGGGCTGAGCATGTGCTCGCAATGTTTAAGTCCCGCCCCGCCCTGCCCCGCGCAACGTACCGCACTTTACTCGCTCTCTCCTGCGCTCTCTAATTTGCAGTGATGCTCGCATCCCATACCTCATTCGACACACCACACTCGCGTCTTCCGTTCTCTGCCCAGTGTTCAACGCAGCCATGCGTCCTCACCTTCCGCCTCACTTTCACCCTCTCTCGCCACTCTTCCTCCCAGCCCCCCTCTTACCCGTATTTATTACCACTGGTTCCCACTCGCACCGCGCGTTGCACCCCTGTCCCACACCGCGATCCCATTCCGCCGGGCGCCCCGCATCCCGCGCCGCCCTCAGCGTCGCTCCTCTTTACCCCCTCGTGCCCCGCCCACCACTCCGCCCCCTCGCCAATCATCCCACCCCGCGCCACGCCCCTCTTCCCCCACTTCCGGGCGCGTGTACTCATTGTGCCGCCCCCGCTCGCGGGCCGCGCGACCGGCCCCGAGGCGGCGCTGGAAGTTGTAGAAGTATCCGCGCGGCGCATTGTTAAGGACTGTTGAAAAAGCGATCGGGGCTGTAAATCAGGAGAGCCTCCCCCGCTCTCCCGCCGCCCCCCGCCGCCCCTGCCGCTCCCCGACATGACGAGCCGTGTTGTCGCGTGGCGCCCCTCTCCTTGCTCACCCCGCATCCACCCCTCCCGCCCTGCCCGCGCCCGCGCTCCAGATGACACAAACAATGAATGAGATAGTCGTAATGGACTTAACAACATGTACTTTCGTTTCTCGCAAAATACGAAATCGTGTTAATTCGCCGATTGGAAGCTGTGCCAAAAACATATGAACTGTTGTTTAGAATTGAAATTATACCAGTACAAATTCGTGTTGTTCTTTTTCTTTTCTTTTTTTTTTCTTTCTGTATTGCATTTCGCGCGGCGTCATTGTGTAGGTGCCCGAAGCAATGACTCACTATATTATTTGTTTGAATGTGATCGGCTGGTGGTAATTGGGCGTCCTTGCAAATTGCCTCTGCGTCGAACACATACAAGCACCTCCTCGGATGTTATATGCTTGTATTTATGTTCTTGCGCCGGCCGGCCGTGCACCGGCGCTTTTCATGACTTTCGCAGTGACACGCGCCTCGCCCGCCCACCGGAAGGGGAATGCTTTTTTAAATACTTCCAATACGATGAACACCGCTGTTTGTTGTCGATGCGGTGAAATACACGCGAGCGGGAGGGGTTCCGACATGTAAGCACTTTGTTCGTGTTATAATGAATTCGGGTTTGTATCTAACGCCATATTGACGTCCAGAGTCGGACCCTTTTTTAAACGAATATTTTACTCTGATTCCGGAATAGAGAATTTGTGTACATACGGGTTCATATTCTGTCTGAGCTAATTGGTTTAAAATGCTGTTCCTGGTCGTTGTTATTGTGTCAAAATATTTCTGCTCAGCTTGGTTTTACACTGTCCGTTAAGAAGTATTTGGGCGTCGTAAACCCTTTCAAAGAATTAGTAAGGGTACTAAAGTTTTTAATACAAACGAAGAACGGTCTTTGTGAATACGCATTTAAAGCGAAAGTCATGTTCGTTGATCGTGAAGCGTAATGCTACAAAGGCATTTTTGTTCTATTTTTGTTGAAAAGCCTTTGAATCAATGACGTGTACAAGAAAAAAATGTTGTCAAGGATCAATTAGAACAGACTTAGGGAATCTTGGCAACGAGAGTGATAAACTAGTACCCCTCGAAAGCAGATGGACAACTGAATGAACATAGAAACAATCGAGCTACCCAAAATGTGCTGTACTTTTCGTGGAACAGGAAGTCAAAATCTGGCGGTAAATGAAATGATACGAACTGCTCTCAAAGGAAAGAGCAGAGGCTGCTAGAGAAAAGTGAAGGAATATAGTACAGCCCCAAGGTGAACTATTTTGGTTAGGGTCGCAATGACACAAGGAGCGCAGTATTTGAGATGTTGAAGAAAAGCTAACGTTGTTTAGATTGCACAAAAATCTTGCGCCTAGTGAAACACATGCAAAATGAAATAGCGTCGGTATTGAAATAACATATTATTGTTAATGCTATTCTTAAACCAAGCTAAACATCAGTTAAGCCAGTTCGGAATAGAACAGCTTCTCGAGTGAAACACTACACTTACGGGACTGATGACCTTAGCAGTTGACGCGCCCAGAGTCACTAATCAATGAATCAATCAATCCTCATCGTTCTTTAATCGAACTGCCAGTGACGTTTCCATTCTCAAATTACTCGTACCACCCTAGGTGTTATTTCGAGTAGCCGTGCCCGCTGATGCAAGGGCAGGGCCACCACCACCTAATATTAGTTGCATGATAGTTAAGACACCTAAACGTGTATCGTAAGTATCCAAAAAGAAAATATCTCCTCATGCTGAGATCGAGTCCCAACTTCTACATTGGGAAACACTGGGAGGGCTTCAACGATGTCACTGCAGCACATCTAACCGGGAGGTCCTAAGTTCCTAGTCTCGACGGTGGCAGGATTTTGGACACTAGCTAGGTAGCTAGGTCGAATTCAGTCGTTGTCTTGAGAATTCTAGCGACCGGCTTCTCTGTTCAGCATTTTTGCGTGCTTTCTCCGATCAATACCAGGCGAATGCCGGAACAGTACCCTAACAAACGGAGCACGGGCCGCGCGCAATCTTTCCTACCTCTTCCTTCTCCTCACCCCTTACACACACTTACACCAACATGCACTAGCACACATGTCGTGAGACCGGTTGGGAGCTTACAACTTGTCCCGGTTGGGGGGGGGGGTCCCGCTGTTGGGAGATACTTCGTCGAGGAAAACCCCGTTAGCCGACGGGTAGGTCGGCGCCGAATCTCATCATCCAGTGGAAAAAGATCATCGCCACCTCTCGAGTAAACCCTACACTTACGGGACTAATGACCCTCGCAGTTGACGCGCCCAGGGCCATTAATCAAGCAATCAAAAGCCCCCCTACTTCATTGCGACGTAGTTCGTCGTAATACGGCGCACTTCGTTTCTCGGTACGGTTTCGCACTGGCTGGCGAATCCACGTGGCCCAGTTGCTTTTCTCGTTTTTCTGGCGAACCGTCATTGATCAGCCGCCCCCAGAGGGGCGTTGCGTCGCGATGCGGGTTATGCGCCGCCCACGTGAATTATTGGGTGAGGGCGCGTCGCGTGATGCAAGTACTCCGCGGCTCCCTCTAGTACTCTTCGCCCCGCCGTTCGCCACCCTGCTGGACGCCATCCGTTCTCACCCTCCCCACACCACCCCTTCTCGCCCACCCCGCTCCACAGGTTCAGTAAAACCTCTGAATTTTCGAAGATTTAAACAGTTATGGCAACAACTCTTCTGTAACTACAGTTATTTAAACAGCTCTTCTGTAACTACATTATTGAATATGGAGAATTTTTCGTAATGAAATCTGTTTTCCAAAATTAGATCTTGAAATAAAGTCATGTGCAGTTTTCGCAGAAGAATGGTTTTCCTGCCTCTTTTTTTTTTTTTTTTTTTTTTTTTTTTTTTTTTTTTTTTTTTTTTGCTTGAATAAAGCGAAGTTGCTTAATAATGTGGTGTAGTTCCGATTGTCATTGATTGTATTCCGTATCTGTAAGTCGATGTTTGGTTTACACGATTCTCACGATATGTGTTTTTCTTTAAATTATTTCCAAGAATAGAACAATGTGCATTTATAAATTGGTTTAAGTCTGATTTACATTAAGACTTGTGAACTTTTAAAAATTATCTTCGAAAATATTAATTAATTTATTTATTTAATAGGTAATTATTACAAACAAATTAGCTTACTTGATCCTATGTGGCTAGGCCGAAGGCCTTTAAGCCATTACAATACCTACATCCTTTCGCGTTCTAATCTTTCGAATTCTGGTATTCACCCCAAATGGTCTCTCCATCGCATCAAAGCCGCGGAAAAGAGACCATAAGGTACGAAAAAAAAAAATATTAAAAATATATATATATATATATATATATATATATATATATATATATATATATATATATATATTAATTTAAAATCTCTCTCACATCTTTTGCTGAAGAGTTTCGAGAGGTGTCAGGATTCTATTTATAATATAACCTATCCCGTTGCAAAGAATACGAGAACGTATATGCTGTTGTAGCATAACTAGGTACCTGCTGCGTTGCAGTGCTTTCTTCTACTTATTATTTTAATTATTTTTAGAGATCCAGGCCGTTGCTCGCGTCCCAATCGGTATTTTTCTATATCCACAATTACCGATTATGTAATTATTTTTTCTACATTTTTCTCTTTGTCAACTCCATCTCTCTCTGTCATTTGACTGTCTTCCTCTTTTTTCTTCTTGTCAGATTGTCAGTTCAGTAAGTTAATGTTTCTTCATTCATTCGGAGAAAGTGACCATACCATTTTAATTGTTTGGTTACTATATGTCATTCTCCCCTTCCATTTGTTTGCCGACATTTCCTCCAAACATTAATTTTTATTAGTGAATTTATTATTCTTTCAAGTGTGAAATTTAGTACAAATATTTTGGAACTATAAGACGTTACACTTCTCACAAGAGTCCCGTATATTCTGTCCAAGCGTGCTTAGGAACGTTATTTTCCACAGTACAGAGTGTAGCAGATGTGCTACTTGATCTTCTTTGCTTGTTTTAAATCTAATATTGTCCTTCTCGTCTATTCCTTTCGACGAAATAATAGCGCCTATTTTTTTACATGCATCCGAATTAATTATACCTTTATTTATATGTAAAGTCTATTTTGTACCTCAACTACAACAACATAAAGAATGAAAATTCTGTAAATTCTAAAAACTATATTCTTAAAATAATGCATTATCTAGCTCGGAATAATTGGCATCGCCGTTTGTGTTTCCCATACCGCCACGATCTCAGACGTCTGTGCGCCATAGTTCCGACGTGTATGGAGCGCTACGTTGTGTGTTCGTCGGCTGGGTTCGACAAGCGTCGCATTTTCTATTCCGAAAACATCCACGAGAATGGAATCCGGGACCCCTGAGCTGTAAAAGTGTACGCGAATAGTATACGAGAGACACGGTTGTGATGCTCGAGGTGAAGTGGATTAAATTACCGGCAAGCGGAGGACAACGGGTGAGAGGGTGGGCAAAAAATCGTGCCTGGGGTACAAGCGTAACCGCATATCCTATTTAAGAAATTCAGCTTACACTTTTGCCATGTTTGAGCGAAGATGACGACACGAGTTATCGCCAGATGGGCTATAGAACAAAGTGTAACGCATGGTTTTATGATCATACGAATGATATGATGATTTTACGTGGACGTCAAAAGAAACGCATAGATGCTCTTTATTCCGAAAATAGCATTTTCTTTTTTCGTTGAACTGCGATGTACACTTTAGAGTTCGGAACAACTTGCGTCGACTTTTCTATATGCTGAGTCAGTGCGACCCAAACCGAATGCGTCATTGCTCTTCGTTCTCATTTAATCCTTTGATCGTAAAATCAGGGCGTGTACGCCGGCGCTGCGTCGTTATATCCTGGCACAACGCTTTCTGCTACAACGCGCGTCGCGTCTAGTTTTCAAGCCCAGGAACACTCGTAAACAACCATGGGTCCACTTTGGCCACGTTGGCTTGGTGGCGATGTCCATTCCCTCTCCGGTTTCGTGACCGCAGGTCGTAGCGTTCGATTCCCGACAATGGCGGATTTTCGACTCTAACTAGTTGGAATTCAGCCGCTGTCTGGAGAAGAAATCTGAAGTAATACTTAAACGGATCGCGGGCGATCTTGCCCTCCCTCTCTAACCTTTCTCTCTCCCAACTAAGATGTTCGTGCATTACGCTGCCACCCGTCAGGAGTCCAGTCGGGAGCTTACAGCTTGTACCGTCCGGGGAAATACTCCGCTGGGAGGTACCTGGAGGGGGATATCGCCGCAGTGAGTCGTCTAAGTCGACGCCGAATCTCACTTCTAAGTGCGGGAACCACTGCCAAATACTGGGTACATGCACTACACTTACAGAACTAATTACCATAGTAGTTGACGCATCCAGAACCATTAATCACTCAGTGTGAGTGCACAAGGTGCTGCAAAAAGAACTCGCAAATCCTATTTGTCACTCCCGCTTATTTCTTGTGTTCGAGCGGTGAAGACCTGATATATCGCCAGAAGGAGGGGAACCGAATAAGCGGGGGACCATTAATTAAATGTCACAAAGAATACGACAGATTGCGGTTAGTGTACAAAATAGGAATTATTTTACCTAAACACCATCATGCTTTCGTGGAATTGCGGCGTACATTTTGGAGTTCGGAGCGACTTCCATCTTTTCTACACGTTGGGCAACCGCGAACCAAGCCGAATGCCCTGCACCATAATTCTTCGCACCGATATAATCCCATGATCACAAAAATATTGCGTGTGCACAGCTTTGCGTCGTGTGGTTCGCATACGCTTGGCACCGCACGCGCCGCGTTTTCTGCCCCGGGAACAACCTCGGGAACCGAATCCGGGGCCCGCGTGTGCCGCAAAAGAGTTTGCAAATCCTATTTGAGAGACACAGCTCGCAGTTTTGTTATGTTTGGACGGCGAGGGCCCCGATTTATCGCCGGGCCAGGCGGGCCGGAGAACGAGCGAGCGGGCGAGCGGGCGGGCGAACGAGCGAGCGGGCGTGCATGTGTGCGTGCGTGCATTGTGCGAGCGGGCCGTTTTATCGGGCGGGCGCCAGCGCGGCGCGCGGAACACGCGCGTGCGGCCTCGACACGGCCCCTCTGCGGTCGGCGCGCGCGCGCTCCGGTTACACCACGCCCCTCTTGCCCCCCGCCCCACGCCCCCCGCCCCCCGCCCCACGCCCCACGCCCCCCGCCCCACGCCCCACGCCCCACGCCCCACGCCCTTCATGATCCCGCGTCGCAGCGGGAGGCTGTGCTGGCTGCGGACTGCACATGTTAAAAAGACTAAAGGCTATTCTAATACAGTGGACGGAGGTTTTATCCCGTCTATTTATTTAACGTAAAAGAACAGAAAAAAAAACTGTAGGTGACGTATGTGTTACACGAGAGAATTTGCGCACGTTTTCTTCAGCTCTGAAATCCTTACCCGCTCTCTTTTATTATTCGGAGTTGAAATATGAATAAAAAGAATACCCGTGCGAGAACTCTTGCGTGTTAAACCTCACTCCTCCATATCCTTCCACTTCCATATTAAGAAGGAAAGTTGTTAACGAAACGTGTTTATTTCTTTAAAAAATGTATAAATGAAAATTCCAACGGACTCCATAGTATCAATAAAAATATGCAATTATTGATATCTGAAACAAATTTTCAATAAAGGTTTATTGAGTATTACTCATATTCTTGTAACAATTCACACTTCCGTAAAAACATTTGAATTTGCTTCTCACTTTCTTCGATAGACACAAAAATATTAGAAACCCTTTTTACTCTTGAGAAACCTACGTAAAGATATTCATGCGAAAATTCAAATTTGGGCAAGTACAAACCTAGTCTTTGTAATGTTAGAAATTGCAATTGCAATACAAGGAAGTTTCGAGAAGCGCTGAAGCAGCAAAAATGTAATAGAATGTCGAATTCGCATCTTGTGGATTACGAAATGTGGAACAATTCTTTTAGGCCTTCGGTCTCAACATTCCAAGTTTTAAGACTCTAGAATGCTTAATTTTAGATTTATATTACTATATAGATTTCAACACGGTCGCCCAAGTGTTACGGGTTTTATTTCACATGAATATCTGAATTTTCCTTACAGCAAATTCTTCATTTTTTTAAAGTGCAATTCGCCACCTCACCGTGAAATTTATCTTTCTCTTGAAACCTCATTAATAAAGATAGGTGGCGTGTGAGAGCCGCAAAATGCATTTATACCACTGCAATAATATTTCTGACTGCGTTATTTGAAAACAGGAAATATTCGTTCCTGTGATTAAGAAAATATTTGCATCGGCCCAAGCTCCTGAACTGATTTCATAGTCTTCTGGCAAAGTAATGAATCTCCCAAATCCTCCCGAATCTAGCAGAATGAGAGCTTTTGTGAGATTTGTATAGTGATGCCCAGGTATAGAAAAGAGCATAAATCTTGTTCCTCCATGTTGTAAATATCTTCCTCTAACACGTTAGACAGTATCCACGTTTGACGTCCTTGATTCCGATACTTTTTTTGGCGGTCACATATCCGTCTATTCCGTTTGCCTGTGATCTACGCTATCACCTATACCGCTCTAACAAATTTCTCCAAAATTGATAGTCCCCAATCGATCTGAACGAGCTCGAGGGCTTGCGAGTTTGAAACGAGTAATTTGATTTCACGGAGAGTAAGGTTCTTTACACAAACCTTATCATTTTTCAAGTTTTCTAAAAAAAATATTTTTTTGAATAGCACAAACGACACTAAAAATGTGGTAGGTCTCTTTTTCATTCAAATCTATAAATTTTTGAGACTGGCAAAAGTTCAAACTTTTTCCTGGTTCATCCTACAACAACAATATTGAAGATAGAGATTTTATCCCTAATGCATGGAAGACAGATTTTTAAATAAGGTCATGTAAAATGTTTAAAAAATATTACTATTTTTCGCGTAATTTTGCGTGAAATGTGAAAATCAGTATTGGTGATAGAGATTTTTCGTTAATGAAACCTGTTCTTAAAAATCGGAACTTAAAAACTACGTAAACGGACACGTAGACAACGTAATTTTTGGAAAAAAAGAGTGTTTTTTGTTTAATTTCTGCTTGACGTAAATGCAATTAAAAAAGTTCAAAAATCTCGTTTAATTTTTTCCTCAGATAGAGCAAATGACAGTTAAAATTGGTAGTCTCATTTTTATTGTATAAGAAATATTCGAAAATTGCATAAGGTAGAAAAAATGCCAGAACGTATGTTCTGTTCTTGCACGACTCGTACTTACGGCCAATCAATTTTTAGATATTATCCGGAGCACAAACAATACATTAATGTTATTGTTGGTGAACACTACATAAACTAAGGAAGGAGGCTATAATTACACTTAATGAGGTATTAATATTAAATTGCAATTGAGAACATTATTTCGAACGATAATCACTCGATTTTAAAGAGATATAGGTTGATGACCACTTGAAACCGATTGATCAAGAAATAGATTTTAATTTTTTTGTAAAATCAATGTGTTCCTACTTCAATTTTTGTATTAATATCTACTTTAACTGATGAACGCACGCGCTATTTGATCCTGCATTGTATCTCTGAAACGAATTGCCAGAACAATGCATTTAACGCATCTTGCATCAAGCAGCATTTAATGCATCTTGCGTAATATTACACTTTCTGTAATATTACGAATAATGCATTTACCCCATTTTGTGGGATACTTTCTACCGTTGTAATTTTATTACAAATGTTTAATTATTAAAAATTAACGTATGGCGCATCTCGTGTAAGGTTCGAGATGCGTGAATCGAAACATGAAAA
This sequence comes from Gryllus longicercus, assembly GCA_038098605.1. Classification (NCBI taxonomy): domain Eukaryota; kingdom Metazoa; phylum Arthropoda; class Insecta; order Orthoptera; family Gryllidae; genus Gryllus; species Gryllus longicercus. Next base: position 725,669 of record JAZDUA010000423.1, read on the forward strand.
CTGGCTATCAAATATTTGAATGGGAATTTTTCCATTGTTGGGATATTTTTTATCTAAAATGGCGGGACTATGCACCAAAATAAATCGAGAAATGCACGGGAAGCGGGAGCACTTAGTGAAAACTTCATTTCACCTACTTATTTTTTGTAATAGCCAATTACCAATATTCTGTGGTGAGCGTGCTTGCAGTTCATTGTTGGGATGTATTACGAGAGTTAAATTTAAGATATTTTAAAATGTTGATGTTCCGGGAAACGATTATTTGACAGCGAAAATGTTTTATACAAAATTGCACTAAAACTACTTCTAAACATTGTAACTATTCTTCACTCTGGTTATTTATTTTTTGTATCTTTTTTATGCGAAACTTACAATATTTTAGCATCATCGAAGACAGACTGTGCGTATCTTAGATTTTTTGATGCCTTTTAGTGGTTGCTCTTTCTCGAGTTTGCGGATGTTTTCTGAATTTTCGCTCTTTCGGGATGTAAAGTCGATCAATGCGATCGCACGCCATTAAGACGATGAAGGCATTAACGGAAAGACAATGTGACTCCGTGCAACCGTCACAGAACTCGCAAACGACGCGGCAACTTCCAGAACGACTCAGGGCTGACTTTTCGACGCCTTGGGCTATGCCGGGAGAGCGCCGTGCAGTTTCCAATGGTGATTTTGCGAATTAGCGAAATTGGTAGAAATTTGTGAAGATTGTTTGCACGTACCATGACTGATTGTTTTGATTCTGTGATGGCATTGCTATATTTGGAGTTTCTAACTATGCTCCTGTAGCTCCAGCTATTAGCAAAGCATCTGCAAATTCTTTAGAATCTGCGAATATGTTAATACTTTTCAGCTCCAAATTTGTGTAAAAATTTAAATAATTTGTGCTACACATCTAAGGAAAGAAATTACATGATATTGATACGAATTTTGGTCCTGTGCCACAAATATTAGTACGTTAGGTGCCATTGTGTGTATCTATTGTTGTTTTACTATGACAGTTTATTATTTATATATCTACGCTAATAAATTCTAAGCTCAGAATTAAGTAGAAGGATTCATCATCCAGCACACTATTCATATTATTTCATAATAAAATGTTTGATAAGTAGTATCTTCTATTCAATCGTGTTTGTAGATTGATTGATTGTTAGTAATTCTAAGCGCGTCAACTGCTAAGGTAATTAGTGCTGTAAGTGTAGTGCATGCTTTTTCCTCAGAAGTTGGCGGATGTCTCCGCCGCTGGATGGCGATATCTGGCACCGACCTACCGTAGGCTAGAGGGGTTTTCCCCTACCAGGTACCTTCCACCAGTGTGGCACAGCCCCAACCAGGTGTTTGTAGAAAGAAATGTGACTGTAAGATTTCGAAATATTTTTGTAACTTTGGCTTCAGGGACTTTGTTAACTGAATTACATTTTTTAACGTGCAGAATGTAGAGGTACAGATAGAATTAATGTTTTGATAATAACTTGCTTAATGTTGTCTGTCGAACATCTCCTATAAGATTGCCGAGATATTGGGGGCTTTTCGTACAATTTATTAATTCATTTTCAAGTTTTGAGATATATATTCTTAGTTTTTTCCAGGAATTCATAGATGTGCCAGCTCGTTTTTTCGAAATACTATTTTGTATTTATTTTGAGAATTCTCTTCATGGAAAATTCAAATGTTAAATTTACTTTAATGAAAGATTTCCTGAAAAATACGGTTTTGAAGATATAAAGTTTTTTTAAAACCACCACTGGCGCAAAAATGAATCCCAAGAAGTAAATACTTGCAGAATTTACATGAAGTATAACCAAGGTTGTTTTAAAAGATTCAGATTAAAACTAAGTGTATTCAGAATAAAGATACTGTATAACCTGCATTATGGTGATAGATGTTTTTAGTGAGAACTAACAGCTGCCATGTAATTTCTAGTAGGATACCGAAGCTCATAAACATCGTTCAAATTCACCTTTAGTACGTAGTCACGCTAAGTATGTCGTAAACATGATAGGCTTACAGAGTGTATGGCTTCACAATGTAAACACTTCCAATTGTCCTCAATTGGATACGGGAGTCACTGATTTCTTGGAAGAAGCGTAGGTCGCTATTGTTTACACTCCCCTTAAAACACGTTGTCACTGGCAAAAGGACTCCTCTGCACCTCTATCTTCCTCGTGATTACTTGTAAAAAATATTACCAAAAATGCGTAATATATATGTAATGAGGCAAGACCGCGTAATGATGTAATATAGCGTATTACATTCGTTTCGTTTTCATTGCTAAAGGAATGACTGACGGAATGGTGATTTATGGGCGAAGTAAACTATTCTGTGAGCTATGCGTATTGTAATGATGGGATAAAGTGAACTATATATTTCATTCGATGTGATACGTTGTAGTGGGACATAACGTGGGTTTATGATATGTGTAATTTTAATATCAGGCTGTATTTGCTTTTAGTATGTTTGTTTATCGTATCCCAAAATTGAAAACATACGCAAAGGCACTAAACAGACGACATTGACCTTTAGATGATGAAATGCTCCTGAATAACGAGAACAGATCAAGCTAGCGGTAGGAAGCGGACATTAAAATATAATAAATAGACATTACAATTTTATAGCATAAGAGATACTATTCATGCCTTTTTTTATTGTATTCCTATTGAGGCATTGACGTCTTCTCTCGCATGTAAAAATTAATTGATTCCTTTGGAAGTCAAAATTGCGAACACTGCGTGGGCCCGAAAGTAGCGCATCATGGTACGTGTATTACGAAAGGCTGCGGATTAATGTGTCGCGCGCCGTTCCGAAGATATCGACCAATCGCCCAAACCCTGCGCGATGCAACACTTCCTCCGCACTCACGCACGCACGTCGCATTCCCCCCCCCCCCCCCCGCCGTCCGACTGCTGCCGCCACAGCGTCGTCGCGTCGAGTGCTGCCGGGGTCAGTGGGTCGACCAGCACCCTGCGCGTTTCGCACCCGCTTCGTTGACGGCGCCAACGCAACCTCGACGCCTGACCGTAGGCCGGAGACCCCCTCTCCCTCATCGCTACCGCAACCGTTCTCCTCCAATACACTTACAACCACCACAATCGCTACCACCGCTATTACCTCTACCACAACCATTACCACTCCCGCTACCACAACCATTACCGCCACCACAACCGTACTACCATTACCGCCGCCACCACCACCAATACCATTACAACTATCATTACGATTATCTCTATATCCGCCACCACTGCCACCTCGACTAGCACCTTTAACATTACCACCCCCACCAGTACCTCCATCAACACCACTACCGTTTTCAGACCCCCTAACCATTAGCACCGTTTTCATTCACACTTTTACTGCCATTCCCGTTTTCGTCGCTCCCCCCGTCACCACTAGTACCATTACCACCGACCCCGTCACAATCAGTATCGCTATCATTGCTTCCGCACTTCATATCGCCCCCATCAGCATAACCCTTTCACCTCTATCGCAATTACTGCTACTGCTACGACGCATATCACCCACCACTATCATCGTACCCCCACTATTCGTAGCACCGCTACACCACTCATAAGTACCGTCATTTGGCACTCTTAACACAATTACCATCATTCCTGGCCCTTTCCTAACCTCAACTCTTACACTTTTAATATTCAAATCTGGAAATAATCTGAACTTCGAATATCTCATTTTCATAGACAACTCATAGTTTAGCAACACAGCCATCGCGGATTGTGTGTAACTTAAGCATTTTTTCTGGAAGTTGTGTTGTCAATATTGTGTCTGTCACAGCTGCGTTCGTCAACGTTAACGGACATTTCTTTTCACCGAAAGCCAAACCATTATGAAATTTAGTTCACGTAGATAACAGTATTTCAAGTCGAGAAGTGACATACGGCCGAACTTACTACTCAGGTGTACATGAAAAGACAACTGCGATCACAATCCCTATGCGCTAAATATGCGCTAGAATATTGGATAATGCACGGGTGTTATCATATAACCACGGTCGGCATATCGCTACCACCCGATCTAAATTTAAAATTATCTTTTTTTAAAATAACCCAGGAAAGGGAAATGATATTTCTGTACTCTTGTTCACCAACACTAAAAGTAATCATCATTAAAATTAGAAAATAATTACAAGGACATGAAAGAATTTCTAAATAAATATGAAATATTTTTCTAATGAATTGAAAATGTTCTAATAATTTTAGACATTTAATGATATTAAAAATTCATCATTTCGATACATTGTGTCGTGGGATTAAACGTAAATTAAACGTTTTGCAATGCGTGAAGGGTGAACAAAGTTGTTAGAATCTTTGATGTAGATGAACAGCTAGATTCGCGCATGAACAGAATATTTTGATATGGCCCCGGTCGCCCACGCCCTCTCCACCGCTTCTACCGCCCCTCGTCCACCTCCCTCCCCACGGCCGCCTCCGCGTCCGCCTCCCTCGCCCGCTTCCTCCGCCGCCAGGGGTGTCCACGGCGCCGCGGGCCGCGCTTGCCCCCCTAGCTGGTTGTATTTTTAGGTTGCCGACGCTGCGGGTGACCTGCAACGTTGACGCATGGTCAGTGACGACAGCCGCGCCGGAGTGTAGACAGTGTACACAGCTGGACGGATTTAGCGGGCTTCTCTGGGGCTCCGCGCGCGCCGGCCCGTCCGTCCGCCCGCGCCGCCGCCGCCGCCGCCGCCGCCGCCGCAGCCGCCCGCCCGCCTGTTACGAAACACGAGGAGGAGGAGGAGGAGGAGGTGATGGAGATGGTGACGGCGATTACGGCGGCGGCGTCAGGGGCGGCGAGGGGATGGTGACGAGGCGGCAGCGTTAGGATCGGCGTCGGATCGGCGTCGGATCGGCGTCGGATCGGCGTCGGATCGGCGTCGGATCGGCGTCGGATCGGCGTCGGATCGGCGTCGGGGGCGGCGTCGGGGGCGGCGTCGGGGTCGGGGGCGGCGTCGGGGGCGGCGTCGGCGACGGGGTCGGCGTCGGCGTCGGGGTCGTGGTCGGGGTCGGGGTCGGCGTCGGGGACGGCGTCGTGGGCGTCGTCGTGGGCGTCGTCGTAGGCGGCTTCGTAGGCGGCTTCGTAGGCGGCTTGGTAGGCGGCGTCGGGGACGGCGTCGGGGACGGCGTCGGGTCGACGTCTGGGTCGGCTTCAGAGGCGGCGGCGGAATGGACAGCAAACACCGCGCCGAAGTACAGTAGGCCAATGATTCCCAATCCCGCGCGACTAGCGATGACAATTCTTTTCTAGATATATTTGTAGCTCTATCCAGCCGAGAATGTCATTGACAAATTACAGCGTGAGAGCGTAGGCTTCCGCGGCCGGAGTCATCCATGGCGAAGGTGCCATGGACCTTCGCCATGGACGCGCGGACAGCCTAGTAAATACTAAATTACCCGGACAGCCTAGTAAATACTAAATTACAGCGTATCTAATGAAATCACCAATATAGCCTTTCATTAATTCATAGTTTCCCTGTAATGGTGTGTAGGTTGAATTTGAAACGCATATATATTCCTTAAATTATTTTGTTTTCAACTCAATTTTCCATTTCCGCAAACCGCCACCGGCCGCCTGTAACTGAACAAGAGAAGGTGGCTGTCGAAGAGAGCTGACGATGGTGGTAGTAGCCGCAATGACGTTGGGGATGGACGGCAACGCCGGGTCTAAATCTGTGTCGAATTCTTTCCAACCAATGTGCCGCAAGACATTGGGTGTCTGTGATGGGAAAAGTTACAAATACATCGTTATTTCGATATATCTTTCAGCTCAGCCCCTGGGTTCAAAATGCGAGTGATTCAAAATTTTGCGTTTGGTTTCCATGATATTTCCCATTGAGAAAGATCAGCATACGTGATATTATCAGATCAGCATACGGGACAATTTATATTGTAGGGTGTATGAAGTCAAAAAATGGTATGGACTCACGTGATTTATTTAATATTCTCTCTCGAAACAGTACTGAAGAGAAATGCGAGTCTCCTACCCCTGTCGAATAACTGGATTCGTCGGGCAATACTGGTAAAAAGCACTGATGATGAAAATATAAATTATTAAATTCATGGAACTGGATATTTAAATTTCGGGGGCTATGCCCAAGCCTACTTTCGTGCACATTTTTGCCTTCCGGTCTGTAATTCATCGTTTGCAACAGTCCTTTAATTAAAATCTTCGGAATTACAACAGTCGACGAATTACAATATTCGGAATTAGCGTTTTCAATCAATCCCATTTAAGCAGACTTTAAGTAAGCGAAAAATCGCTCGATGCTGAAATTCGTACACTAAAAAACAAGTTTTGTGGGTCATCGGTACCGAAAAAATATATATTTTTTGGCTCCTATAGGTTGCAAATTAGTTTCACTTATACCTCAGTGTGGTCAGAATCCACGTTTTGTGCATCTTTGATATTGAAAAAGTGACTTCTCTATGAACGTCTGTCTGTCTGAACAACTCTAGCACCTAAACCGTACAATGGATGGTCCTAACAATGGATATTCCGCGATCGATCACACTGATCTCACTGGGGCACCTTAAATTTAAAAATATCTGTCAATTTTTACGGATAGTTTACATGTAGTCCCTAGGTTCCGTTCAAAATTTCAAATTTGAATGTACTGAAAAAAATTTCATATTCACTTTCAAAAATGAATCCCAAGTTTTTTTTTCTTTTTTTTCAGTACAGCCAAGAACGCTGATAAAAATGACACAGCTCCCAATTTTCAGCAAGTTCAGTACTCAGTCTGAGTTTTCGAAACTGACACAATCTAAACTTTTTTCGTTTCCCTGCAACTACCAAGAGGTAGTTTGTGAATGAAAGATTCATTTTCATTAAAATTTTATTCGTTTTAATGAAATAAGTATTTTTTCTCAATTTTCATTAAAACCTGTGAACTTTTGAAACTTGCAAATTGGAATCACACGCGCCTCCATTGCTAAAGGAATTTTCCCGAGATGACTGAAAAAATAGTAGGATACAATCTGCAATATTATAATACGAATGTGTTATAATTAATACGAGAAAGTATGTATGTGCTTTTGTTGCTCTGCTAGTTTTCGAGTGTGGTAACAATTACGTAATATTAGTAATAATGATGATGATGATGATGATGATGATAATAAAAATAATACAAATAACAATGCCTATAGATTGATATTTAAAATATTTTATGAAGATTTCAAAAATATGACGAATTACATCTATTCTATTCTAACCGTATCAAGCCGTGAAGGCGTTAAAATAATTTAGAAAGCTCTGTCCTATCAGCGGGCAAGGAACGGGTAATGCACAACACAAGGCACACAGTTACATTCAATATGCACATGAATTGGCAGAGTAAGAGACATTTAGCATACATTTTTATATGGCCTTTGCCATAGTTAGTAAATGAAAATAAAGTAATATTTTGAATAGACCTTAGAGCGATCCAATTCCGTTGTCATAATGTTCATTCAAAAAGATTCGTCTCCCGTTTGTGTGGCCGCACTTTGTGTACATTACTCCGAGCAGGTAGGAGCTTGGGGCGCCAGCAGACCAAATATCGGTCAGCTTGTACAATGAACTCTACATAGTATACAATTCTGCTATTAATAGAACTCTACGAATACTATTATAATAATTGATAAGTTATTACGGGTGCGAAAACGGTTGAGGTCATTAGTCCCGTAAGTGTAGTGTACGTTTTCATCGCGTGAAGTCGCGGGAATTTTCCCCCGCTGGTTGGCGAGACCTATTGCAGGGACCAACCTATGCAGGGATTTTCTCCAACCAAGTATCTCCCACCAGCAGGGCACTGCTCCAGCCGCGACAAGCTCTGAACTCCCGACAAGTGTGGTATTACAGTAGTTTAAAGCACTATTATTGTATGAACTCTAGAAATACTATTTAGATAACTCGCAAATACAAATGTTTACACGAATGACTGGCGTTGCCTTGCAGCGAAATAAAAAAATGCCGAAGGTTCGTCCAAACTCTCCAAATTCTATTAGAAGATCGCGCCACACCCGGATGTGCGCGGGAATGTTTCTCGGCCATAGTATCTGAATGTACTGAAAAAACTTAAGAGAGATTGAGTACCTGGTACTCATTCTCTCTGAAGTTTTCCCCGTAAGTAATATCCAGCAGCAGAGCCATTCCTCCCTCTCCTGAATTTTGCTCCCTGTCATTCGTCTTCATCAATCGTCGGAGGAGTAGGGAGGGTAGTGCGGCGTCCAAGGAAATTTGAAATATCCGCAACGGAATATTTCAACGTTCTTCCTGAAAGCGTGCCTCCGCAGGTGGGGGGTTTACGATTCAGGTGGGTGGTGACGCAGGTGAGAATCGCCTAACCGCTACTGGCTGTGGCAGAGACATAGCTCCTGTCCGATCTTCCTTGATTCCTCGCCCAAGCCGGACTGTGGCGTCTAGAAGGAGGATGGGCCTCTTGCCTCATGCGTCGACTTAATTAGTGTCTCCAATTTTTTTTCATTCAAAACATAAAAAAAATATGTTTATTTCGAATTGAAATTAACCTCTATATGTTGTTTGATTTTTTTTTCGTTTTCGGGCGCGTCAACTGATATAGTAATTACCTACTATTATCCCCCTCCCCACAATTCCACATAAGTAGAGCGTAAATGGGAAATATTTAGACTCGCTGATCACAAATGCATGTGTTTATTTGGTGGATCTACCCACTTACCGATCGGGGGAGCCTTCCAAATTATTACGCTGAAAATTGGTGTTTACTGTCAAAATTCTTGTAATTATCTACACTGCTTTCCTGAAAGATATATGTATATAAGCAACCTGATGCTGTTTTTTGGTATTAGCTTACCATCAATAAATAGTAATTAATATGAAATACTGATAGTACAGGCAGTTAATATTCAAAGAAAATAAACATAATATTTCATTTCGGATTCACGATGTCCAACAGGACACGTGAATGAATAGTGAACTATATTTTTAACCAAATCGTATAATTTTTCCACGTGTTGTGAGAGGACTCTTGACAGATTCGTGAAGAGTGAAAAGGACTTTCTTTCCAAAATAAATCGTGCGATGTTGAGGTTGTCGGTGGAGCGTGGACGGGACTGTGGAGCACGCGTGGAGTGGCACTTGGCCGCAGTTCGCAGCGCTGGAAGTGGTGCCAGAGGTTCCGATATTCACGTTGGCATGAATGAAGATGCTTCAAACGCTTGAGTGCAACCTAAAACAATGTTTTGACTACGTGAAAAATGTCTGTCACGGAGCATTGAATGCGTTTTATGGCGCGTGCACGGATTTATTGTAATTTGCATAGGTCGTGAGAGCGACGCTTCGTTTCCGTCTAGTTTTAGCTCGGAGTGTGGGTGTTCCTATCGTTGGAGAATGCTAACACGAACGTAAAGGACAAGATATATAATCACTTAAAGGAAATTTACCTTTTTAGAAAAAACAACAGGTTATTCATTTATAAGTATAGTATATTTCAATATACTATATGTGCGATCACAAGGGCATATTCCCTATGTTTTTGACTCGTGAATATACATGAAAATGAAATGCTCTGATGTGCTTATCATTAAAAAGGTACTATAATATGACTTGAAAACAGATGTTTTCACAAATTAAACGTAACTCACACAACCAAATTAAACGTCCAATGATTACACCATATCTTAGACGAAAATAGTAAACTCAAACGACTCTGATGCTTACTAATTGATGATGAGTTGACGAGTGTCCTGAAATCATAAGAGAATGATTAACATCATTCCGTTCTTTCAAAGAAAATATTTCTTAGAAAGTGATCTTGTAAATAAAAAATTGACTATCAAATACTAATTGTTTAAATGCATGAAAATTAAATAATATGTTTGGGAAATATAGTAATATAGTTACAGGAAATTACGTTTAGTCTTTCATAAAGGTACTACAATAAGAGATACATCCAACACTTGTTCTGTTTTACAACCTCTTATTCAGTTATTAAGTTAGTGTAAAATTACCTCTAAAACTCGAAAGTGCTGTTATATTATCACTGCTATTACTGTATTAGACATTAAACTGTAATAGAAAAACTGAAAAACAATGCAATTCATTCATATTTTTATGAAACGTCTGTAAATCATGTTTAATAATTTCACTACTGTTTAGTTTAAATTCTCTATATGCCAAGAGGAATCTTGCCCATATCACATAATAACGATTTATGGGTTGTTGGTCCCATTCATGTGGTCTCTTTGTCCAATTCCTTCGTGATCCACAATGCAGTAGTTCTTCGTTTGAATGAAGAAACCAAATTAATGAACTCATCTATGCCCAAACCTCTTCTTCACTATTTACAACTTCTGTGATAGTGTATGCGTAAAAAAATTCGGATATTACCGAAGAATCTTGTATCTTCATGTACATAACATTTGCAATACAGTATCAAGGGTTACTGTATTTTAAAATATTCTACTGGAAATATTCAGAAATTGAATCAAATAGATTACTTCGAAAACGCGGTCAAGCTTTTCCAGCTCTATCACTGTTATTATAACATTGGAGATTAAACTGCCCTCCTTTCAGAATTCATCTATCAATCATGTAATGTAGTTTTATAATTATTTAGTATACATCTTGCCTATTATAACATCACTAGATGAATTTCGCACGAAACATTTAATAACAGGCGTCCGAGTCAACGACCTCAGCTGTGATGTTCCGATATCCAATTTTTTTCGTGATTCATAGAGCGAGAATCCTTCCTTTTTGTCTGGAAAAATCAAAGGCCGAGCAAGCTTGTTTTGGGAGGAGGACGAATTGTTAAGTATTAGTCAAGCGTTAGGGGGCGGTTGTGGCGGAGTGGGTGGGTGGGTGGGGGGACGAGATGGCGGGGGCGGCGTCAGAGGGCGGCTGTTGCGGGCGATACGGAAGTCTTCCAGGCCAATCTGTGCGTGATAAGCGTGCCTTTTGAACCCGGGCGCAGATACCGCGCGCGCTGCTCCTACCACGCGCTCCGCGAGCCGCGAGCCGCTTCGGCCAGTGGGAGCTGGCGCGGGACTCGGGCTGCGTTTTCTTCGCTGGCGTACTCTTGGGGGCCGGCTGGCGGGGGTTTATAGGGCACGCAGACTTTATTTATTTATTTATTTGTTTATTTATTTATTTATTTATTTATTTATTTATTTATTTATTTATTTATTTATTTATTTATTTATTTATTTATTTATTTATTTATTTATTTATTTATTTATTTATTTATTTATTTATTTATTTATTTATTTATTTATTTATTTATTTATTTATTTATTTATTTATTTATTTATTTATTTATTTATTTATTTGTTTACGTCAAAAACAGTTAAAGACTGTGTGTGACGTGCTGTGGGGAGAAATTAATTTGAAGTTCCATTTATGCCCAGAAGCAAAACAAGGATCCATCTCAGCATTTGCTCGAGGATCAGAGAAACTGGACGAAAACCTGATCGAGATGGGGGTCATTGACCCAAAAGCTGAAGTACAATACTTGTTACAGGTTCTTTACAATTATACAATCCAAATAGTATATGATTCATTAAATGTCATTGTAAAATTAATATTACTTTGCTGTAGGATGCTCTGTATAGTCTCTAATTGTATAGAAACAGTTTTGCAGCAGAAAAGATTTTACTTCTGACTTTAACTTTTGTATCGAATTTAATAGTTTAATGTCATCTGGCAAAGTGTTGTAAAATAATGTACATGTATTATACGTGAATTTTTTGTAGTGAGTTGTTGATACTGTCGCCTAATGAATATGATTACTACGTCGAGTGTTGTAGTTATAGACAACGGCGTTTGCTGAAAATATATTCTCGCCCTTAAGTAAGTCATTTTTGACAAAAACCACTGATTCATATATGAAGAGAGTAGGTAATGTTAAAATACCAAGGTTAATAAAGAGAGGCTTACAAGAAATACATGGGTGGGATTTGCTTATTATTCGTACAATTCGTTTTTGTAATCTGAAAGTCTGGGAGCTATAAGATGTATTTCCCCAGAATATTATGCCATATGTCAGGCGGGAATGGACATTCGCGAAGTATACACAACGAGCAGTATGGAGGCTGACGGAATTTCAAAGAATTCCGTCAATTGAATATTTGATAAATAACTATAAGTCAACAATAAACATAAATTTTAAACTCAGCATATGAATGAACATATCTTTATACGAAAAGAGTCGACTGGTTTAGACTAAGTTCCTCCTGACCCAGAAAAATCCTGATTGTGTCACTGGTTCTCTAACTATGCATTGTTTTGAATATTTTGTTTCTTTCTGGTTCTATATGTGTCGGTGAGTTTGGGGGTTGACTTTCGTTTACTCACAGTTCGGCCGAAGGCATTTCTAAATGTGGAGAAGTATACCATATTAGGATAAGGAATCAGCCCATTGTTTTAAGTAAGAGTTCGTGCCATGATGGGGAAGAAAAGATCGAGCATTGCTCATGGTCGGTTTTTTATTTTTTTTAAAATTTATTTGCTTTCAAGCGTACAACGTCTTTCGCAACGGGTTTGAATACATTGGATACAGATATAATGAGTTGAGTTATACTTTGAATCCATAACTGCTTTAGAATTATTTCGAGGAGTTATCTGTGCCATGGGTTTAGGGTGGGTCAAAAAATTGTCGGGGTAGTTTCCTGCGGATGCGTGCTCTGTTTGGTTTTCGCTTTCCCTAATTGGAAGTGGAGCGCTTGTGGGATTGAAGAATTTTTGTGGTAAAACTTATGGGCGGATTGTTTAATGTTGGTGGTAATGGGGGTATGCCGAGCAAGTGATAAAGGAGATCATTGGGTATGAACCAAGGTGCTTTGGTTATGGTTCTTAGGAAACGATTTTGAAACGTCTGAAGTCTAAGAATGTGAGATTTGGCTGCTGAGCCCCAAATAGGACTTGCGTATGTTAGCATAGGTCTGATCATAGTTTTGTAAAGATGAGCACCGGTTTGAGTGAGGGGAGAAGATCGACGTTGTATTGGGAGGAGCTGGTGAGTTCTTTGTGTGGCTAGGGCAAGTCTATGTTGGATGTGGGGTTTCCAGGTTAGTCTACGATCGAAGAGAATTGCCAGGTATTTGACTGGCGTGTTGGAAGGTAACCAAGGGATGGGTGTGGAGTTGTAAGTTAACGGCGCAGGTTGGGTGGGTCTGCGTAGAGAAAAGAGTTTGGCTTGAAATTTGGTAGGGTTGAATTTGATACGCAATATACTGGCCCATTCGGAGATTTGATCTCGGTGGTTTTGAACATCTAGGGTTGCGTCATACAGTACTTTGTTAGTTGAATACTGAGTTTGTTGGTCCGTTGTTGAAGGTACTGCTCCGGCATCCGCTGATACCCAATGAATGGGTAGACAGCCAACCTTCAGAACAGCCGGCTTTCAGTAGTGTCATCCAGGTCGCGGGTGAGGACTGAGATGTAAATACCAGGATCTCTCACTCTTCGTCTCAGTTGCTGACTCGTAACTACATGCGTTAATGCAACCGTTGTCCTCTACCATATCCCTTCAGCTTGCTCCTTAAAGTGTTATCAATTTGCTCGTTACGTACACTTCTATGGATGGACCATTATTTTTCTTTAGTCTTACTTGCGTTCGCCGGATGTATGATCTACAGTTTAAGGATTTTGCTTCAGCTCTTATAACTAGATTACTTTCTGACAATAATGTTTATAAACAGAATAATATTCATCAGTATATTACGTATTTTGTTAATAGTACGGTCTTCTTCAAGGAAACGTAAGCATTTGGTCTGCTGCCCGAAGGTTTTGCATTATCGGATTCCTATGTTGTCTTTCTTCTGGCCCTGCATGCTGGCGCGTGTCCATAGTCCGAAGCAATGGGCTACCTGTAGAGTTGGGTCAGAGTTACCGGCCCGTTTTGCCGCCTCTCTGGCATCTGCATAATGTACCACACAATAATATATTTAATGGAGGCAAGGAAAGTAAGATTCTTTTCTTTTGTTTGGGTCAGAAAGGTTTTCCCCCTGTTGATGTTGGGAATCAGGTAGCAGTGCAGCTCGTCCCATTCACAACACAAGGAAAATAATAGTGTACGTTAAACCTTATTAATTTAAAAACAATTACAATATAATACTTGCAATATTAATTTTGTTGCAAGTGATAAGAAAAGACGAATTTCGTTGTTCATTTACGTATTGTCTTATTTTGTCTTTTAGTGACAACACGAAGTTGCTTTTTTATTCCTTCCTGGTCGGTAGTGCTGCTTTTCAAGAATGTTATTTTTTGTTAACTCTGAAGCTATTTGTCCTTTTTGTTACTGACTGTTGTTTTGAGAGAATAGTGATAATATTTAGTCCAATGATGTGAAGCTAATCCTTTAAAGTAGAAGCAAAGTAGCCTTTAAAGCAATCTTTTAAAGTAGCAGCGTTGGAAACAAATATTATTAACGCTGGAAATTCTCTTTGTTGGATGATGATTTTAGGTTTTTAGGTTTAGTTTTTTTTCTGTCAAGTTTGAAAAAGGGAGTGGCTGAAAATTCTGAAAGAAAATTGATAAACTGTTGAGTTGTTCTTAGTAATTAAACTTATAAGATGTTCTGCAATAGTGTTCTTGTTTTGATTTTATTTGTATTCCTCTATAAAGTTGTTTGTTACTGATGACCAGGGAACTTTAGTTTTTTGTCAAGCATTTATTTTATACTACAATTTACAAGCTGGGCAAGCATGTGAGGGTCGTAATATTGATTTGTAAATGAGGTGATGTTCAGTACGAAGTGTGAAGACTTTTGCTTGGATTTGTTCGAGTTTGTTTTGATTCTCCAATGTTCTGATCAGGTGATGCCAGTTTTTACGTCGTTGTGCATATTGTCTTATGAGCGAAGTATGTCCTCGTGAATTGTGAATAATGCAGTATCATCTGAAATTTGCGTGGGTCCTTTGGAATAACCGATAAAACGGCAGTATCTTATGGCTGTCAAAATACTACCCTCTTTGCGCTGCCGGCCGCCGCGTGACGTTCTTTGTCTAATCTGGTGTCGGAGACCAGGCAGAAAAAAATTGTTGATCATTACGATAGGAACATTTTAATAGCGATAGGAACATAATAATGATTTGTAGGCAGTCCGATTACTTTACGTTAAATAGGAAAACTTGCATACCACACCTTCTAAAGTACTTATGTTGACTTCACAGAAAAGTCTCTTTTGGAATTTATTTCAAACTGCCAAAAAAGATTGTTTAAATGTGTTTTACATTTTGATTTTTAAGCACTGAAAATGTTTCGAATGTTGCAGGCTTACCTACAATCTTTTGTAAGTAACCGATAGTACAGGGATAGCGCGAGTGGTGGATAAAGGAAACGAACTCATGACCACTTCATCAAGGACGTAGCTTGCATTCCCTTACTCTGCGAAACACCACAACCTTCTGTTGTAGAGATGTGGGAATAAATTAAAATGAACATTGTAAGAGAGTAGTAAGAATTAACACGGATTTTTTCTGTTGCTGAGTTAAATTTACATCTTAGTTGTGTATTTTTTTTATTTATTTGTGGGTTTTTTAAATGTGCCACATGAACGGCCTAACAATACATAGTTTCATTTTATTCCAGCATTAGTTTACGGGCATTTGAACTTGGAAAATCATTATGTGAAATTCAAAATGAATAACAAATACATTATCAGTAAATATTTTTATAGTGTGGGATTGGTGTGAATGAATTGATAAATTAGCAAAGAGAAAAACAATATATTCACGTATAAATGCAAATTACACGACACAACTACAGTAGGAATTGAATGTCTAGTAGAGATAAGAAGGGAAGCTCTTTTCTCATATGAAAGTTTGGTATTCGCATCAACACCCCCTGAAATCTGTTGATTTCTCCCGTATCCGGACCAGTCAATACAAATTGCCTGCATATTTGCATTAAAAACTTAGTATGTTGTAATATATTTGAAGTGACCTCTATTCACGCACTTAAGTGCACATCAGTGAGCGAGCAGCGATCCTTCCTGAACGCCGGGAATCCCAACTTCATTTGTACTTGTCACAACGTATACAAGCGCAGCAACGTCACCTACATTACAATACACTTATTCTTGTTTCAAGTAGTAGCTCCATAGCTCCAGACAAAATTCCAAGGGGATTAAATCAGAGTCCTCGCAGTTCAATAATCAGTGCGACGTGTGTTGGAGGAGGGGTTGGAAGGGTCAAATCGTAGAGCGAGGTCATCGTATGTGTGGCTGTGCGACCTAAAACTCTTAGTTTAATGATTTCTTGCCCATTGACTGGTAGGCATTGTGTCCAATTTGCTTTGGAGCAATGATCCGAAGAAAATACAGAGGCATTGAAATGTGACTAAAAGGGATTAATGCATTACTGCTACCTTATTTCTTCTTAATCTGCCACATCATCGATGCTTCTGCACTTAAGTCGGTAAATTGCGAGATTCCAGTGCGTAGACATTCGTGTATGTTTCCTTAGTGCCAGTGGAAAGGTATTTGAAGAGATTGCTACGACCTCAAGGCAGCGCACGGGTCAGCAGCACGCCATTCTAACTTAAAATCATTTAGAAATAATGATTGGATAACAGTCAGATAAAATTATGAAGGAAAATAGTACCTAAAAATAATTACCAATATCTTCACAACAAGGTTTCTGAAAAAAGTACAAGAAGAATATATCTGGAACACGTAGATAATGATGGCGAAGTGTTCTTTCGTCTGTTCTAGGTCATTCTATATATTCGTACTTTCAGAATTCTCAAAATATAAGTGCATCAGTTTTAAAGATACAGTGATGAAAATGAAGTTATATTAAAGTTCTCCAAACTTGCAAAGACCCTAAGTTATTGCTTGATCTGTATTCGGAAATCGCTTTTTCTGGGAAGAGTAGCTGTTTATTGTACGATTTTAATTGATTTTTAGGGATGAAATAAAAAAAATCTCGAAAGTGAAGACAACCTTAACATGTTATATTGTCTGTACACTATACTATATTATCGATAAATCGCTGTCACCCTTACATCTGGTTCCAAGCCATTATCCTCAAGTGCTCGATCCGCTTCGACCAATTTCCATGAACGCTCCCATCCCCTGCCTAGTTAATTTGTGACGGAGGGTCCTCCGGACGTCCTCGATAGCGCGTCCTCCGTGCGTCCTCGAGCCTGTTGGAGTCCGTCGGAGGCGAAGTGGTGCTCCCCGAGCGGCGAGCTGCTAATTACGGCGACCGCGGCGCCGCCGCCGGCCCGCCTCCGCCCAGCGGGGCGCCTTCCCGCCGATCTCCGCCTGCCGCCCGCCTCCCTCTCCGCTTACGCAGCCACCGCCCCACTCGTTCAACCACCGTCCTCTCGCTCTCCCACTCGCTCGCTCTCCCTCTCACGTTACCCCTCCCACTCGTTAACGCACTCACGCAACCTTCCATTCGCATTCCCAACCACTCTCTCCCTCGTTCACCCACCCGCTCAACCCCCATCCACTCACTCACTTACCCACTCATCCTCTCGCTCTCTCACTCACTCATTCGCTCGCTCTCCCTCCCACTCGCTTTTACTCTTGCTCTCCCTCCTACGCTATCCCTCCCACTCGCTAACCCACCCACACCTCACTCACCCACCATCCACTCGCTTTTCCAACCACTCTCTCCCTCATTCAACTTTCCGCTCAACCACCGTCCTCTCGCTTACCCACTCATCACCCATCCTCTCGCTCTCCCACACGCTCGCTCTCCCTCCCACTCGCTTTTCCTATTGCTCTCCCTCCCACGCTATCCCACCCACCCGCTAACCCACCCACACCCCACTCACCCAACCATCCACTCGCTTTCCCAACCACTCGCTCCCCCGTTCACCCACCCGCTCAACCACCATCCACTCGCTTTCCCTCCCACTCGCTTTTCCTCTTGCTCTCCCTCCCAATCGCTTTTCCTCTTGCTTTCCCTGCCACGCTATCCCTCCCACTCGCTAACCCACCCACACCCCACTCACCCAACCATCCACTCGCTTCCCGAACCACTCGCTCCCTCGTTCACCCACCCGCTGGCTTACCCACTTACTCACTCACCTATCGACTCGCTTAGCCACGCTCTCTCTCGCTCAGCCATTCGCAACCACATCTACCCTCCCTGCACAACACACATACACCTCTACCCTCCCACACACGCAGACATCCACCTACCCCCACACACATACCCAGTCGCTCACCTTCAAACATACCTATACCCACATACACGTATCCACCAACCCTCATACACTTACTCTCCTACCCACTCGCACTGTTACTTACCTACTCACACATCAGGTTTCCTGCCCGCCGCGCCGCCGCCATCCACTGGCCGCCGCCGGCCTTCTACCAATTGCCGGCCGCTGCCCTCCTGGAGTTTTCGAGAGATGGTGTCGGCGGGGACACCAGCAATTCATTGGCAACGCCTACTTATTTACTTGGTTCGCTGTCGACAGCTTTTCGCTGCGCTCGCCTCGGCTAATTAGACGATCGAGATTCAACCACCTGACGGCCGAGGGCCCTCCGATCTCCGGGAGCAGAGTACATTGCGCTTGCTACCAAAGGAAGTTATATTTTTGGTGCCGCTTTTAAATCTATCACAGTATAAACCTTTGTTTGTAATATACTTCTTTCTTCTCCTTATGGCGCTACGGTAGTGGAACTCGCATACTGAATACAGACACACACAAACATGCATGTCCCGGGCGGGATTCAAACCGCGAACCTTCGGGAAAGAGACAGACTTTATTATTATTATTATTATTATTATTATTATTATTATTATTGCTTACAAGAAAAGGCCTCCTGATGAATCAGAGACAACTGGAGAGTATTTCATTAAACATTGAGCACAATTTACACGGTTCACTCTATTGTCCAGTGCTAAATATGATTGCGGGGCCAACATTTCGGGCGACACATAGTTGAGGTAATACTCAGGCCTTACTTGTCGGAAGAAACCGATCAGGACAGTCTCATTTTCGCCATCTACTTAGATGGTTTTCGGTCGACAATGCTCTAGTTGCGATTCAGTTCAGATGATGCAGTTATCATTATGGCTTTCCTTTGCCCTTTAATGTCTCCATCTGATGAAAATCATCAATGTCATCACCAGGTGAAAAGGGTTGTCTTACCTGGGAATCTAACTCACGTCCTTAACTAAGCTATGACCACTCGGCAAACGTCTATGATAAGCTTTTCCACGTACCTCCTTCTGTGTTTTGCTACTAGTTTAGAAACTCTTGGAAGAACAAATTGGTAAAATAATAATAATAATAATAATAATAATAATAATAATAATAATAATAATAATAATAATAATAATAATAATACAAAAAATGTCTTTAATGTTAGAAAAGTAAGTAATCTGATTCTCTAGAAGCTCAGAGAAGTATTCTTTAATGCGAGGCGGCGGATGAGTGCAAAGGGGAACTTCCAATTCATTCCCCTCGGGGAACTGAAGTTTAAAATCCCGGTCGCTTGTTGTGGAATTCTCGTAATTATGGGGTACACAACGAATTTTCTTGGAATATTGTCTATTCTACTGGTTCACAATCTATCCACCATCACACGCATCATTATTATTGTTCTTTCTATTCGTCTGGATCACTATCTCTGTACAATTCTAAATGTTACCGTTTGGCTTCAGTTTCGAAACACCCCCCGTGTCGCGAAAGAAGGCAGGATTCGTAGAAACATTCCAACATTGCTACGTCGTATGTTCTAACTTCAACGTCATCGTCTACTTATATCATTTACGGTCCTTATTAGCGAAAACTTTGTTACAAGAAATCGCAATAGTAAATACTTGATCTCCAGTCACTTCTCTCTCTTACGTGAATGTATAATTATGTACGAAAAGACATGTGATATTACTCTACATACCAATTTGGATTTTTATTTTAATCTGTGTGCTTGTAAAAATTGTGTATTCTCGTATAATTGTCTAATGGGTGACATACAGTTACTAGAATATTAAACATCAATTTTTTAAGCACGTGTATAGGCAGAAAAGTTGATTGTACAACTACAAATGATAAAGAAATGTTCCCCTCAAATTTGATCCTTATTCAGGATGCACAGAGAGAGATTTACGATTTGGTAACACGTATGAGTTGCTTATGCTTTTGCAACGACTTGCGTCCCCGTTAGTTGCCTCTCGTGTTGCGTCCGGAAAGTCCGTAGTCAAAAAATACGTTATTATTTTGCATGTAATTTTCACATGTTTACTCCGCCCAAAAAGAAGTGATGAAAAGAAGAAATAAACCGATGAATCACTTTAGAAAAATGTCTTAACATAATATTTCGGAGTACATGGATAGTTCAAAGAATAATGGTCTATCCAAAGCAATACATTTCCACGATTTACTGAAAATCTAAAATTAAGAGAAATAAAATAGTAAAACAAAAAATTGTATATATGGGGATAGTATGTAACTTCGGAAGTCTGTTTACTTAGTTACTAAGCACACTAATCTTTTTTTAAAGTTTTTTCTTGCCACTATCAGTTTGCATATATTGTTGACCATTGAACGTAAAGATATTTGGCAGAGATTCAATCAATTTTACACCCACAATCTTCACGTCTTCCGAAGGCTGAACAGAAATTTCATTGGGCTGCCGGGGTGGTATAGCAGAGTGCGCTCGCTACCTGAACCACCAGAAGAAAGCCAGGCCATTTATTTCCTTTTAACTTTCGAGGGATATAAATACGGGAGCCGGTGTTAATTAAAAACTCTAGGAAATTTGATTTGTTGCTTTATACCTGGAAGCGCCCTGTCACAGCCAAATTGGCGAAGGAGCTACCTGTGGCGAACCGACCAACTTATGAGCTTTCCTCCTCTGGGATCTGGGGTTCAAATTTCGGTCATCCAGGTGGACAATGTGGATAAACCGGGTTTTCGTCAATGTTTTCGGGGTCTCTTCCGCATCGATTACCATTTATTCCAACGTTGGTTATTTCAGTTCATGGGTCTTCTCTTCATCAGGTATTCGCCACTTTTCACATTCATTTCTCAAGCGGATTAGACCGCGCTTCGTTGCCAGACCACCTCTGAAGAGCATCTCACACCACCTTTCTGTGCTTTTGGAATCTACCCAGAAAACCCATGGCCAACCAACTCGACGGTCCGATACTCACTGAACGAAATAGAAAAGAAATCATCACCAATCGCCACCCACCATAACTGTGTATTAGAAAAACTGTCAAAGCACTTAGTATTTTATTTTCAACGTACCATTTTAAACGTCTTTTAATCTTCAAACATTTCGAAAAATTTGATAGGATTAATTACAAGCTAGGAGTATTTATTCTAATCCTAGCGCTTCTCATAGCTTACATTCTTGACATTTAAAATAAAAGTAATGAAGCTGTTAGTTGTATCCTTGTAATCTTCAATAGCAAGAGTTTAATGCAAATGTTTCACTATTTAGTTATCGTAAACAATTTCAGGTGTTGGATATCGTGTTTCCACCAGTGAAAAACACTTCTGTATTAATGACTGCATGATCGAGTTGTCGTAAGTAACGCTTTTCATTATATTACGTTTTAACTCCAGTTAGGCTTTATGTGTGGTTC
This sequence comes from Gryllus longicercus, assembly GCA_038098605.1. Classification (NCBI taxonomy): domain Eukaryota; kingdom Metazoa; phylum Arthropoda; class Insecta; order Orthoptera; family Gryllidae; genus Gryllus; species Gryllus longicercus. Next base: position 747,193 of record JAZDUA010000423.1, read on the forward strand.
AATTAAAACATGTATGTAATTGAGATTTGGAGTAGAAGAATTTCTTCAGGTAGTTATCATATGGCCATGGCCACTACCGTCTGAACATTGAATTTAAAAAAATATTTATCGTCAATAAATAGTAAAAACTGTATGTGACGTATTATCTGCGTACATTTTCTTGAGCTTCAGAATTCCTACCCCACTCTTTTAAATGCAAAGTTGAATTATGAATAATGGTACCGACAAAAGTGGTTGGAAACACTCGAAATATAGAACTTTTCGCCCTTAAGTAGTGAAATTAATATTAGTAGATTTTATTTCTATGTAATAGTAATAAATTAGTTATTTATGAAGTGTATTAATACTCTAGTACATACGTATTTCAATAGAGAATTTGAGAACCTCGACAAATCATCAAACACACGTAGAAACCGCGGAAAAACACACACTATTGCCTTTATTCTCGTAATTTAGTCAGATCACTGTTTGTGGACACAGTCTCACGGTTGCCAAGAAATGAATGTGGTTTGAAGATAACATCTGAAGTTGAGTTTTTCAAGCAAAACTGACAAGTGTAGACGGTGATCCATCTTATCTGCCAATTATGACCAATAACTCCTTGTCAGTCGCGCCCAAGGCTTGAGAAACGTCAGTAGCTGCAGTTCTCTCTGCATTTGAAAATGTTAGATTTAAACTCTGTGATCTTGCTGTATTGTTACTGTATGCAGATATGTATGCCGTTATTTTTCCATTTACTTTTATAGTCATAAGGTAGGCAGGTAATCCTCTTCATACTCAAGTAACTGCATCAATCACCTTGTTTATTTGCAATTCACGTCGCAGATTGAAAGAACGTTTTCCTGGAATAACTTACGTGCAGACTACACTGAACTTTATTCTTCATTTGCCTGTCACACAATGAAATACATTTCTTCATCCTCTGTGCATTGAAACGTTTTTAACGAAGGACTGAGTTCTGTGGTCGTGTGTTTTGTGCCCCTCATGCCTGTCCATCTTGATCGTGTGTAGGTTTGCTAATAAATCCTTGCTGTTATAATGACAAAGCCAGCGTAGATTATACTCATTTTGCCTACTCTGTTGGAGAGAAAAGAGTTGTGACAGAGTATTTTGCGGCGAATTCCTCCTTTAATATCCTGGGTCAGGTACTTGCCTTTCTGTACTTGCGAAACACTTTTCTTATCACGAAACTCTTCAAAATTAAGAAAAATAACCCTGGGGATATTATTAGGGAGAGAAATCTAGCGTAATATTACATAGAGAAATGTAGGAGACAGACAGGTATGTTCTAGGATGTATGTTTTCGGAGAAAAACATTGCATTCTTACTTCTGCATTGTCATAGTTGAAGCAAAACGACGTGATGCATTTTGTATTTATTGTGAGATTGCATGGAAGTGAACTTCTGCAATTTTTATTGTGAATTTATTATATTATGAGGATAGATAATGCTAATTCCAAGATAAATCATTACGAAATTGGTAGTTCAGTTTCAAGGGGGAAGGGTTTAATTATTTGGTGCTAGAGTACGGCACAGTACTTCTACATTTTTTATTTCTTATGTTTTTTGGAGAATCCCTACTTTAGCATTTAATCCTAGGATTCCACAGAACACAATTGGATCTGTTGATCATATGAAATTTGTAGGGCACAAAAGGAATTCATTGCAAGGTTTTTGAGGTACTCCTTTTCACAGCCAAAGATGATCTTCATCTTCATAGTCAACATGTTCTTCCTTTGCAGAACGCTATGTACTGTCGTGAATGAAAAATGATTATTAATTATTAATGGTGGTTTGTTCACGCCTACCACACCACATGGTGGAAGCATTTGGCACTAATGAGTGATTATATTCCTCATTCATCGTTTCAGATGCGAACATGTTTAAAATGGGCCGATGCGTCCTTAAACTCATACGAGAGGAACTCAACAAGAGAGGAAACAAACTCATACGTAAAAGGAAGTAACACATTCTCTCTCAAAGGCAATTGAAAATACCATCCCGAGATGGTTTCAAGATTTAATATCCTCTGAGGTGCGACAAAAAATAACGAATGAGTCATAATAAAACGGCCATTAGTCATTCGCACGTTAATATGATCAGCATGAAAGGGTAGTATCGGATCTATGAATTTTCCAACCCTTTTCTTGGAAACCATACGCGGGAACAAACATGATCATAATTTTATTTTCAGGAAGCTCCACAGCTGCTCGGAAGTATCATCGGTTCAGGGTTTTGTAATTCAATCTTTAATCTCCCTTGACTCTCGAGTATTTTCAGTTCTAAGTATCCTGTAGTATATTAGCCACAGTCATGCCTGAGTCCGAATATGTATATGGAGAAATTGTATGCCTGGTTGCTAATTACCAGCGGCGAATGTGAGCCCTCTCATTACAAGACGCGCACGTCCTGCGGATGCGTTGGTGAGATTGAAGAAGCGAATCTTACGCTCATGAAATATTAATTAAAAAACGGTAAATTTCTTATGTTCTTCTTCTTCTTATATTCTCTTATAAATATTTTTCTGAGTTTGAAATTATCTAATATTACTTTAGTACTGGAAACGAATTCAAATTACTTATTGTAACTAGTAGGTTTTTTCTTATTCTAAATTTTGCGAAAACATATTTTGTGATACTTATAAAGCCAGATTTATATAGTTTTATGTCCGTGAATAAGTTCATCTTCACTTACAGAAGACAAAAAAGCACGCCTTAGCAGCCCATGAGGATACTAACAAGTTTTTTAATTACCTCTTCACTTTATGCATGCCGGTGGGGAAGGGAGCTGATGTGCGTCAGCTATCGCCATCTAGATCTTCGCATCCCATGGGTGCTTAAATGTAGAGTAGGAAACAGTGACACTCAGTAAACTATAAAAAGATCATAAAACATTCACGTAGTCTCTGTATGCACAGTTTTAGGGCCCAAACAAAATCTGATCAGACATAATCGTGTGGTCAAAGTAATTCACCAGGCTATCACTCAAAAATATTTTGGAGATGTGAAGCAGCCTCCGTATTCTTCCTATGATAAACCACCAATTACAGAGGACAATAACTGAAAACTTTACTGGAAACGCCTGATAGTAACTGAAAAATCAATAGTAATAAAAGTAATAATAATTGTTATTATTATTATTATTATTATTATTATTATATACAATTTTCGGGGATTATAAACTAGTATTTGGCGGTGTGCTTTCAAAACAATAGTTCTAAAACGTTGCATTGGAATTTTCTTACTACTTTACATACAAACGTGATTAAATTGAGAATATTTAGAATATGGTGGTGATCTGAAGTAAAAATACAATACTTCTATCATCAGAAAACTTCAAGAGAACAACAAAACGTAGGTGTTAGTCGAATCGCCAATCCTAGGTAACAGAAAAATGTCTAACTGTGTATGTTCAACGTAGGGCGATACTAATACAACCTTGTAACCTAGAAATTCCTGGTTGGATGACTGAAAGGTATTTGCTCTTGCCCTATTTCAAGACATGCAGATTAATACTTAATTAATACTTTTCTATGAATTTGCAAGTCAAAAGGGGCCGTTTTGATCAAAATGCAAGAGAAAGCACTTTTATGTAGGTAGAGCAATTGCGTTATGAGTTTCAAAATGTTCCCATGAATATAAAATTGGCATCACTCTCGATATCAAACGATAAAATCATTCATAAGCCGAAGAGAAGGATATAAGATTGCACAACACTCACCAACGGGGTCTATAAGAACTTAGGGCTCACATGCCGCGACGAGGCCCTGGGTGAAAGTGAAGTTTAATGGCTGGTGGAGAGGGCGATTACATGTAATTGTCGCATTCCAGGAGTTTTTGGATGTGTTTTTGAAAATGAATTCTTATGGATTTGTTATATGAACCATAACAATCCATAATCGAACTTTCACTTACAGAATTGTTGTTCGTGGAAACCGTTATTTTTATTTGGCGACTCGACTCTCTATTACTCTCGACTCTCGATTACTCTCAACTGCCGCCGAGTCGTGGCTGGTTACCCAACCTTTCAGTCACCCTTCTCCAGGACAGCGTAATCCAATCTGATGACTCCAGCTGAGGTTTCCTGTGACTTCACGTTCGTAAAAAGTCGCCATTTTAGTCTGTGACAAAGGACGTACGTGGTTATTTGCAAGCCAGGCGAAAATTCCTTCTTCTCATTAGTTCTCTTTTTATCACATGATGTGTTAAAAAGATGTGGTTGAAGTGTGGCATGTTGAGATATTTCTTATATGTATTATTAAACTTTATTGTCCGTCACTGACAATTAACATAAAATATCTTTGCCCATATTTTGTCGAACAGATTCAGAAATTCGATATTGCATGTATGACAGTTAATAATCTTAAATTCGCAAGATCACGGTGTTTCGAGGACAAATGTATCCTCATCATCAGGCTTATTGTAAAATTATACTTAATTAATTACGGAGAAAAATTAAATTAAAAAAATATCATATCCCAAAAGGTGTTCGAAATGCAAAATAACCAACCGTCTCAGCCGCCGTTGCGAACTGACTCTAGTTTCGACAAGTGAGTAATGTGATTTATTATGATGTATTATGTGATGATGATATATGTGATCTAGCGTGATGACAGCTATTTGACGTATCTGACACGGCACCGAACAGGCGCAAATTCTTTCTCCACCTTCGACTCGGCGCGATTATTTTTGTCATGATCTCATTTGCGTCAATCAGGAGTGGAAGACGTCTCTCGCGTTGGGACAATTCTAAAAGAGCCATAATTCGAGAAATTATTATTTCGCGTTAATCTTTTTCAATTTCGTAAAAAAGGATTAGATATTTGATGTTAATTACACTTTAAGTACGTCCCGAATAATGGTGGCAAGACAATCAGGTATTCATTTTTTAATTATATTGAATTGACGAGCGAAGAACTTAAAATTTCAATGAGCGAAAATAGAAGATTATTATTCCGTTGTTATAGAGGCAAAGTGTTATGTTGATTTATTTTTTAAATTGAAGAAAGTGCGGAGAATTAATTAACATACTGTAGGTATATGTAATATTCGCACGAAATATCTTTCAACTCGAACCGTTAAAATGCAAGCGTTGGATAATTGGGCGTTTATTGCGAAAATACCAAACTTTCGTTTTAAAAATACTTTGTCGGGAAAAATATTGAATTTAATCCCACTAATTCAATTAGATAAGAAAAAAAATCGTTTTAATTCGGTGTTTGTCGCTTTTATTATAAAAATGAAAAACTCCATTATACTGCATTATTATTTCACTTTCCGAAACAACTATTAAATGCATTATTAAATTTGATAATTTATTATTAAAAATATAAAATTCACCATTTGCCGAAACTGCTGCATTCTTATCAAACCGCCGATTTACGCTTTGATTGAGTCCGTAATGGTCCTGCGCGGGCAATTTGCCTATCGCACTAACCCACGTTCAAATCTTTACATTATGTATTATGAGAGGCGTTTTCCTATGTTTGGCAAGGGAAGCCAAGCCTCCTCCTAAACTACCGAAATTATCTGCAAAACCTTCTTACTACGGATGGATTCACTGGTGATCGACGTCTACGGTTCCGTAGCGACAGCAGGCGCTCAGCCAATCGTTGCTGAAAGAACGTAAACATCCTCACGTGCGATTGGATTTCGGGGGTGAGGAAGGGCTTGGGTCACCACGTCTCGGTTGTAGATTGTGAACGATCGAGATTTTTCATGAAGGTATCTTACCGGAGATGCAACTCTTCCGCCTAAGCAAGGAGTACGTATATTATCGCTACGTTACGACCTTGCTAGCCGCTACCAAAGAAAGATCTTTCGAAGTATGCAGTTGATGTTTTTCGCACGTTTAGTCTCATTTAAAGAAAAGGTTTCGCGTGGAAGGTCCGAAAGACACGCGTACCCCCTCATGCTTTCTAAGATACCTTGCGAGACTGCTTCTGTTCCGCTCTCTGAGCGCGTACTCACTCCCTGTTGACTCACAGCTAATTCCCCTTCCCCCTCAACCCCGGATAGCTAGGTACACAGGCCGGTGCAAATCTAGCCTCGAGCACAGCCTCGCAATACGTCAACTTCATGCGGTATTTATTGACATCTCTATTTTCAATACTTAATTTTCTCTATATTTTCAATACTGCAGTTGTCGGAAGACAGTGAAAATTTTGAAGTTTTGCAACTATTGAAAATTCAGACATGTCAACGAAAATAAGATCTCGCCATTTTATACGAATTCTTTGCTCTCTCCGAGGAAAAGATTTGTAAAAAAATACGAAGCAATTTTTGAAAAAAATTTGAAAATATTATGGCTTCACACAAATTACCTCAAAAAATATCCGTACCAAATTCTTGCGTTCGACAAGATCGATTGAGGAAAATCAATTTTGGAGAGAAGCGTCTGAATGATTTAGGCGCTAGCATTGACAACATTGACGGACAGACTGATGTTCTGATGTAAACAATTTTTTTTCTGAATCAAGGATCCTCAAAACGTGGATCCTGACTACACAATGGGTAGGGGAAGTAATTTACTACATAAAGAACCAAATCTTTCGAAATCAGGACTCCACAATACGAGTTTTTCAGACGAGAAGTCGCCGCTCTCCGATACACCATTACAGTTCTCTTTACTACGTAACTACGTAGTAGAAGAGAAAGTAAATGTAGGTTGAAAGTTGACGTAATAATATTAAATGGCTGTAACGTAGTAAAGTGCTGCGGAAACTGTTTTATTGGCCTTTCTCAAACACAAACCCATGACCTCTCATTGGGCTTATAAGGGACATTTACACAAGTCGTGCTCGCGAGCATGGATTGTGCCGGTTCAGATCTATCACCGCCGCATTGTTCCCCGATGCGCGAACAATGGAATAGGAACAATTGTGCCACATCTACAACTGGCGTAGCGCAAGGCAGGGTCGCCAAGCCAGGGTTGCCCGTGAATGCCTAGCTTAGCAGTCGCATACCAATGCCATTTCGGTACCCGGTGAAGACCAATGGGGGAGGTGTCAACGACGAGTTGCAGCACGTGTTTATGGGCAGGATGTGCTGTAACCGAACGCCGGATTTTGTATCACCCATAAAGTTGGAAAACGCGAATTTTGTAAACGTCCGATGAGCGTTGAAGGAGGAGATTCGTACTTAGGATTAAGGACGGTTGTAATAAAAAAATCCTAAACTGAAAACGTAATTCGCGTCTTAGACGAAGGTAGAGAAGGGAAACAATAAGTTGGGTCCATCGTTGACCCCGTTACTGTTATACGATTGTCAAGAGGAGTGGCCAATGCCGCGTGCGATGAGTTTGATTTGATTGGACTAGTGATTTCAGACGCATTCAACTGCTAGGTCATTATTACCGTAAGTGTACTGCATGTTTTTTCCTCGGGAGGTGGCGGTGATCTTCCCTTGTGTGATGATAAGATCCTGCGCCGACCTTCCCGTCGTCTTACGGGGTTTGCCCCAACCATCTCCCACCAGCGGGGCATCTCCCCAGCAGGGACAAGCTAAAGGTTCCCAACCAGTCTCCCGGCATGTATGGTAATGTACTGCAGAAATGTGTAGGTGTATGTAAAGGACGAGAAAAGAACAAGGAAGATGAAGGAAAGATCACGCGCGGTCCGTGGCCCGTTTGATGGAGTACTGCTCCGGCATTAGCCTGGTGTTGATCGGAGAAAGCGCGGAAAACCACCGATCACAGCAGCGGGCCTCTAGAATTCTACTGAGACAGTGACTGAATTCGACCTAGCTTTCCCGCTAGACTGGAAAATGATGCCACCACTCGCACACCACAGGACCTCCCAGACGGAGGCACTTCAGTGACATCAGTTGATGCCGTGAGGAACCTTGCGTGCGATGAGGGACGCCCGGATTATCTCCGAACGGCGCGGTCCGCGCAGATCTGCGCGCGCAGCAGCGGCTTGTCGGAGCGGCGGCGCGCGCAGCGGCGCTCGGCTTCGCTGGGCGTCGCTGGGCGGCGGCGGCGGCGGCGGCGGCCGGAGCGGGATTCGAACGGGCGGGCTGCAAGGACACGTAGGAAGCGGGTATTTATGCTTATCTGTCGGCTCGACATTTGCCAAGGACTGACCTTGCATAGCTGAATGCTATCGCCTCAATCTGCGCGAGAGGTGAGGCGCGGTGGCGGGGAGAGGAGAGAGACGGGCGGCAACGTGCGGCGGCACTCTACGAGCACGCTGGGGTGGCGGCGGGGACAACGAGGGCGGTGAGGACGGATGGTAGTGTGCAGACGGCTGGGACAACTGGAATGGTGGGGTCGGTATGGTTGGGAGGAACAGCGAAGGCGATGTAGAAGGAGAGAGTGGGGAGAGGGAAGACGTGTGTTGGTACGATGAGAATAGTGGGGGGTGCTCGGGTTTCAGTGCAACGGCAGTGGCAGTGGCAGTGGCAGTGATATTGAAGGATCAGTGGTCAGTGAGGCAACGACGGTTTAACCTGGTGGCACGTGTGCCACGTGACAGACACGATAGCAGCGATCGAGAAGAGTTGAAAACAGTGTAGACAGTGAGAAGGTGGCATGAATTGGTGGAACAATTGGAATGCACGTCCTCCGCAAACTGAAAAAAAAAATTGCATGTTAATTTCCCCCAAGTCATTTCAACTAGTGTACGTATATAAATTGACAACTACGTATATAAATTGACATTATTTGCTGATTAATCGAATCAATTCTGTTTTGGATTGATGATACGAATAATAATAATAATAATAATAATAATAATAATAATAATAATAATAATAATAATAATAATAATAATGTTATTATTTTTATCCCTTTCATTCACAATTCACGAAGATTTTAGGTATTTGTTAAGAATAAATTTTACTTCATAGTTTTAGCAGTTCGTACATACATTTTGCGGTACATATCCCAGAGCTCAGTGACTATTCGGCGCGGCCTGTGTTTTTCTCCTCTCATCCAGCTAATCTCTATTTCAAAACTTGAATGCGGTAGATGGGCCCAATGAACAAGGACGGGAGTGTTGAGCTTGATCGGGAGAGAGGAGATGGTGAAGGTGCAGGAAGTGTTGGGGGGTGATGTTGAGCTTGGTTGCAGTTGGTGACAGGAGAGAGATTCGTAGCGAGCATCGGGTTCGAAAGATCCGGAAGACAGAGGCGGAGGAGGTAGGTGAATTGACGAATCACGACGAGAATGCAATGAGAAGGGTGAAACCGTGCATAATTTCCGATATTAATGCTAGCTTACACGGGGCTCGCATGCTGTGTTTTGGGTTTTAAGAAAGAAGGGATTTTAAAGGTGACCAGAGTGGATATTCGATTATTCTCTAGTTGTAACATGAAATATGGTAATTTCAAAGAAACCTCGTTTACGAATGAGCATATCTGATATTTAAAAAATTATATCAGAATTTTGTTTCGAACCTATCGCTCATGGCGTTAATATTTATATTGCTGGTATATTTCGTGATTTCATGCTTTTATGAACACAACTGCTGGAAATGATCTCGAAGTTTATCGTATTCACAAGAAATTAGAGTATAAATGAGCACAAAACATTTCCAAAAAAGCAATAAGTTACTTTTTCTCAAAGAATGTTTACAATATTTTTCTCGGATACTTTTATGAGAAAAGAGTTTGTGTTCTACGATATTACGATTTTTTTTTATTTTACTGTTAGGGGCCCGGAAAATAAAGGAATCATGAAAACATGTTTTATATATAAAATGGTATCTAAATTATTATGTTACTCGCAGGTGTAGTAAACCACCGTATTGAAATATTCTCGAAAACTTACTTTTCTATAAGATTTTCGTGTGTAATTTATAAATCTGAAGAAAAATGTGTATTTGTGGGTACGAGTACTATTTATTAAATTCAAAGCTTAAGAGACCTTGGAGCATTGTTCGTATGGAGCGACGTTTGTCACGCCTCATTCAGATGTAAAGATTCAGCGCATAAAAATGGTTTCTTACCCAAAGACTGAGCAATAAAATGTAACTTTTCTTTTGAATGAATCTTGGTTGTTAGGATACTATAATTCAAGCAGTTTGACGAAGAGATATTTGAAGATGACCGAACTATTAGTAGTTTATCAGTTACAAAATACAAATTATTATAATTTTACCTAGTCGTAAAGAATAACACGGGAAAATCTGTGTTATTTTGTGTAGTAAAGAATCATAACTTTTGATAGTCAAAATCTTAGATTTTAAAAATAAATAATTTTTTGCATAATGAAATTATTGGGATTAATTGACTGAAACCTGGTGATGCTTAGTACTTCAATACGAGAAATACAAATTCTCCAATCACCTAGTTTCAATATTCAACTTGAAAGTTTCACAATAGTTCTAATAGTTCGTGAAGATATTTCAACGTCCATGAATTTATCTCATTAATAAAGATATTTTAAAGCTTTCAATTAATTGGTACAAATTATTATCAAGCTCTGTTACTAATGCAAATGTCATAGGTAATACTTTCTGACTCCAATACCGTGTCCAATCCGTATTATCTCATGAAAGAGCGATTTATGAGAAAATATTTCCGCGCGTAATAATTCCAGCATTTTTAGCCTAATTGTGAAGATATTCATTTCATCGAAAAAAACAACAATCATTTTACGCGTTACAAGAGGTTAAATTTTGACAGTTTTCATTAAGCTATTACGTCGTTCTTTATTAATAAATGAGTATTAATTCATTTAAACCACATTTCAAGAAGAAGACATTTGCAAATGTTCCGCTTGAAGTTTAATTTCGGAACGTTCGTTACTTGGCAATGACCTCGTTATTCGCCGTCTTAAGAAACAGAAGCTGTTGCTGCTGGCTATGAAAACTTGTTTGCCCCTCCTCCGACCTCCTGACTGCGCCCAGAGGGCCCTATGTGTTCCAGAAACCGGTTAGTTACGAGATATGCTCTGGGACCTTTGATAGCCTTTTTGCTGCCGTGATTTCCTCTTGTGATTCGTTTACCTGACTTAAACTTCCGTGAAATTTAATTGAGTGGAATAGGATAATGTAAATTTTTGTAACTCGCATCATACTGCGTTGGGTTATATTCGAATTGCTTAATTTTTAGATACTGTGAGGTTTACGCAATCACATCTGTTAAAAAATATTTTTCTTCATACTTTTGCAATTGCTCACGGTTCCCAATCGTCAATATTTCAGAATTCCTTTACTTTTGCATATAACCCTCAACCCGTAGTGCAAATAATTACGTCATGGATACGTAAAGAATATTTAGGAAATAAATGTACAGATGTCTGTTTTACGTCTTGGAGAACATTACGTAAAATGACCGGTCCGTTGGTGTTGTGACTTCGTTAGAGAAGATGGACTGCAGTTTTGGGGACACCCTTGAAACATTTTAGTGGAACAGTAAAACCGGCAACACCGTGGCAGTTATTTTTAGGGCTTCGCAGTTCAAAGTTATTTTTATCAAACACGTGACCGCACACCTGGTCGGAGAAAGCTGTGCACAATTTGTTAAGGGCAACAAGTACACAAATAGTGGGCGTGGTACGTGTCACATATGCGGACGCCGTGTTTGACGAATGTTTACTTGTATGGCTTGGAGCGCACGGGTTTGCTCGCAGCGGTTGGGGTGAAAAAAATGAGGCAACTGTTATAGAAGCCAACAGCAGGCTCGGCGCTCACAGACGCGTCTGATTAGGCTGTTCGGTTGTAAACGTCCCAGGCCAGGAAGTACCAGACACGCACGGGAGCTCGTGCCTGCGGGCGAGAAACTGAACCAGAAGATAAGTCGGCCTGCGGCAGGCAAAAACGGTTGGGTGGAAATCGTGAAGCACTGGAATCTCAGATTCTAAAAATTCTAGTTCTAAAATTAAAAAATAAATTTGTCAATTCAGATTCCAAGTTTTTATAGATTTCACAGATGTTTATTAAAATTTACATAAACAAATGAAAACACGAAACACATGCTATTGCAGATATTCCCGTGCTTTTTGTACTATAAACTACATATTGATTTTTAGCATTCAATAATTTATTTATTTGATGTACAGTGTTGGGCTGAATTTACATTGCTATTTCAGTGTTAAAATATAATAAAAAAATCACTTTTCCAACTCCTAGTTTTTCAGGTTGTTTCAGGCCTTTTTAGGCTCTACAACATTTAACGTTGTTATTTTAGGGTTTGTTGGTAAAATTTCTAGTATAAAATGCTGTCACAAACATTTGGAGAACTGAGGCCAACCTAAGGTTTGATAACCTTAAATGAAAATAATTTGATATGTTGGTATAGTAAGACGAATAACGACATCGATGCGAGTATTTTGCGAGTATGGGCACAAATTCAGGCTAGTTTAGGGCTTACGAATAAGTATCTTAGGAGTCATAATCCACCAAGTTGGACTAAAAAGACGCTAGTTAGGAACATTAATTTTTGAATCTTTTAATTACATATCTGTAAAGCTTTCGGAAAGTATTGTACGCGTCTCCATTACGGTATGCTAGATGTATTTATTACCTTTATTATCTGAATTTGCCATTCCTAGTTGATATTGCAGACGTCTTCCGTACACAAGAAAAGTAACACGTCTGAAAAGCATTATTTATGAGACGATAATGTTAAAGATCTCAAGAAAATCGGGTATTTTTACTTTTGGTTCACTTAAGAAATACCATTATCCTGCAAAATGGCAGTTTTTGAGACTGTTAGTTGTCTTGTCATTAGCTATTGCAAGTTGCTGCGCTGGTTGCAACAATTCTGCACAGACAGAGGGGTTGTGGGTTCGAGAACTGTGTCAGCCGTAGATGCTTTCTGATAGTGCCGTGGAAAGTTATGGCAAACCGACGTGTTCCCGATATGTCAATTATTCATGACTGCTTAGTGACGTGAGGCTTCAAACTATCCGCATGTCTGGAAATTACATCAATATAAGGCAAGTTGACAAATATCTAACAGTGACAGAGTTTGACACTCAAAAAATAAAATGGTCATAATAAGGTTGCTATCGGTGTTGTTGGGATTTCTGAATGATAATCGTGTCATACAGAAATGTGTTCTGGAAACAGTGTATGAGTAAGTCATCTGCATTTTCCTTGATGTGTGTGAAATATATTCCAGGGGTGAAGCGGTATGGGACTCGTGAACTGTGGTTTTGTTGCGAAAAGTCGAAAGCTAACATCTTTATTGATTTAAATTGAATCCGCTTTTATATTTAGTGTTTTGCTTCCTTGTACATTTACAGTTTTCTGAATGTGTGAAATTCACCTTAGGAACATTTTTGATTAATGAATATTGTAATGGATTAATGAATATTTTAACATAGCAAGAAGGCTGTTAGTTAGCCATATTGGTACTCTAATTGATGTTGCTATAATTTTGAGCTTGTGTGTAGATCATAAATGCTTTGAAACGATACTTTATTCGTCAGTATTGTTTTTAAAACAACACCGTAAGATCTCATAATAATCTCGCGTAGTTAAAAACAACAAAAATTGTTTTCAATAACACTTCAGTGAATGTCGGACATAAGAAGTCCATTCTTTCGTTTACGTTAAATGTAGAATTATGTAATTTAACGAAATTCATATATCTGTCCTCCGTTGCTAATGGAGTGCATTAAAATCATTCTTTCAAGTATAATTCCTGCAAAAGTTGCTGTAAATGACACAATATCTGATTTTGGATTTAGTTATACCTTTAAAAATGCCAGTTATTATTCCTCAACAATTTGACTACAAAAGAAATTAATTTTAAAATTTTAGACCTCGGTTTTAATATTAATTGAACAAATCCCAGACTTTCGACTTTAGGAACATTATTGTATCAAAGTTTGGGTCAATTTTGTAGATACAAAAATATCTTACTCTTCATTTTCAAAATCAAAAAATGCTAATACTTTTATATGAATTTTGTTTAACTTACCATATACCAAAGTGCTCACTATCAAATCTTTTTTTTTTTTATTTCCTTCGTTAGGAACAAACACAAATATTTATCAAAATTCCCTGCATTGCCTGCCTACTAGTTTCTGCAAAGCTTTAAATATCCTCACTATTCGGGCATTCTTAATATTAAATTTGAGGTTTTTTGTAGTATGTTTTGTATGCCGTGTTATAATATGGCTTTATTATTTATCATTGGTATTGTCGCCGAAACTTCACACTGGTTTCATTCTATCGCACCTTTGACACGAGAAGAAAAATTTATTTATCGATTCGCGTTCAATAACTGGAAGTTACAAATTCTGCAAGATAAGTGTATACCAACCAGTTTACAATTGAATTCTACGTGAATTACCTTTATTCAGATATTGTACTTTTGTTTATCTAATCCTTTTGAACTAGTTACTCGTAGAAGACTAAATGACTGAAAACGTGAGGGAACCTCTCTTACCGCAAATAGACAACAATTACATTACAGATAAAACATAAAATTAAAAGAATTCAACTAGGAAAATTTGGCGTCATGTGACACACACTCTTCGTTTCCGGCTGTCAAATAAACAATCACAATGCACAGGTGAAGCATTTACACCAATAAATTTATATGAACAGACACAGAGCTCTGGCATGAACCCAAAGTGCCATCAGAGTGGTTTCTCGAAAACACATATAAATAATTTGCACTTGGGTTAGATTGGAGCTCTCTTGGGGAATGAAAGCAGCACGTTATGTACCTGGAGAGTTAATAGCAGTTGTAGTAGCAAACATTTATTCTTGCATTACAATTACCGTCTTTGTCATCTTCGATTGTGCTAAGTCAATTATCTATTGCGTCCCACATAACAAAATACTTCGCTAGTTTATGAAATAGAAAAATGTATATACCTAGTTTATGAGAGTTTATAATCATTAATTCAATTTCTGCCGTATTATAATTTGCCATATGTGTATTCATCTTAAATGAATTTTACGAGTGTGTTCGATTTCTTTAGTTGTAGAATATAAGTATTTTGCTTTCTCAAATCATCTCATGTACACATCTACGTTTTTCTTCTTCCGTTTATTTATTAGGGCTTTTCTTCTGATTCGCTTTTTACCATCAAAGTAGCTCTGGCTATTTATGAACTAATATACATTTAAAAAATATAATTAGGCGGTCCGGATGGCCGAGATCGCTAAGGCAGTAGTGCCGTAGCAATCTCGGACCGTAGGATCGCGGGTTCGAGTCCCGCCTCGTTCTTTCACACCTCTATCATCATCATATCGTGTCATCCTCATAGTTACCATACCGCTACACGCATTAGTGGTCGCTAATGACTTAGTAGTTGATGCAGCAGTAACGGTCATCGCGGTGATTCGCGGGCCGAATTCATATACGACACTTAGGGAAAAAGAGAATCCTTAAGTAATACGTGATTGATTAAAATAAAATTTCACTTCTAATCGGTCTGTATTTCGTTGGCATTTTTCATGAAAGCTGAATGATCGGTTCCTTTGGTGGTCGGGAACGCGGCAATGGGTCATGTGCATTAGATTTTTCGTGGTTGAGTGGCCAGGGAGTGTACACGCTCAAAATGTTTAATACAAAGAGCTTCCAATTTGACTTAAGAACATTCAAGATCGTTTTTAATTTTATAATTCAATGGATTCCGATCCCTGTCCTAATTTTGATGCACCTTTTCGCAGTGCGATTAAAGTGTTTCGCTTAGAAATGTTCTGAGAAATCTGTTTTTCATTGTTCGAGTGAGCGCCGCGTAAAACTGAGCGCGCTCTGGGTAGGTACGTCACGGCTGGCCGGTGGAGATTGGGTTTTTTAAAAGGTGATTAAATTGTTTCCCATTATGGTGAACACACTATACCGTCGCGGTCGCGACCTCAACTTCCGTCAATTGCATGAGTTAGAAGGAAACATCTTTTGGACATTTAAACATTCCGTCCGTACCGAAGACATCATCGACTAGGCCGCGCGTATGTATCAGGCTGGGACGGCCTTTCTACCTATAGAGTTGTCTGGTTATGTGAAGAGCGGACACGAATGTATCCAAATTAATTATGGTTATCCAGAATTATCCCAAGTTTACATATTAAATTTCATTTAATGTATTACCCCAACACTCGGAAGTTTGATTTACCAGGTTAGCTAAATTATTTGTATCGAAGATAAATATTTGGCTAATTTCTGTGGAATGTGGAATCTGAGGATATGAAATGTGAGATACGAGAAGTTGCGGGTTTCCCCTCTCCGGTTCTCTCTCTCCAGCGAGGCACCGCCCGAACCGAGGCAAGCTCTAAGCTCTCGAATGGTCTCCCATCATGAGTGAGAGTGAAGTACAGGTAAGTGCGCCCCGTTATTTGAAATGAGGGTCTGTTTGTGAAAAATAGAGTAATAAGGTCGCTTAAGAAACATTAATTTTGACTGTCCACTATAAATTCGCCCCGCGCTCATTCTACAGCTTTCCTTGCAGGGTGAGATTAGGAGCCGCTGGCGTCTCCCGCTGATGAAAGGGGTGAGCCAGTGGCCTACGGCGAAGAGCCATTACCATCGCAGCGCTACGTCCGCGTGTGTACACTCAGCGCCGCTTATCTCCTGTTCGGCCGTTCGCCGGTCCCGGGTTTGCGGTGGCGGTGGCAATGGCATCGCCTTCGCCAAAGGGTACGAAGCGGCAACGCGTATTCACGGCAGTGGCAGCAGCGGGGGCTGTATGGGCGGAAATGGCGGCCGTGGGGGGTGGGAGTGGTTGTGATTGTGATGTGATTGTGATGTGGTTGTGATGTGATTGTGATGTGATTGTGATGTGATTGTGATGTGATTGTGATGTGATTGTGACGTGATTGTGACGTGCTTGTGACGTGCTTGTGACGTGATTGTGTCGTGATTGTGTCGTGAGTGTGACGTGATTGTGACGTGATTGTGACGTGATTGTGACGTGATTGTGACGTGATTGTGACGTGATTGTGACGGTGATGTGATGGTGATGTGATGGTGATGTGATGGTGATGTGATGGTGATGTGATGGTGATGTGATGGTGATGTGATGGTGATGTGATGGTGATGTGATGGTGATGTGATGGTGATGTGATGGTGATGTGAAATGTGATGCGATTGTGACTGTGATTGTCGTTGTGATTGTCGTTGTGGTTGTCGTTGTAGTTGTGGCTAAAATGAGGCTGTAATGGTGATAATGGCGGAGGTGACGGCGGTGGCGTTGGCGAAGGCAGTTGTGGCGGCGCGGGGACCCCATTCGAGCGAGGCGACCACCGACGGTGGAGCCGCGGCGGCGGCGGCGGCGGCGGCGGCGGCGGCGGCGGCGGCGGCGGCGGCGGCGGCGGCGGCTGCGGTGTCGGAAGCGGTCGCAGGGTCACGGGGGTGCCCGAAAGGTCGCGTGGGGTCGCGGGCCGCGCGAGAAGTCGGGCGGGGTCGCCGCGACGCGCGGCGCGAGCAGCTGACCGGGGCTTTGCGGCCGAGCAGCGAGGACGCCGAGAGTGGACGAGAGAAGTTTCATCCGACGCCTCGTGATTCAAGGCGAGGGGACGGCCCATTACTACGCTTAGTTGGCTGCGCGGTAGCTTTCCACACTGTGATACCGGAGTGGAATTCTCAGTCACGCCGTGTGGAAGTTGACGAAGACAATCGGGTTCGCGGCTGATTTTTACCCGGTTGTCCGTCACCAATTTTTATGCGGAAATTGCTTCATTATCATAATACAATTCTCTCCATTTTAATCAGTACTACCTACTCATTAATACATTGTCTATCTCTGGTAATGACCTGGGCAGTTGGAATGCAAATTTGACACGAGATGTCTATCACAATGCGGTTCTCCCAAGAGAGTTAATAAGCCCTGAGAATTCGCGAGACGCGTGGTGATTCCTTTCGAGGGAATATTGGAAGTTGTCAGAGATGGTAGTGAATTAAACCATAATTGCTGTATCAAAATATATATTGAACTACCATTCTAAATTCTGGTTCCTAGGTTTAATCGGTGTTTCTGATATGAACCTTACTCCGATATTAGAATGTTTTACTCACTGAATCCCTAATGACTGAAATCCGAGAACCGTCCGTCTTCATCCGCTATTCGAATAGTGATTAATGACGTACTGCTGTATTATTTATTTGCGTGCGTGATGCAAAACTTCGGTCCACACTAATAAATATTCTATAAAGCTCCTTACACTTTTTATCCGCAATTGAACGCATTTCCAAACATCTGTTCAGATCAGAACAATACCGGCGCTCTTTCGGTAAGCCAGATACTATTCAATTTTTGACTAATGTGTACCAATAATGTTGTGGATGAGTTGTCCGTAAATTTAATTTTTCTTAACGACTATATAAATTATTTTAATGTATTTCATGGCCCATGACCCCTTTCTCGATCGGGTTTTTGAGCAGTTTTCCTTGATCCATTGAGAAGGCTTAATGATATCTTGTTTTGCTTCTGAACAGAATGTGGCTTCCTCGACTTACACCACATAAGTTTTTTTGTTTCTTTTAAATTCTTTCTGTAATCTAAATGTTCTGTAAAGTGTATTATCTCATATTTGAAACATTCAACAAATGGAGAATGTTAATATAAATGTACAGTACATTTTTCCGAAAGTAAACTTATATAATTTATTATTTTCAAAAAATACGTTTTAATATAAAATATATTGTAATCAGTCCCTAGTTTTGAATTTGTTGTATTGCCAATATCCTTGAAGTACACAGTATGTTGAACCAATTGATTAATATCCATTACACAACCAAAATACGCATATTTTGATATCATTGTATTTGAGAATCAGTTCGCAGCATTTTTTGTAGGACAGTAATTTTTCTACTCTTACTTCCTAAAAAGAGAAGAATACTGTAATCGTGTGCCGGAAAACGACTAATTTTCGACCGAAAAGCTCCTGGTAACGAAAAAGGAAAAATAAACATTGATACTATGTAGGTAACTACTTTCTGTTACACGTTTTTTAGTCAGAATCCATGTTTTGTAAGTCCTTGATACCGAAAAATCGATTGATGGCAAACGTCTCTGTGGTCATCTGTCTGTGGTAAACGCTAGCACCTAAACCGTTCAACCGATTTTCTCAAAAACTGATATTCTTCAATCGTTTTGAAGGAACTTAAGCCCCTGCGAGTTTGAAACGGATATTTTGATTTGTGGATGCACTTTACTTGCAGCCTCAACATTCTCAACATTTTCTCAAAAATGTCTCCGAATACTTGGATTAAACTTTGTCCTCGGATAACGTATAGGAAACTTAAAAGAATGGGGCAAATTTCATTTCCTTTTTCCCCTGTAATTCCTTCAGCTGTGTTGAAGGGATTCAACAAATCAGTGAATTAGGAGGTGAACGAGTTTAGTTGAATAGTGCTGTGAGTGATGCCATTATTGTACAAGTGTTCAGAGTCGTGGTTTGCCATTCTCTTCCACTGGATTGTTAGAAGGGATGATCGTGAAGGAAGAATAATGATGATAAGTGAATGATTGCAAATGGGATTGTCTTCGGATGGGTGGTACGAGAACTCAACAAGGCCACAACCACATGCCACTCAACTAGGCCAGGCCCAAAGACCATGCGCGATCTTTCCTTCCCTTACTTGTCCTATCCTCACCCCTTACTTACACACAGTTACATGCACTGCACTACCACACATGCCGAGAGACCGGTCGGGAGCTGAAAACTTGTTCTGGCTAGGGCGGTGCACCGATGGTGGGAGATACCTGGTTGGTGAAAATTCCGCTAGCCGACAGGTACGTCGGCACCGGATCTTAGCAACCAGCGGGGAAGATAACCTCCCGGGGAGGAAAACGTGCACTACACATACGGGACTAATGAACTTAGCAGTTGACGCTTGAAAGATAAGAGCACACTCAAGGAATATGAATGTTTGGAAATTTACAACCAGAAGAATTAATAGCAGTATTCGGAGGATTAGAATTGCCAGAAAAAATAAAGAATCTTTTCCTTTTAGGGTTTCTACAGGTAAGAGTTTGCACTTTATGATCTCCAAATTTGTTTGTGCTCCAACTGACATTTTCCTCACCCTTTCTTCTCCAATACTTCTCTCGTAAAGGCCTTCCACGGCAAAAAGAAGTCTGCCTCTTTTACGTCTTCTTTCGGGTATCCAATTCTTTTTATTTTCTGACATCTCTCATCCTTATCTGATGGGCAATTCGTACCATTCATGAGATTTATTTTCTTCTGAAAATGTTTATTTTGATTCCAGCTCTTTTCCATACTACTTCTCTTATCTTGTCCACCCTTGTTATCTGCAATGACATTCTCGTAAGGTTTTGTTCTATTGACGGTATTCTGACGCTTCGTCGCTTTGTTAAATGATATTTTTCTGATCAATATAATACAATATTTTCCAATGTACTGAGAAGTAGTATTAATTAATAAAAAGTAAAAAATTCTGAAGAGTCGAGTTTAGAAATTTCATATCTTCATAGGGATTCGAGTGATTCTAATATTCGATGATAATTTGACCCTTCCCAACTATTATTTTTTTTTTTATTCATGAATTCGGCTCGGGCGTGTGAAAGACAGAGGAAGTGGAGTAGCTGGCACTGGTTGATAGTGTTGTTGCTGTTCTTCTTCGTCTTGTCTTTGGCGTTGAAGACAAGGTCGATTTTATCAACATTTCAATTCGCTCTGTTGAGAAGCTTTTTGGTGACTTAGCCACCATCATCGGATCTTCAGTGGATCTTCAGGATTCGTATCTTCCTGGCGTGTCAGTTAGTGAATCCTCCCCTCCCACGCCGTGGATCCTATGTCGGCCGATCGTTCGATTACTCTCGTTCGCTGAATAATAGAATCGTCGCAAAATGTGATAAGAAGCTGAGCTGTTTGGCGGACACGTCTTGCCGACCGTCGCGCCGGCCTGCGACGGCTGGGCCCGTTCACTCGTACGCCTCGCGCTCGCCTCGCCTCGCCTCGCCTCGCATGCGCGCCCGCACGCCTGCTCGCCCGCTCACCCGCTCGCCCGTTCGCCCGCTCGCCCGCTCGCCCGCTCGCCCGCCCGCCCGCCGCCGCTCGCTCCTGAGGCGAACGTTCTGGGCCCGGCCAGATTTAGCTCCACGTGACGTTGCCGCCTGCTTTCTGATCGCCGCCCGCTCCTCGCCCCGCGCCACACCTCCCACCCCTCGGTCGCGCCCGCGCTCGCCCTGCGCGTTCGCCCACTCGCCCACCACCGCGACCGCCGCCGCACGGTGGGCCGGGCAATCCCCAAATCCGGCATTAATGAAAGGATAGGTTAGGTCGACGTCGATTGTCGATTATTGATCGTCGATCGTCGATCGTCGATCGACAGGAAAATCCCATGCATTTCTAGGAACAATATGTCGGTAACTTTCAATGCATCGTTGAATTTTAATATGAATGATTTCAGATACATAAACATTTTTTTGCCATAATAGTAATTAGAAATAAATCATGAGCACAAATGTACAAATGTGTTTATTTTTTTCTGATACCGCATTGCTTGATATAGCCTTCGGTAAGGAGCTCGATATACCCTGTATAACTTACATACATCTAGAGGATCGGAGTTACGAAGCAAATATGTAAACAATTGAATTATGCTAAATATTCTTTATGGAGGGAATTAAAACTGGTTATCAATTGCATCAGATATAGACGAAAAGATTCAAATTAACACTTAGTTAATTAGTATAGGACTAAATATGAATCAATAAATTTAGGTTTAAAAAATCTTGTGTATACCACGGGCCATAATCTGTTTTAATGATCGAGGGGAGACAAAAAGGCCCGATGTATAAATAAGTGTTATTTTTTACTGATACGTTGCTATTGCCTTTGATACGGACCTCTACCATAATTTACCTGGATACTGCTGACCACTGCATAATTTACCTGGATGAAGAGGATCACGTTTACGAAAGAACTATGAAGACAGTTGATGTTCTCTTATAGAAAGAATTATGAAAGGGAACTATGTGAGGGAAATATGAAAAGAGAAACCAAGTCAAGTTAACATCTAGTTAATTTGTAAATAAATAAATATAAATTAAATAAATAAAAATAATAATAATATAAATAAATAAAATAAAAATAAATAAAAATAAAATAATATATAATATACAATACTAAACCTAAATAAATATAAATCATTGAAATTAGGTACAAAATAAAATCTTGTATGTACCACGATAGTTAACTGGTTCTAATTATCGAGTGCTAACAAGATAAAACTTTGGTTTTTTTTGTCGCCGCCCGATCATTAGAACCCTTATAACGTCCTTGGTGCAAAAATAACTATTAACATCTCTCTTAAAATTAACAATTCGTTCGTGGGCTGCAACACCGTCACAAGTCGAAATATACGAGTTTAAGTTATGACACTCGTTTTAAAACATTTTGTAATTGTTATTATTAACAGAACTCCCATGAATATCCTTTTAGTAATGCTTACCCCTTAATGCATCAGTTAGTAAGCGTGTGATACGTGTAATCGACCATTTAAAAATTTAAACGCGTTTATCTCGAAACTTAATTTTTCGAGTTGTGCCAATATTACAGCCCATAAACGAATTAATTCGCAGTTGTCGACTTATCTGGAACAGACCGCTGCCATGGATACTGCTCTATTCTGAGATTGTGGGTTGTTCTATATTATATAGTCATTTACTTCAGCATGAATGAAAAACTAAAGATGTCGCCACACCATTGTGGTATGGGAAGTAAAGGCACATCAGCACGTACCTAATTATGCCATCTCAAACATCATTCATCATTTCTTAATGACCAGCAAAAAATGCCTTAACATGCTATAGTAGCCCCTTTTATTCCCTTGTAGCCCACCCTTGATTAAGTAATAAGATTCTGGCAATTCTGCAAGTACCCGAATGTAGATCAGCGTCAGACGTAAACAGTGGGGCAATCGGAAATAATTCTAAGAATTGCTTTACTTGCTTTGTCATGTGCCAGCCAGCAGACGAGTCGGTTTTGCAATTCGCGCAGAAATTGAAAGAAAGCTACGTAAGCATCCACCCACGTAAGTGATGTTTATGGTTGCGGTAGATACACAGGAACTCGCAAAATAAAGGCCGTAAACAATGAAACACCTTCGACTTTGACGGACAAATGCAAATATTTGATTGTTATTCTGTCTGACGACTGATTACTGCGAACGACTGAATTATCATACTGAGTGCGTCACTGCTTACGATTCAGCCGACGTCATGCGACAGCAAGGCTTTAAGGAAGACACCGCCCGCCACAAAATATTTCCTATTTACGTGTTGCCTTTTGGCACAGCAACGTTTTTCATACTCTTAGCATGTAAATAACTATTGTACTGTATTTATACTAAACGCATTATTACAGTATTCGTGAAGACTGTTTTTGTAAAAACAATTAATTTATTGCAGGATTAGACGAGAGGGATTTATTTGTTGATCCTGAACAGTGTGCGTGCTACTTTTTTAAAAGAGCATTGTGGTTTTGTTCAGCAGTATTTTCGCTGATAGAGGCCACTGGTTGTTCTCAAGTGCGCTGTGTTTGGTCCCACTGTGCGCCGCGGTGCACGCCGCTTCAGTCCGGTCCGCGCTCCCCTCCCGGTTCCGCCCCGCCCCGCCGGGCCGCGCCCTACGCGTGTTCGGCGCGCCGCTCCATTCGTTCGCGCGCGCCGTCGCACGCCGGCCCCGCCACGAGCGCCGCGCTTCGCACTCCCGGAACGCATTTGATTTAGTCTGCTTTTGTCAAAGATCTGTGAAAGCTGTGTGTCAGTAGCGTAACGAATTGAGTGCGGGCCCTACTGCAAAACATTTTTCCGGGCCCCCTTTATAGAAGTGTAAAGCTAACGCAAGTAGTTACTACCTTTAATAATAAAAATATCCCCTAGAACGGACCCTCTTTTACCCGCCCGCCCGCATTGCGAGCCTTGCGGGCTCGAACGTTACGCCACTGCCGTATGTGACGTATGGGAGAGATGTGTAATCTGCGCACATTTTCTTGATCTCGGGGATAATCTCTCTGATAAAGGGTGAGGAATCTCTTCCTCACCCTTTAACCATAAATGGTTGAATGATGAATAAAAAAAGTGCCGGCAAAATACGGTTAGCAACATTTGTAAAGTAGACATGTTCGCTCCATTTCGCATTTAGGGAGGAACGGGCCGATACAACTCTCACGAGTACGATGGTGTGGGAAGGGATATTGAAGGTGATATTGTTTGTATCAAACTATAACGAAAGTTCATTTTATCAAAAACATCCTTACCTAATAATTAGACATGTTAATTACTGAACTAAACATAATTTAATTTTATACAAAGGTACTTTTTTACAACTCAGGGATGGAGATGATTTGTAATTGTTATGAATTACCAAAATGAAAGAAAGCAAATCTTGTTAGAGAAAGTCAAATTGGATGAACCTATTTTTTATAAGCCCCGTTGGAAAAAACGGAACTTCTGGAAATGCTTTTTAATAAAGAATTCCATTCCTGTATGTTTTAAATTTTAATTGGTTGGAGCTGTGCGAACATTCCGCATTTTATAAATTATTGCTTTGCAGAATTGCAGAATTTGGTTTTTGAGGAGATAAATCAAATCTTTCCTTACAACCCGTGCTACGGGGTGGAATTGCCCACTCCGTAGCAAATCCAAAAATGGTAAAAAATATGTACTTTCGTACATTATGGAAACAGAAACTTGTTTCCTGGATACGAAAGCCTTATTTTAACGGTCTAGGACGTGTCGTTTCCAAGTTAGACAGGATGGTCGGTTGAACGAGTTACGCACGATGGTCCGAAACTGTCATGCTACTTATTGCCCTACGAAAAACTTAACAGTCCTGCTCAGTTACCTCGTGCCAAACTTCACGTGTGCGGCCTGTCGTTCGCGCGAGATTATTTAAGCGTTTTTATCCCAAACGCGTGAGCGAATGCGCTTACGTAAACTCGGCACAATGTACTACATTTGCGCCAGTTTTCTGTCAAGTCCACATGTCCCAACCCCAGATGGCTCCTCGTTAGTCACCTAACATTTGCCGGCGAATGAACATGCTGATACCATCAGCATACGCACCTGTATATCTCCTATTATCTTGAGCGTTTTGAGTAGCGTGAGTTCTATTGTGGCTGAAGTTATTGTCATGGATAGCATGAGAGTATGTGTAATGTAAAATTAATAAAATTTAAAACCAAACGATGCTTCCGAACGCGACAACTGTTAAGGTCTTTAGAACCGTAAATGTAGTACATGTTATATCTCGGGAGGTGAGCGTGATATCTCCAGCTGAAATGTGAAATCCGGCGCCGACCTACACGTCGACTTGCGAGGTTTTCTTCTCGAGGCATCCCTCAGCAGTTCATTTTACTGTTGGGACAAGGCCTAAGCTCCCGACTGATCTCCCGACATTGAGGTATTGCAGTACATGTAATCTGCAGTACATATAAGTGTGAGTGTGTTTAAGGGAAGAAAATGGGACATAATGGGAAGGGAAAAGGGGGTTGGGGAGGTTCATGGCTCGTTTAAGGAACTGTCCCAATGCCGGCACAGATTGAAGAAGAATAAAAAAAATACAGACCACCCGACCGCTCGAATTCACTTCGAGTCAGTGAGAATTTGGCCTAGCAATCCAACTGGTCGAAAACCCGCCACCTTCGGAACTCACGCGCCAGCTTCGATCTCACAACCTTTCGGTTTGCTTGGAATGGTAGCCACCGCCACCGCCTGTGCTATGTAGGTTGGCAATTATCTGATACGGAAGTTAGTAAAAATGATGAAATTCGTTCTCTATTTCAGAACATACATAATCCATTTCATTGCTAGATGCAATGATGTTCCTCTCGGCACTATCTTGCGGCGTTACTGCAATGTATAATCGGTTACTAAGACACATACGTCCTTTTCGAGGCCATTGGCAATGGGAAGTACGTAGTTTAATATACAAAATCGCGTTTTAGGAACATTTGGCTCTTACATCCTTTGCCATGTCATCCGAATTAATTCGTTATCACAGTTTACTTTTTGTTATTGTCTAATGCTTCGGCTCGGAAAAAGTGGTCGTCAAATCATCGTCTCTTGATCTGTGCTGTAATGCAGGCGCTGTGCTGTTGGCCAAATGTTATTTCACATGGGCACCCAAAGGTACAAACTGTATTTTGAATCTTAGGTTCTCTGCCATGGAACTTAATAACAGTCTCAATCATATTAACTTCATATTCCTGACCTTATATTTCTTGGTCGAGGCAATGTGAATCTTATTAGGAGGGGAATGGTAGAGGACTCAGTTTTGACGGTTTTTAATCAAGGTTTTTCTACGAGTCAGAAATATGACATGGCACACTTGGGATTTTAGGTATTAGGGAAAGAAGCCAGTGCGTCTATTCCAATGACGTCAACTCGTTCTAATTCCTTGAATTATCATCCTTGTCCCAACAGGAAATCAAATGATGATGGCTAAATCATCGAAGGATAAAAATCGGTTAAATAAACTCTGGTAGAAATATAAATTTTAATTATTTGTATAATTTATTACTTTATATTGTGTTATTATATATTGTATATTTTATACGGTTTGTGGTGATATTACAGCACGTACTTTTCCGCATTAGTAACGTCTACGTAATAATGTACAGTAATTTCTATCCTATATAACTAATTCTATTAACTTCAAAGTGCCGTATTGCGGCTTTGCCATTCTTGTTGCGACTTGATAATATACACCAACAGCGGTCACAATTACATTTAGTGGTGCTACAGAATGGCACAGACTTTCCCGTATGAGTTTTCTATTTCCATTGATCTTGGCTAACCATTCGGACTTGACACGTACTCTTGCCAGCTGCCATCTATCGCGGCCCAAAATACATTTTTTACTTTCTCGTATACGTACGATACGGAGTAATATATGTAGTGTAGGGAAAGGTATGAAATGCTGCGGAAAATCTATATTCCTATGGGGATTTTAACTGATATGAATTTTTTGGGGTCTCCTGATACCGAAAAAAGTTTTTTTCAAAAAGTCCGTCCGTCTGTGAAGGGATCCGCTAGGGCCTGAAACCATACGTAGGATTTTTTTGCAAATTGAACAAACGCCTGTCATTCGGGCTCGAGTCGAAGCTTTGAGATTTTGGAAAACTGTCTTCAATAATTGCGGGTACTTTTCATGAAGCTCCCCGAACATTTTCAAAATTTTCTCAAAAACGGCTGTAAAGATTTTTTTAAAATTTCGTGTAAAAGTGGAATAAAACATTTCACATGACCGGAGGCTACAGAGTTTTCTTTCAATTTCTACGTCCATTTGAAATGAGATGTTCGTGACTACTAGGGAAGGACGGGCAGTTCGTATTAGAAGTTCTAATCATGTTAATACGATATGAATGGTGTGTGTTCACTGTTAGAATGAGGGGCAGAGAAAAGGACGTGACCCCGAGAAAACCTGCCACGAGCTCGGTTTTTGCGACGAACCCGGAATTTGGAGCCTCAAACACGATGGCTAACTGGTGCTCTGGCCGCTATGCTACGAAACGTCTCATTCGTAGCTTCGTCTATATCATCATATGCCAGGCGTCACACATGTGCACACGTGGGCTCTGTTGTGTGAGCCACTGGCTGCGATAACTCGGCGGTTTCATCGATGTCTCTGCAGCATAGTTGAGAGGGGGTCCTAAAGTTCCAGTCCCGACCGTGACCAATTTACAATACTAGTTAGATAGATATGAATCTGAGCTGAATTCACCATTATAAGGAGTGGAATTCTATCGTCCGGCTGTTGTGATCGGACGTTTTCCTCGGCTTCTCCAATGATTTCAAGGTCGAATTCCGGAGCAGTACTGTGAGGAACGGGCCACGGACCGATTATTTTCCTTCCGCTAGATGCGAGATGAGTGGGAGTTTTTTATTCGGACGACAGGACTATTGTATCAATTCTGTAGCACGTATTTCAATGGAAAATAGTTTTCATTGCACATTTTTATTACAGGTCATCAGATTTCGTCAACAACGCTCGTTGCTTTTATTTATGGATACTTCATTTAATGTTAGTAAAGGGTTGAGTTTAGGTGTTCCGGGGCTCAAGAAAACGTGAATGAATAATACCTGGAGAGCGATTGACTGTAAGGCAATGTATAAGTCGTTGCCAGATCCCGATCTCTCTTTCCATCGAGGGAGGAACACTGCCACCTTCCGCAATATAATGTAATTTGCATAAAGTGGATTGTGTTATGGTCGAAGATATTAACACGGATTGGTGTGTGAGTATGGATTAGGTAAAGTGAATATCATCCAATCAATGTATCTGGGCGCGACAACTATTAGAGTATTTACTCCTGTAAGTGTAGTGCATCGTATACCCGTCTGCTCGAGAGTCGAGACAAAGAGAGTCGACACTTGTTATTTCTCGTTGAAACGTGAGATCCTGCGCCGACGTATACGTCGACTTGCGAGATTTCACTCACCAGGTATACCCAAAATTAATTCGTAATAATTTCATTTTTCTTCGCGTTGTGTGTGCAAACTAATGGTCTCAGCAGCTGACACGGCCATAATCAATACACACTCGCTCCTGGGCGGGCGGGTGGGTGGAGTGCGGCGCGAGGACGGCGTCGCGGCGGCGTCCGTCGTCAAGAGTCCAGAAAACAAATGCGTGGAGGAAGGAGGCGGCACGCTCGACAACGGGTGGGGCTCCTCCACGACGAGGCGCTGTATCAGCACGATGCTCCGCCCTCGACGAGCAGACTCCGCCGCGCCACGCCCCCCTCCTCTGCCCGCTTCCTTCAAGAACCAGGTGTCCGCAGTTTGGCTAGAGCACTGGTGACGAGAGCTCCGGAGTGCGTTGGGTTGGGCCTCGGAGCGAACACATTGGAAGTCCGTGTAGGGTAGGGAGTACTAAGGCAAGCAACAGAGAGAAGGGTATTTTCGTTGTTAAAATTTTTTACAGTTTTCTACCGCCTTTGTCAGCTCGAAAGCTGTTTTCTATTTCTCTGTATTGGGGTTCCCAGAGGGGTCTATGTAGGACGTGATGAGTGTTCAGCAGTGCGATCGTTTGGTTACTTGATATTATTATTATTATTATTATTATTATTATTATTATTATTATTATTATTATTATTATTATTATTATTATTATTATTATTATTATTATTATAATCATCATTACGATAGTCGTCGTTGGGAGTTGTTGATTACCTCTTCAGCGGAAAACCAAAATATATATATTACTTCACGTCCTTGTTATAAGGTCCGATTGATGCACTGAATGGAAAGTGTATTTCGTGAAAGTGTAAATGCACTTGCTTCCCTTTTCTAGAGACAAAATATGCCGCAGTAAAATTTCCAAAAAAGTGCAATAAACAAAACCACGTTTGAAGGATTATAACTTTTGTTTCAACTTCCACGTACCTCTGTTGTCGATAAAGGAAAGAAGCATTAGTGGTAGTTCGTGAGTTTACAAAATAAAGGTGCTACGAGTGTATTTTCTTGTCTCTGGCCTTCACGATTGTACAAATTGAGAAATAATGTTTCCACTGTATTTAGGTTTATGATTGCTTTTCGTTGTTTACTCAGAGATCGATACGGATACTGTAAGAACCCAACTTTCGTTGAATGACGATTCATGTGTGCTACAATTTCCGAATCCGACGCAACACGCCGCTACTCAGCAGACCATCCGCCTGTTATTTTCTTTCCCTATTAAAGATTTTTATACAGAGGTGCACCCAGAATTTTTCTCGGGGCTACGGGTATACTGTCCAGCCGACTTTCTATTTTCTTATAAAGAGTTCAATTATGCTGAATTTGTTTTTATTTTCTGACTTATAGATAATATTTGTACGGTAAACAACTGATATATTGCATGTTTTTTATAGTCTGTTTTAGTATAGAAAATAAGTAAAGGCAATTTTGTTTTCAATATGTATCATTGGCTTATACTCGTAGAAGGGAGGATGGAAATCCAATGAACTACCCCTTTAAATGCACCATTGTTCTTATACAAATTTTAACTTTCGATCACAAATGGCTCACAAAAAAATACGGAATACTTTCCTTGATCGGGCCGTGTAGAGTACTAGATGACTGGACTACTAGAAAGGGAACTAACAATGCAAATAATTAATGAGCCTTAATTGCCAGTATACTGCTTTATTAATAAAATTCTATTATGCATACCGACGTAAGCACTCAACGGTTCTGCGATTCATCTCTAACGAGTTTATTCACATTTGAATACTTCAAATACAAGTATTTCGATAAAACGTAATCTTCTGAGATAACAAGTTTGTAAATTTTATTTATTATGTTACAAAGTTACACTTTTATTACGTTTTGTATATTGCTTCGTATCGTATTATGTATCTAAACTAAATACTTGAGTTTGTTAATTGGTATTAATGTCACTTTCGCTCGAGTGGGTTATGTAAACTAACACGAAGCTCTCACTGAACAATTCGGAATTGTTTGGATTAGTTCTTTAGTTTCGTTCGTGTTATGAAAACTCGTTCATTCGTCTTGTCAGTGTAACAAATATGTGAGCATAGGCGCACCCAGGAGTTTTCTCAGGGGGTCTATAGGTGTAGGGTCCAGTTGACTTGATGATTTCTGATAAAAGAGTTTTTCATTTATGCAAAATATAAAACGTATTTTTTTTAAATTTTTTAACATATAGTTCATATTTATCTCGTAACCAATTAAGATACTCAATGTTATTCGTTAATATAGATCAATAAAAGCTATTTTGTAATATGTATCATTGTTTTCTGGGTAGTGGTCCCCGTGAGCCCTCCTTGCATACGCGTCTGAACTGTATGTGACTTGTTCATTGAAGTCCTGAAATTGTAAACAAAATAATTTTTCTTAGTTACAAAATATTAATAACTTAGGCAAAGTGTCGGTAATTCCCTCCAACCGTATTTGTATGGGGTCAGACAGCTTTTTAAAACCGGCGTAGAATGGTGGAATTTCGAAGGGCTGAAAATCCTCAGTGCACCATGTCACGCTTGTAGCAAGGAAAAGGACCCTGACAGGCGCACGGAAAAAATAAACTTTCTACATAATCAGATCCCATATTCGTTTGTCGAAGGAATGACACATGTAATGGAGAGTTATGCCAAAGGCCGTTGTTGTATCGGTACCCTGGTTCCAAATATGGGAGTCAAAAACCGGTGGTAGCTGGGGCGTTCACTGGCGCCAAATTTAAAAATGCCCAACAATTCATCAGATGATCAGATGACAACATCAGATGACGTTGTGGGTGAACAATGAACACTCGTTACAAAACTCGAGCATTAGAATATGTTTAGAATGCTTGAATTAAAAAAAACAACTCTGTCGTTATATCAACCCATACGTTTGTCTGTTTAAGACTTCCGATCAATTGTTTCAACTCGTCAGTCGCGTTGAGGATCCTAGCATTTGATTTCAGTACACAGTGTTAAAGCAGTCATTAAATAACAGAGTGCTTCAATATATTTCTAAAACTGAGGATTTCGAAGGAAACTTGCATCATATTTTAGCTCGACAGAAAAAAAGTGGACTGTTTTTTAGATAACTAGTTCAGAAGTGAGTCTGTGGAGTATGAAGTGAAATGTTTTCTCACGGAGCCAAGCCCGGTATTTTGAGACTGTATGCCGAAGGCACTTAGTTACGAGCTGCTTACAATATATTTAATACGAATTATTGAAAACGTACGGGATCTTGTAAGTCTTTTGTTATTTGCGATGTAGCCATGCTGATTCATGTTGGCTCCAATTTTTTTAATTACATAGCTGCTGTATTCGTCGGACTTCATTGAGGTACGCATTGCGTAAAGTACTTTTCCAATTTTTAAATAGTAAACAGAAGTACTGGTTTCGGTGCATAGGTGCTGAAAATAACATTGCATCCATTCTTACAACAGACATAATTATGTTGATAAGACTGTTGCGAGATGGTGTTGTTTCCAGTGTTATGGTCATTGGAATTTTAAAATTGATATCCTTGTGTTCAATTTTTGCGACTTCGCATTTCGTCGTAGCTAAAATTATGCATGCACGTCTTCTTTGACATTTGTTTGGAACGTGCTCTGTAAGGACTGTAAGGAGAGTGAAAGCACAGATTTTTTTTATTAAAGTATTACATTTTTTAAACATTTGCGACGCAACACAGGCGTTTTTATATGTGGAATTTGAAATATTAAGAACTAATTGAGAAAATACTCTTTTTCAGATTCAAAAGAAATAGTCTAGTATGAGTAAATATTGTTAATGAGAGTTCAGGGTAGGTAGCATAATACCCGGCAGCCTATTTTTCGCAAGGCACAGACATTCCTTTTGACCACGTCATGAACTGCTGTGTTGAGCAGTGGCGGATGCGGAATGGCCTTGAGTTTTCGTATGTTACTTTCCTTCATTTGGCAAAATTAATTTCAATACTTGTTTATGTCAGGATTATCTAATTATTTTAAAAAACGGCATTATCTAGAATAATATATACACTACAAAAATACACTATATAATAACAAGTATGTTTATTACATATAACAAAGATCTTTGATCCCCCCCCCCCGCATGATCGACTGTATCCGCCACTGGTGGCGAGCCTCGTTCTTCTCCCTCATTATTGCTACATCATTCGAGAACTCCTGCGTATTGCGACAATGAGCGACAGGATCGACATTATTGCATTACTACTCCTTGGTGTCGATCCCCGAGGGCAATTGAATGCCGCGTAGCCCCGCGTGGCGGGCGCTAGGGCCGAGCGGCAGCGACAGCGGCGGCGGCGCGGCGTCGAGTGCAGACAGCGGCGGCCGGGCCAGGGCGGTGCACGGCGCGGGGAGTGAGGGGAGGTGTGGGGAAGCGTTCTCAGCTCTGCGCTGAACTGTGACTGAGCGTGGCCTTGGTCGGGCAGGAGGCGGTGCCGCTGAAGTGATGCCGCCGTAGCACCAATTTGGTCGTCGGCCTAACCGTCGCGTCGTCTTGAATGGGCCGGCGCGGTGTGGTGGACGGTGCTAATGGATTCAAGTGCTTTGTTATTCCGTTTAGCACGGTGTGCTGCCGGCAATGAAGACCCGCCGACTGGAATGTTACGACGTGTGGTTGTCGCTGCGAGATCTGGTAGGTTATGTTTGCGCGCGAAACGCCCGGCGTGTTGTACGCGGCTTCATGTGGTGGTTTGAGACGGTTGTCGGATTGCGATTTGGCTATGTTGCTTGTGTTGGATGTCATGGCGTTTCTCTGAGGGACTTTCTGCGAGCGGAAGTCGAAAGGTTCCAACGAAAATGTCATGTTGACAATTCGATACTTGACAAACTGTCATTTCATCAGTTTTATCGCGTGCTACATAATTATTAAGAATGCGTGTGCTCGGTTCAGATATGAAAGTAAACAATTTATTATCTTAAATGTAAAATAGGTGAACGAAAGAAAAGCGACCTTCACTATTACAATTACGGCATATTACATCCCCTTCCCATGAGATGTAATGAGTCCCGTGTATTATTGCAACATCCATTTAACTTGTTCGAACAATTTCACTTAGCATGTTCTGTGTCATACATCGTGTTCTCCTCCACTTCTCTCCCGAGGACGGCGATGTTTGCTCTTTTGTCAAGTGCATTAGCGAGCATACGCAGCTGTGATTGCGCGACTGCAGGCCTGTGCTAACGCTTTTATTTAACTTGCGTTTTTCCTTCAACATCCTTCCGGCGAGTTTCGCTCACATTATGAGACCAATATGATTTGATGAAGACGTGATATGATGAGTGTTTATTATTGTTTCCACATCTCCAGAACGCATTGTAACGTTCATGTCGTTCGTTGTATTCGAACCGGAAACACTTCTGCTTCCGCGTAGTACAGATTCTGCCGCCAGCCACTGGAGTCGCCCTGTTGCAGAGGGACCTGCGATAATGGGAGAATTTGCTCTGCTGTTTTGCGTCTGTTGTCACGAGTTCTCTGGCAGTTTCGTTGATAAGAACGCAGTAGAGAGGACGATATGAAAGAAGCATATCCGTTTTCGTGCTTCAGTAGTCCCGTAAAGTGGCGCATCAAGGATTTTATTAAGAGGGGCATAAATTTTAAGAACCGTTCTTAAACCTTGTAACCGCTGGAGCATGTGTGGCGAGCTCAGTCTTCGATAAAGCTGCCACTCAAAAGATGCTGTTATCTAGGCGCAACATTGTGATTCGTTTTTTATCTCGCGTCAACGCGAATGAACCCCTGGTTAAGTAGACTGCTTATGGTCTCGATGGCTCTCGTGACTTTGGAAAAGTGCCTTTGGGGTTGCGTACGTGAGGAAACTTGAATTTCATCGTTGTAAAGTGGTGATACTTCTTTGCTTACGGTGATAGCAATTAATCAATTCTGTCGTTTGGCTGAAGCTGTCGATAAGCGGTTCGTGGAAAATGTTCTTACTGTATTCATTTTTTGTTATGTGTTGAGATACAGAAAATAAAATCACTGTCACTGACCTTACTCATTTTTTCAATATGAAAGTACGAATTTAATTTCTGGAACATTGCATAATAGTACTATTAAATATTTGCATCTTCAACATGCTATTATTTAGATTTTGGCAGGTGTAGGTTGCTGCAAAGTACTTATTATAATAGTTATCTTTACGGAATTTTATTAAAAATGTTTAATACAAATGGAAAGAAAATAACAAATTTTAATTTTGGAAACCATGAAATATGATAATTGAAAGCTTTTATACTCGATTCCAGCAAGTCAATAAACAGCAGAAGAAAAAGGCCCAAGACTTAAAAGCGATAAAGTATTAGGAATTAGTAAAATACATTAAATTAACTCATCATATCATCATTTTATAAGTAACATAGTTGCACTTGCATAGGTATATAACACTTTGTCTGAGAATTTACAATCCTCAGCGCATCTCAAAGCTTGACCTACATAACTAAAAATAGATATCTATCATACTTTTTTGTGCATTTATATTGTATATAATGTAAACGTATTTTTTAGTGATTGTGTCAAGATCTGAGATGATCTTGAGATGGATATTTGTTTTGAAATTTATATTTTTTATTCCAATGTGAATCAAAAGCATTGAGGAAATCTTTAAATCGGAACGTTTCTTTCCCAGTGTTAATTTTTTAAATTAAAAAATGGAATATAAAATCTTGAAATATATACCTAAGCAAATATCACTGATACCAATTAAATGGTAGAATATGAGTTAATTTAATCTTCTACTAATTGGTAATGAAACTGTTTGCCGCCAAAGATACATATAAATTAAAAACCATATTTATACAATTACAAGTCATAAGCGAACTAATCGAACAACAATTTTTATGTAGTTGTGGAGAATTAATACAGATATTCGGGTGCCTCAGTCGCATCTAATAATGCAACTTACAACGCATGGGGATAATAAAATTCTTTGAAACTTTTAAGGAATGAATAGAACCTACCAGCAATTTTAAACCAGCAGAGGTTGTACTGATGAACATCAACATGCCACCCAACGCGCTTCTGACTTCAGAGTAAAATGAGACTGATATCTGTGCGACACATGACTCTGATAATATTTTGTTTATTCGACTGAGCTTTGTGTGTGTTTGAGAAATGTGTTTTGAAACATTGTTTCTGCTCGTTCAATAGGGAATAAGTATTGCATTTCTCCTCGACATTCATAGGGAATTAGTATTGTATTTCCTACGTGATCTAAAAATCAACCTGATCTAAGAATGGGAAATTTGTTCGGGCGTTGAAGGTCATGTCTAACAGTGGAGTACTAGTAATTTTGGCAGACGTTTGCAATGTAAAGATGTATATTAAAGCGGACTAAGTTTGCGTTCGAGAAAAGTGATTTTTAATGGCTGTATTGAACTCCACTTATAATCAAAATTGTGAAACAGGAGAGAATGATTTTGGCAGAAGCGGTGTGCTGTTTTACTCGTACTAATGTGTTCATTTAGAGACAGAATATTAAATTAACAATGGATATTTGAGTTTGGTATAACCCACAATGCTTTGAAGGTCTTTCTCAGAAACTTGTTGTGGAATACTAATAGCTTTTGAAGGTTACAGATCTACAGAAGATGCTACGTCATCTCAAACTGTGCATGCATAAGGTACGGTAAGTTGAAGAGAGAATTTTGTAGAGCAGTATTGGGCAATTAGAGGTAGACCGAGAGTTCATTAAAAATAATTGTTTTTACGTTTTCATCTGATTTCTATTAGTTACCGTGTGGATATGAGGTACACAAGTTAGCCTTTAATCAAAAAGCATTCTCCTAATTCATCAGTGAAAGGGGCAAAGAGAGATACATTTCCTTAAATGATAAATTCAGGAATATTTTTTGTCCACTTACAATGAGTATCTATGCATGATATTTAGTAGAATATTGGAGTGGTCTTAGATCGGAATGCCATTGCTGAAAATATTAAAGAAAAGGGAGCAGAGAACTCGTCCCTAAGGTACTCCTGTGGCAATAGTATGAGGGATAAAAGGGGATTGTATTGATTTTAACTGTAAACGATCCGTTCGAAAGTGAACATTCTGTAACCTTTAGGTATTCGAGTTAACCTACATTATGAACAGTAGACCTTGGTGTCATTCTCTGTCGTATGCTTAACTTACGTCTATCGCTGTGTAAAGATTATCGCTGTGTAAAGATTATCGCTGTGTTAAGATTATCGCTGTGTGTTTCTTTTGCGGAAAACCTTTAATGATTGCTTCAGAATGACGTTCTAATTGACGGGAGATAGAATGGTTTGGTTTGAATCCGACTAGTTTGGACGTGATTGCTTTAATGTTTTATATGAATTTAGATTACCTAAAGCACGGTCGTCAAACCGCGCTCGCACGAGCACTTGCCCGCCTGGGGAGCCCTTCGCCCCTACGGGCAGGGGAAATTTCCTCTGCCCCCGCGCTCATTTGCCCTTAAATTCTATAGAGGTGTGTAATGCGCAAGCTGGAGCGGCGCGAGGCGGTGAATAGAAAAATACGTAAAATATAGACGTATTTTCATACGTAAAATTGTTGTCAACTTTTTTCTGTCAAATAACCGAGAATTGTATTATGTTTAAATTCTTCACTGCTTATTTCTATGTGATGGTGATTTTTCTTACTAAATTCTCGCTTTTATAAATTGCTTTGCTAAGTGTCCGGAATATGTTTAAATGGCGAATTCTGTACTTGTTTATGTTTTGTAGTGTGTTATTAAATCATTCAGTTATTTATTGTATTTAGCAGTAATGTGAAATAAATTAAGAGGTATCTACAAGTTTAAAAATTCTCGCTTATGGACTGACAGGGCTTTTAACAGACAAGAATATTTTACTGTTAAACCTTCTAACCTGAACGTAGAAAGTGTTTGCTTTTATATCACTCTTCAGTAATCATGATTACTAAATAAAGATAATTTTTATACAAAGTTTTGTATTTTAGTTTCAATTGAGAGTTTGAAATTGGACTTGTGTATTATTTCAATTTAATGGATCATTTATTTGTCTTTAAAAAAATAGTAAATTATGTACCTAAATTTGGGACAATAACTGTCAAGTTACCGCTCCCAAAGACTGTTATGGGCCAGATATTCAATGACATACCGCCATACCGTGAATTGTAAACCCTTAGTTTTAAATCTCCTGCTAATTTCTCGGGAAGCAGTGCCCGCGAGATCTAGTAAGCTTGTTACCTTGCCCGCGACCTTGACATCCCTGACCTAAAGCATTAAGCGTTCGAATATTTTACTTAGTGGGAAGAGGACATCTTTTATTTCAATCATTCATTCATTAATTCTTTCTTTTTTTCTTTTTTCTTTTTCTTTCCTTTTTCTTTTTCTTTCCTTTTTCTTTTTTTCCTTTTTCTTTCTCCTTCTTTCTCCTTCTTTTTCCTTCTTTTTCCTTCTTTTTCCTTCTTTTTTCTTCTTTTTTCTTCTTTTTTCTTCTTTTTTCTTCTTTTTTCTTCTTTTTTCTTCTTTTTCCTTCTTTTTCCTTCTTTCTTTTTCTTTCCTTTTCTTTCTTTTTCTTTCTTTCTTTTTCTTTCCTTTTCTTTCCTTTTCTTTCTCTTTCCTTTTCTTTCTCTTTCCTTTTCTTTCTCTTTCCTTTTCTTTCTCTTTCCTTTTCTTTCTCTTTCCTTTTCTTTCTCTTTCCTTTTCTTTCTCTTTCCTTTTCTTTCTCTTTCCTTTTCTTTCTCTTTCCTTTTCTTTTTCTTTCCTTCTTTTTCTTTGTACGTTGTACTTCTTAAAATGTGCAAACCAATGCTTTATCACAATACTGTAGTGCTATAATATTGACTTAATGCAACCAAACAGAAGAACGAAAAGCTCCTCTTAATAACCGGCGCCCAAACCGGCTAAGATTTAACAGTCCGCTGCCTGTTAGAATAGAAAAAAGAGAAGTTGCTGAAGATTTTGTATTAGAAAACTTATTCCAAGATATCATATTTCTTGTTTATAAGATTTGTTTCTTGTTTATAAGAGGGCATTATGAAGAGTATTAAACGACATAACAAGATATCGCAATTAAGACTCGGTTATTTATCAGGCTAATGAGGTTAATAATTGTAATGAAATTCATTAAGGATTCAGTTAGTTTAAACATAAATAATGTTCTTGCCATTTATTTACCAAGATTTAAAATAGTAATGTATAGTTTAATGTCTCGTTTTGAGTATGCCACGTTCCACCTACTACTCTGCTTCCAATGTCCATAAATTTTCCACTTTTTATCTGTGAGCTCGCCCTTTTGTACCCATCTTGGACGCGCACTTAACCTGCCTAACCGTGGGCAACATTTCACATTGCATTTCCCATCTGTTATTTTGCGAGCATTTGCCGCATACTAGTCTGCCGCTCCATTTAAATCTTTTCTTACACAATAGTTTTTTGCCAACACCCCAAAATTCCACTCCCGACTCTTTATTCCCTACGCTTTTTCGGCCTTCGGATAAACATCTCTAATGTCCCATCTTTTATTACACGAACATTGCTCATCGTTTTATTTGCGTCTGTCATTTAAAATTTTCCTCCTAACCTCTTACTTCAAGAACCATTCCTCACGTACTTGTCTGCGTCCGATACCCCAAATTCCCCTCGTTTATTTCAATGGATGTGCACCTGCCACCTGGTGTCATCAACATCCCATGTTTCCTTCCCGGTCTTTTACAATATGATCGTCGGTACAATATGATATTTTACTACCTCCCTGTCGGCGGTCTACATTCTATACTCCGTAGCCTACCTTTTATTACTCGTGTGGGTGCTACGTACCAGTCTCCGGCCAGCATTAAACTGCCCTCGTCATCTTTTATTACCAAAGCGTTTATTATCGATCTGTCTTCGACCAACATTCCAAATCTTTGATCTTTAATTACACGAACATTTTTCACTGGTATATTTGCGTCCACCACTCCAAAATACCGCACCCCATCTTTTGTAAATCGATCATTAGCAGTCTTTGAGCCTACCGCATACATCCCAAATTCTCGAAATTTCCTTTTATTACACGTGCCCGAGCCATGTACCAGTCTGCGACTATCATCTCAAATTCTCTTCCCGAAAGGTTGCAAAGTGAAGGGAGGACGATTGACCCACTAGTGTTCAATGGTGTTCGCTTGTACAAGTGCTAGAAGTAATTGGTCCCACCCTACTAGTAGTAAATTTTCTTTTCCAGAGACACATTTCGCATCTACAAGCCTCATTTACGTTTTCCTCGCTTTGACATGTTTAAATCAAGGAATCCAAATCGAATTCAAATTGGAAAAGGGAACTTTCTCAACAACAAGGATTTCGTGAGACAAGCGAAGCAAAGACGGCCTTCGTTTCGCTGGTCATTTCGCGGATTGATCCCTTCCTGGAATTTTGAGCATCCCCTCTGGCGAAAAACCTTGCAGCTCGAGGTCCGAGTTGCGTGGTGTGCGGTGGCGGCGGCGGAGGCCACGCTTCTCCCGAGCAGTGCGAAGCCCATCTCGCTCCCGGCTCACTGGCCGCCTCCGCTGCCTTCCGTCACCTTCGACCTCAGATACTCCCCGTCGCTTATCGGCCGCGTACGCGCGTAATTACTACGAGCGGCCGACGCGACGCCGGCGGGACCCGGCGAGGCGCGCAGCGCCGCACGCGGTCGCCATGAATTGCCGCTCGCTACCGGGCCACGCGGAGGCCAGCGCGCGGGTTGAGATGATGTTGCGGAGCCTCCCGAAAGAAGCGTCTTCGCTTCTTAACATTTAGCAGTGACATGTTCAAAGTATAAATATTCAATGTATATAATAATATAATGAATAGGAATAATATATAAGAATATATGAATAATAGGAATAAGTATAATGAAATATCCGCATTTAAATATACACTTGTTTAACGTATAATTGTCGCATCTCCTCTGCTTAACATGTTGAACTTTACATTTTCAACATGTTGCATATTTTATAGCGGGAATGGGGAAGATGATTAAGTCAATTGGGCGTTGTCTGTTAAAAGTGATTTGATTTGATTGATTTATCGTCAAAAATTAAAAAAAAAAAAAAAAAAAAACAAGAGCACTACAATCTGCGTGTGGCGTGTAGGGGGCGAGGAAGTAGCACAGTTGGCTTTGACCTCGGCAAAATGAAATTTTGGCTATAGAGAACTGAGGTTATTGACCTCGATTTACAAACATAACAAATATACACTGGAAGATCTGGGAATAGTAACTCTCGACATCTGTTATAGTGAACAAAATAAACACTGGTTCAGAAATGATGCCAGTGCTCCCAACGGTGCAAGAGACATTGAAATGTGTTAAGTTTGCAATTAGATTTGTAGTCTATGTGGACAATATAAAATCAAATGCGAAGAAAACACGAACATACTGAAATTTTGAATTCACCGGGATGGGTTTTTTACTATACCTTTGAAATAATAAAATCGTTCACAGTTGAAAAACTATTGTATTTTCGAATTATCGGGTATAGTGAACCAAATGTGTTAGTATCTAGAGGTTCACTGTTATATATGGTCAGTGTAGATCGTGAGTTTCCAAGGTAAGAGCTCTATTTTAAGTTATGATTTTTGGTGTTCTGGATTTCAGTGAAATGAATTGGTTAAAGAAAAAATCAGTCAACCTTTTGGAGCCTATAAGGATGTGCCAAAATTTATTTCAAACCCTTGATTCCATGAACCATTAGGCTTGGTTAGGTTGTAGTAATTTCCCTATTTCTCTGGGTGATCGTGTTGTGTTAATTTCACTATGTTGAATCAATTCAGATATCTAAAATATAATTACTATTAAAAAGGGGTAAATGAATGTGGACTAAAACGTGCTGAATGTTTTATTTTTATTTCTCTTTATATTGTGTAACTGCCGATAAAAACGGCATTACTTCATGCCGTTAAACATGTGCGCTTTATTAATGTTGTAAATATGAGTTGCATCATGCGTAGCCTCAAGTGATACACTTTGACATAATTCCTTCAGTGCTTCCCAAATCAACTTTACTCCACGAACTGTTATATGCACTGTACACTTGATCATCCATATTTTCAATGGTTTAGTGTGATTTTCATTATTCCAATGAATCATTCACCTTATCTAGAAATGTCACATTGGACGATTTTTTTAACCAAGTAGTAAAGCCCGTGCCCTCGCTGTTTAGCTCATTGGTCGGCGTGCTCGCTTTCCCAGTTCTCAGGCTGAGAAGACCGGAATACCGCGTGGAAATACCTTCGTGTAAACCACATGTACCCACTTAACCCATGGCCGCGAAGCCGGGACGCTGCTGGTAGGCCCTGGCACGTTTGCGGGCTGCCGCGCCAAGTACAGATAGACAGTAAATCCAATGGAGACCTCGTATTAATGTAATAATCTGTATATTTTTATTAAATTTGTTATTACTAACAATTAGAGAATAATCGCATATAATTTATTTACTTGAACATTCGGCCATGCATGCTTTGATGTATTCGCCTGGAGGTGTTGATGTGTATTAATCATGTTTACCACCCTGTAATTTCCACATTCTAGTTGTAATTCCACTGTTATTGTCTGCTACAACCATCCTATTAGCAACAATATGGTAGTATGAAGTATAATTCACCCTTTATATTATGCTGGAATTCTCAAACGGCCTCACGATATACCCCAAGCTTATTTCGTTAGCCCTTCGCGGTAGCGCGTGTATGCAAGGAAATCACCGAACTACTTGACCTTGCCAATCTGAGCCAATCTCTCCGAATGGG
This sequence comes from Gryllus longicercus, assembly GCA_038098605.1. NCBI lineage: Eukaryota > Metazoa > Arthropoda > Insecta > Orthoptera > Gryllidae > Gryllus > Gryllus longicercus. Next base: position 789,214 of record JAZDUA010000423.1, read on the forward strand.
CAGCGGTCCCAGATCGTGCAGCGTATCTGCTTCGGAGTCTGACGGAGCATGCCAATATGCTCATGCGGCTGGGAAGCTCGGGCCAGCATTCGTGTATGTAAACATTCATCGACTTGGTCGCTACATGTGTTGGTGGCGAGCGCGTCAACATTTGATAGCGTTGCAGCACGAGGTTTCATGATGAAGCAGCCACAATTATCCACCCATTTCTTCCGCGATTGGCTTCGTAACGAGACGGTTCGTAGCTGAGTACTTCCTATCCTATCGCCTGAACGGTAATTCTTTGTACCATGTGTTTCATAAAGTGGGCAATAATGTCCCTTGGAGGGTCATGGAAGAACGTAGAAGAATTTAGAACGGTCTTGTGTGCTCTCGAGGACAGAAATAAGTGTCCTAAGGACGAAAGCGATGTGCCAGGTCTCTAAGTGCGTTGTTCGTTCACTGAATTTGTGCGCACTTGGTAGGCACGGCAACTATCGTGGTCCATTTCACCGTCAAGACGCATCAGTGCTACACCGCGCGTGTCCATCCATTCAACTTCCGCAGTGCACCCGAATGCGCGGGTGGAGGTTTTGAGGTTATGTACGAATTGAACATATCAACGACGTTTTATTTAAATGGATGGATGTTGTACAATTATGAAAGCAATTGAAGAAGTCAACCACGATCATTTCGGAAGATGAAGATTTACCACGTATCACAAGAAAAGTATTTAAATAGATGTTTTGATTTGTAAAATGTCGTGATAATAAGTCGGTGCGTTATTAGTTTCTAAATAAATAAATTAACAATGATTATATTATAGCTAATTTCTTTAAATCTCACATGCATTTTCAAGTAACCAGGAACAGCTTTTTCGAAGTAATCAATATTTGAGGAATTTAATGCTAATGATTTTTTGTGGCTGAGGACGTATTGTAAATGGAAAAAAAAGCGACTAACTCTAAAAATGTTATTTTGTAGTAGAACGATTTTAATCGGATCGGAGCTTTTAATTTTATAACATAGCCATGCCGCTCGTGGGGTTCACTAGTGGCTCAACTAAAAATATAAATTTTGACTTAATGCACTCTCCAGAATTGCAGTTGGCCCACTTTCCAGCAGCAACAGGAGCATATTGTACAGTAGAGTACTCCACGAACAAATGGCAGAAGTGTGAATGCAAGAATGATGCATTTGGGAAATGTTTACGCATGAAGGGAGAAACCTACAAACCTAAAACAGCATAGTACAGAAATATTACCATATCATAGTGTTATTCATCAATGCCATTACGAGAAGAAATGTTAATCAAAATTGATTACAACGAAATAATTATTCCTTCGTTTGACGTTTTCTCCCTGATGATTGGTGGAGTTGTTTGTGTACAATATGATCTGACGTCGAAATGTGCAGTCCCACAAATCAAGGTCTGTGCCCAACAGGGAGAGCGCAGAATGTCAAGTCCCGCGACGGTTGTGCACTTCTGCCTCTGCTCGCAGCCAGGCCTGCAGTCAGTTTGCGCTCGACGCTTAGCTGCGCTGCGCGCAGCCCGCCCAGCTGCCCCTCCCACACCCCTCCCTCTCCACACGCTCCACCCTCGCACCACTCTCCGCCGCCCCTCCGCCGCCCCTCCGCCGCCCCTCCGCCGCCCCTCCGCCGCCCCTCCGCCGCCCCTCCGCCGCCCCTCCGCCGCCCCCTCGCCGCCCCCTCGCCGCCTCCCGCCGCCTCCCGCCGCCTCCCGCCGCCTCCCCCCGCCCCCTCGCCGCCCCCTCGCCGCCTCCCGCCGCCTCCCCCCGCCCCCTCGCCGCCCCCTCGCCGCCTCCCGTCGCCTCCCCCCGCCCCCCGCCGCCCCCCGCCGCCCCCGCCGCCCCCCGCCGCCTCCCCCCGCCCCCCGCCGCCCGCCGCCCCCGCCGCCCCCCGCCGCCCCCGCCGCCCCCGCCGCCCCCCGCCGCCCCCGCCGCCCTCCCGCCGCCCCCTGCCGCCCTCCCGCCGCCCCCTGCCGCCCCCCGCCGCCCCCCGCCGCCCCCCGCCCCCCCCGCCGCCCCCCGCCGCCCCCCGCCGCCCCCCGCCGCCCCCCCCCGCCGCCCCCCGCCCCCCCCCGCCGCCCCCCCCCGCCGCCCCCCCCCGCCGCCCCCCCCCGCCGCCCCCCCCCGCGCGCGACCTGGAGCGACCTCCGCTAGCTGCACCAGTTGGGCAACCAGACTCGTGTATCAGCCTGCTCGCCTGGTATGTTGATAATTCATTTCAACGTCACGCGACCTTCATCAGGCTATTGGTTAATAAATATCAAGCGCCAAGGTTGCGGCGCGCGTGGTGATATGGAAACCCGTTCTGGGAGTCGCGCACGAGCGGGCGCGGGGAGTCTGAGTGCGCGCGGGGAGGTCGGGGTACGCGGGGAGGACGGGGGAGAGCGGGCACAAAAGGAAGGATGCACAACGGAGGGAACACAAAAGAGCGCTGGTAGTACAGATATGTTAACAGGGGAAGACGAGAGAACACGACACCGGGAGAGGTGGATCAGGGCAGCAGCTGATGTCACTGCAGTGCCTCTAACCGGGATGTCCTAAGTTCGAACACCGAAGGTGGCAAGATTTTCAGGACTAGCTAGGTTCCTAGATCGAATTTAGTCGCTGTTCGGAGGAGAATTGTAGCGGCCGGCTGCTCTCATCGGTAGATTTCCGTGGTGTCTCCAATCAATACTAGGCGAATGCTGGACCAGTACTCTAACAAACGAGACACGGACCGCGCGCTATCTTTCCTTCTCTTCCTTATCCATTCCTCGTCCTGACTTCCACACCCTTACACTTACAGGCACATTACCACACATGCCGGGATACTGGTCGGGAGCTTAGAGTTTGTCCCAGTGGGGGCGGTGCTCCGCTGGTTGGAGATAACTGGTTCGGGAAAACCCCGGTAACCGACGGATCTCACCATCCAGTGGGGCAAGAACACCGCCACCACTCGCGAGAAACATACACTACAATTATGGGAGTACTGATCTTAGCTGTTGACGCGCCCAAAATCACTAATCAATCTATCAATGGGAACGCAAGGAGAACGGGAGAGCGCCTGGAGAACGGGAGAGCGCCTGGAGAACGGGAGAGCGCCTGGAGAACGGGAGAGCGCCTGGAGAACGGGAGAGCGCCTGGAGAACGGGAGAACGGGAGAGCGCCGGGAGAACGGGAGAGCGCCGGGAGAACGGGAGAGCGCCGGGAGAACGGGAGAGCGCCGGGAGGACGGGAGAGCGCCGGGAGGACGGGAGAGCGCCGGGAGGACGGGAGAGCGCCGGGAGGACGGGAGAGCGCCTGGAGGACGGGAGAGCGCCTGGAGAACGGGAGAGCGCCTGGAGAACGGGAGAGCGCCTGGAGAACGGGAGAGCGCCGGGAGAACGGGAGAGCGCCTGGAGAACGGGAGAGCGCCGGGAGAACGGGAGAGCGCCTGGAGAACGGGAGAGCGCCTGGAGAACGGGAGAGCGCCTGGAGAACGGGAGAGCGCCTGGAGAACGGGAGAGCGCCTGGAGAACGGGAGAGCGCCTGGAGAACGGGAGAGCGCCGGGAGTGGCGCAGTGGCGCGTGGAGTGCGAGCAGAGGAGAGCAGAGTGTGGGTCATGCATGAGGATGGCCGCCTCCGCATGGGGAGACAGTAGTGCGGGATGACCAAATGTAAGAATAGGGCGTCGGGGATCACGCGTTTCTTGATGATTTGTTGGGTGTAGGCATAGGAACGTTTTATCATAAATCTGCATCTTACGTAGAATATGCGTCTATTCTATCTGAATATTTGTTTCGAATTTTTCATCTTCAATGATTTACACAGATAGTGCTTGTTTTAGTCGGTTTAAGCACGATACTGTAGGCCTTCTTTCTTTCAAGAGGTTGTATAGTTGGACCATATCGGGGTATCTATTGTTATTCATACACATGCCATGAGCCAACATGGACTTACCATGTATTTCTCTCTCTCTCTCTCTCTCTCTCTCTCTCTCTCTTGGGATGTGGTAGTACAGAGCACCATAGGTTGGTAATGTGTCGCTCGCCATGCTGATAGCTCGAAGAGAAATGTCTATTTTTTGACACGGCTTGAAATTAATACCATCGGAGGGCAGCACCTGCTACAAAGGCAGATTTATGCTCAACACACATCACATTGACGATCAGGATCTTTTTTTCGAGATCATTGCACGTGATTAGTGCGTTTTAAATTTAAAAGGTCTTTGATGGTTGGTAGGTATATTGTTCTGGGGTGAAAAACGCATAGGCCGTTTATTCAATTGCATAAGTGTTGATTTCCCCTTTAGGATATGGATGGTTATTTTCAAAAACATAATGGTGCTTCCTATGGGTTTTTCCCGCAAGAACAATGTGCATACCAATTCCAAAAGGTCTTTTACCCTTGTGGGTTAATACTTATTATCGTTTAACGTGGCATTTTTTCCTTCGCATCTGGACCAAGTTGTAGGTGAGGTGTTAACCTTAAATAGTTACTGATATGTTACATACAGAAGATCTCACCCTTGGAGATCGAAACGTCTATAAATAAATGTTTATAAATATGACTGGATTCATTGTTTTTTTAATGTATTATTGTTAATGCAGTGGTCGGTCTTGACTATTGGAGTAGTTTGGAAGCGTGTCGCCCGCGCCGCGGCCTCCCCCGTCGGACGCGCTCCTCACACAAATCGTCTATGCGTCGCTGTCTTTTCCGTTTTGCAGGGCCAACGCAACGGAACAGAATGAATTCCCTAGTGGCGGCAGAGATAATGTGGTAATCCGTAATTATTAATTCAGGATTGAAGAGGTATCAACCACAAAGTATACTACAATGTAAATTTTAATATAAAGAATACACAGCCGTACTCGTGTTTCGGGACTAATTTATCCCATTTTCAGGGGCTCTACACAGATGTAAATGAACGAACAAATATAATTAGCATGAATAAACACAGAAATACTAATGTACACTGTAAAATGTATGTAAATAGAATAATACCTAAGTATTAGGAAGGAACAGAAATAACTCTAGGAACAGAATGGCCTAAGAACGTGCCATCTCGGATTCACGCGGCGGTTGCGTAATATATCGTGTTCTCGTCTTAAAAACTCAATAATTCTCAAAAATATAGTCACATAACAAAGCATGTTTATGAACTTGTCACTTCCAGCAAGTTATCATGGGCAAAATAAATGTGTAACGTTCCATTTAAAAAAAGTTGTTTCAATATTTCTGCAATAACAAGGCTGTAGTATATTTAGTCACTTATGTGTCCCATGCATACGTGCGTATGAAAGCACATCTAAAGATCTGCTAGGATTCAGAAGGCATTTAGAGGAACGGGTGTGTCATCCGCTTAGTCCAAATTTCCAACTAAAGGCAGTGTGTTACGATGTGTGACACTCTTGGCAGTGTCTCCAGTCCTCATGAAAGATGCCTACCATGGAATGGACCCAATTTTGAACTGTCGGGTTCCGACTGCGTACTTAGTCATAAAGCAATTGAGTCAGACAAGACAACATTGATCTTGAACAATACTTTGAAATGAATTATAATATGTTGCTGGGTAATGAAGAAAGTTCCTCAATGAAGCACCAGCAGCACATTTTGATGTCATCTGGGCTCTTGGGAAAGCACTGTGTTTGAAGATGGCCAGAACGCGGCAAACAAATTTGGGGGAACCAGAAGAGGCGTGAATACAAAATATATGTAGTATACACCGTGAAACCTAACTTAAGAAGTCACCAATGTTTCCGTCAAAAATTGACCGTTCAGATGGCCGCTTAATAGAGGTTGAGATTACTGAAATTATAAATGAAATCTAGTAATACTAATTGCTATGAAATGAAGGATGTTTTCTCTAACATTTTGTATTATAATAAATGACAAAATACAATTTACCTTTTTCGAATCAATTTCCTCTTCTCGGCTAATATCACAACATTCTCGTGACTTGTCTGTCATTCTCGTAGCCGAGAAACGCCCTTCCCTTGTTCACCGAATCAAACAAGCAAATTAGACTTAACGATGCGGTTCATACCATAGAAAACGTAGAAACGTTACTGTAGAACCGTCTTAGCGGTCTTTAGAACGGATTAACGGACGCGGCATGCTCTGTGAGTCCTCAACTGATTTCCACGGAAGGAATGTACGAGTAGGCAAACTGTATGAATGTTGTGAAATGGGGAAGACGCCCGCTTCGCTGTTTTATTAAGAGATATTTATTGAATCATCCGAAACACAAAGTAATCCCTCTGAGAGTTCAGAGACTCCTCGTTCCACAAAAAAATGGCTGTTATCGAACCTGACATCGTAGTCGAAGTGGCCGTTTAAATGGTTTACCTGTTCATATTTTACTTCAAAATATGAAGGGGTTGTTCAAGAAGGGTCAAACCAAAAGTCAGTCTCAGCAATTGCTGTGTGGAAGCGATAGCGAATGCTGGTTGTAAATTTGTGCTCAGTGATCCAGAATTCCTTTTAAATTATTGTGGACATCTCCGTTTGGCATCTATTTATTTTAATCACATTTTCATGGAAAACTACAGGCTCTGCGCTACTTTAAGAACCTGCCTTGCGCACCCCTCTTAAATATTTTTACCAAGGAACAAAAACGTGCAAAATACGGGAGTTTTACAATGAAAGTATAATAATGAAACTGCAGTTAGATAATAATTAGTTAGTTAATAATTAAACTGCAAATAGAATTAGGCAGTACACCTCGTATAATTAAATATTATTAAATCAGTCAGCAGTTCAGTGGCGTAATTAGGAAAAATATATTCAAATTTTCATAGTGTGCAAGAGTTATAAGATAATTTCTGTGGCGTTGTGCTGCTAATACTGAAACATAGTGAATCTACGATATCTACCATGTCTTGAGCCAATGTAAGAAGAAAGTGCACGTATTGTGAACAATTACACGGACTGCGATTTTAAAATGCACATAATAACTTGCGCATAAGTCTTTATAAATTATCTGTGAAATTGACCTTTAAAATATGCATAAAGCATAAAGAAGAGCGAGTGTTTCTGAATCATTTGTCATTTGAGGCATTGGAGAAGACTAGCAAAAAATTCACCTTGACGAGCTATCGAGGTGAGAAGTCAGAAAATGCCCTCGACTTGCTGAAATACCTTGGGCAAAATATTAATGAATTATTACGAAACACACTCTTACTTCTTTCTGTAAAGAAATTGATCAGCAAGCAGTCGTGGCGTTTTTTCTCATTTTGACAACACAAACTAAAAAGTCTTACACGCTGTCTGCGCATCTTTACATTGTTCCTGGTGAAAGACTCATCCACTTTGTAGAAAGGTTTCCGGTATAAATGTTTTAAATTTAAATATTTCAGATTAAAATACCTTGTTGAGTATGAATATCATCTCGAATGGTTGAAATTAGGACATCACATTTATGTAATGGGGAAGCTGCAAGGAGAAATAGATTTAGAAACATTGGCGTACATTGTTTGAAACTTGTCGAGGACTAATTAGCATAAATACATCTTTCTGGAGCGGGAATTTCGTGTTCAGAGATTACAAAAGTGAAGTTATAGTTAAAATAATATGTAGTATATCATTGTTTTGCGTTTGAAGCGATTTGAAGTTTACGGATTGAATGGCAAAGTCGGATTGAGTCTGTTACAACCAAGCAATTCTGAATAAAGTAATGAAATTGTCAACTGCTATGTCTATTAATTTCGTTAGTGTAGTGAATATTTTTTATCCCGGAAAATGTTTTTATTCCTGGATGGTGAGATCCGGCGTCGACCTACACGTCGACATATACCCTTACACGTCGACTTACACCCTATAAAATTTACCCTTACATGTACATCTCCCGTTGGGGCTCGCCCAAAAGGGACAAGATCTAAGACCCCCGACAGGTCTCCCGACATGTGAAATTAGTGTTGTGTGTGTTTGGTAGAGGACGCGTAACGGTCAAGGATGAGAACAGAGATGACGCGTGGTCCATTGCCCGTTTGTTAGGATACTGCTCCGGCATTCGCCTGGTTTTGATCGAAGAAACTACTGAAAACTACTGTCCACAGCAGCCGGTTGCCAGAATTCTCCTTCCGGCAGCGCCTGAATTACGATCTAATTATACATATAACTAGTGTCGAAAATCCGACACCGTTGAGAATCGAACCCAAAGACCTCCCGCTCAGAGCAGCTGCCGTTACAACGGCATTGCTGCTCTGAGGTAAGACAGCCGGCGCAATACACGGTTTGCGATTATATCCACGTCGTACTCGCAAAGGGAAAACATCCGTTCCGTACAATGGGATTTGAACCCCCAACGTTGTACTTCGCAGAGAGACCATTGCCTCTCCAGCTGCCTGCTCTTCTTACACCAGAGAACATAATTTACTATTCATTAATAAATTGCTAAATTCTTTACCGTTTCTGCTTCTTCACATACATAAGTAATTCTACACATGCAGTGGCTTCTTTCTCAAACGATGATGAAGCCTTACAATACTAACTTATAGCGATGTACTTCACCAATTGCACAAAAATATTGAGTAGATTGAGTAATGAAATTCAAAGGAAATCTGAATCTTACATTACCAATCTTCGTACTCACTGTCAGTTGTGGAAAGCAAGCAACCGTCCTCGTCTTGGATTGCAATAAGTAATTGGTGTCAAAGATTGGAACTCTTGGCGAATTTAAAATTATATATTAGAATATCAATTAGTATTTCACTCATTTGCTTCTTTATAAAATTCACTGATCGCACTCTTCCCTTGTAAGTGAACTTCAAGTTGTAGTACTTGTTCAGGTTTACCATCAACTTGAACTATGGTGCATCATAAAAATATATCCTTACAAAGCACAAAGATGCGTTTCATAAACATTTTTACATTTTCTGAGATTTCACGCCCAAACGTCTTCATTGTAAATGTGCAAAACAGACGCAGTCAATCTGTAGTCTGCTTGACTATCGCGGAGCAGTGCAGTCAAAGTCAACAACTCAAATGATAGAGCGCACATTTTGTCTCAGGATCTGCCCTAACGCTCTTCGCTTCTCAGGATCTGCTCAGAACCTAAGGACTTAGTGTCGATGTGCCTGTGATTTGAGAGCGTAGGCTTCCGCGGCCGGAATCGTCCGAGTGACGCCGCGTCCATGGCGAAGGTGCCGATGTTTCGGTCGCCATTCTGCGACCTTCCTCAGGGCGTAATGCCTGTGATTTTTTTCCACGTCTTATCATGGAGAGTGATAGATCTTGAAACCGGTGCAGTGTCTCTGACCGGAAGGTCATAGGATTCGAATTCTGACGGTACGAGGATTTTCGACGCCAGGTGAATTCAACCGCTGTGTGGAGGAGAAATCTAGCGAGTGAATTGCAGTAAGAATGAAGTTTTTCTTTACAAATATATACAGAAAATATTCGGGAAACAACGAAGAGAGAAAAGGTGATCAAAGAGAAAATTCCGCCGAGAACTTCCTTACCGCTGTTGGCCACGTGTACCGTTGCAAATATCTTAAGCCCCGAAGACAAATTTGGTGGACGTCTTGAACGTGCTTAGAATACTCTCTGCTCATTGAACTATGCCTGAAATTAGACAACGAAACATCAACATCGCCAAAACATTTAAGGCACTTGCGCATAACGATAACTCTCAAAATTGTAGTTTGAGTGATGTCATAATTTTCATCTCCTGCCATCTATCGGCCATGCCCTGTGATTAGTGAAAATTATGCTCATAGTCGGTCCTGAATTGTCATTTTTATGCAACCCAGCTGAATTGCTTAATCGAAAACGTTCAAAAGCTCATATGTCAATGGAGTTTCCGCGCGGGCTATATTTTATGTTCAAAAACTTCATTTCGGGCAGCGAATCGTAGCAAAATTGCAGATTTTTTTACGAGAGGGATCTAATTAAAAATGAAATTAAAAAACAAAACAAACAACTGTACAGTAAGTATTCGGGAAGGAGGGGAGAAAGAGAAAACGGTGTTCGGAGACGAAACTTTTCGCCGGCAACCTCCTCGCCGCTCATGGTCACGCAGTGGCGGTGGAATTCGGCGACGCGGCGTCGGAGGTGTGCAGAGGTTGCGTTAGGTGGGAGGCCCGTTAGGCTGCGGCGACAGCTCCGCCACAGTGGGCAGCAACCAAAATCCACAAGTAATGAGATCATAATTATTATCTCCTTTTTCTCCCTACGATAATAATAATAAAATAAAATAGATATGAATAAAATATAAAATGTTTATTAGTATATTCACTCTCAAAAATGTCTTTGAATTAAAGCCATTCAAATTCTCTGAAAAGGAAATATAAAATAGTTTGGAGGTAAAATGTTTATTTGTATATTCACTATCAAAAATGCCTTTGAATTGAAGCCATTCAAATTCTCTGAAAATGAAATGTAAATAGTTTGGAGGCGGTTTTTAATGAGTCATTCCCACATCTTTGTGTACATCTCTAAACGTTAATCCATCTAAGACTCTTAGCCTTAAGCCTTATCGATAGCTGGTGTGTTAATATCTGCCTGCTGAACCCCTTTTTAGCCCGTGAAAAGACGCAAGCTCCTTGATGGATCCACAGGCTAGAACGAGCAATTATGTAGGCTGAATACAGGACCGAGATAGCGCCGTAGGCCTCCACGTCGTGCGGTTAGGGGAGTAATGTGTACTCTCCATAGGGTAGATCGTCCCAGGGAGCACGTCTGTGGGTTACCGCGGAGGCTCCGAACGGTCCCTCAGGTGCCTGTAGATGCCAGCTCAAAAATCGGAATGGCTCCTGACTCTAAACGAATAAGGAATTATCTACCTAATATACCTTATGTTTTGCCACAAATGAACTTCGCCTGCAGAATATTAAGCGTTTATGAATGGTATGCGTCTGCTCTGTAGACGCATACAAATCATAACTGAAGAATTTGTTCTGACTAATGAAGAAAGAGATCTGTAAATGAGAATCTATAGTATACACATTTAAATTTGGGATCTATGTTATCTAGGTTTTAAATCCTGACTACCATATGTTATAGTAACAGGAAAATGTAAATTGGAATAAATGAGCAAAGAAACGTCTTGAATCAATCATTAAATTTAGAATTTCGGTCATTCAAATGTTACACCATGACAACCATAATTTTGAAATGTTATAGTTGTAGATTTCACAGTTGTGGTCGTTATAGTTGTAGATAGAAAAGTAAAGAGAAAAGTCGATTTCACTCGCATATTGAATTCCCAATTATTTTTCCAGCCAAATATGAATACTTTGCCAACCGTGCTGTGACCATGGATGACAGTTATTGCAATGTGACGTATTGTTCGGTCGCAGTTTTGTCGAGACGAGATTATCAAAACTTAATTAAACAGTAAACGTTTTGCGGTGCGGCTTGATTTGAATATTTCGAATTGTAAATATTGTTAGTGAAGCATAATAAAAAGCGTGTTACTGTTTCTTTGGCTGGGCTAATTACTTTTCTAGTATGGACCATCAAACTCACAAGGGGTGACACACCCCTGCACCCCCTTATCAGTCAGTAGCAGATGATGGTGTTTATTTGTTTTTATGTATTTTTATTTATATTTTAACGTCAAAGAACGTTCAAAAACGTGTGTGAAACGTGGAATCCCTACACGTGCTCCTATACTATATCAAGTTGCGTTACAAATTCAGGTAGCAACGAACGTTTTCAACGAAATTGAATGACATATTCGCTGTCGTGTAATACAACCTTTTTCAACGGCAAATGAGCTAGACATTTTGGCTTTTATTAAATGTACCTTATTTCACGTTAGTTCGTACGAAGTAACTATTTCTCCACCAACACCCCGCAGCGCGCGAATGTGCGCAGGTATTGAAGCTCCAGAGCACTGGCAAATCCAGGGGGGAGGGGACATGGGTCCACGCCCCCTCCCAATTTTTTTACATTCCTTTATTTCGCAAAATTGATTTAAATATTTATGTTTGAATTATGTACTAATTATTTAAACAATACTATTGTATGGTATCATATCTACAGTGTATAAATAATATACAATATAAAAACAAATATGGTTTATATTTTTTAAAAATGTACGATACCCCCTCCCAGAATGATCGACTGGATTCGCCCCTGAGCCAGAGGGAAACCAAGGGGCTGTGTGAACGCGGGCGGCAGGCCCGGGCGGCGCTCGGCAGGCTCTTGGCCGGCGTGTCGCGTTGCGGCGCGGCGAAGCGGCCTCGGCGAAGCCTTGCGGTCGTCCACCCGCGCCGCGCCCAGCCGTCGTCGCCGCGCCGCCTACCGCCCCCCCTCCCCCACTGCGCCCTGCGGCGCGCTGGACCGCCGCCGCCGCCACAGGCTCGGGGATCCTCTTCCTTACGGAGTTCGAAGTCTCCTGCGCCGAAGAGTGTAACTGACGGAGACAGTAGTAATTTTGATGTGCTTCAGTTACAATTTTCCACATTTCGGAATATAAAGAAAAAAATTATGCATCTCAAGAAAATATGGACATGTCTGTTCACCCAGTTCCAGTGATCATCAAGCCTTCTGACACATTGATAGTCTGTTTAGACTTCGGAACACGCAAAGTCTACATGTTGTACGTGTGTATTATAATCCACATCCACAATTAGGAAAAGAATAATGAAAACTGATAGCTCTGATTTTTCACGCGTCAAATTTAATTTTTGAAGGTTTTTTCCTGAAAAAAATGCAATAATGCTTTCTGCAGATCGTTTAGGATCATTTCTCTCTGTGGAGGGAAGAATTGCAGTCTCCAAAGCGAAGCAGCTGTGTGAGCCGCGACGCGACGTCTCGCGGGTGGCTGTGCAGGCTGCGCGTAGCGGGCGGGCGAACATTGGCGCCCATTGGCGCGCGCGGGACTCCCGCCTCGCGCCTTGCCTCGTTGCCGCGCGCGCTGTTTGCTTGAACCTCACACCTCCCATGACCGGGCGCGAGCCTGCTAGCCTTGATCTTACGTAACCCGCCCATGCGCCGCCGCGCCGGTGTGCGCGGCTCGGGCCTGAGCCCCTGCGCCCGCCCGCTTGCCCGCCCGCTTGCCCGCCCGCTTGCCCGCCCGCTTGCCCGCCCGCTTGCCCGCCCGCCCGCTTGCCCTCCCATCTCCTCGCTCGCCTGTCTGCCCGCCAGCTCGCTTGCTTGCTCGCTCGCTCTCCTGCTCGCTTGTCGAACTCACCTACTCGTTACACCAATCACACCTAGACCCATCTGTCCCACCCATCCTGCACACTTTGCCTGCTTGAAATACGGTCAGTTGTTGGTCCGTCAGGCTCACTTCCCGTCCCTCGTTCCGCCGCTTTGCCCTGTACTACTAGTCCCATAATCCCCCATTCTACCTGTCCCAACATTTCCACCTATCTCGCCCATCCTGCCTCCGTCTGGCCACGTCGCAACCACCACTTGTCTCGTCCACTCCCCATCCTGTCTCCAATATCTCCATATAGAAAGTAAATTAAGTTTTAAAAATATGTTATTACCATTTTCGGTTTGTACTTGCTCAATTCATCGGTTTCTTGTGCAATGATGTCAGTGCCAATAACTGCAATACTGTTTGTATAAATTGCATTAACTTCAAGCACAGATTGCAAAAAACTACTCGATTTTTCCATAAAAATTATACACTGCCTTTTTTAAAGATGAGTTTTTACAGATTTCACTGCAGATAAAAACCTCTCTTCAATATTCTTCTGTCGTGTTTATTTTTTGCAATTTTGGAAAAACGACTCTATCGAAAGTGGTACCGGCCTCAATTTCGTATGGTCTTTTGATACAGGCGGACGAGGAGGTAATAGCGACCAGACGGTCGTAGAGGCGGACGGACGGGACGACGTTATGCGGTCAATAGATTTTTCCATTTCAAGAACCCACAAAACGTGGATTCTGACTACAGAACGCGTTAGAGGAAGAAATTTACTACATACATTTTATTTCTTTGCGGTTTATTTCTTAGCAACCAAGGTTATAGCGGTTAAGTGAATGCAGCTTGATATGACTTTTTCAGACTTTTAATCCCAATTATTTCAGTGGCGCTTGCCCCGATATCCCGATATTCTGCCGTATGTTTCCATTCGTGAAATATTCGGATTGTTTCGCGTATTTTATGGGTCGTCCCCGCAATGAGTAGCACCTCCTAAAGAAGCAGAATTCTACTTGCACAGAGTTCTCGCATCTATGATTAAAATTATATGGATGAAACTTCGTAAGGAATAGAGCAATATATTATTAACTATTAAATATACATTTTATTGATGAGAATTTATGACCTGATACTCATACCATAAAAATGCATATTACATCATGTAATCCTTTCAATTGTCACTTTGATAAATGTTTTAATACATTATCCAATATGACAGTACTCTTTTTCATATAAATTCGCAAACGCCCCTCTGGTGGCTCGTTAGTTTTCTGTGAAGCTGTCCCAGGTTTGGTTCTCGGCCTGGGCGTAAATAAAATTCTATATTTCTAATTGAAATCGTCTGTTTCTGCATATGGCTGACGAAAGAAGCTCACGCCAGCCAAATAAGCTAAGTACGGTGATGGGAATACATCAAGATCACATGTCTCCTATACTACCAGGCGTGGATAATAAATAAAAAAGGGGTCCAGACTTGGGATCACAGCTAGCTGGATTAATACTATCCTAAAATGCCAAATAAATTTTCGAAATTCCTGTCTTAAATATACATTCTCAGGGAATGTTTAAATCACAGCTAGTAGGATCACAGCTAGTAGGATTAATACTATCCTAAAATGCCAAATTCATTTTCGAAATTCCTGTCTTAAATATATATTCTCAGGGAACGTTTAAATGATACAATATATTTAGATTCCAATTCTAATTCCAGATAATATTGTGAATGTTACCCTTCGTTACAGTTGTCACACGTCGTCTCTGGTACTGCTGTTACACAAGGAAATGTTGCCTTCAAATGTGGGTGTGTCTCTAGTTAGTATGGAAATCTGAGTTCTGGAGTTCAGATAACATACACGTATAACGAACTTCTACATGCCTGAAGAGATAAGCTAAAAAATATAAAAAGTATCAGAATCGTGTTTGAAAAGAGTAGTGAAGTGCATCATCCATTAAATATATTGATATTTTATTCTCAAATTGTAATCATTACAATGACGTCTGAAAATTTTATCAGTTATCACAATGCAGTTTTATTTCATGTATACCGTTCTTCCACGGATTTCATATTGTTTCTTTCATTTTCAACAAATTTACCTAATTGAAAAACTCGCTGAATATCATACGATATCAAACTATAACTCCAACATACATGATATGGTCAATTCCAAAGTTTACTCTACTTGGGATATGTTACACTTCTCCCCTGTATTAAGAACGTATTAATGAATACACACATTTTTCATGAAGTATGTTTCAGTCATCGTTTCCTTTTCCAACAGGGGTTTGTCGTATTGTTCTGTCAAGACCATATTTCTTCCTATTACTATCCCTCAAATCTGTGTTGAATTTCTTGAAAATCCGTGGATAATTATCCGTTGAAAACGTTTCAGGTGAATACACAAAAATAAACTCGCGCACGTAAAATTGGCGGCAACGCCTTCTCATTAATGCATCCACGTGAATCGAGCTATTTGAAAAGCGGTACTGGTCCACCTTCTGCAAGGCCTCCCGTAGAACATGTGCTAATGGATAACCTTGTGATGGAGCAACCAAGTTGCCATTCAGTTTTTTCTACTGCATTTTTTTTTCTTGGCATGAGAGGAGAGGTAACGACTCTTCAAAATGTGTATTGTAACATTTTTCTCCAGGCTGTCATGGTAATTAGGTGTTTACGTATGAGCTCAACAAGCTGGAATGTATACAATGCATTCTTTTCAAGTCTTGGGAGGAATTGGTCAATAAAGGAGTGTAAACGTGTGTTAATCTATGGTTTTTCTTAGATTTTGGAACTTTGTTGTAAATTTTTGATTCTAACTGCACGGTTATTAAAAGTAAAAGAACGTTAAAAAGAAGTATTTTAGTAAAGAATTGGATATCCCAATTACTGTATCTGCTGTCAATCCTGAAAATGTTGAAGTTATTTCAAACAATTTTCATTTTTGCCCACAAAGTCTACATTTAAAGAATATTGATTTTTTATGTTAGTTTTGTCTATCCTAATTGATAAAAAAAAATCAACTGAAATTGTGATCCAGTTAAGGTCTCATTTTCGCTCTGAACTTCAATTCAAGTCGCTCAGTCTACTTTTTTCTTTTCAGTTTTCATTTTCTGTCAGTGGTATTTAGATTTCATGTATCAAATATGAACTGACTGCTTACCTACGAAAGGATTTGAAATTCTGTCTCCTACTTTCCGTCTTTTCTGCATTGTCATCTCATAAATACATTTGAATGTGAAATTTATAATGTTGACCAATTACTATTTAGTTAATGACTACGTGAAAATCTCATTTTTTGGTTATTGATTAATATATTTCGTTGTAAATTGTCTCAAAATTGCTGCGTGTGTGTTGGGAAGGCCATCGCTCACGTGATGTAAGATTACTTAAATAAAACCACTTGTAAATTAATCCATTACTTTAATAAACTCAAATAATAAATTGTGAACGTCCTATTTGCAATGTAAGTTTTTTATACCGACATGAAAACTGACTCTCGCAGGGTTTCTATTATTTATACTTTCATGTCGACTACAACTCAACAATACACAAAATGACTAACATTGTTTAGTAACGCTGAAATAAGGCATTCATTTCCTTATCACCGTCATATCACATTAACGTGACAAAGAAATGGGCATGTTTGGGCGGAAGAGCAGGCCTCGCGCTGTGAAGGCAGGCAATTACCATTGGAATTGCAGAGAGTAAATTAATTATCGCAGAGGACCATTTCCTGCGCTGTAAACAGGAGACCCTGACATTCTCCTGTATTACGCAGTCTTGGTTCTTCCGCAGTCTCTCCCCTCTGCTAACCCAGTCACTTTGCGGACCGCTCGCGGCGCAGCAACTTCTGCAGACGGCACGCGCTTGCACTTCGTGCAGCACCTCGGGACTTTTAGGGCGAAACGCGGCGTTTGTGCTAGTGGTGGGGCACATTTCCGGGGAATGTAAAGATTTTGATATTTTTGACGATGTTAGAATTCTTTGATTCTGGATGAATAAACTGATAAGTCAAGGTTTTACCGAAAATGAGATATGTGTGCCAATGGATTCCCGTAAACATAATACACATTTGCATGAGAAAAGTTAAGTTTCCTTCTGGTTGCTGAGAAACGGATAAAGTTTAGAAAATCATAAACATTAACAAGATAATTCGAGATCTTTCATTAGTTAGGTTATGACAAAGATTTAAGATCGTTGATTAACGATTGTTGTTTATTTATTCACGGAAAAGGATAAGTAGAGTCACATGATTGCAAGATATATTACTTCACTAAAAAATTGGTTTTCTCAAGTTATCAGCTTAGCTACCAGAATCAAAGAATGATTGATATTACTATTGAATTCTCTGAATTCTCTTAGGTTGCCTAAAAACAACGTGAAAAGATCACTCGACGTAGGTATCATTTATCACAAAGTTTGGCCTTTGAAATTCAAGGGGAATGGATTTAACCATTTGCTTTCGTCAAACTGAGTCCCAGAGTAAACACATGTGTATGCACACGCATGCATTCTCACGCACACTCATGAACTCGCATGTACGTACACGCGTGTGCATAAAACACTCAAACATTGTGAACGTGTCAAGGCCCGGGATCATTTATCATGCATATAACTGAAATTCGAGAAAAAGAATTGATTAAACTGAATACTTCGGTTAAATTACGAATGAAAGTACTAATATCGCATGAGACATATTAAATTCCTTCATTTGATGGTTAATTTCAAAATTTCGAAATTTATTTATTAGGGTTATAATAATATTGGTTAATAAAAGGTCATACTAAATTAGGTTAAATAATAATAAAATAATTTTAAATAAATTTACT
This sequence comes from Gryllus longicercus, assembly GCA_038098605.1. NCBI lineage: Eukaryota > Metazoa > Arthropoda > Insecta > Orthoptera > Gryllidae > Gryllus > Gryllus longicercus. The sequence goes on from JAZDUA010000423.1 coordinate 807,110, forward strand.
AGGTTAGAAACGAAAAGATTAACACGCAATGCAGTTTTCAGTTTAGCCAGAATTTTTGTGAATACTCATAGAATCACTCGGCATTGTTCCGCTGAATTTTCAGCATGAAATTGTTTTGTCAACCTTTGTAAAAGAAAGTCACTTAGATCGAAACAAATACTCGTAAACAATATAAGATGTGGGTAAGCGAAGGAGTTTAAAACTCAAACTACTAATGTAAAGTATTTAATTTTCCAGGGTTAAAATGAACATTGTGTGATATGGTTTCTAACATAAACTTCTAACACCATTGAAAAAAGCAGGCAGGTCTTTGCTGGTTAATTGAGTTAGAAAATGAATTACTCTAGTATTATATAATTTTCTGAGTGTCTCTGAACGTGTTATGCGGTATTAATGGCGTCTTGAGTAGTGAACGAATACTCCACTACTGAAATTGTGTTCCATTCTCTTATAATGTGCTTCGTCATTAATCTTAAAGTGACATACACAATTAGGCTTCCCGGTAATCAAGGTGTCGCTCCCCTCATTTAATGGTAATGCGAGTTTCATGTTAACGTCGAAAAAAGAGAAGTGGTGCTACTTCGAGTACGTTGAAATGACGAATATTTACATAATTGTTGAAAAATACGTCTTACACTAACACTCATACAGCGAGGAAGTATTTATAATTTTTTTGATGTAGTTCTAGCGTCAGCAAAATTTACTCAACTACTAGACTTCAGGCATTTCAGTGACATTTCATGAGTAAGGTACATTAGAATATCTCAAAATCCGGTGATGTAAACCCAAGGCATTCCGAGTATGAAGAAAATGATTTCATTGCTTCAACTCCCGTTCCTTCAAAACTCCTAAGAGTTTGCCTCGTAAGAGAATGCGAAAAACCTTTTATACATAATATATTTATTAGTTTGTCATTACAAACTGTCTGAGTATAATGGTGTAGTGGCGTAGTGTGTCATCTGTATACTTTTTGTCGAGATTCATCAGCATACATATGTTCACAGAAACTGAGAATAGTTAATAAATATTAAGAAAAACCATGGGTCATTGTCACTTCTCTGGGGGACACCTTTTGTCATAGTTTCTCTCAGTGAGTGTTTTCCGAAACTAATAAATTGCTGACGGTCTATGAGGTAACTCACAGCGTACAGAATAATGAAAAGTTTAAATTCCTGCTTTTAGTAATAAGTCATGATCCATCAAATCCTAAACTTTACTGAAATCTAGCAGTGTTAATAGATAGATAATAATATATCCATGTCATTAAGGGCTTTTCTCAAGTCTTCGGTTACCAGATATTCCGGTTTTCTTACTTCCACTTGGCCGGAAACCTGACTGGTATGATTTCAACACATTGTCAGCTAAGTACGAATAGATTTACCTGTGCGCAAATTTTCCCAGGATTTTCGTCCGAGTTGGCAGAGATGCCAGAAATTATTAGTTGAGGAAAGACTTTGAAAATTAGTGAGAGAGCGAACTTTTTCCAATTCCCATGGTTGTGGGAAATATGTCTAACAGTTGTGAGTTATGGAGAATAATCGCCTGCATGATAAACGTTTGGAATTTGCAAAATAATAAATTCATTACTAACTAATGTTCTGTAACTAATATTCTGTGAAGTAAAGAAAATGTATTTGATTTATTTCGCCCTGTATCTCGGTATTCTCTGTTTTATTTGAAAGAGATTGAACGTTAGGGTGCAAATCTCTTGCTAGTATCTACATGGATATTTTTCTGCTCCTTCTGGCTGCTGTTGCTTTTTATTTACTTAATTTTTACTGGGAGAGCGTTGTTGAGGGTGGTAACAGGTTCCAGAGAAGATAAGTTGTGTGGAAATTGAGGAATCAGGTTGGAGTAATTGGTACTGAGAATAGGTCTTAGGTTCAGAGGAGGACATAAGAGGGTTCCAAATAAGGCTGGGGGTGGAGAAATTTAGGACGGTGAAAGGTATACGTTTTTGCTAGGAGATTGTGAGGGTGTTCATGGTATATCGTGCCAGCTCACTACCGAGTGCTTTTTTCAGTAAGGTTTAATGTGAACTGCCAGGTTTCATGTGGAAGCTTTGTGAACCGCTTTGCTTAGACGAAATTAAGTTCATAAACTGTGATATTTCTCTCAAATGCAATTTTCATGGTTGGTTTGTCTGCGAGATTAATCTTGCTTCATAGAGTTGGTCTGTTGTACCAGAAGGACTGAGTCGATTCTAGTACAATATCATTGGTTTTAGCGGCCCATTTTAATTTCATTAGGGGAGACTGGAGCTTGTTGTGACAGTTTTTATTAATTTAATTTTTGATGGTCAATGAACCATAGTTTAAAACCTAAAATAAATGGAACAAATAGAATGATTCTTTGTATAAATTTCCATATAATTGTTTTAAAAATACATGATGTTTTTAACGATATATAAACAATTTTATGAAGCAATGCACTTTGTCACAACTTGCCCCTCTAAGGGGCAAATTGTGACTGGACTAAGTCTCGTTGTGACACACGTAAAATATACTAGAATATTGTTATATTCGAATATAACAAACGTCTCTACAATACTGATTCATTTATACAATAACTTTTATTTAATCTTAATTGTTTTGAATATCCGAATGGTAGTGAATATAAATATAATATACTGCATTTTTAGTACAGTTTACATGGGCCCATTTCTTCATTGCACCCAGTTCTCTCCATCCATCGATATTTAAAAAGGTTCTAAAGAAAAAAGGCATAAACACACTTCATCTTCTGAACTGTCAGATTTATCTTTTGTATTTTTTGGACATATTAGATCATTTATATTTCTTCTATTTTCAGTTTTTTTATCTTCTCATTTTTTAATGACCCATATTGAGACACATTTAAGGGCTGCAATCTGTGACTGGTGTGCGATTGAAATGACACCACAACTACCCCACTCTCTTTTCATAAATCCCAAACGTCTACATGAATATGGAGGCGTGATTACCAGCAGTTCTAAAATTCGACACTTGTAAGCGTCTCACATTCTTCAAAACTTACTTCATAAATAATAGAAAGGCAGAGCCTGTAATCCATCAACTAGAATTTACGGTGCCACAACAACCTATGGAACCACCTCGAATTAAGTGTTCTTGAGAAACTTTACGCTAAAATGCAAACATTGGAGAGATTGAATATGACATAGCGTTAACTAAAAAAATGTGAGATTAGTAACCCCTTTCCGCTGAAGTCATTCCACCCCTTTTTACCCTTTTCTGCAATTATTTTTCTGGGCTTTCGTTCCTGCCCCAGTTTGATCTCTGTTCAAAATGTCATTTTCATTGAAGCCGTAACAGTGGCTACCCTGTGGCGCACTAAACATTTCAACAGCAAGCTACTCTTAAACTAGATCTTCCATATTTGACTTCCAAAGCGTCTCTTTTGTTTTCGAACAAAGTTTTCGCTCTTTTTGATCAGTTCGCTTCTGGTTAATTCTCATTATATTTTCTGAAATTAAAATTTTTACTGTGAAACAGTATTCGGGGATGTAGTGAACCTGTCACAACTAGCCCCGAAACATACTAATATGAATTTCCACTTTTATTTCAGATTATTTTAACTTTTAAACAAAAAAACATCAACTTTTAGCTTAAAAATTAAAATTTTCAATTATACTAAGTAGTTGAACATACCTCAAATTTATTGTTGTTGAGGTTGACTGCAACAATCCTATAGATTTTTACTTCACTACGCGTAAAACACAAAACCTTCCTAAATAAGCAAATCAAGCAACGGTTCCCGCAGCAACTCATCGAGCACACTTGAGGCAAAGGTTTGAAACTAGCATGTAAACTATCACGATGTCACAACTAGCCCCGGTCTTCTCTGCATGTTTTACAGGTGTGAAGTGACAACCCAAATTAATTGTCATTCTACCCTCCTAATTATTAATTATCTCACCATCTAGCGGAGGAAGAACACTACCACCATCCGCCGTGATAAAAATATACTACACTTATGGGACTAATTACCATAGCATTATGTCGTGCCCGGAAATTCAAAATAATCAATCAAAATTACCTCTCTTACTACGTGCAATTTTATCGATCAGCACCTGACCAAAAGCTCTCGTCGGGACGCATACTGCATGTGCGTGATCACTCATGCAGTCTCAGGCGAGCGTGTGTAAGTGGTACTCATGCCTGACACGAAATTCATGAATGGGGCGCTTGTAGCGGAGACGAAGACGGTGGAAGAAAGATGGCGCGTGACGGAAAGCCCCCACAAAGTGCAACGTCATTCACGTTCTGGCCGGACGATTAAGTCGTGAACATTTCTTTGCCCGAGGGCTGTGGCATCCACGTTTCGTAACGATTCGTCCACCTTTTGCGGAAGAGGAATTGGAAGTAACGATCTCATTCACAACGTATGCGACCCATAGAGTAAATTTCCATCTGTGTGGCAGGGGTTGAAATGATGGTCTTGTACTTGCAGATTACTGTAGTCGCGACCTGTGTCCTCATTTGGTGATTCGCAAAACAATAGCAATGGGATTCATCCTTGTCTAGACATCTTCACCACTAAAACACGGCGCCATAAGCCGATAGCTTTATGCGATGGCATATTGGACATCTGGATGTGCCGCAATTTCATGTTATTATTTTGTATAATACCAGCCTTAATACCACGAGCAACCACCGACCTAAACGAAGCACTGTCATGAAGTCACAAGTTTTCTAATAATCTCAACATAGTGATGTGTGCCTTTACGAATTTGTATTTTCTAATGGGTATTTAGTGCAGGCTCGAAAAATGTATTTTATGCCCCATCCAAGTTGGGGGTGGTCTTCTAGATTTTTACGCTCCATGTGAATTTCTAAATTTTGGGAAATTTCCGGAGATGGGGGTTATTGGTACCTACTAGCAGGACGTGTACTGTTCACAGCGCTTGCCTCCCATCTCCTAGTCTTAAAAATTCCAGTCGATCTACGGGAAATTGGTGACGGACAAATCGTGTACGTGTCTAGTTTGTATGATTTCTTCTATTTCTCCTGTTTGTCTATGCATCATCTATTCCATCTTCATTGTCCGTAAGCCCCACATATCTCATCATCGTTGTTGTCATTATCATCGTCGCCATCGTCATCATTCAGGGATGGATTTATATCGACAAGGGTCCTAAGCATTAGCAAGCAATGGGACCCCAAAGGATATTGAAATATTTGTCATATAATGGTAATAAATATAAAGCTAAAATGTAACCTTAACCGTTTAAATATTTAAAAATAAAATATTTTTATTTTTATGAAGTACTTTACTTTTTTATTAAATCTTTTCTTGGGGTCCCCATCCAACAGGAGTTCTAAGTAGATAAATTTTTTGCTTTATGCATTAACACATCTGTCATCATCAATATCATCGTGAATATCGTAACAGGAATCACGTTGAGATTCTAACTGCATGGACCTGGTACAGTTTCTTCACATTGAACTCCAAATGATAAATAAACTAGTATAAACCATGAGTTATGCTGGCAGAGGAAAAGTTGTTTGGTTGTTGAGAAGAAGTAAATGTTCATCTTGAGTCACACGATGAACCGTATTCGATTTTCCAATTAAAATATACATCCTTAGGAAATTGCCATATAATGTCTTCGGAAATTGCTTTTTTCTGGAAACAAAACTAGTGAAGCACAATTTATATATTCATTTATATAAAGTCAAAAACGTCAAAAAAAAAACAAAAAAAAAAACGTGTGACCTACTACGGAGAGAAGTGAAAGCTGTGCACGTGTTTTTGAGTTCTGGGATCCCTTGCCGAACTTATGATTAAATGGATTAAATTGCGTTTTGAATACGTGTTGCAACGTTTCTATCACGAATTGATAAGAAAATATGTATAAAAGAAAATAGTTTCATATGGGTATTATGTATTTGAAATCTGTAATTTCATTTATCAATCTCATGTTACGTTTTATTGTTTTACGAAAATTATAACGTTGTATTACATGTCCATCGTTTCCATAGGGCATTATGTATTATTGTTGATGTATATTTTCTTTTTTCTTACATTAACCAAGTACGTAATTTTTTGACAGAATTAAAGAAAGTGCATTGATGTTTAGAGCTGGTAGCATCATGGTATTGACAGTTCCAGGTTGTTTTTTGACGGTTGCCCTTATTAAACGGTTGATATCATTGTTGATTAATTACTGTTTTGATAAATCGTATCGAAAAATGTCCATAAAAACTTAGTTATATATTTTTGAACTTTTCAAGTAAGTTAATTGAAAATCCGAGAAAAGCTGTAAAATAATGAATTGGTACAGCTACGTGTATTACACATAGAAATAGTTTTATTTAACTTAACTAAACTGGAGAGAGTATTTTGTAAATAATGAATAAAATTGTAAAAAGAGTGCGCGACATGATATTCGCGCAAAGGACAGAAATAATATTGAATATGAATCTTAATATAGCATATTGAGAAATTCTAGAATGTTTTTTGAAACATTTTTGAGGGATGTGGTAAATTGTCTGAAAGGCATTCATTCTGATTCATTCGCCGTTGTATTGCTCAAAAACGATCGTTCATTTCAGGGTACAGGATATCTCGGAATAAATATTACAAACGAACAGTGCAATTACAGTGAACGAAAATGATTATTTTTTGTAAATGAACATAAAGTGGAATATAGCATATAACGGAGTGAAACGCATTTATACGTGTGACAGTCCCTGATTGATCGGCAATCTTTTATGCACAGATGTTCGGCAAGTGATGCACAGTTGTTCGGCTCAGATTCACAGTTTTTCGACAAGCCGCCGCCGCCATCTTGACTTGCGGAAAGGGTGTTAGGAGGTTTCGACTATTTTCCCCTAGTTCTCTATTATTTGTGCATTATTGGAAGTACAGTAAAGTGAAGAGTGAGTTAATGCTAACACGTATAGCACATTCTCACCCATGTCAATGGTTATTGAATTATTATATCGGCATGGCATCAGAGAACACACATTTCGCATCCCCCTGCAAGTATGGAATACAATGTTGGCAATTTAATAATATCGTGCGATCTAATCAGAGAATGTATTCTCTCAGCTGCTGCTCTAGTAGGTCAGCCTTCTGCTTTTACCTGTGCTGCAAAGCCAACGTCGGCATCCTCGTCGTCGGCATCCTCGTCGTCGGCATCCTCGTCGTCGGCATCCTCGGCCGTCGGCATCCTCGGCCGTCGGCATCCTCGGCCGTCGGCATCCTCGGCCGTCGGCATCCTCGGCCGTCGGCATCCTCGGCCGTCGGCATCCTCGGCCGTCGGCATCCTCGGCATTCGGTCGTCGGCGCGAATGAGTCAGACCATTTCGGAAACTCTGGAAATTTTTGAAATGTGTGCCTCGTTCCCCAAGAGCGTCTCACATCTCAATTTATGATTCACGAGTGTTGCCGTTGTTTCCCTCGCAATTATAGAATCAATGGTGGAAAATTTAGATGTTATTGTGGGATAGGAGCAGCGAATGTTCATTTTCTGGTCTGTAGCACTAGTAGAGCAGTCGGCCGTCGGTGATCTCCCGGGACCAACATCACGTAGGGCTGTATCAACGTTGTTCTCTGCGTCGGTGCCAGTGGGGGGGGGGGCGGTGGTGTCGGCGGACACGGTCTCGCTCCGGCGCCGTCGGTGGAGTGCCCCGTGCGGCGCAAGGAATTGTCTCGTGTGCACGCGTGCATGCCAGCGCTGCTGGGCAGGCAGGCAGCCACCGCTATCGACGCAGCCGTCGCCACCGCCGTCGCCACCGCCGTCGCCACCGCCGTCGCCACCGCCGTCGCCACCGCCGTCGCCACCGCCGTCGCCACAGCCGTCGCCAACGCCGTCGCCACCGTCACAGTTTACATCTCCATCACCGCCAACTCCTCAAAATAAGTCTCCGACTCCGCCATCGCCACTGCCTCCGCCATGACCCCTGCCTCTGCAATCGCCACTGTCTCCGCCATCCCACCGCCTGCGCCATCGTCGCAAATGACTTCGCCACCGCTTCCACCGCCGCCGCATCCGTCTCCGCGCTTGCTGCCACCGCCACCTCCGCCTACAGTGCAATCGCAGCTCGTCTGCCTGCGCCAAACGCGTGGGACGAAGTGTTTTCGCGTGCGCGCCCAGAGGGGGGAGGCTCGCCGCCTCGCTCTGCGGCCGTTGCGCGCGCGCGGTAGTAAACACGCGTGCACTGCATGAAGGCATTCCGCAGCTACTTTTACCTCTCCTTTGGCGGTGATCAGCCGGCTAGGCACGAAGTTGTCGCAGCTTGCTACCTGGGGCCCGGGAACGGATCTGAATTTTTGGAGCGAGGAAACGGTCCATGACTATCGTGTCATAGGAGCAGTTTAAGTAGAAAGCATTTCTTCTAAGATTTTTTTTCTCGTTTGTATCTCTTGAAGTAGCGTTTTTGAAAGAAAGATCTTGGGAAAGAAAATAATTTCGAGAACATTTTAGCTGAAAACTGTTGTGGTTTAATTGTGGAGATCTGAAGATCACCACAATGATCATGATGATGAAAATGAGTCCAGAGTTGGGGAAGCTTTGGATGCCTTGGAATACTTGGCCTTTGGTATCATTTTATTTTGGTGGTTGTTTGATTAGTGATTCTGGGTGAATCAACTACGTCATGTAGTGTATGTTTTGTCGCGGTAGGTAGCGGACATCTTTCCCCACAGGATGGTGAGATTCGGTGTCGACCTACCGTCGGCTAGCGGGGTTACCCTCAATTAGATATCTCCGTCCAGCGGGTCACCACCCCAGCCGGGACAAGCTCTAAGCTCTCGACTGCCCCCCCCCCCTCGCCGCCGTAGGGTGGTGGTATGGTATGGTAGTGTAGTGCATGTTAGTGTAAGTGTGTGTAATTGGTGAGGATAGAGAGGACAAGGAAGAGGAAGAAAAGATCGCGCACGGTCCGTGGCCTCTTTGTTAGGGTGCCACGCAACCACGGAAAACTACCAATATTAGCAGCCGGCCTCTAGAAGTATCCTCCAGTCAGCGACTGAATTCAATCTAGCTGAGACGCTAGTGTCGAAAAACTTGACACGGGCGGGACTTGACCCTACGAGCTCCTGGTCGAAGGCGTTGGAATGACATCAGTTGATGCACTGAACCACCTCTCCCGATTCTTTATTTCGTAAATGTTGTATATGGAATATGGTTTTGTAAGGAAGACAAACAAATATGGATCTTTGTTAAAGAGGAAAAGATATGTTGCAATGTTTGAAAAATCTGACTGTTTATGAAATTGCTGGTGGTAAAACTACTACATTAAGTAAAGAACTATAGAATTCCTCTGGGTTTAAGTTTCGGTGATTTGAAGGGATTTGGAGGGGATAGATGCAATTAAAAACATAGAAAATGGAAAGCATCGTGCATTGTAAAAAGCGAAAAATAATGAAATTTTCCACTATTGTTTAACGAAATGTTTATATTCTTTCCTAACGTTTTACATTACTCGATGTACAAGCCATTCTTTTTTAAGTACAATTGTCGACCAAATATGCACCACAGACATGTGCGTAAATGTTTGATGACAAGTCAGTACCGCTTAAGAGCGACTATGACGAAACGTTTGCTGTTCAACTTAAGCTATGAAATCTCGAATTAATCCCAAGAAAGAGGCATTGTGGTTACAAGGAAAAGGGTCAAGAAAGGCTGCAGATGACGTCATGCTATGTACAACACAATAACATTAGAAGTAAAGCAAATAGATAATAACTTTTTTACGCACAATATTTGCTTCGGAAGTCGCATAGCTTGTCGCAGCGTTCCGGCGATCAAACGTTTGTTAGATATATTTTGAATCTATGAGATTGGCCATGCGAAGTAGAGTTATCGACTTATGGCTCTCTTCTCATAGTAGGAATGGGTGCGGGATAGGGAAGGAAGGATCGGGAGCGGCCCATGGCCCATATTGTGAGGAGCTGCATCCGCATTCGCCTGAAACTGAAAGGAGAAATACGGAAACCATTGATTAGAGCAGCCTGCCTGCAATTTCTATTCCGCAAGCCCCACAAAGTCAGGGATGATAAGCACATGACGTAAATGTCTGGCGCTTTGCCAGGGTCGAACCCGCGACCTCCTAATTACTTGTACGCTCGTGTACGTTCGTACTGTAGGGCACCTTACTAGCTCTCTTGCAGAGGTACTGGGAAATGACCAATCTTTTCTCTGCAAGTTTTTTTAACTTCTTACAAGATTATCAAGAAAGTAAAGCATTCATGCCGAGTACAGAACGAAAATGTGAAAAAAAAGGTAGGAGAAAAAAGATCTATCAAACTAGTGTCAAAAATCTGCCACCATCGGAACTCGAACCTAGGATCTCCCGATGAGACGCATTGCAGTCACATCAGTTGATGTTCTGAGCCACCTTTCCCAGTTCTAAAATGTGAAAAAGGGCTGTACGCGACGATGTGTCGGCGGCATCTCGGCCGAGTGTAAAGGATGTACCCTTTGGCCGCAGCAGGGCGGCGCGCCGACGCGACGGCGGCGCGGCCGAGTCGTTATCGAGCGTCGAGGCGGGGTCCCCGAAATTGGATTGAGGTAGGGTTTGGCGAGCGCATCTCGTTTGAAGAAGCTGCGGCGGCAGCGGCCGAGCGCCATGGCAAGTACGGGAGGCGGCGCTCGGCCATCGCCTGGCGACGGGGGCGGCGACCGCCACCGCCAACGCCGCCGCCCCGCCCCCGCCCCCGCCCCCGCCCCCGCCCCCGCCCCCGCCACCACCGACGTCGCAGCCGCCGCCGCCGCCGCCACGCGCCTTCGCCTTCCAGCTGGCAGCCGCCGCCCAGCCCGCGGGCACTGCCGGCCAAACTCGCGCTCGCCCCGACCTGCCCCAAGCGGCGCTCCTCCCCGCCGCCCGACCCCTTGGCTTACACCGCGCGACCGGTTTACCCTACGCCACGCAAAGGCCAGTTTCCGATTTCCGTTGGCGCTCCCTACAGCCGCATTCTGGGCGATGCCTTGACATCTGGCACTGTGGGTTCGCCTATTAAAAGAAAGGAAGTGCAAGATGACAAAGGACGGCACGGAGCCTAATAGACGTAAGGGAGAAATTATCACAGGTAATACCACGAGTGCTTTGAATATTGTCGATAAATTCGCGACTCGCGAAGCAGGGAGGGGGATTTATCTGAATTTCCAAAGCACGAGTGGAATTTAAGGACTATTCCGCGAGTGAATTTATGTCCAACAAAGTTCCAAAATGCGCTAAATATTGAAAATAATTGAGAGCTATGTTAAAATCGAAGAGGTTAAGTTACAGTGCAAACGCCGTTTTTGGTCATGGTGATGGCGATAAATGCATATCGCCTCCTAATGTAGATGAGTCACAGTTTGATTGGCCAGTAAGGAGAAACGCTTAGAAAAATCGGATAGAAAAAGCGATAAACTTTTTGACACACCGCCCTGATTAGGATATTTTGTATGTGTAGTTAAATCCTATTGGTTTTAATTTCATTAGTGGAATTGTTACGATAATTCATTATTTCTATGGGGTTGTTCCATTTTGGATTCTCACACTCAAGTAATCTTGACAAATTATCTAACGAAGGTAGAAAAGGTGAGGTATTATATTTTCATTTTATAAATATTAATGTTTTAAAACAAACGTGTCTGAAACAGGCAGCACGAATCTATTCTGGCAAACATGGTCTGCTGAACATTCTTTTTTCTGTCACAACAATTGTAGATGACTGAAAACTGCGCGTCCAAAGGACTTAAAACTTGCAGTCCTCCCTTAAATTTCCGATTTACAACTAAAGCCTTACGTCATGATTTATAAAACGAGATATTTAGGGAACTTCTATTTCATCTCTGAGAGTTAAACTCTTCTCGGACCCCCCCCCCCCCACACACACACACACAAACACACTCGCACCGTTGTAAAGGTGGTTATACAGGTCCACAATTCTATGTAAACTCATAGTTTTCATCTACCTCAAAGTCTAGGTAAGTTGTAATATGTACTGTACAATTCATGTAACTATAATGTAAATATTTTTTGGATATCTGGAAACCTGACAGTCTATTAGATATGTCAGTTGACGGTTATTGCTCCGAACTGACACATTCTAAAAATATCACATACAAAAAATATATTATCTCATTTCAACGAATCATCAGATTTCGAGTAGACAATTTAAAATAAAATTTAACACTTTGACTAAATGTTATTGATTACGTAATAGTGTTTACTACGTAAGAATGCAGTAACTGCATTACTTACAGTTAGGAGGTTTAACAGATTCTTGTCTGTGTAAAGAGCTGTCTAACCGTAAGTGAGAACTGTTTGCTTACAGATTGTTAATTATATTATATTAGTACTATATTAAAAAAACTGAATAATTTAATAGTTTAACATAACACAAAATGAAAACAAAGGGAAGCGTTCATTATTCAAACACATTCCTGCCCCAAAAACGTTTGTAGGACAGAATTTAAAAAGAAAATACACATAAAATAAAGTAATAGGGATTAAAGAATCCTCTCCTGTATTACTGTAGTAGTATACATGGGTTTTTCGGTTCTCAGGCCCAACCACACTTTATAAATGAGAAAGAGTATTTTACGGAAATAATCACGGTTTAAAAAAAAGCCTTTTCAGTTTTCTAACACTTATGAGCCCTTTTTGTGTTGTTCCATTTTCTTTCTTTCATTCTTTATTTTTCTTTTTGCTGCAAAAGTGAATTATAATTTTTCTCTCACCTTGATCACAGAAGCAAGTTGCGGGAGATAGGACAGCAGTTCTTTCTTTATTTTGTTCTAAAAACAAAAGAAAATTTCTGGTGAGGTGCGAAGGCCACAGAAAAGACGTACTGCTACCGACCTGTATTGTCTTGACTGAGTGTCCTTTGACTGAGAGTGCTCAGTTTCATCCTTCATCTGCCATTGTCCTGGCGCACGATATTTCTGATTTTCTTTGTGCTCTTTCCGTATTTTATTACTTTTTGTTATTCTAAAACTTGTCGCTCCAGACGGAACAGTTGAAATGAGAACCTGTTTTCGAACATTCTTAACAACAGATGCTGAAAAAAAGAATATTGGGTGAAATTAAAATTTTAAGTGGGTATTTATAAAATAATTTTATTTTCTTTCGGCCTATATAATGTTTTGCCATGTAACGTATTAAACAGACATCTGCTGGGCTATTACATAATAAACGTTTCTATTGTAAAATACTCTTTTTATCTCTTTTTCGAGTGAGAAAAAAAATTGGCGCCGATGTTTGGCAAAGTTGTTCTAGAGAAAGAACATTAAGTTTTTTTAAAAAATGGCACCTTGTCGAGAGAACATTGCTTATGAATGTTCTAGTGAATTTGTTAATGTCAAACTAAATTATTCTCCACGCTTTAGAGCTACGTAATCGTGAGTGTGTACGGGTAAGAGCTACAGAATCGTGAATTTGTATGCGTGTTCCTTGTTCTTGTACTTATGTTTTCGTTTTAGCGATCGCTACATTCCGGCTATTTAAATAATCCGCGACATCTCCTTCAAACGCCTCAGGCGACCTTTAAACGAATTAGCCGCCTCAGCCATTCATACCGGCACAATACGACTTCCAACCCGTCTCATAAGTTCATTCATACTCGTCTCTTGGCGCCCTTCACGGAAATCGCTTTATCTCTCTCCGTCTCGTCGGAGTAGTGGAAGGCTTGCCAAGTGATGCGAATTTTTGCTCGTAAGCAATTTCAACGTTTCTTATCACCACTCGTTTCCTTCCGCGTACCCGTCGAGTGCGCGCCCAAGAATGCTGTTTGTCTAAATGTAGATAAGGAATGCATGTGTGTTTATTTACTTGAGATGTTTGTTTCTTGCTTGCGTGCTTCCTATTGAAAGGGAAATTTACTCGTTCGCTGTTCTATTCTCGGATGAACGTATAAATGTTCATGCTATGAACGCGTGCTCGTAGTTTTTTGGGTACGTAATGCTTGTCCAAGAGTGTTTTTTTTTGGAGGTATGTCATATCGATTAACGGGGCACCGTTGCCTGATATTCACTTCCATTAACAAACAAGATAGTTGTGAATAAACCCGCTCGTTTTCTGTCGAAGACAGAGCTTTCTGAATGTACTAGCCGGAATGCTCCTGAGAACTTTAGAATCGCGTGAAATAAAAATATGTTTGAATAATTTTAGTAGATTCAAGCGGACGACCTGTCTCTCTGTCTGTCTCTCTCTGTCTGTCTCTCTGTCTGTCTCCCTCTGTCTGTCTCTCCCTCCCTCTGTCTGTCTCTCCCTCCCTCTCTCTGTCTCTCCCTCCCTCTGTCTGTCTGACTGTCTCTCTCTCTCTCTGTCTCTCTCTATCATGTTGTTGTTGTTGTTGTTGTTTAACTTTTTTGCTTCCTGTATGCTGTCAATTGTACCTCTTTTCAGTAACGAGGTGATAGAAGGACGAAGAAGTGCGTAGTTGAAATGTTGGCTGACATCCAGTTTCTCTAAATCAGCGCTAGAAACAGAAATGCTCGCATCTTGGGTTGCAGGCTCCCCTTTGTTTCTCCAGTACGGTTTTTAATATGGTCCTCACAGCTAACTCCACCTGGGTTTAGTATGTATTTAGAGCTATGCAGTTCGAACTTTCAAACTGGTTTGCTAAGTCATCCTCTACAGCACAGAATGGGCTCTTTTGTGTACTCGTGTACACAACGCAATGAGGAGCGTAATGAACATTTCTTCTCCTAGCGCCTAGCGCCAAGCAGGGGAACTGGATGTCCGCAAATATTTGAAGGTCGCTGTGTTAAGGGAAGGACGGCGTGATGAGCCTTTTGTCCGAGTAATTTTCATTGCTTTTCTTACATTTTAGTAATAGAATATGCTAAACATCTGGGTTTACTATACTTAAAAGTAGGAGTATTTTATATGTATTGCATTTCCATCAATAATGATGATGATGATAATAATAATAATGATAATAATAATGATAATAATAATAATGATAATAATAATAATAGTAATAATAATAATAATAGTAATAATAATAATAATAATATTTTACCTTAATTAAGAACAATCAAGTATTAATTATTTCTCAGTCATTTGTATTACGATGCGACGTTTCAGAATACATGTATTCCCATGTTAAGATGAAATTACTAGAGTTACACTATTTTGTAAATGTAGAAAAAACGTATAATTCCTTAATTAATTAACCTTAATTAATTCCGTATAACTCTCCAAAGGTTTTCTTTCTTGTATTTATAAAATTGTGTAACTTATTCTAAAGAATTTGTCTGAAGTTGGTAATTCATCCATTCGCGAAACATCACATTGTAACAAAAATGTCATGAGAAATTACTGATAAATAATTAAACATTGATTATCGTTAATACTAAGGCAATAGACATTTGATAATTAGACCCAATTTATTGTCACGGACAAACATATTTTCGTCCTTTACACCTCCCAGTGTCTGTAGGGCACTCCTTCCACGTGAATTTTTACTCCAGGGGCAACGACTGCTTCATTCACCGTCTCCCCAAACCATCGCTCTGATGTGATCGCCAAGTTCATCTCAGTCACAGTACCGTCCCGGTTAGCGTAGATCGTGAGCCCATCGATGCCGAGACCGGTTTTGCGGTAGGGAGTAGAGGTTGAGTGCAAGATTTCGCCACCAGAGTGGTTCATAGGCCCGTTGCGTTGGGCATATCAAGTATTCTACCGGGGAAAGGAAGAGGGTGAGGGGAAGACAGCCGAGTCATAGATGGTAATATCCGTTCCTTTAGCATTCACATCACCACTTGCGAGAGAAGTGGGAGTTTGATTATTTTCACTGCAGAACTATTATATCAAATCTAATGCTAATTTTTCGATGGAGAATAGTTTCTATTATACGAGAGTAAACATTTCTGATATTTTTTCAACAACGCTCGTTGCTGACGTTTATTCTTAATTGTAATAATTTTAGAGTGGAGGTAAGTATTTAGAGGCACAAGAAAAGTGCGTTTATATTACATGGTGAACTGACACATCTATATAGTGCATGTATTTGGCTTTTTAGATTCGGATTAATCCGACTTTTGCCAGCCGGCAATGTTCCCAGGCCGAGACCCTGATTTGATTTATTATCCACGATTGGAGTAAGGAAGACATGTGGCGACCATGGCGAGTTACCTTCACCGTATTTAGCGCACGACCTGCCTGCGCTCTTCTTTCGTCACACAGCTACAGAAACTGAAATTATTGTATTAAAAAGGTACACCTGTGTTTGTTCCTACCGGGAATGGAACCCGGGATCGCACCACGGAAATGTAGCACGCCATTCGCGAGCCTCCCGAGGGGCAACATATGTCTTCCTCTAAATTCGCACCCACAGCATGGTATTAGTGATAGGTGGGTACTAAGGCGCAATGTCCAAGCCCCAGCACTACCAGGTTGCGCTGAAAAAACGAGAATTGCGATGCTGTTTGATAGGAACTATACAAAAGGAATGGTACGAAAGGAAGAATTTTGAAAGGTGACGCATGTTGGTTAGCCCAAGACAAGGAAGAATTTTGAAAGGTGACGCATGTTGGTTAGTTAGTTGGTTACTCCAATCCAACTAGAACATTCTAGCGAAACTTCCAACCGAGAAACTTAAAACTTATTCGCCCCAACGATATCGGCAGCCCAGATTGCCCAGGAGTATTTTATCATTCAATATGTAATGTAAAACAAATGTATTCGGGTGTAATGAAATACTTATGAATCGATGATTGCCTCTAGAGGCATTTACGGACTTGTTGTCTTATTCATAGATTTATAGTTCAAAACACTTCTTTTTTTTTAAATCAAGAAGAACAATACGTCTTTTGTGACGGCCCTTCTTATTGTAATTTTGTTTAACGTAAGAAAACAAACTGTGGCATTGTTCCCGTGGATGTTCGGTTAGAATAGCATTGTAGTGTGTGTGTGTGCGCGTGTCCAGTGCGTAGGCGCTTCGTGGCGACGATTATCCGTTCCGGGAAGCTCCCTGTCAGCAGTTTCCCGCCGAGGCGCCATTCACTTTGTTGGCGTCACTCATTGTCTGCGTGTAAATGAAGGGCCGTGGGCGTGATCGCTGCCATATTGTGTGCGGTCGCAGGGCGCGGTCGAGATACGGCGCGCGATTTGCCGTGGATCGGAAGGCGCAATGTCGTCGTTTGCTGGCTGGAAAAGATGGAGAGATGGGCGTAAATCCGAATATATTGATGATGAACGTTAATGACTAGACAGATTACGTAGGCAAACTCCTGCATGCTGTTAAAACACTTTAAAACGAAACTAAATGGACAGGGTACATTCGTTATGAAGAATTTTCATTATAGGGAGAGACAGTATCAATGTCGGTTTAAATAGTAAACCCAAGGGCGAGTTGCTATTTTGGTAGCAATGCACATTAATCATACTTGCAATTCGTTTACCGATGCAAATAAAGTTTCTATAACTCTGAAACTAAAATGTCTTTTTTCTAATATTGCTAATCTTACTATTTTTAAAATTTATTTTTATTTATTTATTTTAAACATTTACTCATCTTTCAATTATTTATAGTTAAAATGACGGGAAGGGATTCTGGAACGCAAGGAAACGTGCGCAGATAATCTTCTCCCCCATGAGTCACATACAGTATTTACTGATTTTTGACTAAATAGATCTAATCTAATCTAAAATAAATCTACTCTAACAATCTACGATTTATTCTACGCTTTTCTCTCAAAATATCTTATAAGTAACCTCTGAATGCATCACAAAATAAATTAACTGCCATGTTGTAATTGAAATGTTGGTCAGGAAAATAAAAATGGTGTTAGTTTGCCATTTCGTGATGTATTATTTCATCCTAAGGGCTAATCATCCAGAACAACACATGAACTATTTACAAACATTTACATAATAACATGAAAAACATCCCATTAACCAACCAGCTAACACATGGTCGTAAAATAAAGCATATAAGATACTCGTAAATGTATTATTTATTGATGGTATCAGGAAAAGTTTAAAAGAAATAAAATGATGACGCCACAAGAAGAAATATGACTTCGCTCAGGCGAAAGTTACGGAACCGGTATTTACTCGATGATCAGGGAAACTTGCTAAAAAGGACTCCTCTCTGATTGAAACGAGGTATAAGGTGTATTTCTCGAGCCGCATTTGGTATTCCTTCTACCGCACTTACAGCAATGTGTGCACTGGTTAATTATTATCTCGTGCTGCCAGTAAACCGCAATGCATTGCGAAAGTTTAATTATTCTTTTGACTCCTGGGTTATTATTATTATTATTATTATTATTATTATTATTATTATTATTATTACTATTCATATTTCACCACCTGATCAGGGTTATAAATAGCTACTAGTAGAAGTAATTATTATAAATGGAATTTCTTTTTTAAAAAGTTTGGGGACCTTTGGGGTCGGCAGATGTTTGCTGCATTGGGTTGTCTTCACCGACGTTGGGTTGTCTTCACCGACGTTGGGTTGTCTTCACCGACGTTGGGTTGTCTTCACCGACGTTAGGTTGTCTTCAGCGACGTTGGGTTGTCTTCAGCGACGTTGGGTTGTCTTCAGCGACGTTGGGTTGCCTTCAGCGACGTTGGGTTGTCTTCAGCGACGTTGGGTTGCCTTCAGCGACGTTGGGTTGTCTTCAGCGACGTTGGGTTGTCTTCACCGACGTTGGGTTGTCTTCACCGACGTTGGGTTGTCTTCACCCACGTTGGGTTGTCTTCACCGACGTTGGGTTGTCTTCACCGATGTTGGCTTGTCTTCACCGACGTTGGCTTGTCTTCACCGACGTTGGGTTGTCTTCACCGACTGTGGCGGGGGCGGCAGCGGGGACGGCAGCGGGGACGGCAGCGGGGACGGCAGCGGGGACGGCAGCGGGGACGGCAAGCGGGGTCGGAGGTGGTGGCGGCACACCCTGTCAAGGGGCCGCGCGGCGCTTAGCCGCGAAGGAGAGAAGGCCGCGGCCGTGACCTTCTGAATGCAGGTGGGCGGCGCGGCACGGCGCGGTGGGTGCGCGCTTGCGGTGCCGCTGCGCTGCGCAGCGCCGGGCCGGGTCGGGCCGGGAAGGGGCCGGGCCACGCTGCCGGGCCGCACGCCGCGCCCCGCCGCGGAGCCGGAGAGCTCGACCGGTTCGGCATCGGTGCACGAACCGCACAACCTCGCGCCTTGCACAACCTCAGCCTCTTTACCCTATCAAGGTACTACAGCTGTTCCCAATTCTCCAGTCCACAGCAATTGTTTGAAGCCGTAAAACCTGCTCGTAGGCTGGTAAGTCGGGGTGCGGTTGGACCTACTCCTCAAGGCGCCCCAGGTCAAATTTGGAGAGATATGGGGAGAATATAATAATGATGATAATGATAATGATGTACAAATAATAATGATGATGGGAATGGGGAGAAAATGGTGTACGGTCCTTGGAACGTATTGTAGTGTGCTGTCTCGGTATTCACCTGGAAGTGGAATGATAGAAGCAGTCGACTAATTGATCAAAGCAATCGACCTGCTTCTTCGATTGTTGTAGGTGCAACAAACTCACCGATGTTAAACCCAAGTGCATTTTCGGATCATGCTGTGATCGTTCGAACTCGCGTCGTCCCAATCATTGCGCTGTTGCAGTAGGGCGTGGCCTTTACGCTCGCGGCTACCGGTGTTCCTTGATGAGGTTCTAAATGTCGTTACAAAAACATTTAACACATTAGCCCATTTTTATCTGTTGAAATTGTCTGTTGTCGTTTATTTCTGGGAGGTAATTTTTTCTACAGCTCTCTCAAGCAAACTAGCGCCACGTGTTTGCGGTGGCATACCATTTGAGATCACCTGAGTTAGATTGTGCCGCATGGATATTGCAAAGATAACTTAACTGCTTTTCATGGGGGCAGCCCCTCACGGTGTGTATCCCCGCCACGCATCTTACGAATCGCCTTTCGAAAGAATCGAAGTTGTATTAAATTTGTGTTGATGAATATGAACTAATATTTAGCGCATTGCATTTAACTATCACGTTGTTCAGTACTTTAATGTATTTATCAACTCATTGACCAACTGATGTACATTGTGAATTGTCTTAATTCATTCATTTACTAATTCATGATAAGCGTGGATTGGGATTATATTTGAAACATTAATCCCAGTAACCCTCCGGTAACCTGATAACTGGTGAAAACTGAATTTTGCAGGAAAGCAACATACGTATGTTGCCATCGTGTGATTATTTGAACCAAACATATCCAACTGCTCTCGCACGAGTTACTTTCTCGCCTGGGAAGGCTGCTCGGCTGCGAGCCAGGCAACTTCCTGTGACTCTGCTCGCACTTCCCCTCCAAATCCAGAAAAAGGTTGTTCAGGCGAAAGTGTAATGAAGAATGATGGCTTCATACGAAAATACTTTTGCCTGATGTTTTTTTAATCAAACAACTACGATTTTGAATTTTATTTAATTACTTAGTACTACTAAGTACTTTATTTCGTTTTGGTTTTCTTTTTAAATTCTGTATGGTATAAATATTTTTGCTAAGGGTGAGAAATATGTAAGCCAGCCGTAAAACGCTTTTCAGATTGTGAACTGCTATTGGTACTTATCACTCCGTTGTATTTTGATCTAAACATATTTAACGTTCGAGCTGCACGCCGATACGGGTTCGAAACACGATTTTGTGGAAATTCTAATACAACTCTAATATTCACTTTTCATTCATTGTCACTCTGCAAATCAATAATTCCAGTTGCAAATAACAAAGAGCCCATTCTACATCCATTGAAAAGAAGCGAAGCTATTTAATTATATATGTAAGTCTGATAAATTCTTAAATTTGGTTACAGAATTTTTTTTACAATTTAAACATTTGGCTAAGCCACTATAATCATGGCGATTTAGAACAACAGAAAGTCATTGTGTCCCACTGGCAACAAAATATTACTGACGGTTGAGGTGCAACACATGCCAAGATTTTGCGTAGGTGAGCACACAGATCATGCGTAAGCCTCGCTAGATAAGTGATTTGTTTAAACTAAGATTGATATTTTTCCCTAGTCAATTCTTCACTTCGTGCGACAGACCTCATAATGCCATCTCTAATAAGAAATAGTGTTTGAAACATCAGTCTCAGTTATGTACACAATAGTGATCCACGTATGAGGGATTATTGACAAGAAAAAATCTTTCAAGAGTACTGTGTTTTACCACAAATTTGGTTTTTATTGATGAACGACAGTCAAAGGTTTGGGGACTATAATACAATCAGTATTTGAATTTTGACACCCAAACGGTAGTGTCGACTAGGTAGATATAACAACAATGGCTAAACTATCAAAAGGCGACGTCAAATACTAAACCTAACAGAGAAGCATTGAAGAGAGATCTGTAAGAAACGAAGTTACTGGTGTTCTTGGAGAAAATAAAATATAAATTTTTAGGATCAAATTTTGGACATTTTATATTCATAATAACAAATTTGGAAGGAATCGCTTCTGGAGGGAAGGGAAAAGACGACCTGAAGAATTACCTGAAGAATTACCTGAATGATGAGTCAGATGGGATACAGTGGTAATGAAAAATGAAAAGAGTATTTAACTGAAGAAAGAAACCTCTGGTTGCAGCTACAAAGTAAAAACCTTTAGGAATTGATTGATTCATTGCTTGACGTCATCTTGAATGCTTATTTATGTAATGACAACAGCGCGTCCCATTATATCAACATAAGTTGCATCCTTGTCGTCGAACGCCTCGCCTTCTCGCAAGGCAGCGGTGGGGCAAATTGAAACGCTGCGAAATCTCGAAAGCGGAGTAATTTTTGTCACCTCTCCCGAGCCTCCTGACCCGCCCCCTCCCCAACGTGTTGGCGCTAGATCGTAAAGCACGCGCGCGCGGTTCGGGGCCAAGTTGGCCCGGCTGGCACGACACGACGGCGCGGAGCGGGAGGAACGGGAGGAACGGGAGGAACGGGAGGAGCGGGAGGAGCGGGAGGAGCGGGAGGAGCGGGAGGAGCGGGAGGAGCGGGAGGGGCGGGAGGAGCTCCGCCGACCGACAAACGCCACGCGAACGTCATTCGTGCTTTGAACTGCTGTGGGTATTATTGTTGTCGTTGGTGTTGTTAATAATAATAATAATAATATTGTTATTATTATTATTATTATTATTATTATTATTATATTTCGCTACCCCTTTTAGCGTAGCGTATTGGAACCGTACGAATGTAAGAATCGATTTTACACGAAACACAAAAGATGTTGAATTATTAAAATGTTAAGCATTGTTGCAAAATACTTTGAGTGCTGTCGGAACTTGTTGCTCAGAATTCGTAGAAATGAAGGAAATGTTCGAACGCATGTCGCACTGACGATGTTGCAGCACTGGAGGGTAGTCTTTTAGGTGCCTTCATATTTGGCGCGAATTATTGCAACCTGTGCATTATGGTGCATTCAATGCAATCGATATCTTTTGTCTATTGAATGACGAATTAAATGATCAACCGGAAACAAACAGAATAAACAGAAGGGTCTGAAAGGACGGAATGTGGGGCCATTAACAGATTTTTTAAATGTCGTCGGGCCTAGGAGACGTCCGTATAACGATATATTCTCAAACGCATGCGCAGAGGTACGGAGCGCGGGCGTGCACTGGATTGCAACCTTCTTTCTTGGCGCGAATCTACATTTTCACTGATCTAAGCACTTCTGCTACATTTATGAAATTATTACATTTACGAAGTTTGGAAGAAAGTCTCCTTTGCAGTCGCAAAGTATTGACCAACGAGGCAAGCGAGTGACCCAAAAAATTCCAACACATTTTCTTTTGCAAATATTTTACGGGTGCAAATTTGTTCTTATCAATTTGTGCCATAAACGCTCGTTCCCACCTATATTCATAATTCAACTTAATACGAATGCTTAGTACGAACACTTGAATGTATAGGAGTTATGGTAGTGATCCCATAGCTCACGAAGAAAACGTGCACAGATTGCACTCCACGAATTTAGTCCCACATTGTCTTTAACTATGTGACTATGTGATTTAACTTCCTGATATTAAATAAGGATACGAATCCACATGAAATATAGCATTACTCTCAAAATAAATCGTTGAATCTGTTCGTGAGAAGAAGTTGTAACAAGGATGAAAATTCCTGCGACTAATAGGCTAATGATACGTGAGCTGAGGTGGGTAGCGAATCATGAACGTACCTCAGTGGTGCTAATAAAAGTGATGGGTAGACTACGCTTTTCTGCTTCATTTATGAAGACTGCCCATATCTGTCAGGTAGTTACTGATCGGCTTCCGAACCTACAGTGCTCGCGTTCGACCCCGGCTGAGGTGCGCGGAATTTCGAAAGGCAAAAAATCCCACAGTGGCCGTGTCATGCTTGTGGCATGAAACCCTAGCAGGTGCCCGGTAAAATTAAATTTCTCCGGTAAATTCCTACCCTAACGAGATCTTACATTCTCCCAACCGGACAG
Source organism: Gryllus longicercus (assembly GCA_038098605.1). Lineage (NCBI taxonomy): Eukaryota > Metazoa > Arthropoda > Insecta > Orthoptera > Gryllidae > Gryllus > Gryllus longicercus. Next base: position 830,495 of record JAZDUA010000423.1, read on the forward strand.
TTCGGATATAGTTAACTGAGATCGACATCTGGCGGAGAAAGTAAGAATCACGATGAGACGTTTCGGGGGGACCTCTATGTCGCGGGCCTGCTCGAAAACTTTCCCCCTACACCCGGGGACCGCTTCTAAGGAAGTAGGGTCGGAAACTACAGATGTGGAACTATGGCCAAAGGCCTTTCTTACTTGGTGCGGATTTAATATTGCTCAGTAAGGTACACCCTTCTGCATTCACAAGCTTGTTTAAAATAATACACATCGGCGTAAAACGATCCGTTTCATTCTCATTCACGAACAAATATTTATCCCTTTGGATAGCCATGATGCGCCGTCATGTATGGTATTCGTGCATTATAATAATATGTGTTAATTACCGATGTACTTCTCTACCCTCAGGAAATGTTCCCTTCATGGCTTGTGAAAAGCGAGTTCATTCCAGTCACTGTATAACCGATTTTAAAAGCGACACGTGTAACGGTCTTCTCACTGCATGGTTGAGTTGATTAACAAAGACTGGGTGCTAGGGTTGAATTTTGTCTGCAAAATTACGCTTGAGAATGTGAAAACAGGGTTTTTTAATTGAAGAGATATATATTATATAATAGCGTATGCTATTCATCTGGAAATTTCATAAAATTATATTTTTTTTAAAGAGGCGTCGGGTCATCAACTCTCGAAAATTTCTCGAAAAAAAATATTAAATACAATTTTTACTATTTCATATTCATTTTCGAATCCAACGATTGTCCTAACAATTATCAGACATTAAGAAATGAAGATAACAAGAAGTAACTATTACGATATAATAGTTATGTGTGCACCTTGTGGAAGAGAAGTGCCAAAAATATAATTTATAATATATTTTACACGGTATTTCAACTTCAGTACTCACGAGTGCAAGACTAGTGCCCACACCGCTCTGACTTCTACGAAAATTAATAGATTATAGTGTCGATTTTACTATATCCCAATACGTTGCTTTACTGTGTCTAAATAGCCTACGCGAGACATAACCTTCTGTTGTGTGCGTGCTATTAATACAGCTTTACGGCCACTATAAAAAAATGAACGGCTTAACTTACGAGTACGTTCGTCTGAACTTCATAAGGTTATCACCTTCATTTTCCATCACCGACTCTTAATTACATGTTATATTCCATAACTTCATTGACGTTCTAGTCCGCAGATATGTACTACGAATGGGTGTCTTTCCAGTAAATCATGGTCATTGCGTGCGTGCGATTTGTCTGTAGTTGTATTCATGTGCGAACATGACAAGAAACCGAAGTCGGTTGACGTTTTTGTAGCTGTTGTTTGACAGTGGCGAGATAGGCGTTAGTCATCGCTCCTTCCACTGCGACCTTTGAGGTCATATTTTCAGTCGTATCGTACGTCGATAAAAGATTAATGTGACAGCATTGAATGAAGACCGTCACAGCCAATATTCTCTGAAGAAAATTTCCTTTGAAACGATACGACAAAGAAGTCGATTCATGGAGAACAGTGGTTCACGTTTAGTTCAGTTTGCAGAAATATTTGGATGTCATTTTTTTAAATGATTTAGTATTAAAAAGTATTGCATATATTAAAATTCTTTTAGTGTTGTTAAGGAATGGTCGAATTTTCTCAATTTCACATATTTGGGGGAAAATTATTCGTTCACTTTTCCATTGCCATGGAAGTTTAAGTTTTAGTTTTCATGAATGAGATCTGATATTTACGATTTTACCAACGTGAAATTGCACTAGAAACCAATTCGATATGCTGATGTTACAGAACAAAGCTTAATTTAGTCGTGTTTATTTTATTTGTTTATTTTTATTTATTTACTTTAGTCAAAAAAGTAAAAAAACTGTGTATGACGTGCTACGGAAAGAAATTAATTCTGTGCACGTTTTCATAATCTGCGATCGCTATTCTAAGCCATATACTAGTTGAATTTTGAATACAGAAAGAAATGAAGGTGTTTTGTTTTGTTTTTTTGCAAGGATTTTTAACATTTCGTGTGTCGTGTCGTCGTCGGTTAGGTTCATACGAGTAAACAGCCGTTAGTGCATGCATACCACAAAGCGTTTTCTACAGAAAATACTTATATCCAAGCACCTTTTTCGCAGCACAGTTGGCAGTTCCACGTTTCTCTGCCGCCCCTCCTCCCCCGCAAGCCAGACTCTTTCCCCTGTCCCCGGTCGTATCACTGCGGGGCATTCTTGAACCCGCGACGCCGCCCGCTGCATTACTATGCATGGGGCGTCGGGAGTGGCCGCGCACATGTCCGACACCTCCTCGCCAGCGCTTCCCCATTCATGTTCGTTTAATTGTTTTCATAATGGTCTATTACGGACTTGATTTAATAAATGATCACTGTGTAATACATGCAAATTGAAATTAGGTCTTCCGTTGTTTGAAAACTTGTTAATGCCGCAATTACAGGGACGCGTTGGACGGCGGCCCAGGCGGGCGAGCGCGGGCGCCAGCGGGACCGCGCGGCGCGGCCGGCCTCTGGCGTCTGTTGTGAACCTCCGCGCGTATTGTTGTAGTATTATAATTTTACCGGGTTCGTTGTATTTGTAAGGGCCCGCCCGCCCCCACGTGCGTGTCCACGCCCGCCCCTGCAATACAAATACAATGCGCGCCGCCGCCATGTTAAATATCGCTCTCGTTTGTTCTTTGGGCACGCGTGCCCGCCGCCGCCAGGTCCCGACCAGACGGTTTGAAAAGTGCCGGGAGCGGGACAGAACAGAAGCAGAAAGTCGCATGGGGCCTGTAGGGTCGATCCATGTGGGGGCGATCTTTTTTTCTTGAAAATATTCGACGATACTCATTTTAATATCGAGAAGGCGATGTCATTAGATTTTGATGAATGCAGTGGAAATACAAATATCCGAATTCTAATTGTACGAATATATTGTGTGTGATAGAATGTGACGAATGTAACTCTGTGCACGTGTTTTGTGTGAATCGTCCTCCAACCTCGACGCATGAGTTCATTCTTTAAGGCAACAGTTTTCGGTATGTTTCGCCTAAAACAGGGCATACATATCGTATAGTTAATATGTCTCTTATAACACATATATTGAATGTAATGAACAATTGTACTTAATTCATTGGGTTTTCTTTTTTATGTAAATCTTACTTTATATTCAGTTTTCTGCATCTTATGTTTCTTAGCTCGAATACATGATAGAAGTTTTTTCTATGACAGTCTTTTTAAATTACATTCTTACTTTTATCCATTCAACCGAATTAACGCAAAACCTAAGGCGCTATGCCTTTTTAATTCGGATAATTGTGGCTCTGCTGTTTTTAAGTAGAATACACGGGCGCGGTAGCGTGTAAAATAGGGAGTCCCAAAGTGAACTTTTACGATCATGTCTTACACATCTGATTTTACACGACTGATTTTCGAATCCAGCTATGAAGCTGGATTCTCCTGATCACTTCCAGGACTTTGCGGAGCGGTTTGCTAGTAATTGAAATTCCTGGAAGAGTTATATTTTCCTGTGTAGTTCCGTCGTTGGATGAGAGAATTGTTACCTCATCTTCTCCACGTCGACACATCTTGTAAAATTCCTGGCAATAGTAATGCCACCTTTGAAAATAATCTGTACAAGTAATAAAAAAATAAAATCACTCCCATTAGTAATTTTTCGAAACTAATTAATATATAACAGTGAGTGGTGAGCATGCAAACACAATTGTATGCACCTCGGCCAAAACGTAACGATTTTCAGACTCACTTTTTTACCACCCTCAGCTCCGTTACAATTTGTCTCAGGTCTTCTGAAACATGTTTACTTCTTGGCCTTGATACATAACTATTTCACAAGAGTTGGAGGCGGAAATATCTCCAAAATTTGTGAATTGGTTATGAAAAGCATATCGGGCAACTCTCAGAATTTTCAACTTATTCGAAGTGATCTGTGATATGAGGGGCGGCGCGCTACTTTGGGGATGGTGATAATCACCGCATCGCACATTCTTCCAAGGAGATTTTCTGGTCAGGGACGGGATTTATATTGAATTTCAAGTCCGAGAAAGCTTATACATAATATACTAATATGCATCTCGATCTCCAGTGAAAGACTTTGGGCACTATAAAGGTTGAAACGCACAAGCAGAAGGGAGAAAAAGTTCGTTTTTATCGAGATTCTTCTTTCCTTAAATTCGGAATATCTTCAGTGAATAATGATTACGGAAAATGATCAAAATATCAAGATAGGGACTGAAAAAGCTCAAAATATCTAGACGTCCGTATATAAATCGATAACTAGTCTGAAACTATGCTATCCTGTACCTAAGTAACCGATTTTAATGGGTATGTTCAATGACTTGATAAGTATATGAAGTTGATGATGGGATGACTAATGTTTGAATGTTGGTAGAAGAAGTGACAGAAAAGAAATGGCTCTTCCCGATAACTGTTTTTAAAACCCATTTTTCCTGCCACACATTCTTCAAAGGTAATTGAACTCAAAATACGTATTTATAAAGTTAACACCGAATCGGTTTTCCTTTTCGTACTTCCTTTCTCTGAAACCGTGCACCATTGTCAAAATTATAATGATTCACATTATTAAAATATTTCAATAATTATTTTGTTATTTGAAAAATAAATAGTTCGAAAAACGAATAGTTGATCATGATATACAAATTGAGTTTATATAAATTTTTCTGTGCCGAAATAAGTTGAACGGAGTAAAATACACAGATTTCTAAAATTTGGAAATCAATACACTTCCGATTTGTATACTGGCTGGAAGGGCTGACATATTTTGTTGAAAAATGTGGTGTTTCTGGCAGCGTTCTGTGTTCCTAGATAAAGCGGAATTAGTAGGTTAGGTATTCGGGCCCACCGTACCACTGGTTTGTTGCAAAGAATTGGAAAAGAAAAAACGAATATGAGCTGACAGAACAATGCCTAACGTTCCATAATAATCTGTCAGCAACACATCGAACGGAAACAAGCAAATTATACACACAATATAACCCCAGCCTATTAGTGTCCATTTCAAAAGCTGCACTTTTATCTTCGGCATGTTGATTGACAGGAAAATGTCGATTTATCGGCACTGAACAAGCAAACTGCAAGTTGCGAACCAGCAGTTACGAAGTGCATTAAAAGAATGATGATTTTGCGTGAATATGATTAGTAATTGGCGTGGAAAATGCCTTAGAATATAGACCCACAAAACGTGGATTCTGGTTACATCACGTGTTAGAGGATTTTTTTCTAAATTTAGCTACTGGACTTATCCACTTTTTGGTTACCAAGGCTCTGTAATAAGAGTTTTCTGCCACAAAAATAGCCTTATTTTCGCCCAGCATTATATAACTCAGGTCGAATGAGATGAAATAAATGAAATATATAATATATAACTTTCTCTCTACTGCGTAAGTGGTAAGGAGAACCTAAAATGGTAAATGGCAGGTGACGAGAGAGATTTAGAGAGAACGAATGAATTGATAATAAAAACACAAATAAAAGTTTGAGAAAGAAACGTCTTTACTGGTGTCCCAGCGACAAGCAATAGCAGCAGCTTGTCCTGTGACATCTATCAAAGCTACCACCAACTCGGAGTGTACAGATGCAGAGGTGATAAATTGTAATTGTAATTGATTACAGATAAGTGCGTATTTTTCTATCATCCGTCTGACACCAGGAACAGTACGGCGTCCCTTAAAGTCGCGATTTGAATAGTAACTAGTATTCTCTTTGATCGACCGAATAGGACATATGGGTAAAGGAGCGAGTGCGATGAATGCCTACGCCTGCGTTTTTGCACACACAGGATGATTGTGATAGCTCTGCGGCAACATCGTTGCTACTACAGCATCGTTGATCGGAAGGTTCACAAGGTCGAACTCAGCCACAGTCTGAGGTGAATTCCAGTGGTTTCGTTCCTGCTCTGTTCTGCCCTGTTCCCGCTCTCTGTTGTTCCCGCTCTCGCTCACCTACCCCTAGCACACGCTAAACTTCGTTCCCTCCAGCCCCACCTACTGGGAGAGGCGACTCAGGGCGTCAACTGATGTCACTGCATTGCCTCTGACCGGTGGACTGCAGATTCGAGTCCCCAAGGTGACAGGATTGTCGACTTTACCTAGATACCTTCATCGAATTTAACCGCTGTCGTGGGAGATTTCAAGGCTGCTCTGTTCGGTAGTTTTCCGTGGTTTCTCCTATCAATACCTCTCGAATGGCGGAGCAGTACCCTAACAAACGGGTTACGGACCGCGCGCGATCTTTTCTTCCTCTTCCTTATCCTATCCTCACCCCTTACACATACACTAACACTACCACACATTCAGGGAGACAGGTCGGGAGCTTAGAGCATGTCCCGTCTGGGGGGAGCGGTACCCGCTAGTGGGAGATACCTGGTTGGGGAATACCGCGGTAGCCGATTGTAGTTCGGCGCCGGATCTCACCATCTAGAGGGGAAGATCACTGACAACTTCCGTGATAAAACATACACTACACTTAAGGGACCTTAGCAGTTCACGCCGGAATCATCAATAGTTCCAGCCCCACCTCCTCCACTTCGCCTTACTCTACCAGCTGCCTCGCCGTTCGTCTTCACCTCTTCCTGGACGTGTCAACAAACAGTAAATACGAACTTACCCAAGGCACAACTACCATCGCAAAAACGTTTTTTATGCGGTTTTGTGTAGATTTTGTGCGATCCCGTTCTCTTTGCTTCCTATTCTACTGTCAGTTTCGTATCATCTCTTCATTTAGGTCATATTTCATGCCTACACAACACTCTGGGTCCGAAGAGGATCATTGGCTGGGAGGTAGAAGGCGATTGCGCTGATCACCGTACATTGAGTGCGTGATAGGGTGTGGCATAGCAGGGTCGGAATGGGTGGGACATACTGAAGTAAAGCGATGCAGGACGGAGCAAGACGGTGTAAGGTGGGGAAGAGCGAAGCCCAGTGAGGGGGAAAAACGGTGAAGGTCAGAGAGGAGCCGTACAAGCGAAGCTGTGCTGGTCAAAAGGAGTCGGGTGGAGCGGTGGTAAGAGGAGCGGAGCGGGGCTGGGCAAGAGCAGCTGAGCGCAACGGCGAAGAGCGAGTAGAGGCGGAGAGTGTGAGACGAGGCGGAGGTGGGGCTGGAGGGGCGCAAAGCGCAACGTGTACTAGGAGTAGTTGAGCAAGACGAGGGTGAGGAAGAGAGGGGGCGGAAGAGATCGAGAAAGAGCGGGAAAGAGCGGGAGAAAGCGTGAGAAAGCGTGAGAGAGCGTGAGAGAGCGTGAGGGAGCGCGAGAGAGCGCGTGAGAGCGTGAGAGCATGTGAGAGCGTGAGAGAGCGTGAGAGAGCGTGAGAGAGCGTGGGGGAGCGTGGGGGAGCGTGGGGAGCGTGAGAGAGCGTGAGAGAGCGTGAGAGAGCGGGAGAGAGCTGGAGAGAGCGGGAGAGAGCTGGAGAGAGCGGGAGAGAGCGGGAGAGAGCGGGAGAGAGAGTGAGAGAGTGAGAGTGAGAGAGCGTGAGAGAGCGGGAGCGGCGGCAGGCCGGGGCCGAGGCGGGGGTGGGGGCGGGGCGGATTCGCGGGGCGAACGGGAGCGGAGCGAGGAGGAGAGGAGCCGGCCGGCACTGGAAGGCGCGCTGCGAGGCCCTGCGGGGGCTTGTGTAATGCTCATTCGGCCGCCGGTTAACACGGCCGTGCGGGCTATTTTGAGCGTCCGTCTTCGAATATCTGTGGTAAGAGGCCATAAACACGTTTCCAGGACAGCGCTGCTACGGCGCGCTAAGGAGGCCGCCTGAGGCGCGTCTGTTCGGGAAGGGCACGGGAAGGGGGGGACGTGACGGCGTCGGGTCGCGCGCGTCGCTGGTGGCGACACGGGCGGTGACGTCGGTAGCAGGGGCGGTGCGAGGGGATGTGGCAGAAGGGAGCGCGGTGTGAGCATGGGCTTGAGGGTGGGGGAGAACAGAGGAATGGAATGTGGGAGGGTGCTGGGCAAATTGTGTCCGGGGCGGAGACGTTCTTGGGTTGAAGCGACGGAAGAACGGGGGTGAGTAGGAACATAGGTAGTTCGATGGGTGTGTCCGCGGACAGAGGCAGGCTGCCCAGGGGGAAAGGGGCTGGCTGGAGAATAACTCCACCCTGTTAGCCACCCTCCGATCGTAAGATTTCTAGTGTTCTTCGGCTTAAGAGAAACTTCTTTTGGTAGGGGTAAAGGAAATCCGACATTTCGAATATGAATTGTAAAGTTAAAAAAAGTTAATGAAACTTAATTTCCGAACATTGAAAAGGGTAATTGGACGAGAATTGCAAATTCATTAGTGAATATATCCCACAAATCAAAGAGTAACAGGTAGGTATTGCATTGTAACAGGTATTGTAACAATATAGGCTGGAAAGAGAGAAAACAAAGAATGGGGGAGGAGCCGTGAAGAAAAAATGCTTCATTGATGAAGGTTACGGCTTGAAATTAAATAAAAATGCAAAGAGTGCGATTCAGAAATAATTGAATTTATATGGAGCATATTCATACTTATCTTTATATTTTGATATTTTTAATGCATTAACAATAAATTATTTGCTTCTGAACACTTATTTATGAACAGCGTAGGTTGTTAGTGTATATGTCTGACATACTTATTTTTGGAATATCATTAATGACAAAATAGTTTGCATATTAAAAAAATAATGTGATCCTTTTATTCATTTATCAAAAAATTTTATTTACATAAAACGATACCGAAACTGCATCAGCACGGCGTGTCAGCAAGCCCTCGCCCTCACAGAGGTAAATTTGTGGGCAGCGCGTATACGACTGCCGTTGAATCTGTTGGAAAAGGGCCAGTTTGAGGGGACATGGTTTGCTTCAGGTGAAGAGTAAACTACCGGAACATGTTCAAATGCAATCCATTCATTCAATAGACGTCCCTCGTTGTTTCCGGGTCAATATCCTGTGCTAGCTAATCACATATGATAATGACTTAAATTACAACGAGTTAATTGAGATTAACGTGGATGGCACGTTCCCAAATGGTAATTTTGATTTCTTTCGTCGTTTTGGGGAAATAAGTCATAAAACCTTCCCTCAAAAGTAAATATTATGTAAACACGCTGAATAGTAAGTTAGATATTACGACAAAACCCATTTATAATCCCTTTCAACAAACACACTCTTATTAAATATTCTGGACATAGTTTGACCTCGTGTATTTAATTATTGTGGATAGTTTTGAATTATAAATTTCACTGTTTTCAGATGAATTACGTGGAAAATAAACTTTCTTTTACTTTTATATGTAGAACATTTTTTTGCCAGAGTGCGTAACCTGAAATTACTGCATTTGATGTTGCATTGCAACGTTGTGACTATGCATGATGGGTTCAGTCTTCTGCGAAAAACACTACCTTGCCACTTCTGACAAAAAACAAGCGAAATTCTTCGCGGTATATTTCTCGGAAGCGCCTTATTACTTGTAAGTCAATTCTTTTTCTCCCTGAGCTAATTTCTATTTCAATTGTTTTATTTCCAACTATACCACATTAGTCTTTTATAAAAAAGAAATTTATTATTATTATTATTATTATTATTATTATTATTATTATTATTATTGTTGTTGTTGTTGTTGTTATTGTTGTTGTTATTGTTATTATTATTATTATTATTGTTATTATCATCACCATTATCATTAATATCTTTTCGACCAGAATATGAGGATTTCCCACTCATATTTCTTCTGTTTTATATCTTTTACAGTCATTCTTTCACTTCATCAACCTCTTGTTTATTTTGCTCACAGGACTGCAAATCATTAAGTATTTATTTATTAAAAGAATATGGGTTACATTGATGACCAGCATGATGATATGTTGTCCTTGGTAAAAATATGAGTGCCTAATGAGGACATACAAACGTTCTCTAAACGTACCAAAACATTAGGAAATATGTCTATTTTATATTTTAAATTAGTGTGCGGAATAATTTTAAAATATTCTAAAATCTAAGTGCGGAATAATTTTTTTTGGCGGGCAGATTTAAATTTTTCAATTTAATTAGACCTGATTTACACGCTTCCGGTCGGCGAACGCCTCAGAGTGTCAGCGAACGCGTGCACGTTTAGTGTCGCATCTGGGGTCCCGGAGATCACACTGCGCATGAGCGCGTTCGCTAAAACGCCAGAAACGAAACCCCCGAAAGGATGCGTGTAAATTTGGTGGGCGTGTTAGGGTGTCGCCACGCTACAGCAAACCCCAGTCCTAGTCCTTTTAGCTGCGGGTTCGAACTCGGCACGTCGCGGTCTCTTTACCACGCAGGTGCGGCGCGGAGTCGTCGCCGCCGCCTCCATTGCCGACATCCCCCTCCGCCGCCGCCGCCGCCGCCGCCGCCGCCTATCTCTCCACCTCTTTCCGAGCCGCCCGCCCGCGCGCCCGTCCGCCGAAGGTGAAATGAGCCGCGTGCCTTTCTCTTGCGCTGGCCGATGCAAGGTCACGGCCGCAACGCCCCCCCCCCCCAATCGCCCCGCCACGCGCCCCGTCTCGTCCCACTTCGTCCCGCCCACGACGTCCTGCAGTCCAAGTCCTGTCCAACCTCGCACAGTCCCGTGTCGGGCCACATCCCGCCCGACTTTGCCCTGACCTGCACCTCCTTTCCCCGCCCTGCACCGCTCTACCTCGCCTCGTTCTTTTCCTCCACGCCCCGCCCGGCCCCACCACGCTCCGCCCCTCCCCGTTCCTCCCCGCCCCTCCCCGCCCCACCCGCCCCTCCCCTCCCCGCTCCGCCCCTCCCCTCCCCGCTCCGCCCCTCTCCGCCTAGCCACGCCCTGCCCATCCCCACCCCGCCTTGCGCTCCCCGGCCCAGCCCAACCCAGCCCAGCCCAGCCCCGCCCCGCCCCGCCCCGCCCCACCTCCCCCGTCTCACCCCGCTCCGCACGTTGTCTCGTCCCGCGCCTCCCTGCCCCTCTCCGTCACTCCGTACTCAACACCGTCCTGCGGCGCAAAGAGTATTGCCAATCGCACCGTCAATTGCAGCAGCACGGGCGGAAAGCGAGGGCGAGAACTGTCCGAGAAAAACGAAGCATTCTGCGAAGCTCCGGGCGGTCGAGCGGGCTGGAATTGCTGCTGGAATTGTCGATTACTTAGGGCTCCGACGGGAAAAACTGGTCGAACCTACAGACGCCGAGCGGGGCGGCGCGGAGCGGCAAGTACCAATCGCTGGCGTACGCGGGTCCTCACGGGCGTGGGGATTGCAATGTCTTGCATCTACTCGGAAGCCACGTGACACCAAATGAGGAGGACTGAAACCGCCATTCAGCATTTCATTACCGACCTGAAAAGTCAAATAGTCTGTGCTCTGTACTTTATATATATGACGTCAGAGGAAGAAGGCGATGTCGATATATTGTCGATGCGCATATAACGAAACATCTAAAATTATATTCATTTTTGAGATAGATGAAAAAATGTGTTTAGAAAATACTTTATCTGAAGTCAGCCGGTAAATGGAGTAAAACGTTTTGTTTTTCTCTGCCTCATAAATGCTTTCGCCAAGGATGCAATCTTTCTCCAGCAAAATGCCAATTTTTGAGATGTTTCGCGTTTCTTATTCACCCATGATATGCCCATACAAGTGACGCAGATCGGCATCAATAGCTGTGTAGTCCAGAGGGCGCACCTCAAGCTGCTTAGACGGGGGAACTTTGGATGTACCGCGTCTGGCGCCGTGACGCATCTGGCGCCGAGAGACGTAGAGGATGCATTTATTTCCAAACTCCAGTCTTCTCTCCGCCTGACTGTAAGGGAGTTTGGCTTCGAGAGCGATGGCTGTTACTAAGCGACAAACTGATTGAATTTAGTTTGAAGCAGTTTCTCGCCCAAGAAATACCTCCTTTCTCTGCTAGTTGTTGAAAGCAGCGTAGCGAAATTTGCGTGGTCAGACGGAAGAGCGGGCCTGATGGCCCGAGTCTCGCCACGTAAAATAAGGCATTAATTCAATTCAATTCAATTCAATAATCCAATTTATGCTTTTGGCGTAAACGCCCTCCGACAGAATGACCTGGCCCCGATACCAAACTTCCGAAGACACCTCAATGAACGACTGAGGGCAAGTGGTTCGGGGGTATAGCTCTCAATTAACATTTTATTGCACGCGCAATGGAAGATTTTTTTCTACTTCGTTCCTGCTATAGGTTATCCCTACCGAAATCTTTCATTGCCAGTATTCACATGGGGACACGAATCCACGCTCTTCCTTGGTAGGAAATGCAGTTACGGGTACGCTATTGCATGCGCAGAATATGCCTATCGACAAAGATCTTGACGTGCGATTGCCGGAGCCTGCGGGGGCGTGCCAGATCTCGTAGGCAACCTGAAATGCGGCGTGCTCGGGAGGTGAAAGGGTTTTCCATGACAATGCAGAAGTCGTGTTATTTTATGGCCAACGTAAGTATGACGTTGAGACTGTTGGCTTGACAATAGTGGCTCCCGTTAAACCTTAGTCCCTCGATAAATTAATCAATGATTTTATATTTCCGGGCGCGTCAATTGCTATGGTAATTAATCTCGTAAGTGCAGTGCATGCTGTACCTCGACAGGTGGTGATGTTCCTTCCCCGATGGAGCGTGACATTTAGTCCAGCTAAGACAAGCACTAATCTCCCGACTGGTTTCCCGACGTGCGTGGTAGTGTAATGCATGTAAGTGAATGTGTTTTCAAAGAGATAGGGAACAAGTATGAGGAAGGAAAGACCGAGTGCAGCCTTTGGGGCGTTTGTTAAGGTGCTGCTCCGGAATACACCTGGTACTGATCGGGAAAACCATGCAAATCTTCCGATCAAAGTAGCCTGCGAGTAGGATTCTTCTCCAGGCTAAATGAGCTCTGTAGAGAGGGTAGACAATCCCCCACTGTCACGACTTAAGACCTAGGACCTTTCGGGTCGCTGCAGATATATCGGTAATGCTGCCACTGGGTCATTCCAACTGGTGTCCCATTCAGAGTCTCCATTTTCCAGTGCATGTAACTCGCTCTTGTCTGCAAAGCTGGGCATCACGCCCGCATTTATACAGGTTGAGTTATATTATGTCATGTCAAGCAATATTTGAAAAAAAATAGACATCTCGCGATTTTTTAAATTTATTTTAATTTATTTATTTTAAACTTTAACCAATTTTTTAACTATTTATAGTTCAAATGACGAGAAGGGATTCTGGAAATCAAGAAAACGTGCGATAAAGGCCTTCTGCCCCATACAGCACATACAGTTTTTACTGTTTTTTGACTAAATTAATAAATCTAAATATTACGGTTGTAAACTAAAACGCATCAGTGTGTGCTCCACAATGAGATAATAGTAAGTTATGTAACAAGTGCGTAAAACATGTGATTACTCACGTACGCTCGGGTGACAAACTCGACTCACCTCGCTCACGTGTTGCGTGTACCATCTTTTAACACGGTGTGCAAAAGCATTCTATCAGTTGGAATGAAAAAAATAGCTGTTTCGCATACGGAAAACTAGCAGGAGAAACCATGCACGGCGCCGCGGCGTGTTAAAACATATATGGGTTATTTTGCTTAGATGCGATTTGTTGCATGCGAAACTGCACAGCAGTTTCAAATAAATTATGTTGTGAAAAAGTCCAAACACTTGTGTTTGTTGCGAGACAAAGCGGCCTCATACGGCTAATTTTCACTTGTGAAAAAATCTACATTTTATCTTTCCTCCATATACTATGGAACAGGCGTGTCAAGGTCGCGGGCAAGGTAACTAGCTCACTATAATTCAGGGGCACTGCGTCCAGAGCAACTGCCGCATTTAAATGTGATGTTATTCAAATCGCTCCCCACTGGCGGTACGTGACTGGTTAACCTGGCCGATAACATCCTTTTGGGAAGTCAGCTAATACTTTATTGCCCAATATTTAGCTATATTAATTGCCACTTCCTCGCTTAATCAAAGAAATGATCCATTAAAATGAAATAATACGTCAGTGAGATTTCAAATTGTCTATCGAGGGTACAATTAAACATTTTCAATCACAAGTATCTTGATTTGTAATCGTGTCTACTTAAGAGTACAATAATTGCATTAACTTGCTACGTTTCAGTTAGAAAAATTTACGAAGATTGTTAGAAGAGCTGTCCACCTGTAAGTGAGAGTTGTTAAGTTATATTGTGAAATAAATTAACATATCTATATATCTATATATTGCAAATAAGTGGATAATTTACATGTAACAACATTAGACAAAAACAAGGAAAGAATTCGCGATTCGACTATATTTCTGCCCAATGGCAAAATGTTTGTATAATGCAGAATATGAAAAGAAAAAGCACTTGAAAGGGTAATAAGTAGTAAGGTATATAAATATTATTCAAATCTCGGTTGTTTGATAGAACAAATCTGGAAAAAATGTTTTCGTATGAAGCCACTATTCCCCGCCTTGCGCTGCTTGAACTTGCGTGTGTTCAGCCCTTTCCGGATTTGGAAGGGAAATGAGCGTGGAGTCGGGGTTAATTGCCAAGACAATATTGCAGGGTTATATTATAGGGCTTGCAAATGTGAAGTTTATAGGGGTGAGTTATTTGAAAGGTGGATGTTGGATAATTGTGAATACCCAAGAAATTTGGGGTTGTTATGATTACGAATGTTTGAGGAATGTGCTACTATCAGATCAAGTTGTCTCTGGGAAAGGTTTTGTGCATTGCTGGGAAGGGTGATGAGATTCTTCCTATTGGATGCGTCTTGGGCAGATGGAAGCCCGCGGAAGAAAACAGAGTTTAGTTGATGGATGAATTAGTCGATTGTAAGGAGACGGAAAGTCTGTAGATGTGTGAAATGTCGGATATTTATTTGAAGACAAGAGGAATAACAATGAAAATCACATTTTCAATAATGTGAGGTATTTGAATTTTAAAGTTATAAATACTAGGATTCTCTTCGGTCTTCCATCTTCCCACATACTTTCGGTTATGAATCTCTCGGGTGTATTCATGTTTATGTGATTCTGACTATACGAAAAGAAGCTTCATCTATTGATCTAACAGATGGCGCTATAACATAGAATTCATAAAAAATGGACTTTCATCGTTATTCCCTCCATGTATTTATTTATTTACTTATTTATTTAATCCCCAAATCAGTTAAAACTTGTGCAATGTGCTCTGGGATGTCTTTTCTAACTCGTATACTTTTTATGCTTGGGTGCATTGGTTATTTTCCTGGGGAATTCATTTTACAGTTTTTGAAGGTGACCGAGCGTGGTTAGTGGTGCTATGTACCAAAAGAGGTAAAGCGTATGCAACCATTAGGCAAATGACGGAGCTTGTTAATTTAAGAGGGGATAGAGACGGCTTATATTGCAGTATGCTTTTTTGTCGGACGTGATAGGTGGTGGGATTTTCAGGTGTGTTGTTCAACAAGGAGACCTAGGTATTGTATGTGTTGGTATGGAATCTGTTTGGGGAGTAAAGCGTTTTCTACCTTTGTATATGATCTACGTGCGCTTAGTGTCTTTGGGTTCAGAATACCGAATGTCTCGGGGGAGGTCGTCAATAAATTGCGGTTCAGAGTAGTTTACTGTAAACCATATCAAAAATGGTAATGATCCATCTCCCTTGCTGGTGGAATATTTGACACACTCGATGTCATTTTCGTACATTTTTATGTGATTCAGGGTTTTCAATGGATCTGCCCATGTGATAAGGGAAGAGTTTGTATGCAATATAAATAATATTTTAGTGTTGAGTTTTACATCTGAAGTAACGCGGTATATACGGGCTCATTGGTTTGGACTTCAGTGCACCAAATATCACGATTCCAAGAGTAAAAGGAGTCCAAAATATTTGGGTTCACATCAGTTGATTGCAAAATGTATAACAATTGTTTGATGTGTCCCCTCAGTATTGTATGAACCAACTAGTGCAATAACATCTTCGTCTGTATGTGATTGAGAATTTCTACAATGATGGCAGACTTTGACGATATGAATCACGCTCATTACAAATTACACGATATTGAACGACTGAAACGTCTCGATATCATACAGATGAACTACGATATTATTAGGTTGTGTTACGTATAAACAGGACATTAAGGATGTTTTGTCAATTCGATGCAGATTCTGATTCACTGAAAAATAAAATGCATATATATATATATATATATATATATATATATAATATATATATAATATATATATATATATATATATATATATATATATATATATATATATATATATATATATATATATATTTATATATCGCACTCACAGTAATTTTGAGGTTTAATGGCCACATGAGTTGAATGACAGGACTAGTCCTGTGGTTGATAATTTTATTTACGATGAATGGATATGTACGACGTGTTACCCCTTTCCTTTGTGTCAAGCCAACTTCGCGCGGTGAGACTGGAGGAAAACACGAAAGTCTCGACCGGAGACCGACCTCTAAAATTATCTTTCCAGTAGTAGCGTCAATTCCGCGTGTTAATTAACTGGTATCGAAAATCTCCCATCGCCTGAACACGAAACGCGTGCCGGTATCTTATAACTGCATCGCAAAGTGACAACAGCTTTTTAAGCTGCTATTTTTATTGTTTTAATAAGATTTAGTTCGAAGATGAACTGAGGTAAATTAGGCGCTATTTTATAAATTAGTTGGAGGACAGAAAATGGTGCTACGTGATAAAATCTCCAACCGCATCAATACTCTCGGCATTTTGCATAAACAATATTGTTTGATTGTGCTAAAACTCTTTATCGTTTATGTGAACATTATTTTCAAACCGATAACAATATAACTCATTACACATGTACTTACCACACAGCGTGACATGAAGCATTAGTGCACTAAGCACTAAAGTGAATAATGTCTCCAAATTCTACATCCACATTTTGCATTCAACGAGCATTTTCTTGATATGTACGAGTACGATCACATTTCCTTCTTAACCGGGATATCATGTTAGCGTCAAACTTTAACAGTAGTGAAAAATCATTTCCATAAAAGTTTTATGATATTCAAACGTCTATAAAAGCTGGAATCCAAAGGTCGCAAACGAACTTCTTTTGCTTCCTAGACATTTCGAGAGGAGATACAGTTTCTCCGTGGTGGAAGCACGCTGATGAAAAAGCTGTCCGTGAAGGCGAGCAGGTTTGCGTGTTTCGCCGTAGTTCAGAATCGTGTGGATCCCGAGTGCTCGCATAGAGTGACGATATCCAACCTTCATAGAAGGTGGTGCCAGGGTTTGCATACCTCCGTTTCTTGTATTGCATGCTTAGCCTCCATTAAGATATTCATGTGATGCGTACATTATTGAAGTTATGTCCCTCGATGATGTTGACGATGTTGGAATGTCAAGAGGGTAATCTCAAGGGATGTAATCTTCTTGGTTTTATTTGAGAGAGGTAGTTATCGTAAGTGCGCAGAAGGGAACCAGCTTCCCGTTCTTGTAATTATGTACCTTGTGCTAAGTTTCATTTAAAAACGAACGTACGAAAAATATGAGCATTCTATTTTTATTGCTAATTCCCTTACTTTCATTATTTGATGACTTATTAGTTACTGACTTTGATTACTTATATTGCCACAAGCAATAAAGAATATCAAATACGCTTTAAGCAGGTTTTATTTTATTGATTTCACGTTTTCCAAAAATAATGAACATGCATGAATAACATAATTTCAATATCCTATGCCATATCTAATTTTTAATGACTCTGATTGAGACGTGGGTGTAGTTGACAAATAATAGTCTTACAATGAATATGAGACATCGTCTTCACATCAGTCTTCACATCAGAGATTATCAGTGTTGTGGATATCACAGTTTAAGGCCTTTGGCATAGTCACAAATTGTCAGGTAATTTAGTGATTATGATAACTAATGGCATACTAAAAAAATTGTTTAAATGTAGTATATTGAATCTTCACAGTTACTAATATCCTAAAGTACAATCAGGCATTTAAAAAATGGCTTCAGAGAATGTTTCAGAGCAGAGCAATCCTGAAAAAGAGAATAAGTTCAAATGGCCCTTCGCTTCTGGACAATTAATATAGCTTGAATTTTGCTCGTATAATATGAATTGTTTTAATGGTGTATTTATTATTTTTATTAATGTTGTTGTTGTTATTGTTATTATAAGTTTTGATAAATGATATTTCTGACTCGTGTATATAAATAGTTTGCATTGGAACATAAAAATATGTGCCTATCCATTTCCTTTCCTAATGGCGGAGCTGTGGGGGGTTGAGTGACGACTCCGCCTCTGCCTCCACCGGCGCCTCCGCGTTCGCTTTGCAGCGCGCGTGACCCGCTCGTGGCCTTTGCCCTGTTGCAGGTAAGAGCGGGTTTGGCGCCGGCCTTGTCGGGGGCTCGTTTGTAGCCGCGCTCAGGGACGCTTCATCGATGGGGCTGGTGAGTTAAGCCGCGGCTGCCGCTGGCGCCGCTCCCGCTCCCGCTCCCGCTCCCGCTCCCGCTCCCGCTCCCGCTCCCGCTCCCGCTCCCGCTCCCGCTCCCGCTCCCGCTCCCGCTCCCGCTCCCGCTCCCGCTCCCGCTCCCGCTCCCGCTCCCGCTCCCGCTCCCGCTCCCGCTCCCGCTCCCGCTCCCGCTCCCGCTCCCGCTCCCGCTCCCGCTCCCGCTCCCGCTCCCGCTCCCGCTCCCGCTCCCGCTCCCGCTCCCGCTCCCGCTCCCGCTCCCGCTCCCGCTCCCGCTCCCGCTCCCGCTCCCGCTCCCGCTCCCGCTCCCGCTCCCGCTCCCGCTCCCGCTCCCGCTCCCGCTCCCGCTCCCGCTCCCGCTCCCGCTCCCGCTCCCGCTCCCGCTCCCGCTCCCGCTCCCGCTCCCGCTCCCGCTCCCGCTCCCGCTCCCGCTCCCGCTCCCGCTCCCGCTCCCGCTCCCGCTCCCGCTCCCGCTCCCGCTCCCGCTCCCGCTCCCGCTCCCGCTCCCGCTCCCGCTCCCGCTCCCGCTCCCGCTCCCGCTCCCGCTCCCGCTCCCGCTCCCGCTCCCGCTCCCGCTCCCGCTCCCGCTCCCGCTCCCGCTCCCGCTCCCGCTCCCGCTCCCGCTCCCGCTCCCGCTCCCGCTCCCGCTCCCGCTCCCGCTCCCGCTCCCGCTCCCGCTCCCGCTCCCGCTCCCGCTCCCGCTCCCGCTCCCGCTCCCGCTCCCGCTCCCGCTCCCGCTCCCGCTCCCGCTCCCGCTCCCGCTCCCGCTCCCGCTCCCGCTCCCGCTCCCGCTCCCGCTCCCGCTCCCGCTCCCGCTCCCGCTCCCGCTCCCGCTCCCGCTCCCGCTCCCGCTCCCGCTCCCGCTCCCGCTCCCGCTCCCGCTCCCGCTCCCGCTCCCGCTCCCGCTCCCGCTCCCGCTCCCGCTCCCGCTCCCGCTCCCGCTCCCGCTCCCGCTCCCGCTCCCGCTCCCGCTCCCGCTCCCGCTCCCGCTCCCGCTCCCGCTCCCGCTCCCGCTCCCGCTCCCGCTCCCGCTCCCGCTCCCGCTCCCGCTCCCGCTCCCGCTCCCGCTCCCGCTCCCGCTCCCGCTCCCGCTCCCGCTCCCGCTCCCGCTCCCGCTCTCGCTCCCGCTCTCGCTCTCGCTCTCGCTCTCGCTCTCGCTCTCGCTCTCGCTCTCGCTCTCGCTCTCGCTCTCGCTCTCGCTCTCGCTCGCACCCGCCCCTGCTCCTGTTCTACTCCTGCCCCTAGTTCTGACCCTGCCACCTGGCCCGTGCTCACCTCTTGCTCCTGGTTCATCCTCCCTCGCCGGCTCCCGCTCCTGCACTCGCTTTCCCACTCGCACCCGCACCTCCCTCTTGCTTCCACTCCAGCTCTGGCTCTATCTCCCGCTCCTGCACTCGCTTTTGCTCCCGCATCTGTTTCTGGCCCCTGGCTCCCGCTCCCGCACTCGTACCCCTATTCGCAACCGCATCCCCTCTTGCTCCCGTTGTCGTCCTCTCTCGCTCGCTCACGCACCAGCTTCTGTTCTTGCTCTCGCTCCTTCTCCCGCATCCACATCCTTACACGCTCCCGCTAAATTTCCCATTTGTTTCCAAGTTAACGAACAAAAATGTTTGTTTCATTTTATTCAAATATCAGGAAGTAAATATATTAGAGAAATATCGTCACTCTTTGGACATTACTTGCCCATCTTATTTATCTTTACTTTTCCTCAGCATCGCGGAATTATCATTATGCATTCGTCTTCCTCTTTCTTCTTGCTCTTTCATACTGCCTCCATATTCCTTCGAAAACAACACCTCCCACTGCTTGAGTGCCGAACCTCCTCGCAGCGTGCTTGCCTTCCATCTCCGCGAGGTACCAGAGAGGTGCTCATAAACGTGTAGCTGTAATGAAACAAGTGTGAATAAATAAGGCTGTTAAGCGTCTAAACACTAAAAACTAATAAATTTTACTCCCCTGGATAATGTGCCTAATAACCTACAAAACGAGGAAGCCTGACTCTACAGTTTTGTGGTGACTGTAACATTTATAGACGGGCTTTCAGTTGTAAATAATTTATGGCCAGTCAGAGCGAGGTGTTAGAAGAAATATTGTTTTGTAAAAATAATATTGTACAGTTGCGATGAACCATTCACGAAACTCTGAGGGATAGGCCGTAATTGCGCGACTTGGCTTGGACGCTCAATAGCCTTGTTTAATTGCATGCGATATTGTATTAGTAATATTGTTAGTGCTAATGGATGAGCAGTTATTTGTTTTATGGTTGCTGTTCACTCGATTTCTTTTTTGGGTGATGCATAGCTCTGTTGCTTTTGTTCTCCAATATAAATTGCCTTCCACGCATTTAAGGACATGTTTATGGATTCACTGTTCTTCCTTCATAGGACTTAATAGGTTATTGAGGCATTTATGAGCATATTAAGCACGCTTTCTTCCAGCTTTCTTAGCTCAAGGCAATTTACGGCCTTTGTTGCCTTTATGACAACAGAGGCCGCCAATGATGTTCTTGACGTCAGCGAGAACTAATGCAGTTTCAAGGAGCAGAGCATTAAAACCACCAAATACACCTTGCAATATATTTGTCTTTTGATGTATTTAAAGCGATCATATGCGTTAAGAAGAATTGATGAACGAAGTTTTATCTCAATTTCGTTTGTGTATTTTTTAAATACTCTCAAATTTTGTATTGTTTCGAGGACATTATTGTTAATAATGACACTAAAAATTTTTATTTCACTATTTCTGAATGCAATTAAAAAAAATTGTCCTTATCTGAAGATTTGGGGAAGTTTGGAATTGGTTTTATAGTGTTGCATGCTATTGAGTATCTGAGTATTGTACATGTTCGAGGAGAGAAATAGGAGAAACTCCAACACGGAAAGTACTCTTTAGATGTGTTTATTTCAATATTTTTCTTACACAACTCGAAATGTCGAATAGTTTTTTACAACGAAAAAATTTCGTTCTTCCACGACTTTTGAATTACAGGAGTGTTTTCACCTAAATTCTTGGTATTCTTGGACCGCCCAAATAGTAAATCTTCATCCCATTTATATCTGGAATTAAAACTCCCGCATAGAATTTATGTGGTACAATTGGAGCAGCGTGTAACAACAAGACACGACACAAGAGAAGACGAAGGGGATGAAGAAATTCTTGCTCGAAAGTCCAGAACGCGACTGAATTCTAATTCCTCACAACTCTCTTTTCTAATCTATGACACCCTGGGTGAGGTTCGACCGTTTTAGCCGCAACTATTTGTTTGGGTTCGGTTCTGTGGGCGACAAGAAAACTTTGCTTGAAAGCCTCCTGACTTCTCGAACACTGACTCGTGGAATTTCTGCGTTGGTTTTTTTTCCTTCTTTTTTCTTTCTTTTTTTGTTAGGAAACTTCAACAAATTGTGGAGTAGTCCGGAAATGGGTATTGTTTTTATACATTTTAATTTAATAGTCTGGCCTGCGAGCAGACTATTTAACAGTTGTATTCTAGAAAATAGTGAAACAATATTAACTTCACATCGAGTCACATGAAAGATTTTAGATAATATGGTACAGTGTATTAAATTAATAAATAAGAAAAACAAGAAATACGAAAAATACTGACTTACTTTTGAGAAGCCACTGGTAATGGTAAAAATGTATCGATAAATTATTGGCGGCAAATTAATATAAATTTTCTAGTGACATAAATGTATTCGAAGGAACAGAGAACTATTCTAAGTCCTATCAGCAATTGAAGAGGTATCAGAAGTATATTCAAAGGTTCGTTCAGTTCTTTATCATTGATTTTGTGCCCTTTTTCTCAAGTTGTAAACTCGCCTGTTCAATTTCCACAATGAGTTCCTCGGTCACAAAATTGTTGGCGATAATTTACTCCGTGTCGGAAATCGAGAAGGATGGGATGGAGTGTTTTGAGCAATTGTCTGTGAATAGAAATTCCATTCACAATGAGAGACTATTGGAAAGCTCGCTTTAAATCTTGTCCACACGCTCCCTCCCCACTCGCAGAAAAGTTGTAAATCCTCCCACATAACCCTCTCGCCTAAGTTGCTCGGTTCCGGTTCGAATACTAACAGCCTGGGGGACGCCGTGCCGCCCGCGCCGGCAGGGGCAACCCTCACACGGGCGGGCAGCGGACGGGACCGGCCGTCTCCGGTCGGTGGGGCGAGGGGCGCAGCGGGGTCGGGGTCGGGGGCGGGGATGGGGGACGGCACCGGAGGCGGGGAGTTGATTGAAGTGCACTTGGCAGCGCGCGCAGAGGGGGAGCCCGACGACGGCGGCGGCGGCGGCGGCGGCGGCGGCGGCGACGGCGGTGGCATCGTCGACTCCCTAGCTCGGCTCACCGGACACGGAAGAGCCTCTGATTAAATTGCTCTTAAGGACCACCAATCTAATAATAGCCATTTACTCCATGCACTCGATAAAAAGGCCGCACGAGGCACGAGAGGGAGTGAAAGAGGTTGGCGCGTAAAGATCCCCACCTCCCACACCCGGATTGAACGGTTTAGTTAAACTTTCAGGCCCACGACGCCCCCGCAAGCTTTGATTCTGGTGAAGGAAGCACGTGTTTATTGAAAGAGAGAGAAAGTGCATGAAATGTTTTTCCTCCCACACAATAGTTAACGTTGCAGGATATGCAGCGGCATTGCAGGACATGGATATGAGACTCAGAACGTTATAATTTATTATTCTCTCTTACCTGTATGCATGACTGATTGGAGGATTTATTGTGATGTTGAAATCTAGTATTTACTGGAGAGTGAGAAAGTGAGTAAAATGTGTTGTATTGTTCTTTCAAATTAATATTTTTACTAGCATATTGTATCACAGAAAGGCAAATGTAAAACAGGACTGCTTACACCAATGATCAATGCGTATCAATATAACTGAATTAATGAATTCTATTACAATATTCATGACAGGTTTCAATAAAATGTTTGATGAAATAAATAATGTTAAAACAATGGTTAATTTTTGTCATTACTTCAATTCTTAGGTGATTCACCTAAGAATTCTCATAAATTATAATTGACACACTCATAAACACTAATTTTTTCACACTTTTCCGGGTGTGAAATATATCGAAAGTGTTTTGGACCTATTATACCTTCTTAATTCTTGTAGAACTTATGATTTTGATTAATAGTCATTTCAGGCGTGTTAACTGCTGAGGTCATTAGTCCCGTAAGTGAAATGCATGTTTTATCGCGGGAGATCTACCGTCGGCTAACGAATTTTCCCCAAACCAGGTATCTTCCACCTGCGCGGCACGGCCCCAGCTCAGAAAAGCTGTATGTCTCCTGGCGTGTGCGGTAGTGTAGGGCATGGAAGTGTAAGTGTGTGTAAGTAAGGGTTGGGGGCAAGGGAGAGGAAGGAAATATTGGGCACGGTCCGTGGCCCGTTTGTTAGGGTACAGCTCCGGCATTTGCCTGGAATTTCTTGGTGAAAGCACGGAAAACTATCGATCCCGGGAGCTGGCCGCTAATATTCTCCTCCACATACGACTGAACTCGATCTTGCTATTTAGCTGGTGCCGATTATCCTGCCACCATCGGGCCGCGAACCCCAGGACCTGCCAATAAGATGCACTGCAGAGATATTGGTTGATGCCCTGTGCGACCTCTCCCGGTTTATGATTTTGACATTAAAATATTTAATATTTTCTTCCGGATCCCTATGTTATGTCACTTCGAAAACAATTTTAGGATTATAAAGTGGCATCAATCCACTCACACGAGGTTGTCAAATTCAAAATATGCTCGGGGGCAATGTTCGTCATCTTAAACGGCTCCGGCCTTTGGCACCCTGGGCCGCTGCCAACTGGGTCCGCGAAATGGCCGACGGGCTGGCGGAAGTCGCGGTCGCGTGCCGACGCGCCCAGCGGAAGTGTCTTGAGGCGCTGGGCGCCGGGCGGGGAAAGTGACGCTGTTACGGGGAGCAGGTGTGAGCGTCGGCGTCGGCGCCTGCACCCCCTCAGTGTGCCACTGCCGCCGCACAAAAGCGCGGGCTTTCTTTGAACGAGAAAGAGACGGACGCGCAGGCTTGCTCCTTGAAACGCTCTGTTTGTGTCTAACCTGTCTAATTTTTGTTTTCGTCGCGAATTGGCCTTTCTACAGACCACGACCCATATTTTTTCCTAGGGGATTTTAAGGTGAAAGATTATAAGTGGGATCAGCAATTCTGCTGAGCCCATTTTTACACTCCAGGATTGTTGGCCCTGGGGTATGGAAGATGAAATGATGATGATTATAAGTGGTGAGAGGACGACGCTTACATACAGACACAAATACACCCGTGCCCGAGGCGGGACTCGAATCCGCGATCTTCTGGATCGAGACCGCTACGGCACTACTGCCTTAACGATCTCGGCCATCTGACTAATATTATTTTTATATGGGGATGTGGAATTGAACTTTCAGGTTTTCGTCAGTTGTAACCGTGTTTTCGCCCATCCTGTTCTTTAATCATTTTATTATCTCTACTCTAGATTTGACAACGACGGGAGTCTATTGAGAAGAGGCTACAAAGAGGACACAGATTTTGCCGACGTTT
This sequence comes from Gryllus longicercus, assembly GCA_038098605.1. NCBI lineage: Eukaryota > Metazoa > Arthropoda > Insecta > Orthoptera > Gryllidae > Gryllus > Gryllus longicercus. The sequence continues at coordinate 855,429 of JAZDUA010000423.1, forward strand.
CAGGTTTTCTTCCGTAGGGACTATAACACAAACAATTTCATTGACCTAACGACCAATTTTAGAAATGACTTCGCAAAACCCCTCTAGTAGCCACTTGAAAGCCTATAGTAGCCAAAGTAAACCTTGTTAGCCGCCATCTTGTCCTCTTGAATCGTCACACGTGCTATTTTTCTGGACCACAATTGATTCCTGAGGAGACTTTTGAATTTTGGTCACACAATTAGGTCCGTTTTTAAATTATTATAAATTCGGTTATGGATGTTTTTTATAGAATCGTAGCAATTACAAAACTATGAATCTTCAGTGTGAATATCTCATTCACTTCATCATTAACTCAAGATCTCGGGAAAAATTAAAAATTGTAAGTCATGTTAAAGTTTAATGAAACATTCATGTCTCACGTGAAATAATGTGTGTAGAACTATAAGTGATGTAAATACCCTTATGTAATATTGAAATAATACAATATACTGACATTAACTCATTACTGGGCGGACGCTAGCGCGCAACCCTTCCCTCCCAGACCTGTCCCCACTCCCAAAGCCTATAAAGGAGAAAGAATCCGCTAATACTGCGAGGACGTATGTGTAAGGCGAAGGGTTGGAATTGGCTGTAACGCAATTACAACGAAAGAAAAAAGTAGCTTGAGGCAGGGATTACCTCAGAATGCGTTGCGGAGATCCCCACGGTTATGGTGGCTTCCCCAAGAACGTTGCCCTGAGAGCCGAGTCGAACACTTCTTTCACTACCAGTCACACGCTGTTATTCTCATGTGAGTGATAGGTCAATATCGGTTTCACTATTCTCGCAACACTATAATATGACTGACAGATCTAAGTGGTAATAATATGATCGATTATCCTCCTCCCCCTGGGTTTCGTTGGAGTATTCCAGACAAGGAACGGCAGTGATTTACTGGAAAGAGAACAGTCCTTGGAGAACATTTACACCAGACGTGGAGCGGTAAAAGTAATGGACAATTCAGGGCCGCATTATTGCATTTCTATTTATACATTTATTTGTACTGGCATAGGTAGTCTGTGTAGTTGCGGGATTGCAACTAACGTTTCATAGTCCAGGAAGACGTAGATTCGAGTCCCGACGGCTCCGCGACACCAACAACATAGCTCGGCCGAGGCCGACTACTGCCTGGATGAACATTCGTGAGGCTTGCTGAAGGTTCGTTTCTGTGGTTACCTGTGATTAGCTCAATGCAGCCACCGGAATTGCTGTAAAAAATGTAGAACCCTCGAACCTTCCCCACCAAGTCGCCATTGACATCCCTAGGGCCGGGCGATAGGTCGATCCCGCGTTTGATTTATTTCGCCGAGAAAAGCCGTAACATGTAAAAGTATTCGGTCTTTAAAAAAAGAATCAATATTATTTTTTTAAAATAATTTATTAACTTTTCACCTATGACCTCCTGGTCGAGACAAAAGTAGAGTTGTCGCTTTCCTTTAAAACCGTTCCAGTGCCTATAGCTGTGTGACGAAGAAAAGCTCAGGCAGGCGGATTTTGCTAGATGTAATGAAGGGAATGCACAATGTTCGCCACGTGTCGCTCTTACCCGAAGCACGGGAATTTAACTAGGCTCAGGCATGGGGGGGGGCGGCACCTTTATCTGGACGGCACAGTCGGATTGTCAATCCAAAATGCCAAATAGATACGTGTCGACTCTAATTAGGTTCTTTTCGAAAAAAAATATCTTGGGACTGGGCTTGTCCAAAGTATTTTGTAAAACCACTCTGCCAACGTTTTTGGACCTAATTACTCTCGGAAATATGTTCCGCGACAGTAAAGAAATCAAAGTAGTGACCATGTTACTGAGTAACAAATTTAATTATTAAGGTTGCAGTTTATATAAAAATAGTCGATATTATAAAATCCACGGATCTATCGATTCGAACTGGTTAACATCATTTGCTCAAGGTTGGTTGGCATGGTTGGTTGGTTAGGTGGTAAACAAATACTTTAAGATTCTTGGAATGTTGTTTGAGCAATCACAGTCGTGGAAGAAACAACGTAACATGAAAAGAACGTTAACGTGCAACGTAAAAGTGCAAATCTAGTAAAAACATTATAAGAATGTTATCTTCTAAAATATGGGGAGCTGAATCTGATTGTTTAATTAAAATATATCGTGTCTTAATTCAATCAAGACTTGACTACGGAGCAATTATTTAGAGCTCTGCGCCTGTACGATTTCTGCGAATACTTGACTCAATAATCAAAATGGCAAGCCGACCTTGCGTGCTTTTAAATCAAGCTCATGCAGTAGGCTAGTAGTTGAAGCGAGTCTCCTTCCCTTCGATTTACTCGTACGACGAAAACTATTTTGCACCAACAATTCATATTCAACCTTCGATTTCCACATAATACAACAAGCAAATACATGTTTCACTCTCAAAAACCAGATATTTACCGAACCCACCCAAAATATCCGAGTCCGAAAGACTACTTAAATATCGGTATGAAATCAACAAAGAAAAACTGTCTATACTGTCCAAGGTGCCTACACCCCTTTCCTCCCTGGCAGATCTTCACTCCTTCCACTAACCTTCAGGAAAATAATCTAATCGTAGGTCATCAAACTACGAAGGTCACTCCTAAAGTAATGCACATGATATTTTTAAAATTAATTTTCTTTTCTACGTCTTTGCTCTTTACAAATTTTGTAGTGTCATTCTTCTCGCTTGAATTAAAATTTAGGTCAAAACCTTTCCGCAAGTGTTGCTCCCGTAGAACTCGTTTAATATGGTTGCAGCACATGTTCGTCTCAAGCAATGAGTTGTGAGAACGAGACAGTAACAAACATTCACAAGAGGTTAAAATGTGTATGGAGATGATGCTGTTGATCACAGTATTGTGTATACTGTATCACAGTATTGTGTATTGTGTATACTGCGTTCTTCACAATCTCTTGACAATGTGCAGCTCATTCACAACCTCATTTTGGCTGACAGAAGAGTAACCATGAAATCATTTTCAATGAAAGTGGATGTAGGAGAAGCGAGTATGGTCAGAATATTGAAAGAACTACAATTGAAAAAGGCTTCTGTCAGGTGTTTTCCAGGAGATGACTACTTTGTGAAGGCTGCTAAACAGTGGCTCAGACGTGCTGACCCAGGCTTCTACCTTCTTCTTTTATGCCCTACTTCAAAAGTATCGTAAGGTAGTACACAGAGACGGAGATTATTTGGAGAAGTGACTTTTTGTTTTTCAAAGATGGATCAACATACATAGCAAATGTATGGAAAATAAATTGAAAAATTGTTGTACATTAACTTCGGAGTGATTTTCGTAAAACTTTCGGATTAATTCTTCGTCCATTAATTGCTAATCTATCAAAAATTAGTGTAAAAAAGTATACTAATCACCAAAAATTCTATACTGATGGCTCAAAACGTGATGGGAGATCAGGTTGTGCTCTTGCCTTTACAACATCCTCCATCGTAGAACCTCACAGATTACTTGATTCCTTTTTCACATTTTCCCGTGAAGTATGGGCAATCATGAAATTTATTGAAATTAGTTCAAGCAATTCCGACAGATCGCGGATAGTCATCGATTCTGACACTTTAAAGCCATAGAAAATTGATATTCAACCAATCCACTGATCCAAAGTATTCAAGAACTTCTGTCTTTAGTATTAATGAAATCCAAATTGAACTGACATGGCTCCCATTCCATAAACGTTTTGAAGGCAATGAATAAACAGGATATGAATTGCATCCTCGCGTCTAGCGAGAAAAAAGATGCTGGAAAAGAGACTGGTGCAAACGAGATGTATTCATTGGTTTTGAATGCAGGTTGTGTTGTTATTTTTACTTTCTATTCTCAGCATCTTACGTGCGCCCGTGGAAAAGCATTTAGCTCCGGTATTATACGATTTAAATGTATTTCAAAAGCAAAGATTGCGTCATTAGAAATAAGCAAACTTCAGTACAAAGGGAATGAATGCACTCTCCGTTTATGCTTTCTCTGGATTTTCTTCAAATATTTTGTTTTCCATGATTTCGCTGATCATACTCAGCAAATGCAGGACACCTTAAAAGTGGGCCAAGGACCGCGCCCTCTCTTTCCTTCCTCATCCTTGTCCCATTCTCTCCCCTCACATACAGACACGCTTATATACCTATATACCATACATAGCTGGACCCGGAGAGGAGCATGAAACGTGTCCCAGCTGGGGTGGATCCCTGCTCGACGATCTACTTGAAGAAAGCGAGAAGAACCTATAAACTGACGTGTATGTCGGAACCGGATATTATGGTCCGGCGGGGCAGGAATACCGCAGGAAGTCTTGCGATGTATCATGTTCTACATTTACGTCACAAATGACCAAAGCAGTTGACGCGCCTGGAAACAAAATAATCAATCTAATCAAATATCATATTCTCACAATTTTCATTATACCGCCACCTAAACTAACGGCCATTTTCCATTAGAAAAACTAGTGACCGCTTATACAAAGAAGTGTATTTCTTCGCTTAACTAAAAATAATTTTTGAGATAGCATTGACATGCTCTATAACATTGACTAGCTCTGCATTGACAATATGTATTTCATTGGTTGGTTGGTTGTGATTCCTGGCGCGCGCGTGTGCGTAAGTAAGGTTTGGGAGTAGGTCAAGGAAGAGGAAGGAAATATCGCGCGCGTGGCCTGTTTGGGATGGTACTACTCCGGCATTCGCCTGGCGTTGATCGGAGAAACCACGAAAACCTACCTACCAGAGCAGCCGGCCGCTAGAATTCTCCTCCAGACAGCGACTGAATTCGGCCTAGCTGACTAGCTAGTGTCGGAAATCCTGCCACCTCGGATCTCGAACCTAGGACCTGCCAGTCAGAGAGACGGCAGTGACATCAGTTGACGCCCTGAGCCATCTCTCCCGGTAATGTATTTCGCGGTTGGGGAATAGGCGTAAGCATAAAAGAACAAGAGCGTTTATTTTTGCTGCGTGGCTCCAAGCGAGGCGTGACGTCGCCACGTGCCGCGCGCGCGCCGCGCGTGGATGAGCATAAACAGCAGCGAGATGGCGTGCGCGCTGGCGCGAGGCGCGCGGCGCGGGGCGGGCGGCTCCTGCCATTGGCTCGCGGCGGCTGCAACGCCCCGGTTCCCCTTGGCGCGCCGCGCAGACGGCGGCCGGCGCTAGGCGCGGGGAGATAGCGCGGAGCGGGTTACCTTGGGCGGAGGATTGGCCGCGCGGACGCCCGCAGGTCGAGGAGGAGGAGGCGGCGGCGGCGTGGTGCGTTCGTATCCAGACGCAGATGCGCGATAGCTCCTCGAGTCGTAATTGCCCTGTTCATGCGGCTCGCGGATCGCGCGCGCGCGCTCTCGGTGGCACAACCGGTGCGGGAGGGTGATTGAGGCATTCCTCTGCCGCACCCGCTTTTTTTTTTTGTTTTTTTGTTGTTCTTTTTTTTCTTCGGGGAGAGGCGTGGGTTGGTGAAGGTTGTTGGAGGAGCAGATTCAAATCGGAATAGTATACAAAGAGGAAAGTAATACAGGATGAAAGTCATCGTGTAACCTTCAAGATGATGTTTCCCAGTTCAGGACGAAATCCAGAATGTTTGTTATAGAAATTGGTTATTAAATATTCTACTCAAATAGGTCTGTGAATTTCCTTTTATATTTCCGTACCCGAAACAGGATTATAGGGGGAAAACGGGCGTTTTTTTGTATCACATTCCAAATTAAATAGCGGGAGTGATGGATCAGGGATCAGGGCATCAACTGATGTCACTGCAGTGCGTCTGACAGGGAGGTCCTAGTTTCGAGTCCCGACGGTGATGGCATGATTTGCAACATTAGCTAGATAGCTAGGTCGAGGTCAGTTTCTGTTTGGAGGAAAATCCTAGGGACCGGCTGCTCTGATCGGAAGTTTTTCGTGATTACTCCGATGATCACCATGCGAATGCCGGAGCAATACGCTAACAAACGGGCCATGGATCGCATGCGTTCTTTCCTTCCCCTTCCTTGTCCTACCCTCACCCCTTACTTACACACACATACACACTTACATGCTCTACATTACCACACATGCCGGGAGTCCGGTTGGGAGCTTAGAACTTGTCCCTGCTGGGGGTCTGTGTCCCGCTGGTGGGAGATACCCGGTTGGGGAAAAACCAGCTAGCTTACGGTATGTCGGAGCCGGACCTCAACATCTAGCGAGGAAAGATCAACGCCACCTCCTCGGAGAAAATGTGCACTAATTTTACGGAACTAATGACCATAGCAGTTTACTCGCCCGCAATCATCAATCAAGCAATCACTCCAAGTTATATTGTAAGCCTTTGGCTATACAACCCAATTCGAGCATTTATCTGACACCCACCTACTCGCAGCCTCGGTCCTTAGAGATGATGAATATATCAGTGTTGACCGGCAGGTTCTCCCACGGCCTGTTGTTCGTTGTATTGCTTTGGTATCCACTTGGAATGAATCTTAGGAAACCAAGGATAAACGATCAGAGCCTCTGGTATTCTATTCCCTTTATGGCGTCGACCTATATTGCTACTATCTGGTGTCGCAAATCTGCCCGCGTTGCGGATCTCACCTAGCACCTCCAGGTCCTTGCACCTTCAGGTTCAGACTTTTTTCTAGTTCAGACATGAAATGGAATGTTGTAAGAAATCTATGAATATTTACTACTAGAATTACTATACGTACTTTTTTTTACTATACTTCCAAGCCTACATTTATCATCTTTTCTTCTTAGTCTTATTTCTGTTATTGTTATTAGCTTTATTCTTGTTCTTCGACCCTTTTTTCATTTTCTTGTACTATGTCTCTAATGGTCTAGGGGCATTAAAGATTCGAGCACTCCCAATGGCTTCACAATTTTACCACGTAATGATCAAAACATCCTAAATTAGTTGTGAAAATATTAGCTGCGGAATTCTACAAAGCCAAGTAAAATTTATTTTAGTATTCTGTAGCATTTGATACAGTGCGGAAGTGATTGGGATGTAGGAGTCAACGCGCTTGGGAAAGCGAGCGACTGCATCAGACATTGATGGGTGACTCAAAATAATTCGTTCTTATGGGTTCCAATTTGAAAATACAATTCACAAGTGGTGGGAAGAGTTGATGTTTCGTTGAAATGAATTCTAAAACAAGCGAAATACACGATTTTTTTGTCAGTTCATAACATTTAAAACTTTGGTCGTGGGTGTACTCGCACGACCTCAGTTTCCTATGCCGTCTGCTCCGTTGCAATATTTTGAACTGAGAATCACGTGGATACACCACCCCACGCGACCGCCGGCTTGCTACCATCTACCAGTGGACGCCCGGTTTCTGCATGCGGTTGCCTCCAGTCGAGCGCTGGCGACAGTTCCGGCAAATTGGAGACCAGAAGGAAGATAATGCAAATTGGGGTCCGACCAAGAGAAGGGCACATGTAAATTGGGACCGATCACTTTCTGGGTATATGTAAATGTGGGACCGACTACCTCATCCCGTTCGAGCTAAAAGTGAGAGGTGACATTTTATTTCCGAAGATCACTTTATTTATGAGGAATTCCAATTTTCTCGACCGGACTGGCTGAATTTTGTAAACATGGTTTGGATAAAACTTGCTTTTCTCTTTAGATTGAATTGAATCATTCGTTTATTGAATGAATTGTGCCGTTTTGTTGTTTACCATATATGTGCCATTTTATTTTTCTTTGTAGTTTCAAAACATTAATGTAGTCGAAATGGTTAGGTTGAGGGGAGTAGGAATGCGAATTTAGGTGGGAATGACTGGATTCGCGAGCATATCTAGTTTGCTCGTGGGGGGTGGGGGGTCATCTTTAGTAGCTCATACTTCCGGCGGCGGCCTCCTTATCGCGATTATCTGCTCATCAGTCCTTTTCCTTACCTGGGCTGGTTTAATCCCCAATTTTCATAAGCACAGGGAAAAGTCGGTCCCGAATTCACATGCGGAATTCGAAAGTATGTTTCGCGGGATAAGATGAAGAGATTATTTGGTCCCCAATTTACATTGTGCTGACAGTTGGGACGCTGCCGCCACCGACATCACTGGGGCAACTACCCCTTGTATGAAAAAACACGTTTGCAAATTGTGTCATTATGACATTTGGAGGAGGCTTCTTGGCAGTGTTTAGGAAATAAAGCAAACTGAAAACAATTGCATTTTCTCCTTGGCGGATGCATGCGGCTATCCTTCACTAGCTCCTCTAGAGTCAGTTCAAACATTACCCTGTTGAATTAATGTGTGATATAAAATTCTCACGCCATAGTTTAGTTGTCTAATGAAAATCAACGTAATTACATGAAATGTCATCTATGTAAATAATAAATAAATAAATATATGTCTTTATTGATGGCGAGGCTCAGGCTATTTAACCTACTCTTCTGCCTGACCATTTAATCTATAACTTGTTTTCCTTAATATGCAGGTGAGTCACGTAACTTTAGCACCCTCTGTAATTTTTGAACGGTTGAAATTATTGCAACGCACTTTTCACGATGTGTATGAGGCAGTGAGGCTAATTGATGTGTGTATTCGTTTCCATTTTATCACTTGTATTTTATGAGATATTGAGATAGCTTTGTTTTTTCAAATATAACCATACACATTTTTAGTCTATCATGAGCGTAAAAAGACGAATCTAATGATTCATATTGTCATATATTAAATAAACTTTTTTTGAGTAATTTTGATTTCTTTGCGTTTATTAATAGACTAAAAAACGTATAGTTCCATTTGAAAAAATAAAGTTACCTCAGTTTCTCGCAAAATACAAGAGATAAAATGGAAATGAATATATATATATATATATATATATATATATATATATATATATATATACGTATAATATAATATATATACGTATAATATAATATATATACGTATAATAACGTTTATATATACGTATAATATATATATATATTATACGTATATATATATATATACGTATAATATATATATATATACGTATAATAACGTTTATATATATATATATATAATAGTTTATATATATATATATATATATATATATATATATATATATATATAAAAACTATTCCCACTCCCTCATGCACTTCTGTGAAAACTGTATTGCAATAAACTTCAACCATTCAAATATTGCAGGAGGTGCTAAAGTTACGTGACCCACCTTAATAGTGTGTCTATATGTAATTCAATGTTTCGTCTCATCTTTCTTTGCCATTAATGCCATCCATTCATTTCCGTCATTCATTACATTATTATTCCCAAAATCAAGCAAGTTTTGAAACAAGTGAACATTTTTAAGTATGCTATGATTTTGACGGAATGTTGAAAGCAGAAAATCAAGTATTTGATAATGAAATTAATACGATGTCAAAACAATGTAAATTAGGTTGAACATTATTGTGCTCCGAGGCGAAACGCGCCATTATTATATTATTTCAGAAGCTCTGTCTTTTGCAACTTTAACATATTTAGAATTATTAGCTTTAGTATTTTACTCCTGATATTTCGTATGTTCATTGAACAAAGCATGCAATCTACATTAATAATGAATGCTACATTCGGTTCCCTCAGCTAGTAAACTTAATGTCACAGGATTTATCCGCAGGCCGCAGCTATTAGTAATAGGCAGCTGTCGTATCTTCTAGCTGAAAAGCGACATGCTGATTACATTGCTACAGTACTCTGCTAATTTCTGTCGCTCGCACGCGTGTTGTGGCGCCGAAACATGGATCCGATGCAATAACTCTTTTCATTCACAATGTTTCAGTTAAACGCATTATATTCCGCGAAAACGCCCATCGCGTAGCGCGCTCTAGGCTGTTCGCTGCAGTTAGTTACTTATGCTGTCCGTTCCGTGTACGCGAGTCCCCGTTGACGTTTCAATTCGGTAGTTTCGAAATTTTGATTGGCATAATCGAGTTGATAATTGCCTAATTACATTGTATATTACTATACAATACAATATTATATTGATTAATAACGCTGTTTGATGCTCGTGCTGAATGATTATATGCGCGAATTATGCAATTATGGTAATGCATGCGCATCGGTTTGTGTGCGCTGTGCCGCTCCCCCGCCGCGCCCTCCCCGCTTGTCATACTAAGTAGGCAGGCGGGCGGTTGGGCGGTTGGGCGGTTGGGCGGCGGCGTGGGTGGGTCGGGCCGCACCGCCGCGGGCCCCCTCTCGCCGAGGGGAAGAGTCGGGGGAGGTGGACGACGCTCGGGGTGATGGGGCGCGGGGGTGCGGGAGGGGCGGGGGGAAGAGGGGGCGAACTGGACGGTGATCTATTGGCCGGGCGGGCGGTGTGATGCCGAAGGCCATTCCGCTGCTCCCGGCAAACGCGTAAGGTGCAGAGTGGCGCGAGACGGTAGTTTTTTTTAGTGGAATCGGCTAACGGAGAGTCATACGGGGCCTGAGATTTGTTTTTATTTGGTAAGGCGCTGCAACTCTTTGTGGCTTAACAAGTTCTGTCGTTTTCGTATCCTGCGTCATATATTATTACTTCTTGTTCATTGTTGTGTAGACATGTGATAAGGAACCCCCAAAGGATTATTGGCCGCCATTTATGACAGCGATTGAGACTTTCAAATCGGTATCCCTTTCACCATTCTCCTGGTATTCATTCTTCAATTCCCAAGCCAGAGTAGCCTTCTGAACTTTAATTTGTAAATGTTCTTATCAAGCCGATAATTCTCAAAAGCTGACACGCTATTTTTTGCTGTGCCGAAAATTTCTCAAATCTTCAGCAGTTGCAGCCACAATTTGTGATTATTCTCAAATAAATCTGGCAATGTAAAGTAATCAAAAACGGCGCTAATAATTACATTACAATTATTTATACATATATATATATATATATATATATATATATATATATATATATATATATATATATATATATATATATAACCCATCCAGAACCAAGAACACAGGAAGATGAAGACGTTACAATAGTATTTGCGTACCTGCTGCAGTAGCGTATGCAGTTGCCGGTCCTCATTTCCCTCCTTTGAGCCGAGTGATGACTCGATTTCCCCATATTTATATAGCTTATTCTCCACTGATCAGTTGAGTCCCGTCTGTGGCAGGATTTGCGGCATTAGCTGGTACGAGCTTAGTTGCCGCCTGAAGGAAAATTCTAGCGACCGGCTGCGCTGATCGGTCGGTTTCTGTGGTTTCTTCGATCCATGCGAATGCAAGGGCAGTACCCTAGAAAACGTACCCTAGAACGCGCGATATTTCCTTTCTCTTCCTTGTCCAATACAACTCCTATTTCACACACACACACACACACACACACACGCTTAAATGCACTACACTAGCACACATGTGAGGCCGGTGACAACGAGATCTGTCGGGAGATTAGAGCTTGTCCGGCTGGGGCGGTGGCTATTTGGTGGGAGTTACCTGGATGGGAAAAAAATCAGCAAGTTGACATATAGGTCGGCGGCGGATCTCGTTATCGATCGGGGGAAGAACAGCGCCCCCTCCCGTAATAATATATGCGCTACAATTTCGGGAGGATGACCATAGCAGACGTGCAGGGGAAAACCTAATCAATCAAATCAAAAATCACTGATGGAGAAAATCTCTCACTAGTGACGGATATCCAGAATGCCGCGAACTGCTGGAATTTTCATGATACGGTAAATATGTTTTGTGATAAATCTCTGATAAATCACTGAAAGCTATAAAAACCGCAGACCAACCATCCTAAAGCCCATAAACACACGGATAACTTTGTGACTGGGGACAAAACTATTCAAATAATATTAAATGTTCGCCATCGAGTCATCGATTCTTGTCAGGGTGACTAATGCTTTCAACAAGTTGGAATATTCAAAGGAAGTTTGATGACCGGCAAAAAGAGATCAATCCATTAGCGTATCTCCGCCATGATTTCCAATTGCTGGAAATTTTCTACTTGGCCCCTACTTATTCAGAGCATTTCGGCAAAATTTGACTCATATTTACCGCCAGGTAAATATTGTCAGGTAATTTTTATCTCTTCCTCGAGATGTTTGCGAAGCGATTATGATTGCGAAGCATCTGATTAAGACGAAAGTAATCGGAAGATTTTAATTTTGCCGGCCATTTAGCCAGAGTTCTTTTACAGGCCGCAAGTACATCCATTCGGGTCAAGAGGGAGGGCATGGGACCCATGCCCCCCCCCCTAAAAAACGCCTAGAGTCTTCGTTTGTTACCTTCCTGTATTTGACAAAATTTATTTAAATATTTGTTAGAACTATGTAATTATTTAAAAATAATATTGTATAGTATCATACATACACTACAAAAATAATACACTATATAATAACAATAGTTAATTATTTAACAAATATATAAGATGGCTACCTCCAAAATGATAGGCTGGATCCGCCCCTGAGTACATCGCCACTGTGGATTTTGCGCCCTTCAAACATCTACGCACCTTAGCAGGGATCCAACCCGTGCTTTGATGGTTCAGAATACAAGAATCTATCCACTCACCTACCCAGGTTCTCGTATTCAAATAATTACTTCTCCGGACATATTCCAGTTTCGTGTTTGTGGCCACGTTAGGAGAATCTGAAAGATTACGGACGGACATTTCCGTAGTTTCTTATTACCTTTCCTAAGCGGCTGTCGATTCCGTATCTAGATGAATATCTGTCGGTCCGCAGATCGGGATGAATATCCAAAATTCTCACTAGGGAAAACGACGATTAATTATTGCAAGGGTGTGTTCGGCCCTAATAGCGGGCTTAGATCTATTGTATCCTGAAAAGACCATCTAGTAATAGTCCGCGGATTCTGCGCTTTTGGAGCGTTACCACGAGCGTTACCACGTCGTTACGTGTCCTTCGGCATTTCTTTCCGAATAGAGGCTCAAAAATAATGTGAAATAGAAATGTTGTGAATAACGCGTTGTAAACAGTTGCATCACAGTTGACTGGCTCTATCTGGGTGGGCCCTACCCTGTTTTTCAAATCCCTTCAAATGGAGGAGTTGGGCTGGTTAACAACGGTAGAGTTCCGGTGTAAATTTAGATTCCAGCGTTCAAGTTTCTAGCGCCCTTGGGGAGGGTTCGGAATATAGCGAAATGATCTGGTGGTCAACCTTCGGACTGGCGGGCCTCCTGGCCTCTGACCGGTAGGTCCTGAGGTTTAAGTCCCGACGGTGTAAGGATTCTCGACATTAACTATATAACTGGGTCGAGTTCCGTCGCTGTCTGGAGGCGAATTCGAGAGACCGGCTGCTCTGATTTGTAGTTTTACGTGGGTTCTTTCATCAATACCAGGCAAATGCCGGAGCAGTACACTACCAAACGGGCCACGGACCGCGTGCGATCTTTCCGTTCTCTTCCTTGTACTATCCTCACCCCTTACTTGCACACACTTTCATGGACTACACCACTACACACGCCGGGAGACCGGTCTCGGCTGGAGCGGTGCCCCCCTGGTGGGAGATACCTGGTTGGGGAATCCCCGTTAGCCGACGATAGGTCTGCGCTAAGTCTCATCAACCAGCGTGGGAAATATTAACCACATCTGGAAGATAATACGTGCACTACACTTACGGAACTAATGACGTTGAGTGTTGACGCGCTCGAAATCTCTAATTAATCTATCAATCAATCAATCAATTGGGTCTCCTGGTGCTCGCAAGTTGTGCTTGCGGAGTCACAGAATAGAAATCGATACATATGACGTTTGTGGAAGTGATAAATAGTTGCTCTCCAGAAGCAGCCATTGGGCCATTTCACATTTCGCCCTCGATACTGGATAAAAACAATATAGAGATGCAAGGTCTACACCTGAGCATAATTGTTTTTCTCAAGTAATTTTTGTATGAGTGAATTACAAAAAAAAAACAAGTGTAATTAGTTTATAAGTAATTCAGATTTTAATATTTAAATACAAAAATTATAAAACAACATTATTTTATACAAAGTTCCAAACAAAAAATAAAAAAAAACAAAAACTTCGATATGTCGCACGTTTCTCTATTAGATTTGAAATTAAGTTTAGTTTCTGATAAAGCATAGTTCCTGACACTGTGTAAACATTGATGTATATGAACATACGTTACTTCATTATTGATAGATCACCTGTTTTGGTGGGACAGGTGCTTGGAGCTACGTCCTAATACATGGAGGCGCATGATGTGGGTTGGAGTCGCTCACGAGGAGTGGATGTTTTCGCTATATGGTTGTGACGTACCCATGCCCTCCATGTAGCTCAGATGAACATCATCCCAACCACAACGCTTCATCTATCCATCATCATCATCATCATCATCATCATCGTTCATCCTTATTTCTCACCAAACCATTCATAAAGCAGAAGAACGCAATGGCAAACCCCCAATGTTTAGTTATTTTCCAGGGAAAGGGTAGTACTTTAAGGTGAAACCTCCACCCTCGCGTATGCCAAACGGGTATGGTGCTCATAACCATAATCATCATTAGCAGCAGCGTCACTTAATAGTCTGCTGTCTACTGACTGACGCGACTCTAGCAGTATTAGACCGCCCCGATTTCAACAATACCTCCTTCAGTGCCAAATATTTTTCTCGAAGTTCTTCGTCTGCCTCTGCTCATCCCTTCAAGCTTTCTGAGCGAAGTCTCTTCCATTTGATCCTTCTACAATGTGACTGTCGAGGCGTGAAATCAATTCAGCAAACTCGCTTATTAGTGCCCGTCATACCGGCTTCCTTCCGCGACACAGTGAGCTCTTCACTAATCGAATGTGCGTTATAATTTGACTATCATAAGTACTTTTACCAGATTATGTGATGATTTTAGAATTATTTTATTATTATATAATATTATATCTCCGTTATGATTATTAAACCATTCGCTATGAAATAGTCCGCGGAATGATAGAATCCGAGGATTATCTGCGTTCCAGTCCAGTCGACAATGTGACATATTGTGTCTCCGGTATATTCCTTCAAAATTATTTGCAGTCGTCAAGCACTCTACGTATTTGTATGATCCGCAAAGTTGTGGCAATTGTTAACTGATTTTTTACATAAAATACATGTACATTTGTCTAATACATGAAATTTAAAATACATGAACTACAATGAAACGCACGCTTACGAATGAATGCCGTTAGTAATCGAACATTTTTTATGTAATCGAAAGAAAATGATTAATTTCTTTTAAATAGAAAGAAACATTTCTGTAAATTGAAGTGAATAATATTTTATGTAGTGATTGTATTGTAAGTGAGGAGAAGCATTACATC
Organism: Gryllus longicercus; assembly: GCA_038098605.1. Lineage (NCBI taxonomy): Eukaryota > Metazoa > Arthropoda > Insecta > Orthoptera > Gryllidae > Gryllus > Gryllus longicercus. Next base: position 870,628 of record JAZDUA010000423.1, read on the forward strand.
TGTAATACATATATTGATTAAAACACGCCGTCTCATTTCTTCCGTAGTATAAAATCCATTGTAGAATTAGATCTATGTAGAATCCATGTAGAATTTATTTTATTTACGCTTTTACTGAAAAGTCTTGCTCATGCGTCACGTCTTGCCCATGCGTTTGCTGGATTACATAGTCCAGTTGTGGCGTGGATTTAACATTTTTTTACTTGAAAATTCTTATTCACCGTGCACAATTGATTACGTATTTATCATATATGTCAATAAGTAATACGATAAAACATAAAATATATGACTGCAATAAATAGTACGATTTTACGAAAATTATTTTTTTAATGTCAATTAAAAGCGATGTCCCTGAGACTAACTGTACACACTCGACTGTACGAAACCTTCTATTAGATATTTCGTTCACCAGAGTGCTCTTATGTAGTTCAGGATAATCGATCACCCGTATCTTTCTTATAGAAAAAATATATTTGCTTATGTTCGGGAATAGCGTCACGATATGGAGTTCTTTCATATTGAGCTTCGATATTTTCTGTTACGTCACAAAACACGCGTAGATATTTCGGTTTCGTTATATTTTTGGGTATCGAGAATACCCGACTTCCAGGTTGGTAAGAGGAAGGGTCTGAGGATTAACAAACAGGACAAATTGTAGTGGCACTTCACTTCGGGCAGTTATGTTGTTTGGTTATTGTCTGTCGTGTAAATAAAACGATAAATTAATATGTTACTATTTTAAGTTGGGACACAGAGGTCCAGTATAAATAAACGGATCCTGTGTTGGCAGTAATGTTGTAATGCTTGGCTGAGGAAAAGAGTGAGATTTGTGTCTGTATTATTCTTTCAGGTCGTAGGGTCGGTTGTCGTTTGGTACGCATGACACGAATGTAGTCTATGCGTCTAAGCCACGATTTATTTGAGTTAATTTTTGTTCTCGGGGAAATATCCCCAAGTGTATTTTGCAGCATTAAGAAAATCAATCTCTTTGGCCAATTCACTCAATTTCCCGATTTAATTTTGTGTTTATTGAGGAGCATCTATAAATTTAAATGCGGAATTCGAAGTAACTAAACATAAGGTAATTCATCAGCAATGTTGAACACCATCACGTTTGTTGCGTGTAAATTGCATTGTAATCATCCCGGAAAATAATTAAGTTACTATATCAAATTTGATTTTGCGACCTTTTATAAAATATTTCTGAAATTATGTTAAACTATTTATTGACCGTCAATTGAAGGAATGTTTCATTGATTTACAAGTACTTTGGAAGCATTTTTTAGAACAGTAGGTTTTGGGATACGTATTTTTTTCTTGTTTACTAGTAAACTTCCCCAAACTTTTCTTGTGTTCATGCGTTTCCCATCCTTTGCTGTCTCTTCATTCTGTCGTTTCTCCTGGCATTTGCAGTCCTCGCTTTCTTCCGTTGCTCGCCACTTTGCTTCATTTGTCCACCGAGGTCTTACGGGGCGCTTCCTCTGCGCCGTACAGTGGGCCAACGGGCCGGAAAACGTGGTACAAGTTATGAAAAACAAAATCCGCAAAATAAACTTTTGTAGATAGTCTACACTAGTGTACTATATATCTGTTCAAACACTTCGCGACCTCTGTGCATTTCAAAGGACTTATATCTATCGGTACCCGATGCTAATATTTTAATAATTACATTCTAATTACGGCGAGTTTAAGATCTTGGTGTGGTGTGTGAGGATAGGGTGTAGTTGACAAGATGTATACCTTTTAATGGGAGGAGTGTAGATTATTGGAAGGTTCAATTTATTTAGGTTTGGGAGTCCTACAATAGCTATGATCATTAAGGCCCATGAGCGATGGAATGTTAATGATCGATTATTGATTATTTTCTGTTTCTGGGCGCGTCTATTGTTATGGTCATTAGTCCTATAAGTTAACTGCACGCCTTTTAATCACGAAAAGCGACTGTGTTTTCCCGCCGGGTGAAGGAATGCGGCGCAGCCACACGACAGCATGCGGGGTCTCCTCATCGAGGTATCTCTCCCTACGAGCAAGACATCACCCTACCTGAGACAATATCTAAGCTCCCCACATGTGTGGTAGTGTAGTGCGTGTACATTAAGTGTAAGGTAGTAAAGGTGAGGATAGGACGTGGAAAAGGAAGGTAACATCGCGGGAGGTTCTGACCCGTTTGTTAGGGTACTGCATTTGCATAGTGTTAATTGGCGATACCACGGAAAACTACCGATGAGAGCAGCCCGCTGCATGGATTCTGCTCCAGACGGCGGATGAATTCGACCTAGCTATCTATCTAGTGTCGAAAATCCTGCCATCGTCGGAACTCGAACCAAGGCTCCTGTCGATCAGAATCACTGATGTGTCATAAGTTGTTGCCGTGAGCCACTTCAACCGATGTCAAATATCAATGATACGTTAATGATGATGGAGGCGTGGTGGAACGAAAGGAAGAGAAATCGGAAGAAACTCCAGAAAACCTGCCGATAGTTCACATTGTTCACCACAAATTCCACTCGAATTAGCCTGCGATCAAATCCGCACCCTAGCGGTGGAAGTCTAGTGTGTTAGTCATTATGTCGCGAGTCCCCGGGAAGAAGTAGATTGAGCAAGAAAGGTCTTAGGGTATTATTTTGCAAGTGTGATTCTCATATTTTTCTTGACCTGCTTACAATTTCCTATTTGCGTTGCCGGGAGCTCTCAGTGGGAATTTATACTTCACGGGCACGCTTTATAGGCGCCAGTACTGGTGATGGCCGGCAATAATCCCGCACACTGCCACAACGACAATCATTTGGCTCAATTTTGTCCCAGCGCCTCAAAGGCCAATTTCTGATGCATTCGGAGCATCACCCAGACGTGCTGGCTCTGCCCCACTGTGCTGCGAATTTCTGGCTCCGTCATTAGGCGCGACCCGACTCGGCTCGCCGCGGTGCGGCAGCGGCAGCGGCGGTGGCGGTGGGGCGGAGGCGTGGAGACGTGGGCGGGGACGGAGCGGGGGTGGCGGCGAGCGCGGGGGCGTTGCGTTTCTTCGCCACCTGCGCCCCCGCCCTTCCCGTGTCCGCCCTAACAAGAAGCCGCCTCCCTCTCCGCCTTGGCTTTTTTGCGCCCCGCCCCCTGCCAGGCCCCTGCCCCCCTCTGCCCCGCTCCCTGCCCTGCTCCCTGCCCCGCTCCCTGCCCCGCTCCCTGCCCCGCTCCCTGCCCCGCTCCCTGCCCCGCTCCCTGCCCCGCTCCCTGCCCCGCTCCCTGCCCCGCTCCCTGCCCCGCTCCCTGCCCCGCTCCCTGCCCCGCTCCCTGCCCCGCTCCCTGCCCCGCTCCCTGCCCCGCTCCCTGCCCCGCTCCCTGCCCCGCTCTCTGCCCCGCTCTCTGCCCCGCTCTCTGCCCCGCTCTCTGCCCCGCTCTCTGCCCCGCTCTCTGCCCCGCTCTCTGCCCCGCTCTCTGCCCCGCTCTCTGCCCCGCTCTCTGCCCCGCTCTCTGCCCCGCTCTCTGCCCCGCTCTCTGCCCCGCTCTCTGCAACCCAAGACGCTCTGAGACCCGGCGTCGGATCGTCACTCGAGCCCCGGATAGGGCGGCTCGCGCACTGTTTGTAAATTGTTTGATTTTCCCGGGCAAGCCAACTACTATGATCATTAGTTCCTTTCGTTAGCGTACTGCTCCAAAATTCGCCTGGTATTGATCGGAGAAACTGAAAATCTAACGATCGGAGCAGCCTGCCAGTAGTAGAAGTTTGGCCTTACCGGCGGAATTCGATCTAGCAGTCGACTTAGTGTCGAAAATCCGCCACCGTCGAAACTCGCCTCCGCGTGTCTCGTAACTGTGTTTACGCTAATCGCAGGAACGGCGTTCTCGTTCGCGGCATGTAGCACTTGGCAGCGGACGGCGTCGCGTCGCGTCGCGTCGCGGCGCGTCGCGCCGCGCCGCGCCACGCCGCGCCGCATCGCGTTTCCCGCGCGGGACATCAAACGCGCGCCCCGGCCCATTAATCGTGAGGGGCGCAGACAGCGCTGGGCTGGGCGGAGTGAGCACTCGCCGCTTGACCGGGTTCTTGTCTGATTGGATTGTAAGCATGATACAAGTACGCGGTTTTCGACAAATATTGAAATATTTAGCAACGTGTATTTAAGTTGATGTTACTGGTTTTTATTTTTATGGAAATGTCAACCATCTTGGACCACGCCAGCGTTATTCTCCGGGAACCAGTCATTATTATTATTATTATTATTATTATTATTATTATTATTATTATTATTATTATTATTCATTAGTGTCTTTTTAAGCTTCAAAAATTTAGAATGTTCAACAAAAATGAGACATGCGTCATATTTTAAGCGTTCCATTCTCTATTCCAATGAGAAAAATAAAGAAAAGGTTTGGACGCATTTTTAAGAAATTTTTTAAAATGTTTAGACGTAATTCAAATTACCCACAAAAATCAAAACATGATTCGAACTCGCAGGGCAAGTTCCGTCCGATCGATCGGGGAATATAAATTTTGGAGAAAATCGTCTGCGTGCTTTAGACGCTAGCGTTGACAAGAGACAGACAAGCCTTTTGCCATCAATCCATTTTTCTATATCAAGAACACAAGTACTCATAAAACGTGGATTCAGGCTACATAACGTAGTAGACGAAGTGCTTTACTACATATAGGAACACGATTTATCTAGTTGTCCATATCAGGGTCACAAAATACGAGCTTTTTTGTCAAAAGAATCAGAGATTATTGTCGCAGGATTACAGGACATTCACTTAAATACGTAAGTACGTAGTATGAAGAGTCAGTCGTGATACAGAATGGCACAGACTTTCCCGTATTAGTTTTCTATTTCCTTTGGTCTCGGCTAGCTATACGGACTTGCCACACAATCTTGAGAGCTGCCATCTATCGCCGCCCAAATTACATTTTTTTGACATTTTTTTAATTTGTCGGTTTCCATCGGAAATATTATTTTAAGGATATTAAAGAACCGTAAAACCTCGTCATAAATGGCAATTTTCTTTGAAATATTTGGATCCGTTTTTACGAAAATGACTCATAAGCGTTACTGGAAATTCGAAATTTGAATCTCTTTCCACAGAAATTATTTTGTGTTGGATTCATCATAGTACTTCGTACACATTCATGTGTCACAGTGGACACAAAGTTTATTAATTGTGATTCTCACAACTTCTCAGATGGGTGTTTTGCCGTGCCCCTCAATATTATTATATCGGCAAATACCGATTGAAGAAAAGACATATGACCAGTGGATCAGGAATGGAATAATTAGTGGACATAAGGAAATAGACGAAACATTAAATACAATTTATATCAAGACTTCGCTTCATAATTTAAATAAAGTGATATATTACAAGTACGGACAACTACACTTCAAAGAGTACATAGAGCTGTCGTTGGCATAATGGGCCTTTTCTGCCATCTAACCATTTGTAGACGCGGCGTACGACGCAGACCGCCGTCGCCACCGCATCCACCCCCGCCCTCGCTTCGAGGGGCAGCCATGCCAGGCCCCCCGGGACACTGGGGGTTTCTTTATGGCCGGCGCGAACGGCCGCGCGCCTTCGTCGGCCCATTCGCAACGACATTTCCCCGCCTCACATCCCCTTCGCCCCAGCCCTCTCGCCCCCCCCGCCACGCCCCCACTCGTTCTTCTCGCCCCCACTCGTCCTTCTCGCTCCCACTCGTCCTTCTCGCTCCCACTCGTCCTTCTCGCCCCCACTCGTCCTTCTCGCCCCCACTCGTCCTTCTCGCCCCCACTCGTCCTTCTCGCCCCCACTCGTCCTTCTCGCCCCCACTCGTTCTTCTCGCCCCCACTCGTTCTTCTCGCCCCCACTCGTCCTTCTCGCCCCCACTCGTCCTTCTCGCCCCCACTCGTCCTTCTCGCCCCCACTCGTCCTTCTCGCCCCCACTCGTCCCTCTCGCCCCCACTCGTCCTTCTCGCCCCCACTCGTCCTTCTCGCCCCCACTCGTCCTTCTCGCCCCCACTCGTCCTTCTCGCCCCCACTCGTTCTTCTCGCCCCCACTCGTCTTTTTCGCCCCCACTCGTCTTTCCCGCCCCCACTCGTCTTTCTCGCCCCCACTCGTCTTTCTCGCCCCCACTCGTTCTTCTCGCCCCCACTCGTCTTTCTCGCCCCCACTCGTCTTTCTCGCCCCCACTCGTTCTTCTCGCCCCCACTCGTTCTTCTCGCCCCCACTCGTTCTTCTCGCCCCCACTCGTTCTTCTCGCCCCCACTCGTTCTTCTCGCCCCCACTCGCTCTTCTCGCCCCCACTCGTTCTTCTCGCCCCCACTCGTTCTTCTCGCCCCCACTCGTTCTTCTCGCCCCCACTCGTTCTTCTCGCCCCCACTCGTTCTTCTCGCCCCCACTCGTTCTTCTCGCCCCCACTCGTTCTTCTCGCCCCCACTCGTTCTTCTCGCCCCCACTCGTTCTTCTCGCCCCCACTCGTTCTTCTCGCCCCCACTCGTTCTTCACGCCCCCACTCGTTCTTCTCGCCCCCACTCGTTCTTCTCGCCCCCACTCGTTCTTCTCGCCCCCACTCGTTCTTCTCGCCCCCACTCGTTCTTCTCGCCCCCACTCGTTCTTCTCGCCCCCACTCGTTCTTCTCGCCCCCACTCGTTCTTCTCGCCCTCTTTGTCCTGCTCGCCCTCTTTGTCCTGCTCGCCCTCTTTGTCCTGCTCGCCCTCTTTGTCCTGCTCGCCCTCTTTGTCCTGCTCGCCCTCTTTGTCCTGCTCGCCCTCTTTGTCCTGCTCGCCCTCTTTGTCCTGCTCGCCCTCTTTGTCCTGCTCGCCCTCTTTGTCCTGCTCGCCCTCTTTGTCCTGCTCGCCCTCTTTGTCCTGCTCGCCCTCTTTGTCCTGCTCGCCCTCTTTGTCCTGCTCGCCCTCTTTGTCCTGCTCGCCCTCTTTGTCCTGCTCGCCCTCTTTGTCCTGCTCGCCCTCTTTGTCCTGCTCGCCCTCTTTGTCCTGCTCGCCCTCTTTGTCCTGCTCGCCCTCTTTGTCCTGCTCGCCCTCTTTGTCCTGCTCGCCCTCTTTGTCCTGCTCGCCCTCTTTGTCCTGCTCGCCCTCTTTGTCCTGCTCGCCCTCTTTGTCCTGCTCGCCCTCTTTGTCCTGCTCGCCCTCTTTGTCCTGCTCGCCCTCTTTGTCTTGCTCGCCCTCTTTGTCCTGCTCGCCCTCTTTGTCCTGCTCGCCCTCTTTGTCCTGCTCGCCCTCTTTGTCCTGCTCGCCCTCTTTGTCCTGCTCGCCCTCTTTGTCCTGCTCGCCCTCTTTGTCCTGCTCGCCCTCTTTGTCCTGCTCGCCCTCTTTGTCCTGCTCGCCCTCTTTGTCCTGCTCGCCCTCTTTGTCCTGCTCGCCCTCTTTGTCCTGCTCGCCCTCTTTGTCCTGCTCGCCCTCTTTGTCCTGCTCGCCCTCTTTGTCCTGCTCGCCCTCTTTGTCCTGCTCGCCCTCTTTGTCTTGCTCGCCCTCTTTGTCCTGCTCGCCCTCTTTGTCCTGCTCGCCCTCTTTGTCCTGCTCGCCCTCTTTGTCCTGCTCGCCCTCTTTGTCCTGCTCGCCCTCTTTGTCCTGCTCGCCCTCTTTGTCCTGCTCGCCCTCTTTGTCCTGCTCGCCCTCTTTGTCCTGCTCGCCCTCTTTGTCCTGCTCGCCCTCTTTGTCCTGCTCGCCCTCTTGGTTCTTCCCGCTCTCTTTGTTCTTCTCGCTCTCATCGTGTTTTGGCCCTCGTCGTTTTTTTGGTCCTCGTCGTTCTTTTCGCTCTCTTCGTTCTATTTTGTCTCATTCTCGAAAAATCAGATATTGCAATGATATAATTGCAATACATAAACATGACATGATAGATTCAGTTTATCCTGTTTGAATGCAATGATTGTAAATTGAATTATGCTGGTCAAACAAAGAGAATAATAAAAAACAGAGAATAAATGAACATTGAAAAAAGTATCAAAGGCTTCACAAATAGGCAGAATTCAATATCCCAACATAGAATTAACCTAAACCTTACAATAAATTTTGATTAGTTTCGTATTTTAGCAGTAGAACCCAATAGAAATAATGCCAATACTAGAAACTTTGAATATAAAAACTCAGAATTCTATGTTTACAGTAATAGAATCAAATCAGTTTACGAAGTACTGTTACTCCTTCAACTTTACCACGCCTCTCAACGATCAACGGTAATATGGCTGCTCTGCACTCCACCACATACTTAAAATTCAGATATGGTTGTGTATAATTTGTATATGTTTTTATATATATTACTGTTAGTTTTCAAGATATAATACCAAGTGAGCTTTCATTGAATTGGGTACAGTAGTGATTTAGTTCTCATGGTTTGCAATTTTGAGAAAATCATTTTGGCTTCATCATATGAGCTATTTTTTTTATGAAATTTTCAGTTGTCCCTGATGAGGGAGACTGTTTTGTCTCCGAAACGTCGTCTGAATACATAAGTAAATACAAATTATGATGAAAAACTTTTTTGGAAGTATTTATTTTGGTTGTCCAAACTTTAAAAATAGGGCTGAAAAATATCGACATAGAACTATCTCTTCAAGTCTTGCAACATCGATGCAGGCGATGCAGGTCGTGCAAGCTGCGCACGACGTTGCGGCGACGCCGACAACGACGACGATGTTGATGGCACCTTCTCGTAACGGGCGGCGATTACGGCCCTCTGAATGACGCCTAGTGTACAAGCGGAAACGTACCATTCTCAGGGTCGTATAAACACAGCGATAAACTTGGAGTTCATGTGAAATGTCTACGCTTGAAGACTACAAGGTTTGCTTGGCTATCAGAAGTCGTCAGATGCTCTTTCTGATTTCTGAGCATTATATATCACATTTAGTCAAGAGAATATCTGTCCATGTTCTATAAGGTCATCTGTTGTTTTCAGAATACATATCGTAGGTATTGCAAGGCATCGCAGATCTCGGGACGGAGAATCGATTGACGACGAAAAGTCTTTCGATGATTATATGTAAATACATGCGAAAAACCGAAATTTTAAGGAACACATTCTAGCAGTTCAACCAAATTCTTTGCTTGCTTCGCGTTCTCTGGCATGTATTGTTCAGTTAATTGTTATGGTATTGCTTTTATTTAAATTGTAAGAACACAGACCGTATAAAAGTGTGAATTATTAAGAAGATGTGGATTGTAGAAGGACTCCTTTTCGAAACTTTTCAACCGAGAGTGTGCCACTCGTAAATTTTCCACAGACAATACGATTTACTAGCTTCGCTTTTGGAGTTCTATCGCCTATGTGCTCTCACTTTTTCTCTGAAGACTCTCTGAAGGTACTCGTGCATGAAATCTGCATCGCCAGGTCATTCACGATCGCAGGGAATCCACCATTCAGGGATTGGGGACAGGTGTCTAAGAATAGGAGTTGGGAGAAGAGAAAAGAAGAATCGCGCATTGTTCATGATTCGTTCTTTAAAGTTACTGCTTCCTCATCTGGTCGCATCCGTGGTTTGCTACATGCTCCGCGTAATTCCAAGCAACCAGAGTAGTCGGCATGAATGTAGAATTTTCAGCGGCAATTTGTAGACATAGACCGCATTGCTGCTGAAGACTTTCCTCTAGATATGTGGAGGGCTAATAAAGTTACACTTCTCAAGTGAGACAGTCATAAAGAGCGTTTTCGACCCTGGAATATTACAGCGTACTATACTATACTATACTATACTATACACATTTCTATTTATTTCATCTCTGTTCATTTCATTTTATAAAGATAAATTTATCATAATAAAAAAGGTATCTACATCATCAACAATCCAATTAATCATTTTATAAAGTAATTGTGAGAATTGAATTTACTCCATGATTGAAATTGCTCTCGACTCATTCCTGAATTTCGCCATCCTGTCCATAAATTGTCCGCGGCTGTTCTAATTTTGTACAACAACGGGATTTTTTGTGTCATTTGTTCCTTTTCCTGTTCCAGAGGTCACATAATATAATCCTGTATCCGCCTGTGCAGTGTCATCTGCTTGCTGTGTCCTCCTCTCTTGCACCTATTAATTTAGTTTCCTTCCTAAAATCTCCATTCCTTATTCTATCCAGGAGCGTTACATCATGCGATTTTTTCCTATTTTTCTTCGTCGAGTTATTAAATAATTACTCGTTTTTGGCGTTGAGTTGCCGTCTGAGCCATGCAGAGTAGCACACAAGCGGAATAGAAACCGACGGAGATCATGTTAATGAATACTACTGTTGGGTTTTTGATTCGTAATTCGTGCTCCAAGCAGTGGCATTGACTAACCAGTTTCCAGCAGCTGTCGCAAATTCATCGCATACTTTCAAATGAGGACTCGCAACTGTCTAGGCCAGTGGGCGCCAAACTTACGAAGCTTCTGAGCAAACATTCCGCTTTTAAAACTTAGTGTGAGCTACCAAACAAAACTAGGAGAGAAATAATAACTTTCATCAAACTATCCATATTAGAAAATCTCTAATTTACGCAGGCCAATCATAACGGACATGACGCGGAGCTCACACAATCAACTACAAGACTGATAGTGATAGTTGCGCGGGAGAATGCAAATGGTTGTTTTCGTGAGGTATATGTCTGAACTCAGTTAAGCAACTCGAGGTTAGACAACCTGAGCACGACAATGCGATCTTCCGAGAACTTCCGTTTGGCGATCTATGGTCGAGACTGATGTGCCCGGTATGTGCTTATCTCAGGATTTGATGAAGACGAGAAAAGCCTTTCTCGCATTACATGGCAACCGGCTCAGGCTTCATGGTTTATCTCAGTAGCAAGTATCTCATTAAGTACTCTTCGTGTTCGACACGTATATCCATTTACTGTAAGAGCCGGGAGGCTCGAATATGGTGTCTGGTGAGCATCGTGTCGGCGGTGGACAGGAACAATGATTTTACATGATCAATCAGAGCATCTCAGCTCGGTTCGTTATTCGATATCTGTTTAGGTTAGTTATATTTTTTCCAAAGAGAATCAGGTAATAGTTATTTGTTTCAAATTTGAGTCGATCCTCTGGTGCTTTTTAAATTAATTTATATACATCGGTAATTAAGACGATACTAAACAACTATCGTTTTCAACTACACATTTTTTTGGCCATTCATCCGACGAAGAGATTCTTGAATTATAATATTGCAGTTATACATTTACTAACATTTCAGATATGCGAAGTTTCGAGGCTCAATTTACCCCATGTTCAGGCTAGAAACAACACATTTTTCTTTAACATTGTACATTCTGTATAAAATCATCTAAGAAGGTACTCAACACTAAAAGATCTGAAATCAATCCTAATGTAACTTATACCAAATTTAAACTAAGACATACATTTTTTGGCAGTCTCCAAAAGTTGCAAGAATCAAATTGCCCAGACATCATTGTTATGGACTAACTGTTGGCCTGACGTGCCAGTTTCGATAAAGAATTTTTTTTCTAATACTTTTCTTTACTTATAATTAATACTGCACTTATAATTACTGTACTACTGTACTTATAACTTTTTGTCTTCCGGCCTAGGACCCTCGGTCGATGGCTTCTCTATCAGTTGGGTTCCTCGGCTCTATCAGCTTTGAGGTCCGTTGAGTGGAACAATGTACACCGATAATTTGATGGAATGCGTTCGCGAATGAACAATGTACACCGGTACACCGATGTACCCTACGTAATTTGTTCTGAGTGGGAGGCCAGCTAAAATTCGGCGAATTCTAACCCAACTGGGGGCCACGCGGTGGAACGCGGAGGCCTGGGATATATTCCCGCCTCCCCCACTTCACCCACTTTGACATCAACGACGTGAGTACCGCCGAAAAACTACGGAGACCTGATGGGAGTTTGTAATCCTCTCGCAATTTTAGAAGAACCTGGCGACCCCACCCCCGCGAGAATGCCTGCGCTGGCGCAGGCATTAGGAAGCAGGCTCCTTAAGAGGCGGCTACGGCGTTATCGGCTGTGGTGTTGGCTGAGACAGCGCCGGTCACGTGGGCGCCGGCCACGCCGGCGACGCCTTCCTCCCGGCCCCCGGCCATTTCGTGGCGTTAGCACATCGTAATGAGTTAATGGGCGACTGCCCATCGCCTCGCTGGTGGTAACCGCCGACGCCTTCCCCTCACTGGCTCTCTCTCACCCTATCAATTGATTGTTGGATTGATTAATTGATTAATGTGTCCGGGCACGGCAACTGCAATGGCTATTAGTCCCGTTAGTGTAGTGAATGTTTTCCCCTGGGAGGAGGCAGTGATTCTTTTTCCGCGGGATTATGAAAGCGGGTGCCGACCTACACGTCGGCTTGGAGGGTATATCCCCCTCCAGGTATCTGCCCCAGAAGGGCACCGCCTGAACCGAGACAAGCACTAAACTCCCGAACGGTCTTCCGACATGAATGGTAGTGTAGTGCATGTAATCGTAAGCATGTGTTTAGGGAACGGAGGGGACAACATTGAGAAAGGAAAGATCGCGTGCGGCGCGCTCCGAGGTGTTAAGGTACTGCTCCGGAATTTGCGTAGAATTGATTGGAGAATCCACGGAAAACTATCGATCAGAGCAGCGGATCGCCAGAATTCTCCTCCAGACCGCGGATAAATTCGATCCTACACCGAAAAACAGAACCGTTGGAGTTCACCAGATCCATGATTCTGTAACAAGTTTCCTTGTTACCGTATCATGGATCTGGTATACTCCAACGGTTTTTTTTCGGTGTAGCATTCTTGTTAGAATCGAACACCCCCCCTTGCCGGGATTGGAACCTTGGAACCTCCCGGTAATAGTCGCCGCACAAACAGCGGAAATACTGACTTTGGGAAAATTTCAACCGTTCTCTCTCCCTCAAGCTACACCGTGTCGACGAGTGGGTAAATTTGTGCAGCTTTGTGAACGCACGAAAAGTGCAATTCACGTTCTCGACACTGCAGTGAAGCCATTCCTCACTTTTACCGGCATCTACGGCCAATTCTGCGGCATAAACAACAAATGAAACAACAGTAATCTCAAAATTTCTGCCGACTTTTGCCTACCGGTGCGCGCATTGTGTACATAAATACAAAGCTTATGTTTCAATTCCCATTGCGTTGTTTTCAGTTTCCTTACGTCGCCCACTTCGCCCGTTGGGTGACATTCGCATAAATGGAGCTCCGAAACAAGTTTATTATCAAAGTCACCGTCATTTGCAATAATCTTTGATAAAATTGCTTTCATGTGATCAGTTAAGTGACATTGCTAATTCGCGGTGTATTTCCGCCTTAGGAATGTGCTATGGGCCTAGAAATGCATCCCCGTCGATTTGGTATCCCTCCCGTCTACGCCATCAACCTTTCTACGCCTCCCCCGCCGTCGCTCTACCTTTGACGCCCACTTCGGCAGTGCCCTCCCTCGCGCCTAGCCCCCCTTCATTGACACCTTCAGTTCCTGATGTGCAAACTCACGTGAGCAGTTTTGGGAACGCACGTTCATGCCACTACGATGAGACCATTCTTATCCTTACGGGTATCGATGGCCAATCCTGCAACACAAAAAGGAAAACAGAGGGTCAGCATGACTTTAGTCAGCTGGCGCGCGCATTGCGTGTGCAAAAAACCAAACTTTATGTTTCAAGTCTCATTGCGCTGTTTCAGATTTTTTTGATTTTTTTTTGTACTTCAGCAAGGTCGCTTATACTTCGCCAATCGGGTCGGTTTGGTAAGACGCGATCTCGGAAATGAGAGTTTTCCGAATCGGCTGCTTTGTCGTAAAATCTAGTCGCACGCTCCTCACCTCCTTGCCCACTCGACCGACGGCGCCGGGGTCGTGCCGGCCGGCGCCGCCCGGGCGTCGAACTCGGAGGAGGAAAGGGCCGCGCACTAGACTGAAATAGCAGGCACCGGCTCGCCGCGCAGTCAGACCGCGCGCGAATGCGACGGAGGAGGTCGGAAGCTGCAACTGACTCATTCATTGCCGCCCAGGAAGGGACTTGGGTCGGGTTGTGCGAAAGGCAGCGTCCTGTGTCTCGGTCGGCCCCTTTCTGCCTCCGTTAAATCGTGTGTTTTCTGTTAAAATTATTCTGGATTCTGATTTGCTCAATTCTTTTTGACTTCATTCAGTTCCCAAAAGCAATGAGTTCTATTTGTGTTTCATTCATCTCTTATATTCCGTACTGTTAATTCATGACGTGATTGGTTTGTAACTGATCACCATTCGTTACTTTCTATTTTGTGTTGTAAGGAAAACGTAAATAGTCAAAAGGAAAAAAATGCTGTATTAATACAACTAACAATAATAATTAAGTGCAAAACGAAAAAAAGAAACAATTGTACGTTAAACATTCAACAAAGGAAACGTTAAACAAACAACAAAGAAAACGTTAAAAATTCTGGTTCCTGTTAAAAATATTCTAGTTTCAGATTTGCTCAGTTCTTATTGTCTTCATTCAGTTCCCAAATGCAACGAGTACTATTTGTATTTCATTCATCTCTTATATTCCATAGGTGATTGGTTTCTAACTGATCATCATTCGTTACTTTCTATTTTGTGTTGTAAGGAAAACGTAAATAGTCAAAAGGAAAAAAATACTGTATTAATACAACTAACAATAATAATTAAGTGCAAAACGAAAAAAAGGAAACAATTGTACGTTCTATGGTAACAAGCTAACATGGTAGATAGCGTCCCTCTCTCTTCAGTCGTTTGGGCAGAAGCGTTTTCTTCATATCAAATATCAAATATTGCTATCAAAACCATTTTGTTCTAAGATGGGTAAAGCGCGTAGCGACTGAAAACTTAGGTGCGAAGGGTTGCGGGTCCTCTTCTACGCTGGCCAATGAGCACGGATGTGTGCACCTTACTTTAGTATGTGTGTGTGTAGGGGAAAACGTATGTCATCGTTACCCTCTTGTAACCTATAATAAAATTCCAAATGCTCACCTTATAGGGTAAATTGCCTATTTATCGTCCCCACTACCCGTTGCGCCCACTTTCAAGTACTGTTGTCGTCACTGAGAGGGCGAGGGTATTCTACACGGGACCATAAAGGTACATAGGTAGGAGGGGTCATAAGTAACACAGGAACCCGCATCGTGATATCAAACCTGTTTATTTACTTGTAAGTTCCTTCGCCCTACAGCGGTCATCCAGCTCGGTGCTCAGTCCGAAGCTGTGATGTAGGCGAGAAGGGAGTTGTCAGCGGTGGCGTTAGCATGCCGGTACGCGGCCAGGATGGAGGGAGGCCGACCGATCGGTATGGCTGTCGCTGGTGCTCGCGCCAAGGCGCATCTCGTCAGTGGTCGAACCAGGGGACAACAGAACTGACGGACGGCTTCTGTCAGTTGGCGGCGGTACTGGCAAGCAGGCCAATGTGGCCTTGAGTTCGACCATATCGATCGGGGATTATTATACTTGGAGCGAGCGGTCGCACGGACGTTTTGACGTATACTGATTTGTTCGGTATCAAAGATCCCAAAACTGTGGTTTCTGACTACAGAAAGTGCGAGAGGAAATAATTTACTACACGTAGGAACAAGATGTATCTTCTTCTATATCAAGGCCCCATAATATACGTTTTTCAGACGACAAATTGCCAAGTTCTGCTGCAGCATTACAATATCTTCTCTTTAATATGTAAGTGCATGTGGAGAAATTAAAGGGAAGTAAAATTGGTGGTTTCTTATTTCGTATAATTTTTTTTTTTTATTTTAGAAAGGGATATCAACAAATCGAGACCCCGACCCAACCAAATGTGCCAGCCCTCAATTCAATTTATTTTGACATTTTTGCGTTGCCTTTTTTTTGTTTTGTAAGAAAAGAAATGGCTTGGGGGACGATAGGTCACTTGCTAATTAATTTGAGTCGCCGTGTGGCTTGGATAAACGATTGTGTTTAATGTCCCACGAGGAATCGTGGAATTCATATTTGCGTCGAAACACGAATGCAAGATACGTGCGGGGGCTCCTCAGTCAAGGGGTAGCCGGTAGCGATGCGAAGAAAGGCATGATGAACCCCCCGGAGGGCGGCGCTGTCTTATCCAGTTATCTCCCGGTGCCGGCGCCGGCGCCACGCCGCGGGGGACCCAGTTGCTGACCAAACAGGGGCGAGCGAGGGGACGCGGCTGCTCCCGGGGGAGAGTCGCGTCGCGTCGCGTCGCGTCGCGTCGCGTCGCGTCGCATCGCATCGCATCGCATCGCATCGCGTCGTGGGGGGAACGCGAGGGCGGAAGTGGGGAACCGACGGCGCGCGAGGGGAGGAGAGCAGGCTCTGTTGGTGAGAGCGGCCGGAGTCGGTATTTACTTGGCTGTCCGGGTGTCGCCGCGTCTATGTATGTCTTATGTAATGCATTACGCCCTGAGGAAGGTCGCAGAATGGCGACCGAAACGTCGGCACCTTCGCCATGGACGCGGCGTGGGTTGGATTGCCTCGGTGACTGCGGCGAGGTGGGCTCGGTAGTAAACGTGGAAATAAAATATATTTAATGATAACTCGAAACGCCAGGAACCTGACTTTCGTGAGATGTCGAAACTTCAGTATCTCGCACATGGTGATGTCTCGAAACTCCAGTATCGCGGGTTTCGGGATGTCTTGAAGCTCTAGAAATGTAAGTTGGTGATATCTCGAACTTCCAGGAACTCAAATTTCGTGATATTTGATTTTTTTTTAAATTTCCGTTTTTATTTCCTTACATTGAGAATTCGAGCTTCGCTGCTTCGAATTTTTTTATACTTTTTGACATACTGTTTACTTTATTTTTATAATATTTACGTTTTGTATATTTACGTAGTGCCAATTCTATAACTTCATTAACAAATACAAGATTTTCGCTTTGTATTTATCAATTACGGAACGAGGCAAATAAATATCATCAATTGAAAAAGGGTAATGTTTCTGCAGTATACTAGTGGTTAGAGGGAAAGGTAATCTGAGGTAAGAACAAGTTAATGTCTGCTGCCATAACTTGGCTTGCTGTGCTGAATGCACGCGTACAAATTTAACGAGCCTGCGAAAAATTCAGTGGATGTTTAGTCTTTTGTCTGAAATGCAATCCCGCTTTCATAACCAACAATGAAAGACTACATTTCTTAAAATCCATAATTCAACTATTGTCTCCCATCTGTACAAGTGGTAGGTGTTGCCTTTTGCATATAATATAAAATTTATGTGTTTTTATTTATATATTTTGTCCCTCAATTTTATTTTAACACATGCCTTTTTTATTTGAATACTTGATTACATTAGTTATTTTTCTCGAAAGAAAGGAGGGTTTAAATTTTGCTTCTACAATTACTGTGATTTTGTATGAGTAAGTCAATAAAGATAACCCAACAAGAGCTAAAGATATAAATGAACAGGATAGAAAAGACCCGCGAAACCGAATGTTGCAAAATTTGCGTAGACCACGTAAAAATTCACTTCAGTAGTCTGGTAGTGGTAATTGCCGATCGTATAAACATGCCGTGTTCGTTTTGCAAACATTTCATTATCACGGTCTTCCCGAAAAGAAAATCTGGAATGTGAACACCAACTGATTAAAGACGAAGGAGAGAAATGCGCTGTAATTTTACTCCGAGGGAGCGCACGAAATACCACGATGACACGGGTGAGCAGGAAGGTAGAAAATTGCTAAAATGCCTTGTAATTTATGAGTAGCCCCTATTCTCCATGCGAGAGAAACCAACAAAGAGTTCCTGTGGCTTGCTGGCAAATGGGGATGAGCAACCATGAAGCCGAGATGAGAAAGATGGAAAGAGAGCGCTGTTGGCCTGAAGTTCTACCTTTATTTCACAACCTTCTCTCTGTCCCCATTTTTTAAACTAGCTGTCTGTTGCAGAAAAGTTGCTCATCATAAATTTCTTTTTTCTGATTGCATTACAGTTCAGATCAGATCTTGACTTAACATTAGTGTACTCGCTGTAAAACTGGAGGCTTTCGCGATTCACAAATTAATTCATTGGTAGGAAAATTAGAGCAGACTGAGACAATACATTGAATTGTATTATGCAATTAGTATCACAGACAATGCTATCCAGATTATTGCGCACCCAAGGAGAGGGCATGAATCATGAATGTGATTACACATTGAAATGTGAAAGAGTTGTATCAATAACTGAATTACACTGTTCTGAAACACGAAGTATATATGCATTGAAAACAAGAAAGTGAAACTAGAGTTATCACTCAACAGTGGAGCGAACCAGAGAGTAATGCGCATGAGATAAGCTTTTTCAGTGAAATAATGTGTTCATATTGTTTTTGAGATCTTGAATTAAAAGCGAAAAGAAGATAATCTTGGCAGTTTTGAAGGGGATACGATTCTTGCAAGTTAAACCCACTACTGGATATAAATATATCGCAGTTCCTCTATGGAAATGGCACAACTAAAAAAATGTCGCTTTGCAGGAGAACTATTTTATTCTAGCGATGCCGTTTATCTCGCGGCAACAGTTAATGTTTTACTCAATATACAGGCTGATCTTTAATGAATAATCTTTATGAAATTGTTCCTAGTAAAAATGTTCTATTTCTAAAGATATTTATTCATGTAGCACAACAATGACTATTTCCGAGATGTGTCAGTTCCTTAACGGGGGCGGGAGGAATCCATCATACCCCTGTTCCCCCGACTGCATCAGCGTGGGGACTTTGCTGAGAAATCTTGCGAACTGACGGCGCACTTCAGGCTTCCCGCGCCGTGTGGTCCGCGGAGTTGTTATTTACGTGCGTACGCTCCCCCGCCCTCCTCCGCAACTCCCCTCGTCTGGAGCCCCCGCCCCCACCTGCGCCCTCGCCGTCGCCCTCGCCGTCGCCCTCGCCGTCGCCCTCGCCGTCGCCCTCGCCGTCGCCCTCGCCGTCGCCCTCGCCGTCGCCCTCGCCGTCGCCCTCGCCGTCGCCCTCGCCGTCGCCCTCGCCGTCGCCCTCGCCGTCGCCCTCGCCGTCGCCCTCGCCGTCGCCTTCGCCGTCGCCGTCGCCGTCGCCGTCGCCCTCGCCCGTGCGCGTTCCGTCCGCTGGCACAGCTCCTGGCGGCCGCTGTTGATAAACACGACAGCTGCAAGCGAGGTATTCCGACCGGCGCTAAAAGCGACTGCCCCGCCGCCGCCTCCTCCTCCTTCTCTTGGGCCACCTTCTCTCCCTCCTCCCCGCTACTCTCATCACACTGCTCCATCTTCTCTCCTCTCTTCTACATTATTCTCTCCTCCCTTTCTTTCTTTTCTCCCTATTCTCTCTCTCCTCCCTCTTCACTCTCTCCTGCCTCTTCACTCTCTCCTGCCTCTTCACTCTCTCCTCCCTCTTCACTCTCTCCTCCCTCTTCACTCTCTCCTCCCTCTTCACTCTCTCCTCCCTCTTCACTCTCTCCTCCCTCTTCACTCTCTCCTCCCTCTTCACTCTCTCCTCCCTCTTTACTCTCTCCTCCCTCTTCACTCTTTCCTCCCTCTTCACTCTCTCCTCCCTCTTCACTCTCTCCTCCCTCTTCACTCTCTCCTCCCTCTTTACTCTCTCCTCCCTGTTCACACTCTCCTCCCTGTTCACACTGTCCTCATGGCTAGACGGTTGTTAGTGATTCCGGACGCGTCAACTAAAGAGGTCATTAGCCCCGTAAGCGTAGTGAATGCTTTCCTCGGGAGGTGGCGTTGATCCTCCCCCTCTGACTGGCGAGATCTCTTGCCGACCTACCGTCGACTAACGAAGTTTCTCTCAACCAGGTATCTTCCACCAGCATTGCACCGCCCCAGCCGAGACAAGCTCTAAGCTCCCGATAGGTTTCCCGGCATGTGTGAAAGTGTAGTCCATGTTAGTGTAGTAAGTGTGTGGAAGAGTGAGGATAGGCCAAGGAAGAGGAAGGAAAGATAGCGCGCGGTCCGTGGCCTTTTTCTTAGGGTTGTGATCCGTCATTCGGTGTTGATCGGAGAAACCGATCAGAGAAGCCGGCCGAGAATTTTCCTTCAGGCAGCGTCACTCTCCTCATCCGTCTCCTGTCCTTATCCTTCTCACTCTCGTCCCTCTTCTCACTCTCAACACCCTTCCCACTCTCCTCCTCCTTCCCCCTCTCCGTACTCACCTCCTCCTCCTTTCTCCTCCCTTTCCTCCTTTGTTCTCCCTCTCCTCCCCCTCCTCTCTCCTTCCCGTCCATAACCTCCCTCCCTTCATCCACCACGCCGACTTCCATGTCCTCCCCGCCTCACTCTCTTCCCCCTTCTCACTCTCATCCCATCCACCGCCTCTACCGCCGATGCCTTTTCTTCCTCCTCTCTTCTCCTTTGCTCCCTTCCTCCTCCCCCCGTCAGTTCCTCCTCCTCCTCCTCCTCCCCTTCACCCCTTTGCTTCCTTCTCTTTCTTGTACCTTCGCTTCCCACGAATCAGCCGCCGACTAAGCTGGCCTTTCATTATCATTTCCTTCTCCATTTTTTCCGCCTCCGCCATTGCCACCGCTGCTGTCTGCGCCGCCTCCGTCTCCGTTGCCTCCGCCAGCGCCGCTGGGTCTGTCTCCCCGACAGACTGTTGGATTCGCATGCAGTCATTCCGTCCGGCGCGTCCCGCCCCCACGTCATCACCGCACCCGAACGCACCCGAGACAATAGTTTTTAGTTCCCAGATCGCAAACGTTTCGAATGTAATTCGCAACCATGCAATCGTGCTGTATCTTCCGAGCATACGGCAGCACGGTTAATGCAGTACCCACACTATTTGAAAACCTGTGCCTCATTCTACAGAATTCCATATGTAATGGTGTAAGCATTGATGAGGAATTGACAGTGCGTGATGGTCGTGTTCTTCGGACATTCTCAGTTGGACTAATGATTGGAGATAAGTGGAGGAAATCCTACGAGAGCTACAGAGATGTATTTACTTCTGTGCTAATAATATATTATACGTTTATTAATAGGTTTTTTTAAGGGTGTCGACTATTTAAAATATACTTTTGTGTTCATGTATACATAATAAAACAATGAACGGGTATCTTCTGATACCTACAGTTCTCCGTTTCAAATGTAATAGCACACTCGCAGATAAATGAATTTTTTTATAATGCAGTGGTACTCTCTGGCGGTGGTACCCAATTGCTGTTAGGGAACTGCGAGATTCTCATTGATTACTTGGGAGGAGTGAATTCATCGTAAACATGATCACTTCTAGTTATGAAAAACGTGACTATAGGAAAGTACATGTTATGCAGGTAATGCCCAATGAGTTTTCCCCGATGCCATAAATTCTTCCCTTTCTTGGTGCCAGAAACAACTCAGTGACCGTCTTCTGATTAGCCACCAGAAGAATAACATTGCCAATAGATGTAATAATTTATGCCGCTTTCTTCAAGGAATTTGCCAGTAGAACTCTGCCTACTTGCACTGTCAAATCATCCATTAATGAAGATTCTATCAAGACACCACTACTTCCGTCACCGCCACATCACCAGCACACGTGCGTAACGTAATTCGCTATCTTTGGTCCCGTTACCGACCAGAGCCCAAATCTCTGACTTGGTCCCGTTGCCGCTGCCCTCGTTACGAGTAACCGGCGTTACCATTGGTAAAGTTGTCCAAACTTCTTCCGTCCCAGGACCTCCGTCGTCATCATCATCATCATCATCACCATCACCATGATTATTATTACCATTACCAGCAATCCCGCCAGCACCTGCTCTACAGTCGTTGATATTTCCATCAGTATCATCATGATCACTGCTGTTAACGCTTCTGCAACCACTCCCTCCAACACCAACACCAACACCGTCGCAGTCTCCAGCGGCGTCTCCGTCAACGGATACTCACTTCATAAGTAGGATACCCGCATCGCGTGCGTCAGAGCCCTCTCCTCATAGGATAGGATGTAAAATGTAGGATGTAGGATACCCACCATGATGCGTCTGTCAGAGCCCTCTCCTCATAGGATAGGGTGTAGCATGTAGGATACCCAGCATGCTGCGTCTGTGAGAGCCATCTCCTCATAGGATAGGGTGTAGCATGTAGGATACCCAGCATGCTGCGTCTGTGAGAGCCATCTCCTCATAGGATAGGATGTAGGACGTAGCATACCCACCATGCTGCGTCTGTGAGAGCCCTCTCCTCATAGGATAGGTTGTAGGATGTAGGATACCCACCATGCTGCGTCTGTCAGAGCCCTCTCCTCATAGGATAGGGTGTAGCATGTAGGATACCCAGCATGCTGCGTCTGTGAGAGCCATCTCCTCATAGGATAGGATGTAGGACGTAGCATACCCACCATGCTGCGTCTGTGAGAGCCCTCTCCTCATAGGATAGGTTGTTGGATGTAGGATACCCACCATGCGCGCGGCGATGGTGTAACGGTTAGCGTTTCGGACTGTTGTACCCAAGTTGGCGGGTTCAAACCCGATGGATTTTTAAGGGTGAAAAAATCCTTCTAAGGAGAAGTAAAGCCGGCTGTCCCATGTTAGTAGATTTACTTGCATGTAAATATATTCAAGCCTAAATGACGCCTCTGAGCTAAATTCAAATCGCCTGTTTCTCGCCCAAGAAATACCTCCTTTCTCTGCAAGTTGGTGAAAGGAGCGTAGCGAAAATTGCGTGGTCAGACGGAAGAGCAGGCCTAATGGCCTTAGTCTCGCCACGTAAAATAAGGCATTAATTCAATTCAATTCATGCTGCGTCTGTCAGTACCCTCTCCTCATGATCCTCGTCCAGAGCTCTCCGCGGAGCCACCCCTAGCGCACGCGAGCAGCAGCCTCCGTCAGCGCAGCATCCTCCGGCGCCGGCGCCACCGCGGCCGTTGCTGTCGACGGCGGCGCGGCGCCGGCCGGAGCACGCGGATTTGGCGACGCATGCAATCGATAGCCGCGCGCCGAACCGGCGGCGGTCGCGGAGGCGGATGCGGTGGTGGCGATGGCGATGGCGATGGCGATGGCGGAGGGGGAGACGGTGGCCGATAGTGATGCGACATCGATAACAAAACATCGATGTTAGCAAACTTCGATGTTCAGAATTAAAACATCGATGTTAAAATTACATCGACAAAAAACCATCGATGTTTTTAGTAACCTCTAACATTAAATTCGTGTGCAATAAAATTTAATTTGAGGGTGTTCGTGATTATCAGTTCGCGGAATAAGGGTATGAGGGAAGAAGGTGCCGACCCTAATCCCACAGCGTACTTGTTGGCCATATTTCAATGTGCAAAATGAATATGAAGAGGAAATACAATGTCAGCGAGGGTGGTGGGCGCTTCAGTTTGCCGAGACGTCGAAGACCTATTTAGATAAGATACCTCTTTAGAATTGCGATGAATTATTATAAATCAATAACTGGAATAAATTTTAAATTCTGCATAACAGAAGCATTCTTTATTGGAATTTATTCTTCAAGTCCATTGCACACTATATTTACAGCTCCCCGCAAACTTATATACACACACGCACACACAAATCCTGATTGCACTTCTGCCTATACTGCGAGAGGACACGGACAAAGGCGGCTCAGGGCATCAACTGATATCTCTGCAGTGACTCTGACTGGGAATTGTTACGGCCGGCAGCTCTGATCGGTAGTTTTCCATGGTTTCCCTGATCAAGACCAGTCGAATGGCGGAGCCATACCCTAACAAACAGGCCATGAACCGCGCGCGATCTTCCCTTCCCTTCCTTTTTTCATATTTTATCCTATCATCTCTTACATACATACACGTACACATACGTGCACTACACTATCACATTTGTTTGGAGACTATTCGGGAGCAGAGAGCTTGTACCGGTTGGGGCGGTGCGCAGCTGGTGAGATACACCTGGTTGGAGAAAACCTCCGCAAGCCAACGTAGGTCGGCGATGAAAAATTGCACTACACTTACGGGACTAATGATCTTGGCAGTTGACGCGCTCGGAATCACTAATCAATCAATCTGCAAGCGTCCACGTCACAATCTAAGCGTCTCCCCTTGCTTCGTCATGGTCAGTTTTCTTCTTTGGCAAAATTGAAACAAGAAAGATCGGTATTTCATTACTGGGAAGAGGACATTGGTAATAGTTTTATCACCACGTTTTGTTAGCTGTTGTTAGCTTTTGTTAGCGTTTTGTTTTGATAACTGTTTCATAACAGTACTATACAAAGAAGAACGGAAATAATTCAGGGTAATAGAGTTACCGTGATGAACGATGCTTTTGAGCAAATCATTATTTGCCACTGATGTCAATGGAAGGCACCTAATGTATTCCTATGTCTTGAAGAAAATATCCAGAAGCAACCAGCCTAAGAGTTAATTGTACTATAAAAATCATTATGATAATGAGGTCTTCAGAAGTAGAAGTCCCAGACCTAAGATCTGCAAGTCCCTCTAAAAAAAATAGAATTTTCTTCAGTGTAACATTTTCATGTAGCCTGCGATTTTGACAGAAATTGCAAATATTTGATTGTAATAATTTAGACGATAGCAGACCGTTCGTAGAAACATTTATTCATGTGGAGCATGAGAGATGAAATCATAAATTTATGAGGGAATCATTTTACCGAGGACTCACAATAAATATAAGAAAGTTTGGGGAGAGGTAGGAGTTTCGAAAATCGTTTTTGCCAATGAACATGCAGTGGGATATTGCATATCACGGAGTTACACATGTGACATTTTCCTCTGATTTTTGGAACCTTCTTATGCACAGATGTTCTACCGGTCACATTCTGATACAGTTGAGATTTTATTTCCTGCTGAACATTTGTGCATATGGGGCTGCCTAAAAATCAAGGACGAATTCCACTTATACGAAATGCACGTAACTCCAAGGTATGTAACTTCCTCTTGTACAATGGAATTTCATTGGTTCATTGGAAAAAGTTATTATTTTCTATCCCTCTACGTGCCGTAGTAGTTTATAACATTCTTTTTAAAACGTTGCCAGTTAAGTAGACAAGAAATGATAAATAGGTAAGAAATGTTATTCGGATATTCGCAGATGACGATTACCCACAGAATACGGCAGTGTTATCATTCACGAATAAATGAAATGGATGAAATGAAACCTTTGTGTATGTGCGGTTTGTGAATTGAAAGGACGGAAACTCCCTATTTCGACAATTCTGACAGTTCTCGACATTTGATGCAATTGCTTGAGGGTAATAAGTGGACTATTACAAAGGGAGAACCAATGTTCATAATATGCATTGGGACTAATTAGATATGTAATGTGTCTGTGAAACAAACGTTGAATTTGTGCAGTGGCGATTCAATTCAAAAATGTATCATATGCCTTGGTACGTGAACTTCTACCAGTGCTAATTGTTTGAATTATTGATTGATAGTACGTGATACTTTATTATACTCATGTTTTCGAAACATATAACCCAAGAACGTGTAATCTTGCTATTTTTAATTGTTACTGGCAAGAAGGCTATATCCTTCGCCTTTCTTCAATTTTCAAGACTGTTTGATGATGCTGTGCTGCAATATGATCGTTTTGTGTTTAAGATCTCCACATACGTACGACATAGAAAATATTTTTCTTACTATTTACCTACTATATTCTAAATTGCGGTATGGCGACTGTATCACGGATATATTGCAACGCGATTAGACTCTATTGGTTCATTCTCTTCCAGAAGTGAATGTCTCCGACAATATCACGAGTTCGTGCTGACTCCATTATATCAAGGTAATCACGTATTGCATTGACAAGGAAACGTGATATATTTAAAATAGAAATATTGATTTTTACTTCCTTGTGTACCAGAATATTGGGAGTGTAATGAAAGTTTGGTAATGTTACAGAAAATTGATGCCGGGAATACACTTTTTAGGATCCTTGATACCGAAGAAGTGTCTGCCGCTGTCTGTCTGAAAACAACACTGCCCAAACAGCGACTAAACTATACAGAGGATTTTCATTGAAATGGATATTACGATCAGTTTGCCTGATATCGAGGCCCTGGGAAATTGAAGGAGATCTTTTAATTTACGGAGACATTTCATGAAACCGTAAGTTCCTTTCAAAATTTCTAAAAAAAAAGTCCCATTTTTTCAACAGTTAACTCGAAATGCACTTATAAATTAAAAAACGTTCGATCATTGAGCCCGGATTAGGTGGCTCAATTAGGGGCATCAATTGATGTCACTGCATTGCCGGGACCCGATGTCTCTGATCGGGAGGTCCGAGGGATCGAGTCCCGACGGTGCCAGGAATTTCGACTCTAGCTATTCTTCTAAATTCTAGAAGTCGGCTGCTCAGATCAGTAGTTTTCCGTGGTTTCTCTGATCAACACCAGGCGGATGCCGATGCAGTACCCTAACAAACGGGCCACGGACCTCGCGCGCTTTCTTCCGCTTCCTCGTACCCTCGCTTCCTTACACACACTTACACAAGCACCATCTCTCATGTCTGAAGATCAGTCGGGAATTTGAGCTTGTCCCGGCTGGAGCGGTGCCCGGCTAGTGAGAGATACCTTATTGGGGAAAACCCCGCAAGCGAACTTATAGGTCCGCACCACATCTCTTCATCAAGCGAGGGAAGATCACCACCTCCCGCAATAAAACAAGTACTACAATTACGGGACTAATTACCTTAGCAGCTGACGCTCCCAGAAATATCAATCAATGGATTATTCAAAGGATTGACGTCCCCTCAGCTGCCTCGACGATCTATAGACCCCATAGTTCCAGCCTCATCAGTGGCGTATTTTCGACATTTCGTCAAGTCGATTTTGTGCACTGTCTTTTGCATAATTTGAGCGGCTTGATGCTCTTAACGATTCTCATTGTTTCTCTATCGGACCACGGTCATGCGCTAATTTTCCTTTTCTTTATTGTCTTTTCTCCCCTTACACAAGTATTTACACTTACATGTACTTTTCGAGAGACTTCTAGGCAGCTCAAAGCGTGTCTCAGCTGGGGCAGAGGTCTGTTGGGTGGTGGATAAACCCCACAGTACAGTTTAGGTCGGCGTCGAATGTCACATTCCATAACGCAAGTAACACCATTACCACCTGGGATATAGCATGCACTACACGTACGGAACTAATTTCTAGTAATAGCTAACGGAAACACTAAATAATCAATCAATCCGTCAAACAAGGTTAGGTTTTCACGACTCTTAGAAGAACAAGATTCTAAAGTTATCAGACACTGTGCGATGGGTCTCATGAAATACTGGCATGAAAAATGTCAATACAATGTTTTGCATAATTTTTGCTTTTCTGTCTGTTATACTGCGCACGTAACATATTAGCTTTTTCGACTCCTCGCAAATGAGAATTTTTGTTATTTACAATAATTATAATGTACAAACGTTATTGTATGAAAGTATTTTCCTTCTTTACATTAATTCATTTTCATAGTCTCACCTGCACGGTCTGTTATGGCCTACAACTTGTGAGGGCGGCGGTTTGAGTGTGGTCAGGAAGTTTTTAAAAACTTTTTATAATAATAGAGCAAAATACATTGCATTCAGTGGTAGAAGTGTCATTGTTATTAAAAATTTTGAATTTCCAAAAATTTAATATCCGTTTTTTTGGAGTCTCCCGTTCTTGTCTGGATGGAAGATTTTCAAGAGACGGATGAAATATACGTGGGGTATGCTCTTGCGATATCATAATATTACGAAACCGTTACATATGTTCCGAAACATTATGAGCTTTTGTGTCACTACTAGTTATGATATAAATATTTGCACGACGGATGAGAATTATTTTTATTGATTGAAAACAAAATACGTTTCACAATACTATTCATGTTTGACAACAAACATTTTTTTAGTAAGACGTGAAATCCGTAAAAATGAGGAAAATAACACTAAATAAGAGCAGATTAGAGGTGATTAATTGTTGATCTTATCAATTGCGGATATGACCAATTATATCCGAAAATAGACGAAATTGTTAATTATGTAGTCAACTTGTCATCCGCCCCACTCAGGCTGAGAAAGGGCAAATTGAGAAATAAAAAGAAGAGAGATTATGTACTCGAGAATGATAAAACTGTTTCAAGCAGGGATGATCAGTCGCATTGGTAATTCCAATGATGTCGGTGGCATAACGCCGCCGTCGACAATATAATGTCTACAACATTGCGTCGACAATGACAATGTCTACAACATTGCGTCGACAATGACAATGTCTACAACATTGCGTCGACAATGACAATGTCTACAACATTGCGTCGACAATGGCAATGTCTACAACATTGCGTCGACAATGACAATGTCTATAACATTGCGTCGACAATGGCAATGTCTACAACATTGCGTCGACAATGACAATGTCTATAACATTGCGTCGACAATGACAATGTCAGCGACGTTGACGACGATGACGACCTAGCGTCAATGATGAGGGTGACGCAGCGTCGACGATTACGACGTAGCGTCGGCGATAACAATGACCAAGACGGCAGAGCGGCGACCTTGTCGATGGAGCCCACGGCGATGACGGTGTAAACGGTCCCAGCAATCGTTCGTAGCTGTGCGCGCCACTGCAGGCCGCCTCCCGCCAGTTGAGCACGGCCGTTCCGACTCGTCCCGTACGTTGGAGTTTTACGGCTTCCCGTCGCCGCCGTGGCCGCCCACGGCCCTGCGGGGGCGCCGCCGCCCCGCCCCGCCCCGCCTCGCCCCGGTCGCCCACGCCCCGCCCCTTCCGCAACCTCCGGTCGGCCCCTGTTCACTAGCTTCCTCTTCCCGCCCCAACTCGCCCCGCCCCACCCCGCCCCGCCCGCTGCACCAGAGCTCAGTCTCTGCTGGCCTCCCCGGCGCAACCGCATCTGCCGACCTCGCTCTCTACGCGGATTCTCTGCGGATAGTCAACGACAATTGAGACCCCGTCACAATGAAATCGTAAACATAAGAATAGCGCATAGACGTAAGCATTAGTGGTAAACTGAAGTATTCGCAATGGATCACATAATCGTAAGCAAAATATGTTTCTTTTGGCAGAGAGATATTCTAATTTGCTATTGGTTGGATGTGAGAATGGATTTCGAGGTATCGACTGTGTCAATGGCCCATGGTATACGGCGTTAGTTCGTCTATCGACTTCGATCCTATTTCGATTCACGATTTTGAGTTAACGAAGTGTGACTGGTTCATTTCTTGTGTCGTACTTAACCATAAGCACAGTTGCTTGCAAGCTTTTAAGTTAACATCTTACGTGTTATGCTTATGCGCACGCATTGTGAATGAGTCCATTTACGGACGTAGTCCTAAGTTAACGCCATGCGTATGTTTATGTTTACATTGTGAATGGGCATTTACACTCCAGCGTTGTTTGTATTATCTGCTGAATTCAGGACTAAAGCTTTTGGTGTCATTTAATTATATAATATACTCCACCTTGCAATCAGCTTCCTAAGGGGCACATCGAAGGACTGTGGATGCCTCTGCAACATGTGATACAAAATAAGAGCTATTTTATACAACGCGACATCTTGCACTTTCCAGTCTTTTGAATGGCGACTTCTTTACTTTTGGGTACACTGCTGCTGTTTAAATGACAGTCGATCGCACTAGATCCTAGCATCTTCTCACAATAGCTCAAGTTGAGAAAGACAAAGTAATGCTCTCTACTGCTGCGAAGGAGGAATTGCTTTTATTTGTCATTTGATTGGATGATTCATACTATAGTGTAAACTGCTGGCGCGCATTGTTGACAAAACTGCATGCTTTATTGGAGATCTTTCATTTTCCATTCCTCGAATTCCACCATCATCCCTTTGTAATGATCATCTACTGAAGCAACCATTGACCATTTATGGAACAAAGATAAGCGAGGATGCAGATAATCGTAAATACACATTTTTTTCTTTTTCTTCACATTGCTGGTACTCTTGTATTGCGTATGAGAGTTTCATTGCCACAAGAACTTTCAACCCACCAATGGTGTCCGTTAGCAGCGTGTCATTCTGTGTCGATTGTCGCCCGACAACTCGCAGTCATGTGACCAAGTGGGTGGCAGAAACTGGCTGAAGTGGATAGCGTAACTAAAGCTTGATTGCGATTCGTTTGTCACGATCTTCGCCCAGCACTCTGCGATGTACGGAATATCTTCAGAGACCAGTGGCGCACCGTAGGAGAAGAGAGAAAATCATGAAACCGATGTACAATGTAGCTGAGGTAAAGTCTGCGTGCACTTCTATTGCTTGCTTCTTCCCCACCAGCCAAGATGCCGATGGCATATGTTCACGTGTTATAAAAACCATGTTAATTATCACATAAAATTACCTTTAATTTCAGCATAAATACAAATTTTTTTCAGAGTAACCCAAGTCGTCTGGATACATTCAGACCTGCACATACTAAATACCACGTTGTGCCGCTGTGCTCAATATTGTCCTTGTACCTTTGTGATCGTTCTTTTTTCTTTCTCGCTACGGAGTAGACAGAAATTTATGTAATGCCGCGGCGAAAAATGGGGAACTTTCGGCAGACAAAACTTAAAAATAATATTCTCTCAGATGGTGTAGCCATAATCCATATTTTGTGGGTGCTTGATACTGAAAAATCGAATGACGGCAAAACTTATTGTATGTTCACTCGTCCCTTTGTGAACAACGCTATATGTTCCGCCGATTTTCTCCAAAATTGATATTCGTCAATCGATCTGGCTGGTGTCGCGATCCATTGAATATGAAACTGATATTTTCATTTTGGGGGTACTTTACATCAAGCCCCTGGGACATTTTCAAGATTTCAAAAAAATGGCTCCATCGTTTTTGATTAAATTTTATTGTTGGATAGTGTGAAGGACGTGTAAGAGAGTGGTGTAGGTCATATTCGTTGAAAACCCTGATTTTTTGTGAAAATTGCAAAAGTTCAACCTTGTTTTGGAGTCTTCCTCCAACTACAACTGTGAAGATAGACATTTTTTCTTTATGAAATGTGTTCATGAAAAACAGATCTAAAAATAATGTCATGGTCAATTTTTGAAAAACGTGAGTACTTTTGTGTGAAAATGCGGGCGAGAAAGTACGTCCTTTTTTTAGTAGCTTTTTTTAGTTTTAGATGTTTTGTCTCCTTTCCCCTTTGGATTCTTGCTTTTCCCTACCGGAATGTTTGGCATGACGAAAGTGTTTTATGCCTTCCTTGTGTTGTCGGAATCGTCGGACAAAGGAGGTCAAGAATGGATGTAGTTGAAGTAAAGACCTTTCATTTATTGCTCGCTCGTTTGTTCCTCAGTACATTCCTCAATTTTCCTTTAATCGTTCGTTTCTTTATTCCTTCCTTTGATCCACTTTCCTTTGATCATTTATTCCTGTTTTCATCTCTGTTCCTTCGGTTCCTCTGTACTTCCGGTTGTACTTCTTGACCGTCGGTTGTCATACTTCGTTCCTTCGTTCGTTCTCTGGTTTGTTCCTATGTCCGTGGTTTTGTTTCGTTCGTTGCCTCGCCGACTCGCGCGGTCGGGCGGTCAGGGGCGTCGCGCCGCGGCGTCGAAGTCGCGCCACTGCTTCCGCCGCCGCTGCCGCCGCCGCTGCCGCCGCCGCGTGCCGTTTGCCGCGGGGCAGGATTTCCATGAAGTACCCTCGGGCGCCGCCCTGTCGCCGCCGCTCCGCCGCGCGCGCCCCGTTGTTTTCGCCCGCCGCGCCCGCGCCCGCCCCTGCACCCGACGCAGCACCCGACGCGCCGCACTGCCGCTGGGACTGCCGCTGCTTCTACGTGCGCACCACGCCTTGCTCCTCTTCCACTTCATCTTCTCCACTTCTGCTTTGTTCTTCTCCTTCTCTTCCTTCCCTTCCTTCCTTTTCTACTCTTCCTTCGTTTCCTTCTTGTCCTGCTCTTTCTTCTTTTTGTTCCTTCCCTTCTTTCGTCTCCTCTTCTTCCTGATTATTTTCTTCTTTCTCTTCTTCCTTATTCTCTCTTCCTTCTCTTCTTCCTTTTCCTCTTTTCCTTTTTCCTCTTCTTTTTCTCTTCTTCCTTTTTCTCTTCTTCTTTTTTCTCTTCTTCCTTTTTCTCTTCTTCCTTTTTCTCTTCTTCCTTTTTCTCTTCTTCCTTTTTCTCTTCTTCCTTTTTCTCTTCTTCCTTTTTCTCTTCTTCCTTTTTGTCTTCTTCATTTTTCTCTTCTTCATTTTTCTCTTCTTCCTTTCTCTTCCTTCCTTTCCCTTCGACTTCTCTTGCTCCTTCTTCACCTCTTTCTCGTCTTCTCATCTTTCTTCTCCGTCTCCTTCTACTCTTCCCATGTTCCTCCACCAATGCCTTATCTTTCAGCCTCCTGTTCTTCTTCGTCGTTCTCCCGTTTTCATTCTCTTACACCTGCTCCTTTGTTTTTCACTTCTCTTCCCCTGATTGTTTCGTTCCTCCTGTGATCCTCTTCCACCAACTCCTGTACGACACCTTTTCACGGGTTCCTCGCCGATATTTCTTTCTTCTTACGTTATGTTCGGCTTGTTCCGTTCCTTTCTGCAGCCCTTATTACAGTTTGTATTTATCCCTGCTTTGACATCCTTTACTTACGATCTTTCTTTTGCCTTTCAGTCGGTTACGATATGTGCACCCTTGTATTCCCAATCTCTGCCGGCTTACGATGATATCTATCTTTTCTCTCTCCGCCCCCTTCGTTCCCTCAGCCAGACGGTACTCCGCTTCGCAATTCTTTCATGTTGCACATTTCACCGACCCCTCTACTATTACACCTCGTCTACCTCTCCATCACTTCTTCTCTAACTCGGTAACACCCCGCGCGCTCTCGCTAACTCCATTGCTTCGGTCGCCTCCAGCCGCCGCTGACGCTTTGCACGCGCCGCTGGCCGCTTGGCGGGCGGGCGGGCGGGCGGCCGACCCCCGCGCCGCCCGCACCCTCCGGCTCTGACGCCGCCGCCGCAGTCGGCCCGCGGCCGCCCCCGCTGCGCCGCCGTAGCCGCCGCCGCCGCCGCCGCCGCCCTCCGCCGCGGCGCCAGCGCGAGCTTAAAGCTGCGGGGTTGATGCCGCCCGCCGCGCCAAGCTGATGCCGATGCCGATGCGAATCCACGCCCCTCCGCCTTCGCTGTTGTACGTTTCGCGCGGGCGGACGAAGTCGCTAGGCCGTTCTTCCTTCGCAGTTCTTGTTGTGTATATTGTCTCTTGTCTTTATTCTTCCTTTACTGGGCATTTTGTTCTTCCTTATCTTGGTCTATTTCTTCCGTTTCTGTTTCTGCTTGCTTTCCCTTTCCTTCATTTCCGCCTTTTCCCCTTCTTTTCATTCTCTTTTTACTTCATTTTGTCGCCTTTTTTTTCTCTTTTTCTAAATGTTTCTCTTCTGACTTTTATTAATATTTTTTCATCTTTTCTCGCTTCCTTGACTCTTTATGCGCAATACCCTGCACGAAATGTAGTCGAAAGGATTGAAATACTTGATTTTCCCAAGCAATTACAAAATGTAGAATTATAAAGCTTAATAATTCAAAATTGTATATTGATAATTTTGTAATTGAAATTGGTTACGGCTTGACTGTTACTTTTCTACCATTTGCAAGTTGAAACACTAAAATATTTGGATCGGCTATGTAGAATTCGCCTTGCTTCTGTCGTAAACGGCGAAATATCTTTGTGTTAAATTTTCTCAGTTATATCATGACAGAAAAGCTTATTAAGCGACGTATTATAAATTCTGTCTATTCTGTTTACTAACAGTAGACGCAATTGAAAGTCTAGTCACGTATATATTCAAACAATGCTAATAAGACCAGTTAATAACAATTACCTACACTGTGTAGCAATGATATTCAATATGTACCAGTGGTGCAACGTATTTTTAGCGGAATACGGGCATCGTCTCTGAAATGAGTTTAATCTATGAGAGAATGTTAACAGGTGTGGGTGAGACTGGAAATTCCCACCCAGTTGGAACGTATGTGTGCCGTCGAGACGGCAGTGAGGCTGCATGATTTTTTTTATATTACTTTCTGAAATTCTAGAAGAATAGCTGGTAAATTTTGTTAACACCTCATCGTATCTTTGGACTTTCGATGATATCTAATGTATATTAGAAATTACTGCATACAAAAATGGGGAATACTTTACTGGCACAGTAAAGAATTTTACTGCCTAAAACAATGGTATGCATTTCCATACCGGTTAAATAAAGTTAATTTCAGCTGTCGCACTATGAAATGTCAAGTTTTAGTTAATTATTTATTATTTTTAATCATGACCATTCTTTAGAACATTTGTTTAAAGTGACGACATAACACGCTCTCATCTTTGAACAAATCCTGTGCGAACATGAACATGAACATTGGTCAAATATTCCAGATACCCAAAACCTTTCTTGTCACGTATGTAATTATTTGCAATGGGAAAATTCTCTCTTATGGCTATTAAATCCTTAAACTAATATGTTGTGTTAATAGTATACATTAGTAGTAGACACATTCACACGTCTGTAGGGTGTATCATTTTACCCGGACAGGCAAGGTAGCATCAAATACACCGTACATAGAGGGGCCTGGCGTTGATTGAATTGGCGTTACTACATCGAAAACAGGATTGACGCGCCCTCTGCAATGTGAGGAAACATCAGCCGGCAAGGGGGCGGGACGCCGGGCGTGCCAACGCTGAGTGCGGATATTGTTATCGCTACAGAAAAGGAAACATTGCATTCTCGAGGTGCGCCCTTACCGCTCACCTTGACGCCGGGACTGTCCGCTGCCTGATCTTGTGGGCGTGCCGGCACGTGCCAAGGAACATTGCATTGCACGCCATGTTATGTTCCCATAATCGCGGAGGGCATTTTAAATTGTTTGCGGCAGCGAGCGTACTTTCGTTAGGAACATTGATGGAGGTTTGGTTTGTTATTTCACGGCGTTCGGATTTCCGTCTGCCTGCCCCTGCCTCTGCCGCGTAGGTTCGAGTCCCGCGTAAAGTATTGGTGTTTTCACCAAGTTAATCTTGGTAGACTGGCCCATCAGATCAATCATCCCATCCATAATCATCTCTCGTTCTTTCTATGATTTTTCATTCAGTGGAAAATTGGAAGGCATTGATTAACCACCACTACGATCATCTACCTAGAAAAGAAGAGGGCAGAATGCGCAAACTTCTTCCACGCTTGCATCCAGGCCTTACCAAGCTTCGCGTTGGGGAGGTCACCATTACTATATTTTTTCGTAATTGTGAACAGTCATATCGACATAACGCAACCGATCAGAGGAACTAAAATGCACTTTTAACGCCTGGAGTTCGTTAAGCATTGTAACAGCCCGCCACCAGTTCAGAACAATTGTAACAAGTAAAGATGTAGTGTGAGTATTATTCCAAAGAAAAGTGCTTCTGATATATGTGTTTTCTTTAAGATGATGTTTTACGAAACGCATTAAACGAATCACGGCCGATCTCACTAACCACGAACTTGGTTATTTGCTGTATATCGGCGAAAAGACTTTCACAACTATATTAATATTTTGCCAGAGTCGGGGAGACCCCACGTCCTAGGCATAGGTACCACCGTTTCGGTTGCCATTCTGCGACCTTTCTCAGGGCAAAACGTCCATAAATTAATGTTTGTTTGAATGCGTATCGTACCACATATAATACATGAATCCACATATAATACATTGGCAAGTTTGCAACGCGTGCGCGTGGCAGCGCCGGAGCGCGCGACTTGGGTTCATCGGCGTGAATCGCCCGCAAAAACAAGCAAGATCCTTCCCGGGGTCCGGCCCCTCCGCCGCGCCGTCAAGGAAGGGCTGGCGGACGGGCGGCGCGCGTATTGTTCGCGAGGCGCGACTCGGGGCGCGGGCTCTTGGAGGGGGCGGGGAGCGACGGGGAGAGACGGGGAGGGGTCGGGCCCGGCGCCGGCGCCACAGCAACGCGGTGCGCCGCGCCTCTTTAAAGAGCACGCAGCGGGCCCGGCCACGTGCGCCACTGCAGTCGCCCCGCCCGCACCCCGTCCTCCCCCCTCCCCCCACCACGCGCCTCCCTCGCCCCCCCCCCCGCCGTTCGTACGGTGTGGATATCGGCTGTATCGCGCTGGCAGGCCGGGTATACGCACGCATCGACAAAATGCGAGTTAAAAGGATGTTCGTCTCTAGAACTGGGTTTCGTTCTGTCGTGGCTCGGTGATGGGTACGCAAGGGAAGGCATTTATCTTATCGCATCTACTGATATATTACAGTTTTCCATGAATTAGTGAAATCTTTTATAATGAAAAATTATTTGCAAATATTGATAAAAAAATAAGCAGTGGCTAATAAATATATATCCGTAACTGTTATATTCTTTTGCCATTTACTATTGCATATGTCATTTTATGGCGGATTTATTGCACGGGGCATGGGGTTTCTCTCATGCTGTCGCCTTTGGGGTCCCGTCCCCAACCCCAACCGTCTGTCCATTGTGTAAATGGTATGTGTTGTGTAGACAGGCCGTCATTCGCACGCATCGAGAAAAATATGAATTAAAATAGGATGTTCCACTTGGGGAACTGAGTTCGTACAGTCGCTGCATGTGGACAATGCTGTCCTCCTCCCCTCCTGTCTCGGCATAAGGATGGATATACTGGGGATGAGATTTACTCGGTAAATTCATGTTGTTTTTGAAATGATGGATTTTCCTGTAAATTGGTGAAGTTCTTAATAATATTAATTTTTAGCAATTACAGAAAAGAATGTGCTCAAAGAAAACTGTGTCTAATTCTGGTTTTGTTTCATTCTTTCGTGCCAACTGCAGTGACATATGCTAGTCTCGGGTCGGATTTACCAACATCCGGGAAACGATTTTCCTAATCCCACGCTGTCGCCCTGGACGTCTCATCTGTCGTTGTAGATATTGAATGTACACTGTCGGCAGACTGGAATATTCGCATGCGTCGACCGCAATGCGAGACAACTGTGTTTCGTGTATGGTACTGTGTTTCGGTCTGATGTACAATTGTCAGAAAAATCGCTAAAATTAAATGATACAGTTTTTATAAATCAATACATTGGATTGCAGTTAAGCAATGAAACAGTCGATGAACGAATGAGTTTACGAATACTTCTAATTTTATCTGCTAACCTACGAATACTCAAAATTCTTGAAACATTAAACTTCAAAATAATTTTAATGACGATTTTAATCATGAATGATATTAATGTATAATTTACATAATTAACAATATTAATGACTATGATTATGAATTCTTCAATTAAATAGCAATCTTATCAGCATAGGAATTCACGTATCTTCATAAAATGTAATAAATTAATTCATAAAAGTTACGTTAACGCCAGTTAGGCGTTATGCTACCAACATGACTTTATTCATTTTAGGCGCCAATGCTTTACTACTGCGCGTGTATTGTCTTGGTGTCAGAGTTGTCTATCTTATCAGTATGCTTCCGTTTTTTTGGTAACATCATCGGATGCAAATTAAAAGTTTTCTCGAGTATTCTGCTGATATTATGTGGTGATCTATGCTTGATGTTAAATAGTGAATGCGTTGTATAATTGCAATTTATAGGTGTGCATACTGCTTTTGCCTTGAACAGTTATACCTTGTCTATTCTGGCGTGTATTGCATTGTGTGTTGTATCTAACTTAGTAATAATATAAATAAAAAAAAATGTTGTACATCGGTGTATGCCGTTACATACAATCTTCTTATAGTTCAACGTAGTAAGTTGGTGTTGTGACGTTTGTTGCTAGTATGAATAGGTTTTTTATTGACAAAAACGACTAACAAGCACATACTTCGGTATGTGAGTAACTGTTCGCGCGCAAATAATAAATATCCTTCTCACACTAACCACAAACATCAAGCAACAACAAACCACACTAATTTAACCTCACGTAAATGTCTACAAATTGGTCACATAACAGAAATTTGCGAAATAATGTTTACTAGTTATTTATACATGAATTCATTACTCCTCACAAAATTTAATAAACTCACTAATAAAAATTACGTTCACATCGTCCCTATTTGAGAACCTTTCTTTTTTTCTTTCTGCCCGGGCTGCGCCTGATAAATTTCCTAGTATGAAATAAAAAAACTGCAATGAAGCACGTGATGCGTAACATCATCGTGATTTGCTACACGTTTTTATGTTTATCTCCGCGGGAAATCCACTTCGTCGCGGAGCACATGTACTCGTCATCTAGCAGTTCTGATGTCACGAGTGTTGGTCGAGAAACTCTTCACTACGGTCACTCTATACATCCAAGTCAGAAAGCGCTGTCGTAATTTTGTAGTTTCAAGATTATTCACGCAAGCATTTTAGTACTCGAGTGGACAGTGAAGATGGCAGATGGAGCAAACAAGTATAGAATGATGTGTGTTTCGGAGACAGCTTCAGTGATAAGCATAGGCCCTTGTTCCTTGCACCATACTCAGCGGTCGGAGATATCAGTAGAGTAGTACTCAGGAGTGGAAAATCTATCCTGGAAAAGAAGCGAGCTTGCGAAGTTTTCGTAAGGCATCACGCAGTCCCTGCCTGATTCGAGCTACAAGATAAAATAGAATTTTTCCGTACGAGAAGTTATTTTTAAGAATCCAAAGAACTTTCTACGATTGAATTCACAATGAAGAGTCCCTTTGGGAGTTCCCAAAGGGACCGAACCATCTTCGAAAATAGTCATTGCTTTCAAATGAGTGATCATTTTTGTGAGGAATGTGGCCTGCCCCCGTAAAAGTTCCTTATTCGGCGCTCTCGTAAGTTTAGGTTATTTTCTTACGCGGAGCTCACGAGTTATTTCTATCGGTAAAAGTGGCTCAGGACACCATCTGATGTCATTGTCGTGTTTCCGACCAGGATGTCCTAAGGTTGAAGTCCCGACGGTGGTAGGACTTTCTACTCTAGCTGCATAGCTAGGTAGAGTCCAGCAGTTGTGTAGAGGAGAATGCTATAGGCCGGCTGCTTTTTCGTGATGCTTTTCCTCGATGAACACCAACCGAATACAGGAGCAGAAACTTAACAAACGAGCTACGGACCCCGCGAGATCTTTCTTTCATCTTCTCTTTCCCAATCTTAGGCTATCCTCACCCCTTACTTACACATACATTTCATGCGCTACACTACCACACAAGTTAGGAGACCAGTCGGCAGCTTCGAGTGCAGTGCCATCACTGGTGGGAGGTTCCGGGTGGGGAAATTACCCGCAAGCCAACGAAGTTCGGCGCCGGATCTCGTCAGCCAGAGAGGAAAGAACACTGCCACCTTCCACGATAAAAAATGCACCACACCTACGAAACTAATGACCTTAACAATTGACGCGCCCAGAATCACCAATCAATCAATGAGTTACTTCCTTTGATAACGATGACAAAGATTACGAAGAATATTGTAAATTTTAAGCGCAGAGCATTAAATGTACTAGGAATTGGTATTTTAGAGATAGGGATAATCTAGTGGCAGTATACAATGATTTTGAAAGCGCAAGACAATTTGGACACTCTTTGTGGAGACAAATAGTGTGTGTGCACACTGTCGCTACAACGAAAGATCTGGTGCAAAACCCTCCTTCCCAAGTTTCCGCTTCCTTAAGGAAACAGTTATTCCTCGATCATAATGAAGTTAAGGAATGCGGATCTCTGTAAGCGACCACTTATTTTAAGCAGTCAGGTATTGCTTTCAAGTTCTTGAATTCCAAAAATGTCACTATATATTCGGAGTCTTAACTTTTGTAAACAAAAATCTTGTGACTTGGCAGGGTGATTTCTCGACTGATTGATCTTACATTGACGATACACCATGTAAGAATAGTTTCTCTTTCACTCCGTCCTCCATTATTCCAATTATGACTTTCTTGGGTTTACCTCATTCTAAAAGGCATAGTTCTCAATCTCGTGCATAAGTTAATATGCGAATTTACGGTTGGGGTACTTTCAATATCGGCCTTGACTACTTCCTTCTTCTGCTCTGAGATTATGGTCTAATGGCAGACTAATTGCTTTCCCAGATAATTATATGTTTCAGTTTACCGAAAGACTCTTTGTATTCATTTGTTATCTTAGACGTATTTGATGTAAACTGCAATTTATATTAATACCCATGAAACAGCGTTTTCGCTCAAAGTACACAGAGTTTAGAAAAACTGTGAAACTCGATTAATCCTTGAAGATATAATCTTCTTCACACAGGCGGTAGGACGACTCGTGCACTGGCAGTCCAAAAGCGGCCGGGACTCGATTTGAAGCAGGGAGACAGTTGCTTACAGCAGAAAATCATGCTGGCACCAGTGATACGTGGGTATGCAATGAATATTCGCATCTCAAATCCGAGTTCATAGTTTCCATCTCCGCTAGGGGGATTCGGTGCGCGGCAATATATAAACAGTAGGTTATGTCACGGCTGTGATACATAAAAAGATTTGGATAAATGTCAGCTAATTTAAATCTTCCGTCAGTTTCCTTTCTATCCTCATCCTATTTTAGCATGAAAATGACGCAATTAACGGATAAAATGACTTTGGACCGTTGATGTGTCGGTTCCTGGCGGCGTATGTGAGAGTCGAAAGTTAGATTGAAGCATTGGACGCTTGTGTGGCGACAACTTCGCAAATGCTCACAACAGTACAGCCCGTGTCGAGATGGGAAAATTTCTCAGGGTGGGCAAGTCTCTGACATTAGACTTTTTTTTCTAAAAATGGTCACGAGCTTGCACATGCAACAGTCTCTTTTCGTCCAGATATTCCTTTCTCTACGACTTACCGTCCAACACACATACGTTTGATCAAATGCTCCTGATTGTGAATTCAGTGACTCGGAATTGGAGCTTGGGAAAGAATTGTGAATCTGGTGTACACGTTGGCTCCACGATGTACAACGACCCTTAATCAATCACGAGTCTATCACGCCATGAATTTGCGTAGAGAAGAGTGAGATAAAAGTATGTCAAAGCAAAATATATCTTCAGTGTCTGGGTACGCAATCAACCTTTGTCTCAAGTAGTTGGCCGGCAACTTTAGAGAATCGGCGCCCTAACTCCAGTGAAACCATTTGGCTTTAAGAAATAATGTACTCAACAGAATGCAGAATATCAAGAAGTCTATGAGCTATGAGGTGTGTTTACGTTGATATTTAAACTTCGAATTCATTTAGCAAATAAATAAAAA
The DNA here is from genome assembly GCA_038098605.1 of Gryllus longicercus. Lineage (NCBI taxonomy): Eukaryota > Metazoa > Arthropoda > Insecta > Orthoptera > Gryllidae > Gryllus > Gryllus longicercus. The sequence goes on from JAZDUA010000423.1 coordinate 911,495, forward strand.
TTGATATTTAAAAGTTAAGTCGAACCACAAGCTTAGTTCGACGGGTCACTCCAACAGATTCACTGTATCTATTTTCCAAATTAAAATTTTAATAGAGTGAAGAAAAATGGTGCTCACAGGACTCTGTTTTTAAAATTCCGTTTGAAATAGAAAAGTCTTCAATGTTTCGTAGTTGTTACGTTTTTCATTGCAGAATCATTCATTTTCTACCATTCAATGTTAAAGGCACGGTATGATTTCTTTCGGCATGTTCACATGTTTCATGGGGCAATTTTGGTTTCGGGAGCTGAGACACCAGTATGCATCCAACGAGTTCATATATCACCAATGTGGTTTGTGAGCCCGTTCTTGTTTGGAGCGGTTTGTAGTAAGGAACCAGGTTGCACCCAATTGGCGCCGACCGCAGTAGTCCTTAGGTCCATTACGACGCATACAGTTTGTCCTTGCACGAAAATGTATTCTCTTCCAAGAATTCGAAGTTATTCGCCTTACTTCAACTAATTTCACTAGTCTAATTTAGTGTAATATAACTTAACCGTAAATTCGACCCGTGATATTCTACATGGACCCCATCTCTTATTGTGGATTGACAAAATATTTTTATTATAATTCTCAATATGTGTTCTTGCCGGTCATAAATGTGTGACGAATGCTTTTCATGAACGGGAGATGGCTGGTGTTGATGTTGATATGATTTGAATGACAGAGTGGCACGATAGGCATTGGATTTGGGAAAACCCGGACAAAACAAACCTACCGCGCACTCGATTTATCTACCTTCAATTCCTTGTGGGTTGACCGCCATTTAAACCCCTGTACCTAGAAGTGGATTACGAACGATAAAACTGAAAAAAAAGAAAAAAAAAAAAAAGCATTCAAGAGTGAACCGGGGCTAGGTAGAGCATGGCTCCCAAGGGGGCGTCCGCTGCAGCAGCACTGTAATCTCAGCGTTCCTTTGCTCGCGCCAGTCGGCGGCGTCTGCCCTGCGTCTGGCTGCTTTTACGACCGCCCTTACGCGAGCGTGCCGCTTGCGCGGGTCTTCCGCTGCGTGGCGAAGGAGCCGTCGTCCTTTTCGCGCTACGGGGCCGCCGGGGGGGGGGGGGGGGGGGAGCGACCTAGTACAGCTCTTACGAGGCGTGTTCCTCAGTGACTTCATGGAGTTCGTCTTGATGAAGCCTTCACTCCGTTTGTTGGCCATTTCATTTTGCAAGGTGGCGGAAGTGCCGGTGCCAAATTTATTAGACACACAGTGCATTTAGGGACTACGCATTTAAGATAATAATTTAAGGACGTGTTGATGGGAAGAATTTGTATAAAGAAGATACAGGTTAGTGGACATGAAACAAATGATTGAGGATGTTACGTGCAACATGTACGAATACGTATAGACATGGCAAGGAAAAATGATTGACGCTTTTGATGTAGTATTTCTTTTATAACAACGGCCTTGATGCGTGTGTAAATGTGGTAGTTTGTAATATTTATAAAATATACTATTTAATGTTTGAAAAAATTGCTTTTGAGTTGTTGAGGATATGTAAAGAATATGTTGATCGGATCATGAGTTCAATATACGTATGTTGACTTATTCACCAAGTGCTAAGGTGAATTTTTATTTTGGGTACAAAATAATAGCTATTCTGTACGAGAAAAGAGTCTCATAGTTTGTTGCTGTTTTGATGTTACATTAATTTACACAAAATGTTAGCTGGGGATTAATACTGGAGTACAGTACTGCCATCAGGTTCTGCCTAAAGTGGGAAACTATATGTTGTTAGAGACAGAAATGGATTACACACATTTGATAAGATTTTTGTCCAGATTTTAAGAAATTAAAACTAGTGCGTTAATTAAACCTAATTAACCATTTATATTAATTGAACAAATATTGTATGGAAATTTAATCAATTAACTAGTGAAGATAATATTATTTTATCAAATACAAATAGGTTGAGCAATACAATTAAAAAGAGTCATCGTAAAAGTTGCAAAAAACTACATAAATTCTACAAAATATTCCATAAAAACAAGACTTCCAAACAATACAATACGATATACTGTTTACATCAGAATTAATTTTAGGTCTATACTTGCGATCTATAAAGTGCGAGTGTATAAAAATTTCCAGTCAAGTTTGTTGCGCAAGAGCACAACGTTTTCATCTCTCTCGGTAGAGAGTAATAAAAATTTCTCGTTTTTACGCAACCCAATTTCATTCGTGAATATGTATAAATATCGGTAATTTTACAATATAAATATTCAAATCCAAAATTTTATTCTTAGCTTGACAAACAATTTGCTAATGCGGCTGCTTTTTGAAAATGTCTACAAAAATCGACAATTTTTTTTCTGAATCTGGTATAATAATTTGGTAAAATTCCAAATTTAATATAAAAAAATAGCCAATGAAACAGCAATGTGACACTCACAAACACTCCTTGTGCACACATGACCATGATTACATAGTCGGTGCAGTGAAAACGCCGTATTCGGTGCTCGGCTATGCAGTCTTCGTCCACGCGGCAGCGGCAGCGAGGCACGCGTGGCCATCGCCAGCAATTTATCCGCTCGTTCACAAGCGCTGCGGCGGCTGCAAAGGCTGTGGCGGCGGCGGCGGCGGCGGCGGCGGCGGCGGCGGCGGCGCGCGCTATGCTGCGACCCACCGGCGGGCACAACGTGCAGCCGGGCTGCCGGGGCGATGCGGCGAGGACGGTGCTGGTGGAGGAAGCTGGGGCGAGAGCAAGGGCTGGGGCTGTGACGATACAGATGGTGGAGACAGCGACAGGGCGGCGGGACGGGGTGGCGCGGGCGGGGCGTTAAGGACGGGACGGCAAGGGTGCGGCGGCGGGGACGGGACGGGGCGGCGGGGACGGGACGGGGCGGCGGGGACGGGACGGGGCGGCGGGGACGGGACGGGGCGGCGGGGACGGGACGGGGCGGCGGGGACGGGACGGGGCGGCGGGGACGGGACGGGGCGGCGGGGACGGGACGGGGCGGCGGGGGCGTGACGGGGCGGCGGGGACGGGACGGGGCGGCGGGGACGGGACGGGGCGGCGGGGACGGGACGGGGCGGCGGGGACGGGACGGGGCGGCGGGGACGGGACGGGGCGGCGGGGACGGGACGGGGCGGCGGGGACGGGACGGGGCGGCGGGGACGGGACGGGGCGGCGGGGACGGGACGGGGCGGCGGGGACGGGACGGGGCGGCGGGGACGGGACGGGGCGGCGGGGACGGGACGGGGCGGCGGGGACGGGACGGGGCGGCGGGGGCGGGACGGGGCGGCAGGGACGGGACGGGGCGGCGGGGACGGGACGGGGCGGCGGGGACGGGACGGGGCGGCGGGGACGGGACGGGGCGGCGGGGACGGGACGGGGCGGCGGGGACGGGGACGGGGCGGTGGGGACGGGGACGGGGCGGCAGGGACGGGGACGGGGCGACGGGGACGGGGCGGCGGGCACGGGGCGGCGGGCACGGTTCGGCGGGCACGGGGTGGCGGGCACGGGGCGGCGGGCACGGGGCGGCGGGCACGGGGCGGCGGGCACGGGGCGGCGGGCACGGGGCGGCGGGCACGGGGCGGCGTGGACGGGGCGGCAAGGACGGGGTGGCAGGAACAGGATGGAGGGCTGCAGGAAGGAGTCGACGGGTGGGAGCTGTGGTGAGGGCGGGCGAGGCAGGCAGGGGCAGTGGGGGCGGCGGCTGTATTGCTGCTATTGCTGCAGGCGTCGTTACCATCCGGGCCGCCCCGCCTCCAATGACCGGCGGCATATGACGGTCCGCGGGGCCGCACACGCCTGCACCACAGTGGGCCTCTCGCGGTAGTTCGCGGTCAAAATAACGATCGACTTCACGCTTTTCTAGCAATCCGAGACCTTATTCGAATGTTTTCGATTTCAACCTCGAATATTTTAAATCGTCAAATAATCCTTCAGGTATTACGAGTTATTGTAGTATTTCCCTTAAGGAAAAAATGTTTGAAACGATTCCTACCATATTTCATGCTTAATTTTGGGAGTTTTTTAAACTCGATGTAGGAATAAGGTAAAATTCTTCCCACGAACCAGAAAAGCAATTGGTTTTCTCTACACAAAGAAAACCACAAACGATAAATTGGAAGGTAAACGCTAATATTTGATATATTCGATTAACGATCGTGACACCTTCGTTAGCTCATGGTCTTCGAACAGACTTCGCCCTGCCGAATGATGAGCCGCGAGTAGGTCATAGGATTAAGGCATGGTCGACATCTCATACCAGTGCATATCACATCTAACCATTATCCCATCCTTAATTATTCGTCTCACAACGCCATTAACCTCCACCGTCTACCTACGAGAAGAAGGCACCAGCTGTCTGTTGCCAAGGAATTGGGAGAGCATCATAATCATCATCGTCGTCTTTGATCACTTAACTCTTCGTTCTGTGCTCCGCTCAGCCTTCGTTGTCGCATACCGAAGTGGACGTCCGACTAGCACAGACATCTCTAGTTCCTGACAAGCCACCTGAAAAATCGTTTCTCGCATGAGCCAACTAACGACGTAGGCCGCAATTTATTCCATTTGAATAAAAAACCCTGCAAATACGCTGTATTGTAAACATTGTTGTAGTGTTTATTGAAGAAAAGGACTGTATAACTTCTGAAACTAAAAATGAATCCGGAAAAATAATTATATTCTTTATAAATGTTAGAATTCGAAAAATTTGATTAAAAAATATCCACTTTTGAGTTAACAAACTTAGGCTTTCTCTCCTGATTCGAGGATTTGTATGCCCTGTTTCGACTTAAGATACTCTATAAATTATAAATTCACCGTTTTTTTTCTTATTAAGATTTTTTCTCTTGCTTGAGTGAGTTGTGCTAATTCAAATATACGATTTTGATAACTCTTAAGAAACATTGAATTTTTTATTGATTCATTGTTATCGATGGTACTCAGTGTACTCTAAATAAATTAATATTACCTAGTGTTTAATTGCAATATCGTATTAACCAGTTAAATTCTTAAACCTTTTCCACGTGGAAAAGGGCAATAGCATTTCCTTAATTATGATACTTCTCTATTGTCTGCCAAATTCACAGCTTTGTTATCTGATATCGATAGTCTCCCTTAATGTTTAAAGAGACGAAATTTCTTCAAATGATTTTCTGCGTAGTGCTGCCTTGTCTCCGCTAATCTGTATTTTCTCTCAAGACTGTGGACCACCTTGGTTTAAAATACACATCTGATATCTCATTGTGTTTGAGAAGATAACGCTCCACTGTATCTGATCACTCACTCCCACCCTCCTGTCTGCCCCGCGCCATGCCGTGCCACAGAGCCGACGCGCTGCCCCCCCCCCCCCCCCCCCGGCCGCCGCCGCCGCCGCCGGGCAGCTGGAGCCTGTATTTATAGCGCGTAACGCGTGTTCGCAGCCCACAGCCCGCGGCGGTGCCTCTGCCACCTTCGCCCACGCCACCGGTTGTTGCCGCCCTCTTCCACATCCATTCTCTTACCCTGTCCCTGTCCCCGCATCCTCGTCCCGTCTCTGTCCATAACCTTATTATTTTCACTGTCCTTGCCTTCGAACCCCTCCATTCCAAGGCCCCTGCCATCGCCTCCGCCCTCGCCTCCGCCCTCGCCTCCGCCCTCGCCTCCGCCCTCGCCTCCGCCCTCGCCTCCGCCCTCGCCTCCGCCCTCGCCTCCGCCCTCGCCTCCGCCCTCGCCTCCGCCCTCGCCTCCGCCCTCGCCTCCGCCCTCGCCTCCGCCCTCGCCTCCGCCCTCGCCTCCGCCCTCGCCTCCGCCCTCGCCTCCGCCTTCGCCTCCGCCCTCGCCTCCGCCCTCGCCTCCGCCCTCGCCTCCGCCCTCGCCTCCGCCCTCGCCTCCGCCCTCGCCTCCGCCCTCGCCTCCGCCCTCGCCTCCGCCCTCGCCTCCGCCCTCGTCTCCGCCCTCGTCTCCGCCCTCGTCTCCGCCCTCGTCTCCGCCCTCGTCTCCGCCCTCGTCTCCGCCCTCGTCTCCGCCCTCGTCTCCGCCCTCGTCTCCGTCCTCGTCTCCACCTCGCCTCCACCTCGCCTCCACCTCGCCTCCAACTCGTCTCCTACTCGTCTCCTACTCGTCTCCAACTCGTCTCCAACTCGTCTCCAAATCGTCTGGGCCTAGCGTCCAGAATCGACCTTAGACTATTCCCTGCTTCTCCTTCGCTCAGCCTCTCAGTCTTTATTCCCCCTCCTTGAAATCCGCTTTCTGCGTTGCCTCCTCCCTCGCCGTTGCCGTCTCCCCCGCCATCTCCTCCAACTATTCTTTGCGACACATGCTCTCTCTTTCTCGCTACCGTGACATGCTTTACCGTTTTCTCTTTGCCATCACCACTCCTTCATTTCCACTCCAGCCTTGACATGAGTATCGCTTCACAGCGTATTCGTTTCGACGTCATTGTCTCATACTCTTTTGTTCTGCCATCGCACGTCGCCTTTCGCTCTCCTGTGCCTCACCATTTCATCCCTTTTCGCGCTTCTTGCCACCCCGCGACCCTCTCCAAACCATGGCCCCCTTCATCGTCAGTACGAACATCGGCGCTGGAGAGAGGAATGGTATCGCCTTGCGATGCATCGAACCACCGATTTGGAGGTCCCGACTTTAATTCCGGCAAATTGCTGGAAATAAGTGAGTTTGATGTGTTTATGTATGGCGTCTGAGTATAGGGCGCCTGCCAGAATGGAATTCGTAAATGGGCTGCTCTGGTCAGTGGATTCCATGCACAAGCCGGAGTTACACTCTATAGAACGGACCTGAGTCTGCGCACGATCTTACTTTCCTGATCCCATTCTTAGGCGCCAATGACATGGTTTAAGTACCTTAAAACGACGATCAGAGTTTTATGCGTTGCATGGAAGCACCCTGCCGTTTCTTCAGGGAAATTTGTTACTCACTGCCCCTTTCGAGTCCTTAATATGTGCCCACATGAGCGCTTGTCTTTCCGCTTGATTCACGACCTCGTCTCGCCGAATCCTTACAACAATACGTTATTTTTCCTGCTGCCGATACGCCCTTACTTTTACATAAGAAATAATGATTGGCTCCGTTGCAAACTACTTTCCGCTGATACTTATGTCTTTATGACCAGAAACACTTATGACTTTATAACCAGAGAGCACACAATTACGGTCATTATCTTAATGTGCTCCTTCGCAAGAATTTTTTAAAATAAACAAATGGTAATGATTTTTAAGCAGATTATCGTTTGAAATGCAAGTGTAAAAAATTATTAAAATAATGAAATAATGAAAATCCTGTGAAGTTATTAGTGTCGCACTCATTTCTAAGTTCTTCCTTTCCATGGGAAGATGAGTGGTGGTGTGACTCTGCTGTTCGCTGGATGGGTAAGGGTGAGTAAGGGTGTACATTACTGGTCAATAATGATGATAAAGAAATAATTATAGATAGAATAATTCATTTATACGTGCTGTTATTGGAAGCTAAACACGCCACTGCCACATGGTAAATACAGGCACGTCTTAGGAGGGATTCCTAACCGAAGACCTCTGCCGGTCGACTTTAGTCGCTGTCTGGAGGGGAATTCTAGCGACCGGCTACTCTGATCGGTAGTTTTCCGTGGTTTCTCCGATCAACAGCAGGGGAATGCCTGAGCAGTTCCCTAAAAATGGGCCACGGACCACGCGCTATCTTTCCTACCTCTTCCTTTCCTATCCTCGCCCCTTGCACACATTTACACTAACATGCACTACACTACCATACATCCCGGGAGACCAATCGGGAGTTGAGTGCTTGTCCCGGCTGGGGCGGTGCCCCGCTGGTGGGAGATACCTAGTTTGTGAAAACCCCGCTAGCCGACGGTAGGTCGGCGCCGGATATCGCCGTTCAGCAGGGGAAGACTACCATCACCTCCGGAGCAAAACATGCACTGCGGAGACAGAAATTATGACCATAGTAATTGACGACACATCAGGAATCACTAACATTCAATCAATCAACTTAATGTAAACTCAAAAAGGTTATCTTTAATGTTGATTCAACCTGTATAAAACTATCGGTCCACAATACAATCTTCTAGGCGTTAACATTCAATAAATAAAACTAAGCATTTCGCTAAAAACCAATCCACTCAGCTCACCACCAGAGGTGTAAAACGGTTAGATGGCGGCAAATGGAGGCGCGTTGCCCCTCGTCGCGGGCCGGGGATCACGTGGCCGGGTCGCGGAAGTCCTTCGTCCTGACCGACGGCGCCGTCGCCCTGCCGCCCTTCGCCGCGCACCTCGCAACGCAGTGCCGTAATGGATTGCGCACAGTCGCAGCGTACACTTGCCGCGCCACGCGCTCTAAAACACCAGCTCGCCAAGGCAGCGGTCGTTAATCAATGGCCCACGTGATCACCTACCTGAAAAATCGAAATTTTAAATCACGCGCATCACTAATATGATTTTTAAAGATAAACACGTCATTTGTGAAGGATTGATGTACATTACATTTGTGAAATATTCCACTTTTTACCATAATGATGAATATTTGGAAAATAATTAATAATGAAATAATTTGGAAGCGGCTTCATAATTAATAGAATTAATAGGGTATTAACTAACAAAAACCGGATCGAATGCAGGTCATTTAGAAATTGATTACAGTAGCTGTTATGTTTTTATATGTATATTTGGACTTTTAGAATTATACAATATTAAATGTTTATATTCAACATTATCATTTTCATTTTTGATCTTGGTTTCTAGCCGTGTTAAAACAGTTGTGTAGAAAAAAGTTTCTATTTAGAATAGAATTTGTGTATCGATTTTAATAGTTTGATGTCGTCTGATAAGGTATTGTAAAATAACGTACACGTATTTTGTGGGTCTGGATGACAAAAGAAGGTCCATGGACTTTTAAGAACAATGGTATTATGTACAAGTTAATAAAGAATAGAGGAAATTGCAGGAAACAAGATGGCATTAGGGTTAAAATAATATCAGCTCTAGTAAAAGATTCTATGAAATTCCATCTTTTTCTGCTTATCATTCTCCTCTTCGTACTTTCTCTCCTCTTCCATCTACCATCTTCCTCTCCTCCCTTTTTCTCCATTTGCCATTCGTGTTCCGATACACCTACCAATGTTTTCTAGATTATCTTCTTCGTGTCGTCTATTTTATCTCGTGTTGTTACGCCGTACTTAAATGGATGGCATCTTGACCTGAATTCACCACGGAGCCTCTTCTTAAAGATTCTTCATTCACGTCCATTGTTTTCCACAATTTCTGTCCATTGCTTGCCTCGATGGTATAAGGTCAAGGAAGCAACGCCGACCTCCGGCAACTTACCGCAAGCCAACGAGGGCCTCGCAACCTGTCCAGTGATACAAGAATTCGGACCTTTTAAAATTCCTTGCTAGTGGTTTTCATTTTTCATTGCGCTGGGCCCATAATGGCCCTCATCGCGGTTCAACCAAAAAGAACAAATGTTCTTTACGCCGGTAAATATTAAACTTCCACATTTCACCTCGAATTGGGTTGAATTGTATCGCAAATATTTACTCTAGATCCACAAACATTTACTTTCGTCGGCGAGGGTCCTGTTTGAACAGGCGAGTAAACAATCTGAAATGTGTGAGGAACTTACAATGGACGGATGCGCTTAACGTGCAGGGCAGAAGAGATTGCAACAAGGAACGAGGAGATATCTACGAAACATATTGCTATGTGTCTGATTTTTCTCTGCCCTCAGTTTATCAGATGATATTTTCGAAATACAGTACTTTCGAAACTTTCGAATTTTTGCACAAGTTGGAAGGGCGGATCAATGTCTTTTCAACTTAATGATTTTAAAGAGTGGAACAATGTGCTGCCAAAAAAATGTTTTTATAATTTGTAATTTTTCGTAATTTATTATTGTAAAATACTTGTAATGAAAATAATGTATTATTCCTATAATACAAACGATTTAATCAGACGTAATTCTCTATTGTAGTTTTCCTCCAAAGTTTTCTCTTTCATGCAGGTATGTCAAAGTCACGGGCAAGAAAACTAGCTTACGAGAGTTCGCGGGCACTGCATCGAGGGCAATTGGGGCGAAATAACGGGGAACAGATTCCCCCAGTCTAGGTTCCCTAGGCTCTGGCAGTACTCGCATCACTAGCCCAAAGGTGACAGGAAGGGGGCCCCAAACCGTCCCAACCATATTTCGGGCGGACCTCGGGTGGCTTCGTCGGGGCAGTGGCCCGATATTCTGAGCAAAAAGAGGGACTTGTTCCCGGCGCATGTTAGTGGCGCATTGATTAGACTCCGGTACAAGCCTGGAAAGCTACTTGCTCTGAGCTGGGCGACCCAAACCAGGCATTGAATGGGGAGGTTGCCGTGAGGGCAAACTGCGTTCCGCCGGTATCCGGTCGCCGTACTTGTGCGCCGGCGGGGGGAGCAGAACGGCGAAAAGCTTAGTTGCCCACCCCGGGGACTTGCCGCGTGCCTGGCTTGCCGCGTGTCGTGCAGTTGGTTTTAAACATGCCCTATTATTGAGTAGTAGCGCTTGCACTGTTATCATGCTTTATGAGAGCGTAGGCTTCCGCGGCCGTAGTCAGTATTTACTAGGCTGTCCGGGTGACGCCGCGTCCATAGCGAAGGTGCCGACGTTTCGGTCGCCATGGACGCGGCGTCACCCGGACAGCCTAGTAAATATCATGCTTTATGTTCCCTGTCATTTTCACTAATAGATAATAAATACTGGGCTATTGAACTCCAGCGTCACGTCCCTAGGGCTAGGCGGGCGTCACATTCCACTGCTGGAGCGGGGCGACTATTCGTGAGAGTGGCAGGTAGTCTGCTCGGAATCCTAGCACGGCATGCGAGATGTTTTTAATTTTTTAGAATAACGAGCCCTTATATTTTATATTTATTAAATAGTTTAAGATAACGACTTTTAATTTCTAGTTTCCACAGTTTTTTTATTAATTGATTTCTACTCACTGGGTCGAATGCTCCTGAATAATCGATGAAGGCTGCCATAACTCCTTGCCCTGTTTTTAAATAATAATAATAATAATAATAATAATAATAATAATAATAATAATAATAATAATAACAGCCGATCAGATGGCCGAGATCGCTAAGGAAGTAGTGCCGGAGTGGTTTCGGACCAGAAGATCGCGGGTTCGAGTCCCGCTTCGGGCATGGATGTGTTTGTGTATGTCTGTATGTGTTGTCCTTTCACTCCCATTATTATCATATCATCATTTCATCTTCCATACCCCCAGGGCTAACAACCGTGGGGGATAAAAATCGGATCCAGCTAAAAAGATGCTGGTCCCCCCCAAAAATTGTCGCAAGCACCTGCCACCGTAATAATAAATAAAAACTGAGCCACGGTAAATGCAGGATGCGTGGTCCTAGTCGGCCGATTAACGAAAAATAATAATAATAATAATAATAATAATAATAATAATAATAATAAAATTATTATTATTATTATTATTATTATTATTATTATTATTATTATTATTATTATTATCATTATTATTATTATTATTATTATTATTATTATTATCATTATTATTATTATTATTATTATTATTGTTATTATTATTATTATTATTATTATTATTGTAACACTAACATAACTTAAATATAGTTTCCATCGTAAACATAGGTGTACCAGAAGAGTGCGATTATCTCTTTCTGCTGTGAGTCGTGCATGCTTGCGCGACAATGATGCAAGCACGGAGCTAGCTCTAAACCTGTTCTGGCGACACACTTTTGGTGGATGTTCGAGACCTCGTGACGCTTTTGAGTATTACAATGTCTTATTATTCAATCGTGAATCACTTTCATTTTTCTCACCAAAAATATGGATGTTTTGTACAAGAAGCAGAAAATAAAACGTATATCGTATAAGCATAAGCCGATTACAATCATTTGGGAAGCAAGAATTTTAGTTTCAAGTGTGGTATACAAACGGCGATTTGATTGATTGATTGATTAGTGTTTCCGGACGCGTCAGATGCCTAAGTCAGTAGTCCCGTAAGCGTGGTGCATGTTTTTTCATCGGAAGGTGGCGATGATCTTCCCCCGCTGGATGGTGAGATACGGCACCGACCTACCTGTCGGCTGGTGGGATCTTTCTCAACTAAGGGGAACTCCCAACTTCCGGGAACCAGTCGGAACAAGCTCTAAGATCCCGATCGAACTTCCGTCATGTGTGGTAGTGTAGTGCAGTGCAGATATTCCTCCCTTGAAGGTTTTTCTTTCAGCCGTACACTATAGTCTTTTTGGCGTCCTTGATTCGATGAAAAGAGATGATCTGAGGTGAATACCAATATTCGAAAGATTAGAATATGTAGGGTGTATGTTTTGTAATGACTCAAAGGTATCGAAAATAATCAGATAATATAGTGCATTTTTTCTACTGAATAAAAAGTATAAAAAATCACTCAAGTAAAAAAATTCCGAGAGAGACTAAAGTCTAATTACAACAAAAACTATTCGCAGGAAATCAGAATAAAAGCACCAGTCTTCACATAACATTATTATTATTATTATTATTATTATTATTATTATTATTATTATTATTATTATTATTATTATTATTATTATTATTGCCAAACTGATGGCCGAGATCGGTAAGGCAGTTGTGCCGTAGCGGTCCCGGACCAGAAGTTTTGTGTTTGTGTGTGTTTATTTCATCATCATCATCATCATCATTATCATCATCGTCATCACACTTTCATCCCATCCCCCAGGCTAACATCCTGGGGTATAAGAATGGAATACGCATTAATATGCTGATTACGCCCTATAGAAAAAGTAACGTGCACCTACCCGATAATCGTGTCTGAGCCCCGTTGGGATACATGTATCACGTGGCCTCATGATGGCCGATTCACAGAAACATAGTAGTATTTTTAATGTTATTATTATTATTATTATTATTATTATTATTGTTGTTGTTGTTATTATAGGATGGTGTCACAATTATTATAAATTTTAAAAATAGACCTACAGATTTTGTAAGCCTGCTTTATATAACTTTCGAGCATTACAATTTCCTAAATTACCTTTCAGAAGAAGAGTTATTGTGACAGACTTAGAGGTCTTAAAATTCCTCACATTCTTCGGCGAAGATTGGTCATATAATAAAGTAAAAATTTAAGAAAACCGGACTACGGCGTTTTAAAGAAAGGTCATGGGTGTTCTTTGCAGGGCGAGTAACTGTTAGGAGATAAAATCAATATCACGTTCCTCTTAGTAATGATGATGAGTGTCAAACCACGTCGTCAAGCGTAGACAAGGAAAGGTGTGGCGGCTTATGCTTTACGCTCTCTCATTTACCGGGCTGATGATCACAATGGAGATTTGCCATTCTCCTCCACAAGACGGATGATGAAGAAAGGTGCATTAGGTGTGAATGATGATGAGAAAGGAATGGTTATGAGTGAGTAAGTATTGACCCCTGGCGCATCATCTACCGAGTTCGTTATTTCCGCGAGGGTAATGCATGTTGCGGCCCGGGAGAGGGCAATATTCCTCCTCCACTGAAACGTGATATCCGGCGCCGATCTATTTGTCAGCTTTCAGCGTTTTATCCCTTAGCGAGGCACTGTCCATGCTGAAACAAGCTCTAAGGTCCCAACTGGTCTCCGGACATGTGTGGTAGAATAATGCATGTAGATGGGTGTGTAATGGAAGCGGAGGATACAAGGATGAGAAACTAAATTTTGCGCGCGATTCGTGGCTTGTTTATTACGTTACTGTCCTGGCATTCGCCTGGAATTGATCCGAGAAACCACGGAAAACTAACGGCCAGAGCAGCCGGCTATTGGAATTCGCCTCCTTACAGCGACTGAATTCGACCTAGCTATAGTGGAAAATATGGCACCGTCAGAACTCGATCCCCGAAACCTCCCTATCATTGATGCCACGAAGTGAATTGGTATAACTGCCATGATGGATCAGATATAATAGGTGGTGTATACGATACGTATGGATACGTGTTTAAGTCATCTACACCACAATCACATAGTGAACAAACTCAAGCTTTATGCGAACCCATGCTTTTCTAGAGCTCTCCTTATGCAAGCTGTGGTAGGAGCAGAGCCGGGCGTGTAAGTTATTATTTTGATAGCAATACTAAAAAATGAAATATGTTGTTCGTTTACCTATGCATGTTGGTTTTATATAACTGGTAACGATATCTAGTTTTTAAATGTTGGTAACCTCGCTTTGTTGGTACTTTTATTCATCATTCAACTACTAATGGTTAAAGGATGTGGAAGAGGTTCTGGAGCTTAATTTTAGTTTAATTTAATTTAATTAACGCCAAAAATAGTTGAAGACTGTGCGACGAGCTACGGAGAGTCGTGTATTCTGTGCACTTTAACTGAAATTCCAGGATCCCTACCCTAACTCGTATAAAAGTTGAATTTTGAATACAGATGAAATGTGCATTTTTTATAAGCAAATTTACGCTCCGTGTAATAAAAACTATTTACAAAGACAAATGAACTGAACATTAGGCTATTATCCGTCTTCGTGAAGAAATCGTGGAGGGCTTCCTGCCGTGAGAACAAGGAGAACGATAATTTGGATAATTATACCGCGATTTTTCTAACTCTGCCCCTCAAAGGCCTACTTCACGGTGGCAGTTTGTAATTGTATTTCGAGTCTTTCTCCGCCGTGCCGCTAGATGTCGCATGATCGCGACCGTATCCAGCACTGCTATAGCACCGGGGACATCTGACGAACCGACGAAGAAAGACGCGAAAAATAGTGACATACTGCCAGCGTGGTGTAAGGCCTTGAGGGCACTTGAGGGGCAGTGTTACGAAAATAGCAGTATATATTACCCACTCAAGAAATGTGCGCAGATTCTATATCTTCCCTGTAGATCACATGCAGTTTTTACTCTTCTTATGAGGTTTTTTACTGTTCGACGAAACTGTGACGTAATGAATCGAATTAAATAAATCCAATCCAATTAGAAGAAAGGAGGTGCGCCCTGCCACAGCACTGGAGGCGGCGGCGGCGGCGGCGGCGGCGGCGGCGGCGGCGGCGGCGGCGGCGGCGGCGGCGGCGGCTGCAAGCGACTCACGCGCGCGTGCGCTCGCTTGCTCGCTCGCGCGACGCCCTCGAGGCACAAAAATAATACCGTCGGAATGTTTCAGTTTTAACTTTCTATTTTAGTGCCTCCGGGAGTTAATCTTTAATAAGGAAGCCGCGACGATTGATGATTCGCTAAATGGCGGGGGCGCGCGAACTCGCGCGTGCGAGGGCGACGGCGAGGGCGAGGGCGAGAGCTTTTGCAGATAACCCGCGCACTCGCCATCTGATAGCGCGAGCTATTTGGGACGCGAGCGCGGGAGCGCGCGATGGCGGTGGCGATGGCGATGGTGGTGGTGGTGGTGGTGGTGGTGTAGTGGAAGCGCTACCCGCCGCGGTGGATGAGCTCGTGATCGGTGACGAGGGAAATGCCGGGATTTCTCCTCAGCCGAATCCAGTAGCGCTGTAGCCAATTCAACTGTGCTTCCCCTACCAAAGCTAGAGCTCGCACGATGCCAAATTTCGCTCGAGACTTGATGTTTACTCTCTTGTGGAGTGTGAAAATGTAAGCTAATGTGTTTTTTTGGGGGGATTACAAACTCTGTAGTTTTTTTATAATATTAAATAAGTGTAATACTTGTAGACGTGGTTTACACATTATGCGAAGTGTTTGTTCGTTGCGTGGAGTCAAGTTGGGTTGTCAAATTCCGGCTTTTTGAAATTGGCGATGGCACTGGCGATGGCAGTGGCAGTGGCGACGGCAGTGGCAGTGGCGACGGCTGGGGCTGGCGACGGCAGTGGCAGTGGCGACGGCTGGGGCTGGCGACGGCAGGGGCAGGCGACGGCAGGGGCGGGCGACGGCAGGGGCGGGCGACGGCAGGGGCGGGTGACGGCAGGGGCGGGCGACGGCAGGGGCGGGCGACGGCAGGGGCGGGGGACGGCAGGAGCGGGCGACGGCAGGGGCGTTGGAGCTGGCACTGGCGGATTCGCGGGCAATGGTGATGTCTCGGTTAGAAGCTCGACACGCATGAGCGGTTTCTAGGGTAGGACTAAGAAAGAAATGATGTGAGTGATGACGGAAATACTTCAAAGAAGACATATTTACTCTTCTAACCGTCTCATAATTTGCGTATATGCTTCGTTGCGCAATGTTGCAGAACGTAACGAATCGGCGTAATGACTTTGTAATGTAACGTAATGACTTTTTGGACGGTTTTGCGCTTTTGATAGCGTGATGTCCATTGCATGAGCCAGTTGGCCGCAGGGGAACGTGGTGAAGTGAGGGTAAAGGGGTAGTGGGAGATGCGGCGCGCGGTTGCTGTTTCCTCTCACGCAGCACAGTGACGATGGCGCGACCCACTGGCGTGTGGGCTATGTTTATAGTTATTTCTCGTAAAATATGTGTGCTTTCTCTAGAGTTAATATATTTTTACATTTTTTGAAAGGAAATTAATTCATAATTCCTAATTAATTAACAGCCTTCAACGAAGCGTCACCTTGGCAACCGAGAGCATTCGCGCTACTTTTCAGCGCGGGAGCCTGCATCTTCGATCAATCGACTTCGTTTGTTCAGTGGCGAAGCGTGATGTTAAGTTTCGGTAGATTCGCGGATATTTAGTTAACATATATACATTATTTTAACATGTAAATATTGAATATGATTAAGATATTCAAACCAGAATACTATTACGGTTAGCATTGTTAAGACCGCACTTTGCCAAGCCATTAACCGTATTGTGATAAATATAAAGAGTGATAATGTAAAAATTCAATCATGCGATACTCAAATATTCTCAAACTGAGCAGGCGCGGATCCACGGGGAAGGAAATTCCCTCCCCCCTAAAATTTTCAGTAACTATTAATTTCAACTTGTCACGAGACTTTCAAGCAAAAATATTTTCTAATTATCATTTAAACGAATAAAATCGTATCGCAGAATGAGCTGAGTATAGCCTGTGACTTTTACAATAACTGTAATATTCGACGAAAACATTTTGAATTACCCCTCCTAAAATTTGTCTCCGGATCGACCCCTCAAATTAAGATAATCTGTTCATGAGTTATTTAATTATTAATATTTTTAGTTCTTGTAAAAGTATATATGGTGTAAATAAATGATATTATAACTGATATAATATTAAAACTGAGGGAATCTGAATAACTTTTTCGCGAAGTTTACTCTATGTTTCAGCTTTAGAATTTGTTTTATTTCCAGTGACTGACAAAATACGTCGTAGAGAGGCTAGAATTGGTAGAAACTGATATGTGATTTAAACCTACATACATTAAGAGAGACATTTGAGTACACGTGACAATGAAAAGTTTTATTTTTTTATTGATTTACGTATTAGCAGATAAGTATTAAATTTCTGTTATGTATGTGTATTCGTCTTTGATACACCAAGGTCAACTTTATAATTTATGACGTACGAAATAGAGTTCTTTCATATAATGGGAGTTCAGCGAGAAACGTAAATTTTAAATTAGATTTCATAACACGCAATGTCCTGTATTCATTATTCCTCGGCCGTGCTGTTTTATGAGCTGACAGCAAAAAAGACTCCGGTGGTTAAAGAGTAGAACCAGTAGCTCCGTAATGAAAACTACGAAATACGCGCTGTAATGGTTTTTGCATATACATTTGTATATCGTATTTGCATACACGTTCGCGCCTGTGGCCCTCCCACTGAACCCGACAGGGCTACAGAGAATGAACGTACAGACCAGGCTTTAGCGGCATTGCAGAGAACGCCCCGGATATTCAGAGGCTCGGCTTACCTTTCTCCTTCCCTTTCTCTCTCTCTTTCTCTCTCTCTCTCTCTTTCGCTGCACGTGCTGGAGGAGGTGGAGGAAGAAACCACCTTGTCGCAGGTCTTGCACATTAAGCATTAATTACGTTGCCGTAAGTGGCATGTGGTTGTTGTGGCTGGGAAGAAAAAAATTAAACGACAGAAGCAGAGAAGAGAGAAAGGAAAAAAAAATTCCGCAGAAAGGTGGAAAGAGGATGCGTACCAGCTTTAAAGGGAAGCTGTGCAGTGGAAATAGTGCGAAAACGCTGGAATCGAGAAAGCTGCGTTCTGAAAATTTTGTGGAGGTCTCGGAATACGGAAAAGGGTAAATATGTTAAACGTTAGAGGACATGGAGAAGTGTGTTCGTTGCTATTGATCGCTCATATAACCAAAACCATTACATTATATTTTTTCATGGAAGATATGTTAGAAATATCCCAAATTTAAATTTAATACTTAGAGTTCATTAAAAAAGCACTTCACAAATCATTTTTTTTATTTAAGGTCGCATCAACATCTAAGTTATTAGCGGCCACTATTGAATGTAACGTTATGGTAACTGTGAAGATGACATGATATGGTGATGATATGGGGTGAAAGGATGAACACAAGTACAACTATGCCCGAGGCGGGACCAACCCGCGACCCTTCGGTTCAAGATCGGTACGACACTACTGCCTAAACGATCTCGGCCACCGGATCGGCGCAAATCCATTTATAATTCAGGAATTCGTGTAAAATACTTGCACTAATTCATGTGAAAACAAATGCACAAGTACGTGAAATTCCATACACCATGTAGCTCTGCTGGAAGGTAATTCTGGAATTTCAATGATGACTTGATGAATTCAAGAAGACCTTATGGAAGTACAAGACACATTTGCCTGTTTTGGAATAAGAGTAAAAAAGACAAACAATAAATTTTGTTTGCAATTCTGATATATTCGTCCGCGCGTGTTTTGATGATTTCAAATTCTCTTAGATAAATAGATTGAGAACGCAAATACTTGTGTAGATTGGGAAACTGTCAAATTAATGAAGCGCATTTCAGTTGAACTGATGGGAATAAGATGAAGTGTTTTGTGTAACAAGAAAAGGTGATGATTTGTAGGAATATGTTTGCCGGTTAATGTTAAATTTAGATAGTAAACGACAGTGCCGATTTCATGTTGAATGCCAAATAAAATATATTACTCATCTGCGCGAAGGAATTCTGATTTTGATGAGTTATGTATGGACTTCGCTAGTTTATACATGCCATCCTAACTTTTAAATGAACAAACGGATCGAGGTTATGGAAGGATCAGAAGTTCCAATTTAGCTTGGGAGCATATACGGTGAATTATTGAAAGTCCAATTGATTGAAATTTTCACTCGTGTTTCACTATGTGAAGAAAACAAAAGCCAAAAATTGTTTGGGATATCTTTCTTGGTTAGCAATCACTCTTTTTATTTCAGTACATTAGAAATGTTAATCACTGATTAGGAATATTCATATTAGAGCGATTAACATTTTTTTGCCCCTTGATTGAACTATGTCCTACTGATGTCTTGGACGTAGGTCACTGGTGCCAACTAATCCATTGTCATTGTCACTGCTATATCAATTAATACAGTTGGCGTTCATTTACAGGTGACAACATTTTGGTACCTAGAACTGCATCAAATAAGATTTGATTAGGAATTGAATGTTTATACAGCTGAGCTACCATAGGTTGATTTTGTATCGAGATTAGAGAGTGTTCTGTGTAGTATCTTACCTATTTCTTTCGCATTATATTTAACTATTGTCTAATGTAGGCATGATGAAAGTGAAGTAAACACAGAAGAGTTTGCATAAATGACTGATTTTTTAATACAGTCCATCAGATTTGCCAATTGTGACTGTATTGCAATAAATTCACAAGAATGAGATGAAGGAAACAAAATTTCATAAAATGTACCACGTGTATCTTTTGAGCAAATACGCACGCGAATATTCGAGAATCTTGCGAAAACCCTTCCACCAGGTCACAGAGTGGAAACCCGTCGTCTGAAGAGGAAAGCGCTCCTTGAACTTGCTTCCCTCGCGTCAACTCCAAAGGCGTCGGGGGAAGTCGGGGCAAAGCAACGCCACCTGCGCAACCGTTGCGGGGCGTGGACGGAGCGGAGCCGTCGGCGAGAGGGGGCGAAGGGGGGAGAGGGAGGCGGCAGCGGCGACACGGCCACACCGCCACCCGGCCACACGGCAGTCCGCGGCTAAATTCGGGCCGTACCCTCCTACCCCTTTGAGAATTCGTCGCCGTCTATATCGGTCGCAGCGCGCGGCTTCTCCGAACAGGCGTTCTGCGTGGTGGCTGCGGCCGTGGCGGCGGGTCGGTGGCGGCGGCGATGGCACGTCGTAAGCGGAGGTAGAGGCGGGGTTAGAGGCGGAGGTAGAGGCGGAGGTAGAGGCGGAGGTAGAGGCGGAGGTAGAGGCGGAGGTAGAGGCGGAGGTAGAGGCGGAGGTAGAGGCGGAGGTAGAGGCGGAGGAGGCAGTAGCAACGGGGGGTGGCGACGGCGCGTCGGAGGTGGTGGTGAATCCATCTGAGGAGAGGCGAGGAGCACGTTGCGCAGAAGGTGGGGTAGGCAATGGGAGAGGTGAGAGTGGCGAGGGCCGCCGGGAAGACGGGGGCAATGGGAGCGGAGGGGAGGTGGGACGGCGGCGGTGGATCAGAGGTAGTGACGGTAGTAGCGGCGTTTGGAGGCGTAGCGCGGGAGCATTTTGTCGAGGTGGGGCGGGGATTTTACGAGCGGGAGCGTTGAGCGTAAGTGGGACAGGGGCAGAAGAGGCAGTGGGAATGGTGAGAATGGCTGGAGAGGCAGGGATGATGAAACGGTGGAAGCGATGAGGGCGGTGAGGATGGTGCTGGCAGTGGCTGGTGGTGGAAGCCATCCGGAGAAGGTGCGTCGCAAGGGCACCTTCAGGAAGAGTTGGAACGGCCGTGGAAAGGGATGCAGAGGAAAAGGCTGGACCATAAGCATGAGCGTTCAGGCCTAGAAAGTGGGAGCGGCTTCGTTTCGTAGAAAGCGATGGCGGTCGTTGGTGGTGACAGCGATTGGACCGGCGCGTGAGCGAGCAGCGAGGAAAGTGGGGGCGACTGTGGAAGGGGAGGAAGGTCGGCCAGGAAGGTGGGGCGTCCACTTTCAGTGTCGACACCACATCGTCAGTAAATATTACTGACGAAGAAATCCATTTTGTCAAGTGCAACGAAAATGCCAATTTACCAAATATTTATTTTTCAAACTGCCCAATGAATAACATTATAATTAATAATGAAAATCCTAAAAAATAATACGTTTCTTTGATTATTATTTGTTTTGTAAATTACCAAGTGATTTTTTCGTAATAATGTTGACTTGCGATGAATGGGTGGTTGTTTTTTTAGGTTACTAAGAATGTTAAAACCATTGCTACGTATTTTAAATTTCTTAACCTACAGGTAGGTACAAGTGCTCTTAATAAACTTATAGGGTTTCATGTTAACAAGGGTTAAAGACGCATATGACCGATAAACGCAATAACACAAATTACGCACAAAGACGTTGGAACTTCGATCAACCACCTCCCCCCAATAATATCAGGAGTTAACGTTTATTATCCGTGACAATTTTCCCCGCAGGGTTTCAGGCACATACTCTCGTGTTTGCACGGCCAGACAGAATGGAACGGTAAGAAAATCACGGACATCCACGGTGTGTGGGCGACTTGCGCCGTTTCGTCAAGCGGTCGCCAGGCGCGGCGGAGTGGCCGTGGAGCTTACCATGACAGCTGCGATGCCGGAATGGGAGGCTAGAATACCAAGTTTTAAATTATTCATCGGGTTATTTTGCGAGGACACGGCCGGCCGTTGGCCGTAGTTCCGCACTCGTGTATTCGACTCAGGCTTCGTTTTGTAAGGGACATTCTTCATGCAGGCGCTTCCCCCCCCCCCCCCGCGGGAGTCCCCTGGAGGGCCTGGGAGTGACTCGCTTTCTTCGCCTGGTTTTGGTCTCAGTAAACTATATCCGAGCTTTCTGGTTGGGAGAACATGAGGTAGAGGGGTCTGGTGTAAACGGTAGTATCCTATCTAGAGCAGCGGGCGCAGCATGATGGGAAGAGGCGGTGGAGGGAGAACTTTTTGCGGGTGAGGGTGGACCGAAAGATGGAGATATGAGGAGGTGGGCATGTAGGAAGTTTAGGCATAGAAAGAGGCGAGAGATGAGTACGTGGTGGGGGGGGGGGAGTAGAGGAGGCGCGGGTCGGGTACAAGGTTGGGCGTCCGTGTGTGGTCTGACGAAGGATGTAGGTCACGAGGCAGAGGAAGAGGAGATCGTGGATGAACGGTAGAGGTGGGAGGAGAGGATCGTGGCGGAGACGAAGTCGGAGTTGCATGAAGGGTGGGGGGAATTGGATGCAAAGCAGGGGGCGGAGACATCGAAGAGGGCTGGGCGTCGTATTCGACGGGGGCTGCGTATCCGGCGTTGACGGCGGAAGAGGCGTGGGCGACCAGGGTGGATGCGAGGACGAGGATAAGCAGCTGAGAGGGAGGGATGAGGCAAGGGTGGCTTTAGAAAATGTACATTGTAAAATTTACAAAAAAAATATATGGAAACACTTTTTAAAATGTTGAATATATTTATGGCAATAACTTTTTTATTTACACATTACTAGCTTTTTCTTTACTGGAATTTATGTAAAATATCAAAATAAAACATCTATACGGTGTTTTGTATAAAGTTTTGTACTCGTTCTATCGTAAAAAATATAATATAAATTCTAAAACCCTTTAATATGAATGGGGGAATGTCGCCTATGTCATATCCTCTGGAGTCTCCTTTTCGGGTGGAGGCGTAAACGACGGAGCAGACGGCGACGACGGAGGTGACGGAGGAGGTCGGTGGAGGCAGCGCGGGAGGTTGGAGCGGGATGCGGAGGTGGCGATAGCGGCGCCGTCGGTGGCGGCGTCGCGCGCGTTTCGCGAGTCGTCGCCCAATTTCCGGCGCGCGCTACGTGGGCGAAGAAAACGCCGGAGGCGGGGCAGGGGGCGGAAACTTGGGGTGGGAGGGGGGCTGCGGGAGCTGCGGTGGCGCCGCGGGGGAGGGGAGGGGGAGGGACCGGAGGTGTCTGCGGGCGGGCCCGAAACGCCGCGAGATGTGTACTCGGTTCACGCCAGCCGACGATTAT
Organism: Gryllus longicercus; assembly: GCA_038098605.1. Taxonomy (NCBI): domain Eukaryota; kingdom Metazoa; phylum Arthropoda; class Insecta; order Orthoptera; family Gryllidae; genus Gryllus; species Gryllus longicercus. The sequence goes on from JAZDUA010000423.1 coordinate 934,472, forward strand.
TTTGTCAGGTTCTAAAACAGTTGAGCATCGCGAATACCGCGCCGCTCGGCGAAATGTATTCTTTCAACGTTCCGATGAGCCGAGTGCCAGCTAGTAATGTCGTTTTAAAATTGTTTTTTAATTTATTGCTTCTCGTTCGACGAATTTGTCCTTGGACGATTAGATGGATAGATAAATATATATGACTTTACGGATATGGCCGTCCTTATGTCGAGATTGGTTTGCGTTTCTCAATTTTAATAAGGCATGAGTATAGTTGAAGGTAGGAAGGTAGTGGAGGTGGATGGGTGACAAGGGTATGCCTAGCAGTTATGGGTGTTTGAATTAGTATTTCAGGAATCTTCATTTAAAGTGGTGTCTTCTGTTCTTTCTTGGAAGTTTATTAAGATGTTATTTTTTTCCGCTTGGGGCATTTTGATATAGCAAATTATCGACGAATTTGTTGATTGAGGATGAATCGTGGCGCATTTAGTGTTAAGATATTTTCTTTGGACCGTGCTTAGCTTGTTCATAATGTTTGGGTTAGCCTCTTCCCACAGTAGGCTTTCACATGTTAAACTTATGATGGACTTATTACTAGTATTCTGCATTCTAGTCTCAACAGCGAGCGACAACTTATCGTCGGTGTTAGTTTTAAGATTTTAACTTTTGTTTTGTTAATGACTGCATTGTCTAGGAAGTGGCGGTTCAGTTGCTGGTTTTCAAGGTTCCGTGAATAGTTTTCTCGAGTGATTTAGTTTGTTCCGATATCGCTATTAAAAAATGGAAGAATTTATGCAAATCGTCGCAGATACTTCGGTTTAGCAAGCAAATTAACGTAATTACTACACCAACCGGCTCTTGGCATATTCGCATTCCCGACTGTTTCGAAAATCCTCAGATATTAATGAACATCGGCTCCCTAATTTATTAAGCGACCAATGGTCTATTTGTGTAAACAAATAAGACAAGCGTGTTTATGTACATTTTAATTGATTATTCCATTCAAAATTACGCGAAAAATACACATGTTTTCAAAAACATTTACATGAAGGCATTTATTTAAAGGCAAAATTTTGAAGAAGAGATTTCAGTAAGAAAAACATCTTGAGTATTGTAGTTGTAGGAAGACGTCGGAAATATTTTTAATTGCAGTACTTTGTGAAAATTCAGAGATTTCAACGAAAATACGGACTGCACCATTTTATATGCATACTTCAGTATATTAGAAAAAAATGAAAAAGGAATTTTTGAGAAAATTTTGAATGATTGTTTTATCGTTTAGGTTTCATGTCAAGTACAAAGTAAAAATGAACGCTTCAAATTCAAAGGAACGCGACATCAAAATCAATTGGAAAAAACAGTTTTGATGAAAATAGTGTCCGTTGTTTATCCGCTATCATTGTTCACATTGTTTCATGGACGGACAGGAGGACAGATTGCCGGAAATCACATTGTTAGTACAAAGAACCCACAAAACGAGGATTCTGACAACACAACTTATTAGAGGAATTAATTTACTACATTTAGGAGCAAGAAAATTCCATATCTTTGGTATCAGGAACCCGCAAAATGAGCGAATTTTATCTGTCCAAAAAATTGTTCTTCACTGCAGTATTATACCGGCTTAGGTGACTCAGGGCTCGATCAGAAGTCACTTCGGTGCCTCGGATTGGGAAGTTCTAGGGTTCGAGTCCCGACGGTGAGAGAATTTGACTGTAGCTTTATAGCTGGGTTGCCTCCAGCTGTTCTCTAGAGGAGAATTCCATAACTTTTCCGTCGTTTCTCCGAACACCAGTCGAATACCGGAGCAGTATCTTCAGAAACGGGCCACGGACCGCGCGCAATATTTCCTTTCTCTTCCTTGTGTTATCCGTTACGCAAACACATTTACACGTACATGTACTACCCTACCACACATGTAGGGAGACCAGTCGGGAGCAAAGAGCTTGTTCCTGATAGGGCGGTGATCCGCTGGTGAGAGATACCTGGTTTAGGGAAATCCTCGCCAGGTGGCGTGTAGGAGGGTGCAGTATTTCACCATCTAGCGAGGGAAGGACACCGTACCTCCATAACAAAACATGCACTACACTTATGGAAGTAACGACCATTGCAATTGACACGCCCGGAAACCACGCAAAAAATCACTGCAGCTGTACGTAACTTTCTCCACTCAGTTGGCGAGAAAGTGCAAAAGACGTAGCAGTGTGGGCGGTGCGCGCGGGCTGGCCATCGTGTCCGGCGCCCGTCCGCCCGCAAGCCGTGCGCCTGCTCCGCGGCGCTGCCTCCTGTGCTTACGCAAGACGCCGCCCTCTAGAGTACACCCTTCCCTTCCAACGGAGGCCTGGGAGTGCGCTCCGACGCATTCTACTGTGGACTGCTGCTTATTGGACGATGGGTTAAGACACTCGGTGGGTTTGGGCCTTGTTCCCTTTACCCCGCAGTAGGTTAATATCTCGAAAGGCTCTAATGGTTTATTTGTCGCCGGAAAATACTAAAAAGTGTGACGTGTAAGGGGCTACCATATGATTACATTTCATTTCATTCCGGAGTTCACACCACTTCTCTTTGAGTGTGCATGTAGTTCAATTGTGAATAAAGGTTGCAGTGAGCGTTATTGGAAAGTGGTTAACATTGGCAACATTGATAACAAACGTTCGTTCCTGTGTTACTGTTTCGATCATCATCTGTACCTTACTCTGCGACCATGCGTAGAGGAGGATGAATCATTCAGTTTTTATGCCCTCCCCTTTCCTAGGCATGTGATCTCAGTGATCGTTTGCAGTTCCAGGTTTTACTGGAAGGGTTACTAATCGTGAAGAGTGAATGATGATGAGAGATGGACGATTAGGAATAGAATGGTGGGGGAGATGTGTTAGAACCCAACCACGTCGCAATCAAATGGTGATAACATCCATGATTTTCATGCGACTTTAATCCACAGCATCCGAGTTAGAGAAAACTGGACGGTGCTCCAAGGCACTGCGCTGTTGAAGGGCGTTGCATGTGGATGGCAGCACGGCGATGATCCTTAATCTTTTCCCCCCTACGTCACATACAGTTTTACTGCCTTTTTTGACTGAATAAATCTAAATCTAAATCTAAATCTAAATCCTGAAATCTGTAAAGAACTAAATCTGTAAAGAAATTTTGCAATTTAAACTTTTGATATTGAAATATTGTTATTAATTGAAAGAGTAATATAACGTTTTGTTTAAGTTACTTTGAAAGCTCCTGTTCAGCGGGAGTCTTAAGCACGTACATAGTCTGTTAATGCATTAATCCACCGCAGTATTGGAGTAATAAGCTCGATGGATTTGTACCTGGTGTGTACAGAAAAACGTCTGTATATAGTTGATCACTAGACTATACTTTCCGAATTAAGAAAAAAATGTTATTAATGCTAACTCACTCTTACCATTACCCCCTCTCTCTTTCGCTCTCTTGTTCGTTCTCGCACTCTCGTTCTTGCTCTCTGGTTTTCTCTTTTTCACCTTCCACTCTCGTTCACACGCCCACGCCCAACAAAGCTCTCTTTCTCTCGTTCGCATGCTCTCTCCCCCACTCTCACGCTCTCTTGCTGACTCTCGGACACTCAATCATTCCCTCAATCAATCACTTGCTATTTTGCTCGCTAGTTAGTTTTTAGTTAGTGTTTACATACGATGGTCACGAAACGCAGCTTTAGTATCCTTTCTCCGTACTGGCAAGTATTTGATGCCTTCCACGCCACGTTCTCTGTAGGCTGCGAGAAATAAAAATGGATTTTACATTTTCAAATTCTTCAAAATTTTAATATATGCTGTATCTTACTACAACGCTGATAGACCAATTGCAGATTTGGTCAAAGATAGCAATTGGCCGTCCTGGGGTTTCTAATTCTCATTAATTTCCGCATTTCATAATCCATTTGCCTGTAAAATTACAATCACGTAGCTGCTCTTCATTGAATTGTATGCTGTACAATGTGTCCACACATGATTACCGAAACCCCATATGATCTGGTACGTCTGTTACTAGTGTACTCTGCCACTGTCGCCACCCATTAGTGTATTCTACCACTATTAAACGACAAGACAAATAAGGGATGAAAAAGATCATACCGTCGTTTTCAAGATTAGAATATAACACTAGAATTAACCGTGTGTCATCAACCCCCAGGAGAAATTGTATATTTCTGGAGGGAGATGATTTCTGGTTAATAGACTTAGTGTCTTCTGTCTATGGAAGGCCCAGGGATTTGATTTCTAGGAAATTGCGGAGTGGGCATTGAGATCCCATACTGAGGAGAGAACGGGATGTGAAAGGCAAAATTCATTGGAAGCTCAATGTATTATTATGGTATCCCTTCAACAGAATTGTTCTGATGGATCTCCGTAGAGTGCAATCTGTTGTAATTGACAATACATAGAAATAAGGGTACTTAAAATTAGTAAATGAAAAGATCCTTGGACGTAATCCGGAAGGACCGAAGTGATTACATAATCACTTTCCCAAAGTCATCTAAACGATCGCCTGACAGGGTAGTAACTTATGACTCCACTCCTGGTGTGTTCATGTCACCATGAACAACACAATGCGTGTTTCTCGGAAATGCATTAAATCTCGATTATGAGCCATATTGTTCAAAGAATCCAATAATATGATTCCAATGTGCGGCCCTCAGGATGAGAATGTAGATTACAGGTTAGGAAAGGAAACATTGCCTGTTGAAGTTCCATTGAAGGACGACCCATTGAAGTTCTACTCCAACATCCTCCTCCAGTTGATCTAACGAAACGACGGATCGGAGGCACCTGCTGTAGGATCCAGGCGGTTGTCATCTCCAATCTATCTTACCGGCTTCGGAGGTTAAGGGCATCAATTGATTCTCACTGCAATTGTGTCTCTGACCGGATGAGCCTAGGGTTCGAGTCCCGACGGTAGCAGAATTTTTGACACTAGCTAGAGGTCCAATTCAGCCGTAGTCTGGAGGAGAATTCTAGCAGCCGGCTGCTCTGATCGGCAGTTTTGCGTGGTTTCTCCTATCGCCACCAGGCGAATGTCTTAGCAGTACCCTGACAAACGGGCCACGGACCGCGCACTACCTTCTCTTCCTTGCCTATCCTCACTTCCTACTTACACGCACTCACACTTACATGCACTACACTACCACACATAACGGGAGACCAGTCGGGAGTATAGAGCTTATCCCAACTGGGACGGTGCCCCGTTTGGGCGGTACCACGATGGGGAAAACCCCTGCCAGCCTACGTGTAGGTAGACGCCGGAATTCACCATCCAGAAAGTGAAGAATGCAGCCATTGATGCGTTGATGCAGCTGTTGATGCGCCGGTAACACCACGAAAAAAAATCAATCACCCAACCGACTCAACTACATGTCTCGTGTCAAAAATTTGCCAACTTTAGGACTCGGGGCGACGACCTTCTGACAAGAAATTTAAGTTGTGGACACTCAGCAACTCACGCCTGCAGAACCAGTCAAAAACACTCTCAATTGTTATGTAGTGTTACTTCGTTGGCACATTCGATTTTCACTTCGACCTGCGAGTCAGTGTAGCGCAAGATCATGTGTCGCTGCTAAGAAGACCACAATTTTTTTAAAAAAATCCTTCGTACGCCTTCTTTCGGAGGGGATGTAAAGCCGGCTGTCCCATGTTAGTAGATTTACTTGCATGTAAAAGATCACCGAGCCTAAATGACGCCTCTGAGCTAAATTCAAAATCGCCTGTTTCTCGCCCAAGAAATACCTCCTTTCTCTGCTAGTTATTGAAAGGAGCGTATCGAAATTTGCGTGGTCAGACGGAAGAGCGGGCCTGATGGCCCTAGTCTCGCCACGCAAAATAAGGCATTAATTAATTAATTAATTCATTCATTCATTCAATTTCTTATGTCACTGCAGTGCCTCTGACCGGGTGGTCCTAGGTTCGAGTCTCGACTGTGACAGGATTTTTGACACTAGATAGGTAGAGTTCAGTCGTAGTCTGCAGGAGCATTCTGGAGGCCGGCTGCTCCCATCGGTTCCGTGGTTTCTCCGATCAATACCAGGCGAATGCCAGAGCATCTTAATAAGCGGGCCACGTACAGTGCGCAATCGTACTCACCCTCTTACTTACACATACTTACATTAACACCACTACACGACCACAGATACCGGAAGATCGGTCGGGTGCTTAGAGCTTGTCCCAGCCGGGTCGGAGCCGCGGTTGGGAATACCTGGTTGGGGAAAACTCGCTAGCTGACGGTAGGTCGGCGCCGGATATCACCATCAAGCGGGAGAAGATCACCGCCACTTCCACAAGGGAAAGATATGTACCACACGTACGAGACTAATGTCTTTAGCAGTTGACGTGCCCGCAATCACTAATCAAAGAATAAATCAAAGACCAAAATATGATGTGCCTTCGAGGTATATGAAGCGAACGGATATGAAACTGTTAGAAATAAGTGAATATCAGATTTCATGAATGCAGCCTAATTCTTGTTACGTGTAATTATAGTTTTAATAGTATTGAGATAATGTTAACTCCTCTCTCCATGTTACACATATTATTGTTTGAAATTACAAAGAACCAGAATTTAATGTGATTGATTGTAAACAGGCAAAGTAACACATAAAATTTCGTCAATTTTTATTTTGTACGTGAAGAAATCATTGGTACCTATTCAGAATTAAAAACGGCAAAAAAGTGTCCACCGTTGTGACCATTCACCAAATACTCGTAAATAGGTTTAGAAAATAGTAAAAATTCCCAACGAGAGTTCACTTAACAAGACAGCTGGTATAAGGACTTAAATGCTTTATTTTTATGGGCGAAATAAATAGCTTCGGCCAGGATTATCCTACAGTGTTCCTTACTTCTTACTTTCCGTTGATACTCTTCACATTTCTTATTTATACTTCTTCCCGATACGTCACACACAGTTTTTACAGTTTGTTTACAATAAACGCATGAAAATTTAATTTTAAAATGCCAATTTTTAAATAGCACTATTATTGTGCACTGATTAATTTTTTATCTATATTTTTCCGATTTTCTAATATTTTGTGTGACTTGGTTTTACGAATCCGAACTCCATTCATAAGTTCACACATTTTAAAGCCAGACTCCGGCCAGCCTTACTTTTCGGGCGGGCGCGTGTTGCAGTCCTTTCGCATCGCCCTCGCCCACGGCTGAGCTTCCACACCTACCCCTTCCCCTCTTCCGCCCCTCCCCAAAGACCCCGCGCCCCTCCGCGGTTGCGCGCTGCACTGGGGGCGCGAGCCCCGCTGCTGCGCCGGGCCGCCGCCGCGCGGCGCCGCACCACGCGCCGCCGCGCCTGGTTCGCCGGCTGGCACACAGAGCGCGGCCGTGTCGCCCCAGCGCGCCCGCTGCGCTGCGCCACCCGCCTGCGCCCTCGCCCTGGCGCCAACCCCTCCGAATAGCGGCACCCCGCGATTGGAGTACTGCGTTAGCGGACGGAGCACGTGCTTAGGGGCCACCGATGGGTGAGGGGCGGGGGCGGCATCTGTAAAACTTTGTACGGAATCTTATGGTTGAAAATATGTATGTAAACATAGTTTAATTTACATGTTTTTGAAATTGAGAAACATGATATTACATTTCTCAATTAATTTTCTTTGATTATATGTGTTCAATATTCCAGTTATATTTATTAGAGCGTTATGTACATTGGACTAGCTTCAAAGCCCCGTCAATCCGTTATCCTTCGCGAAGGAAAAAGCGTGCGATTACTGATACGGAAGGATTTAATATTGCTGGCTTACGTGGCTTACGTGAAAAAAATCTACTCGAAGTCATCCAGATTTCCTGCCCGGGACGTTTTCGACTAATAGTGCTATGAAAATAATCTTAGTCAGATATTTTACCTAAGTTTTCAAGAAGATGAAACATCTGACCGTCTGTAAACTAGGATACACTCCGGTCTCAATAACTTACGATCTTCTTAAACCATGTTCATAATTCGCATCATTCCCGCACTTTCGAATATTGTGGCATATTATGTCGAACAAGCATGTTTCGTTGCTGGATGACTGAAGAACCGGACCACTGTGATAATGTAGTACTAGTAATATGTACCGAGTGTTTCTCTATTTATTTCTGTTACTTTCCTATAAAGTGGTTAACTCACAACAAAAATATTCAAAACCAGAAAAGTCTGAATTTCATCCTTTTCCTTTGGTTATATTTTATTAATTTCTCCTTAGAATTTTCAAAACGTAAGTTTGTGAGGATTCAAAAGCTACTCATAAGCAATTCAAATCTTGCGATTGTGATTCCACAACAGAGAGAGACGTTTTTATATTTGCTTTAAATTTATGTTATCAAGACTTGCACAATTTTCTAAATACGCTTTCGGTATTGTGAGACACTAAGAATTACATATAGGGATCCCTAATATTATTTAAATGTTGAACACCCGTAACAAATTAACATTAAAGTAATCCAAACCATTACGATTTGGAAAGTGAATTATAATAGTAGTTAATGCAATTAGTTCATAATGTTAAGCTTTATTGCATGAATACATGTTTTGAAAACGAGTGACTTTGGGAGCGAGTTTTCAAATTTGTATGAATGTAATAAAGCAATATTATAAACGAGTTGCATGCTATTATTTTTTGTATAACAGCATTATATATTTGTAAGAGAATGAAACTGAATTTTGCGAAACAACTTCCCTGTGACGACTCGGGTATTTCACATCGTGGGAGTAAACGGTGGTCGGCTGTTCCGTTTAGCTCTACCTCCCCCCGATTCTCTCGCTACGATTGTCTGAATGTGTGATGACGCAATCATTCGTGACATAAAATCTAACACGTCATCATTTGTGCCGTAAAATGCCCGATTATGAACGATTTCTTGCGACAGTAAATGTTATTTTATAATGCTGGAATACAAAAAAATATTTTTTCATTGTTTTTAAATGATTTAATGTTGAACCCGCTATTGGGCTATTATCCTGCAAAGTCTCTAATCACGTTCCTTGCCTGCTTATGCATTAACTCACCACCTAATAAAACCAGGAGAAGGCTGCATTATTGATTAGTCTCAGTTGTGCAACTGATAAGCAGCCAGGACTCGCATAATGCAACGTAGTCCCTGAATGGGAGCGACGTGGAAAATTAGACAATTAGTATTTTCGATTATACTCTTATTAAGATGTTTGCTATCTAATCCAGGTCATTCCATTGTTTACAATTAAAGAAATATTTTCCAAGTTTCTGTGGCAAGAACATCCTCCGTACATATCAATCAGCGTGTGGACACTAGACGATTTTTTTTCACTCGTAACATTTTCGCTAGTGGAGTGAGCTTGTTTTTATACCAAACACATCAATAATTGAGGTGTTTGATATAAAAAATAGCACACTCCACTTTACAATTATTGTAAAGTTGAAGATCAAATTTTGGGATATTATTTTCTATGTGAGGTATGTTATCAATCATGTATTCGAATATTCTTTGAATTTTAAGTGCCGCAGAACTTCATTATTTACATGTGTCAGTCACCTAACTCGTCATTCAAACTGTCACATTTGAATCGATCCGCAATTTGTCTTTCGCGAACCAGGGGAAATTAGCCTATCGAATTAAGAGTACCTTCTTGTTATTGGACTATTCTCCAAATGTCTTGCTCTATAAACCCTTCAGAAGTCGCGAGGTTGCTCTACGTATCGTACGATTCAGATTGGATTAATTTTCTGATATAAGACCATTAGTATCGATATATCATATTATGCTCAGTACCTTGTGTTTCCGGAGCCATCGTGTTGTTTGTCATGTGACTTAAGAATTCCAAGTTTTAAATCCACTGGATATACGGCGTCACTTCTGAATTATATATCACGCACTGCACGACTGGTGACCGCTGTGATAAACGAATATTTGTGTGAATGTTACTAGTTTTCCAAAAGTCCAATTACTGTGACGATATATTTACATGGGTTGACATACAAATTGCTGTTGTAAATATTTACATGAAAATAAGTGATTATGTTTTCGTTTAAGACACAGTAATACTAACATTTAGTCATAATATTAATGAGTTACATACAGTTCACGTTGAAACGAATTCTTATAATTGTATAGAAGTATATGCAATACATATTTTACATTATTCTTTAATTAAGATGTGTTCATTGTCGTATTTGAACTTCCTGAAACGTACATTAACTAACAGGATGATGGTTACCTCCCCCAATAATTTTAAAATGTCGCGAGAAATTACGGTCTCGTTTATCGAAATGTGAGCTGAGTATTGGCAAAGGGAAAGACGAATATTTATTACAATATTGCTGTATAATACTGAAAATATAATTTTATTTGAGTGTTTTCCCATCCAGTTGGATTGTCGTAACAAGTAGTCTTACAATGTTACGTACAAAAAATACGAATAATACAGGAACGATGTATGTAAGTTCCGGGTTTCACTGCAGGCCTAAAAAATATATTAAACTTGTAGGTTTTTAGTAATCATAGTGAACCCTGGTACTCATTACAACAGATTGCTCAATTGTTATTCGTATGTAAAATTGCAAATATTAAGTATAAAAAAATCATTCACACAATTTTCATAATTGTTGAATGATTTGGGATGATTTAATTTCAATGAAATTAATTCCCTTCACACACCAAACCCAATCGTACAAGCGTCTTAGTTCTTGTAGCGCCTAACGGGATAAAACGTCTTCATTGCAAGTAGGGTAGCCGGTGGTCCTTCGATGCTAATGCGATCTCTCTGCCCCGGCATCACCCCAGCTACGCATCCGCACAGTCTCCCTCCGCCCCCGCCACACACTCTGCGCCCCTCCGTCGGTCACAGCTCGCCCTCATCGCCGCCTGCCCCATCTCCCCGCTCACTCGTTTTCCGCACTGTTGCAATGTTGTGGATTTAGCGGGATGACCCAGCTAAGCACGAGTCATATCACCACCATCATCGTTTTTATTATTACTATTATTATCAGTATTTTTTATTTTATTTTTCTCAGCTAGCACTAGGAACGATTCATGTAGTCATATGACTTCGGTTTGGGCAAATGTGGCTGGTCAAGATCGTGGCTGGAAATCTTCGTATGTCGTTGAGATTAAGGATTTTTCACGTAACATGGCAAGTCTATAGGATTAAAGCTTTCTAATTGGTTATGCTGATGCGTTTTGATAATTCTATTTTTGAAGAACAGAAGCGAATCGTTCGGTTAACAACTCCCGTAGATGAGGTAATCATAGGCACTATTTCAACTTTACTCAATTACCATACATGTTGGTGGATTTTCGTTGCAAAATTTTCATATTTGGATATATTTTCGGATTCTGTCATTTGTAGGTAGTTTATTAATTGACAATATATGCCCATGATTATTGCGTTCTTTTCGATTTTATTGATAACCACTATATCCGAGGGATTATAATCTACAGTTTTATTAGACAAAGGACATATACCAGTAGTGTGCTATTTCATTAACTTTTAGAATTGGTAAAAGGAATCACGGTCGTCATTTAGTCTATATTATTATTATTATTATTATTATTATTATTATTATTATTATTATTATTATTATTATTACTGTTGTTGTTGTAGTTGTATTAGAAGTTGCTTTGATGTAGCAGCAGGAGCATTTCGTTGAATTTGGAACAGCTCTAAGCAGACGATAAGTCCTTACGCTTCCGATGTAGGATGTCCATGCTTTGCTGCCTCAACCTCAACCTCTCTTCGCTTCGCTCGCGCCTCTTCCCCCACTCCAGCCCCCACCCCAACCCCCGTCTTGCCCCGCCCACGCCCCCTCTTCGCCCCGCTTTCCTCTCCTCCTTCAGCCAGCCACCTGCTCCCCGCACCGACGCCTTCTCACTCCCTCCCGTCACCAGTTCCGTGGATGATGTGCGAATCCCCGGTTGTGTGAATAAGGTTAGGGATAACGGATGAATACCTAAATAAAAGTGATAACGATAATTCCCGAAATATCCTCTTGGTGGTAATTTTCTGGTGGTCCAGCTCGTTCAGTATTAGATGTACATTCATCTTATACTATTTACTTCATTTTTAATATTTATGTAAAGTATTCTCTACACGATCGATCCGATGCAAATGCGAACGCTAAAGAATAAAGACCAATTGACGTCCAATCTTAGCGCCACTATTATTTCCGTGTGGCGTCAACTGTTCAGGATGCTCCATTCAGGATGCTCATGTGGCCTCGCCCCAACGTCGCCACCCCCCCTCCCCTTCGCCCCTGAGCGACTCGCCGCATCGGCGCTTTCCCCCTCCCTCCGTCGCTTTTTGCTGTTTTGACCGCGCCGCCACCCTTCCCTTCGCCGTCGCCCTCGCCGCTGCCGCAGCGCCCTCTTTTGTCTTCTCTCTTTTACTTCCGGGTTTTCGTGGCCCGCCTTCTGCTCCGGCCTTCCGCCCCGGCCGTGTCTTCCGACGTGTTGCTTGTCCTTACGCTTTCCGATTTCCTTCCTTGCGCGTTCGTCTTTTTCTCCTCCGGCGGCTTTTTCTCCTCCTGTGCTGCTCTTTTCTATGCGTACGCGCGGTCGAAGGAGCACAACGCGCGCGTCTCGTTAAAATAGGACTGGATCTTAACCGGACCGGATAGGAATGGACATTGATTGCTTTGAACTCGTTGCGTTTTCTGTGGTAATGAGTCCTCACGTGGGAAAGAAAAGTCTTTGAAATTATTATTGAGTTTCCAACTGCAGTTTTGTTTCTCTAAAATTCTATTATATTATAAAGTACGAAAAGAATCGTATGATTATATCTCTAGCCTCAGCCTCAAAGTAATAACTTTCGTTGAATGTGTCCATTGATAATTCTTTTTACATTGCGGTAAAGGTGTCTATATAAAATTATGACCGGTTCGTCTTTTGTAAATTTGTATATATATATATATATATATATATATATATATATATATATATATATATATATATATATAATAACTTATTAAATAGTCAGTATAAAGCAGCAATATGCAGTATCTTTCGAACAAAATGCTACTAAAGCATGTATTTTATATTCATATTATTTCATAGCTTTTTATCTTTGTATAATAATGAAAAAATTTGCAACCACTCGTTCACATTAACAATAAGTCTACATGTCATGTCCACTATTTTCTTAAGATTCACAGTAATCAATAACACTAAATGCAACTGAAAATTAAGGCAACATTCACTCACCTCTTTCAGTTTTATACATATGGGCCTTTTTAATGGACTTTGTTTACGATTTTATGGTATCGATCTTTTGGTAAGAAATAATAGATTGCCAGAGAATACACTAAAATATCTATTTTTAAAAAGTAGATGTCATATCTATCAAACATAAGTAATTAACATAAGAACAACATGTTTTTGAATACACAAAAAGTAGCCAACGATATTTGAATAATTAACCTTATTCTATTTGTAAGAGACATAAACTAGTCACACAAAGTTGAAATAAACATTGAAAGTATGATTTGTAAAATAACCTAGAAAATAAACGCTTCGAAACGCTTTAAAACGACCTTTGTTCACACCGTAGCATATAAAAGTCAATCACTTAGTGATTCGGATCTTTCGTTTTTGGAATATCTCTCTTTCTAAATATATAGTTCTGCTGCCACAATACGATAGACATGAAAAATAGTTGACTTGCATTAATAGTTTGCATTAATATTCAGTGATGTGTTAAGAAATAAAAATATTCTTCTTCCTACAATAAATTAACATTAGATTTTATTTATTCACCCAGATATGTCATTTATTCATAGTTTATGATTACTCTTCAATTAATTATCCACGGTGATTGTCAAGCTTCCCAAAATGAATATACCGGCGTATTAGTAACTTAGTAATTGGCAAATTTAGTAATTGTTGCAGCTGAAAAAAAGCATGTTATGTGAGGCCTTGTAACGCTCTTAGGCAAAAAATATGATGAATTAGTTCTTAAACATAATGGAGTATTTATTCTGATCAAGTTACCACGTAAATTGATTTTTTTGAACAGTAAATGTTCAATGGTGCAGAACGCTCAAATTAGAATCTAAAAACGTGTTTTGGCGTGGAACGTTGCTCTCGTAAATGAGAATGTGTGAACAAATCGTAGCAATCAACATTGAGTTTTCTTCTTGAAATAGTGTAATGTAATAGGTATTGTAATGATCAAACTAGAACAAGAATATGGGAAAAGGTATGCTCGCATAAATGGGAGATTTACCCCTTTGACAGATAATATACACCCACATAAATTCTTTTATTTTGTTTCAGTATTGTTCTGTCAATTTCTTTTTTATAGTTCTGGAAGAAATTCCACGGAAAATGCTGATGATATACTGCAAGCTACATTTCATTAAATATTGTACATTTTCGTTGTATATAATAATCAAAAATAAATATAATAATCAAAAAGAAATATAAGATGAGTATGGGTTTAATGGGCAGAATGAGAAAGCATGAGCTGCAGTAGGAGTGTGATAAAAAATCGTAGAGCAGAGAGTACGAATGAGGACGAGTTTGAGACAAAATGTTTGAAAAGGTGGAACGAAGTGTGGAGCGGAATGATCGAGGAAACAAAAATGATCATGACATACGATCAAGCTAACCCAGGTAACACAGGTGAAAAACTATTGAAACTATTTTGAAGATGAGTTTCTTGTGGGAATTCTTTGTTTTTTATTTGGGTAGAAATATTCCATTACTGAACTGTTGCCCTCGCAGAATTAGCAGTAACCTAAATAGTTATATGTAGCGAAATAGTTATATACATGCACCGCATACAAAACGTCCTGTAGGACAGTGTTTTCTCTGGAAACGTACCGAAATCTCCCCTCCTTCCGAGCTGTTTGAGCTGTGTGTGCACAGAGATAGTCAGGGAATGGGGTGAGACCCCTCTGGAAATTTAAAAAGAAGCCACGTGGTCTGACGGAATTAAACATTTTATTACTTGAAATACAGCCTTGATTTACTTTTTTTTAATCTGACAATTAGGGAATTGTTATACGACATTTGGCAAAGATTCTCCAAGCGGCGTTGCAACCCTGTGTATTCTTCACCATATATTAATTATTCTTCTTAAATTACCATTATACTCGTAGTTCAAATTTCCTTCTTCGTATATGTTTTATTTATTTACAAGTAAAATATGTCATATGTGCGAACAAACGCTAGGGGAAAGGGGCTAAGAAGTGTGCCTCCGGCCGGTTTCTCGGGGAGTGCCTCTCACCGAGAAGCCATAGGGCTCGAATCTCGACGGTGGCTGGTTTCCCTACACTAGCTAGACAGGGCAATCAATCAAAACCGAAAGCGTCTATGTGGAATGACGGGAGGGAAGTTGTCCAACGGCAGCCGATGGTGAAGGCCAGAGTACCCCCTTCTCCCAAAATGTTATATTTATTTTAAAGCACTCGCTCATTGAACTTCAAAATACTGTGACGTACTATGTGGCAAGTGCAATCTGTTTCTTGAGCTCTAGAATTTATGCTCTTTCTCCTGATTCTTGTATAGGCCATCATAACAGACCAATCAATTATTTTCCATTCATAATTATATCACACTTTTAACAATTACAAATTGATCGAAAGAAATTACAGTTACTAACAAACTACGTAATGATGATTACGTCAGAAACACATTAGAAATACAAAACGCTATGAAGGAATTGCTTTCAAAAGCTCAAATATTGTCAAGTACAGCAAATAAACACGAAAATTACTTACGAAGTGGAATAATTCCGAAAAGCTATGTATTGAAATCTATACACACACTCGTAGATTATATCTACAAGACTCTCCAAGCAATTGCTTGGCCCCGGCGAAGTGGCTCAGGGCATAGCGCGCTGAGTTCGCGCTCGGGTGTCTCGGGTTCAATCCCCGTGGTTTCCCTTGGTCATACAGGCGAAATCTGGGATGGTTCCACTGAAAGGCCACGACCGCGAAACCGGCGTCGCCAGCCGGATTCGTTAACTATGTGAAGTCACGACGGTTAAGCGAATTCGAGGCACCGCGAGTTCCAAGTTGGGTGACTGACTAGGAACCCGAGGACCGACTAACAGCGTGGAGGCCAATTGCCCTTTACGGGCCCTAACGTGGCTAAAAACAAATATTTAATGTGAATGCCGCTGGTAGGGGGGCCTGCGCAACGCGAAGCGGCCGCGCGCTGTCGCCACCAAGCGGCGCTCGCCGGCGGCTCCCCCCCCCCCCCCCGCGGTGCTGGCACGCACTCCCAGTGGCAGGCAAGACGGTGGCGGCTCCAGCACGGTGCTTGATTGATCAATTATTTCGTGTTCCCGGGTGCGTCAACGGATGAGGTGTGTGCCCCGTAATTGTAGTGCATGTTTTGTCACGGGAGGTAGCTGTGTTCTCCGCTGGATGGTGAGAACCTGCGCCGTACTACACGTTGGCTTGCGGGATTTTCCTATCCAGGTATCACCCAAACACGACACCGTTCCCCCAGTCGGGACAAGCTCCAAGCACCCAAGTGGTCTCCCGACATGTGCGGTAGTGTAGTGCATGTAGGAGCGTGTGTAAATAAGGGGTGATGATCGGCCAAGGAAGAGGAAGGAAATAGAGCACTCGGCCTGTGGTTAGTTTGTTAGGGTCATTCGCCTGGTATTAATAGGAGAAGCGACGGAAAACTATTGTACAAGGCAGCCGGCTGCTAGAAGTCTCGCCTAGGCAGCGGGAGAACTCGACCTAGCTATGTAGCTGCTCGGGCGACTCGAAATGCATGCAAAAATTGACATTACTTGCGCACTCCCATTTCGTACAATTTAGGAACAAAGTTGCCAAAGTTTCCTTCTCAAGAATACGCGCCATCAAGAACACACCGCTTCCACTTTAGTGTTGTCACAAGTAAATAATTTCAAAAATTGAATATGAGGGTAAGAACAGAACCAATTAAACAGAATTTTCTCGGTGAAACGTGCTTTCCGAGATCCCTTTCGTGTCTTTTGTACCAAAATATTTTCAAATGAGACCCTTCTTGTATGTTGTATATACTTTTTCAGTTACTCCCCTCCTCACCACCGTCGATTTCGTCACAAAGTTACTAACTCTCCAGATGCCTAACAACGTGTCCGTATTTCTTGAATGACCTCTAATGACTTCGCCGCCGCTCTCCTGCAAGAAGCATCGCCTCCGCTATCATTGCAATCTATCGCCAGATTCGATGTTACTGCCGCAACTTTATCAATCGCCTAATCCGCGCCCCCTTCATCGGGTCCAACACGACCACTTTCGGCTCTCTTGCCCCCGCGCCGCGCCACTGCAGTTCCTGCGACCACCGGCAACTGCCAGCCCTCCCGAGGCCCAACTTTTATTGCTGCGTGGTCGGATTGCTTCCGCCCTCCTTCGCTATTGCCAAGACGTTATCGGCGCTTGTGGTAAGCATCGGGGAATCGTCACCGAGATGGTATCTGCTCGATTATCTCCGTCATGTCGTTAACGGCCATTGCCAACGGGCACAGCCACGGTTAACACTATTAGTCCCGATTAAGATTATCGCCACTGTTGTTGCCTCTGTTCTGTGAATATCCTAAATCCATAAAACCGTCTTGGAAGAAACCTTTATTTATAATTTTGATTATCGCCACTGTTGTTGCCTCTGTTCTGTGAATATCCAAAATCCATAAAACCGTCTTGGAAGAAACCTTTGTTTATAATTTTGATTATCGCCACTGTTGGTGCCTCTGTTCTGTGAATATCCTAAATCCATAAAACCGTCTTGGAAGAAACCTTTGTTTATAATTTTGATTATCGCCACTGTTGGTGCCTCTGTTCTGTGAATATCCTAAATCCATAAAACCGTCTTGTAAGAAACCTTTGTTTATAATTTTGATTATCGCCACTGTTGGTGCCTCTGTTCTGTGAATATTCTAAATCCATAAAACCGTCTTGGAAGAAACCTTTGTTTATAATTTTGATTATCGCCAGTGTTGGTGCCTCTGTTCTGCGAATATTCTAAATCCATAAAACCGTCTTGGAAGAAACCTTTGTTTATAATTTTGATTATCGCCACTGTTATTGCCTCTGTTCTGTGAATATCCTAAATCTATAAAACCGTCTTGGAAGAAACCTTTGTTTATAATTTTGGTTATCGCCACTGTTTTTGCCTCTGTTCTGTGAATATCCTAAATCTATAAAACCGTCTTGGAAGAAACCTTTGTTTATAATTTTGGTTATCGCCACTGTTTTTGCCTCTGTTCTGTGAATATCCTAAATCTATTAAACCGTTTTGGAACAAACCTTTGTTTATAATTTCGAAATTCATAATCTCTGCGCTGAAAAAAGGGAAAACTATAATCGATGGTTATAGTGGTCAGACCAATCTCGACCACATTTTCGATACCTCGGTACTGCGGTTCATATCCCGGTGGACGGATATGTGGAATTTGTGGTAAACAAAGTGGGCTCCCCGCAGGTTTTTTTGAGGCTATTCTGTTTCCCCGAGCTCTCATTCCATTATTGTTTCATCGTTCATATAACATCATAATCCCCAGTTCATCAAAAATATCTCGTTAATATTAAGTATAGCTACAGGGCTAGAAACTACCATCTTCATATACAGTCTCTCAAGCGCCTAAATGATCATAACTCAAACGGATTAAATTATAAATTTTGTGATAATTTTTTTCATAATCTTCATTACATTTTTGTGTTCTTTCGCTGCTGGACCGAGTAAATGAAAATATGTGGCAAAGACGGAACTAGAAAATAATTTAACGGTCTAATTAACAAGCAACTTCAAGCAGACACAGTTTTGTGCAAGTTCAAGTTGGTTGAAAGTTTTGTTAATAACGCTAATTGCTTATAAACAACAAGTTTCAAAACTACTTCTGAGAAATATGCAAGAACACATTTTCCCAAATAGCAACCATCTAATTTGGCGCTAGTTTTGCCACTGACTCTGCAGTGACTGTGACCGGGAGGTCCTAGGGTTCGGGAGTCGACGATGGCGAGCTAGACAGCTAGTTGGTCGAATTCAGCTGCTGTCAGAAGAATATTAGCGACCGGCTGCTCTAAACGGGAATTTTCCGTGGTTTCTCCGATCAATACTAGGCGAAAGAAGGAGCAGTATCCTTACAAATCGGCCACGAACCGCCTTCTTTCCTTTTCCTTCCTTTTCCTTGTCCTCTCGTCTCCCTGTTCTTGCACCCATTTGCATGCACTACACTACCACACATGTCAAGAGATGAATTAGAGCCTTAGAATTTTTCCCGTATGGGATGATGACCTGTTGCTACCTGGAGGGGAAATTCCCCGGAAGCCAGCAAGCATATGTCGGTACCGGATCTCTCCATCCAGAGGGAAGGAACCCAGCCTCTTCCCCGAATAAAACATTCAATACTCTGAAGGGATTAATGACGTACTCGGAAACATCAATCGACCTAATTAGCATACGGTAGAGTAATTGATTTTGGAAAGACCGTTGAGTTCCAATAATGATTCCGAGACAGTTACGGGGCCATCCACGCCCGAAATCGATGACAATTTTACCCTTGCGTGTGTACACGACTCGTTTTCACCTATTTCGAAGGTGTCCACAGAAGCTGAGTTTTGCTCGTCCGTCCATGATTGCGGCGCCTCGTCGCCAAATCGACCGGCTGGCTGAGCTTCCGCCATTCTCCGTTGCTCTGTTTCGTCAGGGCGAATGTCGACTTCAAGTACGGGCAAGGGCGCGACTTTGACTCGGAAAGGCGTTACTGCTCACACCATCTTGATACGGGAAACAACCGACACAATCACCGAATGAAAAGAGAAGCCCAGGCATTCCGGTCCTGACAGATGTAATTCGCCATGTTCTGACCACAGTCGCTGGTTTTGATGATAGTCTCGAAATGATGCACTTACGACCAACTAATCATCACAAACTCCTACGACCGCTACCAAGGAATTAGTAATCATAAAATCTTTTAAGCTAAGACAGCTACAACCGCTCCTTACTGCCGCCACTTACTGTCGCGCATATTATTTCCACATTCCATTTTTTCATCCTACTATTACTTACTACAGCCTCCAATACAGTCACCACCTCTGCTACTGGTGTCACCACTACTAACCACCAAGAGTACCTTCCACTATTATCACTTACTGGTCTGTCGCTTCACTGATATCGTCCCACGAAAACCATCAGCTCTATAACCATGATCCTCACAAGCAATATATTCCGCCTACTCGACCTGACCCTCAG
Source organism: Gryllus longicercus (assembly GCA_038098605.1). Taxonomy (NCBI): domain Eukaryota; kingdom Metazoa; phylum Arthropoda; class Insecta; order Orthoptera; family Gryllidae; genus Gryllus; species Gryllus longicercus. The sequence continues at coordinate 954,619 of JAZDUA010000423.1, forward strand.
CTGATGCCCCAACGCTATCGTCTTCACTTCGAATGTCACGGTCATTACCATCCAGTGGCACTGCCAACGCGGCGGGGCGCGCCGCGTGCTAACTGCCTCTGCCAGGACGCTAGGATGAGAGGGGTGGAGGAGGATGGGGAGGGCGGAGCAGGGCACGGTGAGGAGATTGAAGTGATGCAGAGCAATGTTAGACAGGAGGGTGAAGCGTGCGAGGTGAGGCGGAACAGATCAGAGCAGAGCAGAGTAGAGTAGAGTGGAGCAGAGCGGGAGTGGAGGAGAAAGGAAGAGGAGTAGAGAACGACGCGAGACGTGACGGGAATGAGAGAGGAGCGGGATGAGACGGAGAAATGGAGGACGGAGCGGGAGGAGGCCAAGAAATGGAATGCGGAGCTGCACGAGCCGGAGGAGAGCGGAACGGGGCGAGGCGAAGAAGTGGTGTGCGCGGCGGGACGAGACGGAGGAGAGGAGAGAGGAAACCATTGTGAGGTGGTTGGAGCAGATAGGGGCGCGATGGAGTGTAGAAGTGCGGAGCGAGGCACGGCGAAGGGAGAGCGGAGGAGGGACAAGCGCATGAGAGGAAGGGAAGCAGGGTCGGGACGAAGCGGAAAAGAAGTGGGCGGAGCGGAGTGGGACGAGACGGAATATAACAAGGCGAGGCAAAGCTTGGCAATTCGTTATTGGAAGTGGCGGGGGGGGCTGTTTTTGACTGTACAAGGCGGTGAGGGAATGGGGAGAGACACTGGTCCGGGGACGGGGACGGGGACGGGGACGGGGACGGGACGGGACACTGGGACGGGACGGGACACTGGGACGGGACGGGACACTGGGATGGGACGGGGCACTGGGACGGGACGGGACACTGGGACGGGACGGGATACTGGGACGGGACGGGACACTGGGACGGGACGGGACACTGGGACGGGACGGGACGCTGGGACGGGACGGGACGCTGGGACGGGACGGGACACTGAGACGGGACGGGACCTTGTGACGGGACGAGACGGGGCGGGTCGTGACGGGCAAGGGCTGATCGGGCTGCAAGGCAGCGCCGAGCTGTGGCACGTGGGCGCGCGCGGTCCCGCAGTGGCGCCCTCGCGCCGCGCTCTCTCCACTGCAGCCCGCTGCCTCCCTCCCTCCCTCCCTCCCGCCCGCGCCCCTGGCGCCACGCCGCCCGCCGAGATGCGATAGCAGTCGGCTAGTCATTCGGATCGATAGCCTATCGTGTATAGTAATACGGCGGCACGGATGACGAGGGCGCCGCCACGCCGCGCCGCCACGCCGAACCAGTCGCGCCCTCGGCGGATGCGGCAGCGCTCCGCAGCGCGGGGGAGCCAGAGGATTGGGACGGGGGAGGGGGCACACGCCCGCGCGCCCGCCGCGCCCCAAACACACCCACACGTACGCCCTCAAATCATATAATCGATTGATAATGCAAATCGTTTGACGTATTTCATGCTAATCATAATCTTAATGACGATGAAGTAATGATAGTGTAATTGGAGTGGGTGCAAGCCATTTGGATTGTCGCGGATGGTACTGTTCTGATGATGACGCTAATTTTGAACAAAACCATATAATATAAATGTAAAAAACAAATCTGTATTAATTTTAATAATTTAACAAATGAATGAGTTGTTTTTTCTAATTATTCAAAGTAATAATTATTCTAAGAAAAACGACTTCTTAAGAATATATTTTTGCTATGCATTTTATTACTGACAAATTTATTTAGTAATTAATATTTATGAACTGTTGTATATTATTCTTTTTGTGTAATCGATTGAAATGGATGGGGTATTGCTCACGTTTTGGTGAAGTGTCTCAAGAATTGTTACATCATTAGGTAGGTTCAATATCGGAGATGTATCAACCACCGTATTAACTTTGTGTTTGTATTCGAAATGAAACTAGCATTAACCGATTAACCCGCGAATTCTGTTATTTTTAGCAATTTGGTGCAATGTGCTGCAACGTTTATCATCAAATTGTTGCTATGTTGCTAAATTAATGTACGAGAGCGCTCCAATACCCAAAATCGAAATCCGATCAGCAATTTGTTCCTATTCGAAAAAGAAAAAAACAATTGAACTTGGTTGCGTTCTAGCAATCGACCTCTAGCATTCTATATATTATTCAGGAAACTGAGAATTTGCTTATGTTTTGTTTAGTATGTCTGTCTATCGAGGAAATAAATTTTACAAATTAACGCCAAAGAAGCAAATATGAATGACCAGAATGGTGCGTTCTTAATTGAGGACGCTGGACTTTAATGGGAATTACAACGTTGAAATTTTAATGTCAAATTTATTTCATTCTTTACTTTATTTAATAATGGTTTCGAAAAAATATGAACATAACATAAATGAAATTTTTGGAATTTGTGCTTCTACATGGCAATCTTAGGCATTTCTTTCCCTCCACACTTTCTATCTTTTTGAACATATGTGTCTAAGTAGAGGAATATAGAAATAAATATACTCATCACCCCAATCTGACAAAATCATGGTTATATAATGAGCATTTTTTAACACTTGATCAGTTTTAAAGGATTTCAAGTTTTCAATGTTTATTTTTGAAACGCCTATTTCATGTTATCCCTTTTATCGTTCTTTCTGAGAAACTACCCCACAACACGGTAATTTTTTTTATAAAGTGGTAACTGTTTGTTACAGTTTGTCATATAATACAAAAATATTCGACGTTAAACGATTGAATAACGTTCTTAAAATATATCATGGATATAAACGAAATGTATGTTTTGTTCTGATGAAATGCGATCAATTAATCATTAGTATTTTTTCCTCTACTTCACAAAGCGATCATTGTTAGAATATATAGATATTAATGAAGTATTTTCATCACGTGAATGCAACCACCATTGTTTGTATCTATTATAAATCACTTCCATATCGTAATACATTTGTCATAAATGTCATCGTCCCTTAGTAAAATAGAGCTCTTCAGGACATGGAAGTTATGTGGACACTTCGCTGCTCATTATCCCTGAATTGAAGCGTGTGCGCGATTTTCATGTCAACAGGAGTTAATATATTTGAAAATATTTATCTCTAGTATTATCACTTTATTACTTACTATTTTGAAGTAGATATGGTAGGATATCCGTCATTTGATGTAAACGACACTAGTAATATTTTTTTAAAATAAGTAGTTTTTATCATTATTAACAGTCTGATATTGCCCAAAGAGTTTTTTTTAACATGCCGTAAGCAAAACACTTTATTTGTAATTGTTTTCCGTGAGAAAAGTAGCTATTTTCTTATTCTAACTAAGAGTGTGCAAAACATTAAAGCGTGCGAAGAACATCGCGAAGTGTGTACTATCTTTCGCACACATGTTAAAAAAATAGTATATGTAACACGTGAGCGATGTGATTCGCGCACTGGCTATGTGACCTACTATTTTTTTACTGACCTAGTGCTATAAACTCAGAAATTTAAATGAATAAAAAATGAATTTGTTATAAGAATTATTTTCATTTTATATGAATTAAACATCAGATAACAGAAAATTTAGAAAACAAGATCCATAGAGTGAAAGATAAAAAAAGGAAAAGCAAAATAACAAAAGTGAGAAATTAATTGAAATAATCTGTACAAAAAATGCCTGTAGACTATTTAATAAAAGATTTGAATTATTTAATAAATTCCCGTTAGAAATTAAAAGTTGTGATCAAATTAAAAGTTTAAAAGAAAAATATAAAATATGTATAAAAATAAAAAATTAATTGTGCGAGTAGTTAATATAGCATACGTATAGATGCAAACAATGTATGTAAATATGTATTTAATCTAACACAAATAGCCGAGGAGACTAAATGTATAATATATTTTTTCCCTTAAAGCTGTTGGTTCATCCATGGATCAATATGAACCACTTATTGGAATATTTGTTGATTTTTCGAATGCTTTTGACGTCATTGACAATAACATTTTGCTTTCAAAAGTACTTTCATATGGAATTTCTGGTATTGGTCGAGGTTGGATACTCTCGTATCTTCAACATTGATGGAAAATGGTAGGGATAGTATTATATACTCATCTTCATTTTTTGCCAATTGAGCATGGTGACACGCAGGAATCGATCTTAAGCCCTATCCTCCTTCTTTTATACGTCAATCATATGCGATCGTCCATTAGAAACAGAAAGGAACAAACGTTTCAAATTGTTTTCGTAATAATAAATTAATAGTAATCGAGGAAAAAACGGTTTCAATGCAGTTTTGCATTTCACACAGGCAGTCGCACCCGCTATTGGAAGTGATCGACATGAAAATGGCTGATGTAAAGGTAACAATTTTCTGGGTCTCTTATTTTAGTAAAATCTTAAATAGAATATCTTTATAAATAAATTAACAGTACGGAAGTCTTGACATTATAATGAAAAAATCATCTATGATATAAAAAATTAGGCAGTTGTGCCGTAGCGATCTCGGACCGAACGATCGCGGATTCGAGTCCCGCCTCGGGTATGGTTGTATTGTGTTCGTCGTTTCACCGCCTATGATCATCATAATATCGTGTCATCCTCACAATTGCCATACCGTTACACGCAATTGTGGTCACTAATCACGTAGAAGTTGATGCGACCTTAAATAACAAATAATAATAATAATAATAATAATAATAATAATAACAATAATAATAATAATAACAATAATAATTAATAATAATAATAATAATAATAATAATAATAATAATAACAATAATAATAATAATAACAATAATAATTAATAATAATAATAATAATAATAATAATAATAATAATAATAATAATAATAATGATGATGATGGTAATTTTGTTGAACAAGTAAATAATCTCAACTATCTAGTTTGCAATTCTTTGTACTGTCATAAAAAATATTTTTAACATATAAAAAATTCAGATATTTTAGAAATGTGCGGGACTTTGTTAAAGACTCCGAGATAGAAAGCACGTAGCAGCTCAATTTTTAAAAAAAAAACTGCGGCAATATCATTGATAATTTTTGGTTGTGAAGATTGGGTCTTCAATAGAACAGACAAGACGAATCTTGAAGTCGCTAACACGATATTACGTAGTCCATTTGGAGGCTATTCAATACTGAGCGATAAAAGAAACTGGGACATTAGAGATTTTTAATTCAAAATCTTCAACCCTTCTGAATAAAAATAGGTACACTAAGATTATATTGGCGTGATCATTTAATGAGAATATAGAAAGAGGGAATGAAAAAAAAATCCGCTACAACTACAATTCTAACGGACAAAGGATTTTTAATATTATAATATATTTAATATAATATTAAATTATATAATATACTGTATTATAAAAACTTAGAAACACATACGTTTCAATATAGTTAAAAGTTGTCATAAGGAATAATTTATCTGAGTAATTCAAGATCTTCCAAAGTGATGTATCTCCATAAAACACAATTTTTCAGGATGGATTCACTTTCAGCCCTACAGTTCAAAATAGAATCCAATGGTTTTCGAATACTGTTTAAAGTAGAAGAAATAATTTTCAAACGCAAAGATTGGAAATAAGCACATAATTCAGAGAGTTTGAAAAGTACTTTCTATAGGTACGAAGTCAGTGATGTGCTGACGTCTATTGAAACCTACCACAATAACCTAACTCCTAGTAAGAAAAAAAAGCATTGTCAAGGATCGGAGGTCCGATAGTTGCGCGCCATCGCTGTCTGATTATTCTGTCGGTGGGCATTTCGACAAGGAGCCTCCTTAACCCCGGCCTTCACATGCAATGCCGCCGCTCCCTCTGCCTATGCCCGCCTGCCCGCCCGCCCGCCCGCTCGTCCGCCCGCTCGTCCGCCCGCCTGCTCGTCCGCCCGCCCGCTCGTCCGCCCGCCCGCCCGCTCGTCCGCCCGCCCGCCCGCCCGCCCGCCCGCCCGCCCGCCCGCTCGTCCGCCCGCCCGCCCGCCCGCTCGTCCGTCCGCCCGCTCGTCCGTCCGCCCGCTCGTCCGCCCGCCTGCCCGCTCGTCCGCCCGCCCGCCCGCCCGCTCGTCCGCCCGCCCGCTCGTCCGCCCGCCCGCTCGTCCGCCCGCCCGCTCGTCCGCCCGCCCGCTCGTCCGCCAGACCGCTCGTCCGCCTGCCCGCTCGCTCGTCCGCCCGCCTGCCCGTCGCCCGACGCGCATCTTCGCGGCGCGGGAGGCGCGGCGCCCGTTCCATTTTCTAATCTGTTGGCAGGCTTCCGGTTGCCGTGGTTGGCGCAGCTAATTGTCCGTGAAGCGCCACCGCCGCCGCCCCCGCTATCGCCGCCTCCTACGCCTCCGCCTCCGCCACTGCCGCCGCCCCCGTCGTCGCCTAATGGACGCGCGCGTGCTCTTGTGTCCGCTTACTTGCTTGCCGCTGCACTTTTACCGGCCCGGTCGTCTTCTTCCCCGCTCCCGCTCCCGCGCCCGCCCTCGCCTCCCTCCCTCTTCGTCTCCCCGCCCGCTATTCTCCGAACCCCGCTCCTCTGTCCCCGCTTCGTCTCCGCTTCTGAACCGCCACCTCCCTCGCTCCGGCTTCGTTTCCGCTCCGCCGCTGTCGCCGCTCCGTCTGCGCTCCTGCGCTGCCTCCGCTGTCACTTTGACTTGGCCCCGGTCTATCTCTGCCCCCTTACCGCCTCCGATTTCTCTCTGATTTCGCTTCCGCACTACCTCCGTCCCCGGTCCATCCCTGCCCCCTTACCGCCTCCAATTTCGCTCCACCTCTGTCCCTAAATTCGCTCCGCCGTCGCTCCGCACCCTCTCCCGCTACGCCTCCGGCCATGCTTCTTCTTCACCTTATATCTTCCTCCGCTTCCCCTCTTGTCTCTGACATCCCAAGGCCTCCGCCAACGCCCTGTCCCGCTCCGCCTTCATCCCCGCTCCGCCTTCATCCCCGCTCCGCCTTCAGCCCCGCTCCGCCTTCATCCCTGCTCCGCCTTCATCCCCGCTCCGCCTTCATCCCTGCTCCGCCTTCATCCCTGCTCCGCCTTCATCCCCGCTCCGTCGTCATGGCCGCTCCGTCTTCATGCCCGCTCTGTCTTCATGCCCGCTCCGCGTTCACCCCCGCTTCGAATTCATCCACGCTCCGCCTTTATGCCGTCTCCGGCTTCATGCTTGCTCCGCCTTTACCCCCGCTCCACTTTCATGCCCGCTCCGCCTTCTGCCCGCTGCCGACACCCCGATTTGTATGAGTGCAGGTGCCCCGGCAACGACCGTCCGCACCGATAAAACTGCTCCTTGACGTCGTCGTCGTCGTCATCGTCGTCGTCGTCGTCGCCGCCGCCGCCGCCGCCGTCGTCCTCGCCGCTGCCGAATTCTGTCACCGCTGCTCCAGGTTTCGCGGCGTTGTCTTGTTTGCAGCTTGTGGCTGATCGCACCCAAACAGCTTCAACTGTACCTCTTTCCTAATTCAAGGCTTGTGTTGATGCTGTTTCTATGGAACATCTGAATATGTGCTTTCAGAATCTCCAGAAATCTGGGCGAAAGTCACCATCGCGATGGGTCCTGGACGCAGGGACTGTTACATGATTAATATTTAAATATCATGATTGAATAACGAAGATTTTAGGAAGGAATCAACATCACTTAAGATACAAGTGTAATCTAATGAGTGTAAGATTAGTGTTTTGAAGATGGATAAACAAAAAGCAAAGAATGTAAAAAATATTCAATAAAAGTTGATAAAGATTAACGTTTTTTTATATGTATTGTAATTTGTGCAGGTTATTATATTCCCTAACGTTTTTGAAAATAACGAAGCAACAGAAACGATTTTACTTTTCTAAACTTCTGTAATATATTAAAATTCTAATACTTTTAGGTGCGTAGCTGTATTACTAATTTCGTATGCACACACAAATTGACGGAAAACTATGAGGCCTATGATCACGTAGGAACCGCCAATAGTTCTGTTATATACACAAAAACGCTTTAGATATAGAAAAGCAAGGAAACACTTTCGTTTTTGAGCGCAAATGCAAATGCTTGATTATGTTAATCTCCAAACAAGTTATCATACATGGTACAACTACACTCGCATACACATTGTCAGATAGTCACTGCTTACCACCCAGCTGATATCATGCAACCCAGATGGAATATGCTTCTGCGCGGGTAGCCGAACTTCTTAACCAAGCTCCGTGAAGTCACGGAAGTTAAGCAGCTCGAGGCTCTGTGGGTCCCTTGATGGGTGACGGTCTCGGAGCCCCGGTTACTGACATGCGCAAGAAGGATTACTCCACGCGTTCAGTGCCAAAATAAAAAGCCTGAAACGATACGCAGGAAACAGAATTATTATGATTTGCTATTCAGTATTCCAGCGTACCGTTTCAAAACATACCATATTGTTGATATTCTTGGTGTGTAGAGAACTTTTGTTGGATGTATAGCATGCTGCTGCATGATACCAATTTCCACACACTGGACATCAGCACTTTTGCTGCTGCATGCAACTACATACGACGTATAGGCGACGTATAGGCGACGTATAGGCGACGTATAGGCATTTGCGGCGGCGATGGTGTAGTGTACATGGTGTAGCGTATTGGACTGGTATACCCAAGTTGGCGGGTTCAAACCCGATCGTAAGCCGTGGGTTTTTAAGGGCGAAAAAATCCTTCGTACGCCTTCCGTCGGAGGGGAAGTAAAGCCGGCTGTCCCATGTTAGTAGATTTACTTGCATGTAAAAGATCCTCAAGCCTAAATGACGCCTCTGAGCTAAATTCAAATCGCCTGTTTCTGGCCCAAGAAATACCTCCTTCCTCTGCTAGTCGGTGAAAGGAGCGTAGCGTAACTTGCGTGGTCAGACGGAAGAGCGGGCCTGATGACCCGAGTCTCGCCACGTAAAATAAGGCATTAATTCAATTCAATTCAATATAGTGCATCGCACACGAAGTGGCCGAACGCCTTCCAGGCATGTGGAGAAAGGCTCTTCCCCGGTCGCGAGCGCCGCTGATGATGCTGCCCCCAGCTTTCTTACCTCGCGCAGTCCCCGGCCACCCCCGTGCAATATCAGTGCTCGTGCGTTACCCTTAACGAGCCCGAGAGGGGAGGTGACCCTATCCTCACGGCTTCTCCCCCCCCCCTCCCCTCCTCACCCCGCCTCCGCCGCCCTATCAGGAGAGGGGCAGTCTGCGAATGTGGGAGTGGTGGTGGTGAGACAAGGGCTTTTTTGGTTTGATGATGCATTTTCCACTGGGAGCAAAAACGAAGAGTAATTATTTACGAAAGGAAACTTCCCTCCGTCGTCATTGCGTTTCTCGTTTAATGCGCGGTTTCTACGAGGTACGACTCTCTACAAAAGTAATGGTATTTTCTTCTCTTGACTATCACCCGGCCTCTTGAATAATGTAAGTTGATATGTTACATATATTAGTATGTATGGAGTAGATTTTATGGTATAGAGAAAGTTTTGTAATGTTGAAAAATATCGATGTCGACGTTTTGATGAAAATACAATTATTATAATGTTATTGTAATGTTTCTAAACGTTAGTAAGTCTCTTTGGCCAATATATAAACAACACTACGGGTATCCTCACTCGATCTGACAGAATTCAAGGTCCTGCAAATTTGAAACGGATGTTTTAATTGTTTTGGATACTCAACATGAAGGCAATAACTTGATAAATATAGCAATAGCTTGAATAAAATGAAGCAATTTTCTAAAAATTTGTCCCAATTTTTATTTTTTTAATAGAAGAAAATACGCTTTGTGTATGTTTGGACTAGAAGTGTGATTTCTATTAACCTCTTCGATAATTAAAAAAATCAATATTTTAAACCATCCTCCTAGAAAAATATTATCAAATTTCATTAAAACTTATGAAATTTTGAAAATTGCGAAAATTAAACATTGTTTTCATATCTATTGCACATCTTGAGGTAGAGCCATTTTCTTAAAGTTATTAATTTCACAATATTCATCTTTGTATCATTTCATTACTATTTTTTGAAATAATAGTAATTTTCGCGTTATTCAATAGATTCTTCCAAAAAGTGCTAAAGAAGTTTTTTTTAAAGCGGTTGCAACATTTTTCATTACGTTTTTTTGTATGGATTCAGTAATGACTCACCTATGAAAATTTATCGAAGACTGAAGATAAAAGTTGATAGGAAAACAAACAAATTGCGTTATAGTCTTAGGCGACTTGATCAAAGAGACTTTCCTTTAGTCAATAGCTCTGGAAAGTATTGAAGCAATGGAAGAGGTATGAGAGCACGAAAATGTTGCTTTAAAATAAGACTATGTAATTATTGTAGTAACCACAGTGAATATCTCGAAACAATACTGTTGATCATGAAATACTTTTGATATTTTGTATATTTTGTATAACGAACATCATTTCCGTACCGTATATCAAACTACTCAAGTAATACAATCTGGATATGTTACTAAATAGTAATTTGACGAATGTATTTAATGTAGAAGTCGGTAATGACTTCAGCAATTAAAAAAAACGAAAAATGAAGTACGCGGAAACAGTTTAATCTGCAAGAATTACAGTTAATATATCTTGTGCTTGGAATATCGTGTATGTTCAGTCTTTTCTGTACACTTTCCGCTGCAATACCACTAATCCATTAAAAACGCGATAAAATCGTGTTCTACCAAAAATGCTCTTCTACATATAGAGCTAGATTCATAACTTGCGAAATTGTGAGTTCTATAATTCAGACACCTTAAGCAGTGTCACAAACTAGAATTATCAGCGACTAGCACATCCCGTTTTATCGACCACCGTATTTCGTAGTTTGCAGGTAGTGACACTTCGTCGTCAAATACGAACGTTGCTAAAATTTCAGCTATCTCAGCACCCTCTAGTACGCAGACACAAATCGATTTGGACTAATCTTTATGAAAGCCCATTCAAACGCTTCGTATCGCTAAAAGCCCGCGTTCCATTGCCGCGAAGTTTATTTTCCACCCATTGTTCCTATCTCTGGAGGGCATCAGATTCCTCACAGAGCATGCAATTTCCCCCTAACCGCTTCTGGAACAAAACATGAGCACGTGCAGTGGTCTCTCGGCTTCTGGCAGAAATTAAGTTGCGTTTATTTCCAAGAGTACTTGCTTATTAATGGAGAAATCAAGAGCAATGACCGTCTTTATTCTGTAATTGTCTTTTCGTCTTTTTCTTACGTTACTCATTAGATGATTTTGGTGCGTTTGAGCAGCTAAACATGCGCGATGTTAATCATGGGTGTCATTTCCTCCTGCATGTTGATGGTGGCTATCTTGTTCCTTTTTATCTGTTACTTCCTAGGCCTACGTATAACTTTAATGGAGATGTGAACATAAAATGACGAATAGTCAATAACTGCTTTTTGCGGGAAGATCTCCGGAGTGAGAAAGTGACATAAGACGAAAAGATCGAAAGGGTATAGATTACATTGGTTGGGTAGAAACGTTTTTTTTTTTCCTTTTTTTTTTCTTCTTTTTTTTTCACCAGCGGAGCTTTAAGATGAGACGAGTTTATAAGTTTGTGGAGTTTTCATTTTCATTTAAATTTAAAACCATTAACTCATTATATACTCTTACTGGGAGTATAAAACAGTCGATACTGACCCCTCTCATTTTGTCATTACGTAGAATGTTGTTCTCGACATTCTATTGATATAAAATTTAAATTTCTTACTAGTGAAAGCATTATATTTTAATTCTTATGTCGTACTGAAATAATTTTATCCTGCTACGCTTCATTAGAAATTGTGGATCTACGTCTTTGATAAATTAATTGATACATTAAACTTATTTGTATTTCTCAGTGAAAACGGCATTAAATTCAAGGATATAAAAGTATGCATCATTTTTACCTCATTGGTCAGACTAAAAATACATTAAGAAATCAATTGAACCAATGATGCACAACGTATTCTAGGAAAAATGTGTAAAACTGATTTTAAGAGGATAGCATGATAACTACAGGGCTTTGAATAGAAAAAAACTCAGAAGAATTCAATGTCAGCTCTCACAGGTCATACTTGTATGTAGTCGAAAGTTCAAGCAACTTCTAAAAGTAGGAAGAAAAAGAACAACGTGTTAAGAGTTGGAAATATTGCGGGAAAGAAACCCAAAAGGAAAAACTCAGTATTCGTTCTTGTGAGCATTGTCCCTCTGAGTAAATTCCATACATCCATAACTTATACTAAAACTAATGATGTCAATTCACCTATTTTCATAGTAATGTGTGAATTTCTTAAGTATTCAGTATTAGTGGGCTAACCCATACTGATTGTATGATATGATACTGGTTTCTGCGCATTATATGTGTAATGAATTCAAAAAGAAATTGTTGGTTGTAATGTTCACATATTGAGAGAATGTCGCCTCGAAACATAAGTGTTTACTCTCTGGTGCTTCCATTGAAATTTTATTTTATGCAATATGTATTACTGTAATGACAATATAGAATGAAGTAATGGATAATTGCAGGAAATGTAGGATAAATGCAGGAAAAACAGTTGGAAATGGAGGATTAAGATTTCACAAATTTAATCATTTCATGATTAAAAATATAAATTAATTACATGCACTAAGCCTATGATTAAGTTGATGCTTGGACCTACCTCAACGATTTTTAGGGCTTATGTTGAGACATATGCCTTTATAGACACCATAATGATTAGACTAATTCCGTAAAATCAATGAAAACGTTTTCGGCCATAATGTATATTTAAATTATGGATTAGAAAAGAAATAAAACAATATTTTCCAAAAAAAAGGTGGCTGCACAAGAGCTATACGCCTTACATGATGAAATATAATCATGTTACATGAACACTGACTATCGACGAAAATGCGTCTAAACAGGTCGACTTGAAGAAAAAAATTTGGAGAAATTATTTCGCCTTATTTATAACATTAAATTATTAAAAGGATTTGAAAAAAAAAACTTTTTATCGTTTACAAAACTGTCTGGAGTGGTTCCACAAGTGTAAACGCCATACCCTTCAGGCTGTCTCATAGCAATATTAAATCAAGGAAAGTCTCTGCAAAGAGGAGAAAGCTGGCCTGCCATTCCACGCTGGACGTCGCGTTCCGGCGACGCGAGATCGACTCTGATTTATGCACAGGTGTCACGAGTCAGGGTCCGAAAGCGAGATTGGCGGGGGGAGGGAGGATGTAGGGAGATAACGCTTTGCGAAACGCGTGTATGACCTCATCTCCAGATTAAATCATCTTTATTTTGCATACGCTCAGAAGCGCGATCCACTTCGTCGGTTTAGCATTAGCATATATGCCTCGTATCAGTGCGCCGTCCCGCCCCGCCCCGTCATACCCCGCTCCGAGCTGTCCCGTCCCGCCCTGTTTCGTCCCGTTCCGCCCTGTCCCCCTACCCGCCGCTCCCCGCTCATCTCCATCCCGTTGCATCCCGCTCCGCCCCGCTCCGCCCCGCTCCGCCCCGCTCCGCCCCGCTCCGCCCCGCTCCGCCCCGCTCCGCCCCGCTCTGCGGTGCACCTGTGTCCAACCAACCCACGCTGGACAGATCGCTCCTCGACAGCGACCGCTCGGCATGTCTCAGCGCTTCTGGTGCTCGTTAACGTACACTTCCACGTTGATAGTTGATACACGATGTTGAGAAGGCTCCCTGCTTTGCTTCTGCACGTAAACATAGCTTCAGTACGTGGACGTTGTCTTGAGCTCTCCTTTTGCTAGTTGTGTTTCGAGAAGGCTCGGGGACTGTGGGTTATTAGTTTTTCAGTGCTACTAAAGCTGTATATGTAGCTCGTTTTATGATACACATGTTTTCTTTTACTCTTGAGCAAAACTTTGTAGTTTCTAATCTTGCTAAAAATGTTTTGTTAGTACGGATTGTTCATCTTTCGAATGTCCACAATAAAATGGGAGCTAGTGGTTTTGCAGCCCAAGAAAACGTGAGCACGTTGTACTTCTCCCCCATTCGTAATACAGTGTTTTTACTGTTGACGGTAAATGAATGAAATCAAATTAGTACTAGTTTGTAGATGACTGGCGACTAGCTAACCAGCAAAGTGGGAACGAACAGCTAGCGGTTAGTTGAACTAAAATACTCCTGAAATTTCCTTAAAAAATGTAAATTGCAATGTACTATGTAGTCAAGTACGTAGTCGAGGCGACGAACGCTGTCTCGCATCAAAAGTCAACCCAGTGCAACATTTAAAATGACTTATTTTTAAAATTGCCCAAAACATGACACCACGGAGCAACAACAAGTTTCGAGTGATAAATGTTCATTCCTCTTCATATGTACTCATAAAGGTGGTTGACTTAAGGGAGACTAATCATGGGAGTATAAGCGAAGGGATCAAATATGTATAAATGTTATGTTGGTTTGTGTTTGCTACAAAAATTCAAAAAGTTCTGCACCGACTCAGCTCAAATTTTGACACGATATACAAACCTCTTCAAAGATGATTTTTATTCGTAGAATATTATGCAGAATTTTATGCTGAAGAACAAAAGTAAATGTTCATATCAAATGCAACCGGCAACACACACTGCAGGATTTAAAAAAAAATCTATATCTTGAAGTAATTCCTAAACGAATCGTTCTAGGGCATTAAAAACAAAATTTTTAAGGCTAAAAGCCTCAAAGAAACGTTTTTTCTCATTGTAATCTACAGGATGAGATCTTTTTGAACATTCTTTTACATTTTTGCTGGGGGTAGTGGAGAGATGGTGAGAGGAGGGAGACGCAGAGAGAGAGAGAGAGAGAGAGAGAGAGATGGGGAGAAGAGAAAGGGAGTGAGAGAGAAAGGGAGATGAAGGGCAGAACAACGTCTGCCGGGTTCCACTAGGTATATATAAAACTAAATAACCAACAGCCGATCAGATGGCCGAGATCGCTAAGGCAGTAGTGCCGGAGTGGTTTCGGACCAGAAGATCGCGGGTTCGAGTCCCGCCTCGGGCATGGATGTATTTGTGTATGTCTGTATGTGTTGTCCTTTCACCCCCATTATCATCATATCATCATTTCATCTTCCATACCCCCAGGGCTAACAACCGTGGGGGATAAAAATCGGATCCAGCTAAAAATGCTGGCCCCCCCAAAAAATTGTCGCAAGCACCTGCCACCGTGATAATAAATAAAAACTGAGCCACGGTAAATGCAGGATGCTTGCAAGCGTGGTCCTAGTCGGCCGATTAACGAAAAAAAAAACAACAAAAAACAACAGTGTACCATAACAAACCGCTAATGTTGATTAGCGTTCCTGGGACTTTATATTTGAAGTTTCTTGAATTGTATTGCTGCTAGATGAAGAAGGGGGGGGGGACATGATCGAAAAGCACCAGTGTATTAGGACGCCGCTGCTTGGAAACATTCTTATCCGCTAGAAAGTTTTGCTACTATTATCAGCTTTTAGCCTCGACTATTACTAGCGACTAAAAAATTAACATGTGTGCACAGGCCTTTTAGTACAAAGAGCGTTGAGTTATCTGACATTCTGAAGTTTATGGTGCCGAGGAGGTTACATGATTATCGAAACTCGCCCGTTCCTGAACGGTAGGGGTTAATCTCGTAGCGAGCAGCGATTAGTTCTCAGATAGTACCTATTCAGTTACAAGTCTTAGCGCGTGAAGAAATGATCAGCCTCCATTTTGATCCGTCCCTACAGCCTTATTTTGATCAGCTTTTGTCTGTTTTCTTTTCTTGAGTCATAGAGATGATCCTTTGTCTTGCTTCTCGACATTAAATTGTAGTTTTCATCTTATTATCACTCAACATAGCAGGTCCAGATCGTTTGTGATTTTAGATTCCAGAGCTCAAACGTGCACAGATAGTACTTGTGTCCCGCGTCCCTACATGACTATAGCGAAACGCCCAGTTATCCCTACTTGGGATGACAGGAATCGTACAAGCAATTTCATCCGAAACAAGACATGGCTTTGCCGTGAATGTTTCACACTAGGTCGTTTCCTTAGTAGATAGGAAAGGTATATTCTTACTGACTTTTTTTTCAAATTAGGTGCAATGTAGAATCTCCAGACACTCATGGTCAGAAATTGAAAGAGCTTCTTATATTTGCAAGATAAGTTTCAGGAAGTTAATAATGTGAAAGAAGGAATTTTCGTCGGACCACAAGTAAGAATGAGTGAAAGACGTAAACTTTGAAAGAAAGTTTAATGGTTTAGAAAAATGAGCACGATTTCTTTCAGGAACTCCGCAAAACCTTTTAGGCAACCAGAATTCGGACAACTATAGGCAACGTTAAAGCTGTTACTGAAATCATATGATGTCAGTATGATGATCATATGATATGATGTCATATGAAATCAAAGACTGTAATAGTTTGAGTATGCCTTTTAAGAGCTACCTCCTTCGCTCTCGCTTGGATTTCTTTCCCGGAAACCTGGGCGTTGGAAGTGATGAACCGCAGTAGCGCTTCCGTAAGGATATTTCAACCATGGAAAAACGTACAGAGGACCGTTGACCTCAGGTATATTGGCAGGTTACGTACTATCAAAGCGACGGTTTCGAGGCAAAATACTCGACATCAATTAACACCTTTTACATACGTTGAACATTTTAATTTCTTGCTATGTGTAAATGCTATAGCTGTACACATCTTATTTAATTGTCACAAAAAACCTTAAGTGATAGAGAAAATTAGCTTTCATATTTTGATTCACCGTAAAAATTGCTATAAAGATAATACAATAAAATTGTTGTGGAAGAAAAAAAGTTTAATTTTGTAGATCAATACTCGTACATACATATTTAGTAATTTTGTAGATCAATACTCGTACATACATATTTAGTAATTTTGTAGATCAGTAATCATACAGCACCACGTCTCTTGTCTATTCCATGTATCACGACCCTTTGTGTGTGTGTGTCTGTGTGTAAGGGAAAATATACTCGGTAAGAAAACGTTTACTCAGTCAATGCCTGCTAATCGGAACGGTAACGTTGTAAGTACAGAAATTTGTAGTCTAAAGATATCCGCAATTTTCTGTATTTTAGTACTTCCACACAAATATGTTCATTACTATCTCTCGAACGATTTACGAATCTCTGAAGAGCCTATCTTTACACCCATCAAAAACAGATTATTCGTAGATCACTTTCCGTAACCTCACTTCTTAATGGAGAGAAGAGTGCTACCAGATTAATTTATTTGTGTTTAGGGAACGATATTGGCGTAGAAACAAAATGTTATGATGGGTATGTTTTGTTAACTTATAACCTCAAGAGTATGTTTATTTCGACACAAATGTTATGACAGTAATTTTGTGTTGAAAAGAGACCGGAATTTCTCTCCGTCACTTCGAATCTGAAAAATCAAAAGCTCGTCCTAGAATAATGTTAGTTTTAAAATAGAAACGATATAAAAGTACAGTACAAGTATATATATACAAGTACTTGTACAATTCAAGAACTCAACGTGTGGGATTATTGTAATGTCAAAAGCTGATATTAAAACAGATGATTGGTTTCCTCTTTCTAGTCGATGACCTTAAACCATGTATCGCTGTGATTATCACATTGCAATTGGACCTACTTACAAACTGCCGTAATGAACAGACAAAAGAGACTGACCATCCACAAAAAAGAATGTTCTTTTCTGATGATTCTGCCGTTGGTATGAGAGAATTATTTTCTGAATTTTGGCTTCTGATTTGCCGAAATGCCCCTCTGAAAGTAGTTGTAACATTGCAAAGCGACTTTACTTATAGTTTGCATGTTAGCACTTGTGTTAGTTCATTAAGACACCTTGTATTTTCTGGACCTTATAACATCTTTCTTAGATTGTCATATAACCGTTACGAGTCAAAAATAGTTTTAGTGATTGCGACGATCTGCTGTTTTGTCTTACAATTAAAATTTCAATGGACAGATTAGTGTGTAATATACAGTAATTTATTAAGTGACCCTAACATCTATTTTGTTCTCATTATTAAACCGAACTAGTCGTCATATGAATCTTAAAAGTGTCAACAGTGAACACAGTGCTCGTAAAGGCAATCGTAATTTTTTAGTTTTTTTTTACCACTTGCTTTTAAAGTTCGTGTATTTTATCGACAAACTTTGCGTGTGAGTTAACAAAATCGAAAAGTACTTGTGTGATGTCTTAAACCTACTTACGATTGACGCTGCATATCGCTTAATATTCGGAAGGATTTTTAAAACAAAAAACTTATGGCGATTTATGACAGGTTATAAGGGAATACGAGTAGCATATAATGAGCGACGTGATGAAACAAATAGCCCCGCCTGCTAAAGATATCGCCCAAAGGGTTGAATTTCCAGAGTGGCTGCTCGTCGGAAGGCCTGAGGCCATGGCGCCGTTCGTTTGCTCCCGGGCCCTTCTTTCTCGCCCCGCCCCCCACCCGCCCCGCCCACCTTCGCTGCCGCCCTCGCACGGGAGGCAACTTTTTCTAAAGCTTTGGCCCTATATTTCAGAATAAGTCGCCGTGAAAAATTACTTTCCGTCGAAGGAGGCTTGGGAGGAAGACGAGACGATTTTGCTCCTGAGAAGTGTGTGTAGGCGGTGGTAAGAGTGGGGAAGAGGAGGAGGAGGAATAGGTAAAGGTGGATATGGATGCGGAAATGGAGTAGAAGTGAAAGTACGTAGATAGATCTTTTTGTTCTGCAAATAGTCACGTAGTGTGTGGTGGATAGGCGTAATAAAGAAGTGTAAAATAAATTAAAGAAGAAGTGGGAGTAAAAGGGTGTGGAGATGATGAAGGTGGAGATAGGAAAAGTGGAGGAGGAAGCGAAGGAAGTGGAGGAGAGGGTGAAAGAGGAGGCGGAGAAATAGATATTCAGGTGTTATGTAATTATTCCATCAAAAATATCAAGAAGATGCTTAACGTTATTGGAATAAGTTCCGTCGAAGAGTTTCGCTTTCAAGAAAAATCGACATCTTTCGTACTTCTGGGCGCGTAATTCAAATACTCTACCCCGTACGGCGACACGCGCGAGGTAGTGTAGTGCATGGAAGCGTGAGTGTGGGTAAGATATGGAAGTGTATGATGATAAGATAATGAAGAAAAAAGAAATTTCGCACGTGGACCATGGCCGTTTGTTAGGCTAGTGCTCCGACATTCGCCTAGTATTGGAGAAACCACGGAAAGCTACCGATCAGAACAGCGGCCGCATGAATACTCCTCCAGACAGCGGCTGATTTCAACCTAGCTATGTACGTAGTGTCGAAAATCCTGCCACCGTCGGGACTCGAACCCTAGGGCCTCCCGGTCAGAGGCACTGCAGCGAATGGAGTTGTGCCACCTAAGCTGGTCATCGAGTGATTGAGGAAGAGTGAGATGGGCTGCGATAAGCCCGGTGCACGATGGCGGTACGAGTTTCCTGCTTCGAGTCGTCCCTTGGAGTAAGGGCCGCTGGATCTAGTTTTATCTATGTGGACCTCACCTTCTCTTTTCTCCTTGAATTACGTGCAGCTTTTGCACCTTGTGCCGCGGAGAAAATGTAAGTTGCACTGCCGGTAGCAGCAAAAGAGATTAGTTTTTTCGTATCGAATATTGTCATCGGCAAATCGATTGCTCCGAAATGCCTCAACTAATGAGAAGATTCTACATGATTTTTGTTAGTATAATTAAGGGACACCTGCATTTTCTCTCCCTATATTATCGTGGAAGAAATAAAAAAAACTAAAGAGTTAAATGAAAACACATAATAGGAGGAGAGGAAGAGGAGAAGATAAAGACAGTGCAGAAGTTGGAAGATGTAGTGCTAGAAGTGCACGTGACGTGGAGGTGAATATTGAGGGGAAGGTGAATGTGGAGAAGATGGAAGTTGAAAAGTTCGATGTGGTTATAGCGAAGAAGAAGGAGGTGGTGGTGGTGGACGTGGATGAGAGGGAGGACAAGGAACCAGAAGTGGAGGAGGGGCAGATGCGAAAAAAACGACGTGTGTGAACCCTGACCTCAGGTAGCCCCTTGTGGTTCTGGAGCGACCCTGCGTGGCGAGCTGGGGCGTGGAAGAATCACGGAGCGATGCACGGAGGTTAGTGTCCGGAGTTTGTTCTGGGGGCGATCTTCATAGATCATCGTCAGGGGCGGAGGGGGCTGCGCGGCCTGTGGCAATGTTGAACTCAGGAGGGCCGGACCCGGACACGCCCACCTTCCCTACCCGCCTACTAAAGAGGGCGGCTGCGGTGACGTCGTGGTGAATATGAAAGTGATTGAGGGTCGGAAGGTAAAGGCGGAACAAAAAAATAGAAAAAAAATAGTAAAAAGTGTAGTAATGAGCTAGTTGGTCATTAAAAAAAATAATTTCGTTTTGCAACGTCATAGAGTTGTGACTAACATAGTATGATGACTTTTTGCCATTTTCGAATGATAAATGGTATTATAGTTTAACTTGCGGAAGCGTGCTGTTTTTTTTTCAAAAATTCACACTTCTTCAAGAAACTACGAAGCATTATACATATCATTCGATTAATCGTTCTTAGATTTTTTTGATCGCTTGCTTTCAAGACTCGTACATATACTAGGTTTGCGGGAAGGTAGAGATAATTTCATTTCAGTTGCTAGCGAAGAATTTTGCTATTGAATATTTTGAATATTTTTGATCTAGTTCTTTACATATCAATCTTCTGACAGTCTACTAACACGTTGTGATAACAAAAAAATGTGTGTAACGTTCTATCACAACATTCACTAAAAAAATTAGAAATGTATTGTTTTGCGATTGTTTTCATTGATTCTCTTTGCTAGGTGCTGTGTTTGTGGTAATGAAATATGTATAACAGCCATAAAAGCGTCTGAATGATTTCTATTGCAGCTGCGCTTCCTGTTTTATGATTAATTGATTTATTACTTAATTCTGTCATTTTATTATCATTTAGATTTTGCATTACCGTAGTAATAGGGATGCACATTACCTTTCGGAAAAGTGTTGAATATCGACGATGGTGGGTGTAGAATGTGGGTGATTTCTACGACGAACTTAGTCGGTGGCTGTTGCGAACCTCATGGGTGGGACGGCGACGGTGGTAGGCAACTTGTTGACGCGACGTTTCGTAGAAGACGCGCTGAAACGGCTCATTAATTTAGAAATTGAGATCTCTTGTACTTAATGACTGAAACAGACCTTAATATGGTCTTTGAGTTTTCAGAATTGCGCATGAAATGAACAAAATCTGAATTTTGGAGTTCACAGGAGTGGCAGGCGTCATAACGTAAGATATTGAAATGATCATGACAATTCATTACCTTGGCCCCCGACGAAAACTACTCGATATGAATAATTGTAATTGATATGAAATGTCGGCAATTTTTAAGGGGAACCTGGTTTGGTACGGGATTTCTGGCCACCCCAAAATCTATTTACTTTCTCGTCTTACTACGAAAGTACGCCCTAAATAGAAAGTATTGTAATGGTGCTACAAAAAATAGGCCATATCTCGATAGAAAAATGTATTGTGGATTCTGGAATCGAATTATATTGTTTTTATTAGTATGCAAGTTACTTCTTCTAAGATGTGTAGACAGAAGCGACGTTTTGGGATCCCTGATACCGAAAAATTGTTTGATAAATAAAAATCTGTCTGTGGTCAATGCTAGCGACTACTTTGTCCACACAATTTTCTCGTAAACTGATATACCTCCATCGATGTGACCTAACTCGTTATCGTGCGAGTTTGAAACGGATATATTGATTTTTGTGGGTACTTTAAACGAAATCTCAAATATTCAAATTTTATCAAAACTGGCTTAATTTTTTTATTACATTTTTTCCGCGAACGAACGCTTAAAAAATGGAGGCCTTTTTAATTTTCGTTGAAATATCTGAATTTTCAAAATGTGCAAAAGTTTAATTTTTTCCGAAATTTTTCGTACATCTGCAATAATAAAAATAAAACTTATTTTTAAAAGTGTGATCTTAAATTTTATCAAGGATTTTTTTTAGAAGTATGACAAAGTAAAAAATTAATATTGCAAAAGAACAATATTAATGATAGAGATTGTTTCCTAAATGAAATTCTGGGTAGAAGTAGTTCTTTAAAAATGTCATGTACGTTTTCTAAAACAGGTAGTTTTCGCGTAATGTTGGGTTGAAATAAACGAAGTTTGAAAAAAATCGAAAAAACTACAGCATATTATGAAAACAGTATGTGCTGTTGTAGCAGTACTAGTTTCCAATTAATAATTATGATAAGAGTCCAGATGTTGGGCGATTCCCAGTGAGGTTGACATTGGCATTAGTATCTTTTAAATTGGTGTGATGTTCATTGCTTTATCCGAGCACTCAGTGTAGGTTGTGATTTTTTTCTACGAACTTATTCGGCGTCTGCGGCGTCTTACAGATTGTGACGGGGGCTGTGTCTATGCTGGCGATTGATGAGGATTTTACTTGCCAACCCAAGCAATTTGTTTTCCAATTCATAATTGTGACAGAGGCATATAACAATCTGAGAGTTTTCCAATAATATCGACTGTGATATCCTGTAGAGGCGTGAAGCACGCTGGTTTCACCGAAGGTTGCCCACAGGTTTGTACCATTCGATGTAGAATGTCGTCGATTTTTATGGCAAATCTATTCGTCTTCTGCTGCGTACCTTACGGGTGAGAGGGTGACGGCGGCGGCAGCGGCGGGGACGGGGACGGGCAGTGGCGGAGGCGGAGGCGGCGGTGGCGGCGGCGGCGGCGGGCCGCCAGCTTGTTGACCCGACGTTTCGTAGGAGGCGGGGCCGCGCCGCCAGGATTTAGAGCCCGGCGTGTTCCCCAGCGTATAATTAGCAAGGGCTCGCGAGCCGATCGCCCGCGGGAAATTGCCGGCAAGACGGATGAATCCCCGTTTCCCATCAGTCATGGGCGGCGGGACCGAAGGCGGGGCCCGTGCCGTCTCCTACTGCCACATAAATGCTCCTTGACTTTTTGTCTTCCCCCTTCCCTGTACTTGCCCTCACCTCCCCTCCCACGCGTCCCTCTTCCCATCCGCCCATCCTAGAAATATAGCAATCCCACCTAATGAAGAGAGCGCATTACGTAAGGGGGTGGCGACTGCAACGACCTCGGGGGCGGCGAGCGCGATCCATTGCGAGGGCGAGGACGACACTGCCGCAGCCGTCGACCCGCCCCCGGTGTCGCCGCCGCCGCCGCGATTACCACCACCACCACCACAACCACCACCACTACCACCACCACCACAGCACTATGGTCCGGATTAGGCGAAAAGCGGACATAACTATTTTCCTGAAATTATACTACACAACTATAACTTCGTGAAACGTGAAGCACTAGGTTGGAGTTCAGACGGTGGGGGTTTCGTTTCCAGCTGCTCTGATTTTGAGACCCACTGCGCTGATTGAGCGTTGAGCGTGGATTCCTCTGATCCCTTTCAGGCGGACTAAAGGGCAGTACGTAATACAACGGGCTACTGAGAAATGTGTACCCAAAAATCTGATTTATTTATAACCATCAAGCTTCGTTAAAATTTCCCGTATTTGAAAACGTTCTATACAATAATGAAAGACTGAGAAGATAATATAAGACATAAAGTAGTGAACATTTTTCTTTTCATATCTGCTTAGATTAAGTAAATTAAAAAGTTGTGAAGAAAGAATTTTGACTTCTTGGCTGTCCGGGTGACGCCGTGTCGTTGGCAGAGAGACCGACGTTTCGCCTGTCACATCGCAGTGTGACTACCCTGAGGAAGCCTGCGACATGTCAGGCGAAACGTCGGCCTCTCAGCCAACGACGCGGCGTCACCCGGATAGCCAAGAAGTCACGAACTCGAGCCGCGGAAGCTTACGTGTGCAAGAAAGAATTTTGTTCGCTCTACGGTTTGTTCAAGCCACCGTGCGTCTTCGGCCCGCCCCCGGTGCAGCCGCCTCCTGCATCGCCCCCTCCCGCGGTCGCCGGCCGAGCGTCGTTGCAAACGGCGCCGTTGAGAAATCGCCCGCACCCTGGTCGACCGCCGCCCTCCGGGCGACTCCTCCCTCCCTCTGGCTTCTCCGCCCGGCGATGGGACGGTGGGCGGGGCGGAAGTGCTGTGGAAGGTGGGACAACCGGAAGCGGGGGCCACAGCAAGAGCAGCGAGATCTCTGCTGGATTAGGGGTACCTGTGGGGAGGTATACTTATCGCATATATATATATATATATATATATATATATATATATATATATACATATATATATATATATATGTATATGTATGTATATGTATATGCATATATATTGTAACACCACCGGTCATCTCGGTAGAGAATGCCCGGTTAGCGGTCCGGTTGTAGCTCAGTCGGTGATGGAAGGAATTGTTAAATAGATACAATGGAAGTACGAAACAAACACTGTGATCACTGGTAGAAACATTACTTTATTCCTGGGCAAGAAAAAAAATGCCCCAGGGAAGTTACATTTGTGAACTAAATAAAAGAAGAGATTAAATGAAAAGAAAAGAAAAGATTAAAGATCAGAATTAACCGTAAAGCTTATAACTATGAAGAGTACAAAATTGTTATAACTAAGATTACAATGGTAGAAATTTGACAGTTCGACGTGCCTTGGCGCGGCACCGCGTTACAAAGTTACACAGGGGTGAATGCCCTGGGTTATACTGCCTGGGAAAGTTCTTTTGTGTGCCCGGGACGGGCACGGCGGAGACCGGGGGGGCGGTTGCGGCCTTGACTGGAAGCGGCAGGGGCCAGTGCCACCCCTCGCCGACAGCTGAGCGGCCGTCTCGTGACGTCACCAAGGGAGCGGCGGCGTCTGGCGGCGCTTAACGGCGTCTGGCGGTGTCTGGTAGAACTTGTAGATCGCCTGGATTTTCTCCCGATCTCAGGCGCGGAGTAATCAACCATGCGTCCCTCTGATTCTCATGACAATCGTTCTCACGTACGACTTCAGAAAATTGAGAAATCCTTCAGAGACACATTCGCCTCTCTCCGCGACTAATTCACACCCCAGAGAAGTTTCTCTGTCTACTGCAGTCGGCCCAATGCTCAAGCCCGCACTGAAATTTTTATAAGTCCTTCAGAGGCGAACTCGCCTCTGATCGACGAATAGTTCCCCCCCAGAGAAGTTTCTCTCCCGACTGCCCTCCGTCTAATCAAATTCTGTAAATCGAAAACGTAGCAAGTAAACTTTTACCCCCACCCCTTTTTCTCATGTGCTCCAGTTCCTTATAATAGTCGCGTCGCTATTGGCCAAAGGTAATGGCGTAGTACACTATTTTCGACCAATAGCGACGGGGGAAGCAAAGGAAATTTCCACACTCTGTGCCACTGTGAGGGTACAATGTTTTTCTTGTTCCTTCTAGAACATAGGCCGTGCCTGCGCAAGGGAGCGCTGTCCGGTGAAAGAATTATCGTTCTGGGTTTCCCCGAATCACGAGCAGGCGTTCTAGAGATTTCCCAGACGTGCTTGCGTCCGAGCGCTTCTCAGTTAATCTTTTGACACCGGCCCTAACAGCAACTTCGTAATGGGCCGGGGGCGCAAGTGGCTGTCACTAGAAAAGGGGTTGCGCGCGTGTCGCCATCTGTTTATTCTCCCAGTAAGTTTCCTTTGGTCCGGGTTTATTATTATTTAATTTATACAAGGAAATCTGTATCGCTACAATATATATATATATATATATATATATATATATATATATATATATATATATATATATATATATATATATATAGTTGGGAGCTATCCCATGTATATTGCTCCAAGTGTCCGTAGTCAAAAATTGGAACGGTAAACGAAAATAAGTAAAACAAGTAAGTCAATAACACCCCGCTCTCCGCAAGCAAACATGTCAGAACCCGACGTACAAACCATTGCTCGGTGAAGAGCCATGAGCATCCAGGCTTCTGTGGCTTGAGCGGACGGAGTCAATAGAATCAGTGGCGGTTTAAATGACCGGACTCAAGATGCGAGTCGTTTCACGAGATCCGCCATTCGCTGGATCAGGGCTTCTTAAACGCAAGAATTAGAGCGGGAATGTCCGCATTGTCTGCAACAGTCGCCTAAATGCTATTCGCATTTCGCTAGATTGAGCCGATCGCGGTCGAGCGCTTACCGTCCCCTCCGGTAGGGCTGATGTGGTCCTTAGGTGAGCGGTGGACAAGGGCACGTCTTGGGGACGCAAGCGTTGCGCAGCGAAACAAAGACTTCCATTGCGTTCAGTAGGGTTTGAGTCGTCGAACTTTGGTTTTTTGAAGTCTGTGTACTAAATCTAGAAGTAAGTCTAGCTACTATCGCCGGTGCCGGATGAAAAGAATCATTGCTGTCCTAGGTTTCTAGCCAGGGTTACACACGAGTCGATTGAAGGTCGCGCTGAGAGACGTTGGCAAGCCCGCATATGACGGGGTATCAGTTCAGTAAGCTAAGACTCCACTGAGATGCATGTTTTTGTGATGTCCAGTGTAAGTTTGGCCCAAGGAGGTCGTAGGAGAAACGGTTGACAGATGTGAGGATTATCGTGCTCAATAAGCTAGATCGGTTCTAGACAAAATGAAGGGTACATTAGTTCGAGTTATGAGCTGTCCAAGGTGTGGATTGTAGTGCAAGTTCGTAGAGGCTTTTCCGACAAAGAGTTAGAATATCCCTCACCATTATAAGATTTTACAACCCGGTGTAGATATTCATTAATAACAAACTTAAAATGATAGAATTATAATTGTTTATGAACACAGAAATATTCTATAATTATATTAAGATGTTTATATCCGAACTTGGTTTTGTAGGAATGCTCAAATTGTCACAGCATCGTTGTTTGGAGGGTGTGCATTAAGGTTATTTCTCTCTACTCGGTCATATACGTATTTTTCACAGTTTGTTTTCTTTTTGTGATATTCAATTGG
Organism: Gryllus longicercus; assembly: GCA_038098605.1. Taxonomy (NCBI): domain Eukaryota; kingdom Metazoa; phylum Arthropoda; class Insecta; order Orthoptera; family Gryllidae; genus Gryllus; species Gryllus longicercus. The sequence goes on from JAZDUA010000423.1 coordinate 981,353, forward strand.
TATTAACTTTGTTCACTTTGCTCGCCCGCTGTGAAGGACTCGAATGCTACATTGGACAACACTGCTGTCAGAAGAGGCCGCGCTACTCACTACACGTAGGATACATCTTATCTAGTTTTCATTTGCTGTAACTGGATAGCTGAACTAGAATTGTTAGTGGTATAAGTCTTGTTAGTTGTCTGTTTTAAGCGAATGTCTTACCTACAAAAGAAGTTAGTGATTAAGTGTGCGTACGCAGTGCAAAGATAATTAAGTAAAGGTTAATTACACAAAACATTAATCGATGTGGGTGCGAAAGTTCCAAATGATCTTTTTTGTTAATGGTATGGGGGGTAGTAATCGTGGAGATGGTCCGATACTTGCATGTAACCCAAAACCTGTTCGCGTATTCGTAATATTCTCTGCATTTATCATTCTGATCACGCCGGGAAAAACATGTTGGTCGGGGACTCGGTGAAATGATGTATTGCTGTTGAAAAGATTGATTTAAATGTGACAGGGAAAACGTGTGAACTCTCAGCAAGATGGACGGAAATAATTTTGATTCACTACAAATACAACGCACAAAACGTTTGAGATTTGAAAGAAAGTCTGATGCTGAGAAATAGATGGTGATTGCTCTAGTTACAAACATGTCCTCTGTCAAATCTTTGATACAGAAATTAAACGAAAATAATGACAATCTTATGCTTCTTACAATAATTTATAAATGGGAGTGCTTTGCATTATACTTTGGAGGTACCTGTATCCGCAACACAACGGCGCCATAGATAATTCTAGCTTTTCAACTATGTAGAAGACACAAAAACAAATACGAGGCATATATAATTCAGAGGTATATGTGAACTTGTGTGACTACACAATCACTCAATTTTTATTTGAGAAAAATGCAAGAACCTCTTTGTTATCCATGATGAACTTTATCGAAATATAAAATACAGTTTCATACATATTCATACAATATCATACTACTAGTAATGATATTTGTGAGCTACTTTGCTCTTATAGTCCGTTTTTCCACGTGTTCCGTATTATTTTCGAGCGCACGTTTTCCTATTGTTATCTTTACCTCACCTCTTAATGCACTGAGCTGATATTTGTAAACATGCTACGTATGTCTCTGAACAATGAAATAGATATTTACAAACATATTATCGGACTGATTGCGATTTTTGCGTGCCTTATCTGTTTAAATTCTTTGAGAACTAACTGAAAGAAAATTCAAACCTTTCAAAATAATTACCTCAGAACAATAAAAAAGTTCCAGGGTTCGTTTCAAATTTACAGTTGCATAAAGAATTAAATATCCAATACATAGTTCCATTCATTACCAAGATCTCCAAAATTGCCTATCCACGATCAACCAAATAGAAATCCGAATGCAACCGTACTCAAATCATAGATTCAAATTAAAAACAGGTTTTCAGGTTCTCAATTCAATCATTTTGAGCATTTAGTCCTAGCTGGCGAATAAGTACGGCGCTTTCTGTGCTTCCTTACCCTTGAGTAGTTAGATTGATTAATCAGTTAGTTTATTAGAATAATATTGTAATGGACCACGCAGACGTGAATACTCGTGTCGCAGTGAGTCGCACTATCATAGGGGTGCCGTCACACTCAAGGTGCAACGGTAATTTCCAGATACCCGGAGCATGCGCTAAATTTATTTACTGCGGCGCCAAGCGTATGCCTACCTGTATCTGGGCGCCGGCGTCGAGACATCAACAGGGGTGGGCGCCCTGGGTCGGAGGTTGCATTTACTAACTAATTATTAAAAAAAATACACATTTTCCTAGTAAAATCACCCGACTAAAACGACGGGGACACGTTTATTGTTCGTGTTGATCTTCTACATTCGACGGTTAATTGAATACATGGACTTACAGTGATGTGATGGCTGGAATTTAGATACTTCACTCCGAAAGGATTACACACTCAACTGGCAGTCGGTGGCAACAGATGGTCCGCCGAATAGCCATGGACTTCTCCGGAAGCCGGCAGGAATCTGCGCGTGGTTGAGTCGGAGACCGCCCCGAGTCCAGTGGAGTTGAGGCCGTAACGTCTGATGCGCTGGTCACAGGCCGTCAAACGTCGCCTGGACCGCGTAGTGTTTAGCAGCCGAGAAACAATGCTGCACACTCCCTCGTGATGGTTCTAGTCTGACATTCGGAATAAATTCCGATGCTGGAGTTGTCGAAATTACTGGCTCGAGATTATTACCAGTTTCTCATGCGGCGGTAGTCGCCGTTAAAATTTCAAACAAATCTCCGAGCCGACCGCTCACTACGACAGTCTATTTCTATCTGTCCAGACCTTCCAGCGCCCGTTTGCCTCTGCGATTTCCACCCCCACCCCTCTCGGAAGATGTCCGACCTATCCCGTCGCAAAACTTAACGGAAAGTTACATGCGAAGTTTTCCATAGGCCGGTCTTGATTTACAGTAGGCTGCTGTCGCCTCTTAATGCAACAGTTCTGCCCGTCCATCACCCACTGTTGCACAAAGGGGTGGAAGGGTGCCTTTCGGGGGCGGTTACGAGCAGGGATACTGGCACGCGTGCAGCTGTGTGTGTCTAATGCGCGAAAGAGGCACTCTTTGCCTCGAAGTATTTTAACTCAGCGTGACTCGAGGGTCGCGCTTGTGCGATTAGCCTTGCTCATTGCAATATAAGTTTCACATATGCATATATATATATATATATATATATATATATATATATATATATATATATATATATATATATATATATATATATAGTACTGATCTATGTATCCTATAATTCCAATAAATGAAAAATGCTACATATGTAGGGGAGCTAGGATTCACAGGGATCTGTTGTAGAACACCTTAATTATCAAACTCTCAACAATCCTTAACGTGAAGTAGAGGTCTTACAAGAGGGGAATGTATTACAATCTCGGAAGAGACGAGAAAGGCGTTATTACCAATTTATTACTTCTGTATTAAAATGCTGTGAATGTTCTGTAGGTTAACGTATTTTATGTTATGTAAAATAATTAACGTCATTAGTTCCGTTAGTTTATTGTTTTTATTGCGGTAGGTGGAACCGCGCTGGATGGCGATATCGGGCTCCGACCTAAACGTTGGCTTGTAGGTTTCCCCTACCAAGTATTTTCCTTCAGCGGGGCACCGCCCCAGCCTGGACAAGCACTAAACTCCCGACTGGTCTCTTAGGCATGTGCGGTAGTGTAGTGCTTGTAAGTGTGACTGTGTGTAAGTAGGAGTTAGGATGGGACACGGAGAAGGAAGGAAAGATGGCGCGCGATCCGTGGACCGTTTGATAGGGCACTGTCCGGTATTTGACTGGTGTAAATCGGACAAAAAAACAAACAAAAAACGATCAGAGTTGCTAGAACTATCTTCCAGACACCGTCTGATTCAGCTTAGCTATCTAGCTAGCGTCAAAATCAGGCAGGGTACTGCAGTGACATCAATTCAGCCACGTATAACGGTAATATTACTTGATATTCAGCTTCAACGTAACGTGAGTCGGTTTATCACATTTAATACAGAACAATGTGAACAGTAGAATTAAAGAAGTTATTATTTGTTGTGATTACAGCGCGTCAAGTCATAAAGACTGTCTCTTTCTTCATTTATTCAAATAAAACATGGGAGTTGTAATTGGTTTTAATGACCGCGCATCAAGATGTGGAGATATTTCCTCTGCAGTCAGCCCGTCTCTCGGCGTTGCCAAAGAAACATGAAAAGCGTTGTCATGCGATTGTCAAAGTTATCAAATGTCTCTCTCAATTAGCTTCAGATTCTGAGTTCTTTATAAATCAAATAAACGAATTCATTTGATAATCTCATGGCTGTTAATGTTTCGTCTCGCTCTGCTGGATGCATCGTAAAATAAAGGAACAATTGTGTAGTCTAGCTATTTGCGCTTTAGGCATCATTTACATGTACCAACAAGAAGAGGTTTCTTTAAATCATCGATGATTCTTGAGGTGTTGCTGGTTCACTCCCTCGTCACGCTCACAGAATTGCTTTAAGTACAGTCAAATTTATAATGTTGGCTCTCTAAATTGACATGTATCTAATTTCCAATCCCTCTTATGCGAAGCTTTTGACCCTGAACAAACAAGTATGTCGAATTTATTTGTTGTTGTTAAAGAAGTACAATAATTGTCGATACGGGAAATTAATGTAGACATCGGATTTACATTCCACATGGCTGGGTTTCAAGCATTCCGGTTTATTTAATTCACAAAAGTGAAACTCAATACATCAAGCACCACATGCGAATATCTTGTACTCCTTGTTTTGCTAGGATTCTCTAGGTGTGGCTATTTTCTCTTATAACCCCGCCTTCAGGTCGGCGGAGGTCACGGACTACTTAGAATTTCTGCATCGGCGTAATTACTTATTTCGAATGACGGGTTACAAGTAAAATAGTCGTAGACATCCAGCGGTTCGACTTTCTTCCCTTGGAAACCCAACGTTACAGAAATGCAAGTAAATTACCGTGAAAATATCTACATCGTCGTTTATCTCGTTAGAGTACATATGCATTGATAAATAACATCGCGCGTCTATTCTATTTTTCGCAGCACCCATGCAAACCACCCACGCAAACCTACAGATGTAACTGTTTTTTGAAAGAAAAAAATAAATAAAAAGGTACAAACCATATACAAGTTTCTGGTTTCCCCGTATAAATCGCGACGTTATGAATTAGTGGGTAACGGCACCTCGAAGACTGTCGGGTTTCGTACGTGCGCTCACGTGCGTGTGTTGGTGGGAGGGAGGGTGAAGGGAAAGGAAGGAGGGAGAGAGTCATTTGTCTAAGGGGGCCTTAGGGCGCGGCGCGGCGCGGCACGGCGTGGCGCGGCACGGCACGGCACGGCACGGCACGGCGTGTGCCCGACGTGCGAGGCTGGCGCCAGCGCTCGCGCCCGCGCGCGCGAAATCCTGGCCTTGTTGCTAAGGCGTGCAACTTGCATTCCCGCGATATACAAAATACATCACCACCAGCAGCAGCAGCAGCTGAATGTCTTGATCTCAAGGCTAACGTCTTCGGGACGTCGGCGGTCTCGCGGACGTTGTGGTAGAGGTTGAGGCCTGCTGCTGCTGCTGCGGCGGCGGCGGCGACGGCGGCGGAGGCCGTGGCAGGAGACTTCTCCTACTGGGCGGAGCAATCCTTGTCGCATCTGCCGCTGTTTCGGCCGCCCCCGTTCGACGCTCACGATATATTGCGTTCGTTCTTGCGCTATCGGAATGGAAAATGCGGAATTTTTGTAATGCGTGAAGGTGCGGCCGGACCTTTATTCGGACTACCCCAACGTCGGAAGGAATCCAGGAGGGGATGGGATTTGTAGAATACCACTCTATCCCAAAGACGAAGCAACTTTAGAAGCCATAGAGCTGCGGCGTATGCTGTACCCCAATAAGTAAATAAACTCCCGCCTCGCCAGGGTTACTGGCGGGGGGAAAGTTGAAAAAAAAAAAAAAAAAAAAAAAAGCAACTTTTTATTAAATAGCAGTCTAATAGTTAGGTAAATATTTAAATATTTATTTTAAAGATTGTTAATTTTCTTTAATATTAGTAAACACGAATAACATAAGTAACATAAAGCACAAAATGAAGTTGATTGGCTAGATTTTTTCAGTATACACAATACATTTGTTTTCTACCAAACATTGCCCATCCCTTCAAGACACTTCTGTGCATCTAACTTTATGAAATTGAATCTAAATATCAAAGTAGAGAAATAGACGTAGTTCAGAAGTCACTAGACGATGTATGAAAAAAACTTTTCAAAGAAAATTGGTAACATAATTTCGTTGATACGACGTATATTCTAGAGGTTTTCGTTTGAGGCCAATTTTCTTTGAATTTTTATCGTTAAACAATATCTGATAAATTATCAGAATAGCTGTTTTTCACTAATTAGAAAAAATAATAAAATATGTTCTCATTGTCCGAAAATATTTTTTTTTAAATTTGTTCTTTACAAGACCTAGGTGTACAAATCTAATTGAGTAAGGTTTTCTTAATATGGTTTCTTGATATGATTGTTGCAGTTTTCGTTACGAACATTTTTTAAATATGTCAGTTAAACCGATATTTTCTTATCAGTTAAGAAAACCATGTATTTGATGAAATAAGCTACATATGTGGGTGCTGTTTTAATTGTTTCTAATCATAAATAGATCTCAACAAGGTCTTTCTTGTGAGAAAGTGGTCTGTGGCCATTATTTGTTATCAGCAATGTAATATACGCGTCATTTTTTAACTAATGCATCCAGATAAATGCTTGATCCACTATTTGGTTGAACTTGAGTTACTACCAAACTTCCTTGTTTCGTATACAAGTGAAGAATATTCATTAATAGTTCAAAAGTGTGATTTATTATTTTGTATTCTTTCCAATACACATACAGGGCCGTCACATTACATTTTTTAGTCCTTTACACAGTATATTCTTGATTTGTGTTTATTTTTTACTCTAAAAATACGCAGTCTTTTACATACTTCAGTGATTTTTAAAGTCGTCATTCAGAACAGTAGCCCTTGTTGAATCTTTTGAAACTAAATAGACAAAGTGTCATAACTGCTGCGCCGTATACAGCTCACCTTTCATTTCCTCCGTTGAAAGAGTGTTTAGTCTACCGATTTATGTGCGAAATTTATGAGGCTTTTATGGGATCGTTAAAGATGTCTTGTTAGTCCGCTTTTTAGCGTCGCGAAGAAGAGATAGCGTCGCTTCTTACGAAGGGCTGTAGTGTAACTAAACAAATTAATTACCTAAGTTAGAGTTCTAGGAATTAATACACCTTGCGTGGATCTAATTATTATTATTATGATTTTCAATATTTGTAATATAATTTCATGTGAAAACAGTAATTTTCAGATGTGATTCGGTTTTGATACATCAAATATTTTTTTCAAATTTTCATTCCTCCTTTCTCTCGAAAGCATTCGATAGTAGATAGAAATTTCCTACAAAAAAAGGTCCCAACAATTTTTGTAATATGATTAACACCTTTTGGGTTAAGGAATAAACAAAATATTGTTTTTTCTAAAATAGTTATTTAACATATTAAATAAACACATTAAATAAATAAGAAAGATGTTTCCTTAATCTATAACTTATTAAATAAATTGTGTAATAACAAAATTTATGTAAATCTCCGACACTGTCGAAATTTCTGTTCTTTGGATATATCGTCAAGTTCCTCGTATTCTGGTGGAGAGCAATTTGTGCAAGCTTTTTGACGATTGCCTAGGACTGAAATGCATCTTATACCAGCCTATGATATCCACAACGTACCATTTCAATCCAGCAGTACACATGCAAAATATTGTCTTTAAAATTGGAAATCATTGTCTATAAAATTGGAACCAGTGGGAGAAAAGTTAATTTCTCATTAACCAATGGAACGAATCTCTAATTGTCATCGTTAATATTAAGATTTGTTCCTGTGTCCTTGTAGTCAAAATCACGGACAGCTGTAATTGTGCCTGTCCTCAGTCTCCTCTCTTCCCGTAATTGTCTCGACGCAGCAAAGACCATCGTCCCCAAAGGCAACAATCGCAAGGTTTACTACAAGAAGTTTTGTTCGCTTAACTTAAAATCACATACAATTTTATACTCAAACTAGTATCAAAATATGAAAGATAAATCATTTTAATTAACAAATCATACATCATCTTTTTATCATCTATCCGTTGCTAAGGGGAAAAAATATAGTTATATTTACACCAGTGGTGCTACAACAACACGTACTTTCTCACATAATACACGAATTTACAATTTTCGAAAATTCAGTGTGTTCAATGAAAATGCGCCCCGCGCCAATATTAATATTATATATTGCCTTGTATCCGGGGAAAAATGTAAACCTTTGAAGTGTAGTTTAAGAAAATGTTTTTGTTTTGTGAATTGCATTAATTTCAGCTTGAAATGAAGGAAAACGACTTTATTTCTTCAAAAGATGGAAGGGTTTTTTAAAAAAACAATCTTAGTCCAATAAGTGAGATTTTGAGATACTAGAACTCTAGCTAGAACTTCATAGCCGCCATTTGTTGACTGTGTTGGTGTAAACAAAATCAGCTCTGTCCGTAGTTTTCTGAAAATTTGAGTGATGTTGATAAAAGAACCACAATCCAGAGTCTCTTTTGGTAAAAGAAACATAGTTCAGGGTCTTTTTGGTAAAGGAACTATAGTCCTTTAAATATAAGTTTTTCTCCGTGATTACTTCTTAGGCAGAGCTTATCTCAATCTGCAACGGATGATAATGTTTCTTTTTTGAATGTGGATATTCTGCATAACCAGTATTTGTGTTCTGAAAGTTCGGTGATGAAAGCCGAAAGAAATGATCGAAGCCATGCAAGAGAGAAAGAGACGATTTGGAAGGCCAAGAGGAACATTGGACGCATATATACAGGATATATGCCGAAGGAGCGGAGCTAGACTAGGAGAAGTGAAGCGAAAGGCACGAGACAAAAAGGAGTATGTCAAATAGCTAACTCGACTCTGAGAGGCATTGAGGAAAGAAGAAGATGAAGAATAAGAAGGTTTGGTGATAGTGTGTAACCTATTCTTGTGGTATATACGTCCTTTGTTATGAATCTGAGCAAGGAAGGGAGGAAGTAAAAAGTAAGAAATGGATTCTACGTCAGGTGTAGAAAGAACAAAGTGGAAGAGTCGTAAACCACAGAAGGAGAGGAAAGAGGATGTAGTAAGAGCGAAGAAGGTTAAAGGAGAAGCACGTTTTAATCACCAAGGATTCTTCAGAAGTTGTCTAAATATTTAGTCACCTGCTAATAGAGATTTGTTTCTAAATTTGTCGTCATAGGCAGATGCTAATGTGAAAGAAAAAACACTGATAATAATGATAACAGCAGAGGTAAATATCAACACGTGTGCCAATAATATTCCAAATTGATTAACTGCATAAGCTTTGTTCATTAGTCCTTTAAATATTGTAATATTTGTCTCAAATAAATAATTTTGATGTTGCAATTTCTCCTTTTTTTTTTTTTTGAAAGAAAACACCATTGTCCCTACACACCCCACTTTACCCCATAATTTCCACAAACAGTTCAAGTTTGAACTACACTCAAGTATTAATCAGTATTTACAATAGCGTGAGAAATTGCTTCCTGCATTGCAGCTTGAGAAATTATTTTCATACTTCAAATATCTTCAAGGAACTCTTTTCGTTCTCCTGAAAACTTGTGTTTTCGCCCTATAATTGTTTTCTTGGAACATATTTTGTTTGTGACAAAAATCTCTAGCTTCAAATTTGTACTTTTGGAATGTTAACTTTTGAAATTATCAAAAATACAGAGAGCTCTCTGGAAATAGCATTTGTTTTACTGGTCATTCATACATAGGAAGAGAAAATTTTAAGGAAAAATTTGGAACAGGTTTTTTATAAAAAAGATTAAAAATTGCATCAATTTTTGGCAAAATTACGCAAAAACTACTTTTATTTTCAAAAAACTGTACATAACATTATTTTAAGATGTCTTTAAAAACAGATTAAAATAACCAAAAAATGTATATCTTCATATTGTATGCGTAGGAAGACACCAAAGAAAATAAACTTAGAAAATTGTGAAAATGTAATTAAGGCATTATGTAAATCAGAATCAAAATATATTTCAAATTCGTAGGACCACAAGTTCGTTCAGATTGATCCAGAAATATAAATTTTCTAGAAAATTGGCTGAACTGTTTAGGCGTTCTCTTTGATCACACTGTCAGATGGACAGAAAGACTTCTTGCCTTCAATCGATGTTTCAGTATCCGGAACCCACAAGACGGAACCTGACTACATAGCATATTGGATGAAGTGATTTACTATATATTGATATACTTACTATATGATTACTATATATTGATTCTACTTATATTGCTGGCCCCTGGTGATGAAAGAGGTTTTCTGTCGAAATTTAGCCGTTTTCCGACGCACGATTACATTACATTATCTTCTTATGATGTGAGGCCGAGAAAGTAAAAATCAAAGATCAATAAATTTCTCGAAAATTAAAAATATTGCCAACAATATCTGTATGGCATATTACTTCCCCATGATTCCGCTTTGTTGAGCGAAAACTGCATTTTGATATCCTGATCGCGACAAGTTAGGTAGCTATGTACAGTTCGCTCTACTTATTTTCGGACGAAGTACAAAGTGTTTTGTACATGTATTAAAAAATTGTGTCGTAAGCCAAGGTCAATAATTCGAATAAGAAAATAATTAAAATATTTTAAGTCACATTATATTTACATATTTATCAAAAGAATAAATCATTTTGGAGGTGGATTAAAGTGCTACAAATGTATACGGAAAGCAATGTAAAGGACTGACTACATCTACTCAATGATTGGAAATAATTAAAACCCGGACGACTTTTTTTTTTGGCCCTGATGTTGTTTACAATTTATTTCAGGTCTGTTTCAGTAAAATTGACAATTCTTTTATGTAGCATGCAAAGAAAAATAGAATTTTCATTTGGTATCTGTTTTATTGCAAAATATAATTCACATGGTTTCTTATCCAGAGCTGGTCGTCTCTAATGATAATCCTAGCTTCCAAACAGCAGCGCAGTCTCCAAAGGGCAGCATAATCCCCAGTCGAAAGTATATTATCGTATGGTAGCATAAACCACGATCAGCAGCATTATCTCCGACGGGCAGCATAATCCGACATAATCACTACTGGTCAGTGTAATTCCCAATGATATATGGTATAGATTCTTCGAGTAGCAGATACGTGTCGCGTCATGTTTGCAGCCACAGCGAGTGGCGCCTCGGCTGACGGTCGTCTCCGTCTCCCCGCCGTCGCCACCGTCGCCGCCCCCACCGCTCCCACCGCCCCCACCGCCGCCGCCGCCGCCGCCGCCGCCACCGCCACCGCCGCCACCGCCGCCACCGCCGCCACCGCCGCCACCGCCGCCGCCACCGCCGCCGCCACCGCCGCCACCGCCGCCACCGCCGCCACCGCCGCCACCGCTGCCACCGCTGTCACAGCCGCCGCCGCCATCACCACCACCTCCACCACCTCCACCACCACCACCACCACCACCACCACCACCATCTCCACCTCCTCCGCCACCGCCGCCAACGCCGCCCCGGCTCTGTCGGAGGTCTCCCATTCTCTCTCGCGTGCGGGAAGCTTGGGTGTGGCGCGCGGCTCGACACTGCGGTGGCGGCGGCGGCGGAGGCGGCGGCGGCGGCGGCGGCGGCGGCGGCGGCGGCGGAGGCGGCGAGAGCCGACACGTGCGCGGTTGCGGGTGCCGGTGCGGGTGGCGGTGGGCGGGCAACCGCACGGAGATTCGCACGGTGGCCCGCGCGTCGTCCCAAAGCCTGCGCGGTCCAAAAAGGTCGAAGCGTGTGTATAATTGTTGAAGTTGTTATGTTTTTACGTTTTTAATGTTGACAACTGTGACATACCTAACATTATTTTATTGATAAATCTCAATGAGTCGTCTTGGAACAAAACGGTCAGATTGATTTTTGATCTGCTTTAGTTTATTTTACATTTATGCAGTGTAACCTGCAATCTGTCCATTCAACAATTGATAGGTGAATGGTACAATGAAGCAAAACTGAGTAGTGATTATCCAGTACGGAAATGATACAAACAAAAGTGTGTTCTTGAATAACATTTTAAAATTATACTATTTTGGTATAGCGTTTAGTTGTTTTTTTTTATTTGCCCTGTGGGTAATTGGAAATTACAAAATATTCTCCTATGCAAATGTTGAGACGTGTTTCAAAACCGATTGTTGGTTTTGTTGTGAACATTTTTATTCTGCCCTAAGTTAACAGTTAAAATTCTGCCTAGCCTTTTCTAGCAATGATCTTGAGTGTACTGCACATAAAAAAAAGAGCGCTTAGTTTTTAAACAATCCATTTCACACGTATCATTATAGTAAAAGTTAGTCCGTGGCCCTATCGCATCAGTAGTCGAGATATGGAAGACACTTGTTGATCATACCAATGCAAAGGTATTTGTATGTAGCCTATCTCGGTTTTAATGAACTTTATAAATAATCTGTACAAGTTCGTGTATAATATAATTTTCAATGCAAAGAAAGAGAAGAAAAACTTATCATTTTCAGGCTAGAAATATGTAATCTGCGGTACCTACAAAGCAAATAAAGAGGGATAGAAACAAACTTACTGCCTGGTGAAGCAACCTAATACAAGCATGTTGCACCCTTTTCCCACCTCAGTTGAGTCGCTTTTTTCTTTCATTTCTGTGTTTAACTTTATTTATTTTATGTTCTTTTTCATACCTTCTGGTACCTTAACTCGACTGAAGCTAGATTACCTTATCTCTATTCGCCACTCCGTCGCAAGAAAGTTCGTTTCCATCAACTGACTTGCAGAATCCTTTATTCCATAATAAATTGTGGAGTGTTGCATATATTGCTGTATTCATCCTGACAAAAAGTTAATGCCCTATAATTTGCTGAATATGTCAATATTGCAATGAGAACCTACATTTAATTCTTGGAATATGGATCAGATTTAACGAAAATGATATAACGAAGTTTAAAAATTGAAAATATTACATCGTTCTGATTTTATTCACCTAGAAGCGCTTAGCAAGAATAGAACGACATTATGTCGTTATTATAATTACTTCAATTGAATCAATCGCATTATACTTTGTGTAAAGTAATGTATCCCAACAACAAATGAGTATATTTCAATCGCATCCAAATCCTGCAAGAACAATAATAACAACAACAACATCAAATGAAATTAAGTATTCTTCGGAGAAAATTGTGTACCAAATTGTCATATAAAAGTACTTAAACCCACAATTTCGGAAATTTCATTGAATTTTTGCCTCTTTGGAATATTCAACATTTAAGGTATGGAAGTTATAAGTGCTTCATTAATATAAATGGTCTCCTATAGAGATTCAAATCTCATGGACGTTTCTGATAAACCGTATGTGAACAGAGTTGTCGCTACGTGTTACCAACAGTTTCGAAGTCGCGAGGCCACAGTATGTGCACACTCAATATTTTTCTTGCAGTAAAGCTCCAATTTACGTTGTCCGTTATGAATTTGTTAATTCTTGTATACTTGCATTGTGTTAATTATGTCTCAAGTGCACTTTTTTGTAGTACAAATTGTGTATTGCTATTAGAACTGTAAAATCATTGAAATCGTTTTCATCATTGAAATCTTTTTCCGTTAAGATAATGTGTCGCGAAAGAACAATACATACAGGTGGAGTGGAAGATGAATGAGGATCACTTATAACAATGAGTGCATCTTATAGCATTGACTGCCCACTCATTTGCCGAGTCGTTTGAAAATAAGGACGGTGTATGATTATTAATCGATCACTTACGGATTACACATATTGAGTGCTTTCAGTGAATTCGCATTTGGGTACCACTTCTTCTTTTTAAGTGACGATACCGGTTGCAATAGCTCACAGGCAACATAATTCCTCTGTAGCATCTTTGACCATGAAGTCCAAGAGCTCGAGTCCCGACGGTGGCATATTTTCCGCTTTATCCAAATAGCTGGGTCGAATTCCATCACTTGCTGGAGAATTGTAGCGGCCGACTGCTCTGACAGACAGTTTTCTGTGGTTTCTCCGATCAATACTATCCGAAAGCTGGAGCAGTACCCTAACAAATGGGGCAACGGGCCACGCGCGATGCTCCTTTCCTTATCATAGCCCTTTCTCTCCCTATACGCAACATTTATACCTACATGCACCACTCTACCACAAATGTCGCGAGAGCAGTCGGAAGGTTATTGCTTGTCCCTGCTAAGGCGGTTCCCGGCGGTGGAAGATTTCTGAAGAGAAAAAAAAATGAAAATAAACAAATCGTTAGCCGCCGTGTAGGTCGGCGCCGTATCTCATGTTCCAGCGGGACAGTGACATCGTCGCCTCCCGTAATATGACATGCGAAAGAATAACGACTCGAGTAGTGAACACGCCCGGAATGAAAGTCGCTCACTAAGTTCAACAAGAAGGGGCTTGCAAGCACCCGTGCACACCCGTCCCGCGCGTTGCTCGGGCCCACTGCGGCGTGCGGAGCGGCTCCCAAGGTAGACCGCCCGCCGAGCGGCGGAGGCTGAGAGGCTGCGCGGCCGAGGCCTTGGAGGACGGGCACGCGCGCGCGGCTTGAGGACGGCGCAGGCGCAGGCGGAGAAGGTGGAGGAGGAGGCGGCGGCGGCGGCGGCGGGCACGCTGAGAGGACCTGCGCTAGGCGGGGAGCGTGGCCGGCGCGCGCCGCCGCTGTACCCGCCGCCGCCACCACTGCCGTCTCCTCAGCGAAACATATCAGGACTCCGCTGCTGGTGCGAATAATAATGATAATAATAATAATAATAATAATAATAATAATGATAATAATAATGATAATAATAATGATAATAATAATGATAATAATAATGATGATAATAATAATGATAATAATAATAATAATAATAATAATAATGATAATGATAATAATGATGATAATAATGATGATAATAATGATAATAATAATAATAATAATAATAATAATAATAATAATAATAATAATAATAATAATAATAATAATAATAATAATAATAATAATAATAATGCCTTTATTAATGGAGAAGCTCAGGCCGTAAGGCCTGCTCTTCCGCCTCACCACTGAATTTACATACATATAGAGTAGTAACATTTTAAGAGGGGAGAACAAGTTGTACATTTACGTCTGGGAGAACAAATCTAGGGACCATCCCGGCATACGCCTTAAGCGATTGAGAATACCCAGAAAAACCTCAATCAGGATGGCGGCTTAGAGCCGAACATCATCAATTTACGGAGAAAAGTGGAAGAGAAGGAACAATAAGAGAAAGGAAACATAAATGAAAATGAAGAGAAAAAACAGAAAGAGAAAGAAGAGAGATCGAGTGCGGGAACAACCTGTACATTTAAGTCTGGGGTAGCAAGACAAGGGACCATCCTGGCGTACGCCTTAAGCGATTGAGTAAACCCAGAAAAACCTCAATCAGGATGACCGCTTAGGGCCGAACATTAATAGAACTGAGTATGTTGTACATAGTAATGGGGAAGTTTAGTGAAAGAGAAAAGAAAAGACGTACAGGAGAAGGGGTCATAAAATAAAAATGATAAAATTTGTGAGGGAGAGGGAAGAGAAAAGAAGCGAAGGAAAGGTTGAAGAAGAAGTAGGCGAAAAAAGTGAAGTTATTTGAGGAACGTTACAGAAAACTACGTTTGGTTTACAGTAGCACTTTACAAAAATAGGAAATCATTTTAACACCAGAGAAGCACAATACACTATAAGCAAATAACGACAGTAATTTTAAACACAACGGGATTGCTAACGCAGCGGGATTGCTGCCGTCGACGTCACCACCACCACAACACCACCATCGCTAACACCGCCACTATCATCACCTCCATCATCGTCACCACCGTCACCGCCTCCGTCACCACCACCACCGTCACCACCACCACCGTCACCACCACCACCGTCACCACAACTACCACCACCACCACCACCATCGGCACCATCGCTCCCACCACCACTATCATCATCACCACTACCACCCCAATCATCACCGCCCCAATACCACCACCAGCCTCATCATCACGTCCATTATCAGCATCGCCTTATTCATTTTACATTTCTCTGTCTTTTTAATCATCTTCAGTAAGAGTCCAAAGGACTCTCGAACAAGGAAACGCAGTCTTCCATTTTTTTGAGAAAAACTTATTAATTACTCCTGCATGAGACAGCTATATTTCTTCTGGCTCTCTCACTTGACCCTTGATATATTTAGTTATAAAATATGAAATTCTATGCATATGACCATTATTATTTAATGTTATAATCAAAGGTTATTACTGAATAATAAAATGCGTTGTAATGGAGGTAAACTACAGCATATACTATTTAAATAATTTAACACTTAAATTTTATACTGTGTAAATACTGGTAACAAGTTCAGGTACATTGACATTTCGAGAAGAAAGAATCGAATTTAAATGTGGTTTTCATTTCTTTTATTTTCAACTCATTTGAATGATATATAGTTTACTCCATTTCCTTTCATTTTGACTGATTGAAACGTGTATGGGCAATTCGCCATCGTACTCTTACCACAAGCATACTCATGATCATTTCCATTAATTGTCAATACCGTTATTCTCTGGCACTCATGATTCTGTTTTACGTTATTTTTATTAATTATGTTTATGGTGACAATGTCACTCTGCAAATTTCTCGAAATTTGTCGTGTCAATCATTCGTTCATTATTCCACCTCCGTCATGCCTACTGTTGTCGCTACCTGTGCTCACCAGTTTTGGGCCAAAACTGGTTGAGAGTTGATTCATGTCGCGTATTCTTCACCAAGATGAAATCATTTATGGGCCGATCGTTATAAACATATCTTAATTATAAATTTAATGAATTGTATTAATTTCCATTTGACGTGTATTATATTTGTATATGCATTTTTTTATCCATGTTCTTCACCTTATACCAGAAAAATGTCGACCGTTGTCAACGATATTGTTAATGATTTTGTGTCAGAGGTAATGCTTACAGAGGAAATGGTGCGTACTCTTTTCCATTTTAAACTACAATGATAAAAGTATTTGCTTTTTATTTAATACTAGCGGATCCCGGCCGACGTTGTTCTGCCTTTCATCTCCCTCTTTCTCTTTCCGTCTTCCCTCTGTCTCCGCCTCCCTCTGCCTCCGCCTCCCTCTGCCTCCGTCTCCCTCTGCCTCCGTCACCCTCTGCCTCCGTCTCCCTCTGTCTCCGTCTCCCTCTGTCTCCGTCTCTCTCTTCGTCACCTTCTGTCCCAGTCTCAATCTGTCTGACTCTGTACCTGTGTCTCGCTGTTTGTCTGTTTGAAGCGCAATGCAGAGCGTAGTTTGAATGGAAATTAAATTAAAATGAAGCGCAAATTTTGTTCTATAGCACTGTCTAGTGGAGTTAACGAAATTAACACAACATAAACTTTCTGGGTGAAGAAACACGTAGAGGTTCCAACTTTCATGGAGATCGGTCACACGGTGACGGAGTTTACCGCTTTTATGTACACCAACATCCATTAACATATTATATTGCATGTTATTTTCGTGGCAATTTAAAAAATATATTATTAAAACAGCTAAAAACAGCTGATGGCAGTATGTGTTAAATACATCCTGATTTAAAACGTTCTGTGCAAAATCTGGAAATTGTAGTGTGTAACTCATAGTAAATATGTAACTCATAGTGCTGTGCGGAAATCCCCCAACCGTTTCTTTCTCTGTAATACATCTTATGTGGAATAGTGACTTGCATATTTCATGAGTGTTTCTTTTTTGTACAGTCACAAGTAATTCATTTTCATTCTGCAACAATCGGTTATATCGCCCTTTCCTCGTGCTACATTGTGTAATAATATAAAGATATACTACAGTGAAAAATGTCGATTGCAGTGAAGTTACTGGAGAAGTCTAGCTACGAGTGTGCAAATGAATTTCGTGGTTTACGTTCGCCAAAGGAAGAGTAGAATTTGATCGCCGAACTGGATAAACGACTTTGCCGTTCTCTCCGCTATAATTGAGCTCTTGCCTGCGTTAGTGGACCCTGCTTCACAAACAAACGATTGCTGTTGCCTTATTGTAGTACGTGACTCTTTACCTAAGATATGGATGTCTTTGAACAAATTATAAAGGAACTACAATGCGGTTCCTTTCGAATTTTGGCGTATTAAAACATTACATTATAGTTAAATAATGTTATTGAAGGTGTTAATATTTAATTCCTTACTTCTGGATTATTATCTCTCTCCTTGTGAATTCTAAAATTACTTGGGAAAGTACCCGGATATAAACATTGCAGCTCACCTTACCAAATTCTTTGTAGCTCATTTTTGAGACTTTTTTTTATTGAGTGAATATTGAAAAACTACTTTCATAGCTGTTTTTCAATACTCCGGTAATAGGACCTGCTGTTGATTAATTTTTCAGAAAGTCCCATTGGGCGTTTGAATTAAACTAGGCCTAGTCATGGGGGTCGCAGGTAGCTAGGCGGCAAAATAGGACAATCTACCTAAAAAAATACAAACTGCATGCATTAATTCACATTTTTCGAACGTTGCTTGCATTGGGGCAGTGCACACGCCCCGTGTGCGAGCCGACCTTCGCGCTCTTGACGCCCTCAGTCTCATAATGTGGATTTATATGGATGTTTTGGTGAACTGGATACCTGAGTGATGTCGGGAGAAACGGGGAAGAAGTATTGCCACTTGCTTGTCACCCGCGCCGGGCTCGTAACTCGCCAAAGTGAGAATAGGTCGCTGTAATTATGACAACGCCAACAATTATAGCGAATCGGGATAACGATGCTGGGAGCGGTCGACATATATTTCCTCTCGGCGGATTTATGACGGCGAAGCCAGCGTGTCGCACAGGGGCGACTTGTCGAGGCCCGCGCCAGGCCACGCCGCGCAGCGCCCGTCGTGTTCCTTCGGGCGTCATCGGGTGTCGTCGGGACTCCCTGGACTTCCGCCGGGCGTTACGGCCACCTGCGGCAGCCCCACCGGGCACGTGGCCGCTTGTGGTTTACGGGTTGGGAGCCAGGTGACCCTTGCGTGCATTCACGTAGGTCAGTGCACGGGAGAGATTCAGTTTTGTATTAATAGGGATATTGATGCATTTGAGGTGCAGTTGTATACGTATACTCCAGAAAAAAGGCATTCGTCTTTTTATGATAATATTTGTTAAATAAAATTAAAATGTGGGAATATTAAATCCCAGCTTTTCTTATATTCAGTGTATTGTTAAAAAAAAATTTATTGTGTTTGTTATTGGGTTGGCGTCCAATTGTGTATCCTTTTGTTTCCCACTACTGACACCGGAGGTCAGTTCTAAAATTTGCGACGGACAAAGTAGTTTTACGGCTTATCTCCTGTTTTCTTTGCATCTTTCACCTAACGCTACATGATTTCATCAATATCTACCCATCTATGTATTTTCTTTATCCCAGGATATGCCAGAAGGCTTAGATAAAATAATCAGTATACAGAAGGAGAATAGGCATTATGATTGTAATTGATTGTTTGTGGTTACACCGATATATAAAAAAGGCTTGTTTTCCTTATTATAGAACAGTGTTTCAAAACTTCATTTGACATCAAACACAGTAGCGGTTTCGTCGAGGAAGTCATTCGCAAATTGTTTTTTTTATTTGCCTCCATTGAAGTGTAGTTAAGAACAGGTCTTTAGCATATTAATGAAGTTCTAAAAATTTTAAAGTACGCAAACTATTGTTATTGACATCTTTGGTATTCTCTCCCCTGATCGTCTTGCAAACATAGGGGGCTGGATGTAAGCCACCCACAATAGGAACATCATTCATACTTTTAATTGAGAATCGCATAGCAATAATAACTATTTTATACGTCAGAAAAGAATCACATCTGCAAGAGCTTATCAATGCATTTTTTAAGTTTTTTTAAAATTCGTTTGGTTGTTTCTAAAAATAAAAACTGTAAATGCGTTTCAGTTTTAGGTAGGGGAAATTGATATTATTTTCCGGAAGGAAAACGGGAGACTTGCAGCACCTGTGGATTAAGGAAAACTGCAAGAAAATCGCAACACTGTCCAAAAAATTACAATATACAATGATAATGCTATTACACATTTGTTTGCAAAGAAGAATTACTTTCCAATATTCCAGACGTAAGTACGCCGAAGTAATTTGGTTGAGGCTGGGAAATTGCTTATTAAGTCGTAGAATATTTCATCTAAAACAGGAAAAACGTATCAAGGGTAGTGAGAAGTGTTTTAATGGGGAAAGAGTCAAGAAGATATATTTTTGAACATTAGATAGCAGCATTTATGTTTCATCCGACGAGTTGGAGAATGTACCCTTTTGTTCGCCGAGAACACAGAGAGGCTTCGATTAAATTGAGTTCATTGCCTCCAAGTAGTAGGAAGACGATCTGCCCCCTCGTTGGGCTCCACACACTGCGACTGCCGGCGTCTCCGCACGACTGTGCTGCCTGATTGGCTGCGGCTCGGCACGGCACGGCGAGGCGCCGGCCTACAGTTCTGCGCTTCGGAGGATGGGCGCGTCCTAGCACGCGGGGTCGGGCACGCCCCCACCAATCCTGCCTTTGCCACTATCACTACAACCATCAACACCTCCACCACCATCAGTACTACCACCACCAACATTTCCTCCGTCTTCATCACCACTACAACCACCACCACTACTGCCATTACCACTAACACTGCCACAACCATCAGAACCACGCCCACCCGATTCCGATACAATTACCCACCCGATACAATTACCGCCACCACCACCTCAACCACCGTCGATTCCGCAAAATACACCATAACCACGAACGCCGCTGCCACTGGTTATTTACAGCGCCAAGACATTTCCAGTCGCCACCACTTTCTCTATCACCACCTCCGCAATTATCGCCTCCTTCACTATCACTTTCAAATCGTTCTATCCAAAACGCTCGCTCCAAAACCCCACCTTTGGGTCGCTCTCTTCAATTTCACCCGTCAGTAGAGACGGGCTAATAACATTAATTATTACATTTACCCAAAGTGCGTTAATTAAGAAAACATTTCATTCCTTTCAATAATACCATAACTTAAATTCGATTTTTTAAAACAAATGTTCTGGCTGGCTTTCTTTCGGAATCTCGAGGTGCAAGTGCGTTCCTTATCTACATATGAAATAGATACGTAGGTCGCTGTCAAGAATCAGAACTATCGGTACCACTCATTCTCGGCTGTTTTCGATAGTTTTGGTGGGGGCGTGCTCTCTGCACAGTTTCTTGGTACTGTTGATGTGCTTCGCATGTTACTATGAGGAGCTCCACGAACTTTACTTACAAGAGAGGATATTAGTTAATTAATAAGTTACTTTTTAATTGGTATAATTTCTTATCTATTTCTACTAATAAATTTTCAGTTGCACCTGATAAGGAAGACGGAACAGTCCCTGAAACGTCTTCGGATTTCATAAAATAAAATTATCATATAAACAATTTTTGGAAGAATTTGTTGTGGTTGCCCTAAATTAAAAGAAGGACTGAACGACATTTAAGGAAAATTAATTAATACACAATTTGATTACTTTCAGTGGTACAATTATTTTAACAAGATTTGTTTTTTAAATGACATAAATTCCGTGCTTGCGCAGTATTAATTGCACAATTATGCATAGATTTGCAACCTATTTCGTGTCATCCAATTTTAAATCGGTTTTAACATAGAACGTGCCATACTAGTTTATATACATAGTTCATTGAAATAGAATAAATAATGCGTTTAATTGTTTATTAGAAACGCTTGAGAGGTAAAGGGCGTGGAGACAGCCATTGATGCCTCCATCATGCGTTATGCTTCGTTGCCTTCAGTCCGCCCATGCTCAGGGCGCAACCCAATAACAGGCCTAGTATCGGAAACATTCGTTCTCGATAACGTCATGCCGGATGGAGCATTCTGGGGCATAGCGGTCGCGACGCGCTGGTCTCGTCGTCGGAAACCATCGGAGTTGAGTGTCTACGTCCGGCTTCATCAGGTCACCCTACTTTTCATCTCCGTAACAACTCAAAACGTCGCAACATCCATCACTACCACCACCATTGTCTTATTGCTCTCAATACCACCTCTTCCAGCATTCTCCCTCGCACGCCCGTCATCACCTCTTCCATCGCCGCCACGCCCCACCGCCGCCTCCATCGCCCCGCGGCTTGGCCGGCGCTGCCCGCGCAATTACCATGTCGTTGGTATTCGCAGGGCATGCGTACACCTCGGGGCGGCGGTGGCGGCGGCGGCGGCGGCGGCGGTGGCGGCGGCGGCGGCGGTGGCGGTGCGGTGGCGGCGGCGGCGGCGGCGCGGAGGGGGCGGTGACGGATGCTGCCTCTTGAGCATGCGATGCAACCCTGCCGGGAGCGGCACCTTTGCTGAGGGACGCGTTGAGGAAGAGTGGAGCGACGGAGATCACTGCGCACCCCGGTCTTCTGTTCGAAGGCGAGGAAATCGTGGCCATGTTGCTCCGACGAAAGTTGACGTTGGCGAAATATTTCGGAGAGATATCTACACAAAGGGCAGGGCATCCGACACCCTGTTCATTTACTGGGAAGCGAAGAAATTGTGACGTATTTATGCCCGTACCAAGAGTTTTAGTATATGAAATGGTTGGAAATGGGAATCTTTCATGTCTCAGTATCTGTTGCTTTTGCTTTGTGACGATGAGAAAGCTCACTTCTCAGATTGAAAATTCCAGAAATACAGCGTAAGGATGCCTATGTGCCTACTACGTAACCCATTGCCGCAAGGCCGGGGCGCTTCTGGCCTTAGCTCGTAAAGACCTTTTATGCGAAAGTCCGTTCGTACATGATATATTATTAATATTATTAATAAAACTGGTATTATCAATATCATTAATATTATTAAGACTCAATTGACAGTGTGAACGAAAGATACTTTGTTATATAAAATAGAAAATACTCGTTCATATGAAATTTTCTGATCTCCTACATTTACATTTTGTAATATATCCGGTTAATTGACATTACCTGATAGATTTTAGTGGGGCCTTGCAGTCGTGAAGATGCCAATAGGTTCGCTTTCTGATAGCCGTAAACGGATGAGGAAATAGTCATTATGAAAGGGTACAATGACGAAGAAAATTTACTGTATTTACCGAACAGATTGCAATTTGCAGCATTTAATGCATATTCTTTTCCGCCGGCCGTGAGAGTTGAGCAACACCTCCCCTCCCCCCCCGCTACAGAAACCTGTCGCGAGGCAGTGGACGAGGTTTGTTTTCTTTGCTCCGCGACCGGTTTTTATGTGTAATGGAAACATTCTACAACACTCTGGCAACAGTCTGTGACTTCAGATTTGCAATCGGAGATATAATCTTTTGTAAAGAAACGCTAATGCAATGATTTTTTTTTGTTTTGCATTGAGGAAAGTAAAGAAAAAACGCAATGAAATAGGAATGGATTAAGATAGGGATGAAACATTTTTCAGACGTTTTATGACTACGTGATTTTTGGTGATACCTCTGACATTGGTTTACTTTTAGCGTCGTTGTGTATTGAGTGATAAATGCAATGTTTGAATACTAACAGTTTTAATCGTTGGCTTACTTCGTATTGCTGTGTGTTGATGTGAAAACGATGCGATTGATGTGATAATGTGTTTTTAAACTTCGAAATCTCATTTTAATGAATTACAAAGGGATGTGATAGACTCTAAATTACAGAATGTTTTGTTTATTAAGATAGTTATGCCGAAAACTGGCTTCTCATCACAAGTTCCCAGCTCTATTGAGCAAAGCGGTACTATGAAAAACGACCATAAAACCTACTTGGACCTACGGTATAGAATTATGAAGCTCTGCAGTGAATGGAGCATAAAATGTTCAAAAGTTTCATGACCATCTTTTGAAGCGTTCGGTAAACACGGGTTCTTATTTATGAAATTACTCTTCTCACAATACGTCACTCTTCTCACAAGTGTTTTAGATGTCAAATAAAAAAATATAATCAAAGACTTGTCCTTTTTCTGTAATCAATCATGCTCTCGAATATGACTTTTATGGCTCCAGACAGTGGTTTGAGGATAATTGCAAAGAACTTAATGGTAGTTGTCATACATTGCCAATACTATTAATATAACTTTTATATGGAAAAGGAAATAAGTTGGAATGTTCTATAACGCCATATTATTTCGGATCAATGTGCTTATGTCAAACAATAGTATGCTCCTCTTTTTCAGGCACTTGTATTCAGTTGACAGTTCAGTTGAATTGGACGGAAGTTCAACAAGTTAAATTTTTGGATGTGCTTAATTAACAATTTAAAACCAATGCAACAACTATATTTGTCAATGAAGTAACTTAACACAATTTTCTTAGTTGGATTACTTATCATCATATTCATCGTTTCGATAAGTTGAATAAAATAATCGTAGTTTCTAGTTTTCATTTAAAAAAATTAATTTTCTCATAATTGTATGTTGTTAGGCGTAAGTAATTTTGAATAGCGAACAGTGAAGGTGATATCATGATTGTTGAGTTATTCAGAATTTTGCAGCTATCAGCATATTTTTTGCTACTGTTAAATAGGAATATTCGTAATATACGTCCCAATATTTGCATTTCGCTTGTTAATAATTGCAAGCCTAAACAAAAAGACCCAAATATCTCGCTTCTAATGACGGAACTCTCTCGGCATAACTTACATAAGATGTTACCATATTGCTTCTTTTTCCTATTCTTTGTCTCGCGCAATTGCAGAGTCGGCAAGATTTCCTTACAGATGTTTGTTTATTACGAATGAGGTTAGGACGAGACGTATTTCCCACGGCGCCCCACTCCGTTTTGGAGAGATGATGATGATGATGATGGGGAGAGACTGGGAACGAAAAGACGCCCGCGGTCCGTGGCCTGTTGTATAACATATTGCTCCGGCATTTGCCTAGAAGTGATTAGGGGAACCATTGATCAGAACAGTGGGCCTACGAATGCGATTTGGTGACACAAACTCAGTGATGTTAAAAAATATCAATTAAATTTCTGGCACATCATCGAGATTGGTTCTGCGACCTTCAAAATGCTGGTACGCTCGCGACGCAAAGCGTTGCCATTACGTTCGCAACTACCACAATTAGTATGACGATAATCTTTTGTTATTATTTTTTTAGTGGAAGGCGTTCGATTGACTTCGGAACATAAATTACAAAAATATATCTTCTCTTTATGATCCATATACGATTTCTTGCTCGCTCATAATATCTCACGGATAGCAGCTTGCCTTGTTCGCGTTGTTTACTATAACCCTGAATACTTACCGATGCAGAACACCTGCGTAGGTGGCTCAGGGCATCAATTGATATCATCGCAGTGCCTTAACTTACCTCTCGTCGACTTAGGAAACAATTTCAGAAATGAATGAAAAATGTTCTACACCGGACGTTTCCTGCAGACGAGCATACCCCCTCCTGTTTTAAAACTTGAAATTCTGTAGTGATTGATCATTAATATAATATTTTCATTAAAAAATTCTGTTAATGATTATGTAACAAACGCGCACAATATACACAACAAAATCCTTTTTCTTTGTATCTGAAGAATTGATTTATGATGTGCAGGAAGGGGCAGGTTCGGTTCTTGGACCAGCGCTCTAATTAAACATCGCACCAAGTTCGCATGTTGTACTAGGGGCGTGGTGGTTTACCTAAATGTTTTCCTTCGTTGTGTTGCGTTATTTTGGTATTTTTTGTCGCACACGTTGATGATTACAATCGCTAATTGCGAAAGACAAGCGAACCATCACTGCCACCATAAACGATTGTACTACAAACTCAACCTCGGTCGCGCTAGAGGAGCATACGCCCTTCATCGCTGCGGCGTCGCGGCGCGCCGGTTGACACATTCAAATGGGCGCACACTGGGCGACCGAGCTGCTAATGCGTGCAGCAGCAGCAGCGGCGACGGAGACT
This sequence comes from Gryllus longicercus, assembly GCA_038098605.1. Lineage (NCBI taxonomy): Eukaryota > Metazoa > Arthropoda > Insecta > Orthoptera > Gryllidae > Gryllus > Gryllus longicercus. Next base: position 1,006,853 of record JAZDUA010000423.1, read on the forward strand.
GGGCGCTCGCTGCTCGTAAAATGAATGGACAGGTGCTTCCTGTGGCCTCGACTTAACAAATCTGGAAATGTATTGATCGGCGAGGGGCGGGGCGGGGCGGGGCGGCGCGGGAAGGGAAAAATTCGAGCTGGGCGCTGGCGCGACGCGAAGGAAATCGTCGAGGTGATCGAGTTGGAACCAGAACGTCCCCCGGGCGGCCCGAGATAAATCAGCCTCGCTGCACCCCTCGCGGATGACGCAGAAGGGCACGCAGCTGCCGTGTTCGCGGCTGCAGGGACAAAACCATGCGATGACTCAATCGAGCGAGGTGAAGTGCGTCAATTACTAGAGATCGCTGGGATCCGGACGCAGGTCGATGTTGCGTTTGGAGTAAATGTAAATAAATTCCGAAATTGTCCGAGTTCCGTGTTCGGATTCAAATCCTACACCTTCTTCTTTTTGTGATTATTATTATTATTATTATTATTATTATTATTATTATTATTATTATTATTATTATTATTATTATTATATTTCTCTCGAACTTTGTCACTTTTGAACAACATTTAATTCTCATGACACACATGTCAGTGAGTCATATATCTTTTAAACAACACATGACGGGTATTAGTCAAGAGAGAGGAACATTCCATTTTTGCAACACCGTTTGTCAGCTTTGGAGGTGATTTCTGTGAGAGAATGATTACGGAAGATGAATTATTACGCATAAATATGAGATTTACGTGTAAATATAACTAAATATAATAAATAACTAAATAAATAAATAAGAGATATTACGCATAAAAGTGAGACCGAACCGAAACAGTTAACGCGCTCTGGACGAAGACGCATGTGCTCTCGCTGTGTGCCTTCTTATATTATTGATTGATTTGTTGATTTATTTAATGTTTTCGTACGCTTCAACTGCTCGAATCATTATTCCCGTAAGAGTAGACGTATGTTATCGTGACATTTGGCTGTGATCTTCTCCGGATGGCGAGATCGAGGGACGACCTACACTCCAGGATGCGGGATTTTTCCCAACCAGGTATCTTCCATTAGTGAGCCTTCGCCAGAGCCGAACAAGTTCCTGACTGGTCTCCCGAAATGTGTTGTATTTGTAAGTGTAAGCGTGTGTACGTAACGGGTGACGATAAGACAGGAAAGAGGAAAGGAAGATCGCGCGCGGTCCGTAGCCATAAAACATATTAAAGTCAACTGAATTCTAAATGATGATGAAACAATCGGTACGAAATGAATAATTCCTCCTTACTATCGTGACCAATTGATTATAAGTAAAAAGTTTGTACAATGTGCAACTTTCTGTGTGGATATTTTTGCCCAGTTTTCCTCGTCGTACATTGCTGTAAGCTGTGATTTTTCCTTGTAGAGTGCGTTCTTTTCAAACGATCACAATGATTAATGCTTTCAAATTCCAAGGCACGATAAACAACTAGCCGATCGAAGTGCTACAACACAGCTCGAGAAAAACGTCTGATGTGACCTCCTAGGTAGCTGGCACTTCTTCTAGTCTTTGTCTTCGAATTCAAAGGAACCACGTGAGGAATTTTTTGTCGTCTACATGCGGGTTTGTTTTGTAAAGGACTCGTTAGCTGATAAAGTACACCTGCTATAATTTGAGCGTGCTTTCATTGTATTGTCTTATGTTTTGATACTTTCTTGTAGTTGTGCAAACTATTACATTAAACTACTTGTATCCTTTTTTCTATGAGGCATTTTTACACTTTTGCACACTGATTTAAATATTTCCTCAACAAGTCGGCGTAACACACATTTTTCATTTAGTTTATCGATTTACTGCCCACATACAATGAATTAAGTTATGATATCATCGATATGTATACTGTAATATGTTTATTTTACTGATTTTATATTAATACTTCAATGACTGATTTATCACTGGCATGTACTTGTACGCGGAAGATCTTAATTTGATACCAGTTATTTTACAAAAAATTATCCCCAGAGATAAGATTACTGCTTTGTCAAATAGAAACGTTTTTAGAGATTGAGACTTTATTACAGTTGCATTTTACTTCCAAACACAGACGTATTAATGGTGGTTTATGTCAACAAATGCAAATATTATGCCTTTGTGGCAATGCAAATCTGTCTTGTCAGTTTACATATTTTTCAAGTGGCATTTAATAACTGAAAAAATGCTTATTTAATTTTAAGTTTTTAAAATTCACGTTTTATTGTTCTTTGTGACCTTGAGAGACAATTTGATTCTTCCTTTGAAGACTTCTGTTCTTTGTATGTACCCTGACATATTTGATACGCGGTTAATTTGCCTATCAGCAACGAAAAATGTTTTTCTTGTTCTAGCACTTCTAAAGAAACATGTAATTTTAAGAGCTTTATAGATGCAAAGAACAAAGTAAATTTAATTTACTCAGAATTGAAAGACGCACTTATAATTCGTATCCCTCCATTGAGGAGAGATTGAAAGAATAGCAATTATTTTGTAATAACACTCTTTGATAATGCTTGCATCGATTATGCTACAGATACAGTTTATTTATTTAATGTGAGAAATTCAAAGGAGCCAGTTTGAAAATGCTTTGTTTTCTGTGTTCTTCTGTCTTAAAGATGCAAATTAAAAGATGGTCTCAATATTCTTCTCGAAAGGCGATGAGACTGTCCTGCCAAAGTACGAATTTGGGGAAGTCCGTTGCTTTAATTTCTCTCCATTTGTTGCCTTGTTGGCGTGATTCTAGGTGCGTCAACTACCGAGGTCATTAGTTCTGTAGGTGTAGTACATGTTTTTCCTCGGGAGGTGGTCGTGATCTTCCCCCGCTGAATGGTGAGATCCGGCGCCGACTTATCGTCGGCTAGCGAAGTTCCTCCCAACCAGGTATCTTCCACCACCGGGGCACCACTCCAGCCGGGACAAACTCTAAGCTCCCGACCTGTCTCCCGGAATGTGTGGTAGGGTAGTGCATGTTAGTATATGTGTGTGTAAGGGGATAGGACAAGGAAGAGGAAGGAAAGATCGCGCGGGGTCCATGGCCCGTTTGGTAGGGTACTACTCCGGCATTCGTGTGGTGTTGATCGGAGAAACCACGAAAAACTACCGATCAGAGCGGCCGCCTGAATTCTACCTACTTGACAAGCTAGTGTCGAAAATCGTGTCACTGTCGGGACTCAAACCTATGATTTCCCTGTCAGAAGCACTGCAGTGACATCAGTTGCTGCACTGAGCCACCTCTCCCGGTCTCTGTCTTAATTTGTGCATTGTTTTGTTGATGTGGAAAATAACTCGTACTAAATGAATAAATTCATTTTGATTATTTTTGTACAATATCAGCTGAGTTGTGATGCAATATGATAGGAGGAAAAACTGCGTATATATATTTTTTCGAGAATACGAAGTAACTTTACACCCTACCATGCACGTGTGGTAAAAAAACACAGAAACTATTTACTTTACTTTTGTGCTGTTTTATATGTATCCACAACGCGGGGTAGTCAATGTTTTGTGTATAAGAATATATTTAGATCGAAGAGAAGAATGACTCTAGAAGTATTATAGCAGTTCTTTTGAAAGAAACAGAAACAACAAAAACAGATTCTAATAAACAGAAGTCCTCATGTCACTTAACTTCGTGAGTCCAATATATGTTTTTGAAGGAAAGAGTGTAAACAGATCTTGCGTCTGTACGTAAAAACTTACTTTGTTCAGAATCTTACCATTGATTTTTCCTGTGTGAAAACTCCCTATTGTATTAGTTTATTTTTAGTGTGAACAACAACAACAATAATAATAATAATAATAATAATAATAATAATAATATACTTAAAATGTTGCTTTTAAAAGTCAAAAAAATTGTCATTTTCCCCAGCTTCTTAAATGATTCAGATATTTGTTGAACGTCTTGCATTCTTTTAACTGAAGAAACATATGGAATACTGCGTTGGTTTTGAATTTACAATGTGATATGTATTTAAACGTAATTATCTGAATTTCTTTAAATTTGTATGTTTCTCACTTTACATGACTACTTTTATTCATACTTTAACGTATCGTATTGTAATAAAGAAACGAAAGTAGGAATTTCGGATCTCAAGAAAAAATGCACTGATTTTACTTTTTCCCCACACGTCACATACAGTTGTAACTGTTCTATGACTTTATCTATTTATTTATTTATTTATGTATTTAAACAAATGTATAAATTAAAAACAACTAATATATAAATAGATATGTAAATAAATACGAATGAGAACGCCAGAGTCTGCTGAGCATATGGCGGAAGCAAGCTATTGCGACGAGAACGGTGGCGCGCGTATCCCCAGTATCATCCTCAGCTTCCCGCCTAGCAGACTCCGCCGCCGCTGCCCGCGCTCCCTCGCCGCTTTCTGGCGCTCTGTGCATTTCCTGTCGGAGGCGTTTAGGGCTCTCCGTTTACGACTCGAGCGAGTGTCTCGATGCGAAATGTCCTCCTCGGCCGAGAACCGAGGGCGCGTTTCAAACGCAACGCATAACCCCCATTCCTCTCCTCAGAAATAGCGGAGCACGTCGTCAAGTGCGTTGATGCTTTCCGTTGGAGCGCAGCGCGAATTGCGTGCTTGGGGAATTGGAATTGTCAGGTGGAATTGTCAGGTGGAATTGTCAGGTGGAATTGTCAGGTGGAATTGGTGAGGGAAATGTACTCCGGCAGGATTAGAAATTTCTCTGTTGGCTTGGTATGAATGGTGACTTAAATGGACAGACTGCCTTCTTCCCCACAGTTCACGCTTATATTTTAACGGTTTTTACTTTTTATGTTAAATAAGTTAAATATCGCTTATCAAATATAACATTGACGTTACTGCTAAAATGTGCGAAAGGAGGTAAATATGTCAGAACTATGGGGAAAACGTAACACATCTGCAGAAATATAGTCTGAATTGGTATTTTGTTCTGGTCCTCGAGGAGGAAGTTTCCACGTTTTAAAATGTCTCGTGATTATAACCTCATTTGAGAAGAGTAACGTATCACTTGATTGTGTGCTGTTAGTACAAGGAACTCCTCCATTTTTGATAGGTCATTGTCACAAGCGTCTTGTAGTATTCTGTGAAACGAAGAGTAAGCAAATTACAGCGGAATAATGCTATGTAAATGTACAATAGTGTAATGTTTGCTAAATAACCAACTCGGCCTACTAGCTATCTAGCTAGTTTTGAAAATACTGTCACCGTTGAGAACTCGAACCGAGGAGGCACTACGGTGACATCAGTTGATGCCCTGAGCTACTTCTCGCGGTCCTATTTCAAACCATAAGGCTCAATGTGAATGCTTTGCATTTTCGAAAAATTGTTTCACGGAGCTACGCCACTTAGGAGATAAGCTCTTCAATAGCTCACGATGACTCCTGACCGCGTTGTGTCGGCGCGGGAACTAAAAGAGAGAAACGTGAGATGAAAAGGCCGCTAGCGTAATGCATTGCTCTTGGAATAAGTAGGCTAAAGGCCGCTGTCAGCGTGAGGACTGTCCCAGACGTTGCCGCAAAGAGGCGCCCCAATTATACGTTTTCTCTTCGTCGTCGTGGCTACTTATATCTCAAGATTTATTGAAGGTCACCGTGCGACGCTGCAGATGCCTAGATCCACGAGCTCTCAGACCCATATCTAAGACGCTGCCGTAGAATTCGCGGATGCTGTATACAAATCCTCGGCAAATTCATTGGGGAGCGTGCGTTGTATACTTTACGTAAATACACAAAATGTTCCAAATATATATTTAGATCAGAGATTACTTACAACATGTTTTTTTCTATTTAATGTAATACCCCACATTCTTTTCCACTGCCTTCGGTCCCTCTCATTTTCACTCAGAATTGTGTTTTTTCTCTTCACCATCATTCACATTCACTTATGACAACATTCTATGTTACTTTCGTCGTTGATTTCATGTTTCTACCCTTGGCAATTCTTCTCTGACTTTTTCCACATTATCGTTCGCCATGGCAATTTCTCTTCCCCTTTCATCAGCAGCCATATACAGGGTTTCCGGGGAGGAAACCTTGAAACTTCGCAAGTAAACTCTTAAGACAATTTTAAGCGCACTTTGTCTAATGAACTATTGGGATATTCCGAGTGGTTGAGCCGCAAAAAGCACTCAAAAGTTGGTTTTAAAAAATGCTTTCTATTCAAAAAATTGCGTTGTAGAAACATATAAAAACACTCCAGACTCATTTAAATTATTTAATATTTGCAATAGAAATTAATATATTTGTGCAGAAAGAAAAATTCAACAAAAAAAGTCGAATTGTGTAAATTGGATCCTTTTTTTTATTTCTGTGTTAATTTTTCTTTCTCTCATCTCCCCGCCATCCTGCATCCGACCGTAGCGGTGCCGATTCAGGCGTATGGCGCGGCGTGGTGCGTCGCGAGCGGTGCATCTGGAAGCGCGGGGCGGGGAGGGGCGGAGCGGGTGGACTGGACGAAGGAGGTGGGACGGGACGAGACCGGGCGAGGCGGGGCGGGACGGGCGCAGGCCGCTGGCGGGCGACCACGGGGCGGCGCGGCCCTTGGACTACGGCCCACGCGCCAGCTGAGCGCCGACGGAAGCCAAAGCGCCGCTGCGGGGCTGGACCACCGCCTCGTCTCCGCAACCTACCGCCCTCTTCCTCCTCTTGGGTAGTCCTGCGGTTTCAACGGTTAGACTCTCAACACTCTTCCTCTGAGTTGCAGATTCCGATCTCTTCCGTATGGAACTGATGGTGAAGAAAATTTGGCTCTATACGAGTTCTACTGGAGTCTGTGTCTTATTCTACAATATTTAATTTGCCATTTTCATTTCACAATGCATATTAAATGAAATGGATGAATAGATGATAATTTTATTGCCTGATAGTTCATCAACGGAAACCCTCTTTGTGTGTGAAATTAATTTCGCCATTATATGGAATTCCACAAATTGCTTCATCATACATCATTGTCATCTCTTTATTGCTTTGAAGCATGGGGTTCACGCATTTTATAAGAAACTGCGTCTTGCTGCACTACGCAATTGATTCATGTAAACGTGTTTGAGGTTACAGAGTAATAAATAGTCGAGTAAATCCTGTAACACGTCTTGGTCCTGAATGAAATAATTATTAGCGAGGTTGTGTATTTCAGAATTACCAAGAACAAACACATTCCCCTTCCGTCCAAAGAAACTGGGCGAGTTTAACTCAGAGCTGCATTGCCATTGACTCTACTCTACTCTACGGGATGTCCTAGGGTTTGGTGTTCCGACGGTGGCAGATTTTGGAGACTAACTACATGGGTAGACATTCAGACACTGTCAAGAGGAGAGTTCTAGCGGCCGGCTGCTCTGATCGGTAGTTTTCCGAGGTTTCTTCCACCAAGCCAATGCCGAAGCATACCGAAAATAATGTGCCACTGACCACCCGATCTTTCCTTCTTCGTCCTTGTCCTCACATTTCTCCGTATACCTACTCATTTACACGCACTATAGATACATGGACTTGTTCTCGCTAAAGTGATGCTTCACTTTACGTAGGAGTTACCTGCAGTGAGAAAACTCCCGTACGCCGACGTGCTGGTCGATGCCGCATCTCACCATCCACTAGGAGAGAGTAGCGTCATCTCCTGGGATAAGACATTCCCTTCACTAACTGCATTAATGTCTACAGCAATTTTAGTGCCTGAGAACAATAAATAAATCTGTTCTAAGGAAAATTCATGTATATTTCGAGAGCAATTTGCACAAAAAAGTTAACATTCTGTGAAATATTTTAATTTTGTGGGCGTGATTTTTTTCAAACGGTGCTGCAAGTTGTATATTGGTAACTTTTAATATTTTGTTTTTCGATATCAAGTTTTTTTTAGTTTCTCGGAGTTTCGGAGCATTGTAGCGAATTGATGTTTATATGTTCAGCGCACACTGAGAATTTGGAATGTTATCTTCTTCGCAGTATATCTTTTTCTCTACGTATATTTTTTTGGTTTTACGAGATTACTTTAAATGTTAATGGTTGTTTTTATGAGATAGGTAAACCAATTCTCGGCTATAAAATCTGACAGAACCACCGTGGAATTTTATTCCCAGCGGTTCTGCAATAATTATGTTTTAACTTTGTGTAACCAAAATTAATAATCCACGTTGCAAATATAGGAATGCTCCCTAGCTCCAAATTTCGTATTACCTTTGCAAACATTTTTCGGATGTTACATCTGAGTCCAGTATAAATTTCGTTTTAAAATTGTTTTAGAAGTTCTATAATATTTTCATAAAATTCGTAGACCTATATAATTGTAATACTGATTATAAGATAAAACTAGGAGAGGACGATGACACCTACAAGGCTGCCAAATGTCTCGTTCAATTTGTTCTTATCTCGTGGTCTCACAAAAAAGAAATGATAGAAAGTTGAAGGATAAGAAAGACTAAATACACCTGTATCTAGTTTTGTAGCTCATCTTCTGAGCCCAAGAACCCCAAAGACTCACCAATCAGGTTTTGCGTCCAGTTTCGCTGATCTGTCGTGCAAAAGTTGATATGGCTTCTTGTTTTATTTTCGAACATATTGGTAGCTTCACTGTACGCACGTTTTGTTGCGCCCTCCTCTTACCGGTTTTGGTAGGAGTAGAACCAGGGGTATGGAGCCGGGGCTATATTGTTAGGAATACTAAAATATCAAATCTGTAGTTCGTTTAGCATTGCACATACATTCTCTAAAAATTTAGAAAAAGAGAATGTCAAAGTTTTAAAATGTCACCTTTCTTGGTACTTGAATGCATCATTCAACTGTATGTAGTAAAAGGGTGAGGAAACAGAATTTGGAGCTTAAGAAAACGTTCGCAGTTTACACACATATGTCGCGTGCATTTCATTTTACTGCTATTTGACGAAAATGAAACCACAGCCGATAATTGTGCATTATTTTTTCCTTAACTCTTACTTTCCCTAAATGTCTTTTATATTTTTGAAAGTATATATATATTTTTTTTAATTTGAGTAATTGGGGTCGCTTATTTCTACACGTCTCTCCCTGCGTACGGACACTCACTACAGTCGGGCTACGCTGGGCGATTCGGCCTACCCGGGGCGCGCCAGACCTCCCGAGGAAGAACGATCGCGCCTTCGACAATACGGCGGCGTAAAGTGCATCGGACTTGAAGATTCCGCGCGGACTAGGCGCTTCCCCCGGGCGCTCACGCGGGCCCCGCGCCGCGGATATTTATTGTCTTTGTTCAAAACACTCCCGCTTGTTTCCCGCGCTTAGGATTCCGGGGCATTTGTTATACTTTCTCGTAACACTATTCATTTACCCCCCTCGAATGTATATATGAATATCTAATGCGGCTTTGGCGCGAAAGCTCGCAGAAAGCGAGGAGGGCTATATATTTCGGGCGGCGTGCCCCCCGGGAGCGGTTCGAATGAAGATAGAACTGCGGTAAAAGAGCCCTACGGGAGCCGCACGTTCCCCCTGCGCGACAACTATTTTTCTTCTTCGCGCCGCGGAACAGGTGTAGGAACGAGAGGGCACCGGATTGAGGTTAGGAAGGCCTGTGCGGTTGCGGAATTTATGTATCGCTTGTTTCCCGAATCGAAGTAATTGGAACAGTGTCGCTGTTTTGAAAGGTGTTTTTTTAACGTTTCGATGGTTGGAAAGTGGTTTCTTTTATTGAATAAAGACACTTAGGTATCTTTGTATTAATTTCAGTTTTATAATATCCTGCTTCATTGTTTTAAATCGAACATTTGAAATTATTTTTTCATAATTATATTAATCATTCGGGGTTTCGGGCTCAACACAGAGGCTGAGTGTTGAAGATGTTAGACGCAGTGTCTCCCACGGTAGCTACTTTCCTGCCTCGTGCCGTGGAATCGTATACGATAGGGAGCAAGCAATGAATTGTGACTGATTCATAAAATTCATTTTGAATTGTATCATTTTTATGCACTTTGGTTAGGTAATGTGAAACATTATGCTATTATAATCAGTTCCGTAATGAAGTACTTTACCGCACTAGTGTGGTAATGAACTTCATTACCACATTAGTGCGGTAATGGCATACGAGTAGGGTTATTCTGTGACGAGCACTATTCCACTATATTTTATATTCTTCACTTTTCCTTTTTAAAAATGCTAACAACTGGGTTAACTTACTTATATCAATATTATCCTTAACTAATAAAGTACTCTTCAGCATAGAAAAGTGAGTCCAAAGACTACTCGGTTTTCCCTTTTCTGACTTGCCGGAAAAGTAAGCCATTAAAACTTTTTCTGATATGCAATGAATTTTTGTTTTAAACCAATCCTTAAAAATTGAGTACTCACGCTCATATTTCTTCTTTGATTTGTATAATAACAAAGAATCTATAGCAGCATTTGCTGCTATTTCTATTTCTGAGACTGAACTGCATTCGCTCATGTTGTCGAAATGTGTACACCATGAGCGTATCAATTGTTCTCCTTGTTAAGAACAGTGTTGCAACTTAAAGAGGAAAAATGTGATTACCAAATGAAAATTTTAATCTTAAATCTAACAAATTTTTACAAAGTGGATAAAACGTTGTACGATATTCGTGTCGTAACATGTGATTACAATACTCAGTTGGTTACCAAACTCGTCCTAACAGACTCGTTTGGCAATTTTCCAATCTCGTATTGTAATTGATGTATTACAACACTAATATCGTAAATATCTATTACTGGTTTTGTTACAATTCAGTCCCTTCTTCCAGGACAGCGAGAAAGCCCTTACTTTGTTTACCCTGGTATTTTGAACAAGACGTCCTCTGTAATATGCACATTGAAGGACATAGAATACAGGAAAAATAAATGACGATATCATTGTTATTAAGATATATTGTTGAGTTAACTCGAAAATTCGTTTTGGTTAATTTTGTGTTTTGTGCTGGCAAAGAATCGTACAAGTCAGAATAAAATGTACACACGGTAGATAGTTACAAAACAATTCCGCTGTGTGACAGCAGACGTGTACAACGATATTCTGAAAATTAGTATTTTTCACCTCCATAAATTCCAACAAATAACAATTTTTGTATTTGAAATTTGTATATGAAATAAATCCAGATATATTTAGTTGTGTAAAGAATGAAAACATGTTTCCACCTTTCTATTACTTGCATTGCATTTACTCTTGAATTCTAACATTTAATTTTAATCAGACGGAATATATCAGAAAGTCAGTAGGGAGAATGATCAATTATTTGCTTGTGCTCTACTTATTTGTTTTTGTTAATGAATATTCACAGTTTTAATGTTGCAATTAGAAACACTAAATGTCGAGAAAAAGAGCGTATATAAAACCATTAGCCCTGATTGATTGTGAAAGTGTGTACTACATCGTATAAGTGCATTTAATGCAAGGTTGTTTGTGGTATACGTGTGGAAACGTATTGAAAGCAGTATTGAAAAATCCGACCGTAATCGGTTTCCATAAATATTAGAAAATCGTGTCTAAAGGAGTGGGGTAGGGTGGTGCATGGCTGCCCGGAACGGGAGGGAAAGTGAAGACATGTAGATACTGTTCAATCATGTTTCTGTCTATTTGATGATTGCTCATTTTTCAGTAAGTTCATGAAGTCGAAGGGAATAAAAAATGAAGTGGTGAATAATGAACACTTACTTCAATGAACGATAGAAGCAGAGTGGGCAAACCGGAGTACACCGTGCGAACGAGTAAGAAACCCGTTTTGTCTATCACAGCTTCTAAATAAAATATGGACTAGCCTTAGTACCAGCTTTCCTGTTCTAGTATCGGGGTTCAACTCCCGGTCACTCCATGTAGAATATGTTCTCAGCAGGTTTTTTTACTAGAACTTCCTAGACGTGAGTCCTCTGTATCAATTGTTCCATCTTAATTTTTTATAATGTTTATCTACAATTCTCAGTAGTATCATTAGTTATCAAACATTCTGGAACAATACAGGAATATATCTTCACTATCAAATGAAGTAAACCTGTTATGGAACTCTGTAATATGACTGGCAATACAAAAAAAATAATTCTAGTGCGATGAGCAAATTTTCATCTGATCTACGCACAATCATAAAAGATTTTAGTCACGTGAAGAAAATGGCGACTTAATCTGCACGTAAGTTTCTGTGAAACAATTCTGAAATAACACACTTACCAGTATAATAAACAAAGTATATTAATAGAAATTCGTGTTACAATAATTAATATTATCATTATTATTCCTAGCCGTAGTAGCTAAGTAGAATTTGCAGCAACTTGCTGAATGACACTGCACAAGGCAGACTATAAATCCTGAAGACATCGGTCTCCCTCCTCATTTCACAATAATGACCCCACGTTTATTCATCATTGTTAAAATCAGTTTAATAGGAAACTCTTCTCTCATCATTCGAAAATTCCTTCACCATACGTAGAAATGTTTTCCAAATTAAAGAATCCCCTGTTCATCTGGCTCGAGTCGAAACTTTGAGATTTTTAAAAATATTCTTTAAATTTTCGGGGTACTTTACACGAAGTCCCCAAGGCAATTTCAAAATTTTCTAAAAATTCAACCCTTTTTTGTGAAAACTAACTCAAAATTACGCATTTTCAGAAACGCTCAAACGCCATTTTTCAAAAACAACTCCAAATTTTTCTCCAAACTTTAAAACAAAACGTGCTAATTTCACTCTTATTAAAGAGGTAAATGAGGTAACGTTCGTTTCAGTGTATTTTTTGCTTTTTCAAAAATTACACAAATGTAATTTTTTTAAAATATCTCTCACGCCGGTAGTGAGCATATTTCTAACAATTTGTAAACACTATTGTATATATGAGTTAATATGTTTCAAATGACTTAAAATGGAATTTTTCGAAAAATAAAAAAAAATGTATTAAAAGGATGTTTCAAATTTCGAAATTTCTGTGGCGCATAAGCGCCATTTTTTTAAAACCGGCTCGAAATTTTTCAAAGGAAATTGCCATTTATCACGAAGTTTTACTGTTCATAAATATTCTTAAAATAATAATTCCGTTCTACTATTAGGAAACCGACAAATTTGAAAACTGAAAAATATAGAAACCACTTTCCGGTACTTTGGGAAGCGATAGATGGCTGCTGACAAGGGTATGTGGCAAGTCCGAATAGCTAGCCAAGAACAAATGAAATCGGAAACTAATATAGGAAAGTGTGCCGTTTTGTAGCATCACTAGTTATTTAAATCATACTTTATTTATAGTTGTATGTACTTTATTTTTGTAACACTCAAATGTATGTAACGTTTCTCCTTTGTCTCACGTAGTGTTTACTTATTTTGGAGCTTTAATCAACCATCCAAATTCCCGCACACTCACTCAGTCCTAAACCAGTTTAACTCGGATAATTGAGTTTCTATTGTATCTTTCTTCTACCATGACCTCGGGACTGTCTGCCCTCTCCCCCAAGCGCGCATTCCAATCCAGACGGAAGCTGCAGCGCGAATTCCGCAGGTCGGCCGCAAGCGCACCGGCCACTGCGCCACAGGTGCCGCGCAAGGCGGCGCGGTGGCGTGCGGTTTGCTATCCTTAGCCCGCGCACTTGGCACGGGGGCCACGGGCCTCGCCGCCGCCGCCCCTGCCCCCGTCGCCCTTGCCCCCGCCGCCCCACCGCCCCCGCCCCTGCCGCCAGCCACCCCCGCCGCCGTCACCCGCCCCCCGCCCCCCGCCGTTCCCCGCCGCCCCCGCCGCCCCCGCCGCCAAAACATCCGACGCCGCTGAACGCGACTGCTCCCCGCGGGCAATTCCCCGGGTTCCCTCCCCGAGGAGAGCGGGCAATGGCAATTGCGACTTCATTACCACGCATCTCTCAGCGAATGTGACCGGATGGTCATAGGTTTCGAGTACTGACGGATGCGGGTTTCCGGCACCAGGAAAATAGCTAGGTCGAAGCGCTGCCTTCAGGAGACAGACGACTGCTCTGATCTGTAGTTTTTCATGTTTTTTCCGATCAACACACATGCAGAGAGAGGTGGCTCACGGCATCAACTGTCACTGGCAGTGCCTCTGACCGGGCGGTCCGAGGTTCGAGCCCCGACGGTGGTTTTTCACACTAGCTGGATATCTAAGTCGAATTTAGTGTAGGAGAATTCTAGCGGCCGGGTGCCCTGATCGGTAGTTTTCTGTGATTTTTCCTATCAGTACCAGGCGAATACCTGAGCAGTATCCTAACAAACAGCCCATGGGCCACGCGCGATTCTCACTTGCTGCATCTTGTCCTATCGTCACTCCTTACTTTCACACACAACATGCACTACGCTGAGATCATAGGCTTCCGCGGCCGGAGTCAGTATTTAATTGGCTGTCCGGGTGACGCCGCGTCCATGGCAAAGCTGCCTTTGCCATGGACGCGGCGTCATCCGGACAGCCAATTAAATAATGCACTTCACTATCACACTTGTCGGCAGATCAGTGGGGATCTTCATCAGCCGGCGAGAAGGTGGGTGATCTCGCTATCCAGCGGGGGAAGATCACCACCAGCTCCCGCGACAAAAGCATACACTATACTTGAGGTCTTGGCCTTAGCAGTTGGAGCACCCGGAATCACTAATCAATCAACCGATCATTCATTCAATTTAGGAAGTGTGATTTCTGGGGGGCGCCGTACAGCTGGCGATGCTGCAGGTGAGAAACGCTGTTGTCTCTGCAACGTTGTTGACCATGTCGTCCTAGGGTTTTGAGCACCGACGGTGGCGTGTTTACGACACTAGCTTCGTAGCTGGCTTGAATTCAACCAGTCTAGGAGGAGAATTCTAGAGGGCGGTACGGAGAACAGTAGTGCACAGTGGTTTCTTCGATGAATACCTGGCGAATACTGGAGCAGTGCCGAAACAAAAAGGGGTCACAGAAATTTTTCTTATCATTTCTTCCTTCTTTTCTTACACACACACATACATACACATACACATACACATACACTTGCTAACAGTCATCGTTCGATTCCTGATGGTGGCGGGATTTTGACATCAGATAATTGCAAATGGCTGAATCGGACGGCACCAGTGAAAAGATAAAAATTGTACAGTCACACTTCTCTGATCGATTTCCTCTTATCAACTCTAGGTGAATTCCTATTCAGCCCAGGTGACCGGACCATCAGGATAATAGCATATTGCGAGTTAAGAGCAAATCTGTCTGTGTTGGTCGGGTACGATAGCCGTCTTTCACTTCCTGCTATATTTCTTCAGACCGCGCAGCATGTCCTTAAATCTAGAATGTAGGTTGTGTTGAGCCCTGCGTAAATTTGTGGGGAATTTACTTCGTCAACAGTAAAGTGAAATATTCATTCTCCATATACTGGCGGTAGTGGGTCGAGGAATACGAAACGGAATAAGAGACAAAATCTTGTAGCTACAACTCATTTGCCGATTCAAATATGTTCTATTGCTAGGGATCAAATATATTTCATGATGTTAGATTTTACTAAAACACGCTTTGCTACCTTTATTCGTAATTGAACTTAATATAGTAATATATACTTAATGATTTCGCGTATAGGCTAACTTGGACCACGCATGCATTCTGCTTCAAGTGCAACTACCTTTCTGGGAGGGGGGTCAGCATTTTAGCTGAATACTGGTTTTTATTCCCCTAGGTTGTTAGCCGTGGGGGTACGGACGATGAGATGTTAATGAGGGATGAAAGGACAAGCATTATATATATATATATATATATATATATATATATATATATATATATATATATATATATATTCATCCCTCATCAACATCTCATCGTCCGTATATAAATAGCCATACACAAATACACTCATGCCCGAGACGGGTCTCGAACCCGCAGTCTTCTGGTCCGAGACAGCCGCTACGGCACTATTGCCCTAATGATCTCGGCCATCTGACCGGCGAATATACTTGATATAATAAATGGTAGCGAAATTATGTAATGAAAGCCAAGTGATGCGGTTGTAGGACGCTATACGGTAATTTTACATGCGCCGTGGGCTGCAAGATAACCTCGTCGCAGCTGGTACAAAACGAAGAAGATAAACATGATCGTTATATGAGGTATCTTATTATTAGGAAGCTTCTTTTTTTGTGAAAACATATCTCTTGTTTTTAGGAATCCATTTCGTTAATTTACATGACCGTTATCATAAACAGTACAATAAGAGTATATTGTATTCATGTAGTATCATATTTAAATATTGTGACGTAACCGAAACTGAAGTTGTCCCAAACAAATAATTATTTATCTTTCATATGTGCATACACGTTCTTCATAATAATTGCCTGCATTGCTGTCTAACAGTTTGTTGCGATGTCGCTGAAGCCACCTGCTTGCGCGACCGTATCTGCCGGCTGCAGCGTGAGCAGCGCGCGGACTTAGTGGGCTAACGCCCGAGGCGCCGCCACCGCCTCCGCAGGCGCACAGTGCGCACGTCTGCGTGTATTGAAGGTCGAATATCCATTTCTCGACCCGTTATTTGAAACTTCAGTGATGATTTTCGTAGCGTTTCAGGTCGTTTTCCTCATGTGTGATTACCGAAAGATATATTTTCGTACTCCCGAGCCACTGATTATCCTATTCTACTTGTGGGACAAAACATCAATTATTTTGAAAATGATTGCTAAAATGATTATTAAAACTCAAACATCGTGCGCTTTACACTCTTACCATGTAAATAGTACACGAAATAACGACACGTGGAATACATGCTAGTTGAATAAATGTAAGTGAACAATAAATGTTTTAGAGAAAAGCCAGTTATACGTAGATATTGAGGATGACAGATTAACCGTTATCTTTAAAGGAGCATACCTGCATGTTTACATATAAAATCTCTTGGAGTTAGTATGAATAAACGAGGAATCAATGATTCAGAAATTGAAAACAACAATAAAAAATGACTAATTAACTTACGTTCTTCGAAGGGTATCCTTTCGGATGATGGGATAAATTGTAAGTGCAGAAATTGGAAGATGTTAACCGACAATGGAACAAATATTACTTCTACGAAGAATATATTGGTTTTTGTGACAATAACTAGGCCAGATCGTAGAAATGGATGTTGGACGAGAGCAGTCGGGATATTAAGATTAGTAATAGTAACAAATAAAAGAGAAATAATGTTTTTCCTGGACATAGTGCAAATGAAAGTAGGGAGTGGGGTACGGCCGTGAAAAGGGCATGGCCGATGGAAAACTGGACCTATATATTCTGAGGATGGAGGGAAACAGGATGGAATCAATTCGGGAAGTAACTGAAGGGAATAGAAAACTATGCCAAGAAGGACAGAAGAATGGAAGAAAGTAAATGACGAGTGGAAGACAAATGTGAGGTCAATCACGAGAAGAAGAAACAAAACAAATAAAAATAAATAATAAATAAGTGTATTTTTAGTACTATAGAGCAACTGTTTTAATGGGACGGTTGAAATTAACCATGTATTAGCGAGTTTGTAAATTAATCCAAGAGAGAAGCAAGAAGCAAAACCCCGAAAAAACAGGGAAAATGGGAACGAGAAGAAGTGTAATAGTAAAAGCAGAATGAAGGAAAGATGTTGAAAGAAGAAGAAGGAAATGAGGGAAAAGGAAATAAGAAAGGAAAAGAAAATAAGGGAAAAAGAAGAAAAGAAGGAAAAGGGGAAAAGAAAGAGAAAAGAAGGCACAGAGGGCAAAGGAGGAGAAGCGAAATGGAAGACCAGAGTGGACGTGGCGCACTGTGCGCGGCCGCGAAGGCCGAGCGGAGCGCGTCTGCTCGCGGACGCCGCCCACGGCGCCTCCGCTGAGGACGACATAAATTCACTTTAAATTGGCTGGATTGAAGACGAAATCAGGCGCGACTCCTCGCGTCTCCCGCGTTCGCGGCGTCACCCGCCCGCTCCCGCTCCGTCCCTCCCCGCCCCGCTCTGCCCCATCCCGCACCAACCCCCACATGTAGTCACCCCATCTCACCCCATCTCACCCTATCTCACCCTATCTCACCCAATTTCGCCCCATCTCGCCCCATCACGCCCAATCTCGCCCATCTCGCCCCATCTCACCCATTTCGCCCCATCCCGTCCCATCCCGTCCCATCCCGTCCCATCCCGTCCCATCCCGTCCCATCCCGTCCCATCCCGTCCCATCCCGTCCCATCCCGTCCCGTCTCATCCCGCTCCCATCCCGCTCCCATCCCGCTCCCATCCCGACCCCATCCCGCCCTCATCCCGTCTCCATCCCGCCCCATCCTGCCCCATCCTACCCCATCCCGCCCCATCCCGCCCCCAGCCCGCCCCCAGCCCGCCCCCCATCCCGCCCCATCCCGCCCCATCCCGCCCCACCTCATCTTAACCCTTGACGTCACGCCCCCGCGTGATACAGGATACCGTGAGATGCCACGACGTATTGCATTGAAGAAGGAGCGTGTTTGTATGAATAGCGCGGAGGAACAGCGGTTTGAACTTGCCGTTCTGTACTATGAAATGCAAACCCCAGCATAAAAGAAGGGACACGTGCCCCATCCTTCAGTCCAGCCTTTACGTCAGCTACAGGATGAGTAACTAGCCTGGTAGAATAAAAGGGGAAAGTAAACTCGATGTTAGACAAGTTACCGCACCGATTAGATTCATTTCGGAAATGTAGTGCATGTCGCGACGATGCCAATCCCAAACGGTTAATCTACATTCAAAATATGGCGTTCAAAGGGCACCAACTGTAAAAGATAAGATTGTGATGCAACGCATCAAAAAATGCCCTTACTGGTATCAACACCTTCATTTTCCCCGCAAACGTGTGGTCAAGCAAGTCTAAAAAGCTTGACCCATCATGCAGTACTTTATGTATATATTTGTATAGAAACAATAATTGTTTGAGATCCTTCGGGGTTCATCTACATCAATTATCCACATGGAAAACAAAGAATCAATATATGCTCAGTGAATTATCGAGAAACTGAACGGAAAAGCTGGTTTAAGGTGGGCTCCGTACCTCAAAACGATTACTCGGTACCTACTATCTACCGCTGTACCTTGCAAGTCATTTAAAACACTCTGTACGTTGTGTTATGTCCAGCGGGAAGCAAATGCGGGAGCGTAGGATGCGGTTCTAGGGCGGGGTCTCCAGTACACCTGTTTTATGATGTGGTTTGGATCTCACAGTGTAACACGGTGACTCACTTCATTGGTGTCGGTCTGACACCTGACGTAATGGATCGTTTTGCATCGTGTGTTACAAAGGTGAGTAAAATCTTAGAAATGGATGGTTTCTTACCTTTGAATCAAAATACTGTCGATTATAGAATTGTCGCATCGCATTTGTATCATGTCACACGATATCTCTCAGTATCGTTTCCTGCCTCTGTGTTGGGTGGGATCGGATCGTATATTACGACGCTTTTTGTTCTATGCCTGTTCTTTTATCTGTGGTATTGGATGGCATTCAACCTGCAACATGATATTACAGCATTCAGTACTGTACCGGACGCGTTGTTTTGTGCTAATCGTTTTCGTATTTAATACAATCAGATGAAAGCAGAAAGAACGTTGAATCTTGATTCATCGTTTATAAATTGAAACATCTTCGTTCTACGATTCCTTTCATAACGAACCAATTTTCTGATCCCCTACCTCGCGGTCTACGTGGGCATCGACACGGGCATTGGTGAATGTAGTATTTTCGTACGTGATTTTCTAATATAACTAGGATGAAAATGTAGTATATTTACGTCTTCATATTTTATATTGATGTAGGCGTATCACTTACATTCGGAATCGCATCATGTGTGTGTGCCAGAATATACATCTGCGACAGAAAACCTAAAAGTGCGTGCTACGAGTACAATGGAAATATTTTTGTTTATTTTATGTGATTTATTGTGTGTGTGTGTTTGTTTATGCGAGTTTAAAATAGGATATTATTAACATTTTTTTCTGTCTTTGCAGGTAAGTAGCTGAGAGGCAATAGCTCTGAAGCGAGGTAAGCCTCCGTATTCATATTTTCTCTCGCCGATTTCCAAAATGAATTTCAATGTTATAATTTAAATGATATCCTTCTTTTTATTTATTTGCCATTTGTTCGATAATTTTGTCTTATTGATGTTTTATTGGAATTACATAAATTAACTTTTGGAATTGGTCATCCGAAGTGTTCTTAAGTTTTTGTAATTTTGTGTTTTTATTATGTTAATTACGCAAAGAATTGAATTAGGGAATTATGAATTTGCAACGTATTAATTTTCTTAAAAAATGTTTAGTTTTCTTAAAATGCTGAAATTATGGCGGTGAAAATAAATCTTAAGCAAAATCGGGTACGACGAGGATTACTTGGTCTTCCCAACCTTCGATTCAGACAGACGAATTAGATAAGACATCGTCGGAGAAAAATTGCTGTTATGTTTGTATGAATGAAGGCATCTATAATAGTAGATCATTGTGTCTAAGCTCACTATATATTTGTGGGTTAGGAACAAACCATGTCATATTCATGATTATTCTGGGGGTTTTGTAAGGGTTTTAAATTACTGGGAGCTACATTCTTCCAAATTCGGTTAACGTTGGACCCATTAAGGATTTTCTTTACATCAGTAGTTCAGAGTATATTTTTAATTGGGAATTGAAATTACGGATTGTTTGTAATTTTTATATTTTTATATATCCTTTGCTTACTGCTACTTTAGTATTTGCTTGCTGCTGCTACTGTAGTAATAACTTCTTATCTATATTTCCGTAAATATTTAATCGAGACATTTTTTGTCATGCCAAAAATTTAGAATTATTTACTTTTGATGGTAGGTGATCGGTAGGATGTCGCAGCGAAAAAATGTTTGCTTGTTTTTTTTTCTAGATTCATCTTTACTCTCTAATTTTCGGTCTTGTGGTCGAGGTCTGAAAAGGTCGCATTGTAGATCGTCATATGTTGTTTGAATATTTGTAACCTAGGTGAATATATCTGTATCACCTGCGTACAATGAAATATTTGAGTTTATTAAGGCATGTCTGATGTTGTATAATATACATATTATGTTAAAGAGGGTTGGTGAGACAATGGAGAGTGATCTTGAGAGCTCGCCCGTAGCAATGGGATATTATGGTGAAAATGAATTGTTAATTGTAGCTTTTCCTTGCTCTCCTTCTGACGATCGCCTTCACATGTTGAAGATGATAATTCCATCAGTACCTACAGCAATACTTGTATCATGGTCACACCAGACTAATACAACATCGAAACATTCGAAATTACATGCACTACTGATGTTCCTTATTATACTGATATCGGTCATCAAGCAAACACTACATTGATTGATTAATGTTTCTGGGTACGTCAACCATGGCTAATAGTCCCTTTAATGTAGGGAATGTATTATTCCGGTGGCGCTGCTCCTCTCCCGCTGGATTGCGAGATCCGACGCCAACCTATAGGTCAGCTTGCGAAGAATTTCTTGGCTCGAAGAGATAATTCAGGCGGGGGAGTTGATAAAACACATAATTCCATTGAACATAATACATTGAACAAAATACATTTACATTTAGAATAGTTTCAAACGTTACCTGTATGTATATTTCATTAAAGTGCATATCCTTAAATGGGATCTTATAACCAAAATTTCTTTGACAAACGGAAATGCACAGGGCAAAATCCTACGCATTGAGTATCTGATTGTTCCGTTCAGCAAAAGAGACCACTAGGCTGCATTCTTTTTTATTAAGGATTATTCTGCAGCCTGGTTCGCTCCACTTAATATAAACATTAAGTTTTTTTCTTTTTATTTCATTTTATAAATTAATTTCACAGATAAATGGGAACAAACTAATATAAGATATACACTCTTACTTCCCTTTACTTTTTTGAGACATTTAAAATAGTGTTTGGAACTAAAAATCGGGCTTTGGCAGCATCATTCACAAGCTTTGCTACCTACAAGTTGACATAACCATTGTAGAAGACCCAAATAAAAATGATGTCAACATTTTAAACTACATCAGTTCCAATATCCACAAAAATCCAATTTCATATTTAGTACAAAATACACTTCATTAAAAGATTCGAACGCGAACTTCAAATTTTTAGATATCATTTATTAGCAATAATATGTCAGAATTTGTACTATAAACGTTTGTAGTACTTAATGACCCCAAAATTAAATTTTTATCCATTATTGTTTTTAAGGGAACATGATTATGAGAATTGTTTAGAAATGAGTGTATTTTATATTGTATAGAAAAATGTATTTTCGGTGTCATTATTAAGAGTAACGTAATTTACAATTCCGCCACTATATTTGGTGGTATTCTGTTGAAAATGCAGCATGTTCGAACCAACTTTACCTCCACTCCGTCCTTTCCTCGCGACCTCTGCGTGCTGTCCGCGTCGGGGTCAGTCGGCAGGGCCTGACCGCGCGAGGAAGTGCAAGGAGGCCGGACTGGATTGCCTTGACCTTCACACATGTTTCGCCGTTTCATTTCTCTCGCGCGACGAGAATGAGAGGTGGGAATTTATCAACTTCATTTTTTTAATTTTTACCCCGTTGTCGTCCTTGAGTCGGGATGTGACCCTACTTGCATATTACACTAGTAGCAGCCATAGACGCGTAGATTTGTCGTTATGGTCTTGGGTTCTTAGTCTTTATTTTGTTGTTGTTGGTGATGGTGATGATGATGAGAATGATGATGTACTGCGCATGAAAATGTTTTGAACTGCATGTAGATGTGCCTCGATATTATTCATGTCTTTATAGAAATGGAGGTGAATCAGAAGGACAGATTATTTGCATTGAACAAAATATATGATAAATGTTGAATGATAACTCATAATGTAACATTAAGCATATGATTAATGAACGACAGATATTGGTACGCGAACATAAGAGCATTCGTATCATTATGACGGAACAGTTCCTTCCGATTCCGAACTCTTTCGGTTTTTATTCTACCCTTACGATAGTTCTTTCTAAACGCAAATTATCTCATTTTACCGGTTTTTACCAGTTAATAATAAATTATATTTGTTACTGTAACACTGAATTTATATTACTCTATTTCTGTGGCTACATGAACATGTCAATTTGGTTTAAGTTAGAAAATTCTTATGAGTAAGTTACAGATCTATTCGAATTTTTAAATCGAAAATGGTCGTTTTTACATTTTTATTTCGCTGTTTTTCTAATTTTGTTTTACTACAACCTCTAAATGGACATTATATAGTTTCTTTTTAATATTAAATGCTATGGGTTAGGAAAGAAACGTACACGTGCGTTACATTTATCCCTCAAATATGAAAAATTTAATTTCTTACTGAATTTACACAATTTTTTCACATTGCTTCATTTATATACATGGCATTTTTTCATTCTGCGGAAATGCGTAAACCACTGCTGTATGTATCACCCAGTATGTTCGTCGCTAGAGCAGTTATATTATTATTAGCCAATGTGTTCAGCGTCTCCCGAACTTTTGTTACGCATTATATTCCCCCTAATCACTACATGCTAGGGTCGGTGGGGCAATATAGTATCTTGTAAATATTTGTGGAAGTTTTCTGAAAGAAAAATAAACTTTTGCGTAGGTTATGTGGAGAGAGTACTTACATAGTGAAGAGGAGAAGAGTTAAGAGTTAATATTGATTTGATGGTGTCAGAGAGAATCAAGGATAAGAGTCAAGATGCAAAATGAACGAGATTAAAAAAGTCACAGAAAATAAAGGGTATAAGTGTAGTACTATGATCTACTCTGCACAAAAATATTCAATAAGAATGCCATTTTATCTTCTCCAAAAAAAATGAGAATCGGTAAAAGAACGATCAATAAGACATGAATTTTCTGGAGGATCACAGATCATTAATCGGATTTGATTATAATGACCATATTTATGTAATTGTTTGTGTTTGCTGAGGGTTGTTCCGTATATGACTTAAGATTTCATTATTTATATCATTGTCTCGTTGCTGTTTGCTTTCAGTATATTTACTCAGTTCGTATATTTTTCCCTAGATCGACAAAATACATTCCATAATAAACAATTCCAACATAATTGCAATAAGACATTTTGAATTAGAATACTTTTATATCATTCCAAATCTTTCGTTGTCATTGAGCATAAAACTTTTCAATCGAATTTAAATTCATATGGAATTGGTGATATTGCCCCACATTGCTTAATTTCGTATCTTAAGCATCGATCTCAAGGAATAGAACTAATGTACTGATATAAATGAACATTATTTACTCGTCATTCACATTTTTTCTCAATTAGACATGTATTCCCGCTGGGTTCGATCTTAGTCCCTGTTCTCTTTCTTTTATGCGTAAAAGATATGACATCGTCTATTAAAACGGAAGAACAGTTCTCTTTGCTAAAGACACGAACATTTTTTGCAAAAATGAAACAATGAACAGTTTGTTTGCATATATTTCGAATTGTTTTCGTAATGACTTATGAATAGTAAATGAAGCGGAAAAGGATTGAATGCAGTTTTTCATTTCAAACCAGCAACCGCATGCTTCATTGAAAATTAACAATATGCAATTGGCTGGTGAGAAAAATAACAAAATTTCTGCGTCTCTCAATTCACTCAAATCACAAATGGTATATACATATAAACGAATTAAACACTAAATTTGGTACATAATGTTACTCATTCACAATTGTTTCAAATACAGTCAGCTCTCATGCAGTTAGTTACGTGTATTTTGCGAGCTCTCATTTAGCTAGTTGTGGTAGGATTATAGCGGGGGGAAATGGGTTCCTATTTTGTTCGCAATACAATCAATTCAAATTTGAAGTTCATTTACGGAAGCAAATAAGTAATGCTCTTGGATTACCAAGGACCAAAAATTTTTAGTTTTGTAATGTTTTTAACCACGCTTTGTTGGTAGTTTTGTTCATGAGTATAGTCTATATAGTAACTATATATAGTAAAAGCATAGAAAACGTATTTATACAGTAGCGCAGCTGTAAGTTTTTTTGCTAGTTAGGGATGCGTACGCATACAGCTAGCTTAGTGACGACTAAGTAAATGTACGGATAGCTGCTAGTGAAGTATACGAATTTGTTTGTAAAATTGCGTTTATTAAGAGCTGGTTAAAAAATTAAAAGATAATTCGTATGATATCTTGACCTTGTGATTTTGCATTCGTAGAATTTGAAGGGCAAGTTATTAAATAGCACGTAAAGTTACAACAAACCAAAGTTTTGACCTTGTATTTGATGTGTCGAACTTATTTGATATGCACCAACTGCAATCCTATTAATTTCCAGTTAACACATTAATAACAATGTGTGTTGCGAAAGGAGCGAACTGTTGAGCAATTAAATGCAGCAGTAATGAAGGAAAGAATTCTGAATTATATTGTATTTTACTTGTCTAATGGACAAGTTGTGTAGTAATTGTCTAATAGACGTAGAAAGGAAATATGAAAATTTGTTATTACCTCCAAACAGAAGTGTTATTACCTCCTAAACACCCTTATTTACTACTCAGATTACTTACATTTCTAAATATTTTCATGGGCAGTATAGCAATACTTGTTCCTCCTCATGATTCCTGTTATTCCGTTACCTGCTTACCACTATTCACTTTCAATGGACAATATTCATTAGATTTAAATCATTTCTTTCGTTAAGTATTGTTCAAAACTTCTACTTCACATGTTGTTTTGTTATATGCATAAGGAATTAAAATATGTATAAAAACATTTCCTTTTTGCTTTCATTTAGCGAGCGATGCTGTATTACGAATTGTAAGGCGGCGTGGTATTCCTTGATCGCCGCGAGGATCTAGGCAGGGCATCAAGGACAGGGCATTTAACTCGGCCATGCGCTACTGTATAAATACGTATACTGTGGTAAAAGGATGGGTTAGGGATTCTGGAGCTCAAGAAAACGTGTTGAGATACGTCTCCTCGTATATCATGTACAGTTATTTGTTTTTTGATGAAATAAATCTAATCAAAACATATCACTTGAGAGGCTCATCCAAGCAATATATTTTCAAAACATCCGATCAAAATTTGATAAGATTTGAGGAGCCACGTTGAACGTAAATCCGGTGTGTCCTTCGAATAGAATTTTCTTTACACGTGGGTAGTGGTCGAACTATTCAAGAGTCGAGATTCCCGTTCCGTGTATGGGTATATCTGGAACTCGCTTCATGAACGTAAAGAAAAACATGGATATAAGATGTAAAATAAAAAATACTTAATGAAATGGTAATATGACTGAATTGCGACATGCAAATTGTCGCTGCTATTAATGTGATGGAATTCTTTGAAAATGCAGGAAATAGGAGTGGTAGTATTCTCGTTTGCAACTCAACTACAGCGGTCGGAATTGCAGGTAATTCATTAATCTCCTTTTCTCGCTGAGATTTTGTTGAGAATTGATTAAGTGGTTGTTTCATTATGAATTCTAAATGTGCATGCATACGTTTGCGCTGACATTTGTTACTTTGTAGACAGGTTCTTTACATATTGCCTTTCACTAACTACATTCTCAGAATACGTAACAGATTTGTTTAAAGCTTCTTGTTGGCAAATTAATTATTTTTCATTTATGAAAAAAAAAGTTACGTAAGAGGGCCGCGCTGAAGTACCTCACCTGCTTACCATCAGGATGTGCTGTAATTTTCATACCTTTTCGAAGGGCATATAAGGGGATTTCGGAAATTGATAGATTTGCGACCCAATGATTAGTGAAACTAATATGGTAATACTGGCAGGTACAGTAAGTAACTAATCGTCTGCTCTCTTCATTTCAAAAGCATACACATATGAGGAAAATATCAAGTACGTATGAATGAAATGAATAATCAATATATTCACATTCAGTTAGGAGTGTCAACGACGGATTCAGCGTACCATTTCCCCCTATTTTTTAGGTACAGAGTTACTGTTTCATAATTTAGGATTTATATTATTAAGGTTCTTAATAATATAAGTCTAAAACTGTAAACTATAGTAATATTTAATGGTAGTTTCGTCTTTCCGATTGGGGAAAGCCACAGAGGTAATATCGACCGAGGCACCAATAATCGAAAAGTTCGCTCAGTATGGTGGTACCAATAAAGGTTTTCTAAAAAATCATTCTTTTTAATTCTTATAGTTGAGTGGTTTTGATGTTCTTTCTAAACAATGTAAGAATCACAAAACATCATGTGTCTGTAAATGAGATGACCCCATTTAATATCCGTTCTTTGTAAATTATTTGGAGATTACTTAATTGAAGATGCTATAGGTAAGCCGTTCTAACGTAACAAATGAATTATGGAGAGAGCAGAAAATGTGCCACTATTGCTTTCACATATTGAAAGAATAGTTTACGAGCAAGATATATTCCATAGATTTCTTTTGCATTTGACGAGAACATCATCAGTTAAATATAGAATGTATTTTGTACTTAAAAATGACCAATTATGTCAAAAAATGGTCAAGTAATGTTCTAGAAATTGCGTATGGAGCAAGTGTTCTTTTCATGTAAGAGTTGCATATTTGTTGTTCGTAATTCCTTGACTTCGAAGAAAATTATTTTTTAATACTTCGCGTATCCCACAAGATACATATAGGATTTACGAAGACTCCCAGCTATTCTTTGCATTGCGTATCTGGACGCTTGTCGGAGATTTTCTCCACCAATGAGTAAAGGGAATGGGATTAACTCCTTCGCGAATTGAATGGGATTTAATTGGATGAGAAGGATTCAGTGTTGCCCATGGAACGATATTTTATTTCGTTGCTCTGACATCAGGCTGGAATTCTAAAAGAGATGATAGCAATGACCAATCACTGCATCCGGCCTCTAGAATTCTCATCCAGCGGTCGGATTTGACTTCATTATTTAGCTGGTGTCGAAAATCCTATAGGATCTTCTATTCTACCTCCATAGGAAAATTGAATCCGGTTGAATTAAATGGATGTGCAGTGTCTAGAGTAGCTAGAGGAGAATTCTAGTTACCGTCTTCTCTGATTGGTAGATTTCTGTGCTTCCTTCGATCAAAACTAGGCGAATGACAAAGTAATATCCCAACAAACAGGCGGCGATCTTCACTTTCCCTTCCTTTTTCTCTCTTCTTACCAGACACACACACACACACACACACACACACACACACACGCACGCACACACCCAAGTGCTACTCAAACAATCGTGTCTGGAGTCCACTCACTAACTCTGGGAGAGATACCTGGAAGGAAAACGCCTCAAGCTGGCCGACACCAGATCTCACGTTCTAACAGGAGAGGAACTGCGCCACCTTTCGTGATAAAACCTTCACATGTCTTCCAGAACGAATGCACCTTCGTACTTGAACGGCTTAGGTAGCCCAGGGCATTAATGCCACTGTAGTGCCTCTAACTGGGGTCCTAAGTTTCGAGACCCGTCGGTGGCCGGGTTTTCGACACTAGCTAGGTCGAATTCAGCCGTTGTCAGGAGGAGGATTCTAGCTGCCGGTTGCTCTGATCGGTAATTTCCCGTGGTTTCTCGGACCAACACCAGGCGAATGCCAGAGCAGTACACTAATAAACGGACCACGAGCCGCGCGCAGTCTTTCTTGTCCTATCCTCATCACCCTTTACATAAAGTTACCCTTCCTTGCACTACACTAACACACATGCCAAGAGACCAGTCGGGAGCTTAGAGCTCGTTTCGGCTACGTCGGTGCCCAGCTGGCGGGAGATACCTGGTTGGGGGAAAATAGAATGACGTCATGTAGATCGGCGTTGGATCTCGCCATCCTGCAGGAGTTCTCCGTCACCTCCGGTAATGCACTACACGTACGAAACTAAAGATCTTAGCAGTTGTGGCACCGGGAAACAATCAATCAATCAACCAACCTACGTAGTTGTGTCATCCTGCAACGGTCAATACTCCCTCAGTCTCTTAGAAGACAAGCGACGCGCAGGGCGGTGTGCGAACAAGCGGCGGGCGGCTCGGGCATAAGCAGTGCGCGGCGAGGGCGAGCCTCCGCCCGCCCACCCGCCCGCCCGCCCGCCCGGGACGCCGTGGGTGGCGCGGTTATTTCCGTCGCCCTGTTGTGCGAACAACCTCCGCGCCGGCCGCGCCTATTAGGCACGCATTGCGTAGCGGGGCCCCTGGAAATCAAATGACAACTAAAGTGGATACGCGAGTTCAAATTTCTCGTGTCGTTTTTGCAGCAGCACAACTGCTTTTATACAATTAGAAAGTTCTGAATATCAAAAACGAAAAATATTTATTTTGGTAGAATGGTACTTATGCTTTTGAAATGACTATTTTTCGTATTATCACGACATCGTCAGTTGAGTATAGAATGTATCTGAAAGCTGTAGATATTTGTAGTCAGTACCTTTAAAATTGAATGATTCTAAAAGTCTGGATACGTCTGTCACAGTTACTGTTATCACTGTGAATCAATAACGTCCACTTATTTAATTCATTTTGCGTTGAAATAAAAAAATACTGTATGAGACGTATGGTGGAGAAATATACTTTTCCCAGATATTTCTGAGCTCAGGAATCCCTACTCTTCTCTTTTGTTTAAATAGTTGAATTATCAATAAAGTTTCCAATGAGCATGGTTGGTAACTTTGAAAATGGGAAATTGTTGCTACCGTCTAATATAAAACATAATACTTCGGCTAACGAATTACTGATATGTATAAAATTGCTGAAAAATAACAACACCCATTTTGTTCTTCTTTTTTCGTTTAATTTTTTTAGGCCGTGTACTTGAGAATGTGCGCATGTTAGCTAAGCTTCATTCGCACACTTCATTGCAAATTTAACAATTTTTGACCGTAATAAAATGTATACTAGAAACATCTATTAAGCAGATGTTGTTGTTAACGTTCTAAAAATAATTAGTGGTGCTACAACAGGACATACTTTCTCGCATTATTTGTAACGGGTACGTAGGCCTATTATAAGGAACCTAACCTATTATAAATGTTTCCAAATAGCATTTTTTCTTCTCGCTGGGATTCGAAATCTAGGCCTTAAAGTTAATAAGCTTGTCACATTGCCGCTACACCTACAGCCACGCACCTAAACCATACCTTCCCGATGAGACGCTGCAAAAAGTAGAAAATTGCAATAATTTTCATTTACATTTTTTCAAGTTTTAAAGAAAAGATGTAATTAAGAAAAAATCTCTTATCCATATCGTACTTTCACTTTTTCAACGTTTATTGCCAAAGGTTGCCGGAAATTGGACCTGCGCCTTTTTTAAGTGTCATTTGCTCTATCCGAGGGAAAAAGAAAGAAAAATCTGGAGCCGTTTTTTGAGTAATAATTTATTTAAGATGGCCTATATTTAAAGCAGAATTACGTGAAAACTATTTTTTTCTTTTCGGAAAATTGTGCATTACGTATTTGATGAACCGATTTCACTATGTATGTTATACTTGTAGAAAGACACCGAAAAAAGTTTGAACTTTTGCAATTACAAAAATCGGATATTTCAACGAAAATGCGAGTTCTGTCAAAAATTTGTGAATTCTGCCAACACTTTGTCTTTAGTAGGTAGGTACATAGACGAAAAAGTACAAATTATCTTCATGAGATGGAATACAGTTATATCAGAGGGCTTGCATCTGACAGGCAACACAGTTTCAATCTGTTTACATTTTAATAGAATCTGACACTATGAGAATTGACATTTTGTTACTTTCTTTATCGCTGTCTTTCTTTCGCCTTTTCGCCCGAATGTTAACTGTGCCCATCTTTAAGTGCTCCATGACGCCACGGATATGGTTGACATTTCAACAAATGAGTAATAAATACTTGGAAACTCTCGAAAACAGCAACAACATATGTCTATACACAGTGGTGACGTGTGGGGCCTATTGCTCCAAGTGTTCCTAGTAGCGGGAACTGTCACGTTCTGGCTTTGTAGACATGTGTTGATGTTTGGGCGTTTTCAAACAGAACGTTCCCTCTAGAAGAACCAGAATACTCTCAAGGGCTGGTATGTAGTTACCTCTCGTATTATTCCATTGTTGTTAATTAAATCTTCTTATATCTACAAATGGACATAATTTAAAAAAACATGCCCAATTTAATTTTTACTTGCTAATGATATGTAGCCGTTTTGGCAACTCAAATCGAATTCGAATTTAGTTGAATGAACAGTATTTAGTGTTCTTAAGTGGTTTGAATTTATGAAAAATTATGTTCTTAAAATTTACTCGAAACTATGTTAAATTGTTTGACACGACGCGTATTTATCCAAAAGGAAATTAATATATGGTCTTCTCTGAAAACCAAATTAGTAATTCCTTAAATCTAATAATGGAATTCTAAAGAAAACGTTTTAAGAAGGAATGTAATCACACTTATATTTGTGCTAATTTTAATAGTAAAATATCATTGGTCAACCTACGTCACTGAAGGGTAAGTTACTTTTTATTAGCTTCCATATTTATCCGTCATTCTGCCTCTCTTGCATAATATATTGAATTACATCCAGTAGTTCAGAGACTCATAAATCATTTTTCGAACGTCTGGAAAAAACACAGAAAGGCTAACACATTCAAATATTCCAAACTAACTCCGCGTGTTTTCCCACGCATTTCCGTTTCCAATGAATGAGCACGCGCGAAAATAATAATAATAAAAAAAGTTCTTTGGAAAAACTGCTTTTAGAGCATTCGGCGAATGAAATATTTTTGCGTGGCTCATTGAAAGCGGGTAATTAATGGGTTGGCACGCGACCGGTTTGTAAGCAGAGGCTTGCAGGGTGCTCGGACTCCCTCGGGGAAGGCAGGCTGTGTTTTTTTTGCGATCCGCGAAAGCGCTGAGGTAAGTCGGAAAGCTTGCGCGCTCAGGCAGACTCAGGCCGACTTCGCCGGCGGGACTCAAACAGAAGGTGCGCGGGTAGGCATTGGTGGAATGATTCTGGGCGCGTGTTTTTGTCGAGAAAAGATCAAGACGTTACGCCCAGAAATAAGTTTTTCCTATTTTATTGATCTTACAATTAAAATTCACATTTTTCGGTAACGGATTTTTACATGCTCATTATTATGACTATAGTACCAGCCTAAGTGGGCTAACATTTTATTCATCTCTGAATAAATGCATTAATAGGAGTGCTGATACGTTATGACTAGTTGATTGTTGGTAGAACAAAGGTGGAATAAGGGACACTTGTTACTCAGAGGTGTATAGCTTGCACGATGGCTTCTAAGCTATGAGTCACATCAGAAGAGATCTTTATTATTTATTATGTGTTTCCAAAACATGGTCCAGTGTCTGGAAAGTTAGTGCTTGCTGTACGTGTTGAGATACATTGGAAATGCAGCACTGCGAATACAGGCTAACCGTTCAACAATGTTTATATTCTTTATTACTAGCGGGCGGATTTTGATGATGCAAGATTCAAAGAAAATACATGACGAAAGTGAATGAGGTTTGTTGTGTATTCCGTGAACGTGCGATCTACACAATGCTGTTGGGCTGTGACGCCCGTGATGATATTGACTCACGTTTTATCTTCATTTATTCCGATCTTGATTGCGCCAGATAAGTGGAAACGTACCTAATTAAATGTACAATCTTGGGCTATGACATCAATATACTAGAATGAATGACTTGGTATCGAGCGTGGAATCGAGAGGGGTCGAGGGCGCGTGCCGTGGCCGTGGCCGCGGCCGCGGCCGCCTCCCGCTGTGCCCCGAAAATACGCCAACGCCGCGCGTGCCTGCACCACAAGCAGGCGGCACGTGTGCGCACGCGCACGGCCTCTCAGCTGCTCGCCGCCGCCGCCGCCGCCGCCACCGCCGCCACCGCCGCCACCGCCACCGCCACCGCCACCGCCACCGCCACCGCCACCGCCACCGCCGCCGCTGCCTCCACCGCGTGTTACAGCCGCTGCTCGGCAGCCACACCGGGAGATGCGTTTCAGGGCATCTATTGATATTACGGGAGTGTCTCTGGCCGGGAGATTCTACGTTCGAGTCCCGTCAATGACAGGATTTTCTGCTCTGGCTAGATAGCTGGGTCGAGTTTAGTCGCTGTCTGCAGGAGAATTCTTGCGGCCGCCTGCTCTGATCGGTAGTTTTCTGTGGTTTCTCCGAACAACACCAGATGAATGCAGGAGCAGTACCCTAACAAACTGACCACAGACCGCGCGCGATCCTTTCTTCCTCGTCCTTGTTCTATCCTATCTTTCTAATAAACACGTACATGCACTACACTACCTCATATGTCGGGAGGAAGTCGGGCGCTTGCTTAGAACTGTCTCTGGGGCGGTGCCCCACTGGTGGGAGATTATCACCGCCATCGCCTCCGTTACCTCCATTACCATTGTCAAAATCTGTCACACTGTGAACGATATCTGGTTGTGGAAAACCCTGCTAACCGATGGTGGCTCGGCGCTGGATCTCACCATCCACCGGGGGATGATCACCCTCCACCTCCCACATGCACTACACTTACGAGACTAATGACCTTAGCTGTTGACGCGCCAGGAATCATTAATCAATTAATCTATCAATCGTCAGCGAGGCCGAATCCTGAGGATGTCAAAGACCCACACATTTCTGATTTAAAGCAGTACAAAGGCCTATACGGGATTCGATTGCCACACTGAAGATTGTGCTTTCGCTAGGAGGTAATCAATATGGTGAAACATGCCGTTTAGGAGACCAACAAGTATGAGCCTCATTTCGAATTTTATTTCTTTTTATCTATTTTCAGTTTAACAGATTTTTTTTCAAATGAGTAACTAAAGAACTGGGAAATCGAATTACATCTCAATCGTATGTCACCATTACTCAAAGTACAATCAAGTTCACATCAATTACAGTTCATATTATTATATATACGAGGTGATTATTGAAAACAAAGCACTAGCCTAGAGGACTACAACGAAAATTACAGGAATACGAACATACAGAATATAAAGAAGATATTGTTATAGGAAACTAAAATTCTGTTTTTTATGTGGTCCATTAGTTCAATGCCTGTTCACAAAATGGACATAATTACTTACACCCTCTGGTTATGTATTCATGAAGAACGCGGTATGTTTTATCGTTCTTCAGTAGCAAATAGTTAAAAATACACAACGTATCCAATCCAGTGATGCGATTAATATGGTTTGTGAAGTTGTCAGCCATTCTTTGTACGAGAATGTAAGATTTAGTACCCGACATTGACCCCACGAGCGACCAATGTCTACGGAGCAAGCGTGACATCCATCTACATACTACCGGCAACCGTCCAACAAAACACACGAACGTGACCGAGCCGGTGGCAGATTCCGGAAAAGGTCAGCCAAATCGTCTCACGACTAAACAATGCGCTTGCAAAATATACACGTTCTAGATACGACTTGTTATGAAAACGCCAGGCGTTCGTTGACGATGACTCTTATCAGAACACGGTGTTTATCTTATTTCCCATAAGCACTATTTTCTCGTTTTTCTTAAATAAAGGAAGGGAATAATATTTAATTCGCAGTTCAACAATGAGAAATAAATCAATTCAGACTTCTCTGATAAAAATGTTCATAACTATTACTTTTCTTGAGGTCGTTGTGTAGAATGAGTTTCATATTTGTAGTTGTTTTGTCAATACACACTGATGAAAGTAATGAATAACATGTTTCATTCAAATAAGAAATGGTGTGTTCAAAAGAACTTGTTCGAAATTATATCGACCATTTCTTATATCAGCATCACATTTTTCTGTCCGAAACAATAACATTATGTTTCCTTGTCGGGAAGAGGACATTTTTTCCAAAATTAATATGCCCCGATCGATCTGACAGAACTCGATATCCTTTGAATTGGAAAGGGATATCCTAATGTTTGCGGGTACTTTACATAGTCTTAACAACTGTTTCAAAAGTTCCTAAAAATTAGCTCCAAATTTTTTAATATTATTTGTTTGGGATAGGCCAAGAAAAGCTTACAAAAATGGCGATCTCATTTCAGATGAACTCTGAATTTTCGATCATTGCAAAGGTTCAAAAGTTTTTTGATCTAACTTTACAAATACAATATTGAAGATATTTCCTTAATGAAACATATTCAAAGATAGATCTTTAAACTAAGTGGTGGACAATTTATCGAACATCTGAATAGTTTTCGCATAATTATGGGTGAAATATAGACAATATTGAAAACATTTTCTCAAAAACGGCTTCAAATTTGTCTTTATTTTTTAATCGCAAAGAACAAAAAACGCTTAAAACATGACACTGGTTCAATTTTTGATAAATTCTATATTTTTGAAAATACAAAAAAAGTCGTCTTTTTAAAGTGAGTAGTTTTCCATGTGCCTGCTGGAAGTAAAGCAATTTATATTTTTTCTCATAATGGCGCCAATTTTCGTGTCTCAAAAAGACAAAACATGGCTCATAAAAATGGCATAGATCCCACTTTCGTTTTCAACTCTATTTTCACATATTGCAAAAAATTAACATTCCAAAACTACAATGTTGGTGATAGTTATTTTTTGTTAATGAAATTGTTAAAAAACTATAAGTTTAAGTAAGATCATGAAGAATTTTTGAAAAATTTTCCCGTAATTTTTTTGAAGGCAATTTAAAAAAATATTTTCTCAAAAACGGCTCGAAAAGTTTTTTTTATTCTTTCTAATATTTACCAAAAATCAAGCAGGGTATGTTTTCGTTGAACTCTGTAAATTTTCGAAAATTGAAGAAGTCACAAATATTACGAGAACGTGTGTGCCACTGTAGATCCACTAGGTTCCTATGTTTCTACTCCCTCCTGCGTTTTCATCAGTTGTGATGCCGTGACTCCCTCGATTTCTGTCTCCATCCACGGAAGTTCAATGAGTTTGCACGGGATGTCTGTTCCCTCGCCTTGTAATGTGAGCCAACACTTCCACGGATATGAAGTGCAATTTTTAGCGATTGTTCAGATGCCTCTTGTCCAACTAACATGAGTGGAACGAGTGCAAAGTCATGCTTTTGATTTGTCTGATTTAAATCTCACAGCTTCATTATATTCATAATAATTTATAACTTCAAATAACTTTTAAAACATCTTATAGTTTTCATCCAGTCATTTTTAATTTTTTGACACGAGTTTCCATTTTTTGTTGTACTTTGTACTTCATTCTTGCACTTGAAGTCTTCTGTAATTATTGACTTATGTTCAGTTTGTTGTCATGAAAGTTAATTTTTCATTACATTTAATTGAACTCTTTTATTCCTGTTATGTTGAGATTGCCTTGTGATTAAACGGTCGCAGCTGGTTAGGAAACGTTGCGATCTTTAAAAATTGATAATATAAAAATCGCAAGTTAGTTATTGATTTTCTTTAATATCGAAAAAGTTGTAATGATGTCATAATAAATAGACAATCACTGTGGTTGACGAACCATACCATGTAAAGCCCTTTTGCGAAGAGAACCTACAAGTTAAAGTTAGTCGAAATACACCTATATCGAAGTAAAAGTTGGATAATGAATGAAGAAGATAAGAACAGCTTCCAAGCAAATGAAATGTCACTCTTTGGAAGTTTGGCAGCGCGTAGAAAATTAGGCAGCGAAAGAAAAACAGATATTATAAATGAATACATTTCTTCACGATTTAAAAAGGAAACTAAACGAGCGCTGAACCAGGTGTCAATCACATCTCGTGCCATTACTGTTCACAAAATTGCCATCTCACTTCTGCCGATATGAACCCTGGGCCAGAACACTCTTTGCGAGACCTCTGAGAAGACAGAGGCTGCTGTAGGCACCCACCATGCCTAATTCATGAATGCCGATGATAATGAGAAATACGAAAGGAGTGGGAGTTGGGCCCGGCACGTCCGCAAAGGTTAAGAGAATTCCGCTCTCCCGCGCGCGTCTCCGGGTGCCCGCGATCCAGTATTCCGCGCCGGACACGCGCCGCGCCGCGCCGCGCCGCGCCGCCCCGCGCCGCCCCGCGCCGCCCCGTGCGCCGCGTGCGTCTATGAGGTGGCACCGTTTTTCGACCGGCTTGGCAGGCGCGCCTCGTATCCGAGTATCTTGGCAGCGGGCGCCGCCGCCGCCGTCGCCGCCGCCACCTCAGATGCTCGCGCTCCACGGCGCTTCCGGTGGCACCAGCCCCTCGGCGCACCACGCCATGCCTCTACGAGATGCCCCACGCCACGCCATGCCATGCCACAGCACACCACACTACACCTCGCCACGCCACGCTACTCCACGCCACGCCCCGTCACGCCACACCACACCACAGCAAGGCGCACCACTCCACACTACACATCACAGACCACACACCAGACATCACACACCACTCCACTCCACGCCACACCATGCCACGTCAAACGACTCCACACCAAACCATGCCACACAACACAACGCCACACCAACCAAACTACTCCACTCCATACCATGCCACACCACACCACACCACACCACGCCACGTCACACCACGCCACACCACGCCACGCCACGCCACGCCACCCCACGCCACGCCACCCCACGCCACGCCACGCCACGCCACGCCACACCACGCCACACCACGCCATACCATTCCACACCGTGCCACACAATATCAATACATGTTATTTCATGCCTAGCCTCGCCAGACTATGATATAAAGCCATGTCGAGCCGGCATACCAATTCTGCACCGGGGCACGCAGGAGGACCTCCGGTATATACAGTTCTTCGGCGTAACCCGCCTTGCTTCGCTCACTAAGCTGCGCCTTTACGTCGTCGCGCAGCGTCTGGCCATGATACGGCGTTGTCGGCGGTGGACCTGAGAGGCGCGAATCCGTTCTCGACGCACGCCTTGCCTCGCCACACTGCCCCATGTCATGTCATGTCATGTCATACCATGCCATGTCATGCCATGCCATGCCATGCCATGCCATGCCATGCCATGCCATGTCATGCCATGCCGTGCCATGCCGTGCCGTGCCGTGCCGTGCCGTGCCGTGCCGTGCCGTGCCATGCCGTGCCGTGCCGTGCCGTGCCGTGCCGTGGGTTGCTACGCCATGACACGCCATACCGTCTTGCCATGACCAGACTAAACGTACCAGACCAGACTAAACGACCAGACCAGACTAAACGACCAGACCAGACTAAACGACCAGACTAAACTACCTTGACCAGACTAAACGTACCTTCGCCACGCAACGGCGCTGTCGGAGATGGTCACACAACACTCGGCATAATTCGCCTTGTTGGACTACACTACACTACCGCTACGCTGTGCCATGTCACGCCCCGCCGTCGCACCATGTCTGGCCACGCTGGGGCTTTGCCGGTAAAGGACCTGCGGCTGGAGGATCATGTGACCTGTTACTTGCTGGCTTTCTGTGAATGTAAGTTGCTAGAAGAGTTTGAGTTCCCTAGACGACTAGAGGTATCCCGTGAAACGTTACACCTGCCACACTAACTCACGGCCTGTTTTTCCTGGCCACGCTATGTCGTCACACCAAATCTGACCACGTTAATGTACGACACGCTACCACTTTGGCGTCGGTGGACCCCTGAATCTCACAGCACCTCGGTTTGGCTCAGAACGGTACGTTATGCCTTGTCACATTACCCCCAGGAAACAAGAAACACGTTAAACTCATTCCTTCAACTTTTACATCGTATCGAAAATTTAAAAAAAAAATTCCTTGCCTCATTATTTCATCACGCCCCTACATGCAATGTCACGCCTCCCCACGCTACGCTACTTCACCACTCCACACCACACTTCACCTCCGCTTCACCGTGTGTTACCAGATATGATTGTATCATCTCGATGACTGTCACGACACTCTTACGGCTCGAATCGACTCCTTAATGCTTGGTTGCCGGATGCATTCGGATGCTCATAGAAATATCACTATTCATTTCAGATTTCAACCAACTAAAGTTTCCTTTAAGCTTCTTTCACCATATTAACTCGTGTTTCAACTAGAATATTTCCTTTTCACTCCTTTTACTATTGAGTTTGCCTTATCTCCTGACGAACCAAACTATTCCTCGGGGGACGAGGGGAAGGAAAAATAACTCAAAGGTGGCTTTTAGAATTTAACAGAACTTAAAAGAAGACAGAATTTAAAATCAACGTGCCCATCATGTTATCAAATATAGCTACACCTCTTTAAGATCGATTCTATTATTTTTTTTTAGATTTCATGAAGCTTAATTTATTGTCGCGAAATTTCGTTGAACAATCAAGTGAAATAAAAGTAACCCGCACATCTCATAACTCACGTGAAATAGGAATATATTTTTATTCATATCATATGTAGTGTTTTGGGTCATAAAAGTATCTTTATATTTTATAATATTATTGATAGTTTCTGACTATTTGTTTTACTGCTTTTTGCAAAAATCAGAGCAATATAAACGAGTAAGCTCTTGTTCACTAATCTAATGAGAAAATGGGTAGCAGAAGAGAAAAATAATTATTACGCTTTCCGTTGGTTCTAAAGTTTATGAAGTTTGAGTCAATTAAAAAACGATCTCACCCATACACATATTTTTTTTTCCTTTTTCATTCATTTTTCATTTCATCCAAAAAAATCTAATTGTTTATGTTTTAAACACTCATTATTTATTGTATTCACAAATGAACAGATAACCATTTTTTGTCTTGTTTTTCTTTTCGATTTTATTATTTTTAATCTCTCGGGTGTTTTAAATTATTTAAATAGAGATTTAGATACATGTATTTCATGTGATCATTTATTTGCGTGTATGTGTTTACAGGAATATATCTTCCTACCGAATTACCTAATGCAATAAATAGCATTAAAATAATTATTATTTTCCTTTTTGATGATCCAAATCTATATTACGAATTTTCAGTATGCGCAGTAATCGAAATCCTACGGCATTTTGACAAGTCTGTTTTGTTTCGTAAGATTCCCAGAAATAAAACAAAACATCTGTATTACTTATTTCCAATGGGTGCAGAAATTGGAAGAATTCTGTGCAGCATCCGCCAATGTGATAACTGTCCATGATTTTCTTATGTAACCAGAAACTTGGTTAAATCCAAAAATATTGAAACTGTTACGATTTTGACTAGAAAATTCTAAAATTTGAAAGTGGTATTCCGCCTATTCTCATACTGCGCTTACCTACTGAATTCTTATACTCAGCGCGTCACTGCTCACGATGAAACTGAAGTCTTGCGACAACAAGGCTTCAAGGAAGAGTCACTTATTACACTACTTATTACCCCTCCCTTGAACCCAAACTCACTCAGTCACTCACTCCAAGTACCGAATGGCGCATCGAGGAAAACTGACAAATTTTAACGCCAGATGCCGTCCCAATAGCACCAACTAAGAGTGTGTTTTCATAGTGACTCGGTCGACTTTTAATTATTACTTTGTCGCCTTACGAATTCTTCGTAAGAAGAGAAAGTTACGTAATAGTGCGCCAGAAGAGGGACAATTTTCTTACGGAAACGTACGTAAAAACTCTTATTTTTTGTTTATAGGAACGTTCTATCCAGAAAATCATTTTTGACAGCGTATCATTAAACCATAAGTAATGATATGGAAAACAATTAGTTTGTTCAACTTGCTAACGCCATTATATTGGGGACGTAGAAAATCATGTTATAGATATTACGATTTAAATTAAAATGCATCTTCGTGGTTTCCTTTACCCTATAGAAATGTTTGACTATTTTTGCCATTATGAAAATTTCAGTGCACTCGTCCTCAGTGTGCCTCTGTAATTACTGTAATGGGTTAATAACATTTCCAGATAGTACCAGGCCATTTTGAAGCAGATATATTTGGTACGATTCTTCATATCAGACGAACTCAAACAGTGAAAAGTGTATAGAAAATGCTCACTGTGATGGTTCAAAGACTTGACCCGCGAACATTCACGACGCCGTTCACGTGCCGGTTCTCCTCCGCCGGGCCCCACGAAGCCGTCGTTTTGCGTCCCCTCCGTAAACGCGTGGGCGTGTTGTCGCCCCCGCCCCCGTCCCCGCCCGCGCTGCCCGTCCCGCCCCGGGCGCCGCGGCCGGTCACCCGCTCGCTCGCCCGCCCGCCGCCTTTCCCATCGCGGCGCCAGGTCACCCGCGACGAGCATCGGCCCCCGGCGGGACGCGGGGCTCCCGCAGCCACCGCGCACTCCCAGCGCAGCGCACCCGCCGCCTCCCCGCTGCCGTTGACACGCCGCCGTCGCCGACACGTCGCCATCGCCAGCGCAGACACCACCGGTGCCACCGCCACTTCTACCTACCGCCAACAGCTACGCCGGAGCCGTCACCACTACATCGCCATTGCCATCGACATCACCGAAGCCGTCAGCGCCTCCTCGGAAAACCCGTCGTAACCGCCAACACTGCCTCGTGAGATACCGTCGCCTCCAACCGCCTATGCCTCCCCCGCATCCTGCGTCGCGTCGCTGCCATCAACTTCGCCTCCATCTCCGCCACCGCAACAGCCTCCACCGCCAACTTCTGCGGTACCCTTGCCATTGCTACTACTTCCGCCACCGCCACCACCAGTTTCGCTGCCGTCACCACCACAACCACCGGTAATACCACTTCCACTGCCATTAATATGGCCATCGTCACCACCACTACCACTGGCTCCTTCACTAAAACTGCCACCGCCACTACCACCATTACCACTGCCACTGCCTTGCTATCGCCTCTACCGTTGCCACGCCATCGCCATTACCACTACCACCGTCACTATTACTGCCACCGCCACTACCCCTAATTATGCCATTATCATTACATTACTATTACCACCGACACAGCCAGACCTCCACATGTACTTCTACCACAGCTACTGTCACCGCCATCGCCTCCGCCATTACCATTGTCAAAATCTGTCACACTGTGAACGCTACTGCCTACGCCACCACCACGACTGTAGCCGTAGCCGCCGGCGCCGCTCCCATCAACACCCCCAGCCACTCCCATCGCCGGCGACGCCGTCGAGCTCCAGTGGTCATCGGGCGCGCAGGAGCGTCGCCGGAGCGTCGGCGTGGTCGGCGCGGGGCCGGGCGCGGGGCGGGGCGCGGGCGGTCACGGGCGAGGCACCCTCCCCGCGTGCCGCGTGCGCGCCGTTCGCGAGGGGCAGGGCGAGGAGGAGCGGGGCGGGGACGTCGCAGGGCAGCGCATTCCCATGGCGGGGCGCCAACAGGCTGCGCCGCTGCCCGCCGGCGCGGCGGGGGCGGCCGCGGCCGCGGGAGCGCGACCCCGCGCGGGCCGTCGCTTTTCGGAGAAGGCCCCCGCCGCACGCCCTCGCGACGAGGGGAAGCCGGGGTTACCTCAAACCGGGGTTATCCGAAACCGGGGTTACCCCCAGATTGATGGATTGATTCCTGATTCAGGGCGCGTCAACTGCCAACGTCATTAGTACCTTAGGAGTAGTGCATGTTTTTTCCTCGAAAGGTGGTGGTGATCGTCCCCCGCTGAATGATGAGATCCGGAACCGACGCACCATCGGCTAGCCGGGGTCTTTACCAGCAAGGCATCTTCCACCAGCAGGACCCCGCCCCAGCCGGGACAAGCTTTAAGCTCCCGACCGGTCTCCCGGCATGTGTAGTAGTGTAATGCATGCGATTGTGTGTGTATTAAGTGAGGAGTGGGGGTTTCCTTTCTATTCCCACAAGGAAGAGAAAGGAAAGATCGCGAGTGCCGTGGCCCGTGTGTTAGGGTAGTGCTCTGGCATTCGCCTGGTGTTGATCAGATAATTCACGGAAACTACCGATCGGAGACACCAGGCGCTAGAATTATCCTTCCAGTGACCGTATTCGACCTAGTTACAGAGCTAATGTCGAAAATCCTGTCACCGTCAAGACTCAAACCTAAGACCTCCCGGTCAGACACACTGCTGTAACACAGTTGATACCCTGAGCCACTTCTCCTGGTTAGGGGCCGCAAAAGCTGGTTATTTCGGCTCTGAGTACAAAACCCCTTGCGCGAAACGAAATTCTCTACAGCAGTAGTTCTCGAATGTTTCACATTTTTCATATCTCACACACAAATACACATTAAACGTATCCCCACGATGAAATTTTCCTAAATAACAAATTTTAAATATCATTAGCCGGCGAAATTATTACAGACTAAAAATTCATTGAATAAATTATTGTAGGTTTACATAGTAAACAATTAACAAGAAGAAATCACTAATATTTCCGGTTAGTGTGTTTCTTCTTGAAATCCTTCAGTTGTTCACTCACCCCTACAAGTTTTCCGCATACCACTCAACACAGGTACCAACTGATACGCGACACCAGAATTTGAAAACCCTTGCTCTGCATGTCAGAAGTAGTGTCTCGTTGATCTGAGAGACACAATGAAATCACACTTTCAAGCAGTTGACCACACATCAAGAAAGCAGTAATGATACCTGTTCTGGATCTTAGAGATAAAACACCATTACAGGAGTGAGGAGGCTTGTAGTGAGGAGGTTGCTGAGGAATATTATATTAGGCATTGCAATACAGCTGTTTTTCTTAGAGATATTTATTTTTATGAATTTTCTTTCAGAAATTTATGTTTATTTTGTTGGCACCTTTTCATCGAGTTGCGAAGTTAAATGTTGACACATTTATGTTGATATTTTCATAGTACCCATGAACCGCAAACTTACAACCGAAGGACGCATTTTTCTTGTGTAATATTGGTGGAAGACAACCAGAAATAGTGAAGTTATTCTGCCATTTCCTCAAACTCCAGCGCCATCTAGACAATGACTTTACCAAAAGCACAAACGATTTGAGAATACTGTACACTTGCATGGTTTAACAAAACGTAGGAGACCCAGAATTTGTGGGATGCGAATTTGACGTGTTAAATAAGAACTAAAAATAGTGTAACAAATTCGTTTCAAGTGTAAAACATCGTTGTGAAGAATGTATTGAAGTAGAGGGGAGGCATTTTGAACAGGTGTTATAAGTTTGAAACTTAAGCACTATGAAAATTCACTATGTAAATTAAATAAAGTGTTCAATAAATTGTGCATGTGTTCTCACTTTTTCATTGATACACTCAGTCAATTTTTGGGACACTAGGTAGATTCATTTTTATTTTACTTTACGTATTCTCTATCACAAAAAAGCAAAACATTCCATAACCTTGAACAGACACGATGCTGCAGGCGTCGACAACACCATAGGAAAATTGAGTGCACGTACAAAATAGTTTACTTTCAAGACTAGTTGCATCAATTTAATGTTCTGCTACGTCTAGATGACCTTGACTTCACTGAGTAAGACTATTATCACTAAGGAGAGAGTAAGAGACATCGTGGCAAGGTAAGGAAATGACGCTATAAACAAAAAATAATGTATGTAGGCTAAAATGTAACTTTAATCATAATTTTTTTTGTGTCCTTCACAAAATACCCAAAATTACCTTCTGATTTATCATCATTATGAGATATCCATGGAAAAACTGCGTAGAAAAGATTCGTGTTTTGTCTGTTTGATCTTATCTTAATATGATGAATCCAATGAAAATACCAACCCGTGACATTCAGTCAAAAATCACTGTCTCTCTCTTAAGTGTCCTTACCACATAATAAATAACAATGATAAAATATATGAATCATTAAAGGTATATTAGAAAGAAATTTATTTTCGAATTCACAAAATATTCTAGCATTGCGTTAGGTAAAGATAATGTTACATACCTGAAACACTAAAAAGAAACAAAGACAGTGTTACGGGATGCGATTTCAAGATGTAACTCAGACCTGAGTAATGCTGTACTATATCTTCATTTCGTATGAGAAGACGGGGCAGTGTAAAAGCGGGTGCGAAAATTGAATAACGTGTTGCAGGCTGAAAAATGTACTTACTTTGTAGATAAAATTAATTTTAAGATAAAAGTACAATGCAACGTTTTGGGATCTTGCTTCTCAAGCAATAATAGTAAATTTTCAATTAATAGCGACAATAAGTAATTGCACGCGTGAAATAAATAACATTGCGTTCCGTATAAAATGCTAATTTTGCAACCGAAATAAAAGAAAAAAGAAAGAGGCGTTTAGTTATAAACCGGACAGGAGTCAAAAGCATTTCGTGTAAACCTGTTCCATAACACTAAAAGGTCGTACAGAATGAAGGATTTGTGGTTACTATAAAAACCTTTGTGAGCAGCTCGAGGTAACTAGAAGCGTTAACCGCTGGGACGGCTGATCCAAGGACGGTCGACGGAAAGGT
Organism: Gryllus longicercus; assembly: GCA_038098605.1. Taxonomy (NCBI): domain Eukaryota; kingdom Metazoa; phylum Arthropoda; class Insecta; order Orthoptera; family Gryllidae; genus Gryllus; species Gryllus longicercus. The sequence goes on from JAZDUA010000423.1 coordinate 1,051,838, forward strand.
GTACTCTAAACCAGCTTATTATTTTTGTACCGAAATCCCCAGAACAAAGCTTATATCACTCTAAAAGAGCATGTCAGGCTATGAAACTGTGGTAATACTCGAAGCACGATCTTCATTGTAAGAAAAAATCCAGCTACGTCTAATCGAAAGTAGTAATTATGTACTGCAAAAACTGGCTATCATACTCCCAAAGATAAAGGAGAAGAAGCAGGTTTTGAGAGGTAGAGAACGTAACGAGAAGACCTACAATGACGCATTGAATTTCGGTACACTTTGTTTAGTAGAAGATATTAGGAGTGACATAAAACTGAACTTAATTTACTTAGGCACTCGTGCATGGAAACTAGTACTTGCATTCATTTGGAAAGTGTTACATTGCAGTAATCGTACGGGAAAATAAGACATTGACGTACACCTACCAAGCAGAAGTAATGGCCATGTAGAATAATTGGATACTGCAACGCAAACAAAGCACTGGCGTGACATGATTTAACATGGCTGCTACATTGGATATTGAGAATAATTCCAAGAGTATGTACTTGTAAGTATCCATGAACTCATTCTAAAAAATAATGTGCGCATTTCGTACGAAAGTGGGTGTGGCGTACTTATTTCAAAATTCCATATGCTTTTGTGTCTGCAACAACAGAAACAGACTTGAAGCGTGGTCATATTTCACTTCTCTTCGTGGTACGTCACGTTTTTAAACTGTTGTTTTACGTAAAATAAAATAAAATAAAAAAACATTGCGTCAACATTTCATTCGTACGTCAGAGACCAATGTACGCTCTTAATAAAATATTTAACCAACTATCCTTGGTGTGAATTTATCTATACTAATCATATTCACTTTTTATATTGCTAATAACAAACTAAAGAAATACGTTGAATTGCGTATCTCAGGCGAAAGCAAGAGAGAGTTGCTAGTGCGTTCAAGAGTAATGGACGGGAATGTTGTGCATCTTACAAAACATTAGATATCCACCAACTCATTCCATTTAGAAAAAAAAAATGTTTTTTTTTTGCGCATTGTACAGAGTCCTCCTTACCTTCGCAAAGGGAAATAGTTCAAATCCAGTTCATTGCCACTGAAAATCTCTCTGGAACAAATCCCGTTCGTATCAAACAGCGTGTGACCGTGAGAAGAGTTTTGTCTCTCTCGGAAAATTGCTGCAAATTGAATAAGCTGGTTTCATAAGCGTATCCCCTATATGCTGTATAATTTTATTGTTGTTCGCATAATAAATTATTGCAATATTGATTAAATAATATTTAGGACTCATTATTTAATTAGTAAGTTTTGAATTAAACGCGTTGTTGGAAAGAAAAACATTTAATATTCTGGTTCAGAATTTAATTTTGCAACAATAATTGCAAAATTTGCATGTTATATTCCATTGATGATGGTGGTGGTGGTGGTGGTGGTTGTTGCCAATCACAATTTACTGGACCCTAGGAGCACGCGACGATTTACTCTTTGTTTTCCTCTTTCCTGGGCAGGAAAGGACAGTAATGTTTGCCTTCGACTTCTTGCGCTTATGTGGCTGATGATAGAGCTCATTAAGTTTTTATATATTAATTATTTATCGTCAAAAATACTCAATAACTATGTGACGCATGTGACAAGTACAATTTGCACGATTTCTTAAGCTCTGGAATTCCTATCCTCGCTCTCTTACTGTACCACGCTGAACCATACCAGAGAATGGTTTTGGACGAGGGGTTTACACGGCACTGTGAGGCAAGTTTTTCAACTCTGCCTACTTGGACGATGCTTGTGCATCACCGGCTCAAGCTATATTCCATTGCGCTGATGTTATGCAATAAGGAAAACTCATTCGCGAAGCCTACAGTTAGAAAAAAAAAGAAAACACGCAAACAAGCGACTTGTTTTTACCGTGATATATTTAGAGACGAATTTCGGCCGGAGATGCGACGCCAACGCGCGGTCCTGCGCGGCCGGAACTGTCAGCGAGGCAACTTCCGGCCATGCATTTCCGATCTTCGAGCGCGCGGGAGCGAGCGCGTGGAAAGCACGAGTTTACCGAAAACAGCATTAATTCCGGGTGGGCCGGCGCCGCTACAGGTACTGCGAGGCAATGTTATTTAAAAACGTAATTTGCCCCTAAAAATGAAACTTTTAAAGAGCTGTAAAACGCCGGCCGGCCCTTCATCCCTCCTTCCTACCCCCACCCCCTCCCCGCTGTTTGCGTCGCCGCCGCCACCGCCGCCACCGGCCGGAGGGGAAGCCCCCCCACGTGCCTGATGGAGATGAACGTTCATTTTTATGAGTCTCATTTGCTAGAGAGCACCCCGTTTGCCGGAGCAATTACTCGATTACTCCGCTGTTTGCGTTGCGCGGGCCGGCGCGGGCGGCGCGTGGGGAAGAATGAGGCGGCGGAGGTGGCGACGGCGGAGGCGGCGGGAACGAGCCGGGAGGAGGAGGAGGAGGACGAGGGCGGAGAGGTTTCAGTGGGAGAGGCAGCGGATGCGGGGATGGGGACGGGGTCGGGTGAAATGGAAAGGGGTTGAAGCTCGGGCAGGCTGAGGGTCCGCGGTCTCTGGGATTTATGGGAATAGTGAATTCATTGGCGGAGCGAAGCGTAGTTCACGAGCCCCGGCGCATGCAGAGGTTGCGAGTGCGGAGGGTGGGCGGCGTTGGGAGGATGAGCGAGGGGCATGATGCCGGCGGGGCTTGTGCCGAAAGCGGCTGGGAGGACGGCGTGACAAGTGTCGCAGGGGCGCATCCAAGAGGAATCTGGAGGGCGCAAACCCCCCTCCCCCACTCAAGTTCAGAAAAATGCGTATTTTCATCTCAATAAATATTAAACTAATAACGTAAACACCAAAGTCCTTTTAAACAAAAAAGTTGAATGTCGCTGTTAGTCGGTCAATTTGGAAGTAGACGAATGTGATGAGATATTTCATATATTATAAAATATTGTTTCAATATTTTATCTTGTAATGGTATTTCTATATTGTAGTAATCACAAATTAAATCTTTACTAAAACATGTATTAAATTCAATGCCCACACTCATAGTAGAACACATGAAGTAGACAAATGTAGCGAACAGTTTATGATATTAAAAATCATTTACGAAAAAAGTGGTTAAAAATGTTAGCTTTCATTATTTTTGTTTTTTGCTTTAGTTATGGGTTCAAAGCTAAATTGTTACTCGATTTATGAACAAAACCATCTCCACTCATCGAACTACTTGACTCTGATGCGCCCCCACCGCTTGCACAGAATTGATATATCGTCGTTGATGATAGACAACATCCTAGGTAAAAACAACAACAAAATTTTGTACGAGGAAGGTAAAACACTTTTTATGTTAATAATGTACAGTTGGATAAGTTTATACATTCTACACATTGTATATAATAGTATCAAATATTTATTTATTTATTGCTATTATTCGGAGGAGCACCTTACGAATTGTGACTCTGACCACGTACGAGGTATTCTGTCATTAATAAATTGTAAAGATCATATAGGAGGTTTTATTTTCTACTTTGACTATAATTTCTAGTTTTCTCTTTGGAAATTTTCTTATCAAGTATTCGTATTATTCGTATTCGCCGTATTTCGTCTGTTTTCTCAATGCTAAGTCCACTACAGTTCAGGCATCGCATGAGCGACTCGCCACGTGCTGTGGTACGTCATGTGACCTGCTCTTCAGAGACCTGCTCTTCTTCCACCACTAACTGTACAGCTAGGCCAAGGGTCGGCGACAAATCTCCAATGGGCAATGAACACTGCCAACTCGCATGATAAAACATGCACTTCACTTACGGGGTTTATGACAATTGTTATCGATGCGCCCGGAAATATCATGTAATAGTCTACCGTGTTTGCTGACCCGAAAAGATCAAACGCTATGGTCGCCGCCACTCGAGTTGTGGATTCGAATACTTCATATGGTACCACCTAGCCATAAAAGAATTCACTTGTGCCCCTAAAATCATTTAACATATTGGGGCTACCCGTTACAACGCAGCCAGTGCTCTAGGTTCCCGTCTGGGTGCCGCGGTTCCCACCTTACTCCTAGAATTCGTAATAGTCTACAATGAATGTTCGCGGCTAGTCCTCTTGAGTTGTCCCATTGCCGCAGTCTCCCTTTCATTTCTACTTATTATTCGCATCATCTTATAAAGTAAAAATAATATTAGCAACAGATCTAATGAAAAAGACCTTAAAACAACAAAAAAGGTACAAGAATGGGATTATAAGCGAGCGTGGTACCAGCGACTTTGAGGTTATATCTGCGGACCAACGGCTATCTGCCCGTTTCTCCAAAATTTACGCCATTATATAAATAAACTTAAATATTCGTCTAACTTTCGACAATTGACCAGGAACATGAAGCAGCTGTTGTGTCTACTATCACTCCTGTCGATTTTCGCCCTAGGAATATCACTAGGCTCGACCACCCAACAAACCGGCGCTCGACCACCTATATGGTAACTGTCAGTGTTTCCAAGAGATCACCCACAATTTTAATTAAATAAAATATAAAACAAATTAACGGATATGATGTTATAATGAACAAATGCAGTTTTATTTCTTATCTTAGGGGCTCTCACCGGAAGAGAAAGAAATGAACCTCAGTTGTGAACAGTCTGTGCAAAGTTATGGGTCGTTAATATAAATAAAATGGAATACGGGTATCCTTGGCGATCAACCGACCTTATTCATAAGGCAGGTGCCCCTCCATCTCTCTTCAGCTCTCTGGCGTCGGCCACAGCCGCCGGGTGAGCAGGCCTAAGGAAACCGATGTTGACCTAGGCTGTCCGCACTCGGCGTGCCCGCCGCCGCCCATTTGGCGAAGGTCGGAGACGGTGGCGGTAGTGACGCACGTGGCGCTTCACAGCCCCCCTCCCCCTCCCCCCGCGCATTGGCACACGCGCCCGCCCGGCCGCCCGTCCGTCAACATAGGCCGCTGCCCATCACGCTCCGTACATTTTCTTTTCACTGCGCAGTTAAGGTTTTCCTGCGATTGACGCAGTGTATTCCCACATCAACAGCTAAGGTGGCTTAAGGCATCAGCTGATGACCAAGAGGTCCGAGGGTTCGAGTCCCGACGGCGGCAAGATTTTCGACAGTTGCTAGCGAAGTCGGATTCATTAGCTGTCTCGGGGAGAATTGTAGCGGCCGGCTGCTCTGATCGGTAATTTTCACCATTCAACACTAATACCCAAACTAACGGACCACGGACCGCACCCGATCTTTCCTTTCCCTCCTCTGTCCTATCCTCACACCTTACTTACACACACATACACTTACATGTACTACTCTACCATACATGTCAGGAGACCTGTCTAGGGCTTAGACCTTGTCCCGACTGAAGAGATGAACCGCTGGTGTGAGATACCTGGTTAGGGAAAACTCCGCTTGCCGACATGTAGGTCGGCGCGGGATCTCATCATCATGCAGGGAAAGATCACCACTACCCCCCGCGATAAAAAAAAGCATTCGCTACCCTTACAGGGCTAATTTTCTTAGCAGTTAACGTGCGCGGAACCACTAATCAATCTCTCCATATCAGAACAACGGGGATGGTCTATTCGAGGGTGGGTGATCAGCAATTATCTCGGCCCTGAGGATGGAGAATGAGGGTAGACTAGGGAAGGAAGGATGGCTCGCGATCTGTAGACCGTATTTCAGGCCTTTGTAGATACTGTAATGGCTCACGTGCTGACGAGTTTATTCTCTGGCCAGACCGAAATGACTTGATTGCTACACTCGGTAATGTAGAAATCTGTTCAAATAGGTCTTTGTTATTTAAAATGAGATGAGGTGAGGATGAGGAGGCGGAGGTAAGGGAAAGTTGCGGTGATAATTGGGTTATGATGGTATTAGAATATATGTCGGCGAGTGCATCGCGGACAGAAAGAAGAGTACGGGGAAAATATGAAAAAAAAATTGTACGCGCGTAGGAGAGAAACGGGGTTAAATGAGGGAAAGTTGGTACTGCGGGGTGGAGTTCGAGGCGAGGTGAATGCCAGTACGGATTCGGGGGTGCACGGAGGGTCACGTTCGGAGGTGCACGGAGAGCTGCCGTGATGTCGTTGTCAGGGAGGATGGGCTAACAGACAAAACCTCCGTGGATAGAAAACGAGGAGTGTGTGGTGTCATCAGCAGTTCATCCGACTGGGTTACGAGATCGGATGGGAGCGAGTGCGGGGGCCAGGACAAAGGCCGCCTTCCCACGTCGCGACGGCGGCAAGCTTCCGTCAAGCAGCAGAGCCCTTCCGACGCCGCCACCGCTGCAGCCACGGCCGCACCGCCGCCCGCCGTGGAAGGGGGTGGGTTCCGCAGGGGTAGGTTCGCCGACCCTCCGGCGACGACGAACGAAGGGACCGCAGTAGGTAAAACGCAGCGACCGGCGGCACAGTGTGGAGGCTACCATTTAAAGCTGTGTTCTGCTAGCGGTTACGCGTACGCCCTCCTCCGCTTCGTGTAGCGAGAGTCCGTCGCCGCACGTGGGAAGGTCACCATTCAAACCAATGCTCTGCTACGAGCCGCGGCGCTCGGAAGCGCACCGCCATCGCGACCTGGGAAGGGGCCTAAAGTTGCTACAAGAGCAGGAAAGAGACATGTAGTGGGCGGGCGCGGCCAGTGAAGACAAAACGGAAAGACATATAGTCGGAGGTGAGGAGAGTGTAGTATCAACAGCACTTCATGGGATAGAGAGTGATGGGAAATTAGGTGCAAGTACGGAGGGAGGAGAAATCCTATACGGGAGCAAAGAAGAGGCAGGTTCGCTGGCGTGAACGAGAAAACACGACATAGACGTCACGTGCGGTGAGAACGGAGTAGCCCAAGAAGATCAAAGACGACGGCTGTGTGGTATCAACAGCAGTTCAATGTGGTAGAGAGTACGAGGCGGAAATGGTAGGAATTATGAGGGCGAGGAGGGAGTCGGTATGGGAGCAGAGAGGATGGCACGTTCGTGGGCGAGAACTGGAAGCTCCGATTTGATTGATTCGCGATTCTGTGTGCGTCAAATGCTAAGGTCGTAAGTCTCGTAAGGGTAGTGCATATTTTTATCGCGGGAGGTGGCGATGATCTACCCTCTCTGGATGGGGAGACCCGGCGCCGACCTACCCGTCAGTTTGCGGTTTTTTCGGTACCGGGCATCCCCCACCGCCACAGCTGGAACAAACTCTAAGCTCCCGACTGGTCTTCCGGCGTGAGTGGAAGTGTAGTGCTTGTAAGTGTACTTGTGTGTAAGTAAGTGGTGAGGATAGGACAAAGACGAGGAAGAAAACATCGCGCGCTGTCCATGACCTGTTTGTTAGGGTACTGCTGCGTCATTCGTCTGACGTTGATCGCAGAAAGCACGGAAAACTGCCGATCAGAGCAGTCGGTCGCCAGAATGCTCCTGCAGACAGCGCAGAGGCTGAAATCATCATGCCTGTGTCGAAAACGTTGCCACCGTCGGGACTCGAACCCTAGCACCTCCCGGTCGGAGGCGTTGCAGAGACATCAATTCGGCGGCGCGGCCGGTGAGAACGGGGGCGGCAGACAAGCTCGCGAGGGGCCGATATCAACAACCTCGCGCAAGACGCTGACGCTCTCATGAATGACGGGGGGCGCCAGCAAAGGCGGCGGCGGGGCCGGGGCTGCCAGCGTCGCCTCTAATCGCGCCGCGTGCTTGGCAAGGCCGGGCCAGACCGGAGCCACTGCCCACCGCCGGACTCACCACCCGGCCGCCGCCGCCGCCGCCGCCGCTTATTGCGCGAGTTGGCAGCGCCGAGGAGCCTCCGCGCCGGCTGCGGCCGCTCAGGGTTGGGGCGCCCAGCGCTGACGCAACAGGCCCGCCTGCCGAATTCTTCCAGCCGCGCCCCCACGGCTGGGTCCCGCGGGCTCCGCTGGCCATTCCACGCGCACCGCAATGTAAATACACCTTCAGACACTGCACTGGATGGCCAGTACCGTGGCGGTCAGGACTCTCAGCTTGCGGTCTCTGCGTACCGCAGTTCAAATCCCGGTCGTTCCTTCTGGAATTTGCAGTGGGCGAAGCGGGCTCGCAATAGAGTTAACTACCGTTTTCCTGGATCTCATTCCTCCATCATCATTAATATCATAATAATTTAAAAATTACTTATCCGTCCACATAATAATAAATAATAATAATAATAAATGTCTTTATTAATGGCGAGGCTCATACCCTATAAGGTCTATGTTGTTTATTTTCACGATAGAAAACAAAAAAAACACTACATTACATCCAAAAGCCTGGACAAGGTATGGGAATACATGTGGGGAATGCTGCTTTCAGTCACTATTTAAGAGTACCATTAACAACAGAAATAATGTAGTAGCATGTGGTGTCCCCATCCCTTTTAAATGTAGCTATAAAACTATTGTAATATTTATACATTTTGTGACATCTTAATTAGATTAGGATTATTATGAAAGGCCGGTTTCCCACCAGCAGACCGATTTGCGTCACTGCTTGTCCTAAACGGTGCTACGGGTGGGGGCAAACCGGGACTAAATGAGCGAGTGGGAGGGTGATATACGGATAGGCTCACGTAGTTTCCCCGCCTACTATTGTGATGGATTATTAACTATCACTAACTGATTATTACAACTTTACTAATTGATTATTAACATAAGTTTACCAAGTATGTTATTAATCAAGCACTGTAGATTTGTAACGTTCTTCGTTTCAAACCGATCCTCCATGTGGTACGAAGTCTTACCGTCCCTAACGTCCCTTGGACTGTGTACCATATTGTACCACCGACAAATCCATTCCCATCGTACGAAACCTGATTTTGTTATTCGGGATCTAGAGAAAAAATATATTTAGTTCTAGTTGTTGCGTTATGCCGATTTCAGGATGGTTTGTTGTACAGCAGTGATCATCATTTGGGCAGTCTATTTGTGGCTGTTCCTTCTCTCGGCACCTAGTCCACCACATTCCTTGCATGATGGTCTTTTTCCAGTGTTTTCTGGAACTCTCCTCAGGATGTGGCAGACCAACTTTGTTTTACGCGTGAGGACAGTCGTGCACCAAATTTTAATTGATAAACAAACGTGAAATACACCAAATTAAGTTGCAGCTAGTGTTAGACGAAGACAAAAAATTGGAATTCCCCTGGGACGCCGCGACGCGCCAAGCGCTTAGAACCCCCCCCCCCTCCACACTGAAACAAGCAGTCTGGTTGCCGCACCAAAGGCTGAATGTAAAGCATATAGGGAATGGTTAAATGCAGTAAAAGCAGAAGTCAGAGTAAATACAGTAATGGAGGCAAAAACGTGACAATGTGCTCTCCTGGGAGACCTTTGGTGTCCAAACCTACTGCCCTTCGCCTGTGCAATGCTTCTAGTTTATTTACATGTGTTGACAAAACGAGCTTAAATTCTTGTTTCTCTTTTTGCAGGTAAGTATCTGCGAAACGATTGCGCGTTTATGTTCGAAAAAGGTAAGCCGATCTCATATCAACTCCTCTGGGAAGATGTTGTTCCTTTGAAGAAGCATAAAAAAATAATGTGCCTAAATATAACTGGAGGTGTTTGTGATTTCAAATTAACTTTTTATAATCTCGTACACTGACTTATATGGTGGTTTAAAATACAGCTGAATAATTTTTACGGTGTTTGTCTGTCTGGGAGAATCTCTGGAACGACTGAACCGATTGCAATGCGGTTTTCACTGAAAGGTCGAGTGTTTGGCCGGGCATAACTCAGGCTATTTTTTCAAATAATTATTTTCTCTTCTATAGAGAAAGTTATATTACTTGTTTAATACAAATTTACAGTTTTATTCCGATCTTAATGAATTTTTCATTCGTGATGTTCTCATCAAGAGAAAATTTTTTGTATGTATGATATTTCGAGAAAAAAATACTCATATCCCATTTGTCTACTTCTTAGAGCAATGTTTAGGTGTGCATTATTTTCTTTTTTGCAAATATTTCGAAAAAGGTGAATAAATTCACCGAAATTAATTTAACATTTCTTCCAGTTCATACAATTTTCCTTTTAATTGAATTTTAATTCATTCGACTGGTTTCATTGAGTTCAGAGAAATTGAATGCTAAAATTTTTACTGAATGAGTACTGTGAGAAAGAAATAGTTTATTTTAGTCTGGTCTTGCCAAATGAGATATGCATACCATGCTAGTGAAATAAGTTATTTCATATAAAGAAAAATGAATATAAGATGTGTTCAAAATTGCAGCTTAGAGATGTTCGCATGTTTAATTAATTCTAATCAGAATCGCGGAGGTAAATAAATGGATAAATAATGTTATTTAAGTGAACAGAATGTATGATTAACAGAAACAGTTAATTATACACAGCTCCCACAGAGGGGCATCCCCCAGCCGGGACAAGCCCTAAACTCGCGATCGGTCTCCCGTCATGTGTGCTTGTGTAGTGCGTTTTAGTGCAAGTGTGTGTGTAAATGGAGAGGATAAGACAAGTAAGAGGTAGGAAAGATCGCGCGCTGTCCGTGACCCGTTTGATAGGCTGGTACTGTTCCGGCATTCCCCTGGTGTTGATCGGAGAAACCACTGAAAACCACCAATCAGAGCAGCCGGTCGCTAAAATTCTCGTCCAGACAGCGATTGAATTCGACCTAGCTGACAAACTAGTGTCGAAAATACTGCCAACGTCGATACTCGAACATAGGACCCCGCGGTCAGAGGGACTGCAGTGACATCAGCATACGTCCTCTCTCGCGGTGATGTTTTTGAATACTACTCAAACAAAAGGACCTGGTACTCTCACCTTGGAACAATATGTAATAATTCGAAAAATTAGTAGTAAATCTTGATCAATCTTGAAATATTTAATGGTTAATTCATTTTATTTATGTATTGATTAATTATGCATTCATCTAAAAGAATTGCACATAGAAATGAGTAATTTACAATAACTCAGTTAAGTTCAGAAAAAAATCATTCTAAAGACTATATCTCTTTGTTAATTAATTTAAAAACTTAAATTCTAATTAAAACCCTCCGAAATATTCTTACTATGTCGAAAGACGAAATAATTCCAGAATTCCCTCCCACAGTTTATAATTCGTCCAATATGTATAATTTTTTGATACTGACAAAGGTGGCTTAGCGCATCAACTGATCTCACTGCACTGCCTTTGACCCGTAAGTCATGGGGTTCGAGACCTGAGAGTGGGGGGAATTGCGACACTAGTTACATAGCTAGGTCGAATTCAGCTGATATCTTTGGGAAGAATTCTAGCGGCCGGCTGCTCTGGTAATTTTCCGTGTTTGCTTGTTTTTTTTCGCTCAACCCAAAGCGAATTCCGGAGCAGTGCCCTAACAAACGGGCCACGGACCGCGCGCGATCTTTCCTTCCTCTTACGTGTCTTATCGTCACAACTTACTTACACTCACATGCACTACACTGTGACACTTGGCGGGACACCAGTCGAGAGCTCAGAGCTTGTCCTGGTTGAAGTAGTGCCAGGCTGGTGCAAATACCAGGTTGAGGAAAATCCCACCAAGCCACGTAGGTCGGCGCCGGATCTCGCTCTTGAGCGGAAATATAACCGTTATCTCCCGCGATAAAACCATGCACTACTCTTATAGGAATAATACGAGTAATAATTCGTAACCTTAGCAGTTGACGCGCCCAGAATCACTAGTTAGTCTATCATATGTGGATAATTTCTACATCGACCTCTGGGAGTGCTTTTCTCTTTAACGTATTTCATATTGCGCAATTCGTTTGCGTCTGTACTTCGTTTACTTGTGTCTCTCTTGCTAAAATTCAAATTGCGATCTGCGTCGCTTTTCGTTTGCTCTATTGGTAGATAAGTTACATCACAGAAAGCTTTCTCAGACTCCTCCATATTGCGTTGGTGAATGGTAAGATTGTTTTCGCCGAATACGGCAGGATCGTTGCGCAAAACGCTCTCTTCTGCTCCACTGACGTCAACTATCAATTTTCGTAATGACAATATCATTTTCTATAGGTTTTGCCCAGCAACCCAGCTTCTTTTTCTCAAGCGCCAAAATGAAGGAAATCATGCGTATCCATTTATATGTTCGTTAGCAACCAGACGTCACATGATATTTTTCACAAACACATTTGAATACGTTTCTACATGTATTGGGTACTTGTATTTGTAATTTTAGAAAATCATTTATCCCCACACATATTATTTATATGTGGGAAGAAGATTGCAGCGATTGAAAACGATAATATTATTCAAATTTAAGAACGCTCACAAGCAATAAAGTTGTTAGGATGCTCTTCCTATATGTCATTAGTTGATTTTTAACCAAATTAATGTGATGTCTTTAATCGCATATCTCAGGGAATCCCAAACGTAACCATTTCGAACACCAGTATAATATTAATACCTAGATTTATAGCAAGAGGGAACACTTTCGATTCTGAATATCAAAGTTTCTTTCTTCATTGTTGTGCAGTGGCTACAAAATGTTGCGCGTTTTTACCTACCCATAACATTTCTTCAGTGCGTATAGCAAGAAATTTTTCATCCGCTATAGAATACCGTTGTCAATACATTGTCGTAATGAAGTTGCTAGCGAGGTTTTCGGATGCCCCGATGCAGATAATAGAAATGAGGCTCCTATCTACAGTAAACGTGAAATTAAGAGTTTTATATATAATTGTCATGCGATAAGAAGACCGTGGAGAAAATAAGCAGGAAGTGCAGTTTTTGTTTATTTTTTCCCGAGATCTGTCCGCAGGGATCCTTATTAAGGGTCCCTTAAATCCAGGGACCAGTGCGGTGCAACAATTACATCAGTTTAGGACATCATACACCTCTAGGACGACGGATACGAAAGAAGAGTGAATTTGTAATTTTTTATTATTATGTTTGGTTGCTTTGTACCGGAAAAAAATTAATTATCAAATTCATTTAATATTTTTTGTAATCAATAGGATGGTGATTAAAACTATCAATCGCCGGTTGATATGTGACTAAAGACCCCAAACGATCCCTTCGTAATTTTTCACCCTCTTCAAAATTTCATCGACCTCCCGTGAGTTAATACTAACCCCCTTGGAAATCTCTGATCTATCTGTACCGCCAATAAACGCATGATTGGATGATATACTATGAAGCATCAAGCCCTTTGAAAAGTGTTAATGGTTTCGTCAGATACCTAAGAAATGGGAAAATCCTGCAACAGTGAAACTATCTTGATATGGACCGAAAGATGCAAATATTTTATTGTCTTCCAGCCTATTCCCATACTGTCCGTACTGACTGAATCAGTGCGTCATTGCTTTGACGTCATGTTGCAGCTATGCCCTACGCGCAACTGTAGTCATGTTGCCGTTATGGCCTACGAAAGAGGGCCCCCGCCATTAAATATTTGCTGATCACATGTTGCATCACTTTTTAAATTCTTGTTATGCCCAAAACCGTTGTAGTGTGTTTCCTATGGAGTGAACTATGCCATTGCAATAAATACTGTTATTATTATTACTATTATTATTATTATTCATATTATTATTATTATTATTATCGTTAATCGGCCGACTAGGACCACGCATGCAAGCATCCTGCATTTACCGTGGCTCAGTTTTTATTTATTATCGCGGTAGCAGGTGCTTGCATCAACTTTTGGGGGGGACCAGCATTTTAGCTGGATCCGATTTTTATCCCCCACGGTTGTTAGCCCTGGGGGTATGGAAGATGAAATGATGATATGATGATAATGGGGGTGAGACGACAACACATACAGACATACACAAATACACCCATGCCCGAGGCGGGACTCGAACCCGCGATCTTCTGGTAGCCTCTCTGCTCGCTTCTGGGAACCACTCCGGCACTACTGCCTTAGCGATCTCGGCCATCTGATCGGCTATTATTATTATTATTATTATTATTATTATTATTATTATTATTATTATTATTATTATTATTATTATTATTATTATTATTATTAATATTATTATTATTATTATTATTATTTTGGTTTTTGCATGTTAACAAGAGTATTTAATATGTGAATCTTGCCTACTACTTTTTGGAAAACCATCTGATGTGTTTTTGTTCAGCAGCAATTCTACTGCTGCCAACTATTTGTTGGATATACTTGCGCAGGTTTTATTAAAACTGTTATTTGTACATTTATATAATTAAGAAATGTGCAGAGTCCTCTAATCAATTAAAAAAGGACTGATTACACATTTGTACAAGTCATCGAATTGTATCGCTTGAAACCAACCGACTCAGTTGCAAAGCCTCTTCTTTTGTATTCAAAGAACATCGAAGAAAACGTGATACCAAAACATAAAAAATTTAAATAATTTCAATTTAACAGCTTATATTAATTCAAAATAGAATTGACAATTAAAAATATAAATATTTCTGAGAAGAATTGCTGATGTAGAGACATCAGACAAATGCCTTCCGTCAACTCGACTTAGCTGAGAGAAATCGTTGTTTCATTATTTGATGTGTAAGCTCCTCACGTTTCGTTGTTACCGGGTATCCGAAAATCTTTCCTGCGTGCGGTAGATGTATCCTCATTACAATATGGCACCCACTGCAAAAGAAATCGCATTGCGTTTTCTAAATAGATCCGACGTTGCGTATCTTACACATTCCGTGTGAAATCAGGCCCGAGAATGAAAATCTTGTGGGTCTTTTCTCTCCGTTGTTTTCTTCTAGATATTTGTGAATGTATAAGTGATGAAATTTTATACTTTCAAATTAATTTGAAGCAGTCGCAAACCCATTTTTCACTATTCAACTATTCAAAGTTCATAAACCTGTAAAGCATCATCTTCGAAATAAATTACAATTACATTTAATATGATTAAGTGGATTAATTTACAACGTAATTATATTATTATATATTGTAATAACTTAAATAATTTTCTGTAGTCAATGTTGTTTCAATTAACGCAAGCTCCATCCGCTATTTGTTCAGGAAATAAACATTTCTTTCTTCTTCTTCGAATCTTCAACTTTTGAGTATCTGAAGAATAATGCTTATGAAGAATATTATGATATTATAAAACAAAAACCCTCAATCAGTTGCGTGCCTCCTACCGTCCAGTTCCCGCTTGGAATCGGGACCAAAAATGAACTGGCAGGTCAATGAACTTGTAATATTTTTCAGTTTTCTCTTCCTCATTTCGGATTCGCGTGCGCGACTTTTCGGCAGCGTTGGCGTTGGCTATGTCCGTTCTGGACCCTCACACAGGAACGCTTTCGTCTACTAGGCATCGGTTCGAAGTCTCTTATCGTCTTCTTCCCCCGTTGAAATAAAGGCCCTAATTAAGGATCTCGTAGGGTTTTTCCCCTTTTCCCCCCCCTTCCATATTTCAAATTCGCGCCCTCTCACACACAAACTCTTCTGTAAACTCTGCATGGGTTCGTCACGTCTTACCGTCTTCTTGCAGTGTGAAAACTTGGGCCCCCAAAATAAGAAACTCGTAGGTTTCCTTTTACTTCCCTTCTTCTTCTCCTTCCAGATTGCGGATTCGCGAACGACATTCTTTTGGCGGCTGCAATGTCCATCCTGGACCCCCGTACACAGGAACCATTCCGTGTAATTACGCATGGCCCTCAAAATGAGGAACTCGTATGGTTTCCTTTTTTTCTTCCCTTGATGATTACGGATCCGCGCGCGACATTCTAGTTGCACGCGGCGACGATGTAACTGTTAGCGTATCGGACTGTGTACCCCAGTTGCCGGGATCAAACCCGATGGAAGCCGTGGATTGTTAAGGGCGAAAAAATCCTTCGTACGCCTTTCTTCGGAGGGGAAGTAAAGCCGGCTGTCCTATGCTAGTAGATTTACTTGCATGTTAAGATCCTCAAGCCTAAATGACGCCTCTGAGCTAAATTCAAATCGCATGTTTCTCGCCCAAGAAATACCTCCTTTCTCTGCTAGTTGGTGAAAGGAGCGTAGCGAAATTTGCTTGGTCAGACGGAAGAGCAGGCTTTATGGCCTGAGTCTAGCCACGTAAAATAAGGCATTAATTCAATTCAATTCTTTCGTCGGCAGCGGCAATGTACCTCTCACACAGGAACCCTTCCGTCTACTACACATCGGTTTGTCGCTTCTTGCCGTCTACTTGCTGTGTGAAAACTTGGGCCCCAAAATACGGAACTCGCAGGTTTCCTTTTTCCACCTTCCAGATATCAGATTCGCGCGCGAGATTCTTTCGGCGGAGCATCCTGGAGCCCTCACACAGGTACCATTCCGTCTATTAGGCATGGACCCAAAATTGAACTCGTAAGGTTTTTTTTTTTTTTCTTTTTTTCCTTTGCTGATTTCCGACTCGCGCGCGACATTCTTTCGTCGTCGGCGGCAATATACCGCTCACTCAGGAACCCTTCCGTCTACTACACATCGGTTCGTCACTTCTTACCGTCTACTTGCCGTGTGAAAACTTGGGCCCTAAATTCAGGAACTCGCAGGTTTCTTCGGGCTTTTTTTCTTCTTCCTTTTTTCCCCCTTCCAGATTTCGGATTCGCGCGGCGGATTCGCGCGCGACATTCTTTCGGCGGCAGCGGCGGCGGCGGCGTGCATTAGTATGTGTGCGCGCGCGCCGTCGTGTGCGTGCATGCTGGCGTGCGTGCGTGCGGGAGGAGGAAGCGCCGCGTCGGCGTCGGCGTCGGCGTCGGCGTCGCGTCGCGGGGGATAGGCGAGCGAGAGAGAGCACGGCCGTTTCTTTTATTCATTGTTTTGTGAAAGCGAATATCGCGCTTTCGTGACGGAGATTCGTTATGTGTCATTATTCTTTATCGCATAAAACGTATTTTCGTTGTCCTGGAAAGGGCCAGTCCGCCATTTGGGTCTGGAAGAGTTTGCGATTGCTAGATTTGTTTATTTCTTATTGGGATGATTAAAGATGCATTTTAATGTTTTTATTATGTTTTGATACGCTATTGCTTGTATCGACTTGTGCGACACGGAGTTCGATATACACTGCATAACTAACGTACCTGGATCCGGCGGATAGTGGTTACGAGAGAAATGTGAAAACAGTTGAATGGTACTACATGTTATCTTATGTAGGAAATTATGAGAGTGAATTATTGAAGATAATAATAATAATAATGATAATAATAATAATAATAATAATTATTATTATTATTATTCCAAGTATCCAACTAAGATCCCATTAAGTGCACGGATCTCCTGCCTTTTGCAGGGAATGCTGAATGAAGTGATAGATATATGATGAGGTGTGAAAGGACTAGGATGACGGTGGGATGTGGCAGTTGGGAGGTGATCGTGGCATTTTAACCATCTCAGCATTCGCCTTATGACCGTCGGAAACCACGACAAACCCCGGTCAGGATAGCCGGCTCGGAGATCGGGTCTCTCTACTGCGAAGTCAGCGCGTTTCACACTGAGCCACTTCGTTCGGTATGAAAGGGAATTAATGCAGGGAAGACAGAACGAATCAAGTTAACAAATATTTAATTAATAAATAAGTCAATCTGAATTATTTACAACATCAAAAACAACAAAATCCTGTATGTACTACGGGCGTTAACTGGTCCTGATGATCTCGGGCGAGAAAAAGCCATCGGGCCCTCGGACTTTTGGCGCCACTCGATCATTAGAACCTTTATAAGGTCCTTGGTGTGTATATACCTATTAATAAATAATTCTTAACAATTAATAATATCTTATATTCTTGTTGGTAAGTACCTGTTTATTACCTACAGGTGATAATTTTTCTCTTTTCTCTTGGGCGCTCTGAGCGAGAACGCAGTGGTGACAGAAGAAGCTACTAAACCTAATGTAATATAGAACGGCATGTTTCTCAAAAACGGCTCAAATTTTTTTCTTCGAACTTTTCGAATGATTAATACTAATTGCTCTCTTTAACGTGGGACGTAAAGTTCATTTGGGGGTATTTTTAGTTTTTTCAAAAATTACACAAATGTACTTTTTTGAAAGATCTCTCACGCAGTTAATATGCAGATTTGCAGCAATTTGTAAACACTACTGTATTTTCGAGTTAATGTGCTTCAAATGACTTTATAAAAAGTTTTTCGAAAACTCAAAAATTTTCTGTGGAAAAGAGCTTCAAATTTCGAATTTTAGTAGCGCTTAAATACTATTTTTTTAAAAAACGACTCCAAGTTTTTCAAAGAAAATTGTCATTTACAACTAGGTTTTACTGTTCTTTAATATTCGTAAAATAATATTTCCGTTCTTCTATTAGGAAAGTGAGAAGTTAAGAAAAGGTTGAAAATGAACTTTGGGCGACGATAGATGGCAGCTGGCAAGAGTATGTGGCAAGTCTGAAAAGCTAGCCGGGACTAAAGGAAATAGAAAACTAATACGTGAAAGTCTGTGCCATTCTGTTACACTACTTCATTTTTTACCACCCAACAACTATATTTTTTTCTTATTTTCTCTTTCTATATAACATACACAACCAGATAGATTCCATACCATTGCGAAGCGTCGTTGTGATCTTAATCTCATGAAAAGGTTACCTAGCATTTGTACTTGCCCTCGTTGCTGTGAGGATAGGCCATTTGTTGAAACTGTTCTTAATGATTTTCCGTTTTTTCTAATCGATGCTATCTTGGACGTTTAAGGAAAACTTGTCAACCGTTTTGTTAAACATTTTAGTTTCATAATTTCTCGTGTGTTCATAAATAGAATCATTTGATTAGATTTCATCATTGCAGTTTTGCCCCATGCACGAACAGCCAAGGCATCAGATAGCACGCAATATCTTGTTTCATTTACGTACATTTCATTTCATTGCTTTTTCTTCACGTGGAAGAAAAATTTAAAAAAAACGCCTATCTTCGTCCAAAGATACAGTGTCTCAATCAGCGGAACTTTTTGTGGTTCAATTTCGGGAACTCTCTGAAATTTAAGAAATACATGCCGGTGTACAATTAAGTAAAGGGTAACAATACTGTTACTATGTACATTCGTAGGCTAATGAAATATATTTGATATACGTAGCGTAAAAGTTGCAAAGTTGCAAAGTTACAAAGTTACACCCTTTGCACAAAATGGCTTACAGTAAATAGCACGAAAATAGTAAGACACTCAACGAAAACATTGATAACACTAATTCTGCTCAGTAAGATGTTTCCTGTATTGATTAATATTTCCATGACAGTGCTCCCAATCATTAGAACCATGATCTTTTGCACAAAAATCGAGTCGGTGCACTACCCACGACCAGACCGCGCCCTACTCAACTTGCAGCAAGATCGACGTGTCAGATGAAAATGGGGCTATTGGTCACTAGAAGTACAATCATATTCGCATTCAGGAGGGTCGTAATGTTTCTAATAGACTTCCCACGGTTGCTGTCATAGAGCAATCCACCTTAACAATTCTTATTCTTTGCTTCTTGGAGCAGTTCCGCGCTTAAAATGATCATGAACTATTTCCAATTTTTGCCGTTGAGGGAGCGTCTTGTTATTCAAGGTTCACTGAGGCTCAGGAAGGGCAACTGGTTATATATGAGTTGTTTTAATAGCTCCAGATATGTTTCCCATTATTTTGTGCAATACAGGACAAAGTGTATAGTCCGATAAGGCGGTGAAGAGTGCCCCCAAACTAAATCGTTATTCGAGATGCTCTTATGAAAGAGAATACAAAATTTCGTAGATTCGCAAAAAGGCAGCTTCCTAGTGCAATCTGTTGCAGAGATACAAATAGAAACGTGTTTTTCGTATCTTTTCTCAGATTCTATTGCATGTATCGGGCAAATACAGAGACGGGGACAAATAGTTGCATTTGAAGATATTTTTGTCCACTAATTTTGACGCCAAATTCCAATAGAAAAACATTTTTTTCGCGAATTTCGATTTGGTTTGGGGGCACTTTTCACCCCTTTGTACACTTTTCACATTCAGACCCTTTGTCTGACATGAGCGCCGACGAGTTTATTAATAACAGTTAAAACTATGTGTAGCTTTGGGGAAACGAAAAACATTTCAGTTCAAACAATTCAAGGGACCCATCTCATTATTAGCTCAACCGTGCAAGGGAAACTGGAAAAGAAAAAATCTGATTGAGATTGGAGCTGATTAGCCCAGAAGCTGATTACAGATTATATTACAGTGTTTTTTACGACGGCCGCGAGGGCGGTGTGTCGCGAGGACAGGAATACCGTATCGCGATACTAGTAAGTCTATTAGAATTTTGCAATTTAAAAATAAACCAATACATTATCTGTCCTATTATTACTCAGAAATAATTTCCTTTTTCGTACACGCTATTAGTGTCTCTGTAATTGTTATGCAGCAGAAATTGTCCTGGCATTGGAACTTGTGTATTGTTGAATTGGGATGTTGATACAGGCATCGCATGAATGTGATTCTTACCCGTATTACAATGACAAATATCTGAATTGCATGAATAAATGTGTATTCCTTGAGTGAGTCCGTTTTGACAAAAAAAGTAGTAAGCACAGAAATTTGGAAAATGCCTGCTCGTTAGATTCGATATTTTGTATGCATATACTATACTTTTATTATGACAGCGGCTCATCCGTGAGGGAGTTCTATTTATTGTTCTTTTTGTATGGATATCTTATAATGTACGAATTCCAAAATGTAAATTATACTTTTTGAACCGCGTTCATCCCTTCATTTTGGAACCAAACTAAGGAAACGATAGTTCGAACGATTATTACAGCAAAAACGACCAGTGCCAACACGAAGTCCCGATAGAAAAAAGACCCCCGAGAAATCATGCTGCAAACCCGGATTCCATTTTAATTGTCCAGGATTTCATCTCGGGTGCTCGGAGGAGAATGTCGAAATCTCATTGTTAGTCCGTGCACCATAGAATTCACCTCAAGCGTCGATTTATACATGCAAATACTCGATTTTAACTGTGCTGTTTTTCGACATTGATGGCGTTTCTTCCCTGCGCTTCTCACCTTTCTGGTGCTGTAGACATTACTGACTGATGTGATAACTGGCGGTAGCGTCCACGCCTGGGGCATTTAGTCGGGGCACGTATGTACCCGTCTCCCCCGCCCCCTTGCGAGGAACTCTGCGAAGACGACGGTTGCCGGCATTTTACCCCCCCCCCGCTCCCTCCCTTTCCCCGCTCCGCCTGTCCTCTGGCTACTTCGCGTTGCTCCGCATCACTTCGTCACACCCCGCCCCCGCTGCCGCCGCCCCCGCCGCAGCTCGTCTCGTCTCGCCTCCCCGTGCAAGATAAAAACGAACGAATGCAAAGTACATTTAAAAAAATAAGGGAGAATCAAACGTGTCGTCGGGCGCGCGGATAACTGAATATTAAGCGGTTAACTGCATCCGTAATTCGGTGCGCGCCGTTAGTATGGGCGGCGCGGCGCCGCGGGCTCCCGCTGGAATACGCAAGCGGCGCGACGTGGAACCGCGCGCGACTCCTACCGTGGGAGCGTGTGGCCGCGGCCCGCCGGCGCTCCGCCCGCCCGCCCCCCCCCCCCCGACTGTCCGTTTGCCTCCGTCCGTCTTTCCGCCCGCCCGCTCATCCACTCGCCCGCTCATCCACTCGCCCCTTCATCCATCCGCCCGCACATCCATCCGCCCGCACATCCATCCACCCCCATATCCATCCGCCCGCACATCCATCCACCTACTCACCCGTACACTCATCCACCCCCACACTCTTCCACTCGCCCGCTCATCCACTCGCCCGCTCATCCACTCGCCCCTTCATCCATCCGCCCGCACATCCATCCGCCCGCACATCCATCCGCCCGCACATCCATCCACCCCCATATCCATCCGCCCGCACATCCATCCACCTACTCACCCGTACACTCATCCACCCGCACACTCATCCACCCGCCCGCTCATCCACTCGCCCCTTCATCCATCCGCCCGCACATCCATCCGCCCGCACATCCATCCGCCCGCACATCCATCCACCCCCATATCCATCCGCCCGCACATCCATCCACCTACTCACCCGTACACTCATCCACCCGCACACTCATCCACCCGCCCGCTCATCCACTCGCCCGCTCACCCACCCGTCCGCACATCCACCCGCCCAAACATCCATCCGCCTGCACATCCATCCACCTACTCACCCGTACACTCATCCACCCGCACACTCATCCACCCGCCCGCTCATCCACTCGCCCGCTCACCCACCCGTCCGCACATCCACCCGCCCAAACATCCATCCGCCTGCACATCCATCCACCTACTCACCCGTACACTCATCCACCCGCACACTCATCCACCCGCCCGCTCATTCTCTCGCCCGGTCATCCACCCGCCCGCTCATCCACCGGTTCGCTTATCCGCTCACTCACCTCGTCTTGACCGTCTGCTCACCCACCGCCACGCTTGCCCACCCGCAACACCACCCGCCCAAGGGTCCGCTCACCTCCACCCAGCTTCCATCCACCCAGCCAACCACCGACCACAGACGAATGCAACCGTCCAACTGCCATCTTGTCCGCTCTACCCCAGCCGCTCAGTTCCCAGACCGCTTCCCAATGGCCCGTCCGCTCGCACAACCGCCTGTCCACTCGCTCAACCGACTATTCGCTTGCCCATCCGCACACTCCCTTTTTTGCATCCACTTGTCCAACCGCCCGCTCGTTGACCCCAGTCGTTAAGACCCTACTATCCCGCTCTTCATCCGATCGAATTCCCACATCTGCCCGTCCTCTCACTCAACAGGCCGCCAGCTTGCCCTTCCTCTTACTCCCCCAACCGATCGCTCGTCCGACACCCCACCTGCATAACTGCTGCCGGTATTTCTTATCACACAATCACGTGCTCGCTCGCCCAACAGTTTGCCTTATTTGCTGCATTTTTCAATCAATTGAGTCAACTGTCCACCAGCCGAACTAAAGGCTTGATTAACTCTCCACGGCTGTAAGCCCACCCACCCAAACAACCACTCCAAATCCCCATGCCCTGACTCAACAGCCACCGTTCTCAAGACTCCGTCTTACATTCTCACTTCACTGCCCGCTGCCTTTTATTTTTGCGTTTTATATTTTAGAACCCTGGCTGCCTCCCCTAATTATCACCCGACCGCCTTACCACCCTGTCTGCTCACCTTACCATTCTCCCAAAGTTTCGCCATCCCGTCTTACCATCTCTTTACCTCTCACTTTATTACCCTCCACACTCCTACCTCTTCACCAAATTACTATTATCAAATTTCATCCGTCCCCATCACTCACACTCGTATGCTCTCGGTAACTCCCCATCCCGTGCGTCCAACACGCGTCCACCCTCGCTGACTTCATCCTCTCCACTCTCCGCCCATCTCCCGGTGCAACCCCGTCCCCTCCGCCGGCGCCCCGCCCCGCCCCGTCCAGCACCGCCCCGTCCAACCTCGCCCCGTCCACCCCCGCCCCGTCCAGCCCCGCGCCGTCCAGCCCCGCCCCGTCCAGCCCCGCCCCGTCCAGCCCCGCCCCGTCCAGCCCCGTCCCGTCCAGCCCCGCCCCGTCCAGCCCCGCCCCGTCCAGCCCTGCCCTGTCCAGCCCCACCCCGCCCCGACCTGCCCAGCCCAGCCCCGCCTCGCCCAGTCTTACCCCACCCCGCCCCGCCCCGCCCCGCCCCGGCCGGCCATCGTGACGGCGCCACGCTTGGCTTCCCCGCCGTCTGTCGCGCGCCGTGCATCTTCGGCCGTGACGGCCCTTCCATTCGGTGCGTGTCGCCCGTCTTTGACCCCCCCCTATCGCTCTGTTGCACGACCACAGGTCCCCCCTCTCCCTTCGCCACTCTTCGTAGTTGGGGACGTTGCAATACTTTCATTACGGTAACGTTGCAACTGAATTATTATACCGATTCCAATACATCCTTTACATTTCTTGTATTTTCTAAATCGATTGTTTTAACGTGTTTATAATTCAAACATGGCGTCCCTCCCTGCCCTTTTTGTCGTCTTAGGGTAGTTGTACTACATACAGTGCCGTTACTTTTTTTTTCGCTGTTCTCAGTGCCGATATAGATATTATGAAGTGACCACAATACGATTTTTGTGTCGCAAAATCTCTGGTTTTTGCTACAGCATTTCAATACAGCGTAAGTACGTAGTATGGTGAAACAATAAAATTATATCTTGAGAAAAGGTCAAGTACAAATTTTGAAGCGAGTACTTTTGGCGTTATTTTTCCTTGTAGTAAGTAAGAAATTTATATTTTTTCTCAAAACCTGCTCTGATATTTTCTCCAATAGAGGAGCTACATTTATAAGAATGGGGCACGTTTCATTTTCCTTGAATTCTCGGAGTTTTCGATGATTGTAAAAATTACAATTATGTGATGTTCCACTTGTGGGTTATATTATAATTGCGGATTTAGGTTTTAACTGTAGTATTTTAGTATTGTAGTAACTTAGTGTAGTTTGGTGTTTAAAGTTAATCCGAGGTATTTTGGTAGGTTTGTTAGGGGGAATGCCAATTTATTGTTTATTTATGCGTGGGAGAGGTGTATGGTCTGAATAAAAATATTTTTGTTACCGTTTTGGTTGGATTCAATGGTATTAAGTATCTGCTTAAGTATTTAACGGGATGAAGTTTAACTCAGAGAGAGCACTGGCGCTGACTTTGCAGCGACTCTGACCGAGTTTGTCCTAGGGTTACAGTCCCGATGGCGGCGGATGTTTGAATTCAGCCACTGTCTGGAGGAGAATTCTAGCGATCCGCTGTTCTGATCGTTAGTTTCTCCGATCAATACCAGGCGAATACCCGATCAATGCTAGCCGAATGCCAGTTTGCGCGCGTCTTGCCCACTTGCGTGTCCTATCCTCTTCCTTTACACACACACACACACACACACACACACACACCAGAACTACACGGCACGTGTTGAGAGACCAGAGCTTGCCCCGGTTGGGACGGTTCCCTGCCGGGGGACGATACCTGGAGAGAATATCCCCCGCAAGTCGACATATAGTTCGGCGCCAGAACTCACCATCTAGCCTAGAAGGAATTCCGCTGCTTGCCGGGTTAAAACATGCACTACACTAGCCGGATTTAGGGCCATAACAGTTGTCTTTCCCCGATACATCATCATCTGCTGTAGTGGATGAAGTGAAAACTTTTACAAATCATCTCTGTGTTCGATCCACCCGGGTTCACACGCCCCAATTCGGAGGTCTTCATCCGCCTACCCCTTGGCATCGGCGACGGCCAGCACCGAGCAACACGGGAGACACTGCGTGGGCGTTTCCAATGCTGCATCAGAACCCGACGCGAGGACCTAGGATTGTTGGCGCGCCCACACGAAAACGCGAAAACGGCGTGACCGGCGCCCCCCCCCCCCGTCGGCAACGCCCCCGCTCCGCGAATTGCAACCACTTTCCCCCCCCCCGCCGCCGCCCAGGGGACAAATAGCTTTGCGTGCTGCGGCGGTTTCTTCACCACCGGGATGCGACGTGCATGGCAAAATGAAATTCGGTGTCATCCGGAGGCGAATGTGAAGAGATCCCACTTTCGGATGACGTTTCATGAACGTGTGATGCAATGCTGAATAAGTAATGCTGCCACATACACTCCATTGTATCCGTTTATCACTCTGTATTTGGTCTGAATGTTCAGTTTTCTATTATTATAAGATGCTTGTTAAGTGACACTTTTAGTTGAAAACTCACTGGTGTAGCCACTCACTGGTGTTTTATCAGCTATATGTAGTCTTACTCTTGATAGAGTACGTACCAAATGCCCTGAAACCTCGCCAGAGAAATGAAAACTTTTTCATTATTATTATTATTATTATTATCATTATTATTATTGTGTCATTTTTCTAGAGGTTTTCTCCGGTTTGACGGACCTTAAGGCACACCACATTCTTAGCTTGACCTTACCGTACGAACAATCCGGCAGGTTTCAAGAATGACTGACTTTTGAACTTTTTAATAAATTTGTAAAGGAGTGTTTCCTCTTATGCCAGTAGCACATGTTTTTGGTTGCCAGTCCTCTGTGTATAATATTTGCAGTTAGGTTGTGTCGATTTATGTAGATATATTGTGTTGGCGAGATTTGTGCACCCAGTGATCAGGTGATCTATTTTCTCTGTGATCAATGACATACTTTTTATTCGTCATTAACATGCAGTTTTTCATTATTTTTTGTAATTATTAGCTGAAATATTAATGTAATTTCACACATAGAAAGTTTCTGTAACTTGCTCACAACTGTGGAGTGTCTATCTGGCCACAGTAAAAAAATGGAAGTGTCGTTTTACTTCCTCGACTTAATTCGTAAGAAGAGAAAGTAATGCAATTGTGCGTTATAAATCGGCGATTTTTTGACCCAAAAACATGTAATGCCGGGTACTGGTAACGAAAAATTGGATAAATCTTGTTCCTATATAAGTGAAATACTTCCTATATCACGTTAAGTCATAAGCCATGTTGTGTGGGTCCTGAACCGCGAATATTAGATAATTGAAGTCTCAACATTCTTTTCAGTGTCCTCTTAAAACCACAATATTAAAGATTTTTTTGATTTTTTTACTTTATGAACTCCTTTCTGTTTACATGTCAAAACTGGTCTGGAAAGACCAACCATCAACGTTTCTTTGATATCTCTTAATTTTAAAGTACATATGGCCTAAATTCGGTCCAACGGCATCCTTTAGTTAGTTCGGTTGTTTAAACTGGACACTATCCCTTGTACAATGTTCTGCTATAATGACACTACACAAGTTCATAAGGTTTCGACCTCTCCAGTCTTCGAAACACGTGTTGATTTTCAGGCAATTGAATAAATTCTGCATTTTCGTGTACGCGAAGCCTTTCTTCATGCTTCTTGGCGAACCTTTTAATTTCTTCTTTAATGTTTGGTATTCCAAGATCCCTGTGGATACCAGCAATTCTTACATACCATGGTGTATTCACCATTTCTTGCAGAACTTTGATTTGGTAACTTTTTATTATTTTGATATTTCTATCTTTCGCACATCTCCATAGCTGAATGCCATTTAGCCATATGAGTTTAAGTATCTGATTATATAATAGTGTTTTATAATGCAAGGATAAGCTGGAGTATCTTCCTATTAGTCATTTATATTGACGAAATTTTATATTGAGTTCTTTCTTTTTTTCTTGACATGTTCTTTCCATTTCAGTTTAGTGCCCAATGTCATACGTAAGTATTTATCTTTATTTTCATATGAAACTATGTTTTTTATTTATAATTATTGGTGGTAGATTGTTTGATCACCTATTGATATAATTGCCGTGTACCGATTTCTGTTTATTTAGCTTTGTTTTCCAATTTTTGGTCCAATCATAAACGACATTACTGGCTTCTTGTAGCCGTCGGGGTAGAGCTAATTTCGTCACGTGCTGTTGTCATCAAGGTGTATCGTCCGCTAAAGTGGCTAATTTTTCTTGTTCCGTGT
Organism: Gryllus longicercus; assembly: GCA_038098605.1. NCBI lineage: Eukaryota > Metazoa > Arthropoda > Insecta > Orthoptera > Gryllidae > Gryllus > Gryllus longicercus. The sequence continues at coordinate 1,079,135 of JAZDUA010000423.1, forward strand.
TTGGTATATCGCTGGTATAATACAATACAGGCCCAAGAACACTACCCTGTGGCACACCTGCTTGAATGCCCTTCAGATCAGAGTAAGCATCTTCTAGCGTTGTTCTGAACATTCTCTCAGATATATACGATGTGAGGATTTGAACATATTGTTTGGGTAGCATTTTGGTAAATTTGTGCTGTAATACTTCATGCCAAACCTTGTCGAAAGCTTTCGCAACATCCAAGAACAATATAGAACAGACTTGTTTCCATCTAAGGCCCTTTCAATTACATCTGTAATTCGGTGCACTTGGTGTATTGTCGAGTATCTTTGTCTAAAGCCGAGCTGATGGTCAGGGATCAAATTAGCATTTTTTATAGTTGGTTTTAATCTTTTAAGTAATTTTTCACGTTACCTTGTAATTACCGGTAACTAGCGAAACCGGCCTATATGATTCCACATTGTGGGGTGGATTCCCTGGCTTGGGTATCAAAATAATTTCAGCCACTTTCCAGCTTGCAGGAAAATGTTTGTCTAAAAGCTGCATTATATAGATATGTCAGCATGGCTATCCCTTTTTGTGGGCAACTACAATATTACAGACAGAGATTTTTTCTCCATGAAATCAGTTGCTGCAAGATGTCTGGAAATAAGGTCATGAGCAAGTTTTCGAAAGTCTGCATAGATTTTTCAAACTTTACATGGAATAGAGGGAAATTAAAAAGAAATATTACATCAAAAACGGCTCCAATTTTTTCTTTAAATTTTCTTCTCGTAGGAATCGAAGAACGATAAAAATGGTGCTAACTCCATTTTTACGAAGTTTTGAAATTGCAAAAAATTAACATTGCAAAATACAACAAAGAAGATAGAGGTTTTCTGTCAAAAAATCTCTTATAAAAATTAAGTCTTTAGATCTGTTCATGTTCAATTTTCTTAAAAGAATAAGTAATTTTGGTGTCATTTACACTTGAAGTTAATGCAACTTAAAAATAAGAAAATACTGAAAAACTGGTCCAATTCTATTGTTTATCTTTTTCTACGAATGGCGCAAAGGGCGCTTTCAAAAAGGTGCTACTTTCGTTGAACTCTTAATTTTCGAAAATTGCAAAATTAAAAATTATGCTTATTGTGTCTTATGTAGCACACCTAGTTTTTTCGAAACGAGAACTTTTGTATCTTTTGTTTTCATGCTGGATTAGGAAGAATAGGTACTTAATCTCAAATTAGAATTTGAAGTTCACTTCACACCGTTTTGGTGAAGTAATATAATTTATTCATCAATTCACTTAAACGTGCATTCTTTATTAGTTCATGTGTATTCTTTATTGTGCAATACACGGGTGAGTCTAGAGGGTTGCACAATCTTATTCACCCTTTCTCTTCATATCTAAATTATGGTATAGGCGAGTTAAGTTGACTGACAGGAACGTAACTATATCCAAAGAGAGTGAGTTAGTGTCGTACTGAAGGAAATATGATGAATCAATAGCTTTTAGGGAGAACTATTTTTATGTTGCAAATATTTAATCTGAATAGCTGAAAGATTTCAGCTCTAACCCTAATACCATGGTTACGTGTGATGTAGCTTAAAAATAGTGAAGTTTCCATTTTCAGTAAACTCTCTGAATTGTGAAATATTGCTAAAGCTACAAATATCGCTCGCTACAAAAAGCTACAAATACTGAACTCTAATAGCAGCACTAGTTTAGAAGAGATTTCAGTTAAGAGAAGAATCTCTATCATCATATTGTAGTTTTGTGATTTTCATTTTCTCAATTTTCGAAAATACCGAGTTAATCGAAAATATAATCTGCAAAATTTTTATCAAAGTGCTTTGCTCTATACCAGAAACAAATTTAGCGAAAGAATGTGGAGTCGTTTTTGAGAACAAATGCCTGGCATAAAGGCACAAAACCTGTGCCTTTTTTGAAGATCTTTCTTTAAGAACAATTTCATGAAGGAAGAATTATCTATTAGTAATAATAATTTTTGTCATTAAAATAGTGCATACAATGGTAATTCATTTTTCCACATTATCTCTACATCTTGATTATAATTATATCTTCACACAATATGTTTAGAGCTCAATATATTCCCATCCCCAGATAGCATTACCATAATAAAGTGTACAAAGCAGTTACAAAAAATACTATAAATTGCAATGAAAGAAAGAAATCAATATGACACGTTACAAGGAATAAACCGTTTTTTTCTTTTCCCCTTTGCCTGAAATTGTCTAGTGAAAATAATTCTTCCACTACTGTAATTGTAAGAGGAGGCCGGTAAAATGTAAATTTTTGAAATTTTGAAAAATGTTTAACTTTTGAAATTTTGAAAATATTTGAACTTTTGGAATTTTCGAAAATTTAGAATTTTCAACGAAAAACAGTTCTGAAAATTTTTAAAACTTCATCTATCTGAGAAAAAATATAAACAAAAACATTTGAAGCGATTTTTGAAAAAAATGAAAATGTTTCGGCTTGATGTAAATTACTTCCAAAATCAGGTATCTGTTCAAATATACATGATTTCTAGTTTGGCCTGATGAATCGGGGAACATCAATTTTGGAGAAAATCTTGATCACGAACCGGTTTTGGCGTACAATATTTTTTTTAATATCATGGCCCCACAATACGTAGATTCTGACTACACAATGTGTTAGAGGAAGTAATTTACTTGAGATGGAAATATTTATCCTTTTTTATATCAGGGCTCCACAAATGTTTGTTTTTAATGAAAAATGCTACTTTCCGTTGCAGCATTACGATACTTTTTCTTAACTAGTTAAATGTGTAGTAGACGAGATACATGAAATTACAAGTATTTTAATTTTTATTTTTAACCAGGTAAAATGTGGCAAAATGGAAATTAGAAAGATAAGAATTCAAAATTATTAGAACGGTATGTTTGGCTAATGCCCTGGCTATATGTGTTAAAACGCTAATAGTGTTAAGAATTTCACATAAGCAGTTATTAGGCATTTTCCAATGATATGGGAAAATTTTAGAGTTCATTACGTTGCATTCCTTTTTCATCAAAGGAGATTTGCTACTCGACCCTTCATTGAGTCAAAATATTTTCTCACCATCTGCGCTTGCATCAGCAAATTACTACGCTGCTGAAACTACTAGGTGTCTTTCCGCGCTCTCTCATCTTGGAACACATTTCGAATCTTCCCTAATATCCGGCTCGGGAATCGTATAATGTAACATATGTTTCCCGTTAACCCCGAGGCCCACCCAAATGATTTTCTCTTCTAAACTATTCATATCATCCGTGGTTAATTTGCTGTATATCTTATAAATAGCAGCGCACCACCTGCTACAATATATGATATACTAGCAGCATTTCGTTCATATTACTTCTATTTTCAGAAAGGCCAAATCTTAAAATAGGACTCAGATATATGTGACGATGTTTTCTAACCGCCTATCAATATACCCTCCGTATTGATTTTTTGGATAATAAAGAAATAAACCACTATTTTTTTTATATATCCGACTATTTCTCTTCAACCAGTAGTTGTCAAAAATATCTCAACCGAAATGATCACACGTTCATATTTTGTTACTATTATTTCCAGTTTTTGTCAAAATACCTTTCTTTAACTGTCAGAAAAAATATGTACGTTCGATATCACACAGCATTGCACTTCTTGTGTAGAGAGCGAAATTTGATTATGGTATCTCATATAATTAGTTTTTACTTTATCAATATTCAGTATTGCAATAGAGAGAAAGTTATGAAATGCGCCAAAAACTGGCGAATTTTCTGCAGAACTTTATTACACGGCCCTTGTAACGAAAAAGTGTGGCTAAGTCCAGTTGCTAAATGTAGAAAAAAATCCTCTAACACGCGGTGTAGCAGAATCCATGTTTTGTGGATTCTTGATACGTAAAATCGAATGACAGCAAAACGTCCGTCTGTCCTCACTTGAACAACGCTAACAGCGAAACCATTCAGTCAGTTTTCTCCCAAATTGATATGCCCCAATTGATACGGCTGCTGATGCGGCCTCGTGGTTTTGAAAATATAGTTTAATTTAGGGGGGGGCACTTTACGGGCCCTGGAGCATTTTAACTATTTTCAAAAAATGGCTCCAAAACTGTTGATCAAATTTTGTTTTTGGATAGTGTGAAGGACCTTTAAGAGAATGGTGCAGTCTCATTTTCGTTGAAAACTATGATTTTTCGAAAATTGCAAAAATTCAAAAATTTTCGTCGTCTTCCTAAATTTACAATTATGAAGATAGAGATGTTTTCTTTTAATGAAATTTGTTCCTTAAAGAAATATTTAAAATAAGGTTATGTACAGTTTTTCGAAAATTTGATTACTTTTCGCGTAATTTTGTGTGAAAGTAGGGGCAAGAAAGTGCGTGCTGTATTAGCACCACTATTTATGGAGTGTTTCCAAGACGATCAGAGTTTACTTCCGAGTTTGACTTTGTTATCCGTTTTTCTGATTGCGAAACATTAGTATTTGCAAAAACGCTCCACAGAGCGGATTTACAAAAAAATCATTCTGATAATAAAATTAAATTTAAAAATGTGAGTTCACGTTCCAATTTTTGATTTGTCGTCTGTACTTATTCCTCTTATTTCTTGTTCTTCTTCTGAATATTTATCATTTATCCAGTGTCATAAATTTAAAGCAATAAGATACGTTTCCATGTTCCTTGTATGTACAATGCAATGAACATTTCAATATTAATACTCGTATGTATTACATTTCATCCAGCAAAGCTATCTTTATCATAATTTTTAGACTAAATTTATAATGTTAATGCTTTGTTACTTTGAGAATGTTATTTCATTATCAAGCATTATTTTCCGGCAGCTGCTGATAAATATATTCAGCAAATTAATATTAAATGAAATATGAATGTTAAATGAACACAGTTATCTCTAAATTTTGAGATGCAACCTTTCTGAATTCAATTCACAACAATCCTTCTCCCTTGGAACTTAAATGAACTTAGATCCACGACAATATTATTAAAAAAGCCAACAAAGAAAACCCGAAATCTGTGTGAATCCGGTCTACCTGTGTTTTCTTTGTGTCTCACGTGTGCCAATAGTGTGCCAAGTTCGGATCCGACTACAGGGCACATTTTTGGGTCATTACTGTCGTGGACATGATGGCTCGACGTACGGGGTCCAGTGGACGAAATCGCCTACTAATTCTATCAACTGACAGTTTGAGGAATTCCTCTGATGGTGATGTGTATTATTATACAATTCGGTTCTATTGAAAACCACAAAGAAATAACAAAATGTTCGTCCCAGCACGTTATTGGTTCTCGAAAGTGTGCGTACTGGCAAAGCACGAATTGAGAACTTGCGGCACACGCTGCAGCCTAAATAATTTCTCATCTCATATTATCTGACACGCCCGAACGCTATCGCCCGCCAAATATAAATCACCCTATTCCGGCGACATGCAAAACAACGCAACGCTCACTCAGGACCAGTCTGTTCGGAGGGGAGTTGGCATTGGTACAACCACTGCAACACGGTTGCTTTGTCGTGCGTGCGGCGCGGCGCGGTGCGTGTGCGGGCGCGCTGCGCGCGTGCGTGGGCGCGGCGGCGGCGGCGGCAGTGAGCAGGTCGGTGACCGCGGGCGGCAGGGTCGGGTGGCGGGCGCGGCGGCGGCCTGCAAGGACGCTGGGCGGCGGCGTCGCGGGCTCCGGCCGCGCCTCTAGCACTGTCGCCCCGCCCCGCCTCCCCCTCCCCCCTCCCCTCCCCGCCCCTCCCCTCATCGCTTCGACATTGCCCGCTCCTCCAACCCGCCCTGCCCCGTACCATCCTCTCCGCTCCAGTCAGATCCGCTCAGGTCCACCTCGACCCGACCCGACTCTCACTGTCACGCCCTTCCTCACGCCGCCCGCCCCAACCCATTACAACCGACTCCAACCCACTCAATCCACTCCAACCCACCCCTGTCCTCAACCCACTAACTCAACCCCCCCATCCGTTCACCACACCCACCTTAAACAAACCACTCAACCCACCTACGCCCACCACAATCAACCCAACCCAACCTACCCACCCCAACCCACCCAGCTCCGACTCTCCCTTCCTGGTCCTACCCCGTCCCGCTCCGCCATGCTTATCACGCGCCGTCCTGCCCGCCTGGCCCCGCCACTCTAAGCAATCCCCCGCATGCCTTGCCGTAGCGCCGTTCGCGTCGCATCCTCGTCTCCGAAGCTCTCTCTCCGCGTCTAATGAAGCGTCTGTACTAAGCATTACCCGATCTCCACGCATTTCAAGAGTATTAAAATGGTGAACAAATACTACTCAAAGTTCTTAAAGTTTTGCAGGATTCTTGACGTGAAGTATAAACTTTCAGATGATTGCTATGCTTTCCGTATTATTCTCTATCTCAACGATTTTCTTGTAATTTCAAAGAAGTAAAAACGGAACAACTATCTTAATTTATTACGCCCCACTTTATACAAATTTGTTTGTGTACGAAGTTGGTGGCTACTAAATTAGATAATTGTGTACTGGCAGACATGAACATATAAGTAATTAGAAATACTACAATAATAGACAAGTTGTGCTCCAACAGCACCTACGTCTTCTCAGTATTTGTAATTTCGCAATTTCCGAAAATCAGGGTGTTCATCAAAAGTAGACTTACTCCATTTTTAAGCGTCCTTTGCTCTATCTGAGAAGTGAATTTCAAGAAAAAATTAAAGCCTTTTCCATAAAACAAATTATAAATTGCCTGTCTTCAAGAAAAAATTGTTTACTACCTTATTTACACATCTATTTTTTAAGAGGGAATTTATAGGAAACATATTTTAACATCAGTATTGTACTTTTGCAATGCTAATTGTTTTCGAAATACAGTGTTTGCTGAAAATGCGACATGGTTTTTTAAGCGTCCTTTGCTCTAACCGACCAAAAATTTAAAGAAAAAATTTGAAGAAATTATAAGAAGTTTGTTGTTTAAAATTTACTTTATTGTATATGTTTCCGTTTCAAATTCGCAAAACTTCGATTTTATCGATTGGGAAATAGTCTAAACAGTTTATAGATGCAGGCAAAATGACAGATGTAAACAATTTTTCGATTTCAAGTAATCACAAAACAAAGATTCTGATTACACAACGTGCTGTACTTACACTTTGCTAGTTCGTAGTATGCTAGGAAGTAACAACTTACTCTCATGTCACGTCTCACTCATGTCTTCTGTTCACGAGAAAAGCTCACACTCGCTGTTAATATTTTATTATACACTTCTGCATTACGACTCGAAATATCTTAATTCAATACTTCCAGTGAAAATTACAAAATTTAAAGAAACGATTGTTATTAATATTAAAGTTTTCTCTATTTGAGATTTTTTGTATGTTTTATATTGTGTTCTGTATTTGAAAGTTCAGTGGTATTTAAATAAACTATTGTACGATGGAATTACCTTCAAACGAGTTTCAGAATCCCCAAAATATTAATTATAATAACTAAATTTGTCCAATTGGTCCTATTAGTGCACACCTCTCACAATGAATGTATGGCAACGTATGATGGGGCAGTGGTAAGACAAATCGTAAATACAAGCGTAAAAACCACTTCTGTTTGTCAAACTTTCCTGATTCGAACTTACCAGATTCATTGTTAAACACGCTTGGTGTCATTTTGTGAACGGAATAGTCAGATAAAATTATTTTGTACGCTCTACATCACGCCGCGAACTGGCGTGTGGCGGTTAATTAATCGAAAATAGAAGGGTGTATCCAGTGTATCGGTCTCTTTCTGTTGTCCCCGTTGCACACACAGGCGACAATGCTACTAAGTCAGCTGAATGTTTGCTTTATGTGGATAATAAATCACTGATACGTTTTTTGCATAATATTTTCGTTTGGAGTGAAGAGCAAGTAGTTATTCATAACCATATTCGTAACCTATCGTGTTTTGTTGAGTTACTGGTAACGATGGCAACTTAATAAATAAGCAGCAGGTTGATACATGTAAGTTAGAGATGAAGGGGATCAAGCCGAAACCTGGAATGAGGTGCAAAATACGATTGTAAAATCTGCTGCTGCACCACTTGGCCATAAAAAAATTCGTTGTTTCTCCACAAATGCATTGTATGACATTTCATGACTAGATGCTCGTGGTGGTCATCTCGATTCACCAGAAAAGTCGTTTTGCTGGAGAACACTTTTAATCTTAGCGAAGCCGTTTATTTCGCTTCCGAAAAGGAAGTATTTTACCGTACAACCGGATGTACTGGGAACTATCTTTGACTTTTTACTAAAAATATCAGTTTTCTGAATGCATTTTTGCACATAAAAATGACGAGATGTGATACGTGCCACTTGTTAGACACCAACGATGTGTATAGATGCAATTCTAAGGTCTGTGCTGCGAGGTGGGGAGAGAGAACGCCACTATGTCACGGTTGCCATGTTTTTCTAATATATAATATCTTCTCGAATCTATCCCTTCTCACGTTATACATGACGTTTTTAGGTGTTATTGAATTTGCGCCATCTGGTCTCTCACGGTGCCGCAATTTATTTCACATATTCGCCGCAAGATGCCGTTAGTCACCGATCTACGTATATCGACTCCATTTCGACCATTGGCTCACATAATTACTATTGAAAATGACATTGAATGAAAACAGAGATTCTAATTTTATAGATCTATATCGTGTCTGTATATTTCGTAAATTTGCATCTTGCATATAAAAATGCCTGTTAAGCCCCCCAGTTTCAAATATAAGAGGGATAATCTCGACACTTGGATTATTGCGTATATGTATATATATATATATATATATATATATATATATATATATATATATATATATATATGCATGCAAATAATATAAGTGTCAGATATATTTTTAATTAAAATTAAAAAAGTTCATTATCGTAAACCAGTCATCATATCTAAATGTGCAATGCTCTGTTGGAAATATCTACCTGAGAAGTTATAACCACTTGGTGTCCTTTTTATACTCGAACTGCGCCAAAAAGTCTCTTTTTGCCGCAGTGAACTAATGTATAGCTAATGAGGCAAAATCACCCACTTTTGAAGAACGTTATCATGTTAGTACACGAGCGGATTCACACTTCGGCTCTCCTTCCTTCTTATAATTTTTTTGGTGCTTGATTAAATTGCCAGAATCTTTGGAACACTACGAAATGTCATTATAGACGACGGCAACCACTGTTTTTTATTATTATTATTATTATATACAAAATTCAATTAACTACAACCCACGTTGTCCATCACAATATAATTCTAAATTCTAGCAGCAGGTGCCCCCAGATTGGCAGTAAGTTTTAGGATACTTTGGTGAAACCCACTAGATTCGGCGAGACTTTCCTTTCCTCAAGAATGCTGTCAAACATCAACCATGTGCCTTCCATGTTGGCGACAGATGATATTCTAACACGAATTAAAACTACTCCAATCCGTTCTCGCGACATGAACTGTAATCTTCCAACCACTTTGATATGCCCCATATCATTCTCAAGAAATTCTTCCGGTGGCGGGAGAGAATATAGTATTCTAATATAATAAAATAATTCTTATCAGTTATTAATATCCCTATCACATCAGCTGTAATGCCTCAATCATTCCTTTATGTAATTCTTCTTTCCTCAAGATTCCTGTCGAATTCCCAGAATCGAGCATCCAAGTAGGCAACAGATGATGATCCGGCACTTGAATGTGAACCCTCCCTATGACTTCTCGCGCCATTAAATGAAATGTTTCAACCAATCTTGTACTACGTCGCATTTCATCCCAAAGAACCCGTGACTAAATTCCGACGACGGCTTTCACTCAGGGCAGATGGTGTTTCGCGCCTCGAGTGATGACCATTCCAATCCGTTCTCGCAACATGAATTGAAATGTCTGAAGACTCAAGTGTGCCGCGTTTCTTCTTCAAGGAATCCTGGGTAGATTCCGGCGGCGCGGGCGGCGCGGGCGGCGCGGGCGGCGCGGGCGGCGCGGGCGCGGGGCGGCGCGGGCGGCGCGGGCGGCGCGGGCGGCGCGGGCGGCGCGGGCGGCGCGGGCGTCCCCGGCGCGGGCGCCTTGACGGCCGCTGACGAGCGTCGCGGCGCAGCGCGGCGCCGCCCGAAGGCCATAGCTCTCCGCGCCGGACAGGACACTTTACGACGCCGATGCTATCGCCAGCCGGTTCTGTTACTGATCCAATGCGCTTGTTGCCCACTTGCCCGCCCCGCGCCGCGCCGTCCCGCCCCCCCCCCCCGCGCCGCCACCCCCCGCCGCCACCCCTTGCCTTCCCTTCGCGCCGCCCCCCAGCGCCGCCCCCCCCCGCGCCGCCTCCCCGCGCCGCCCCCCGCGCCGCCCCCCGCGCCGCCCCCCGCGCCGCCCCCCGCGCGCCCCCCCGCGCCGCCCCCCCGCGCCCCCCGCGCCGCCCCCCGCGCCGCCCCCCGCGCCGCCCACCGCGCCGCCCACCGCGCGCCCCCCGCGCCGCCCACCGCGCCGCCCCCGCGCCGCCCCCCCGCACCCCCCGCGCCGCCACCCCTCGCCACCCCCCCGCGCCACCCCCCGCGCCGCCCCTCGCGCCGCCCCTCGCGCCGCCTCTCGCGCCGCCCCCCCCCCCCCGCGACGCTTCCCCGCGCCGAGCCTCCGCGACGCCCCCCGCGCCACAAGGTCGTCTGTGGTTCGCCCGTCAGTTTGTCGCGAATTTTTCGGCAATTGAGTAGGACTACCGCGAGCGGGGGAAGGGAATACTGGACTTGCTGTTTGTGTTTTCGCCTTCTACTTCTCTTTCAGCATCGGTTTCTGTCTCCTACGTCTTTTGTTTGTTGTCCCCCTCTTGGGTTTTCTACTGCTTTTCCGTCGTTTTGTTTCCACTTGTTCCCTTTGAATATTTCCCCTTCCCTCTTTCATCTCTCTCTTCCTCTCCTCTTCTTCCTACTTCTTGCCCATCTTTTCCTTCTTCTCTCCGTTTTCTTCTTGCACTCGTACTGTTTTCTTCTTCTTTGATACCATAGTCATGACGTCTTGTGAATGACTAACTACCAAGAATATATATGCGCTTTTCCTCGCCAATTATAAAATTAGTAGCGGGGGAAGTTAAGCCGTAAATACTAGCGCAGACGCTTTCCATCGCTGGAGTCCGGGTTCAATCCTCGGTCAATCCATGTGAATTTTTTGGTGCAGAAAACGAGCTCTCAGCATTTTTTCTCTGGGTTCTCTCGAGCTCTGCCTCGAATCTCATTACCATTCGCTTCATTACAATGGCTATTATCTACTCATTAGATCACCACTCATGGACCGCAATGATCTCAGAAGCAGAAGGGTCCCCAAGCCTCTATAAATAAATTAAATAAGTCAAATGATCAATGATAATTTGCATTATTATATGTGTAACTTGGTGGATTTCCTTTGCCTATTGCACCCCTCATTGAATTCATTCATGCCTTGCAGGGGATACGTACCCACAGGGACGGATCCAGCCGATCATTTGGGGAGGGGCGACATATATTTTTGTTATATAATCCACATATTCTTTATATTGTTTATTAGTTTTTATTGGGTATAAATGATACTATTCAATAATTTTTAAAATTAATTTCATTATTCTAACGTAAATACACATTTAAATCAATTTTGCCCAGAAAAGGAAAGTCACAACTTTATTTTATATTATTCCTGCGCTTTTCCACTTTAATATTGTTTTCGGCATTTTGAGGGGGGTGGCATTGGCCCCCAGGCCCTTCCCCTCGGGTCCGCCACTGCGTACCCACAACGTTAGCTCAGAGTGGTTCCCGTATGCTCTTTGAGGTTGGTCATTCATAGAACTGGAGCTAAAATGAGGACTGAAATTAATAAAATCCTTGAGTGAACGCCCAATTCACATACTACAGAGCTGCATGGACCCACGTGCTGCAGCCGCACTGCGTTGGGTAGTTGAGGAGGGTGAGTGGGGTTTGATTTGATTTATTTAATCAATATACAGTATAAAATGTATGTGACGAATGGGGGAAAAGTAACATCTGCGCACGTTTTCTTGAGTTCCAGAATCTCGTCCAGAACTTTAATTATGAATAGTTGAATGACGAATAAATGTTTCAAAATAGCGAAGTTGCCAACTTTTGAAAAGTAGACATTTTCACTCTGGAGTTATAGAAAACACTATTTGCATCGATAAACGAACCCCAGATTCTAATTTTACTTTCTCGCGCTTAAGAAGGAACGTCTTTTTTGTATTGCTAAAGAAATAGTAACGTATCCCAGGCAAAGGTGAGCTCAACAAAAGCTGCTATAGTGAAGCTACATCATCCGGGAGCTGAAATGCATTACTTGTTACAGGCATATAAAGTCATTTTTAAAATAATATAATGCAAATGTAATCATATATATAGTGTGAGAGAGAGAGAAAATAAATATTTTGTTAATGGTCAGAATAGTTCCTAATTTACACAAAGTCTCTAATTGTGTAGAGGTCGGCAGGTTAAGCTCCGCGTCGGCCCGATTTTCCTTTCAGGTGACGCAGGTTCGCTCCCTGCCCTAGGTGTCGGGGCCCACGCGTCCAGGCTTCTAGCGGGTGACGCCACACCTCTTCCACTCTTCAACGCAGCGCAGTTGTTACTGTGCAACGCAGAATATTTCAATGGTGTGTCCTAAGTCCGAAAAAATAGTCCTTTTTTCTCTTCCTTTTTCTTTCTTTTTTCGTTCTTTTTTTTCTTTTTTTACTTTCTTTTTACTTTCTATTTACTTCTTTCTTCCTTTTTTCTCCTTACTTTCTTTTTTCTTTCTTTCTTTCTTCTGTTTTTCGCAAACAATCTGCAGCAAACCGATTGCACCCAATTTTCTCAAATCATGAAGAGTATGCATGATATTTTGTCGATATAATTCAGGGTGTGTTTTGAAATTACTGCTTGAATCAATTGTTTGTGCTGTTCTCCCGGCGTTGTCACCAAACATACTGAATGGGGCCCGATTTGTGAACACTCTACACAGGGAATATATTTTTTCCTACTTAGTTAATGCTAATGTTCTCTAAATCAAAAGTCGCGGGTTTAGGACCGTTGCATGGTGTGTTTTCATTAGATTGTTTTCCACGGTTGCTGCAAAATTGATCGATTATTTTGGCTATTTGACGACGAAGATACGAAGAAAATGAACATACTAAATAATATTCGTTGTAACAAACGCTCTCAAATTGTTCGATAAGTGTGACTGCTAAAAAGCAAATCTAACCTTTCTTTATAACCTTTGACTATAAATAACCAAAATAAACGTTTTATAATGCTAATTCTGATTTTTCGGCGATATTTCATTTTTATGAGTATATTAGCTAATAACAGTCTGAAATATGGCGTTTTATTACTGGAACATGAATTGTTGCCAATAGAAGCATATCTTAGCTGCCGAATTAATATTGCCAATATATTCATCATAATCATAAATAATCATTCTCAGAATAACATTACTTCTTAATTCGTAATTCTTCGAGTTTATCGAGTAGTTCACAAGTGTTTTACGGATACGCCAATTTTTATTTCCTCTAAAACTTTTGGTGTGTTAAACAAGCGTGGATGCGATACGAAACAGTAAGAAAACTAATTAGCATTTCAAATAATATTGCCACTGTCTCTTGAAGCAAAGTAACAATATTGTGCATTCACTGCTCACTTAATATCTTCCGGTGGCATTTCGGCGTATCGCGACAGCTTAATGAAGGACACTCAAGGAACCCTGCTTAAAACGACCACCCTCCGCCGTGTCGCATATTCAACTCACAGCATGGACGTAATGCATATTGCATCGTAGAGCGCGTTTTCGCTTTTCATTTGCTTCATTACGCCTGCACGTATGACGAAGAGTCATGAAGTTAACTGGACATCCACCTGGATGTGCATTAATATTCTTCCTCGATGCAAATAATACCTAGTGCGGATGTTTGCTGAGGAATGTGGCGCCGCGCTTTCCCAAAGCAGCCTCCCCCTCTCCCCCCATTCCCAGCCGGCGCATCTGTCTCCCAGCTGCAGCAGCCTCCATCGTGCGTTGCTCAGCCTTTCGCGCGAGAGCTGCTAATTTACGAGCCGGGCCCCAGGGCTACCAATAGAATAGTTATGGGTTAATTATGCCGGTTCTGATGGACGACTGCGTGAACGCCCCTTCCCCCCACCCACCCACCCACCCACTTTCCCCTTCCTTTCTTTTCAGCGACAATCGTGCGAAGGAGAAGAGGCGAGTGGGTGCAGAGGGGGCAAAAGGGCAAATGGTCAAAGGGGTGAACGAGGGAGAAGAAAGGTGCCTCACGTTCCGTAGAACACTCAAGGCATTAGGGTCCAGTTGAATCGGAGGGGACGGCCGACATTACCACCACACAGCGGAGATAATGTCGTGATTAAGTGGCAACAATGTTGCAGTGGTTTAAGTGTGTCCTCTTTGCTTCACGAAATAAGTGCCGAATCGTGAGTGATAGTGAAAGTCAATGATAGTCTCTCAAGTGAGAGTACTGTGAGGAACTGAAGACGTCTGCTGATTTGAGATTTTACATGGAATGGCAAATCTTCATTTTAATATTTCTGCAACGCCTTTGCATTCGCATAACCTCCTTGTGTCATGGTTGACTTTTTCACTAAACTATTTATTCTTTTTTAAAGCACGGGCCGATTTCCTTGAATTTTAGGTGTTTCTGCTTTAATATGGATCTAACTAAATTGGTTCTGTTTAGGAGATTGCATCTCCTAATAATCTGCCTTAGGACACCAAAGACAATGGACAGCGGATGGTGGCGGGTGATGGGGACCTAAATTGGTTCTGTTTACGGCAATGCATTTCTTAATAATCTGCCTTAGGACACCAAAGACAATGGACGGCGGATGGTGGCGGGTGATGTGGACCTAAATTGGTTCTGTTTACGGTATTGCATCTCCTAATAATCTGCCTTAGGACATCAAAGACAATGGACGGCGGATGGTGGCGGGTGATGGGGACATAAATTGGTTCTGTTTACGGGATTGCATTTCTTAATAATCTGCCTTAGGACACCAAAGACAATGGACGGCGGATGGTGGCGGGTGATGTGGACCTAAATTGGTTCTGTTTACGGGATTGCATCTCCTAATAATCTGCCTTAGGACACCAACGGCAATGGACGGCGGATGGTGGCGGATGATGTAGACCTAAATTGGTTCTGTTTACGGGATTGCATGTCCTAATAATCTGCCTTAGGACATCAAAGACAATGGACGGCGGATGGTGGCGGGTGATGGGGATATAAATTGGTTCTGTTTACGGGATTGCATTTCTTAATAATCTGCCTTAGGACACCAAAGACAATGGACGGCGGATGGTGGCGGGTAATGGGGACATAAATTGGTTCTGTTTACGGGATTGCATTTCTTAATAATCTGCCTTAGGACACCAAAGACAATGGACGGCGAATGGTGGCGGGTGATGTGGACCTAAATTGGTTCTGTTTACGGGATTGCATCTCCTAATAATCTGCCTTAGGACACCAACGACAATGGACGGCGGATGGTGGCGGATGATGTAGACCTAAATTGGTTCTGTTTACGGGATTGCATTTCTTAATAATCTGCCTTAGGACACCAAAGACAATGGACGGCTGATGGTGGCGGGTGATGGGGACGAACTTTGGCCGGTGGTGGGGTCGTGCGCGATGTGCGGGAGATGCAGCGATGGTCAAAGGGCTTAATTGTTATTTAACGGTATCAGAGCCGCATTAAGATCGAAAATACTCGCAGGAATAAAGTGGGACTGCCGCTTTAGGAAGGTGGAAGGGTTTGCAACAGGTTCGTTTTAATAGTTATGCTACACTCCATCTGCACATTTTGATATCCATATGCATAATATTCGCCGAACTCTCTAGTATCAACTTGATCCTTCAGGTATTGCGTTGTTTAAACTAGTCTTCCTTTATTTAAAAAAACATCCTGCTCCAGTTATTTTATCCTGTTAAGTTACATGTGTTCCATACCTTTAAATCTAGACAATTCTACATTGGTCTCGAAGGGGATGACGTTAATCACAAGAAAATGGCTATTGAGGCTGGGGAAGTACGTTGATGAGAGGCGGAAAGGAGGTTTTGCCTGTATTGAGCTCAACAATTATGCGGTTACTATCGCACTGACTTGCGGCAAAGACCCACCAGTTGATTAGCTCACGTTGCTGTTTTCTCTGCAGCAATTATAACCGGGAAATCTTAAAGTTTGAATCCCGATGATGGCGTATTTACGACACTAACTATTTAGCTAAGTCGAATTCAAACGCTGTCTGCAGAGAATTCTAGCGGCTGTCTAGAATTTCAATTTTTTTATCACTCCCCGGCGAATTCTCGTGCAGTACCTAACAAACGGGCCACGGAACGCGTACAATTTATCCTTCCTCTTCATTGCCCTATCCTCTCCATTTGCTCCCTCTATCTCCCTCACTCTCTCTTTCTCTCACACACACATACACACACAGGCACACACAGACACACACGTACTCCACTGCCACATGTGTCGGAAGCTTGAACTTTGAGGAGATGCATCCCCGGGAGGGGGTGACACTTCTCCCTCAAGCTGACGTGTGGGTCAGCGCCGGATCCTTCCATCCAGAGGCGAATGGACACTGCCACCTCCTACAATAAGACATTGAGAACTCCGACGGGAATAATTACAAGAGTTGACGTACTCGGGAAATCAATCAAACTAACTTCTACAAATGTTATCAGAAAAACTGTCCTTAATATGTTTTACACACGTTTATAGTCTTGCCCCTTTTTATCCCATTTACAGACTTTTATGGACTTAAACTCTTGGTCAAACATAGGTTTTCAGCTATTTTCAGTCCCTATCGTATTTCTAATGAATCTGTAATTTAACAAAAACTAATATAATGCAATGTGGTTATTTCCAATTCACGAGCTTTAGTAAGACGTTCATACCACAACAACTACCTAAAACGTGTTGTTGGACTCTTTGCAATTAGCCCCCGTATAAGAGATCTACACTATTGCTTTATGGATCACATTCCCCGCCAAGGATCAGACTACCACTGTCTTTGTGAAATACATCCACTGTCTGTGTCGTGACTGAACAAATACGGGATGGGATTAGGATGGGTTCTGTCGAGGGGATTAGAAGGGGATATTTTTTTTTAATGTTTAGTCAGTGTTGTTTACATGTCACAAGAATGAAATTGCCTGAAGGAAAAAAGTGCGCGAATCCCTGTTTGAGTGGAGACGGCTGTAATATAGAATAATCTGGTTAATTTTATTAGTATCTCGGCAGAGACATGTCCTTAGAAAGAACTATCCTTAGTTGCAAAATGTCTTATTCTTTAAGCATTTCAACCCGATGTAGAGTGTGGGTGAAGGAATGTGGAAAGAATTTTTCTTTGGTTATTTCTCTCTCCTCCAAGGTATAGTCCCAAGGACAATTTTTTGACTCATACTTTTGTGTGCCTGGTGCACCGCGTGTCGAGCAGCAGAAACAGAACGCGCGGTTACCATTGACAAGACATAACTCGTCGCAGGCGGAGACGGCGGGGACGGCGGACACCGTGACAACTGCAACCCGTCGTTTTCCGCCAGAGCGGCCCCGCCCACTTCTCGTCTCCGGCAATTCGTCGCGAGGCGGCGAGGGCGGCCACCGCCACTGCCCGCCGCCCGCCGCCCTCCGACCGCCAAGCGCACCGCCGCCCGCCCGCGCGCGCGTTGCGTATGGATGAGAGGCTGCAGCGACGTCGCGGTGTTTGCGAGATTACGACGTGTAAATCTCGGCCGTGTCAGGCCCTCCCTCCGAAGACAGCATCAGCCTCCTTCGCGGGCGTCACCGGGCGGCCCGGGGCAGTACCGGGCGGCGCAAGGAAGGTGCAGGAGCGGGGCGGGGACGGTACTTAGGAGGCGCGAGGGCAGTACAGGGGCGGGGGCGGAGCGGGGGCGGAGCGGGGCGGAGCGGGGGCGGAGCGGGGGGCGGCTCGGGGGCGGAGCGGGGGCGGCGCGGGGGGCGACGCGGGGGCGGCGCGGGGGCGGCGCGGGGGCGGCGCGGGGGCGGCGCGGGGGCGGCGTCGGTCTCGGAAGGGTGTCGGAGAGATTGGTGTCGGGGAGGCGGGTGTCGGAGAGGCGGGTGTCGGAGAGGCGGGTGTCGGAGAGGCGGGTGTCGGAGAGGCGGGTGTCGGCGAGGCGGGTGTCGGCGAGGCGAGTATCGGCGAGATTGGTGTCGGCGAGATTGGTGTCGGCGAGATTGGTGTCGGCGAGATTGGTGTCGGAAGGCGGGTGTCGGAGAGATGTCACAGAAAGGACCATGCCTAAGTGACGATAGGTAGAAGAGCCAGCGGCGATTGGACGAGAATGGGGCGGAAGAGGCAACGGACCATGCGAGTACGCGTCGCGGGGCGAAGCGGGTGTGGAGAGGAGTCGACGCGGTGTTCAACGAGCTCTGGGCCACGAGCGCCGTCTTCGTGCGAGGCGTGCCTTCATGTGCTTCTGCACGCATTGACTCGCGCGCCGAGCGTTCGGCGTCCGGCATTAGGCGCAGTTGCGGCCTTCGCTGGCGCGAAGCTGCGGGCGGTCCACGGCGCCGGATGCGGATGCCGCCCACGCGGCTGCTGGGACGTGCGTGCGCTCGGCGGCATACTGCTGTTCTCCTCGTTTATCTTTTCCTTCTCGGTCTTTCCCTTCTACCGCTTCTTCGTCTTCTCCTTCTCTTCTTTCCTCTTCGTGTTCTTATTCTTCTCCTTCTACCTCTTCGTCTCTTTCTTTCTCTTCTTCTCTTTGCTTTCTCTTCTTGTCTTCCTCCCTCTTCTTCACCTTCACGATATACTTCTTTCGTTCTAACTCGCTTTTTCCTCTTTCTCATTTTCGTTCTCCTTGTGTTTTTCCTCTTTCTCATTTTCCTACTCCATGTCTTTTTCTTTTTCTCTCTTTTCTTATCGTCTTCTCAGTTTCCTTCTCCCCCTCTTCATTTTCTTCTTTCTTCATCTGCTTCTTAGATTTTCTTTTTCTCTTCATTATTTTCGTGTTTTAACGTCTTCTTTTCACCTTTTACGTATAACACCTTGTTCGTATAATTTCGAACAAGACGAAGGGGTTTATTTCGCAATGATGGATTAATGAAATATTATTCTACTACTTCTTCTTCTTCTTCTTCTTCTTCTTCTTCAAGGTATCAAGGTTCTGCTTTTTTGACGTTAAATTCTCTACTGAGAAATAATTGTGTGGTTTGAGTGGTGTAGGTGTAAAAACTTTTGTCTTTGTTTTACATACGTTTTAAAAGTTTGTTTTATTTAATTGCGTTTTGTGTGACAATTATCTTTTAAGTGTATTTTACTTTGTTTTTTGGATCAGTTTAGCTGCTCATAATACCGAATAGAAAAATTTCTGATGTGGATATATCTGTCTTGACAATTTACATTTTCAACTGCAGTTGTTTCGAAATATCCAAATTTTTGTCGGCGGATTGGCAGGTGTAAAACGTGATGATATTGATGATGATATTTGGAATATTTGGAATCTAAATCGAATAGAAAAGAAGAAAATAAGTAAATCTTTGAGAAAATCGGCGATTATCTATCTCTTCTTTCGCATGGATTTATCTAGATTCAAATTTACTATTTCTTAAATACAATATATTTGCTTATTATTGCTTATTAAATTTTTATATTATAATAAGCTTGAATAGAATAAAAAACAACATGAATGATGAATAACTACCCGATTAACATTAAATGATATCACAACCAGTAGGTTACGCTAGATCACGAAATAGGCTTCTTTGCCTATCAAAAGAAGAAAATATACTTCATCCTTATTACAGACACATTATTATCTTCTAAGTGATTGATGTTAAGAAAATATTTGTTCTTCATCGGACCACTAGACGTGACGAAAATAATCTGTGTGTCCAGGGACTGGGTAGGACCTTCGTTACTACACCAGGGGGTAGAAGACATGGTATTTTTTTTATTTGTCACGCAGAATTATTTTGTTTCAATTCTCTGACGGTTGTTGTCTGAGGCACACGTCGACTCAGTCCGTTGTGCTACAGTTGTCTGTCGGGCAGTGCAGTGAAGAAGCATGCATCTCTAGTTACGTTCCTTGCGAACCCGTTACGTTTTACTAGGCCTCTTCGTGGCGCCTGACGTCACCTGTGCAACGGCGCTTGGCCGTGTTTTCGTCACGTACGACTCGGCTTGGCTTGGCAGCGTGTCATCTGCGTGGAATACTCATAAGGCAAATGGTGGTGGTTCGTCACCTAGGAAATGTGAATAGGGAAGTGTAATATTTTAGAGAGAACAAATATCGTACAGTGGAGTCAGGAAAACAAAAGAAATGAAAGAATTAGTTTGTAAAAAAATTACGATTCGAAGGGAACGGCCAAAAAAGCTGGAAGTTTGGAAATATATACTGTTACAAGAATAAAAGGAATAAATATTGTTACAAATAATAATCATTTAACTAGATATTATCTTCCAGAGCATTAAAAACCAAACAATTATAAGAATTTCTCAGAGCAATCTAAACGTTTAAATAATTTAAAACTGACATTAAAACTGACAACAAAATTTACGCTTCACTCTATTTTCAGAACCCAAACTTTGGTGTTATTCAGAGATGACTGATGACTATATTCGAAAAGAGGAAGTCAGCAAATGGATTTCGTGTGTTTGGAAAGAAATGACATCATTTGTAAAGGGCGTTGTGTAATTGATTAACGTCTTGCATATCAATTTCACGAAACTCGGTAAAAAATTATCGAATATTTTTTGTCGATGGGAGTCATTACCTAACGATGTTTCAACTTAACTTTCTCTTTAGTTCACATTTTATCAAATAGCATAACGTACCACATTGATACTTCCTATATGTTTTCGTTTTATTTCAAAATTTGAAGAAACATGCAAAGTATCTTACAGACGGAAATAATAGATACAGATACTAAAACAATGTTTACTATGTTTAAAACAATCATAATATATAATATCATCATAAAATAATCAAACAATCAAACATCAAACAATCATTATATATATATATATATATATATAATTATCTAACATATCATTGTAGATATACCTCAAGATGAGGCGATTCCGCATCTCGACAAGTTTTTCCGTTCAGGTTATCAATAAAAAATAATTTATGGACATGAATGATTTTTAATTAAATAAATAATTTATACAAAAATTAATCTCTCTAAAGACAAAGAGGTTTAGTTAAATAATTCTGACTGAAATAATAGAGCTATTGATATTTTTTCTTCAGGCCAAAGTGTGTTAATGGTTTGATTACCATGTGATCACCGTTCACAGGCGACATTCCAGAATCTCCAAAAAGAAAGTGTATTTCGAAATTAAAAGAATATGAAAAATGAACTAAATTGTTCATTATTCATACCAAATAATATTTTTCATTTATTTATTATTTTCATTCATAGAATAGTTTAACTAATTACACTCAATCTTTGATAACAAAAAATCCATTATATTTCCAGAGTTCATGATTTTACATACCTTTGATTACGGCAGATTGATCGGCGGCTTGTTATGTGAGTGAGTTGAATCGATTATTTCTAAAAGACCAGGACTGCAATTTCTGCAGCAATGAGTTTAACTCATCATTTGCTACCGACAATACTTTGATAAATCCGAAAACATCATAACGCGTTCGTTAATATAATCTAAAAAAGCAATGTTCTTTTTTAACCTCGAATATGGCATTTCTCCGGAAATAAACCAATTCATTTGTAGTACGTCTTTCTTTCTCTTTCTTTCTGCCTTTTCTTTTTCATTATTTATTTCTTTTTACGGTTCAACAGTACTTAGTGCCGCTTTTGCCTACCTCCGAAACTAGAAGGAGATTTTTCCTAGATCAGTGGAGGATGAGCTAGCTATTCGAAGGTGACTTATCCCCACATCGCTCGGTCCTAAGGACGGAGAATGGAGGAACCGGCGAGAGAAGGAAGGATCGCGCGCGGTCCGTCGCCCGCATTCTAGAATGCTGCTCCGGTGTTTGCCTGGAAGGGGACAGGGAAACTACTGAGCCGAGCGAGCACTGGGCCTCCGAATTCGAGTGCGGCAGGGTCCAGAAATTCGCCGATACTGAATGCATCACGCAAATGTTTATGGGACTTTTCATCATCGGGCTTTTATCCAGCCAATAGCTGGTTGCCCTTTACGCCCCAATGGGTCGCATATTCGACCATACACTAGACACCAACACTCTTGCAGGCTCCTCTGACCTGGGGTCAGCAGAACGCGAGGCCCTCCGCGACAACACGTACATGAGAGGCAAGGGGTAAACAACTATGTCCAAGGCGGGACTCGAACCCGCGACCTTTCGGACCGAATTGTTGACTCGGTACATGCTCATACCCACGTCGGCCCAGGTCTGCGTATGCTAACTAACCGAGTATTCAAATTTCACGAGGATCCCACTCCACCCCTACCCCGCAACGTCCCCCTTCATTCGTCGCTCCGATCGACCGCCACAGAAGTTCGACACGGCTACACGTCGTAAGACACGCGCCTTGCGTATTCACACGTAACGCCGCAGGCGAGATCACGCCGCGGCGCGGCACGGCCCCTCCTCCGCGCCGCACAGCGCTGCGGCGGGCGTGTGCGGGCGTGTGCGGGCGTGTGCGGGCGTGTGCGCGCGCGTGCCACTGCGCGGCTCATTTCTCGCGTGCCTCCCGGAGGCGGGCCCCCTGCGCGGCACGACGCCCGCGTCGAAGACTCCACGCCGCACTGGGCGGGGGCCCGTCGCCGCGGCGCGCACGCCGACCGTGCGAATGGCCCAATGCGGCGTCGATCGGAATATCTGCTGTTGGAGCTTCTGCGGAGGTTTCACGAAAGGCAGGTTCTGCCTACTGAAATATGTACTTCACTGCTATATCGAATGAGGCGCCAGTCGAAATCGCCGAGATCGTTAGGGCACTAGTGCCGTCGCGATCTCGCACCGCCTCGGGCATGGGGGTTTATATATATATATATATATATATATATATATATATATATATATATATATATATATATATATATATATATATATATATATATATATATATGCGTGTGTGTGTGTCGTCCTTTCATCCCTCACTATCATCATCATCTCATCATCGATACCCCGAGGGCTAACAACCTTGGGGGAAGCAGGATGTACGCGTGGTCCGATTTGGCCTATACGCGAAAACAAAATATCGAATGACGGCGTCTCTGATTGCGGACATTGATTGATTATCCATGACAAGGTGGAATATTTCACTTCTGCACAGCGGGAGAGGTGGCTCAGGGCATCCACTAATGTCACTGCAGTGCCTCTGTCCGGGAGAACCTAGGTGTGAATCCCGATGGTGGCAGGAGTTTCGACACTAGCTTGATAGCTGGGTTGAGTTCAGTCGTTGTCTGGGGAAGAATTCTAGCGGCCCACTGCTCTAATAGGTAGTTTTCCTAGGTTTCTCCGCTCAATACCAGGAGAATGCCGGAGCAGACAAACGGGCCACGTACCCCGCGCGATCTTACCTTCCTCTTCCTTGCCCTATCTTCACCGTTCCCCACACTTGCACTTAGATAATAGAAAGCCACTTCTAGCGACTATAAAATTCAATGTACATTAGAGACATTTCATGAATTCTGTTATATTTAAATTAATAGATTCTGTATGTATTACATTTATTCTCTGGTGACTTGCCAACCTCTAACAGAACGTAGAAAGTAAATATTTCAATTTTGCTTGTTGAGTGTCATATCACTGTCTAAACTCAAGCGCTTAAATGTTTTAAATATATACCTTTCAAGGCAGGAAACTAGAGTAGACTCCGATATAAGAGATATCTGGTTATAATTTGTCTTTTATAAGAGGGTCTGTATCTTGCGGGAAGATAGTGGTCATAATTTGTACTTTGGGACCCGGGACAGCCAATATTGTTTCTTGTACGCGAGATTCTCGTATAAACCGGTTCTCTTACGAATAACTGATATAACAAATAAACGAGTTGTACTGAATTCATAGAACTGGTATCACACCCGGCGAGCATAATATGCACATCATGTGTCAAGATTTAAATGAGTTACAGAGTTACAGCTTCCATTAGTATGGGGTTGCCTATAACACGATCTTTATTAGAGACACATGTGATGATCTGAAGAGAATCATTTCGAGAGAGGTTTGAGACCTACCCATGGAGATGTGTCTAGCCGTGCAGCATGCTGTCCTTCGCTTTAAGACTATTCTGGAGACTGATGCGCCCCAAATAGAGCACATTTCGTAACCGTGACGAACACTATGTTCACATACGACCATGCTTTTTGTAATACCCTTATACAGTACACAAGTAACGTATGTACATAAGCAGTCAACATTAATATTTTGGCATTATTACGGTTTCCTACAGAATACTTCTTGTTATTACAAATACCATCCGTCAACAGTCCTAGTAAACGACTCCTACAAACTGTACTGGGACCGAAACATCCTAACAGATAGAACCGTCTATTACAACAAGGCCGATATTACCATCTGGGACAAGGCCCCCAATAAGATCTGCTTTGTAGACTTCGCTGTGGTAGACACTAATGGCATCATGGCAACATGCTAGATGACGTTGGAAAAATACAGGGAATTTGCTCATGTTATAGTGGAGGAATAATCGCAAAAAATATATGCATGGTCTTGTCAGCCTCAGGCGTCATTCCAAATATCACAGTCAAATCACTGGCGGAACTGGGCATCAAAAAAATCTGCAATTATTAGCATCGAGAAGGCAGGTAACACGTGTTAATGCGAAATTTTGTATTTTAAGTTTATAATCATGTAGTTATGTACAGTATTTACCTGTTATATAAATTGTTTTGTAATTCCTAAAAATTTTACATTTATTTACATGTACTAGTTGTCACACTTTGTGTCTGTATGGTGACCGTAAGACCAGATAAATGTGAATTATTGGTTAATAATAATAATAATGATAATAATAATAATATTAATAAAATTAATTATGATAATAACGTTAATGATAATAATATACTATTTGTGTCCGGTTAGGTCAATTATTTATATAAGGATATTTATAAAATTCTATTTTTATAAATATCCTTATATTTATAAAAGCCGCCTATTGATATAAGGATAGCAAAAAATGAACTTTCTTCTACTTCTAACACCAAATTCAAATTCCCATAACAACCAGGATTCCGTTCCCTGCGTCTTTTCGGTGACTAACGTAATAAAGAACGTAACAAAGAACCTGTTTCGAGAATTGGCGACAACAGTTACGAGGCACGACATGTCCAGTGTCACGCGCGCGTAAGGTGGGGGGGGCGGGGAAGGATGCGGGCGGAGGCGCCCAGAGGTCAGCGCGAACGCGGAAGCACGTCGCGCTCGACAAGCGACGGGCAGTGGGCGTCGGCGGAAGGCGGTGGGCGGCGGGCGGCGGCGGCGGCGGCGGCGGCGGCGGAGGCGGCGGAGGCGTAGGCGGAGGCGGAGGCGGAGGCGGAGGCGGCGGCGGAGGCGGAGGCGGAGACGGAGGCGGAGGCGGAGGCGGAGGCGGAGGCGGAGGCGGAGGCGGCGGACGGGCGAGCACAGTTCCAGATTTTACCCGTTTGCGAGAGCGAAAAGGCGTAATTTTTCCTGGATTTGTACATTAATTCGAAAAATGCGACGTAGTATCATCATCGTGTGCATTGTTACATTGGGTACATTGTTAAGGAGATGGCGGGTTTTTACAATTTATAAGAAACCATTGGCAGAAAACCCTGTAAGTGTGGCCGGTTGATTTGGCTGAGGGCATTAGCTGAAGTCATTGCAGTGCTTCTGTGTGGGAGATCCTATGGTTGGAGACCCAACGATAGCAGGGTTTTCGACGCTACCTAGATAGTTAGGTCGAGTTCAGTCGCTGTCTGGAGGAGAGTTCTAGCTGCCAGTTGCTCCTATCGGTAGTTTTCCGTTTCTCCCCCTTCTCCTCTTCGCACTCTTTATACACACGCTTGCATGCAGTGGTATCACGAATATTGGGAGTCCAGTTTGAAGCTTAAAGCTGGTCCCGACTGGGGCGGTGCTTTCAATGCTTAGCAATGTTGGGATATGTACTCACACAATAGCTGACGTATAATGCTCTAACGTGGAATTCGGGAACTTATGGAAAAAATAAAGTCGAAGGTAGGATCCAGTATTAAGGTACTAGATTCACTTTAAAACACTAATTTGCAAAGTGCGGAATGTTCACACAGCTCCAGCTATTTATTTAAGCAAAATTATTTTACTACTGCATTACGACCACATTCTGAGCAAACACGTGTATAAACGTTTGTACATTTTGTCCCAACATATCAATGTGATTCTAAAGTCGTATTTTTATAACATCATGTATCCTATTCCACTTCCACCCTACTGATAGGGTGATACAACTAAATTGTTGCGGGATTGCAACCCCTAGCGGTACAAACTACTGCTTTTGTATAGTTTATTTGATGATGTGATTGACGTGATTTTTGTAAATATTCGTGAAACTAGAACTCTATGTCTAATATGCTTCTTTTGTTTTTTTAAAAATTATTTTCAATTCAAATTTCTTTCGAATAAAAGGAGGAAATCGGAACATGTTTAGTGCTGCGTCAATTTTTGCAGTATTATTTGGATAATATGCCGGTTAGCAACTGATAATATTAATTAAATATTTTTTAAATAATCTTAAAATTCAATTTTCTTCCGTTAAACGTTCATATACCATTGATCTGTTTTTTAAGAGATGACAATTTAATAGTTATAGATCATTAAATACGAAGAGATGTTCTAGATAGGTTATTGTAAGTAATGGGATTATTATTGTTGTTGTTGTTGTTGTTGTTGTTCTTCTTCTTCTTCTTCTTCTTCTTCTTCTTCTTCTTCTTCTTATTATTATTATTATTATTATTATTATTATTATTATTATTATTATTATTAAATAGAACAAGAAAATAATTTCGATAAGGAATAGTACAGTTGTAGGGAAATAAGGTGATTATTCTAAAAATAAATCAAATACAACTGGTTCTCCACACCGCGTCGACTCAGTTCGGACTGAGGGAAGGTGATGGGAAAGTAATGGGCAGAAAAATCGCCCAAGCACCGCTGAATGTGATGATGAACAAATTTTATTTGTACGAAACATCTCAATCTTCAATT
The DNA here is from genome assembly GCA_038098605.1 of Gryllus longicercus. Classification (NCBI taxonomy): domain Eukaryota; kingdom Metazoa; phylum Arthropoda; class Insecta; order Orthoptera; family Gryllidae; genus Gryllus; species Gryllus longicercus. The sequence goes on from JAZDUA010000423.1 coordinate 1,106,238, forward strand.
TTGTAGATATAGAAAGACACCAAAAACAATTCATACTTTTTAAATTTTCGAAAATTTAGAGTTAACCGTAAAAATTGGACCTATGCCACCACAGTCTATGTTACTCTATTCTTACATGAAATTTAAAGAAAAAAATTGGAGCAGTTTTTTGAAAAAATTTTGCAAATGTTCGAGGGGTTTTGCAAATGTTCGAGTAAAGTATCCCCAAGATTTTTTTTTTCAAAATCTCAAAGATTTGACGGGAGCCAGATTGGACAGGGGATTCTTCAATTTGGAAAAGATTCTACGCATGGTTTAGGCGCTAGTAGTGTTTAGAGACACCAGACGGACAGACAGACGTTCTGAGAAAAAAAAGCACTTTTTCGGTATCAGGGAACCCCGAAACGTGCATTTCCATCGAATCCCTAGTGTAGATGGTGCAGGTAGGCGGTTCCGCTTCCGTGTTTTTCGCCCGTTTCGATGCAGCCATCCTGGAACTGTGCACGGCCGCGACGCGCCCCTGGCGAGACTGATTTTGTCTTTGCTTCGATGCCTTGGGCGCGGCGCGCGGGAACTCGTTGCGATGCGGCGTGCGCGGCGCGGCGGCGCGGCTCGCGCCATACGAGATGCGCGCCCCGACCGCGCCCCCGCCTCCACCCCCGCACACCCTCGGACCGCGATGCACGCAATGGCGCCTTCGCTGGTGTAACGGTTGGTTACACAGATTGTTAAAACAACGTTCGTGGTTTCAAACCCAATCGAAGCCGTAGATTTTTAAGGGCGAAAAACTGTTCCTTTGGAGGAGAATCAAAGCCGGCTGGCCCCCATGTTGTAGATTTATTACATGTAAAAGTTCCTGAAAGTTAAAAGACGTTCCTGAACTAAATTCGAATCGATGCATTCTTGGCTATCCGGGATGAGCCGCGTGTCGGTCAATTGTACTGACGTTTCGGCCATGTTACTGTGGCCTTCTTCAGAGCTTTACTGCAGAGACAGCAGTATAGCTCTGAAGAAGGCCACAGCAAGATGGCCGAAACGTCAGTACATTTGACCGAGACGAGGCTCATCCCGGATAGCCAAGAATGCATTGAGTCCGGACGCGGAAGCCTACGAACCCATAAATTCGAATCTCCTGCTTTTTCGTCCGAGTGATACCTTCTTTCGCTGCTAGATGGCGAAAGGACCGTAGGGAAATTTGCGTGGTCGGTTGGAAGAGCATGACTGATGGCCCCAATCTTGCCACGTAGAATTAGCCATTGATGGGCATTTGAGGCGATTGATTATTTTGTTTCCAGGCCACAAATTCTATAGTCGTTAGTCTCGAAAGTGCAGTGCATGAGATATTACGGGATGCGGCTGTGGTGTGGGGAGTGTTTTTCCCTTCTGGAACGAGAGATGCGTCGAATGAAAGAAATTCCCCCCTCCAGGTGTATCCGCCAACGGAACACCGACCCAACCGGGACAATCTAACCCGTCTGCTCTCCGGACATGCGTGGTAGTTAAGTGCATGTGTAGTGTATGTGATGTATATGTGTAAGGGATGTTTTTTAATGTGTGTATGTAAGAGAAGACGAGGACAAGTATAAGGAAAAAGATGGCGCGCGATCCGCGATTCGTTTGTTAAGACACTTTTTTCTCTACTGTCATTCGTCTGGTATTGATAGGGGAACCCACGGGAAACTATTATAGCAGTCGACTGGTAGAATAATCTTCTCGGTCCTGAATTTGACATAGCTATCTAGGTAGTGTCTGAAATCTGCCATGAAATGGACTGAAACTCTGAAACCTTCCAATCAGAGACATTTGGGTAGAGTTGAAGGTGTAGAGTTCGGAACAAAATGGCCATAACACTCAATTAGAATGTTGTAAGCAGCAGGAAAACATAGTTTGTGTAAATCCAGCTATTTTGTTCGTTTTGTATGCCAGTTTTGCTTCTATACACATATAAAAATCAATAGGTCGGATAGACAAATTCGAGTTACCTAAGAAACTTGTTAGATACAGGCGATCTATTGCGAAATAGAAGGAACTAAAATCAATTAGTCATTTACATATCGTTTTTATCATTAATTGGATTGTTGGTGATGTAGATACCTTTTTATATGATAAATGACTGAAGATATTGTCTGGTATCAATTTTAATCAACTTATGATCATTTCGATCGCGTTGCGATCATCATCAGAGCTAAAATGTAATACAAATATCATTAAATACAATATTATTAAATACAAATATTATTAAATACAAATATTATTAAATACAATTATTATTAACAGGTTGTAGGTAAGAGGTTATTGTATGTAAGATACGTAAGCAAACTGGGTCGTACATACCTAGCAGCTTCTGGGCCGAAAACAAAGTTCTGCGAATTTTTTTTTTTTTTTTTTTTTTTTTTTTTTTTTTTTTTTTTTTTTTTTTTTGGGCGTGCGTCTCGTTTAAGAACACCGCCGGTCGGCGCTGGGAGGGGGGCGGGAAGAGGGGTAGGGTGCGGATGTAGGGTCGTAAACCGCGGTTTACGATTCCTGCTGTGATAATATCTCGAGACTCTGAGGACTATACATCTCTGAGGACGACTGTAGACCTCTAAGGACGACTGTGGACCTCTGAGGATGACTGTGGACCTCTGAGGACGACTGTGGACCTCTGAGGACGACTGTGGATCTCTGAGGACGACTGTAGACCTCTGAGGACGACTGTAGACCTCTGAGGACGACTGTAGACCTCTGAGGGACGACTGTAGACCTCTGAGGACGACTGTAGACCTCTGAGGACGACTGTAGACCTCTGAGGACGACTGTAGACCTCTGAGGACGACTGTAGACCTCTGAGGACGACTGTAGACCTCTGAGGACGTCTGTAGACCTCTGAGGACGACTGTAAACCTCTGAGGACGACTGTAGACCTTTCAAAATGTCTCACAGTCTTGATGATGACTCTAGACCTCTCAAAATGTCTCTGTAGCCGTAATGATGACTAGACATCTGAAAATATATCTACAGCATTGATGATGACTCTAGAAACTAATAGTAATTACAGTTCTTTATACTGCCGAGATCGCCGTCGAGAGCAGTTCGCGTTTTCCAAGGAATTGCCGGTTTGCCCTTGCCGTCCCACCATTTCAAACTTCCTCCCGCGGCTTCGCAGCAGGCTCTTGGGAGGGGAGCAGGGGCGTGAGCGCGAGGGGGAGCGGAAGCGGGGAGCGTGGAACGCGGAGCGTGGAGCGTGCGGGGGTGGGGGCGCGGAGATCCAGCGCTTACACGCCGCCGAGCACGCCGCCCTCCGTGAGCACGCACCAAACGGCCCCGATAATGTAGGGCGTAAGGCTGGTACGACACGCCGGACAGCCCGTTCCTCTTCGCCGCAAAGAAGCAACTGATTTAAATTGCATTAGGAGGTAACTAGCGGGCCGTGTGTAAATGAGAGGGAGCTGAAGAATTGCGCGCCGGGGCCCTCGCTTCGATGCGACCGCCCCCGCCTCCCCCTCCGCCGAAGAGGATGCTGCGCAGGGGCCGAGGGGGACGGCTGGGGACGGGTGTTCGAGGGGATCGGTGCGGTGGGCTTAGCCGCACTCGCCGTTCCCCGCTGCCCGCCTCCCCGCGACCCCCTCCGCACGCCGGGGCGGAGGAATATCTAACGAACGACAACAACCCACTTAACCTCCGGGTGTTAGGCTAGATTTATAGACTGCGTCCATACAAACCCGCGAGTCTCCCCAGGCCACGGAGACGTCTTACCCTTTCTTAACTCGCAATCCGGCTACGAAACTTAACTTTCTTTTTAATTAGTAATTTGTATAATGACTTCTTCCAGAAGCCAAACACATGACCCGTCGCTCAGAGTTCTCTGCAGAAATAAATTCACAAGAAAACAACGCGTCGAAAATAACCGTCGCAGTCGTCTTTTCCCTATTCTTCTGTCCGTTGCCGCTCGAGCGACGGCGCGAGTTAAAAAAAGCTCAACTCGCTCTGCGCCGCTGGTTCAGCCGCCCCCGCCCCCCCCCCCGACCCCCCACCCCGCCCCCACCCCTGCTTTCGTCCGGCCTGCTACAATTCTCCACCCTTCGCGTTTTCCCCATTCGTTCACCCTCATCCCCGCTTTTGTTTATCTTCGGTAATGCGTATGTGCCTCCCTTCATTCTTGTCGCATCTTCTGTCGAGCATTTCTCTCAATTCTCAACTCTCAATTTCTCCTTTGTCTCCAACAAGACTGCTTTTCTCAAATTCTGTTCCTACCCGTTTTGAACGAGATCAGTTCTTTCAGCCAATATCAGCTTCTGCAGCTTTCTCTCTCATCTCTCTTTGGCTATTTTGGCTTTAAAATCTATTTTAAGACTATTTTAATCTATTATCTATCATAATAAATCTATCTAAAGCTTAAATTTATCACAACAAAGAGGTTACATTCTTCTTCAAATTTTTCCACGAAATTTCTCCATATATGCCGCGAACCCGTGTAGAGATGGATAGCACAGTTTGAGAACTCCTGGACTAGACTACTCCAATCGCCATAGCCTCCACAAACGCTGTTGCAACTCCCTTCTGTGTTACTCCTGGCGAGATATCGACTTGGAAGCAGAAGAGATGGCTCCTTTGCACTGTCGAACTTCGTTTCAATGTAATATTGTAATGCATCGTCCTTTACGTAAGACCCAGGCGGTCGAGGGTGGCAGAAATGTTTGAGGGGCGTCTTCTTTATTCGAGAGTGACGCCGAAGGAAAAGTTTGGGAAGCGACCGGGGGGGCAGGGGCTGGGAGACAAGAAGAAGATTAAGAAGAATACAGAAACCTCCTAGTCTAAGCGAACTAATTGGTCATACATATATTTCGAACAGAGCTATTCAGGAAATTTTGCAGTTGAAATTGATCTTTGCTTTTTATAACAAGCAATCTGTAATTAAAATGAAGTACTAGAAGAAGGCTTTAATTTTGTATGTTTAATATTAAAAAATTAGAATGCAGTTCTACAAAGTATTTTATGCTTATTCATTTAATAATTGAGAGACACTTTGTCTATTTTAATTTTTGAAACTCAGAATGGATACTATTGGTATTAAAAGAATCATTAAGGATAAAATATTTAATTTGCAATTTGAGCGTGTGTGTAATAATTTCAAACTTTCAAAATAGTTTGGTTGTTAATATATAGAATATAATTTGGTAAATCATAGTTGTGTCTTATGCTCGTTATTTTGCTTTAGACGTACCATCCTTTCTATACGGACTGAATGTATGTTAGGATTTTGATAATTATTATAAATAAATGAAAATGAATGACTTCATTAGCTCTCATTCACTTTATTATTACCTTTCTCCTCAGAAATATAATAAAATTATCCCCAAACCCCATGAAATTAAAACCCGCTTCCCTGAAATTGCTCCACTTGGGCTGATGTACTTGTAGTAATGTAAAAAATATGATTGTATATTTACATTTTTTTTTGCCCTTACAGGTAAGTGGATGCACAACAGTTACTATTGCTGCCTGCAAAGGTAAGCGAATTAATGTTATTAATTGCTACCAAAAAGGCATTGGTACCAAATGAATTTGCACCCATGGTTGTGAGTCCGTAACTGGACGATGTAGACCATCTAATTTTGAGACTCGTGGGGTGTCAAAGAGTGTGATTGAACAACGGAACAACAAAACAATGGGATATTGAACCAGACTTAGACCTTCAGCTGTTGTGTCAGGATATCTCTCATCAAGCAGTTGCTAGATAGCGCAGGGTGCTAGATTTAGTTGAACGAACCGTGTTTATCTTTCTAGGTGAAGAATCCGTCAAAGTTGGCTCAGAGCATAAGTAGCAGATGGCTCACTACAGGTCTTCTTACCGGGAGGTTCTAGAATTCTAGTCCCTACGGTAGCAGGATTTGTGACACTAGCTTATCAGCTAGGTCGAATTTTTTCCGCCTGGAGAAGAATTCGACAGCCGCCTGGTTGCTCTGATCGTTAGTTTTCTGTAGTTTCTCCGATTACCACCAGGCGAATACTGGATTAATGTCCAAATAAACGGACCACGGTCCGCGCGCGATCTTTCCTTCATCTTCCTTATCCTATCCTCAGTCTTTACTTACGCACACTTCTTACATGTACATCACTACCACACATGTCGGGAGACCAGTAGGGTTAAGTATTCGCCTGGTGTTGATCGGGGAAACCATAGACAACTATCGATCACAGAAGACGGCCGCTAGAAACCCCTCCAGACAACGGTTGAACTCGATTTAGCTGGTGTCGAAAATCCTGCCAGCGTCTGGATTCGAATCCTAGGACCTCCCGGTCAGAGGCTATGCAGTGTTATCAATCGATCTCCTGAGCCTCTTGAACCGGATAAGAAAAAACCCCTCTATTATTAACATATTTCCTTATGGCTAACTTGACACCAATAGTCTTTCAAATGTGCTGAAATAAATGATTACATTTAAAGCGTGGAAGTAAAGCGTGTATTTATTATACATTTAACGATCCGTATTTCTTACAGTGTGTGCGCATCGCAAATTGATGTAGTAAAGATTTTACTATACTGCATTGTACCGTGACTCTTGAGCGTCATTTCAAAGCAATGAAATGTCAAAATTGAATATACTGCGTGGTTTCCTTACTTGTATGCATTTAACTGATTGTAAACATAGATTTTGTAACATCTAGCATTAACCCCGGTGTGAATGTATCTGTTATAAATCCATAAAGTACGCTTTCATGATGCCTGGACGTTGGGGCATCAGTTTCTCTTAGCTTTCACCGGATGTGATTTTAATACTTGTCAGATGAAAATTTCATTGACAAATTTAATTAGGACACAAACAAACGTTGTGAGACCCAAAGTTTTGACCCGTCTCTTTATGTATTTCGACGCGGTGAATACGAATCTTAAGTAAGAATTGCGCCACCATCCTACATTTTTTTAAATCGCAAAAAAACGTCGTCACATGGTATTTTTTTCTGGTGTTGTTGTCAGACCCCAAACCGTTACACGTTACTGACGTCTCTCGCCACAACCATCCAATTGTGTTTAAGTCGCAAAAACCACCGTGAAAAAAAAACACCCGTTTCGGGGATTGTTGTCAGACCGAAAGACTTGACACGTTTCTCAATGTATTTCCACGCGCTGAATCTGAATCTGAAGCCAGAAGTGCGCCACCACCTTCCATTTTCTTCAAATCGCAAATATTGTAGATTTCAGAGTGTTTTTGCGATTAAAAAACTGGAGGGCCCTCCGATGAAAACCACAATACCACCCGGGTGGTGTTTTGGTTTTGGTATTAGAGACAAAATTCAGTTTTTACTTAACCTGACACAAATATAACGGATTTTGTAACAAATAGCGTGTGAAAATAATTGGAGAGAAACTTAATAGTATGTAATTCGTACTAAATAGCAATTTACAAACCCGAATGTTCCTTGGATCCTTATTCAGTTGAATAAACTGCATGAATCCAAGTACTGAGGGTGTTTGTTTTCAAGAGAGCTTTTACATTTACATTTACACACAGTATAATTTCTTATTGTACAACCGTACTACAGGACTGCCATCGACATCCGCATCCGAAAAATCCGGGATCGAAAATTCTAGTTTTCAAATGTTACTAACCACGCGTTGTTGATTTCTTTATAAATAACACAGGTACACAAAAACGTTGTCAAACCCAAAGGCTTGACACGTTTCTCTATGAATATGGACGCGCTGAATCCAAATCTGAAGCTAGATTGGCGCCACCACCTTCCAGTTTTCTTAATCGCGAAAAACCACCGTGAAATTGTAAATCGTAAATTTCACGGAGGTTTTCTGCGATTTAAAAAAACTGAAAGGAGATAAGGCAATGCTGGCTTCGGATTCAGCGCGTCGACATACATAGAAAAACATATGTCAAGTTTTTGGGTCTGACGACATTTGGCTTCTGTAGAGAATAATGCTACACGACACAAAATTTAGTATTCACGTGTGTTTTTGGTAATTAAAAAGAATGAAGGGCGGTGGCCCAATTCTGGCTTCGGATTCAGTGCGTCAAAGTACCTACAGAAACATGTTTCAAGTCTTTTGATCTGACATTTTTTAAATTTTTTTTGTGGGTTTGCCTCTGTAATTCATCGAAGTATAGTAAAATTGAAGAATTGGTATTCTAGAGCTCAATTAAACGTATTATAGCGAGGCACTTTGTACGTCACAAAGTTTGTACTGTTTATAGCCGATAAATAAATTATGAAGTATTTATCCAGGAAAACTCTTTCTAAATGGCGTTAAAAACAGATTTATATCAATTGCCGAAAATTATCAGTACTGTATTCATTCATATCCTAAATACCCTTGAATATTTCAAGCCCGACATTCAAATTTCCATAAATTAGCTGTTAGTCAGGAACATTTCATCACAATGGACGTGAACACATTAGTATTTAATGGGTTTCTAACGCGAAGATCACAACAAGAGAATAAGTTTGACTACGTATTGAACTCGAACAGAAAAAGCTTCTGGGCAAGTCATTAACGTACAGCCTCAACATTCTCGGGCAGTCCTCTCCTTCGGCGTGATTTTACTAGCGCTGCCTCCGCACGCTGGTGCTTCCAATCTCGATAAAATCATGGTTTCGATTCAAGGCGCATGTGAATGTAGACGTTGAAATGTTGTCTAGTGTGGTGGACGAGATTGATTATCGTTCTGACGTGCGCTGAGTGACTGATGATCGTCATATTCAAAAGCCAGCGACAATAAAAACTTCGACTACAGGTCTTTCAGGTCATAAACCTTTCAATAGAGGATGTTGCTTAGATTATTTACAGATATCTCAAAGGCGACTATCATCGGGTCGGCTATTATTATTGCAGGTATTTACTTTATGTTCCATTGCTAATTACGGACATGTATCATGTACTTTCATTTCCCTTCTTTCCTGTGTTACGTCAACTTCCGTTTCCTTTGCTGAATACTTTCTTATATTTATGACTCCTCCTGTTCGAAGCTCTTGTTCGTATTTTGATTATTTTTATTCTTCATTCGTGTTTGATTGTGTAGATCTCTAAGCATGAGAAATTTGGTAACATGGTGCAAGTGTTCGATCCTCGGAAATGTGTTGTTATATTTTTTAAATGTTGATAAAATAAATTCTATTTGTCATAGAAACGTAAATAAAACATTAGCTTATGGGTTTGACTGGAATCTATACGATACTGTTCAAAAATGAAAATAAACAATTTTTTAGGAGATTTTTGTAGTTAACACTATATTGGTTGATGACAACAGCCATTAACAAGACAATAGTTTGCCATTCGTGTGGTATATATAATAAAACTCCGTCTATTGGAGGCAAGAAATAAATTATCTTATTCCTAAAATGAACAAAACTATTCCTTTTTGCCAATATTTCATCAAAAATTAATTTCAACATTGCAATATTTAATCAATATTGCATCATATTTAAATTAATTAATATGTTTTATTTTAATATTTAAAATAAATTTAATTTTATCGTTAGTTATTAAATGAATATTTGTGAATTACATAATGAATGATATATTATTCCTACAATATATGAGAGGAAAATCACTATCGTTCTTCAGCATCATCGTCACAAAAACCTCTGTAAAATCCTTAGACGAGGAGTACAGGTGTGCGAGCCAAGCACTTCGCTTTCCTGCCGCCACTTCCCCGTCTCCCTCCTTGCCGAGTCTAAGAGACAGGGTCCCCTCACAGCCTCAGTGGAGAGTGTTCGCTACTGACTCTCGTTTTAAAAATTCGTGAAACTGGCCAGCCTTGTGAAGCTTACTTTAATAGCTGCAAGCAGTTACCTTTATTACTTGCATATTATCTGTCGTACGTCGTAGGCGATGGCTGCTGGAAACACTTCATCATTCCGACCAGTTAACAGCGATGATTTCATAACATTGCTTGAATAGTTAAAGAACGAATTAGTTCCCACTTCTGTTCGAGTTGACTTTTGAGGTACGGCTTTTATAAATGCAGCACATCATCTTGCAATGCTTTTAAATATATTATATTGTAAGCGATAATGAAAACTTCATTTCTGTAAGCATGCAATATGTTGTTGATTATGCATGCGTCTCTAGAACAAAACAAGTCGGAGAACTGGTTGTGCTTTCAATTTTCCTCTGCTAGTTTCATTGCATACAATGAGGTGGAAGGTTTATCATTTTGAAATCTTTTAAAACAAATAAATGCGGTTATTATCTTCTGAAGAATATTCAAGAAATTTTCTTTTTATTTATCCAATGATTTTACCATTTACATTTCCAGAAATCTGTAATGAACAGATTTTGTTCGATGGTTTTGATCTATTGCTGTTCTCTGCAAAAAACAATAACAAATTTAGTAGTACTAAGTTACAATGATTCATTGTTTATCGCCTTGACGGTTTTCACGCTAAATAGGGATAACAAGAGTTAGAAAAAAAAGAGTAAGTTAGCCCTATTTTCATGTAGTTTCCTTTCATCAATTGGGCAAATGCTAAAATGGTCCCTTGCTCAGCTTCTGATCACTAAATGTAGCTTTTCTGCCTCTTAAAAGTAACAAACAGTTTGTGTTTTGCACATTATGTAAATTAAATATTCACCAAAGAACAGCGAAAAAAGAAGAATGGTGTAAAATAAGTTAAAAGTGAATAGGCGTGTAGAAAAAAAAAACGAACCAAGTGTTTACTTATTCTTCGCCCTTTACCAACGTGCTTACTTTTTGTATTTCACGGATATCACAAAAAATAAGGATATACAACCGAATGACGTGAGATGGCAATATATGAAATGAAGACGCACAAGACATGAGACGTCTCAGTGAGAAATCACCGCGAGACAACGGTAAACGGCCCAGCGCGAGCGACGGGAGAGAATCATGTGCATCCGCGCGCAAACGCTTCACGAACACGCATGGCTGCAGACGACGTGCGCGCCTCTGACGGGCAACCGGCGAATTTGCAAGGCTTCTTGGACCAGGGGCGGATTATGGGTAGGTCTGGAGGACAGTCATGGAAACAATGCCTCCTTGAATACATACTGGATTTAAAATAGTTATAAACACTTACAAATATTCTCCAAAACAACATATTCTTAGCTATTTGATTGAATAAGATTAATCGTTAACGTATTTCTCAAATATAATAATTTAAATGTTTGTGAGTTTTAGATAATTCTAGCAGAAAAACAAGTACTGCTAGATAGATTTATAAACACATCTTTTATTTTTTACTCATACGTTATTGCTTGTTATTACTTTCGATACGGAGCTCAATGTATGTACCTGCATCAAGAGGATCCTGGTTCCGAGAGAAATATGAAAACATCTATATACTCTCTTATGGAGGGAATTATGAGAGAGAATTATGACAGGGTATTATGGGAGGGAAATATGAAAAGACGAACCGAGCCAAGTTAACATCTAGTTAATTAGTAAATAAGTAAATTTGAATCATTAAAATTATGTAAAAGTAAAAGGATGTTAACTGGTTATAATGATCTCGGGCCACCAAAATCCCTCGGATCAAAGCACATCGGGTCGCTTGATCATCCTTATAAAACTCTTGATGCATAAATATCTATTAGATGTTTTATTTTGAAAACTGAAATTGTGTATGAAAAAAATACTGCATGAAAAGTGGTGTGAAAATTCAATGTTTATTGTCTTGAATTCAGTTTCTTTATTTAAAAAATGTCTCCCTTTAAATATGTTCTGAAGATGCACTTGACCTGGATCTGGGAAGTGGCGAGTCTGTAGCGTTGCTCCGGTGAGAGGCAAATATACGTCGGTATCGGAGAACCCAGAGAAAAATGAGCCCAGAATCGTAGCGAGTGATCAGGATTGGATCCCCGATTCCCCGAAGTAGGAAGCCCACGGCACTGACCACCTCGTGTGACGGTGCGTTGGGATGACATGCGCGGGCACTGGCCTTTGCCATGAAACCGCCAGAGAGCAGCGGCGGCGCGCGGTAGTGATTGGGCGAGCGACACGCGGCACGGCGCACTTCGCACCCTGGGGCCGCGCCGTCGCGCATTGGGATTCCCGCGCCGCGATGCGACCGCGGCGGAGAGGGGGCGGAGGGAGAGGCATTGCGGAGGCGGGGACGGAGACAGGGCTGGAGGCGGGGTCGGATGTGAGGGTGGGGTCGGAGGCGGAGTCAGGAGCGGGGGCGGAAGCGGAGGCAAGAGCAGAGGTGGATGTGTGGGCGGAGGTTGAGGTGTGGGCGGAGGTGTATGTGTGGGCGGTGGAGGCGAAGGCGGTGGAGGTGCGGGCGGCGGAGGTGCGGGCGGCGGAGGCGAGGGCGGCGGAGGCGAGGGCGGCGGAGGCGAGGGCGGCGGAGGCGAGGGCGGCGGAGGCGAGGGCGGCGGAGGAGAGGGCGGAACGGCGCGCTGCACGGTGCATGCCGCCTCCTCTTCGGCCGCGCTCGGTCGCGCGTGTTAACGCGTGCGTCCCGAGTACCGATGAGCGGCCGCCTCCGCCCCGCCCCTCCTGACGCCTCCCACCGCCCCCTTGGGCCCTCACTGGCCCCTCGGAGTGGTTACGGCGCTCCCGACTCACTATGGTCGTGATTGCGAATACGTGGACAAAAATATCTTTCTTCAATATAATAAAATTTACAACTGTATCTTTGTAGACAGCGAAGTGCTAGGGCTTGTCCGGAAGGTCTCGCATTCTCGACTACAGCCTAATATGTTGGGCGTTCCCGACCACTGTCTGAACGATAATTATTCTAGAATTATCCCTTTTCCCTCCAATCAATTCCAGGCTAGTGTAGTACCATGGACCGCGCGCGACCTTTCCTTCATTTCCTTGTCATCCTCGTATGCACATTTACACCACCGCACACGTTGGGAGACCAATCGGGAGCCTATAGCTTCATCCGGCTGATGGGAAATGTCTGGAGGAGAACCCCCCCCCCTTAAGCCGGTATGTAGGCGGGGGAAAGATCATCGCCACTTCCCGTGATAAAACCATGCGCTACACTTATGGGGCTAAGGAGCATATAAGTTAACCCCCTCGAAAACATGTAATAATCGATCAATTAATCGTATTACTTGGATAGTGTTCATAGAGAAATGAATTTTGCCCAGGGTTTGCGTCTTTGAAGCCACCGTGACGGGGAGCGGGCACGCCTCGCCCCTCTGTCCCTCCCGTTCCCCCTCCCCGTCCCCCGTGCCCCGTCCCCGCACCCCCTCCAACTACCGTGATTCAACGCCGTCACATCGTCGCGTCGCTACAACTAATTTTCTCTGCGGACGCCGCGTAGTGCAATGCGAATGAAGTCACGGAACTATAAATAAGGCGGGCGTCAGTGACGGGGAGTGCCTCCATAGTGTGTGCTCGTTATGGCATTCCGCACGTCGCACCGGAGACGGACGATGGCGGAAATCAACGTGCATCTTCGAAGCCCCGCTCACTTACGGAATTGTTCGGCCGGTGCACGCGGGAAGGCGCTGTAAAAATATCGCCGAGGAATCGATTTTAGGGCATACAGAAAAAGTGCACACGGATATTATCTAGACATCAAACAGACGTCTGACACTTGAATTTTTCAAGTTCTTGAAATTATAGTTATTTGCAACGATGCGATATTGTTTTATCAGTGCTCTCATGTGAATGTAATAAATATCATCAGACAATACTTCTTCACTCACGTGTGGACGGCGTAATTCCTTTCCGACGCTGGTTCTACAATGGATGTTTTTAATCTCATTGTACGATTCTCCTATTGGATGCTGCAGCTTGTTTTTGAATAATACACATTAAGATACCGCTTCGTTATTGTTAATTTATGGACCAATCACAACGAAATTTGCAAAAAAAAAGCTTAGAGGAGACATTTATTATTGGAGTTCTATTAAATTTATCGTTATATTAAGTTCTTTAGATTGTGCTTGCAGTGCCGAAACGCTAGCTCCCACATAAGGCTTTATCGGAAAAATGCAACTTATTTAGATTTTATTAGTTGTAGGAAAAGTATTGTATGAAACTTAAGAAAAAGGCTATTAATACACTCTGGTGATGTTCACGGCAGTCCTCGTCCGTGTCGTAATACACTTCATTATTGTGCAGTCATGCTAACATACTGTATTTTGGATCACGAGTGCGATAACATCTTTGTTATTATACACTTTGTCGAAGATTTGAAACAATTTGAATTTGAAATATTTGACTCTTTGTCGAAGTTTGAAACAAAGAAGTTATAAAGGTTATCCCTTAAGACGTTGGGAAACGGAAACAAATTCGACCATTAAAATACAATAATATCACTTTTTCATTCCAAATGTTTTTGATTGCTTTCTCGTGGCACGAATATTCAGGGATTGCTATTGTTCACAACTATCTTTGAATGCATTGGTAGAATCGAATTTATGATTTCCGTCGACTCTGATATCTGACGCCAAAACAAATGTTCGATTCACACACATAACAATAGAAGTTGAATAGCCAAACTTAGAGTAATCGACATAGGAATTATCAGAGAATATTTCTCCCTCATATGTCAAATACATTTTCTATTGTTTTTACGATAAATAATTTAATTGAAAATTAATGAAATAATGTGAGTTCACTGTGTTCACGAATTATTCAAGAAATAATCTGTCTGGATGTACGTTGGTGCTGACCACCTGCTATTTTAAAATTTCCAATAATCCTTTTTCTGCGCCATGGAGATTTTTCCTTTTAATAGATTCCTTTTTTCGCACTCGTCAAAATTGTTCGATAGTTTACGAAGAAACGTTTTTGATATTGTAATAAGAAGAGTGGAAACACGTTCAACGGAAAAAAATTTAAGATGGTTTGCTTCAGAACGCAAAATATAAACTTTACCTCCTCCCAGACATCTCAGTTTTTAGCTTACGTTAATGGATCATTATACACACACACACACACACACACACACACACACACATATATATATATATATATATATATATATATATATATATATATATATATATATACAAGAAGGTGTTTGTTAATTCCGAAATGTAATATTTTAATAAAAGAATGTTCACTTCAAGAAACGTCGATTGTAGATTTGTTGGTTACACGATCACTGGAGGAACATCATACTTTTGCGTCGTAATAAGGTTTGCTTAATATCGTGTTAGACGTTTCAAGTAATGCGTCGCAGTTTTTCTCGTTTTGTGGATTCTGTACCCTTCATGATTTATTACGGTTCTCAAAAGTGTAAGCATATTTCTTAAGAAATCTGTGTGACATGACCCTCATTCAGGCGACTGCCACTTATAGAAATCGTCTTTATATCACCTAAAGTCTTCGCTGAGATAGAAACAGATCTATTGGTCCGTTTCTCATATAATTCAATGTTCAATCTGGAACCTTTCCTAAATTGTTTCACGAGCCCTCTGTTAACCACAGTTAAAAGTGTAATGATTCTACCACAGATGTGATGCGTCATACGGGCTCTCTCTTTATCAGCGTTTAATCTGTGTGATGATTTGTGCTGAAAGGTGACGGTGGACATGGCTATGGAGATCGGTGAGGGCTCTTATTCCCGTCTGAAAAAGTCTACAATAGAATCGTCCGCTTAGTGGCAAATAGTTGAGAATAAGAAATTGATGCTTTTTTAAGTTTGCGAATTATCTCCCGAATATCTCCCGAGCTGTTGTCTATATACATCAGCTCAGCCCGACTTCTTTGAAGTCCGTAGTTTTAATTTTATATTTTCAATCGCAGCAGCTGTCGATGGCCGGGCTTCTCACCTCAGCAAATAATTAGACTTTAATGATGTACAGCAAAAGGTTAAAGATATATCAAGTCACGTGTGTTAGAGTTCGGGTAGTATTTTTCCTAACAATTCATGGTAAACGTACTGGGAGAATGAGTAATCTGTTATGACCATACACGTTCTCCCTTCGAACTCATGTATTTTATATGTCTTATGTGATTTTCACGATGTGCATCAATGCTCAAAGAACATCTGTCTTACTAGTTTGCGGTAGGTTCTTTCAAAAGTAGTTGCTCAGTAATGGTTAACATAATTATATGAAAATTTTCAAACTGATCAGATTGTTCTAAGCTTACACGTTTCTGCGTTCGTAACAAGGGCGTATTGCCACCTGGGCCATATACGAAATATCTAGTCCGCAATTTAGTTGAAGCTCGGGGCTCCTGCTTGATAATTTGTCAAAGAACAAAGAAGAGTAATTTTATTGACTTGAGGTAGTTCGACTGTGAAAAAATAAATGGATTTAAAATAGTTAGTTTTCTCGGGATATATTTCCATTTCATATCAATCAAGTGTAAAAAGAGCTGAGTTTCGACCAACACAATTCGAGGAGTTAACTGAAGACAATGAATATCAATTTACATGCTTGTGATTTCTACTTCTCTATTCATATCACATACTAAATGAATTTTCGTTTGTACATACTTTTCTTTTTGTTGTCCTCATTGATGATCCAATTACACGCAATTAAACCCTTCACATTTTTATAATGCACATTATTTCTCCATAAAATACGATACGCGCACACTTGATTACATATTTGAATTTCTGACACAAAAACTAAATTTCCTCAAATGTTTTATCTAGGAATATACGGTTGGCGTATTTAATTAAAAAATTCCAAGCGGGATGTGAAAAAAACTCGAATTGTCGAAAATTTGAATTAACAAACTCGTGCATTGCTTTTGTGATGACTTGTCACCCTAATTAACAAAAGGTTCTACCGTCAAAAAAATTGTTCTATTTTCAACAAACTGGAATGAAAAACATCATTCTGCAAGTATTCTTTATTTCTATACATATTTAGATACATGGCCATCAACACTGGCTGACAATTATTTAATAAAGTTAGTGATATGTGTTTCGATCACGTTATTTTTACGCGGTTAACAAAATATTCAATTCCAATAATTTCATGAAACGGGTCACCACTCAGGTCCAGTAAGTCTTCAGGTACTGCTCCAGTAAGTCTTCCAGTAAGTCTTCAGATGAAACAATTCTGTCTTCACATTGTCCGGGAAAGGTTCTGTATTTTTTAAGTAGTAAATGTAAATGGAGTAATGTCTTGTTGAAGTGATGTAGCCATTAAAAATACCCGCGGCCGCACGATATATTTTTGACTATATTTTTGTATTTTCTCATAAATGTATTATTTTTTCTTATGAATTTTAATATTAAAATTAATATTTTTTTATTAATTATCTGTCTCAAGATACCATTTCCCAGTGCAAAATGACCTTGAAGTATGCACATATGTGTTTATAATATAGTTTCATTAGTGTACAAATTGCTGTTTTTTTAAGGTTAAGGTGCAGTACCACTGCCTTCGGTATGTAAAGAAATTATTATTCACAAATGCAATACACGTCCGACGTTATCTTACTCTTGGTACATGCTGTCTTCCTTCTAATTATTCTGACATAACGATTACAAGAGTCTTTTCTTGATCATTCTCCCCGTTTTAAATTCTCATAGCATTCTATTTCGAACGGATGATGTGTATGCTAGCAAAACCTTCGTTAAACTTTTGATAACACTCATACAACATTTTCGTGAAAATATGGGTAATATGTGGAAATATTTCCGGTTGTCTGAGAGTTAAAAGTAATTGAAGCATTCAAATATTACACAATTGATATCATTCTTCCCATGTCCATAGAATTCTCTTCACATTGTCACTTGGATTTACAGCGAGAATGCAAACAATCGATTTACACTATTCAGGAAGTATCTCATATCGTTGTCTTTAACACTTGGAAATTGGTCATATATAAAATGTTTTTCGTATTAGGAGGAAATTAATTATTCGAATTCAGTGTGAAAATCCTTTCATATCTTCCGTACACTAACAATGTCAGCAATCTTTGCTACTACAAGGGACTAAATCGTATGTTTCTGTTAATATAAAAATAGTAAACTTGGGACAATATGTTCATTGTTTATTTCATGATGTGAGTTTTAATGTAATATGTGGGAAACTGGACAAATAAAACTGAAAACCAATCGACTGACTAATAATAAGAGCAGATAGAATGATTGTAATTATATTGTATTGTTATTGGACCGTGCAGTTCTGCAAAAAACATGTAGACATGAAGATTTCTTATTTTCATTCAGGATCGAATTACGATAATATCTTGAGAGACTTTAAGTATATCCAAATTATGTGGCCCTGGGAGAGTATTGAAATATATAACTACTTAATCAATATGATCTTAAATTATCTATTGCCTAATTAAAAAATGCAGTATTGTGGTCTCAAGTTTTTACACATAAAGGAAATTAAAAAATGATCCGGGTCTCCAATATGCATAAATTCACCCCCGATTTCAGTTCTACTGAATAATATGCAATCGATATATTTCACAGGAAAATAAAGTTGGGTTAGTAAAATATGAATCTTAAAACCCTTCAAATTATGACAATATTATTATCTTCGACTTGTGACGATATTCATTAGAAAATGCGGAACATTTTAATCATCGTTGGATGTACATTCGCAGTCTTCATACAGACATGCTGTCCCTTCCATAAAGTCTTATACACTTTCTTTTAGTAATTTAGATGTAATTCTTGGTCTTGGTAATATTTGTTACCTGAAAAGGAAATTAGAGTATATTGAAGGTGTTAAGCGGAAAAAAAGAGCCATTCTTTTACCTCTGACGGAGCTAGAATGCTACCATCGTGAATATCCGAGACACATTAAAAGTTTGTCATACATTCATTTATTACTTAAGCAAGGTATTGTAAGCATTGTATTAACAGACAGTAAAGATTCAAATTTTCCATCGTTAAGATATCATAAAGATAGCCAAGTAATCGTTGAATAAATGAACCTTTACGTGCCGTTCCACCCTTCATTAAACGAATGTTAACTCAAAAAGTGATGTTGTAAGCAGTGTAAAAATTACATTGTTTGATCCCTGATGGAGTTATGATCCCTGACGAATACATCTGACTCCAAATGCTTGAGATGCACTAAATATCGTTGATATTTCCTTATAAGTTTATTCCTTAAACAGAGCTGTTTCTTGTTAAGAGACAGAACTTGCTATTCTTCGGATACAATGAGTGTCAAGACATGCGTTCCGATGTTAAAGGCCCGAAGCCCTCGTCGCGTGGGCGCGTCGCTGCGCGTCTGGCCGCGTCGCCCTCGGGGCCCAGCCCAGGCCGGGCACGTGTTCGCGGCCGCGGCGCGCTCCTCGCGGGAGGGGAAAGCGCGGCGTGGTGGGAGGGGGCGGGCTGGCAGGCAGGAGGGGCGGGGCGGGGGCTCGCGGGGGCGTGCGCGTGGGCGCGGACTCGGGTGGGGCGTGGCGCGGGGGCGTGGTGCGAACCCGGGCTCGCCGAGCGCCGCGCCGCTGCGCCCGCGCCGTGGACGCCCGTGTGGAAGCATCGACGCCGCCGCCGCCGTCGTCGTCGATGTCGTCGCCGTCACGTGCTCGGGTCGCGCGTGCTGCGGCGTCGGCGTCGCAGGGCGCCCTGGCTACCGCGCGCCGCCGTCGACGCCGGTGCGCCCGCGTGGACCACGTGGTGTACACAGGCGCTCGCGCCGGTAGAGGGGGTTGCAGCGACGCGGGGTGGGGCGGCCCGGCCAGCCTTCCCGCGCTGGGCCGCCGCTGCCGCTGCTGTGCCCCTCCGACGGGCCCTCCATCGCTTTTCCCCTCGTCGCGGAGGGCCGCGGCGGCGGCGGGGCCGCGGGAATGCGGCGAGGGCGGCGGCGGAGGCGGCGGCGGCGGCCGCACGCTCCTCTTTCTCTCCCGCATCGACGCCCCGCCCTCCCCCCTCCCGGCGGCCGGCGGCCCCCCCTCCTCGGCGCCGCAGCCATGCCCGGCGCCGCGGCGGCGGCGACGGCGGCCGGGCGGCGCGGGGCGGCGCGGGGGCGGGGAGCGGGCCGCGGCGGCGGCGGAGGGCGGGCGCGCGCGCGCTGGCGGGCAGTCTACGACCAGGCGGCTGGCGAGTAGCGGCCACTCCGCGCCTCCACCGCTTGCGCCGCATCGCCCCGCTGCCGGCCAGCGCCGTCGCCGTCGCCGACGCCGACGCTCCGTCGCTGCGCCCCCCTGCCGCCGCCCGCTCCACCGCCGTCGCTGCCGCCACCGCAGGCCGCTGGCGCCTCCGCTGCCGTCGCCGCCGGCGCCCGACGCTGCCGCTGCGGCCTGTCTGCCGCCGGGGCTCGCTCTCTGTCTCTGTCCCTCCGCGAGCGCGGCGTGCTGCGCCGGCCGCTCTCCTCCGCTGCGCGTGCTGCGCGTGCGGCTGCTGCTGCTGCTGCGGGCGCGCGGGCCGACGGCTGCCACGCCGAGCGGGCTCGTGAGCGAGCGGGCGGCCCAGTCCAGCGGCAGTGGCGTTGAACATGTTTATTCCGGACACCTTGCGCAGCTGCATGGTGGAACCCGACGTGTCGACATACCTGCAGGCTCCATCCTCAGGCCAGGTGCATACGCTGCGCTCGCGCTTTCGTTGCTGCAATTTTTTTCTGTGGTTGTTGTTGTTGTGGTGGTGGTGGTGGTGGCGGTGCTGTCTGTCGCCCCCCCCCCCACTCCTCCCCACGCCGCATCTTGGCGCACTTGCACCATGTGTCCCTTTGTCGCCTTTTTTTCCTGACTACATTATTTACACACACGAGCGCGGGTTAGCGTGGCTCGCGCAATGCGACGTGGAGCTGTGAAGCTATTTTTACCCCCGCATCCTGTCGAGTACGGCCGCTTTCTCTCCCGCGGCGACGACGTGCACCGCGGCGCGACGGCCCAGCGGCGTCGGCGCCGGCGGCGTCTCGGCGAGAGCCGTTGATCTTCGCGGGGCGGCGCGGGGGCGGCGTCGGCAGCGGCAGCGGGAGCGCCGGCGTCGGCGGGGAGGCTCGGCGCGGTTCGGCGTCGTGGCGCCAGCCACCCCTCTCTGCGTGGGAGGGGGGGCGACGGCGTCGGCGGCGTCGCGGGGGTGGCGGTGGCGCCGCCGCCGCCGGGCTGGCGGGCGCCGCCGCCGCCGCTGCCGCCGCAGGGCGCCGCGGCGCTGGGCCGAAGGGTCGGGCGCCGCGGCGAGCCGGGGGCGCGCCGCCTCTCGCCACGTGAGTGGGCGGCGCCTCGCTCGGCCGCGCCCGCCGCCGCCGCCGCCGCCGCCTCCGCTCCGTTGCCTCGCCGGCGCCGCCCAGCTGGCCGCATGTCGCGCGCGTGTTTGGCAGCACGCGTAACGTGCACGCTCCCCGCTCGCGTACGGAGCGCGGCGTGCGCGAACGCGTTTTTTTTCCCGACCGCGGGAAACGCGCTTGCTATATGCCGTGGACCCGCCTACTTGACACGCTCCCTGTGAGTGACAGCTGCGTGACAACCGGTGAAATCTATCGCTGATGTCGTTTTGCACTTCTCGGAACCTAGTTCTGCTTTTGAGATGTTCGCGCGATGGTTTTATGTTCGAAGGAAAACCGGGATGATGAAACGTGCTTCCGCAACGCATTGTGTAAAGTTCTTGTAGTGTGCTCCGTGATAATCCGATATTTGTTTGAAATTCAAAGGGTTCTGTTCACTTTTACCTTATTTGACAGTTTAACCCAAACATTTGAAACAAGAATATTATTAAAATAAATGACAACATAATGAGAAGCCTCGCTCACGCTTTATCTGTTACCCACTTTTCTCCCCTCCATTCTTCACTGAATGTTTCTGATATGTTTCAGTTATTTGCTCATTAACGTTTTACTTATATACATTTAATATAGATCTCGAGCTATCAGAACATTCCAAGTCTGTCACAGCTTTGGATCGCGATACCTTCCACTGTATCTAGAATCGCATTTAATCAGAAAACTAATAAAAAATATATGGCGCACACGCAGCCTGCATTCTAGAATGCGTATGTATGGTTGTCGACAGCCGCCACGACAATCGCATCGATCTCGACTAAAACTCGCCCGTGCGAAATCTCCTCGGCGCGTCGAGAAAGCGCTCAGGCCGTGACACCGGCAGCCGATCGCTTCGGATGCCGTGCGATTTTGCACGCGCGCGGGCCGGAAAGATCTTTTAATTTTTTTCTCGGTAAAGCGCGAGAGCGAGCGTGGTCTTAGGCGCACACGCATGTGTAGCACGCGTGACAGTCGGCGAACGCTTTTCGCGTAGCGCCGGGGGCGGCGGCGGCGGCAACGTCGTTTGCCAGCTGGCGGCGGCTCGGCGCGCGTTGCCGGCCCAGGCCGCGGCCGCCGCCGCCGCGAGACTTCACACCGGTCAGGCTCCTCCCTTCGGGAAAGGGATGGCGTGGCGAGGAAATGTCTGTTATCGTCCCATCTGCCTTGGAAGTGTGAAAAAAGTCGTTTTTTCTCTCGTTTGTCACCTCTCTGGTATTTTGTAGGATTGGCGACGACGGCGGAAATCCAACAGGGTGTCAGAGGGATGAGAACTGAGGATCAAATGGCCGGTAATGGAGTAGGTCTATGGAAGCGTTCCCAGCAACTGTTGTTTAGGTTTTTTCGTGGTCAGATAAACTATGTATACGGGAAGACCAGGGTTCTATGGCCGTTCGTGGTCACTAGAGCTTTGAACAGTTTGGAGAATTGTTTATGGTTTCGAACAATTTTATTACCTTCGATAATCCGCTTTATAAATGAAAGATTACTCTTCGAGTCAGGGAAGAGTCGAGAACTGTATTACAGGTCTAAAATATTTTATCTGTGAATAGAGTATATACTTGGCTGTTTGTAATTCCTTCTGTATAAAGAATTAAGTTCCCTCATAGTCTCTGCCGCATTGGTGGCCAGTACGACAGCGGTTATCGTGAAAATAGAACTCGAATTTCATTTGTTGTGATTGATGTTTGTTAGTAGAACTTCTACGTATTTTTAAGTACAACTTCACAAATCTGTAAGTCCTGAAAATATGTTTGAACTATCGAGATACAGATATATTTTGGAACTGAAATTTACACCGTTAATTCATTTACTTCGTTTTACTTGAATTGAAAATAAGGATCTGGAATTCATCCAACAAATAGGTTTAAATGATGAAGATACTTATGTATTTAAAAATTTACAAAAATCGCACCATTTATCTATAATTGAGTGGGTCATGAAATGAGTATCTTCCTACAAATTCGTTTGGAATGTAAAGTATCCGTTAAATGAAAACAGTTAATAAATCATATTTTCCTCCATCACGTGACGATCGTGACTCTCCAGAATCAAGAAATATCTGAAAAATCCTCAAAAACACTGACATTTTGCCCGTTTTTTTAGGGAGAACTCATTCTCGGTGAACAATTCGAAAAGAAAGAAAAAAATCAATTTACAACCAGCTCCCCCGGTTGGAAAATGAAAAATCGAACGGTCCAAAAACCTAGCCCCCCCCCCGCCCCCTCCGCAATCGCGACTCGAGGTCGCCCTCCCCCGGCCGCCCGCGGCCGCTCGCGGCGTACACACAAGGCATGGAACTGCCCGAGCGAGCGCCGCACCCGATGCAAACACTCTGAGAGACGGGTGCGGACGCTGCCGCGAGCGCGCCGCTCCGCGTGTGCCCCGACGCCGACCTCAACGTACAGCTGGAGCTCATTTGCGCTCGCAAATGGGTTTTAAGAGTCAATATTTTCGTACCAATTTTCGCCCAATCCGCTTGCTTCCACCTGTATTCGTAATCAAACTTGTAGATGGGTTAGGGTTCTAGAGGTTCCAGAATTTGCGAAAACATGAACAAATAATTAAGAAACAAATCGTAGACGTTAGGACATCAAACAGTATTTTGTTCTAATCGTGGACGTATCGTTCACCACGAACACTACATCAACGCGAGCATAGCCTATAGTAATGTTCGGTACAAGCAATGCCCATGGTCGCTACAAAAAATGCTCGGCGCAGAAATTCAGTGTATTTAATAGAACGGAATTAAGTAAAATAGATTCTAATGCTCATGAAAACTTGTGCAGATTATACGTCTCCTCCGTATTTCACATAGAGATTCTTGCTGCTTTTTGACGATAGATAAATTAATTGTGCTTGAGTGATAATTATTTCCTATACCATAAACCCAACGAATAATTTTGTGGAGCGTTTAGGTTGATGACTACCAATTTACGCTGCTAGGAAATTCATTAGTTTCCTTCTAACGAAAACTGTAAACGTTTTTTGGATCTTGCCGCGGTACACGGTAGTGCGTTCTCTGATGACGTGTGAGCTTGCAGCGTGCAAACTCTCACGCTTACACTCTCCTTCGGCGATGTGAATGGTTCTTTTGACTGGCATGGCAGCAGGCGTTTGCGTTTACGTGACGGTAGCGTTTGTGTCGTTGTGAATGAGCCTCTAACGCCTCGGACGCATCGCGACAATCGCGCGCCGCCAAGAGATTCTGTGCAACACCAGCTGCCCCCCCCCCCCCAGGATACACTCGCGAGAGCAATCAGCCCACCGCCAATCAAGGCTGAGCTTGCGGAAGCACTTGGGGATCAGGATGTTCAATTAAAAAAAAAAATTTACTCGAAGTCAAAACACTGCATGATTTCACTGTTCTTGTGTGTTTGTGTGAACGTTTAATTTATTTAACGTTCAAAACAATCCACATTGTGACGATTGAAAGGCAGAAAAGCTACACTTAGTGTTCATAACGCCAGAGATCATCTTCTATTCGCGTAACGGATCAAGGGAAACTAAACGAAACCCCGGGCGAGATGGTAAAAATGTGTATATGTTAAAATTATGATCAGCTTTCTGGCAGCCCAAGTCTGTCATTGTAAAGCGCCGCGGAATCGAGATGTTCGAAGAATTTTGTTATTTATTTTAAGTCAAAAAACTTCATGATTTCACTGTTCGTTTGGTATGTTTAATTTATTTAACGTTCGAAACAATAAACATTTTTGCCACTTGCGCAACGGTTCAAGTGTAATTAACGAAAACCCCGAGCGAAAAGGAAACCCCGAAAAACTATAAATAATGCGTCTACATGAAAACTATGATCAGCTTTCTTTCGTTGTATCATTGGAAACCGGGGAATCGAGATGTTGAGAAAAAATGTGATATTTATTCACACATTTGTATTTTTATTTTATTTAACGTCAAGGACAGAAAAACGTGTGTGTGACACAAGCACTTTGTCGACGGACGTGACCGGCCGCTCTGTTTGAGAAACACTGCGACACACTACTTGAATGATCTATCTGGATATTTGGCAAGCTTTGCGCAGACATCGCAAAAATGTGACGCCCCTCAACCGATCGCATCTCACTGACTTTGGCGACCAACGGGTTCTGAGATGAAAGTTAGTACATAGAAATGTTATATCATAGCAGTTAACAAAAGATTTCATTTACTTAATTGAAGGTCAGTAAACAGTAAAACCTGTACGCGACTGGTCCGAAAAGATTAAGAAGATAAAAGCTTCATTTTGTGTTCAGAAGCGAAGCAAGGAGCCAGGGATAGATTTACGCAGTGGATCAAGGGAATCTGGATGAAAAATCCAATGGAAATGGCGCTGTCAATAAGTTTGAATGTGGACTATAAGTTAAAAATGTGACGGACTTCCATGAGCCAAAGCGATGCGTTTGGGGGAACTAAATATGATAGTGTTATAATAAAGTTTATAAACATATGGTTCGTTCTCTGTTCGTTCAGAATGTGTCCAGTCCTCCGCGAACAGATGCATTCATATACAACTCGTAATTTGTGCTATTATAAAATTTGGTACACGGAAGTATAATCATTTAAATGTTTACTGCATTTTAGTAATTCCTTTAATTCTTAATCGTTGTGTCGCTATAATATGTCGGTAATTTGTTCGCACTTTTTTCAATTCTTTTTTATAGGAGTTTCTGTATACGAAACTAGTTACCGAACGAAATGTTCCTGCACTATGCCACACCTTCGGGAACACTTAGGAATTGAAATATTAGTTTTGTAGTAAGATTGTTAGTTTTAATAGTAAAATTACAGCTTCTAATCTGTTCAGTTGCTTCAAGTATCGTACTTCCTTGGATTACGTTCCTTTATCACAATCATCAATAAGGTATAGAAACATTAAAAGTCATTGTTCCAAAGAGTATAATTGTCTATTGGATCCGTGCGTGATTAATATGAAAACTCCCTTTCCTAACCGTTCAGTCGCTTCAGTCTGACGATATTGTGATCAAATATTTCTTCATTCCTCTTAGTCTCGAAACACTTATTTCAGTGATATTCGTGCCATGTTCATTTTATTAATAATATATTAAGTGTATCTATATTTGTATTTAACGCGAACAATGAATAATAGGGCTTTGCAAATGATACTGTGCTTCGAGCTCAAAATAAGACAACATTATTTGTTGCAAGTAGTGCATATCGCTCTGTGAAAAATAATGGTGCGTCACAGCTTTCGAAAAGGTCCACTTGCGTAGGACCGATGCAGTTGTGATTCCAAGACGCCTAGATCATTGCGATGTTGTGGTTCGCTTATAATTTCTCAAAGCTCTTTCGACACTATTCCGTCTGTTGTCACCGGTGCTGACGCCGTTTCATTAAATGTTCGCGCATATGCTGTTATTGCCAGAACTTTTGCCCCTAACGCCACCAAACCTTTGTTTTTGAAGGGTCAATCCACCACTGGTTCTCAACACCAATCGCGTTGCTGTCGGCTAAATATTACTCGGACAAATTACAGTTTCAATTGTCTTTTTGCCAGAGCGTTAGAATAAAGCGATTCAATCTTTCGGCATCTGCCACTTCAAATTTACGATTCTATTGACTGTTGCAAGTCGTGAACTGAGCAAAAATTATCCTTAATTCAGCTCCCCTATCATGCTCTGATCGTATTATTTCACGTGTTTCTTCGATTCTGATATAATGTTGTCTTAGAGCCCAATTGCGCGTTTCGGGTATTTTTAAAACTTCTAAACTTTCCCGCCTCCCTTTGAGCCATAGTTAATAAGCTAATAAAAGAAAGTGTTATAATATGCTAATCAGTTGCATTGCATGTCATCTCGGGCACCGGTAACGGTTATTCAATTGAAAACATTTAAGAATTTGTATTTGTGCTAAATAAGAAATCGCTGTGTTGAAAACTGTTCACGACTGATCTCGCCTGATTTTGGCAGGTAGTGGTTTCTTTGGAAACGCCTCAGCGTCATACAAGTGTCAGACGCATATGTAGGTTCCTTCAGCCCTGGATTTTGCGAATTTTATTTCCTGGGCCGCTTGAGACGTCCGTCTGCCACTTGACACAGCGCTTCCTCGACGTTACACGACCTCGTCACTGAGCGTCACACGTTGTTCCTAAATCCGCTACGCCCAAGACACTGCATCTGTTGTCGTCGCCATTGCCGTCGTCGCCATTGCCGCAGTTCTTTGACACTGCACGCTAACCTTCTTTTACGCCACTCCGTCGCGAAGTCTCCGTCAGACCCTGTGATCTTTTCCGTCGGGAGTTGCCGACTTAAAATGCTCCGTCGCCCTTTCTAAGAAAGTCTCTCTCGGCAGACAACTCCTTTCAATTTTGTTGCGTCTCAATCTGCTTCGTCAATGTTGGAAACTGAAATTCGTAGGTTGGAGTCATTCGTTTTCGCTGTGAAAACATTGAACAGTTAACTGGAAGAAGTTTTTTTTTTTTTTTTTTTTTTTCAAAGGTATCGCCCTCTTTCTATGAAACCTCTGAAGACGTTTCTATTAACAATGAAAATGGTGGTTGCTAATTATCATATATGGCATTCAAGTAATATTTTTTTAATTTTGTTCAACTGCCATTTCAGTTTTTTTCTTAATTAAGCCAAGTTTGTGTTTTCGGTACATTTAAATCCCTTGTGGCGTTTTTACCTTCTCATTAGGTGTGGAAAACAATAGTTCACCACCGTTTACCCCATTATTCCCCCGTAAATCATCATTCGAAATTTCATAACTGTCCGGCGAAGCCAATTTTTCGTTATTCCGATTCGTATGCGCCTACAT
The DNA here is from genome assembly GCA_038098605.1 of Gryllus longicercus. Lineage (NCBI taxonomy): Eukaryota > Metazoa > Arthropoda > Insecta > Orthoptera > Gryllidae > Gryllus > Gryllus longicercus. The sequence goes on from JAZDUA010000423.1 coordinate 1,134,034, forward strand.
TCTCTCAAGAAAGTGACAGAGGAAGAAGAGGTATTCCAGATCTCGCTCTTCTTCCCGTGAACCATTCATTCGCTCCTTGAAATGCCATCTCCGCTGTACGCGATGACACTCCCGTTGGAAGCGAATTTCTTAAGCGGTTACACGACCTCGCTCAACGATCACTCTTATTCTCATTTAATTTGATATTATTTGGTTTTTTAAAAGTACAGTAAAAACTGTATGCAACGTACGGTCGCGAAGCATTATCCGAGCGCGATTTCTTGAGATTTAGAATTTCTTCCTCACCCTTTGACTACACATAGTTAAATGATCAATAAAAGTTCCGAACGAGGTTAGCAATATTTGAAAAAGTAGAAATTTTCGCTCCCAAACTGTAAAAAACTTATGATAATCTAACCGCAGATTTGTTTTTTAGTGAACCTAGCAAAATAGTAACCCATAACCTCGGTTTTACAACTACCACAACTAGCAAAACGACAGCTTAATAAAACGCGCATAGTGAAGCAGTCATAAGCGCTTTATTTATCGAATTTAGGTATATATATATATATATATATATATATATATATATATATATATATATATATATTTTAAAAATTGTTGGAAAATTATAAACACTAAGAAAATAAAAAGTAGAAAGATTAAGTAGTATATCAAATTGGAATTGAAATAGTTAAAATTTAAAATATTTTTTTAAATAGGCTTTTGATTTTAGTATCATCTCTACAAAATCATTTAGTGGTTTCTTTTAACGTCACATATCACATTTAATGTACAGCACTCACACTACGGAAACACTTCACCATTCCTTTCCGGCCATACCTGAAATAAATCGTTTGATGGATGGGTGATGGGAATGACGATGGACAATTTTTGAATGAAAGCAGGGGAAAATGGAGAAACCCGACACTACTTGCCGCGATGCGACTTTGTCCATTCCAAACTCACATGGATCGGGGTTTGGACCTCTCACTCAGAGATGGAAGGTGAACGGTCTGAACACTACACCACGGGTCGCTCTGACTTGGGAAGGATATAGTTGCAGTTGCCAGTCGCATGCGATGACGCGCCGATCGCCGTCGCCTTCCTGGACGACCGCGGTCCCGCCCACGCGATCCTACTCACTCTTGCGGTCGACTGCGATGTCATCCCATCCGCTTGCGATACGGCCCCCGAAGTAGCCACTGATTGATTAGGATCTCGACTGTGGAGTGGTGCCGCGAAGTTGGCTTCGCTTAAGCTTTGACCTTATTGAGGATGTGTCTGGAGTGCCAGACTACTTCATGTGAATTACTTGCGTCGGGACAGATTAGCGATGAGGATTCGCGCAATGTGATAGGCGGCACGTGAGGTAGAATAGTGGGTAAATAACTGCACTAGCCGGACATCCGAGAAAGTGTAAAGTTATTACTCACAAAAGCTTACGTAACAATTTCTTAATTGGTTTCTTGTACACGTTGACTTTTTAACTGTGATGTGGATTGTACAGTATTGTTATCGGGTACTTTTGCTGTAGCTGTTTTGACTGCGACCTGTCATTCGTGAAACTGAAACTTCAAAATTTACTGCGTTAAGAACATACGATAAGACTCCTCGCTATCATGCTATCAGAAACTCTCTTAATATTGTTTAGAATTATCTCATTTATGACAATGTGTAATTATTTTTGTTCTTATTCAATTTTTTAGTAACGATTATGTGCATGTGAAGGATTTTTGCGTTAATAATTAAAATATCTCCTTCTTGGCAATCGTATGATCTATTGATTTCTTTTATATACATGTAATATTGAATTCTGAAGACAACGAAACACAGAAAAATGAGCTTTCCAGTTATAAAGAGTCGAAGGACAATTTACCGCATACACTGCCCGAATACTTGTAGAATTTATACGTTAAAAATTTTTCCGTCTATGAAATGATAGCTCGTCAATAAAATGTATAATTTGTTTCTAAATAGAGAGCTGTCTTCATTTTCATGTCATCATGTCGTCCGTCCATAACTAATTTTTCTACTAGAAAATTTAATAAAATGTCATACTCTGATTTGGTATTTGCTAATTTTGTTCTATTCCATCGCTCTGAGCCCAGCCACCATCCAAATAGTTTATTCCTTCTACCCATAGGCTGAATTTACTATGTGATTTTAGTAATCAAGATAATCGATATTTTGGAAACAGTCCCATTTTGATAATACGCATTTTAAACAATTACAGACATTTTTTGTTCAGATCCTCGAATAGGGCTGTTAACACCCCGTTGCAACAGTGTTCGCATCACATAATGTTTTCTGATTATTTCCTATGGCGTGGTCAGGAATATAATTTTCTACGGTGCGCAACGTTATCGTAAAATGCAAAAAGCCTTTCCCTATCTTTTTACATCAGACATGGCCCGCGTTGAATTATATGAAATATTCTGCACATTAAGTTGTCTCTTTGTGATTCAGGCGTGATGTAGATTCTACCCGAATGTTCTTTATTCGTGTTCCAAAGCAATAAAATATGAAACCCACGAAAAATTAAATTGATAATGAGGCTTAGGATATTTGTAAACTTCTTGAAATGATAAGCGTTAAGTTGCTTATTGTTAAATGAGTTCTATTCTTATCATGAAATTCTGATGGACCTTGCGTCAATGTTAAATTTAAAATTCTTCATGATTGCGAGAAGTGACGTTTCAAGGGTGCAGTGAGATCATACCTAAAGTATTAAATTAAGGAAATTTATTTGCTGGATTAATGTTCTATACATATTTTGGATTGGATAGAATAAATTTACTGAAGCCACATGCATTTCTATGGGATGCTTTGAAGATATTCACATCCGTCCGATGTGATACTTCGACAGAATCTCAGGAAGGAAGGGAAGGAAACTAATTGTGTTAATTAGGGTAATTGCAGTTAATTAAGATACCTAGTATAACCGCCCCACCTGTGATACGAGTATCGTCTACTGTCGTAATATACTAATTAATTCTGTCATCACCTCTGACTTGACTCCTGCTTTCTAAGATGCTATTTGAAGTCCTATTCACAGCGTCATGTACCCTGGCGTCAAGAAGTACGGCGTGTGCGCGATAAGTTTGCACTCCGTGCGATGAATTGCAATCCTGCTTAGGGAACCGCTTGTGTCAACATGTTAGAGTGCAAAATGTTAGAGTGTAGGCATTACGATAATTTCTCATATTGCCTTTCACAGTGTTTGAGCATATTGAAGAGCACTTTAAGCGATTAAACGCATGTATTTCATGACTCAGTTGTATAATGTTGAAATAATACGATGCAGTACATACACGTGTGTGTACGATGTGTTGTACACCAAGTACAGAAAAGCTGTTCATACTTGCATATAATGAAGTCTTCTTCTGCTGCTTGCTCAGTGTCATCATTTAAATGTAAAGATGTGCACCATTCAAAACTAACAAACTCTCTATTTGTTCCACTCTTATAGGCTAACAATAAACGAATAAAAGGCTGATTTAATTAAGGCTAATTTAAAGATGGAATATTTAATATTGTTTGGTAGTTCTTGTGCAAACGCGTAAGTTGCTCTTCCAAGGCTTTTTTTCGATCGATTAAGAGAAATGCGTGTACACTTCTTGTTTGTTAGTGACCATTCTTTGCGTTTTATGATAATAATGATAATAATAATAATAATAATAATAATAATAATAATAATAATAATAATAATAATAATAATACGTTTATTACATTATTAAATATGAGACAAAAGTATTCATTAAATTAGAGAGGAAGTTACCTTGTGTTTTAAATTTGGTTGTGCTAACTGAAAAAATATTGTTCCCAATTTTTCAAAAAGAGTATCTCTCTCTCAGTATTCACATTGCTTTTTAATCAAGAGATTTAAAAAGAACAACTAAAAATGCAATAAAAACCTATGTGAAAGTAATGAGTTTTTACGATGTATATTTTATGTAATTTTATTACTTGGAGAGAGAGCCTTACCAAAACAATTTGCGTCATCCTTAGTCGTTTTCATTTTTCGCAAACTGAATCAAAAGCCTGGCAAATCCGCAGCATTGACTGCGTACAACGAATTGATTGTATACACTTCTCCTTGAAAAATGAAAACGAGAAAGAATGACGCAAATTGTTTTGGTGCAACTCACTCAATCCAGCTTAAAATGTGTATAGTTGTTCGAAACATTGAGAAAAGGAAAGTTACTAGTGTCAGTTAATACTGAAATATAGCAATGATAGTTAATGCTTACTTTATTGTTAGTACTCATTGCTCCGTTCGTCGCTAAGTAAAAATAGATGCTGGTTCAACTTTTGATCTTTATTGCTTAGCAATTAAATGCATGAGTGCATGAGAAAGGGATACATGAAATGCCCGTGGTAAACAAACGATAATTGGAATAACATATTCGTGGAAGTTAGCGAGGCGAGGGTGGACTTAGCGTTATTAATAGTTGACCTAGCAGTTTCGTGAATTTGCTATTTCGCTTCCATACCAACGGACATAGAAAACAGTAATTAATGTGATATGTCTATTTCACAAAGAAATTAACTCCAAAAGTTTTTAACAACACTTCTTGTATGTCCCAATCAGGGTCGTGTATCTAGAAAGAATCACCTTTTCCGTAAGATTTTTTTCTATTACTTCTTTGTACTAACCAACAAGGGCTGCGATACATTTGCGCAACACCACACGACCATGGTTGTGATACACCACATGACCCTGGTTGAAAGGACGAGATATTTAAGGTTGTTCAACGATACGCATTAATACCATTAATATTAGAAGCATTTTGAACCTGTTGGACGAAAAAAAAATCGTTGAATAGTCTTATAAAACACTCCTACGTTGGAAATATCCGTGTAAGTTTAATGCACTCGTAGTATTACCTATGACAAAAAGAATCGTATTCCGAACCATGAGCACTCCTCCTGGGCGCTGTGCGATCTGGGCGCCATTGCGGCGGGGAACCTTACAGGGCGCTGGCCATCCTCGCGGGCAGATGCCCCATTCTTATATTGTGAGTGAAGAGATCCGCGAGACGTCTTGAAGATAAGATGTCTTTTTTTATATGCTGGAGTGAAGAAACTTTGAAAACCGTATGTGACGTTTGGAGAAAGAAAATTCACCTTATCGTTAGCGATGGAAAATTTCCGCGTTTCCTCTGTGTAGCAAACAAGATCGAGATAGAATTTACATGGTCGGAAGCGGTTATCATAATTGTTGTAGCGAATGATGATCTCGATGTACAATATCCAGGAGAACCGTACTTTAGATCTGAGTAAATTTTGTTACTCTAAAAATAAATGTTTTCTCGTAACGATAAATGAAATTCTTTTATGTTTATTTAAAACGATTTCATTGAATTTTGCTATACCTAATACTATTTCGCAGCTAATTCGTTTTAGGGAACAAAATCTTATTCTTTTGCAAAATTTTATTGGTACGATGAGTGTTTTAGGGAGTGCGCGTTTTATCTATTTAAATGCCAACAAGAAATTAAATTAACAAACAATCAAAAAAGTATAAAAAGCTTTTATGTATGTACAAGCTACTTGCATTGACAAAGAAATTTTATATTCAAAATATTACAGCGAATGAAGGATTTTTAAATTCTATTGCGATTCATTTTCCATGACGGATGATATAGCATAATTACCATGATTTTTAAATTTACCGCAGTGTAATATTTTACTTCCTCGCTCGTCAGATAAGTTAATTAGATTATTGGTGTGTAAAATATGGTGAAATGTGTATTGTCTTATTTCAAAATAACTATGTTTATCCAACAAAATGTCCTCCATTTATTGGTCATTCTATATCCATACTTCCAATTGGAATATGAATGGTACAAAAACGCCGGGTGTCAATTACAAGAAAGGTATGTACATATACCTAATTCTCTGGAAAAGACATCAGTAAGCTATGAAGTTATAAAACATTGTTTCTCGTCACAGGGAATCTACAACTAATTGTTGCAGTGTCAGCGGTTTAACGACCCAAGACGATATTAATGTACTTTTGACGAGATGAAGTTGTGCGTACGTCATCACTGTAGTTGTGTCCAGTTTCTCTTAAGGGAAGTTCTTCGAATCCTATGCTTGAATTTATAGCTGCTTCATGCAGTGTAGAGATTAAGTTAGGCGGACCTATTATCTCCTTTTATTCGGTCAGCATAAACGGGAGAATATATTTTGTGAACTCTCTTGTGACAAAGACCAGATATTTCAACGCGTTTTTATCCCTGCGCCTTTATTGAGAAGTGTTTTCTACCATACAAAGTGAATGTAGTTTTGAAATTTTTATCTTCTCCACTCATACTTAGAAATGTAATTTTGACGAATTTTGTTCCTTACTAAATACTGAAATTCTTCTGTTGTTAGTCACATAGTGTCCACGTACTCCGCGGTTTATTCCTTTTATCCGATGCAAGCATGCTAGATATATTATTATGTATTCATCAACCATCAGGAACCTTTAATAAGCATGAAGCATTTTTTTAAATTCCGAAACTGTATACGTAAACGTAAGTAAATGTACACGACGAAAAACTCTCATGAAGAAGTTCAAGCTACCAATAATATGTAAAATATTGAAGATAAGATAATAATTTTGTTAAAATCTCAAACTATGAATTGATGAAATTCACTAAAATTCATTATTGCGAAATATTTTCACAACGAAAAGGATGTTTCTAGGCTGTATAATGGCAGGGTGTGTAAAAACAAATTGAATCTTATTCGTATTTTTAATAGCATGAAGTGTTGTTGGCAAAATTGAAAAATTGTGGAAACGTTTCTCGTCCTTACTCTCTAGATATTAAGTGAAGACCAACTCTCTTCGGAGGAGACAAATTGATGGGTCGCTTTGGAGTAAGAGTTTTACTCCTTTTTTCAAATTAGTATTTGCAAATAAGTTAAATTCGTTTTGAAATTTAATTAAATGAAATTTAATGGAGGAAAGTGAGATATTCAAAATTATTTTCTTTGTATCCCAAAGTAATAAAACCAGAACATGTATCTTTAATCACAGATCGGCACTACGGCATTGACTAATATGAAAAAGTAATACTGGATTCCTAATCTGTGTTCCTTTACTTAATTACAGGACACTGAATTAAACGATATCTAATCTTATAGCAAAGAGAAACTCAGTAAATTATATTTTACAGAAATTATTTTCCAACCGTGCTAAAATTACTGCAGAAAATTGTTTTTCAAGTTAAAAACATTTTGAAATCATCCAAAAAATTATGTTGTTTGTAAGCAGGGATCCTCTAGTTGAGACGTCTTGACGTTACAAGAAATATGGCCTCAACTCTTGTTGCAAATTACAACTTTATTAAAAGAGGTATTTAAAGTGGTTTCTCCATGTGAAACTCAACCGCTTCGTTTCGCTGCAAGAAACGTTGATACATTACTCGTTGGCCGTATTAAAACTAATGAACACCCTTCGCATTGCATTTGCCTTTCAAGAACGCGATGCTTTTGATGAAGTCGCAATGAAGAATAATGACTTATTTCTTGAAACAAAAAGCCCTCTTTTTCTTCTCGTAATTCTTTGTAAAAGACGTTGTATAGCCCGAGTGGATGGTTTGCCGTGTTCCGTCATGAGTCAAGTACTCGATGCATAAACATTTCGAGACAAATTGAGCCCGTCGGTTTCATGTCGCGCACGTATTGTTCGTTATCGCTGATCGCGAGGACGGAAGCCATTTTTTCGTCTTGTTATGCAAATGCCTCGAGAACAGCGCACGACAGAACTTCGAAAATTCAATTTAACGCAGCTTTCTTCCCATATTTGGGCTTCCACATCGAACGTTGTACTACTCCGCCGGCGTATCTGGACTTCGTGCACACATTACACATGGAAGCGCACCGTCGTTATTAAACATTAAAATATGAATTAATGATGATTGGCGAAATGTTGAAGTGGACGGCAGCTGCATTGCAATCGTGCAATTATGTAATAATCCGTGAACCGGTTGCACGGCAGCGAGCCCATCATGTGTGGGAGCAGACGGAACGCAGGAGGCATGGAAACTGGGGTACGCGTCTACCGCGCAGTATGAGCTACATGCGTGTAGCCAAGTGTGCCCACGATTTGGTATGCAAACATCCGTAAAAGATGAACTTAAAAGTTTTGTAATGTACGGAGGAAAAAACTGGTTATGTGGTTGGCACGGTTTTATTAGTTTCGTTCGTCGCGTGGATGTATGTAGGCTATTACCTTTTTCTTTTAATTTTTGTAATTTTACAATGAAAATTCAATTGTAGGTAGCAATGCATGATCGATATTAATTACTTTTCTGGACTTCTCGAAGACCTTTGAGACCATTAAAATTTTGCGACACGATATCATTGCACAGATATTTTGGCACTTGGCTTCTCATATTGACTCCATTTTTTCGGGTGCGTAGTCACAACTTTAAAACTACAATAGATTCGTACTTTTCAACGGATTTGGGGCGGCATTTCTGAACAAATTGGTGCAAAGGTCAGTCATTTGCTGCTTTACTTGATCAAATCCCTGTTATTTAATTCTTCTCCTTTTTAATTTGACACATTTTGTTTAAAAATCTGCTATAAAATTACGTATTTTCTTTAGTTTTGCATTCAAAAATATTTTTCGGTGTACACTTTGTCAAGACAAAACGTTGGCGATCATGCTCGGAGAATTAATACTTGAGACGTTAATACTGCGTACAGACGGTGCATAATATTGTCAGATATTCGACAGTGAAGTCAAATATAACTCCAACAATTAGTCACTATTATATCTACAAATCACTTATTATCTTCTTCTATGCATTTATTGATATTTCTTTGCCGTTAATTACCGTATAACTTTTGATGTAAAATTAATGGTGGAATAGCTAAAACGCGCAGGTACTTCTCTGTATTTAGAGATTTACTTTCTTTTCCCTTGAGTTCCCTTTTCCCTTGACTGTATTGAGATTTTTACAGTATGTTTAAAGGAATTGCGAGTTCATGAATTCCCCGGGCAAACTTTCCGCTGGCTCAACAATAAGCACGAGACTTGTGGCATAACATTTGCGCATAGCCCTCCAGCTTTAGGTCCCGCTACCTGGCCAATCCGTGTGGCATTTGTGCTGGACAAAACGAGCTCTCGGCAGGGTTTCCTGGGGGGTTTTGTCAGTTTTCCCTGCCTCTCATTCCACCGTGTCTCCGTCATCAAACCCCTTAGCCCAATCGCTATCATCGGCTCTTTATATCGGCCTCGGTCATCAACGTCCTCAGCAGCGGGGCTGCTAGACCTCCATAACTAGCCGAGTCCTCATTGCGTGGGGGCTGGCGGCCTCGGGGCGCGGCCGTGGAGCCCGCGGGACGACGGCGGCGGCGGCGACGGTGGCGTCGAGACGGCGGCCGCCGGCGTCGCTCGCCCGCTCTCGGGGCGCCGCACCGCTCCGTCGGCGGTACCCAGCGGCCGCGGCCACGCCGGCCCGACCTCCCCGCCGGCGGCGGACCAGCAACGAGCGATGCGCTGGAAGGCGGAGGCAGACGTGGCGATACACCGGAACGCATGGGGACATGTGGCCACACGCAGGAATGCCTTAGCGATAACGTCGGAAGGCATTGGTACTCGTGCCGGTACACCGGAAAGTAGAAGGCAACGTGACGATACACCGAATGGCAGAAGAAAACGCGGCGGTACACCGGAGTGTATAGGCAAATGTGGCGACATACCAGAAGTCGTAGGAAATCGTAGCGATATTGCGGGCGCCATAGAAAAACTTGGCAATACTCCGGAAGGCGTAAGGAAACTGGCAATACCCCAAAAGGCATAGGGAAACGTGTCATTACACGTGAAGTCGTCAATAAACGTTCTGCTTCGCCGGATGGCATCGGAAAACGTAGATATAAACTGGAACATGTCGGAAAACGTATAATATAATCGTCCGGTATCGGTAAATGTAGCGATACACAGGAACGAAATAGAAAAGGGCAATATACCGACAGATTCGGTAATGTGGCGATTCAATGGAATATCGAAAAATTAAACATCGAAAGTTATCGGAAAACGCAGCAAAATTTAAGAAGATATCGTAAAGCATACCGGTAATCTGGAATATATCGAAAACTTAACAGAATACCAAAAGTCATGGGGAATGAAAGCAACACGCCAGAATGGTACGCAAATCACTTCTGTGCAGGAAAGGGAACACGTAAGGTCTTTAGCGTTCTCCCTCACCTCCGGGACTACATCGGGATACATCGGAGTGCGCAGGAAAACGTAGCATTACACCGAAAGGTTTTTGTATGATGCGTTCCTTCACTCGAAATATACAAGTATACAAAATTAGTTCATTTATTTCTAACATGGATGAGAATTGTTATAGAAAGTTCTTCTTTAGTCATCACAATCTACATTCCTTCGAAATCAATTAATACTTGACCAGTCATAATTTTTGTATTGACACAATGGGTGACTTGTTTTTTTAGACACATTAGGGTTCAAACGTTTGCAATGGCGCAATTAGGATTTTCCCGGGGAGGAACTATAGGTATTGTGCTTTGTGGACTTGAAATTTTCTTCTATTTCAAGAATGTTTCATTTACGCTTAATTTAATTATTTGGTAATTCATATTTATTTATAGCTCAATTAATTGCGATATTGAATGACTTTCGTCACTAGAAAATCAAAAACTACTGGGAATATGCGCCATCTGCCTCGAGGGGTAAAGTTACATAAGACCCCTCTTACCCGGGTACGTGACTGTAAATATGTATTACCAGTATTGGATAGTTCTGGATAATCATGTAACAATAAATCATGCACAGGTCCTATTCGAACGATTTCTATTCGCCCGCTATTGCCAAGAGGCCCTAGAATGGAGTTAGTTTGTCTATATTTTCTACACTTGCTTTACCCATTGCGGAGATTTGGTATAATGCCGAGACAGTTGTTGAGATGTTCCACAAATGTGTCAACGGTTAGTGCAATACGAAGCATTTTGAAGTGTGAAAGGCTAGCTGATTTTCTGGCCAAACGCCATGAGAAATAGGTCGAATAAAAAAGAACTTGCCAGACGATTCACTTCTATCTTCGTAACAAGAAAGTTCTGAACTAGTTTTAAGCATATATTTAATGTAAATGATAGCGAATACTACGTATCAGAACATCAAAATCTCAGTGTTCGCCCAACATTTCATGCAAGTGATTCCTCGTCAGGCAAACGAATATACTAGTTCGAGTATTTTCCAAGGCGAGTGTGACACATGTTAATGCTATGATAATGAACCAAAACAATGGCAGCATTCATGCGACCGTCACGAAACCAGAACCGCTCAAAATCGTCCAGTGTTATTTTATAGCAATCTGCCTCGCAGTCATTGGGCGTGTCGCTTATCTTCTCTGGCCGCCCGGTTTTTTTCTCGCACGACGAATGAAGGACATGGATGTATTCGAAAGTGCAAAGAAGATATAGTACGCTTCAATATGTGAACGCAGTGATTGTTTTTTGTTATACGCTTCAGTATTTGCTGTGATCTTGTAGTTCGTGAAATTTTCAACGAGACGCTAAAAGAACGTGTGCGTTTTGTTAATATCGAAGTGATATGAGGAGCGTCGTACGTAGCGATCGTTAATTGGTGCGAAATAATTTAACAATTGAAGCTACTGCTACAACTGTGTATTGTTGAAAACCATTTTTCAATACTTAAGCATGGAAACTAGTACTCACCTTCAGTGTTTATTGATAGGAAAATATTACTTTGCCGAACGTTTAGAGCAAAATACAAGACTTTGCTGTACATATAGCGCAAAGAAGCAATGATCATACAGGGTACTACTAAGTAAACAAAACATTGGCGTGGCATTAATTATCATGACTGCCGCCTATTGATAATGATCCTAAAATCATATGCTTGTATGTTTCTATGAATTCGCAGTACGAGTAATGTACGCCACTCGTACCCAAGTGTCTTTGCCTTACTTGTTCAAAAAAACTAAAACTCGACTCCTATCGTCACCTCGTCCTTTAACATTTTATTCCTACGCCAATGACTCACTTTTTGTACTAGTTAAGTAAATAACTATTTTTTGCATACTGATGGCGTGAAACTATTTCCCCCTAGTAATTTATAGCACAGTGTAACTACGCTAATGGCGGTGAAAGGCTTCATACAGCCTCTCAGTGACCAATACACTCCCTGGGCTCTGTCTGGGGGCCCGTGAAAATATTTTAGAACTCTTCCTACCATCGAATTACGGAAGACTTATTTTAGAAGAAAATAGTTTTAAAATAAAATTGACTTTAAAAAATGAATATTGTTTTCAATAAATAAAATTTCCCCCCTAGGATGTGAAGTGTTAGATATTTACATTTTTTCAAATAGATTTCCAAAATTAATGCAACTCTGATATGTCTTGAATATATTTTGGATTAGTACATACTTAAAAATAAACGGAAATATCTCTAGTGACAGCCACAGTAATCTTCCGTAGGATTTACGTTCGAATTCCGCATAACGCATGGTTGCGCGGAATTCAAGTACAGTAGTATGTAACGCAACAGGGAACACGAAGCTTTGTCATCATATACACTGTAGTTTATTAATTCACAATTGCGGAAAAAAAATAATTAAAAGTTCTTTGTATTGAGTCGTTCATATGTCACGAATATCACTATAAGGAAAAATTAACTATGTTTAAGATATATTAATAACGCAAAAATTGTACGTAATACTATTTTAATGAAAAATAAAAAATTTCATTTTTTCTTGGGACCTAGGTATTTGTTCGCCTTGTGAAGACGACTTTGCCTCTGTATCGTCTGATCGTATCGGGATCGTATTGCCTCTGTATCGGGATCGTATTCAAATAGAATATGAGAAATGGTGATATGAGAAAGATCGCGCATCTACCTCGCGCATGCCTTACAACAAATTTGGGTGCACAGATTTTGGCTCGTCGTATTTGCACGTTGTTTTTATCCTCTTCGTCACCGAAGCCGTAGTCATTAACGAAGACATAACATAACTACTGCATATATTTTAATTGTCAAAACATTAGAAATCTGCATTTCTTGTGACGTTGGCTTACTTTTTTAGAATTGGAATTAAAATGTATGTTATTAAACGCTAAAATTGAGAATTTAACTCGCACTTCGTTAAACTCGTTTTTTAACGATAAATAAATAAAACATCACACGACCATCATGTTCTTTGTATGTTACCACATGAAAAATACTTACAAAAACTGTAAGAGCCATTTAGATTTAGTCATTTATTCAATCTCATAATATACTTTTGATTAATTCTCTGCTTCAAAGTTAAGGTCGTTTTCAGCTCTTCGTTGTATAATGTAAATTTAATTTACCTCATTATGCGATCTACAAAAATTGTTAATCCTCTGAAGCGGTACAGTAAGACATATCGAAACATCAGCAAAGAATTTTGATGAAATAAAAATTGTTTTGAAATGCTGAGCACCAATACTCGATCCACCATATCATTATCCACTAAATATATTATGCGGATTACATGATTCATAAGACAAATCTGCCACCGTGTCCCAGCTGCTGGGTGTGCTTCCAAGCCAACGATGTTGCGCACGTGATGGCTCCACGCGTCGTTCACGCGACCGCAGCGTTCGCCGTATAAAGCGCAGAGGCATCTCGAAACCACACTCACACCCACGCAAAAAACTCCTCCGGTGTGGTTCCAGATGCCGGCGACGAGCTTACAGCCGCAGCACGCGCCACGGTTACTCCCCCGCTCCGCCCCCGCCCCTGCCCTCGCCCCCCGCCCCTCGCCTTCCCCGGCGCACATTGTGACCAAATGATAAAATGGGGACTAAATCTAAAACACTTTGAATTTATTTATTTATTAATCTACATTATTATATATTTATTTATATTTGTCAAAAATAGGCAAATTTGATGTGGTGGGGAAATACTATCAAATGTTTTTTTTTCAACATTCCATCTCTCTTTTACTAGACAATGCACTCATATTTCCTCATCATTACATAACGAGATTTTAAGTCTTTCATAACAAATCTGATACTGAAATTTACAAAATCAACATTGTGTATCTAATATGGCGATGGTTATGTAAAAAGTTCTTCAATTGAAATGCGGTAATATTTATTTGCTCAACTAGATTTTGTAGTCTAGAAGGTAAATATAAGCCGCTTGGTGTCGGTCGTTTAATACGTTCGGGCTTCGTTAATTTTCTTATCACATAGCGTTATGTCCACCGAAGATACAAAGTACCTAAGAATTCAATCCGAAATAAACTTTGTCTTTGTTAACTATGTTTCAAATAAAATAGTCTGATATCAACTTTCAAGGATTTTTGTGGTTGTGCTATATTACTTTTTAGCTAGTTGAAATTTATCTCATTGACAACATTCAAGGTTAAAGAGTCTTTTGTCGTTTCGCTTTATGGGTCTATGGGAACTGGTGAATAGGTGTACCACATTTTCTCTACCTTCTTCAGTATAAGGAGATAGTGTGGCAAGCAGCATCCTCGGGACTCCTTTACCCCAAATATTCACTGACAACTACGCCTTCGATGCTTATTGAATGGAAGTGGAATAGGATCTTTACCATCACTAAAGGACCCTATATACTCATACAAACAACTCGTCCTCGCGAATCTGGCTCATGCCGGTTATTAAACTTCCTCCACCGCATATCCCCTTACAGAAACATTGATGAGGATAGCGGATACACAACCAGCGCCAGGCGAGGCTGGCTAGTCGGTGCCTAACATCACGGTTGGAATTCCCTCAAACAAACTTTTAAGTAATGACGTCGCTGGCTTCCGCAGGCACAGTTATGTGTGTGGCTGCCCGGATGACGCCGCATCGAAGGCTGTGATACCGGCGCGTCGTTCCTAGCATGTATTCCTCAGGGGTGCGACAGGATGATCGGCACTAGTTTGAATCGTCACTCGGCATTGAGATCACTACTGTCGTCGGAGCAAGCTGCAGCTGATCTAACTGCAGCAAGTGATCTAACTGCAATGATGGTAGATGACAGTTAGGCTGCTCCTGGTAGGTCTCGGGTAGGCCACTCTTAATGCCTCAGGTTCCATGGCGCACGCATGGGTGGGGGGAGGCATCTATTGGTCAACAGCCTCCTCAGAAGCGAAAGACATTTTTACAAGTCTAGCTTTTAATAATGTTCTATATCACTTCACTTCACGCGTTAATTGCACACGTTGTAAATAGCAATAAATCAAAAAATAAATTTTAAAAGCAACATTGAGGATTTTTTTATAAGAATATACCACATGAAGTGGTCAGTGCACCTATAGTCACCCCGCCCCCACTTTTCCAATTATAGATTAAAAATTGGTGGTGGATTGATTGATTAGTGATTCCGGGCGCGTCAACTGCTTCGATTGTTAGTCCTGTAAGTGTAGTGCGTGTTTTTCCTCGCGAAGTAGCAGTGATCTTCCCCCGCTGGACGGCGAGATCCGGCGCCGACTTACTACCGGCTAGGGGGGTTCTCCCTAACTAGGTATCTCCCACCAGCAGGGCATCGCCACAGCCGGGACAAACTCTAAACACCCGACTGGTCTCCTGGCATGTGTTACAGTGTAGTGCATGTTAGTTGTGTAAGTGTGTGTAAGTAAGATGTGAGGATAGGACAAGGATGAGGAAGGAAAGATACGTGGTCCGTGGTCCGGTCCGTGTCCGTTTTTTATTGTACTACTTCAGCATTCGCTTGGTGTTGATCGGAGAACTACCGATCAGAGCAATCGCCCGCTAGAATTCTCCTCCGGACAGCGGTTGAATTCGACCTAGCTGTCTACCTAGAGTCGAAAATCCTGCCATCGTCGAACCTAGGACCTCCCCGTGCGAGGCACTGCAGTGACATCAGTTGACGCCATGAGCCAACTCTCTCGATACGTCGGTGGTCGTGGCCGGGTCTCCGTCACGTGGTCCCACCGCCGCTTCGCCCCCGCCCGCGATCTGTCTCGGCCCGCGGCCGCCCCCGCGTGGGGCCACCTCCCACGTGCGCGCGACGCGGCGCGGCGCGGGCCGCGGACGTCGCCTCCGGAGCCCCGGCGCGCGCGTCGCGGCCGGCCGGCAGGAATGCGCCCGCCGCGTCGCGACGCTCCTCCACCCGCCCGCGCCACGTGGCCGCGGTAGACGGCCGGTTCGCGAACCGCGCGCGGTCGCAGCGCGCGCGGTCGGCGGCGCTCGCGGTCGCAGAGGGCGGCCGAAAATAAACCGAAAGACAAAAAGAGAGGCTTTCTTTTTCTGTCGCTTTTCCACCACTGTAACTTTTATCGTGGAGTAACGGAGGGAGGGGATACGTACTAACGACATTCACAAAACATTCATGTCTGGGCGGGATTCGAACCTGCGACACTTCAAGCCAAGGAAGCGGTATCGACCTAAGTTATCCAGGCCGGATATTGTGGTTTTCGTTATAGTAATACCAAGTATAACTGGAGGAATTGGAATATTGATTAGTTCCAAGTTTTTCCTATTTAGGTTTGTATAACTAAAGTGTCAGTGATTGTCTTTGTCAATATTAAAAGTGAAGTATCATATTTTTTTATTTTATTTTAAGACAATTAATTAAAGTAGGACATTTTACTTTTTCCCTGATATATGAAAAATGTCAGATATAGAACAATTTGTCAATTAGTTGTTCACGACATCAAATATAAAAAGCTGTAACATTCTGTAAATAAATAAATATTAATAAAACTGATGGCATTCCTTCTTCGAAACACATATGAAAACTGTTATGTAAGAAAATTTCAACTCCTTTTTCGTACGTTTTTCAAAGTGCGATTGATATAATTTTTATTTATTTACGAAATGTGTGTGTGGAAATGAAGTTTGAATCTGATTTAAACTTGCGTGGTTCAATTGCATTATTTGTGACAATCTTTTAATTTCAAGCGTTAGTACAGATTTTCTTGAAGTGAAGAGATAGGATCAAAAGTTAGATATTGGTAAAACCCAATTTTCGTTCTCATTTCGAAAACGTCCCGTACACTTGGGGTGGACGACCAAATGAAATAAATGGCAATGTTAGTAAAATGAGATTTGTTCAACGAGAATTGCACATAAAACTGGAAGCATATGGTTTATGTTACGAATCGTTTACAATGATTTGTCATTTCTTGTCGCGGATATTGGCACCAATGGTATCACCTGTCTTCGGGAGTGCCTGGAGGATTACTCATGGTGCAACTCTGTATTTGATGGAAAAATATTACTGAAATGCAATATTACAAATATAGAAGAGTTTTACGTCTTCTTCCGAAATATTCCTTTTCTTGTTCCATTTTTACATATAAAGAGCAAATTATTCCATCGTGCCTTAGATTACTGAACTAACGCAACAACTTGCATTTCCTTATACTTTTCTTCCAGTCCCAATAAATGATTTACCTCTGAAAATGCTAGAAATTGATTTTAAACTGTGTCTCAATTTATGTGTTTCTGGAAGAAATATTTTTAAAACGCATGGGGTGCAGTTTTTTTCTGCAAAGATTACAACGGTTATTTTAGAAATCGCTAGAAAAGCGTACACTCTGCGATCATCATCTGCCCTAAAGATGCTCGTTCCGACCAACCGCTGCATTCACGTGTTTATCCGTTGACGTATTTATTTTCCTTTCGGAAAGCTCTCCTCCCTGGCGCGCGAGAGATCCTGACCCTTCATCCGGAAGCAAACTAATACTTTTCTGTGTCGTTAGTTTTGTTTGTCGCTTTCGGCGATTCTTTTTGCGTCCCCTCGGTCACTTTTTTCCTCGAGCCCTATTAAACTCTCGGCAAGTCTCCTGTAGGCGACCACAAAACTGTGTCTTTCACACTTTTGTTTCCGTACGGTTTCTAAGTTTTGCCTTTCTTCTTTGCTTGCAGAAATATCCAAGAATGTGTTGATTAGAACCAGAACGTTATAATTAACTACTGACTTAGAAAATCCAATTGGTATTTTGTGTTGTAGGTGAAAGTATTTGATTTGATTAAATAACATATTTGGTATAAAAACTAAGGTAGAATTTCAATAACTTCGTTTTTTAGTTATAGATAGCGAAAAGTAATATTTTCGTGTAGACCTATTTCGTGTATAATTAAAGCCCTAATAAAGCCTTAGTGTTCAGTGTTTGATTCCCTACGTGATGACGCTGCATTACAATGTTATAGTTTTAAAAATAAAAATGGAGTAAGTCATTTTATAAATAATCTCTTTCAGACTGTCCCTCTTTATGCGTATATTTATTTTATTTATATTACGTATGCAAACTTTATTATTAAACTTATTTATATTACGTATGCGTTACTTTATTTATATTACGTATGCAAACAAGTACGAAATAAGTCAATAAACTGAAAGGTGGCCATGGAGAAGAAGAAATCTATCATTGTACTCGTTTTTCAAGTCTTACGAAAATCCGTCTTAGAGAGTTTAACAGCTCTTTACGAAGACTTAGTAGTAGTACGATAGCTTGACGTAACGTGGGTCGCGCAATGTTGCAACGGTCTGCCCGCTACTGGTTTTCATCACGGAGACACCGTTCGCTAGTTACAGGCTGCGTATCAGAGGTAGGCGGCGATCAGGCGGTTCGATCAGAAACTAGGCGTCGTCGTAGGCGAGCGTCGACCGAGGCCAGCGCCCACCTCGTCGGACTCTCGATTATAATGAGCATTGCATATTTATCGAGAGCATGCAGCTATCGCAAACGCTTCGGAGACATGCAAATCCTTACTTTATCAGCGGTTGTAATGTCAACATTGTGCGTGAGCGAAAAAAAAGTAACGAGAAGAGAGACTTGCTGCATTTATTAATTCATGAACGTGCCCCTGGAGTATGACATGCGCAATTCAAGTTTTTTCTTCTCCTTCTGAGATGATTACTGACACAGTGAATTATCTAATTATCTTTAGAATGAATTGTCGTTTGTTGCAGGCAAATCAATAATTAATTTGAAATCTTTTTCTACCGAATCATTATCACGCTCTTCAATTATATTATTTTTACCCTGTGTATATCCGATAGTTTCTGATATATTCCCATACCTCCCATTTGTGACTTGTCGTAATAATACTTAAAAATATGATTCAATCAAGGAAAGTGATCTCGAACATTTTTTCTTGTTAATGGAAATATTCAGAAATTATTACTTTTGTATCATCATCTGGTAAAACAATCTTTCAAATACCTTTCTTTCTTGAGAGATGAACGAAAGTTTATTTCAAAGAATTATTTCAGTATTGTAGGTCACACATTTTTTAAATGCATCTCACTGTTTGGTGTGTAAATAATTCATGTTACTATTCCTATATCTCGAAATTATAGCTGTCGTTGATAAATATTGCGTACATTCAGTTGATTAATATGAAATTAAAAATTCACAATGTCATTAGATTATTCAGAAATCGGAAAAATAGCCATTCATCTTGTCTGTAGAGATGATGCTACGTTAAATATTGTGCTTCAGCTTACAATTCACAGTGAAATTTTTCAGTGTGGAAATGTAAATACTATACAAACGGTTTCGAGAGTAAGGCTGGTACGCATATGGAATCTGTTCTCAAACGATATATTCTGTGAGAGTGTAGTTTCAAATCAATTAAACCTAATATCAATTTCTAAACAACCTATCGTACTATTAGTAGTACGTATTACACTACCCTCTGTTTTCATTCACATTGTGCTGTGTATCGTCTGGAAGAAGACCCGCTATGTCTCGCGACGATCCTCCTCCCGCTCTCCTCCATCCCTCCACCAACCATCTTCCAACTCCTCCCACCATTCACGCCTCTCTCATACACTGTGCCGTACCCCTCTGTCTTGCTTCCAGTATTCCTTCCCCACTTGAATCGTCCCCGCATAGTAGCAGCCCTCCCCGCCTCCCTCTAATACTCCCCAGCCTCTCTCCAACCCTCCACACCTCGCTCCTGCCCACAACACCGCGTCCGTCCCACCCCGCTTTGTTCCTTGCCGCCCCACTCCACCGCGCCCCGCCTTCACATATTGGATGGTGATCGTCGTGCAAAACCGTTTAACGCTCATTCCAATTCATGTAATTTACTCCCCAGTTTCCTCTCAGTATGTGCGTCGCACCGACACCATTTCCTCCCGCGTCGCTTCAGGTTCCCGCTGACCTTTCCAGCGTCCTCCGTCCACCCGTCAGCCTGCCCGCCCTCGCTCTCGTCCTCGCCTTCGCTCGTGACGCACCGCAGCGCCTCTTGCCCTGTCACATCGCCGATTTGCGTACGTAGATCGTCACGCCGGCGGGCTCTTTCCCTCGTTTCGTCCAACTTTTGCTCCGTCTCCCCCCCTCTCTCCGCCTCTCCCCGCACTATCCCGCCGCCTTCGGTTCTCCGCTCCGTTTCTCTACGGTTTGCCTCATTCCGCCTCGCCCCGCTACGCAACGCCCCGCTCCGCTCCGCCCTGCCTCTCCCCGCCTCGCTCCGTCCTGCTCCGCCTCACTCCCCACGCCATGCCGCGCCACGCCTCGCTCCACCCTTCCCTCGCTGTTCTCTGTGCGGCCCGCCCCGCCGGGCGTGTTCAGCCTCGCCCCACTTTTCTCGGTTCCGCCCCGCCTCAATCCTCCTCGCGCCGCTCCTCCCCGTCCCGTTCCTTCGCGCCCCGCTCCACCTCCTCCTCGGGCCGTCCGCGTCTCGCACCCCGAGCCGCCGCACTACACATACGACAACGATGACGCATTGGCTCCCCTCGGCCGCGACGAGTTACGATGTTTGCGCGCCGGCCGCGGCGGCAGCGGCCACCACGGGGTCTGTGGCGGCGGCAGCAGAGGGAAATAGGGCACGGCTCTTTTTAACCGTAATTATTAATGGAGACTTATTCCGCAGACTGCGAGGAGCCCGCGAGAGCGAGCGCGCCCCGGGCAGCCCGCTTTACGGCGGCGAGATGCGTCGTCGGCCGCGGGGGCGTAAATGTTGCACGCGCATTCGCTTAGCCTCTGCCCGCCGCCGGTCGCCGGTGGCTGCGCCTTGCCCCGCCCCACTGCGCATCGCCACGCCACGCCACGCCAGCCACGCCACGCCATGCCACGCCACGCCACGCCACGCCACGCCACGCCACGCCATGCCATGCCACGCCACGCCACGCCACGCCGCGCCACGCCACGCCACGCCACGCCACGCCACGCCGCGCCACACCACGCCACGCCACGCCACGCCGCGCCAAGCCGCGCCACGCCACGCCACGCCACGCCGCGCCACGTAACGCCGCACCACGCCACGCCATGCCACGTAACGCCACGCCGCACCACGCCACGTAACGCCACGCCACGCGACGCCGCGCCGCGTCACGCCGCGCCACGCCGCGCCACGCCGCGCCACGCCGCGCCGCGTCACGCCGCGCCACGCCACGCCACGCCACGCCACGCAGCGCCACGCCACGCAGCGCAGCGCCACGCCACGCCACGCCACGCCACGCCACGCCACGCCACGCCGCACCGCACCGCACCGCACCACGCACGGCGCCGCACGCACCGCGTTTCGCACTGGCGATGCCCTTCCCGAGCGATTAGAGGCTGATTTATGGCGCCACGCTGAGGCATCTGCCCAGATTTCGTGATATTGTGGAGGAGCTTCTTTTTCTTAAAAAAAGTGTTTTCCTTGTCGGCATACATTGTATTCTTCCTCCGGGTAATATTCTTGTTTGTGCGGCTTCTTTTTTCCTCTTCCTTTCTTCCGGATATTCTCTCTCTGTATCCCTTTCTTCCCTTTTATCTTCTTTTTCCTTTATCGCATTATTTTCATATTTGTTTCATATTTCTTCTACTCTTTTGGAAACGAAAAAATATCATACATTGTCTTTGGAAAGCTAACCTAACATTCTCATACCGTTCCTGGGGGTTCAAAGTAAAATGACTGCCGTCTGCGGTTTGGAGATTTCAGGCGTTTGTGAATGTGGAACCGTCCTTCGTGTTTGTAGTGAAACGGTCGTAAATAAGATATTCTGAGTATTAAATAGATGGTAAAAATAATGAATAGTAGTTGAACAATGGTGGAATGAGAGGTAGGATAAACGAAAGAACCTTGAGAAAACCTACTGTAAGCTTATCTCCCCCCCCCCTGTAAAGTCCATCTTTGAAAACCACGAAAGTTATATATTGTTTTTCTTTTTTATTATATAAAGAATCTTGGGAAAACATGAGGATTCTAGATTTCAAACCCTTGTGTAAGTGTAACAACCTCTGCGCCTTTCTAGGACTAAGACTATTAAGAACACTCGTAACCAAGTTTCTAAACAAGTCATATTAATTACCATATTGATCAATAATAATAATAATAATAATAATAATAATAATAATAATAAAATCCTGAAGTTAAGATTGATTTTTTCATTACAACGTCTTGATAATACTTTATTATAGTTAGAAAAATATGCTTTTCTGAACTTACGTGCTTTTCAAAGAAAGATGACTAAATGGAGCAATTACGTTTTCATTGCTAGAACTCCAAAAGTGGAAAGCTGGCCTTAACGTTGCGGGTCGCGTGGTGTGGCAAAAAGCGGTTGATAGCGGGGCATGGGCGTGGTTGCGAGGGCTGCGGGTGTCCCGGGCGTCGAGGCGCCACGCCGGCCGCGGCGACGCCGCCTCCGTCGACGTCGTAGTTCTGAGCCGGCGACGCCGCGTCCCCGTGTAATGTCATCACGGAGTTAACCGCGCTCCGCGTCCTGGGAGGGCGGCGGGCAGCTTTGAAGCCGCGCCTGGGAAGACACTTAAATTAACTAGAGCACACCCGGTGAGCGCCGCCGTTCGGACGTGGGACTTGGGAAGCGCACGTAACGAGATTGACGACAACGGCGGAGACCGTGGCGTTTGCGGCGGCGGCGGCGAGGGCGGTAGTAGTTTGCAATAGTCGCGGGGGCGTTGGAGGAGGCCGCGCTGGGACCGACTGCAGCGCCGGTGCTGACAGGGGGGTGGTAGACAATTTGGAAAATTCCGAGAGCGATCGCGATAGGGAGAATACTGGGAATGAAATCTCAGTTTCCTTCCGTCAAGAAAAGTTTACATGTTCCGTTTGGGCCGAATGGTCTCGACAGAATACCCTTGTGGGTAGGTTTGCACGGGACTGCGCAAATAACATACGTGAAGACAATGGATATAGTAATTTTGTTGGGAATAGGAGGACGCAGAACCGCCCTAATCGTCTCAGAGACGCGTAATTTTGTGAAGAGGCGTTCGTGCAAGGGAGAGGACGATTGGTGGGCAACAGATGTCGGTGGCAAAGAAATCGGTGGGGATGCGATCAGAGAAGACGAAGGATACCAAAAGAACTCGAACAACAGAGAAGTACCTTTGTAGAACAGCACACGATAAGATTCCATATCAACCGTAAGATAGGTGACTGGCAAAACGAATGTTTCGGCAACGGCGGTGTCGGAAAAAGCATGGTCCTCCTAGTGAACAACGCAAAACACAAATAGGGCAAGAGTGGGAAGCTGCACATGGAAAACGAGGGCTTCGGACACGCCGGGGCCAACGGGAAGTCAATGACATCCATGAATGGCAACACAAAACAATGTCTGCATGAGAGAAGACATGATTGATAAATCCGACTGCGAAAGCGAGGCTCTTGGCGACAAGGGGACAACGGGAAAGTAAAGGTGGTCAGCGCCACCAAAGCCGCCTGCGTCAAGAAGAGGGCAATGGAATCAACGGGGAAGGACACATCGCGGAGTTCGGGGTAGTTTCGAGGCGGTGCGGCGTAACGATGGGGGGCCGAGACTTGCTGGCGGGGCGTGCGGGCCTAGGTCGGAGGCTGCGGCGGTGGAGCGCGGAGCTTGCGAGAGCGGCCGGGAGCCGGCAAGTCCGAAGGGCTCTCCGATCGGGGGCGCGCGACTACGGAGGCATCCAGGAAGTTGCGGGCCGGCCAGCGCCAGCGATCAAAGGGGCCGGCCGGAGGGGCTTGCGGCTTGCTGAAAGAAGTTGCCTGCGAGAAGGACGCGGCCCCGGGTCGACGTAGAAAATTAATTTCCTCGTGCAGGCCTCCGTGTTTTCGTAACGCATTTTCCGCCACCAAATCAGTTAAAAAATAAATCGTTTCATTTTTTGGAGAACGACCATGATTAGAAATGTAAAATTATGTCTGTTAGAAATGAATCAGATCTTTATTTCACACTTTCTGCTCGAGGCAAAAAAATATATTGAGAGCAATTCTTGCAAAAAATAAACACTGCTAAGTAGTATATTATTTGATTTAAATATTATATATTTATATTATTATTAAATATTATATATTTTGCACACTAAAGGCGAATTGCAAGTGTTAAGGAAGTAAAATTCAAATATTCAGTGCGAAGGAAGTATTGAACAGTTCATAACTGCATGTGAAGCAGAAATGAAACCTATAAATGGTTGTCCTCAGTAAAGGAAAGAGTCGGTAGTGATCAAAACAACACAAATAATATCCCAAGGAAAATGTTTTACATTTTCTCATTTTTTTTATCTTATGTTTAGAAAATATTAAAATTTAATTAGATTTCAAAACACTGAGTGGTTTTCTTGAATTCGCAGATGTCCTTACGTTCATGCACAAGTGGCTTCATGTTACTGTCAAATGCAGTCAGCGAGATCGCTCGCGCATTACTGACAAGCACTTTCTCTATCTTGTTTCTTTTCAGAACAAGTTACCGATCGCACATTGCACCTGCAACGCATATCCAGACAGTTATTTGCATGTCAACAAGTTCCTTATCATCAAATGCCTAAGGACGCCAAAATAATCGGCATCGTCTACATTTATTTCAACTAAAATTGATGTAAATGTTGGTTTACTCAAATATATTGGGAACCCTTTAGTAAAACGGGTTTATTGCACTGTACGTAATATTAATTTTTATTTAATATGCAATTTTTAATAGAACATTTCAAATTCCGACGAACTCACGTGTACAGTTACGTCAATTACATTTTTATCAGACATATATTTTACAGACAGAACGAGTCAATATTTCTGAGCACAATGTTGATATTTGTGGCTTCAGGAAACTTTATTTTTATCTGTAAGACTTAATGGCAATGTACCCTTCTTGTTTGCCCTTTATTACAACCGCCGACATTGTGCACACGTGCCGTTCTTTTATTAATGCAATGTATCGAATAGAAAGTGTTGATTTATGAAGTTACATTCATAATGAATATTATGTTAACTTTATTTTATTTTCACTTTTAGTATGCAACCCTGAATATATGCTTGTAACTCATCAATTATACGTTTATTATCTTTTTATTCGCTTGGACACCATTTCATTCTCGCTTTTTCCTTCATTTTTCTTCTGTTATGTAGATGAATCATAATACAATTTTTTTGTTCGTTTTGGCTACGATTATGCAACACCCAACATGTTCTTCCTTTTATTTCTGTCGTTCTTTCCTTTATCTTTCGCCAATATCATTCTATTCCGTAACTCGCCTTAAAACGTTCCTCCACTGAGCAAATACTACGTATTCTGGTTCTTCTTTTGGGTTTCATAGATAGATCACTCGCTGTCGCAGTTTTGTCTGTAAACACTTTGCCATTATGTATCTATTGCATGGCACCAATATTTTAATTTTATTTTACTTTCTACGAATTCACCTTGATTCTTGAAAATAATATTCTAAAAAAGATCCTACAATTGAGCACTGTACGCTAAATTGTAGCATTCTACGTTCAACGAAGCGTTTTACGCGTTTTAAGTTGTTGTTTTTTTGTTTCTTTCTTTTTAAGATCTGTATTTGTAATTATAAAATATTTCGGCCAATCGAACACTTGGTTTACCGAATTGTATAGTTCATTAATATGTTTTATCACAACATTGTCTCTGTGATAGTGTGTAAACGACGAAACAAGTTGCACTTATTACTGCATATCCATGTCCTAGCCAAACACATTAATATTGCGAATGCTAGAATGACTTAATTCTGCTCCAGACTCTTAATTCAGGGTTATCAAAGCATTCAAGATTACGTGACTTTCCAGTTCACACTACATCCTTCTAAGGTCATCTTACTCGGAATATCGTTCGTATCGAACTTACGGACCATGACAGCCTCCTTTAAGAACTGGGAAGGAGTCTGAATGTCTCGTGTGTAGTGCCGATTACAAGACAAGAGATTCAGAAATATGAAGTATCGTTACCTCAAAAATATTGTATCGGTTGCTTGACTAGTATTCACAGTTCTATTTTAGATTATGCTAGACGTACTCTTGTACTTTACAAATTGCGGCTATGCTTAAAACGAGAACAAATTAATTTTGAAATTGAATGTGTTGAGAGTGTTTTGCCAACATTAAATCATAGCTTCAGAAAAGGTTGCACATAATTATTGTTTTATTTCAGTGATACTTAACTCAAACATGTTTCATCGTAGTAGGAATTTTTCCTTCACAAACGACTGCAAATATTGTCCTGAAATTCTGTTCACACACGTAGTCGAAAAAATATGAAAACTTTATAAGTAAAGACGGCTTGACAATATCGTTGTTGAAAAAAATGATTGCAAGGGATCACAACAAATAACTTAATTATTCCATTTTTTGTTTGTTTTTGGTTCCTTCACTATAAATTAAAAACCTTCAACCTTCTTAGCTACACTATTATCTTTGAATGAAAGTCATGTACGTTCTGATATAAGCTGAGGCTTGTTATGGGGTTCCGTTATAACGCAAATGAGCTGGAGGGGTTAAATAGACATTAATCCTGCATCATAAAAATGTTGACCCTTAACATTTTGTCTTCTCTCAGACGCTCAAGGAGAAATTCCTCTTTCAAGAACGACTGCAAATTAATCCTGAAGTTAACTAGGTGGTCCAAAAGTATTAATTCTTAACTTTTAGATGTAAATGTAGCTTTACAATATCTTGCTTGAACTAGACATTTAAAAATGCAACAACAAACAAACCTGTTTTGTGATGTTTTGGGTGTCGTTTTTACAAAAAAAAACCCTTTTCAGTTACTCTAATATTCTCTACATCAAAATCACTAAATGTTCCGCTTCAAGGTGACAAATTAATTGTTATTCCTTTTTCATGATACTGTTCTGTTGTAATACAACTAGAGGAATGAAAATAGACTCTTTAACGGCCGGCGACTGAAGGTGTTTAACAGTCCACGGGTAGAAGCAATCGAAACAAATAAGTTGCACCTAAAGATGGCGTTTGATAACACTTATTCCAAGAATTGGTATTTCTTGTTTATAAGATTTGTTTTTTAAATAAAACGGTACTACAAGGGGTATTGAACGACACACGGCCAATAACACAAATAACGACTCGGTTTGTTATTTGCTGTTTACCGGCCTAGTGAAGTTAATTATTTCATTGTTTTTGCTGGCTGTAAAGTAAGGGTTCCCAACTGGGTCGGTATAAACCACCTGGAGGTAGATGATATTTTGAAGGGGATCGATCATAATCAAGGGGTTGATTAGGGGTCAAGAGCCCAATATGAACCGACGCTTAATCAATATAGTCATGATTCCATTGGTTACAAAAAAAATAACATAATTGTTATCTAGTATAAAGCAAAACACCTATAATAATAAATTTTAAAAAAGTCACTCATCTTTCTTAGCGCTCGTTCATATCTTGCGCGTTCATATATAGCGCTCGATCTTCAGAAGATAGGATTTCATTATTGACAATCGGGATATTTACGAAAATATCGGTGTACGATATTGTTATATTAAAGGCATTTATAAACAATTCTTTATGTATTCTTGGCTATTCGGGACGAGCCGCGTCTCGGTCAATTGTACTGACGTTTCGGCCATCTTTCTGTGGCCTTCTTCAGAGCTATACTGCTCAGCACAACTCAGCAAACGTCAGTACAATTGACCGAGACGCGGCTCATCCCGGATAGCCAAGAATACATCGACTCCGGCCGCGGAAACCTACGAACCCACAATTCTTTATGTAATTATTGTGGATACTGTGTAGTATAGAGTAAACGTAAGTGGGTTCATGAAGCAAACAACTCTCTTAAAATGGGTCGATGCAAGAAAAAGGTTGGGATCCCCTGCTCTAGACACCCCCTCCCCCCTCCCCCTGCTCCGCTGCTCCGCGCGCGAGCTGCCAGAGCACCCAGCGGAGGTCGAGCGGAGTGGACGCCACTCGTTTCGAAACGTGGCATATGGCGAAAGTTGCGTCGCGTAGGAAGGCCAAAAAGTAGGGTAATGCTTGGGAAACCGGAAGCGAAGGAATGCGCGAGCCGAGAACATCCACATTCCAGTCGATCGCTACGGACGTCCGACATCGCTTGAGTAACTGGGGCTACGGTCTGTGAAATCGTGAAGAATTGATAGTTCTGTGGGGATGACTTCAGACGTGAATTGTGTATGCAGAAATGAAGGCGAAGGAAAGTTGACGAAGAGAAAACTTCAATATGTTTACATATAAATGAGTAATTCTTGTCTTGGTAGTTTATGGAACTGAAGGTGAAATACATCACCGAAATGTTGCTATAAACAGTTTCATTTTATTTTCATTTTATACTTTTATTTAAAACTCAATTTATCTCCGTAAGTCACTAGACTTAAGGAGATAAATTGAGTTTTCAACATTCAAAACAAGGTCAAGAAACCAGAATTGATTAGAAATCAAAATACTTACTCTTCATAGTAATTGAGACATTGTTGAGTAGGAACTTTCGTCTGAGAGGCACTGATTCGAAGGTTTATGTTTCATGACGGTGTATGTTCCTTGCCTTTTATGTGTGTTGTGTCGCGAAGAGACTCAGTGTTGTGCCAAGTCCACAACTGAGGAACCGGTGCATATGAGAAAGTTGCGTGTAAGGTTCAAGGAATCCCCCTCTAAAGGTGTTGTGTGTTCCTGTCTAAGACTAGAAACAATCCGAATATTGATAATATTTTGTTCTTACAAGTGTTTTGTTATGTTGAAAAAGAAATGGACGATGAGAATAAAGCTCATTCTAGTATTCTTGTAAAGTCAGAAAAAACATGAACCTATCGTACCGGAAAATTGTATGCCGCTGATATTTAGTTTTAAACTTCCATGACAATATATATCGAGAGACTTCCCTTGTTCGAATTTTACTTTATACTCGTAGGTTACAGAATGAATGTGTTATTGCAGTCACTTTTCGAAATTATGCTAACAAATACGCGATACAGTGTAACTTGCTTTTTCCCACTGTATAGAATATTTCTCACGCCGGTCCGGGTGGCCGAGATCGCTAAGGCAGTAGTGCCGTAGCGATCTCGGACCGAAGGGTCGCGGGTTCGAGTCCCGCCTCGGGCATGGTTGTATTGTGTTCGTCCTTTCACCTCCTATCATCATCATATATCATATCATCCCCACGTGGGTTGGCGTCAGGAAGGGCATCCGGCCGTAAAACTTTCGCCAAAACCAGAAAAACAGCGACCCCTTAAAGGGAAAAAGCTGAAGAAGAAGAATAGAATATTTCTCACGAGACTGTTTTTAAAATATTCAGGAGATAGTTGCACATATTTCGCAAGTTGTTGTGAAAAAAATGTGCATTGTATAAAACATTTATTCAAGTTTACGGAACGGTAGCATATATTTAATTGATCTCTTTTATAAATTATCTAAATTTTTGCGCTACATTTCTTAGTACAAACTGCAAGTAATTAGTTTTCTAGAATAAATATTTTCTTAAATCTCTTTCACTAATTCATTTTGGAATTTTCTTTACGAAAATTATAGGCAAGAACATAAATATAAACCGAATGATTAAAACAAGTATTTCCAAATGTAATGAAACTAAATAACAAAGAAATGACTACGAAATTAATTATTACTGATTGTATTCTTTTTTGTTTTCTTGCATTACAGTTTGATGTTGAGACTTCATTTACTATTCAAGTTCTAATGTGTCCAGTCAATATATACATAATCCAGTATCAATATTATGTAATATGAATGTGTGAAGAACATGCTATTGCACGTGTATGCGATAAAACGGAATCAGCAAAACCTAGCGATAATTCCTCTGCCTGATTGACCCAATGCACATTCTTAAATCTTACTGGATCATGCATTAGGTTTCATTTTGTTATATTATAATTAAAGATTTCCAAATCGTTGGGCCAGTTGTGTTTTTAATAAAAAAGATGCAACTTGGAAAGTAAAAAAATGCATGTTGAAATATGTTTAAAAAGTATATCTGCCCCCTTGACATTTTTTAGACGTAGGCTTACACATATTTATTAATACACTTGAAGCTCAGACGTTTTGGCTGTCTATTTCTTAAAATACATTTGTTCCTTAAGCTTTTAAGTGTGAACATTTTATGTGCGAAAATTTTTAAGAAATGTATCAAGGAAATATGGAGAATAAGTCAGAATAAACGGAACCAGACGTAAATAATGAACAGGTTCTTTTAACCAATAGGTCATCTATGTTCTTTTTTTAATATTACATTTTATTTATTAAATTTGAGAGTTACCGCAAAGGTAATTCTATTAGCTCTTCTTAGCCATAAACGTGAGGTTGAAATTTTAAAATATACAACTATATATCAACATTTAATTTATGAATTTTGAACTACAAAGAAGAGACAAAAATGCAAATCATTAAGGGTTCGGTTCAAATGTATTTATCTCATTAAACCGTAGCCACGTACGTAAGGCATCCACAGTCCGTCACAATAATCTCCAAAAGAATTTACAGCTCTATGCCGATGACGTTAACGCCGGCAAATACTCTCAGCCTCAGCGAAATAGAATCTTCTAATCTAAAGTTTCTTTGCTGTGAATAAGCTCACGTGTCTGGAAATTCCTCCCACGCAGGAGGCCGACCACCCAATTCAGTACTCAAGAAAATACTACACGCCGTAATGATTAAATAATAAAATTAATTAAATATTGATATAACAATTAAATAATTAAATAATAAATGAATAATTAAAAAATAAGTAATTAAATAATAAAATAATTAAAGAAATTGCAAGTAGGAGGCGACGGGGCTCGCCGCCAGCCGAGAGGGTTGGAAAGAGTTTTGCCTTCAACCAGATTTGGAATGCTTTGGAATGCTTTTTCTACGCAACCGCCGCGCGGTGTCGCGTCGGACTCACGCACGCGCGCGTACCAAGAGCGGGCCGCGCACAAAGCCGTCGGGCGGGTTTCCGCGCGTGGGCCTCCGAACCGCTGCGCTAGCCGGGCGGCAGAGGCTGAGGCCGAGGCTCAGGTTGAAGCTGGAGCTGAAGCTGAGCGGTGATGGTGGCGAAACGACCTCCTCGCTCGCCATAACGCACGCGCTAAAGCCCGCGATAGACTTACATCGACACATGTGCGGCGAGAAATGTGTAATATCGAAACAAGGGACACATCGACCCTTCCACACTTGAAAGAGTTGCTCATTCGCCTCTTCGGAGCCGAAAGTGTGTCTCGCTGGGGACTATCGGCAAGCGAGTTTCTGCGGACACATTTCTACGGTTGTGTTTGTAAACCGACATTTAGATGTTCGCTGTCGCAAGCAAATTCTAATCAGCGCTACGGAACTGAGTGAGATTATAAGATCGAGCACCGGGAGGTGTGATAATGTCCCAGTTTTTTTAATTTTTTATTGATTGATTGATTGATTGGTGAATCTGAGCGCGTCAACTGCTAAGGTCATTATCCTTGGACGTGTAGTGCAGTTTTTCCTCGCGAGGTGGCGGTGATCTTCCCCCGTTTGATGGTGAGATCCGGTGCCGACTTAGTCGGCCCAGTCGGCTAGTGGGGTTTCTCTAACCAGATATCTCCCACCAGCGGGAGACCGTCCCAACCGGGACAAGCTCTTAACTCTCGACCGGTCTCGGTGTGCAAATCGAACTAGTTGTGCAGAGGAATTGGTATGAAGGAGACAAAATAAAGATTTCAAGCGTTAAAATTACACAAAAGCATTCAATAAAACAACAAATGAGACTCCCAGATGATCTTATTGCCAATTCTGCAATCATGACTCTAGGTGTTTGGGGCTTATGGCACACAAAAGCATTGTGAGACATCGAATGACCAATTCTTATTTGTGTGTGAATGCAGCCTCACCAGCCTCTTTCCACATTTGTCGTCACACATTTCTGGCAATGCACCTCTCGGTGTGCTGTTACCGGCGTAAGGCGTGCCGCGAAGTAGCGTTCGCATGCGCCCGCCACACAGTGTGCGCAATGCGTCAAAATGGGGTGCACAATTGAAAGAAAAGGAAAAAACTCCTTGTGAATGCTAAGGGTTTTTTGTAATGTTAAATAATAAGTGATGTTAATTGCGGTGCCTAAATAATATAATAAAATTAAATTTGAAATTTAAAAATTGCGTTGCGTGATACGGGGAAGTTAATTTATAATTATTAAAACATTAATTGGAAGTAAATCAAATGTTTTCTTCATGATATAAACTATAGAAATGTACACAGACGTACGAAGAAAAAATATTAGAGTAACAAATAAATGTAATAAAATATATTAAGGCTAACGTATGATTATTGATAACTAAAATTGAAAATTTAAAAAGCATATCGCCTCGTTTTTGTCTGCATCACTACAAATGACACTAAATTATGTGTCTGAATACACTGCAATACTACTTAATGTTTTTCTTGCTGCATTTATACTTCCTTGTACATTCGACATTCACATGTAAACATTTACATTGTTTGCTAGTTAAATAATTCATTAATGTTATAACATAATTTACATTTTATCTTTATTATCTTTACTTAAGAGTATTATATCGCTCTATTTAGCCTTCATCTATTTTCAGCCATCCTTTCGTACGTCAGCCCACGTGTCCTTTTCCCAGATTATCTCGGTAATAGTTGACTAATATATCAATCCTGAATATAAATTATAAATCTGATAAATCTGAAAAATCTGAGAAATAAGTAATACGGATTTTTCATCTTTTTAATTTAAATATAGCATTTACGTCGTTCTGTTGTTAATGGTCATTGATCTGTAATTAATTCTTTCATTATATTTATTCATTACAATGTTTTGAAATTTCAGTTCGATATTAATATCTTTGTATTCCGAGTTTCTCTGCGATAGAAATGTTATGCTCAGCCTCTCCACGCGCGATAGCTACTCAAAAGAAAATCCCCTGGTGCGTCCAAAAGGCCTTTACATCCGATGGTAGTTTACTGACTAGTAGAAAATAGCAAGACCCAGTGGTGGATAGGAAAAGTTCCAAAGAGATTTAATGAGTTAATGCTCGTAAGTCTACATTGTTTTTAAGGGTTGAGACAGTTAATCACGGTATGGTAATTCTCTGGCGCTAGTCGATCACGCGACCTCCTTCTGACTGGCAACTAGTAAAATCGAACATACTCAAATTAATTAGCGCGGTGATGAATATTAGCGCTTTAGTTCAACTAGCGTTGCTTGTACTTGTTCGTTCTTACGACACTAGTTTACATTGATTGTGAACTTTACAAATGCAATAAACAAGGCATGTCAAACTGAGCTCACAGGAGCTACTTGCCCGCCTGGGACACGCGGCACTCTTGCGGGCACGGGCAACTTCACCTTACTTCGTCCCCGTTTCCCCTTCAAATCCAGAAAGGGGCGTACAAACGCAGGCTGTACCGTAAACGCCAAGCTCGCTCGAAATATCGCTTCAAACGAAAACATGTTTGCTGGATGTTTTCAATCAAGCAACCGAGATCTGAATCATATTTATATACTTTATTACTTTGTTTCGTGTTTATTTTCTTTTAAAATTATGCGTTGTGTAGTAATTTTGCCAAGGGGCACGGATTTGTTTCAACGGTAAATATTTGCCTGTTTCATTTTGTTTTTTTTATTAAATGAGTCGGTTATTTTTTGTATGTAGCAAATCATTGAAATGAATTAACAAGACTCTAGTAGATAGTCTATTTACTCTAGTAAAATGTCCTTATAGATCTCACTCATAGTCCTCACTCTTACTAGAGGATAATTCATTTAACAGACAAGAATCTTCGTTTCTACGTGAACGTAGGACGTTAAAAGAAGTTATTGCACTCTTTAAGTAAACGTAATTACGAAATCAAGGTTCTTTCAATTCTAACTACTTAATTTTCCTTGTAATTAATAAGTTCAGATATTACGGATGTATTTCATTTGTAAGGATAATTTATTTGCATTAGTAGAGGAAATGAAAATTAATATAGCTTAATTTGGGGTCAATAACTATCAGCTGAATTGTCCAAAAGTCTGTCATGGAGCAGGTGTCTAGTAATGCGTAGTCTGCCACTGCGGAGAAATTTGTACAACTATTACTTTTAAATCTTGCATCAGTTTCTCTGGACGCAGTGCCTGGGACTCTCGTAAGCTAGTTGCCTTTGCCACGACCTTGACATGCCACCAATAAACAAACAGTAATTACATGAGTTTGTTTGCTAACACATAAAAACGCTTCATCCCAATATCGCGATTTTCGACAACCTATGGACATGCCCGTTAAACAACGACGTGTTTTGTTTAGATTAATGTATTTGACTAAATAAATAAATGTAAACAACGAACAGTCCCTCACTCAGGAAAGTGACCCGTCCAAACAGTTGGTACTGTTTCAGCGCCATCTGACGGCGAAAATTACTACTAGATTTCGTTTAATTGACCATTGTCTATGTTTTGAATAAAGAGAGAGGTGAATTTGTATTTTATTATTAGGAGTTTTGAAGATGTATATAAGAAAACAATCTCCCATTCAATATATTTCTAGTTAGAGGGATCATGATTTTGATGATATAGATGAATTGCCGTCGTGTATTCGACTACCAACCCTCGATCCCTAGATCGCTATAGACTCCCCTTAAAATCACATCGACTCCTAGCGGGTCGATACCAATCCCTAGTGGATCAATACCGGCCCCTTTGCGAACCCCTGTTGTATAGCACGGTGGTTGCAGGCATGAATGAAATCCGGACGCGGGCGCGGCTCGAATGCCCTACTGTTGCGCTGGCGGCGGCGGCGGCGGCTGGCAGGCTGGCGTGCGACGCGTGTAGCGCGCTATCGGAACACGCCGTTTATCAAGGCGCAGCCAGGACCTCACTCCGCGCGGGTCGCGAACTCTGGGTGGCGCGCGCACTTTTTTATCGCGCTCTCCGCGCCACGCACGGAGCCATGGCGGCCGGGGTCGCGAGCGGACGTTACCTTGCTTGAGGACCGCGGGTGATGGAGGATGGCCCGCCCGCTAATCTGCAGGAGAATTCTTCCTGCCGGCTGCTCTGATAAGAGTTTTCCATGGTTTCCACGACCAACGCGAGCCAAATGCTGGAGCAGTACCCTAACAAACGGGCTACCGTCCGTGCACGATCTTTCCTTCCCCTTCTTTGTCCTGTACTCGCCCCCTTGCCTACACACACATCCATTTACATGCACTACACTACCACACATGCCGGGAGACCAGTCGGGAGTTTAACGCTTGGGGGCAGTGCCATGCTGGTGAGAGATGCTTGTACAGGGGAAACCCCTCTAGCCGACGGGGGATCTCGCCATTCAGGGAGAGGGGGGAGGGTCACCGTCACCTCCCGCAATAAAACAAGCACTACACTTACACTTACTACAATGACCTTAACAGTTGACATGAATCACCAATCAATCAATCAATCAATCAGTGAAGGAAGATGACCCACGGAGAACTATGACGTTCATCGGCATGCTAAATGTACGAAAATGTACATTTAGCATGTTACATTTTTTATCATTCTCTCGGTTCACCTTTGTTCCGCAATTTCCATATTTAAATGAGTAATGGGCTTTTTCGGCCTGCGCACCAGATCCTATGCCTGGCTGGCGAGGGACACAGTAGAGAACATCTTATGGCCACATTGCGGGGAGTGTGTCACAACCTAGAGCTTAGTTGCTCAACTTGCTGCTCCCACCTGCTCCTTCTAGCAACGTACCGTGAACGCCCGTGGGACTACCTCGATACAAATTCATTGCAAAATGTTCTAAAGAGAGATTTCTGGAGGCTTCGTTTACATATGCTTGTCATATTTGGGGTAGAACACCAAAAACCAAATTTCATTAATCGAAGTAATTCAAAATAAATATTTACGCAATACATTAAAAGCTCCATGGTACATACGAAACAATCAAATTCAAAAACAACGATCTATTGAACCCCTAAAGAACTGTATCTCAAAATGGCCCTGTTTCTATTTATCCTTACACTCCTGCCCCTCCACTATAATATTTAATCTTGGCAAACTGATAAACCATTCCCAGAATTAAGACTTGTCATAGTAAAGATCTTCACCCTTCATACTTTGCAATCATATCAGACTAATAATTACTACAAACTGCTTCCTTTCACATTTAAATCAGAATATGAACTCTTTCATTGTATATATTCATTGTTGCATACTTTCATAGTGTTAAATGAATAAGATGTTAATGAGAGTTCCCTCCTCGGAAGACCCTTGATAAGTTATATAATTGTTATGTATGTAAAATAATTCTTAAAATCCTTTGTAAGGCAATAACTCCCTATAAAGCACATTAACAAATTAAAAAAAAATGTTTTTTCTAGCGAAATATCGGCCTTTTCTGGCGCACGACTACATCACTTTCTCTTCTTACGAAGAATTCGTAAGGCGAGAAAGTAAAGGAGGCTTCAGGAGGTCTTCCAACGCATAAAAATGCGTTAGATATTACCCGTTGCTCAGACCCAAGTTGTTTTACGTAAATCGCGAAGGCCGAAGACCGCAACCTCGTCATCAACATGAAATTGCTTAGCGGAATTGCTAGTTAACTATGGTATATAATGACAATGAGGTTAGGGTAGGTTGCATCGTGTAAAGCAAAATTTATGACGGGCACATGGTACTCCAATTTACACAGCTGTTTTACACACTACCTTTAGAAAAGTCCCATGAGAAGTCTGATACCGTAATATGTACACTTCCTACTAACATTTATACACATATTGGAGTACTATGAGCGTGTTGTTAAAGCGCTAGAAACATTATTTTGTTGGGAGTGGTGTTTTTTTCTTCATTTATTGCTTGTATGGGTTGTACATAGATCAGTTTACACTTAAGTTGCGAGTGGTCTTGGCTGCCGCCGCGATGACCCCGCGTCGAAGGCAATGATCGCCGACGTTCATCTTGTCGTGGTCTTCCTAAGGGCTGGTCTGACGCAGCTTCACCCTTGCAGCCAAGAGCCCTCGTAAGACTCTGGCCGCGAAAGCCTACGACTTCGCGTAGTATTTTTAAGGGAAAAATTATTGTATTTTTATTTTGGATACGTGAAATGTGGCTTCTCATTACTTCCCCGAAGCTTTCGGCTCGAATGCCCTACTGTTGCGCTGGCGGCGGCGGCGGCGGCTGGCAGGCTGGCGTGCGACGCGTGTAGCGCGCTATCGGAACACGCCGTTTATCAAGGCGCAGCCAGGACCTCACTCCGCGCGGGTCGCGAACTCTGGGTGGCGCGCGCACTTTTTTATCGCGCTCTCCGCGCCACGCACGGAGCCATGGCGGCCGGGGTCGCGAGCGGACGTTACCTTGCTTGAGGACCGCGGGTGATGGAGGATGGCCCGCCCGCTAATCTGCAGGAGAATTCTTCCTGCCGGCTGCTCTGATAAGAGTTTTCCATGGTTTCCACGACCAACGCGAGCCAAATGCTGGAGCAGTACCCTAACAAACGGGCTACCGTCCGTGCACGATCTTTCCTTCCCCTTCTTTGTCCTGTACTCGCCCCCTTGCCTACACACACATCCATTTACATGCACTACACTACCACACATGCCGGGAGACCAGTCGGGAGTTTAACGCTTGGGGGCAGTGCCATGCTGGTGAGAGATGCTTGTACAGGGGAAACCCCTCTAGCCGACGGGGGATCTCGCCATTCAGGGAGAGGGGGGAGGGTCACCGTCACCTCCCGCAATAAAACAAGCACTACACTTACACTTACTACAATGACCTTAACAGTTGACATGAATCACCAATCAATCAATCAATCAATCAGTGAAGGAAGATGACCCACGGAGAACTATGACGTTCATCGGCATGCTAAATGTACGAAAATGTACATTTAGCATGTTACATTTTTTATCATTCTCTCGGTTCACCTTTGTTCCGCAATTTCCATATTTAAATGAGTAATGGGCTTTTTCGGCCTGCGCACCAGATCCTATGCCTGGCTGGCGAGGGACACAGTAGAGAACATCTTATGGCCACATTGCGGGGAGTGTGTCACAACCTAGAGCTTAGTTGCTCAACTTGCTGCTCCCACCTGCTCCTTCTAGCAACGTACCGTGAACGCCCGTGGGACTACCTCGATACAAATTCATTGCAAAATGTTCTAAAGAGAGATTTCTGGAGGCTTCGTTTACATATGCTTGTCATATTTGGGGTAGAACACCAAAAACCAAATTTCATTAATCGAAGTAATTCAAAATAAATATTTACGCAATACATTAAAAGCTCCATGGTACATACGAAACAATCAAATTCAAAAACAACGATCTATTGAACCCCTAAAGAACTGTATCTCAAAATGGCCCTGTTTCTATTTATCCTTACACTCCTGCCCCTCCACTATAATATTTAATCTTGGCAAACTGATAAACCATTCCCAGAATTAAGACTTGTCATAGTAAAGATCTTCACCCTTCATACTTTGCAATCATATCAGACTAATAATTACTACAAACTGCTTCCTTTCACATTTAAATCAGAATATGAACTCTTTCATTGTATATATTCATTGTTGCATACTTTCATAGTGTTAAATGAATAAGATGTTAATGAGAGTTCCCTCCTCGGAAGACCCTTGATAAGTTATATAATTGTTATGTATGTAAAATAATTCTTAAAATCCTTTGTAAGGCAATAACTCCCTATAAAGCACATTAACAAATTAAAAAAAAATGTTTTTTCTAGCGAAATATCGGCCTTTTCTGGCGCACGACTACATCACTTTCTCTTCTTACGAAGAATTCGTAAGGCGAGAAAGTAAAGGAGGCTTCAGGAGGTCTTCCAACGCATAAAAATGCGTTAGATATTACCCGTTGCTCAGACCCAAGTTGTTTTACGTAAATCGCGAAGGCCGAAGACCGCAACCTCGTCATCAACATGAAATTGCTTAGCGGAATTGCTAGTTAACTATGGTATATAATGACAATGAGGTTAGGGTAGGTTGCATCGTGTAAAGCAAAATTTATGACGGGCACATGGTACTCCAATTTACACAGCTGTTTTACACACTACCTTTAGAAAAGTCCCATGAGAAGTCTGATACCGTAATATGTACACTTCCTACTAACATTTATACACAT
Organism: Gryllus longicercus; assembly: GCA_038098605.1. Lineage (NCBI taxonomy): Eukaryota > Metazoa > Arthropoda > Insecta > Orthoptera > Gryllidae > Gryllus > Gryllus longicercus. Next base: position 1,173,201 of record JAZDUA010000423.1, read on the forward strand.
ATTGGAGTACTATGAGCGTGTTGTTAAAGCGCTAGAAACATTATTTTGTTGGGAGTGGTGTTTTTTTCTTCATTTATTGCTTGTATGGGTTGTACATAGATCAGTTTACACTTAAGTTGCGAGTGGTCTTGGCTGCCGCCGCGATGACCCCGCGTCGAAGGCAATGATCGCCGACGTTCATCTTGTCGTGGTCTTCCTAAGGGCTGGTCTGACGCAGCTTCACCCTTGCAGCCAAGAGCCCTCGTAAGACTCTGGCCGCGAAAGCCTACGACTTCGCGTAGTATTTTTAAGGGAAAAATTATTGTATTTTTATTTTGGATACGTGAAATGTGGCTTCTCATTACTTCCCCGAAGCTTTCAATGCAGTACTTTTTTTCTATTTTCCACCTCATGTCACTGAAAAGCGACAGCCCGTCTAGCTCCGCCCTCGGCCTTACATTGGCGCAGCCCCTCCGTATTAGGCGCGCGGATGCAATGCATCGTCCGTCGCCCACGCACTCGCCCCTGCAGCAGCGGCAGCCCGGTTCCCGCTTCCCGCATCCCGCCTCGGGACTCGGGATTCCCGCCCCGCCCCGCCCGTCCCGAGTCGGGGCGGTTTTCCGCGGCGCGGCCCGGCTCGACGCGGCCCGGCCCGGCCCGGCCCGGCCCGGCCCGGCCCGGCCCGGCCCGGCCCAGGGCGGGACGCGCACACACGCCCGGTGCGTGTCTACCGCCGAGCCGTCCGGGCGATAATTTAGAATTAGGATAACCTCGACGCGTAATATATGGCTCCTTGTGAATGCCTTTGCGTAGGCTATGTATGTCAACGACCTCTCCCTGCCCGCCCCTTCCCCCAGCATTGGAACGGCGTACATATAACATTCGGTATGTGTAATTAGTCTCCCGAGCAATTATTCGCAAGGACACGGCCGGCCGCCCGACCGGCCGGGGAGTGATATGTTGGCATGTGTCGGTATAATGTTGGCGTGTTTTAATTCTTTTTTTTCTAACGTCAGCGCGGCTTCGAAAATCGAAAGTATGCACCATCGTCCTGGCCTGCTTTCCAGCTCTCCGTGCTCTGAAATTGGTGAAGCGCGACCGTTAATATAAACCTGCGGACGAGCATTACGTAAGCTACCAGTTGCTGTGGACTTAACGTTAATGAATCATTGAGTCGAGGTCACTTCTTTAACTTATTGCCCGGTCGCATTTGATTTAAATTTGATTTGCAGATCGAAAGGCTAAGTGTCGGTTGTTTTATGGGACCCGTTTCACTTCCTGACGTGGAAAAAACCTTCGTGTGCGTAGGTTGTGTTGCACTTTCAAGCGCGGTGGGTTTTTTTTTTTTTTTGTACGCATATGTCAGAAGCTCGCGGGAACGTGTTTGTCTTGCGTTAACTGTTGATTTATGCTTCTTCCGTTCGTCAGTTTCACGTGAAATTTAATTTGGTTTCCGAGTCTCGTTTTGGTTGTATGGAACCAATTGCCTTTTCCTGCTCGGGCCTGTTTTTCTTGGTTCGGAGGTCGTAAGGATTGTCGAAACCAACATTCTTCTTACTACCTGAACTTTTCCCCTCTCTCGTCGCTACGACTTTGCCAATAAGAGACGCATAAAATTTTATATACTGTAAAATATTTCTTCGGAAACCGTTTTTTCTTATTGTAGCGGTGAATGTTTCCTTCTTTCAGAACAGAGTTGTTGAGACGTTAAGAATATCGGAAGAAATACGATTTTCATGATTTGATTTTCCTTTGCAACATTAATCGTAACATTTCATTACTTGTCGTGTCCCGCTTAGGGGAAAACTTTCGTACTCTGGCGATGTTTGAAACTTGAGATGATAATTTGCTTATTCTGTATTGAATATCTGCTCTTTGCTCGTGAACATTTCAGAAAGAAGCATCTCGCCGAAATGAGCATTGTGAAAGATGAGGTAGATCTCTAGGTGATTTGTTATTCCTGCTACAATTTATGAGTTTTGTTTGCTATATTCTTCTTTAAAACCTCATTCTTCTTTCTTTTTTAATAAGTTGTCCTTACTTTTTGTTGATAAAAACATGGAATCACGAATAAGTCAATATTTTTTTCAATATTAAATACAATTTATTGATTATATAATTGCATGACTTGCTGTATCTGTTTAAGATATTGCATTTGTAAGTAAAAACTAGCGTCAGTGATTCATGTTTAGAAATATTTAACGTTGTGTGCCGTGAAAATCGTGTTCTTGCAAGCCTTAGGTTGTTGGTTCGAATTACGGAGGATACATGAATGAACCTGGTATGAGTGTACGATGGCAAATCAGCGACAAGCGAATATTGTACTCGCTTACAAAAATAAAAGGTACCTATCTCACGTTATTATCAGTTGTTTAAGGGAGCAACTTTCCCACAAACTGAAAACCCGATTATCAAATTATATTGTATTATTTTAAACAGCTTTGTTCTGAAAGCTGTTCACGAATTTCGTGAGAGCTCTGACTAAACAAAAAAGTAGCATTTCCAAAAATATTTGCATCAAACTTTGCTTCTACCGGTCAATATTTACCTTTCTCAATCTTAGTAAATGTTTTATTTACTCATCTTTCCCAATATTACACAATGACCTATTATCGGGTGAGGCGTGTCATTACAGTTCATCTAACAGAAGAAAACGTACTTCTAGGGTAATTAACAACTTTAAAATTGTCTTTTGGTCAGATATAATTTAGGATTGAGTAGTATATTTTGTATGTCGCAAATCTGCGTTTAAGAATCATCGTAACTATTCTCTTTCAGAAGGATTTTTCTTCGTCAAAAATTAAGTAATAAGTGTTATACTAAATAAAGATTAATGATAGAGATGAAACAATTTTTATAATGTCATGCAACAAAATAGGAGAAATAATCAACATTGTTGCACGTACCCTGATAAAAACATTTTTCCCGGCAAGTCGACGCGCAAGCTTGTGTTGAACAATCGGAGCGTGGTCTCGTAATATAGGCGTAAGGAACTGACATGTGGCAGGTGATTCTTATCGGCGTGTGACGTTTACTATTAGTAACATTTCGTGCAGCGGGCAGGAAGGAGTTCATCTTCGGCAGTAGTATTCGCCGTTTGTCAAATGCACCAGCTGGCCCAACCGTTAACTGCATACTAACTCGCGAAACTGCATGTACTGCACTGCGATGCGTATCAGGCTCTCTCAGTTTCCTCTCACCTAGCAGCGCAGTTGCGCGCAAGAACAGTAGATGCTTCGTGAGAATAGGCGAAAAGAGGAAAAGTAAACGGCCCGTGAAATCTCCACGGGAAAATTATGTATGGTCTTTATCATGTGCATAATGCACTTTTATGAACTACGAACAAAATTTGTTACGTGAACTCCAAGATTTATTCCCATCAGATGGGAATAAAATGAAAATCGTAATAATTCAATTTCAGATTGAGGATTTTTGTTTCGCTCGCGTCAGTTTTACACTGACGCAAAATAAACTACAGATTATAAAAGTTATTACGAATTACATTTAGGTATGTTTCAAGTTTTCAGTAATTTTTGTCGGGTTTTCAGTTATCCTATTCAAAGCAATTCTTAATACAAAGGACAAATCATACAATGAGAATGTATTTCAGTACCCCCAATTTATGTCACATTTAAACCTTTAAGTGTGCTCTTTTGATAATTCACGAAGACTATTCAGATTGTGTACTCGGAAAATAATCGCAGGTGTATGGTTTGTCGCGTTTTTCTGCCAACAATAATTTTTGCTGCGTTACTCAGCATATTTGTTAACCGTGATGTCATCAATTTGCAACTATTGAACTGATACGGTAGCTTCGTTGTTCCTTCTCGAAAATATATCAACACCGAAATTTGTAAGTTCAGCCTGGAATCGAAAGCGGGCGCGCTCGTTTGCGAGTCGCACATTGAAGACATCGACACGTTCAAGGGAGAACTGGTGCCGGAAATTCTTGATCTTAAATACGCGCGGAAACGGTTTTTGTGGCTACTGTAAAATGGGAGGCCATGAGTGCGTGATTTTCACATCCTTCCTTGGCGATTGAAAAATTAAATATTCAATTTGTATATTAAAATACGATATATAAATATAAATATAAATCGTAAATATAAACATTACAAATAAATATAAAAAATGTAAATAATAAATATAAAAAATGTAAATAATAAATATAAAAATAAATATTAACACTCACGACATGAAATCTACATATCTTTATTTTTGATTAATTAATTTGGTATTTTTTATGTATTGTTTATTTCCTCGATATTTTATCCCATTGAAATAAATTCCAAATGAGAAAACGTTTGACCACGATCACGACCGTCCGATGAGAGGAGAGGTTTTTGATCTTAATCGGTATGAGGTCAAAATGACAAGAGAAGTGCATCATATGTGAATGATCAGCCCGCAGCGGGCGCGCGTGCCGGGGTCGGGCCGGGCCGGGCCTACGCGGAAAACGTGCCCGCGCGCGCACGCACGCTCGGCGACCCTGGCCCAGGAGAGCGGCTGTGAAGATGATCTCAGCCCAACCGGTCGGCGCGTCGGGTGGCGCTGAAGCGCCGGACATGCACCTGTCTTGCCCCGGCCCTGCGGACCGCCGCGCCGCGCCACCGCCACAGGCCTTCCCGACGCGCGACAAGCGTAGGCCGGCGATGGCTCGGCGGAACTGCGTTGCGTACATCATCAACGGATACGTGGGGATATTCACTTTATTGTCGTTTCGGAGCATGAAATTCCCTTTTTTACTGTTGACCGTTCCATTTTTCACCTTTCATTTCATTTTCTTCTTTTTCTTCGTCTTTGTTTCTCCTATCTCATATTTTTCCTTTTTCTCATCATTTACCTCTTGCTCATCGATTTTCGTTTTATTATTGATTCCCTCGTCATCACCGATTCCATTTTTCTCGTCGTTTCTCTCTTTCTCTTTTTTATCTTTGTCTTTGCGCTCGGTTCATTTTTTTATTCTTATTTTTCCTCATTTTTCTTTCTTTTCTTCTTCATTCCTATTTTTATATCTTCGTTGCAAGTAAAGGTAAAGTTTCATCACCACAGCTACACCTTACTTTCCGTCTGTTCTCCCTTTCCTCTTCTCTTTTCTTAAAGTAGACATTGTTGCAGAATTTTGTAGAATCGCTAACCAGTAACATTTTATGTCTGGAGTAATTATTTCTCCGCTCGCACGTAGGACAGATGACCGATAATATTTTATTTCTTTTAGAATAGTAAATAAAGAATTAAAGTTTATGCATTTTAGAAATTTAGAATTACTATGTAGAAAGTGAAGCACTTGGCACTTTCATCTACTAAATTCCCAAGTGCTGCGCGTCACGCGCAACTCCAAAATGGGTAACAATGTCCAAACAATTAAAAGATAACCTACGCCCATCTTCCATCGTTACGCGCCGACCACGCCCCCTTTTTTCTGGACAACTCGTTCCGACCGCGGGAAGAAATTTGTTCGCGGCTCCAACGCACCTCAGGGCTGCGAGCGGCTCGCGCAGACGCCATCGACGACGACGACGACGGCGGCGGCGGCGGCGGCGGCGACGGCGGCGACGGCGGCGACATAAGGCCGTGTTGGGGCGGAGGTTTAATGTTAATATTATTAACAATAAAACAAGTCTCGCGCTCGCGGGCCCGCGCAACGCCGTGCGGTGCGGTGTGGTGCGGTGCGGTGCGACGCGTCGCGCGCCCAACGACGACGCCGACATTAGGCGGCCTCAAGGTCGGCCGGTTGAGCCCCGGCGCGGGCGAACGCACGCCGCCGCCCCCCGCCGCCGCCGCCGCCGCAGCAGCAGCAGCAGCAGCAGCAGCCAGCGCCTGCCGCAGACTCCGCGCGCCCGCTCGCGCGCATACACACTCGCGCACGCTGCGACGAGGTTGAAAACTAAAGTCGGGATGCGGCATCCGGAAAGATATCGAGCAAAACGTTTATTATTATTATTATTATTATTATTATTATTATTATTATTATTATTATTATTATAGAATGGCAATATAAAATAACACTGCAATATACATTATTTTAATTGTTGCACTTAAACCCCTTTATTCAAAGAATTTATGGATGCATTAAAATTACTCGTCTATGGTTTTCTCTTTATTTTAATTGCCCCTCTCGATTTCTCTGTGATATCCACAATAATATTTGATATTCGCGAGGTTTAGGAATTTTTCAGATGCCGGATTAAGAATTGTAAAAGATAGAAATTCACTCCAATCCAGAAAAACGTATTTATGAGGAGTAAAGTGTTGTTAAAGCGCGTTTCGTCTTAAATTAAAACCGTGATTTTCCTCCTAAGACTCGTCAACATGTCACGCCTATCTCGTCACTCATGAGAGGTGCAGAGGCGACCGCAGCTTACACAATCAGCCAGTCTTTGGTTCGAGCTCTGCTCGCAACCGTTTCAGCCGTGACAATGAGTCTGTGCGTAAGTGCACGCCAGTGCGTGCATGCGAGTGTACATATGCGTCTGTGTATGTCTGTCTTACATATGCATGTGCAAAGTGTACGTTAGTTCGTGTGTAGCGGATGTGTGCGTGGGAGTGTACGCGTGCGCGCGTGCTGAGAATGCAAGTGACTCGGGGGTGCGTGGACGTGGAGCTAGACACGCCAAGATCATCACCACGTAACAACATTGTAATAATTTTTATATTAAGAGTATTGCATGAGTTATGTACACTTTGTCACGGTGCAAGTTGACGTATCATACGGGCGTCAATATGCTATTTTGAAACAGTTTATCGAATTTTTAGAATAATTTCTCTGGAGAGATACTGGAGAAAAATAGTATACGAGCAATTTCTTTATTGCTTAACCGCAATAGCTATTGGTTTATCGTTTTCGAAGTGGTTGTGACTTTGTCTCCCGTGCAAAAAGGTGTTTCACATTGAGATTGGGTTGAAGCTTGTGCGCCCATATTTTTCATTATATCATAATATACGATTTTTTATTTGTATTGAATCTCTTCGATGCTGGACTTGGGGCGGGGGTATTCCATCTCACCGACCGACGGGGTTTTATTTGGGTGGTATCTGATCAATAGTAGAAAATCGTGATCTTTCCTTAGCTTATTATATATCGAGAAGATAGTTCCGTCCCCTCTGCAGCTGCGAAAATCGAAGCACTGCAAACGCGCATGTACGGCGTCCCGCGCCGTGGCGGTGGCCGTGCCCTGTCCACCCCATCTGGCCCCTCCCCTCTGGTCGTGTGGCGTGCGAGCGGAGGGCCCGTCCCCGGTTCGAGCCTCGACGCAGCCGCCGCCGCCAGCGCGTGTAGCCGCCGCGCGCAGCTGCCTGGCTGTTTGCTCGGGCCGCAAGGTGCGCGGGACCCGTCACCGCCTCGCCGCCTCTCCGCGCCGCACCGCGCCACGCGCAGGGTCGACCCGCCATGCCGCGTCCTGCCGCGTCGCGCAGCCTGCAGGAAAACTTTCGCTGCTAGGGCGCCGAGCCATTTCGTGCTCGCCTCTGCCCCCGTGGCGGATTCATCGTCTAAAGACTTTTTTTTTTGGCCATTTTACTGAATTGCTTCAAAACTGTTGGCAAATATTGTTCAAAGGAATATCAAGTTTCACATTCAAAGGAATATTCTCATAATGAATATATAGTTTCCTTAACTTCAGCAATGCTAAGTATTAATTTTTATGATATCAAATATATTTATTAGTAAGAGTTCAAGGGGATTGGCTTTGAACTGAATTCCCCCCTTCATCCCTCCCTCCAGAATACTTTCTGGGTTCGCCTCCTACTTTGCTCACCTGCTTTCGTTTATCTCGCTTCTTTTAATTTTTCTTAAACTTATTGTTTCCTCTTTTGCTTTTTTCTCTTTTTGCATTTTCTTACTCATTTTCTTCATTTCTTTCTCTACTTTTCCTTCTCATTCTTCCGTTTCGTTATTTCTTTCCCTTTCCATTGTTATTTCTTCTCTTATTTTTAATTATTTGGTTTTGACATTTATATATTTTGCTTGTTTCTTCTTTTTCTTTTCAATTTCTGCTTTTTATTGTCTATTCCTCTCCTTCCTTCGTCACAGTCTGCGAACGACTTCGTTTTTTCGGGCGCCGAGCGTCCAAATTTCCTGTTCGTGATGGTCGCTGCAGCGAAAGATTTCTTGTGCGGAGCAGGTTGCTTAATTTGTATAACTAATTTACGATGCGTGCAGTAATTGAAAGAAAGTTTGCAGCCATGTAAGAGATGATTATAATTTCATTAAATATTCAGAAACTCGAAAAAAATCGAAAAACTATGAAACGGTGTCGATTTTGACTGATGAATGCACATGTTTCATTGTCGTATTCCGCCTGTTCCCGTACTGTGCGCAACGACTCAATTCTCTTACTCCGTACTTACGGTTCAACGGGCGACATCTGTCAACAAGTTTCGAAGAAAAAGGCTGCCAGCCATTAAGTATTTGCTATTCACGTGTTGCGATACCCATCAGTAACGTTTTTTTATATACTTGGTTGTAAACACTGTCGTACTGTGTATCGGTTTATGCTATAGTATGTTATGTTATTGCAGTATTCGTGAAGGGCGTTTTTGTTCAATTATTTAATTTATTGCAGTCTTTTACGATAATGATTTGTTTATTGTTCTTGAGCACTGTGCATGCTACTTTTTAAAAACCTTTATGTGTTCCTTTCTGCAGAATTTTTGCTGCTGCAGGCCACTAGGTTCGTGCTATGATGGCTCTTGTACCAACTGCTAAATGGTAAAGATCGTTCGTCGGTCTTCTGCCCCGTCGATGCGCCCTCCCTGCACTTCACCCGATCTCATTGACGGCGATATACGGCCGCCGGTTCCGTGGCTGCGAGGGGCGGCCGTTGCACTTCGTTGTTTGGACATCCAACCATCGATGGTTTCATTAGGGAGATTTGATAAATTAACTTGGCCAATATCTTGAAGCTCAACCGGGTGGTCGTGCATAACGTCAATCTCACAACGGAGGAGGCTATGTGTGGTCGAACAAGCCCTCCTGACTTAGCAACACGAAAGAAAACTAATAATAATAATAATAATAATAATAATAATAATAATAATAATAAGAAGAAGAAGAAGAAGAAGAAGAAGAAGAAGAAGAAGAAGAAGAAGAAAAAGATGTAAGGCAAATTTAAAATAAAAGGTGCATTCTCTTCTATATCTCTCACAAATGTTTTGTTTTCTCGAATGACGTATTTTAGCCAACTATAGGTACACTATACAACATTTCACAAAGTCAGGTAATCTGTTAATATATTAATATTCTTCTACCTGAAGTTTAAATCCGTAAATAGGAATTTTAGACATATCAAAGATGCTGCTGGCTCGTGAGTGGCGGGATGTATCCTAGACGTTTAAAATCGAATTATCAGCAATAAGCAGGTATGCGAGCACGGAGAGTTTACCTAGTATATGGAGATAAATCGTACGTTGAGAAATTATGAGAATAAAAGTAATATTTGAACAAAAAAATGAAGTACGAATTGCTTTATATTTTTTTGTAAACAAGACTCCACTGTATCTGTTGCTTAAGATTGTACAGAACGCGTTCATTTTATACGAAAATATGTCATTACAGATTCTTACTATTCTGTATCCAAAGTAAATAAGATTAGTACCACCGAAAAGCTCATTATTGCAAATTTCATTCTTCTGCGAGGTAGACAACACTATTTTTATGCAAAACTGCAAAACTTACTGGTGAAATTCAAGGTCATGGATAACACATTGACCAAATTTAGCTAATGCCCTTTTGTAACTAACAAGTTGAAACACGCCAAAATTTGCAGATTGAAATTTCAAGTGTATCAGCCATGCTGATAGTACTTCAGCCTTGAAATACTTTCTTTTCGCTTCAAGCCGGACGCTGAATAATAAGCAAGCAAGCAAGCGGGCACCCAGAGCTTGAGGGCCATGCGTGACTTCTTTCATTAATAAGGGACGCAACGCTCAAGCTAGCCGCACCAACGAGGCCGTGAACGGCACCTTCATATTAAATCAATTTGCGGTGATGTTAGATATCGGAAAATTGATGATGTACATGTGAAAAGTACTTATGTTATATTAGGCAGAATCTCAGCGTGATGGGTGTTTGGTTAGTTATTAATCTCCCGTCTTCCATCTAATTTATTGCAAGAGTCGAGTGCCGAAGATGGAAAAGAGGAGGAGAAAGAGGGGGAGGAAGAGCAACGTCTATTGAGAAACTACCAACGTCTGAACAAATTTTTTGCGGCGTTAATTTCCATTGGACGACAGGGGGCTTCGGATTTGCCTACTTAGCAACCTTTCCCTTGTTTTTCAACGAACTTCCGCCTTGAGTTATTGTTGTTAATTTTTCTAACACTATTTCTCACTTACTCATTCCGTTAGTTTAACTTATTCTTAATTATCTAGTATTCCGTTTAAGATTTTTTTTATAAATTATTACAAAATTATATTTTACTCATTAGCCATTTTTACTTATTAGTGTGGTATTGCATCTGTGCCTAAAAAGCGTGCCCATGTGAGCATGAAGTGAGGGCTTAGGGATGTGATTAAAAAGTACTAATTATTAAAAGGGAAATTGAAACAATTTGCATATTGTATAGATCGTTGCCTATTGAAAATTGGAGAGTATGTGTTTTAGCATTTAGGGCGTCCTTTTTTAGTTCCCTGTTGTTCCTTATGTTGTTCCTTATCCGTGGAATAAATTGGTCTCATGAAAATTGAACATAGTAAGTGTAGTACATATTATATACCGGGCAGTGACTGTATTACCTCCCCCCCCCGCTGCAAAATGAGATCGGGCGCCGACCTATATGTCGACTTGCGGCGTTTGCAGATTCTACGTTCCCGACTGGTCCTCTCACATGTCCGGTAGTTTAATGCACGTACGTAATGTGTGTCAATGGGTAAGGGGAGAGGATGGGGCACGGATGAGGAAGGAAAGATCGCATGAGATCTGTTGCTTATTTGTTAGGGTAATATTCTGGCATTCGGCGGGTATTGAGCGGCAAAACCACAGAAAACCAATCAAGGCAATCGTCCTCTGGAATTCTCTCCCAGCCAGTTGTTAAACGCTGCCCTGCTATTTCGCTCGTGTCGAAAACGCGTCACCCAGCGCTCGCAGCCTAGGACGTGCCGCTGAACGCTTCTGACGCTGGCCGAGGCAACGGTGCCGACTCCGGGCTATCGCAGCTGGCCATTTCCCCGTAGGACGGGTTGCGGTAGACGCTTCGCCGGCCGATCTGCTTTGAATGCACTGCTTCGTTCGTACGACACCGTTCATGTCGTCCCACCCGCCTCGCCTCTCCGTATCGCGCGCTCGTCCTCCGCAGACAATGCTCGTCGCCCTCGGTGTGTCGTGTACCCAGCGCTCACCCCACCTGGCGCACCCGTTGGCGGCGCGTACGCCCGGCTCTTTGTAACCGGTGCAAGCGCATTACGGGAACACGCGTCCTATTAGAAAGTGCTGTGTGTGTGTTGGAGAATGCAACAAGTGTTATCTTCCTGGCTTTGAAAATAAGTAGTTTCGAATATGGAATTTTTATCATGATATGCTACGAAATGTCGAAATTAAATGTTAATTAATTTGAAACAATTAATGAATAGTTATTAGTTATCACTTACATTCATTTTTCGCTTTTTATATTAAGATGATTAAAACTCAGTTGTTTAAATTACTCTAGTTGCTTTTGTCTCCCTTTATGTTCAAGAAAAAATTATAATAATAAAACAGTAATACAATGAAAGAAAGGGAAGTTCTGAGTACCAGGCATCTAAATTTCTGGGTACTGGGTATTTTGGTCGAATGTATGTCACCTCATCCAGCACACTTCTTAATATTCTAGTGCCTGGTTCCTTATGGAATGTTGGTGACCAACAATCTGAGGTACTTAGCTTTACCACACAATTACTAAATTATCAATGGCGATTTGGATGACATTATTAGATACGCTATAATTTGCGTTTGCCTTCCACACCACTAAGAAGACAAAAATGCCCATCCATCGTTCACAAGAATAACAATGGAAAATGATCTGAATTGATTTCTTCATACATTGTAAACTGTTTTATACTACGTACTATTTTCTATTTTTCATTTTAATCTCGTGGCAAGGATGAAAGTGTACTTTTTATTTACACCCCGCGCATCCCGTGTTCAGAGCCTATTAGTGCTGTAACGATGCGCTCACACACGTTTGGTCGACCCTGTACTTCGTTTCTAATTTAATGCTTGCTGCTTCTTCCGTGAATACGATATCCCGCCCCTCCTCGCAACCCGCGCAAGAAAGTAAAAGTTCCGGCGGCCGCTTCGACGCCATGCGAGTTCCTTCGTCGCCGCCTGCCTCACGCGCGCTAACGCGACGTCCAACGAAATCCAGGAAACAAAGAGCTGTCACGAGCGCCGGCAGAAAAAGGAGTAGAAAGCGGCCACTGGGTGTCCGTCGGCGTCGTCCGCCCGCGCCGCCCATTGGCGCTGCTGCCCGCCGCCCCCGCCCCCGCGCCCGCACGCCCCTCGACGCCCGCGCCGTCACACAGTGAGGTGGAAGCCTGCAAAAGACGGCATTTACGGAAGGAATACAATATTCTCGACTGGCAAGCGAAATTTTGCGAGCGGTTTAACCAAACGTGTCATTAAAATACGAGAATTGAATATAGATTAATTAAATCGAAAAGGAAATTTACAAGGAACATGCTTCTTAATTATTTTTTTTTACTTGTAAATATGGAATCATGCATAAAATGTAAACCACAAATTATTTTACAAAATTGAAATACCGTTTCCCTATTTAATATTGTAAGACCATAACAAATTATTTAGGCAACGTGTCGAGTTATCAAAGTGAAATGACGAAATGATTCCTTTCTCTCTTGTTGGCATTAGTCACAGTTTCAGAATAATGGATAGATACAATTGTAAGCTTCTTAAAATTCTTAAATGGATTTATGTTCACTTACGCATGTTCATTATTTTGAATCTCGCCAGCAACGAAGAGAAAGTAAAAGAATAGGGTTCTTGAGAGTGGAAAAGTCATTTGACGAGTGAAGTTCGGGTAGTTAAGCATACTTCGGAGCAGGCTCCTAGAATATGTGGGTTTGTGTGGGACTGGGAATAAATAACGTGTCTTCGAATAAATAAAAACGGATACAACTATCTGTAAAAGTTTGGAGGAGTCTATTCCATTTATATATTAATGACGACCCAGATGCAATGCAAAAAGGTACGAAATACCACTTTCTTATTGCTCCAATGCCTAAAAGCCATTATTGATATGCATGACATATATGATGGGTATTTGAAGATTTTATTACGTGAATGATATGGAGCAATGGTGGATAGGCAGGCAGGAGAAACGGAAGAATAATCCGACAACCCCTTTTGTTCACCACAGCTTCCAAATCGGTCCACGGAAATTTCAAGCGCGGGAGACAGACGTGGACGACTAGCGCTATATTATGAGAGACACTCTCAATGTTTGGTGATTGTTGATCGCATGAAGTAATTTCTGCCACGGTTTTTGGTTCGCTGCTCCACTGTGCGGCACCGCTCCGCTGTCGTCGCAGCAGCAGCAGCGGCGGCGGCGGAAAGGCACTTTGCGACGTCTTCTTCTTCTTATTCCTCCCTTGGGCGCGACAGTGGTGGGGGGCGGGTTGCGGCCAATGAAGATCGCTTCTCATCGAATTTGTTGCTTTGGCCGGGGGCGGCCGGCCGCCGCCGCCGCCAGCACGTTGTTTCCGATGCCGACCGCGGGACGCCGGGCACTCGTAGCCGCGCGGGGGCGGGGGCGGGGGCGGAGGCGACAGGGCCGGCGCTCGCGAGGTGGGGGCGGGGCCGGGCAGGGGCGGGGCGGGGGTGGGGCGAGGCAGGGCGGAGGAGGCGCGGCTATTGTATTCCTGGAAAGGAGTGCAACAGCTCGTTCGCGACCGGGCGTGCGTGAGTTTGTGTGTGTGTGTGTGTGTGTGTGTGTATCTGTGTGGAGCGGGCGGCTCGGGAGGTGTGGACCCGGGCGATACAATTCGCCTCCCCTGGCCGCCGCCCCCCTGCCCTCCCACCCCCCTCCCCGCTAGTCCCGAAAATTTGCATAGGCGACGTGTTGCGATTCGCTGCGCGGCGGGTGGCGCGGTGGGCAGCGACGGGATGCGCGGGGGGGGGGATTTCGGAGGGAGTCGGCGTCGTGCGTCGTGACGTATGTCGTCGCATTGGTAGTGTGAAACGCTACGCCGTGGTGCTCAAACTTACTGATCCTACGGATCGCCTTTTCTGTGTTCAACATCCTCATGATGTCAATTCCATTACTGGTGATGCAGGTAGAGGTGCAGGAAGAGGCCACACCCAAGAATCGCTGCTTGCGCTAGAGCTCTGGCCAACGTATTCGACTTCTTGTGCTTTACATATTGAGAAATACACCCATGTATGCAAATAGAGTAACTTTAGGGGTATGCCATTCGAAAAAGCGTGTGACTTAGCTTTATTTCTTGTTTTGATTTCCAAAATTTAAATTCAAGAAAATTTTACATTTTAATTAACAAATTAAAACGAAGTATGAAATAGATTTTAAAAAACGTTGCAGAAGAATGTGAATGTACACATGAATGATTTATGAATCCTGAAGAAAACGGAACAGAGAAGCCTCCTTTAAGACAGTAAACAAACCGAATAAAAGGATTAAAAGAGAAATTACTCTTTCAAAATTTCTTTAGCAGGGTAACATTTCGGACCGAACGATAGCGTGAGAGAGAGAGAGAGAGAGAGACACACACACACACAAAGAGAGAGAGACAGAGAAAGACAGAAAGAGAGAGAGAGACAGAAAGAGAGAGAGACAGAAAGAGAGAGAGACAGAAAGAGAGAGACAGAAAGAGAGAGAGACAGAAAGAGAGAGAGACAGAAAGAGAGAGAGACAGAAAGAGAGAGAGAGAGGAAGAGAAAGAGAGAGACCTGGTCCACGGACCCCCACTTGGTGTACCGCTGCGCTTCAGGATTTGAGAGGCTGACACAGCAGCGGTTCCCGTGTGACGGCTTGTCTTCCACTGGGGTTCGTTAGGATCATGAATTCGTACTTTATTGTTTCCTGTGGTAGTCCATGGCTGAAAAACCTTCTCCTGATAATTGTTTTGCTTGTCGTGAAGTATGATTTTTTGCTCATTTCGTGTTCCTTTTTTTCTGTCCACCATCTCGTTCCTCTTAGGTTGAGTTTCTTGTGTTTCTTCATACAGTTTTCTTCTTTTTGCACTCCTTTTGATACATTTTTCCAGAGTATTTTATTTCTGTATAAATAATTTGCTTTTAGATTCCGAAAAATTAAATGGCAATTAGTCACTTGTTATGATTAAATGAAATTGCATGGACAGATGACAAATGCTATGTCATATTACTTAAAATTTAATTGTTCATTATTTTTCTGAGGATTGTTTGTTTCTATTTATTAGATGAAAAATGCATTTATTCTAGTCAATTTTATCACTGTTTGAGAAAAGATATTAGTAGACAGTAGTAAAAATATAATTAAGTTTTGAATTTCAATAATACTATAATTAGAAAAACGTTTTAATTGTTTATGCTTTCGGGTAGAAAATATAGTTTAACAACGTTATAAATTAATACGTTAATAAGTTATACCAGTTTCGTGCTGTCTTATTCACCAATCGCGACGTCTAAATTGGCGGTCTTCTGAAAATGGCACTCCTATTCCGAGAAACATGGCAGAGCGTGATTTTGGAGCAAGGGGAACCGCCGAGCCGACTTCGGTGGGGGCATGGGTTCGGGCGCGCTCTCGCCCACTTTGCTCCTGTCTTCGCCCCCCCCCCCCCCCGCGGCGCCGCGGTGGCCACGGTGAAGGCGGCGGCGGCGGCAGCGGCAGCGGCAGCGGCAGCGGAGGCCGCGGTAGCGTTTCCGCTCCCATTAAGTCAGATCGCATTCCTACGCCGCTGTGCCCACCCGGCTGAGGCTCAGCAGAAGGCGGTGGGAGAACCCCGCAGGGGACACACAAACACACACATACAGAGAAACACGGGGAAGCGGGCGCAGAACTTGCGGGTGTTGCCAGTAGTGATGCGCCATCTGGGCAGACGCACGCGTACGGGATCGTACGCACACGTGTCGACGCTCACATTGCGTTTACTTTACTTTTTCGTCGTAAAATTGCAATATGATACTCTCACGGACTGAACATATACTGTGGGACGCACACATTATGTGAGAGTGATTCTTTCATTCCTCTCCTCGAGCCACATTCCTCTCAGGGATACGGGTAACTAATTGCGTACAGCTGATGGTAGGCTTTCTTGGTCAATAATGAAATGAGGAATGGTATTCTGTGTAGATAATTGTTCGGAATATATAGGAGCTTGCATTTGCATCCCGGGGGACAGAGGTTCTTACCGTGGCACAGTTACAAGGTGCAATTATCGTTGCCTTAGCAGACACTGAACACAAGCTCTTAGCATAGTGAAGTTTTCGTTGGAGTAGACTGAGCTGTTGAGTATTGGCGGTTTGAATACAGACAAAGAAGAAATATTGTGTTTGAGTATTCGATTCATTAGACAAATATTCTTATTAGAGCTCAATTTTACGTAGGATCGGAATGTCGTATTAAATAAAATTGTAGGAAAAAGTAAAAAACGTACGACCGATAAGCTCAAACGTCTCTGGTGGATGTGGATTTGAATCCCGCTCGCGTCATAAACGTCTTCATAACGGAATGTGGTGTGGCAGGCAAAGGCAATTCAACGTGTTTCCCATAAAAGCCTCTTAATGGCTATTCATCATTTCATAATTCTCCTGGAAAGCCAAGTATGCGATCTCGTAATAGTTTGGAAAACATCCCGTTAGGGATTTGGAAATAGAAAAGGAATCTCCAGATACCTGTATAAATCTTCAACCGGCGGTGCCTTAAGGTTCACATCGCTTACATCTCCTCGGTGATCTGCTTCCCCCCCCCCCACTCACACATACACATGGCGGGATTTAATCGCGTTAAGTTCAATTTTATACGACTACTCGAACAATTAAAATCGATTATTTTTACACCGATTAATCTTTGCGTTGATTAATTTATATGTTTTATTAGTTCGATTACTTTTCATATTTTAATTTTCAAGGCAAAATATAAAAAGAGCTCTCTACTCATAAATTTATTTATATCGATCTGACTACAGAAAAAATAGAGGTAAACATAACCTATTGATTTCATTTTTAGCAAAACTGGTGAAACGAAAGTCATCATATTTTGAGAAATTTATTGGGAACGAGAAAGACGGATATGGGAGATCCCCTAGAATTGTTCTGTTTCGAGTACGCCAAAAAGATAGATTATAGTGGCGATACTGCCTCCAAAATATTCTCTGAAATGTGCATTTTTAAACTCTGCTGCAGTAGTTTGTATCGTAAGTTTCTGAACTATTAATTTCTTCTAAACCAAATTGAACTTAATTGTTTAAAAATTCAACTTTTAAGTTGTTCTGTTTAAAAATTAAACTTTTAAGTGTACATGCAAACTAAATATATGTGCAAACTAAACGTATATGTGCAAACTAAACGTATATGTGCAAACTAAATATAAATGTTATAACGGTTACATGCAGTATTTAAACCACTTGATAAATTAATCGATATTATTAGATTAATCGATTCATATAAAACGATTAATCGATGCATATGAATCAAGCAATGAAAGTAACCGATTATTTTTTAATAACCGTCCATCGCTCCTCCAACCCTTCCTCTCGGCCAGTGCTGTTTGCGCGCAGCGTCTTTCCGCCCGCGACGCACCCGGCGACAGCCCCTCGTGCCGACCATCATTTCGCGCTTTGCATTTCCCATCTCGGCCTCCGCCCCGCCCCGCTCCGCCCCGCACCTCACCGCCCAGCACTTCCCTTCCCCGCCCCTCCTGCTCGGAGCCATCTAACGGTGCGCGACGCCTGGGAGCCGAATGAAGAGTAGTCGGCCTTAACTCCTCGCACCGCCCCACCCCACCCCGCCCCGCCCCGCCCCGCCCCTCCCCGTCCCTCGCCCGCATGCCAATCTGGCCCCCTCGCCCCACCTCTTCCGCCTCGCCCCGCCACGTCCCTGCGCCCCGCGGCCCGCCCCCCGCCCGCCTCTCAGCTGTACCTAGGCATTAACTAGAGTTGACATTCATAATTTCGGTGGGCAAGAAAAGTGACACAACTAAAAACTTGTCATTGTTTTGTGAAGTGGAAAAATGAGTTTAGAAAACAGTATTGTTCTACTACTAAAAATGTCATTAAGTTAGGTCGTGAGACAGCTAGAATATACGAGAGTAAACAATGGTATTCTTGGGCCCGAAACGGGTTCGCTCTATCTAAAATCGTTATGCTGTAAAACAATGAGATACGTGGCTTTTCTTGGGCATGAACAATATCAACATATCGAAATAATGCGTGAATGGGGATGAGATGTATTTAATAATATTCCACGTTTCACCTACATCTCGTATTTAAACGTTTGCAGTGATTGGAAGTCACGAACATTATTTTAATATCTTTTTAAATCTATTAAATTGATATCTAGAATTATGTACCATTTCGTGTTGGATTTCACAAAAACTATTGTATGGCTTTTTTTGCTATATAGAACATTACATAGTAAAGTTGTGAAGAAAATCAATGCCAAACCCACGTATGTCCTTTGTAAGACTTGTGAATTGGTGGCCAGTCGATATTCACCATTTCCGTACGACTGCCGATGCATTTTCCCCATCGTCCATCACCGGCTGAAGGGAAAGCTCCGCGCCTATGGGCAAATCCGCGGCGTGGCCCCCGTCAGCAGGGCTCTGCTGGAGAAAGTGCTGACCGATATCGGCAGCGAATACTGAAATCGCACGACATCCGCCCAGCGCTTCCGGCACCTGACCTCTAGGAGACCTCACGATGCCCTCCCGTTACCCTCCTATTTGAGATGCTAGCGCGAGGCTCGGCAAGAGATATCTAGATTTTTTCATTTGTTGTGGCACTTTAGTGCGTTGCAAGCGACCCCCAAGCTGCAGAGACATTCATATTTTCTTGTAATTATACAGGACAGGTTTTGTACTAGGACGATTGCATAACGTTGCCGACGGCGGTATTACAATTTTTATTGTTAGTCATAGATGTGATCTATATGTGGTGTAAAAAATTATTAAGGAAGCCTAAATATCAACGTGCGATGCTACTCCGTGTGTCGAGCGACGGGGGCTCGGGGGTGGGGGTGGGGGTGGGGGCGGGCGACTCGAGTAGAAGTGGGGAGGGGCGGTGAAGGGCAAGGCAGGGCAGGACAGGGCAGAACGAGATCGCACGGGACGGGACGGGGTGCGGCGGGGCAGAGCAGAGCAGGGCGAGGCGGGGGCGGGACGGGGCTGAACGAAGAAAGAGTGGGTTGGGGCGAGTCGGGGCGAAACTAAGAAAGGATGGGGCGGGACAGAGCAGGGCATAGCGGGGCAGAGCTGGGCGGAGCGGGGTGGGCCGGAGCAGGCCCTGCGGGGGGGGGGGGGGTCGCGGACGCAGATGTCCCGCGTCGCCGGCGCGGCTCGACCGGCCTTGAGGTGGCGTCGGCGGCGTACGGAGATGCGCACCGCCTTCCCGTCGACCCCGGATCGCTGCGAGTAACACCCGGCAGCTCAACAAAAATGCTGTCTCCGTCCTATATAAAGGACAGATTTTTTATATCGATAACCCATTCACGGGCAAGCTAGACCTTTATTTATTTGCTTAACGTCAAAAAAGTTTTTTTAAAACAATGTGTGATGTATGCGGTGGGAATACGGAGGACGATCAGCTGGACGAACCCGCAATGCTCCTGTTGTGAATCCGACACCACTGCCACCTGCTGCTTTGTCCGTGCTAGGAAGAACAATGCGGCGACAAATTTACAACCGGCCCAAGCAATGACCGCGATCGCGGCTTGTTCGTTTATAGGGCTCCGTAAGGTCTTGAGATTCGGGTACGCTTATTTAAGTCTTCAGAACAAAAGTGGTTGATCCAAACATAATCCACGAAAACATGGCTTTAGGTTCCACACCTACCGTGCTGTATTTTTATCATTATTCGTCACTGCCGATAATCAGAAAACCTGAGTGAAATGATCTTTAGAAATAGGGAATTGAGAATAATGATTTATTTAACGCGACGATTCAATTGATTTTTTTTCTTTCACGGCTTTGTGTATTTTCCATGTGCTTTTTTAACTAGTTCCCCAATGCTTGCCTCCCGCAATACTGTTATTGTCCTCAGAAGTTCCTGTTTCAAAGGCGCGTTGGAGATCGTCATGTTAGGACGTGAACAAACGTAGTACTACTAGCCGTTTTATGGACTCTAAAGAGCTCATGAAAGATGTTCTTGCATCAACAATCCGAGATGACTCAAAACACAAAAATAAACCTTCGAGAACTCAGTGCCATTATGTTTTCTTGCGCTGCTTCAAAGACGTCGTTAGCAAACCGCTGTGTAAACTAAGCCGTGCAGCAGGTGACAATGCAAATATCAATAAACATAACATTAAGTCCCGTCATTACTGAATGAAACGACGTCGGCTGACGATGTAGGTACGATGGTTGTTACTACTCCAAAGAGGCGTGCTGTATAGAGTTGAGGAATAATACCTAGAAATGTGAGATATGCATATGACGGAAATAAAATTGAACGTAAAATGTAAATGCAGGGAACTTGTGAGCGGTGGGAGAAGCCAAAATCCATCGAGTCGAAACCAGAGACGAAAACGAAAGTCATGCATTCAAGAAGGTGAACTAATAGGCCTTGACGAAAGAGTATTAGAGGCAGACCCACTGGAATTCTAAAAAAGTGGGAACGACTTAGAAAAAGGGATATCGCAAATAGATTTCGTCTTCATTAGAAGGAATTTCCTATGAAGATATGACCTAATACATTTTAAATAGTGAAGGTGAGAAAAATTCAAATTACAAGAAGAAAAGAAGAATCACAAAGTACATATTAGTAAAATTAGCGTGAAAGTGTCATTGTCTGCGGATTCGATTCGATTTAGAATCAAAGCTGATAAATTTGAACTGACTGATTGTTGACAATGCCCCAAAAATTGAATTGTCAGAAACGTTTGAGTTGGATTCCCATTATTTTCAATGTAAAAAAGGTACATTTATAAGTGCGAAATATTCGCATGGGTACTACTATATTCGTATTAACGCTCTGGGCTCTGAGTTTAAATTTCTTCTGCACCTATATGTAATTCATGTAGACAAAGAGATTCACAGGTGCTTTGCAAGAATTTGTTCGGATTTAATTTTCCATTTTCTTCTACTACCATGATCATGTTTCATTTAACCAGTCGCATTCAGTATTGGCCATTACTTCGTTATTGTGGTTTGAAGATTAAATGTTTCTCTCATCATAGTTATTACATTTTCTTCTCCACGCGTAAGTGTGAGAAAAAGTAACGAACGCAACATGACCTCGATTCAATGATGACCGTGTAAAAAAGTCTCCAGCATTGACGCATCTAATGCAAAAAGCACCATCTTACCAGACGATTCCAGTCAGTACAGAATACACAGTTAAGAAGTAAGATCAGTACTGTCCCCATAAGGATGTCTACAGCTGAAAAGAAACTTGAAGCACGAGAATCGCTCAATCTTTGATTATATAACACATTGAGGGAAGAGTGACGTTTTAAGTAACGATGGAATTAACGTTATGCAATTAGCGTAACACTTTATATACATAATTACACTTTAAATCTTAGCTTTCGAACTACCGCATAAATCCGCCCGAGTATAGTGCGATTCCCTTTAAGTGTACATGGTTAAATGAAATAAAATAATGATAATTATGTGAATGATTGTACAATCACGGTGGAATTAGAGGTAGCGGAACAGGAGAACCCCTAGAAAACTTCACTCAAAATCGCCGTGATCCCCACTAATTGTCCGTAGAGTATATATGTGTGTATTTGAGATTTTAGGAGCAGTTTAGTCCGGCTTTCGGAAGCAAGCTGTGTTCCTAGGCTTGAGTGCTCTTTTTATCCTTGCTTGGGGTAACGTAGACGTGGCATGGCATGTTACTTTCACCGAATCTACCATATTTGTCCTGCCTGAGCTTTTCTTTCGTCACGCAGCCATAGAAACAGACGATTGTATTAGAGAGTTACATCTCTTTTTTTGCCCCAGCCGGGAAACGAATCCTTTATCACTCTCCTGGAGCCGGGGGGGGGGGGCGAGAAGAAGATGCGATGACGGAAGTCAGGCGTTTCCAGATGGTTGCATACAGAAAGAAAATTCGGAAAAAACTCTCTTTACAGTCGTAATTGAATGTGAGGAAGTGTAATGCGTGCAAATGTTTGCGAGGGATAGGATAAGCCAAGAAAGATTGTTCGCAGTTCGTTTCCTGCTGCTGGTACTGCTCCGGCATTCACCTGGCATAGATTGGAGAAACCACGGAAAACTGTGAAAACCAATGGAAAACCAGTCAGAACAGCTGATCGCTAGAATTGTCATCCAGATCCCCGCTGAATGTGACCTAGCTATCTAGCTAGTATCGAGAATCCGCCACCGTGGTGACGCGAAACCTACAACATCCCGGTCACAGTTTCTGCAGACACAGCGGCGATGACGTCTGAGCTAAACTCTGCCGGCTTTTGCAATGGACGTTGCTTAACATTTGCGGAAGAGAATTCATTATTTGTTTAGACCCTTGATGCCTAGTAAGTTAATAAATTTTATAACAAAATTAAAAATGAAAGACGATCTAGGTTTGTAGGTTGGAGTGAAGCTCAAGGACTCATACCTGCCTCTTCCAAGCCGCTAAGATGGCGGCCAGATAATACAAATTGTAAAATAACAATACACCTGAAATGCCATTTCGGCCCACTGAGCGTCGGTGTTGGCGGCGGCGGCGGCGGCGGCGGCGGCGGCGTCTCGGTCGGGTGCGGCCTTGCCCGCGGCGCGCGGCTCCGCGGTCGGGCGCCGCCGCCGCCGCCGCCGCCGCCCGCCTCGGCCCGGCAGCGCGGGGCATGCGGCGCACGTGCTCACGCGCGGCCGCCGGGACGCTTCGGACGTGCGAACCGGCGACGCCGGCGACGGCCGCGCATCGCAATGAGGGCCTGGCGGGCGGGCGGCGGGCGCAGCCGAACGCCCCGGATCGCCTCCTCCCGCCGCCCGCTCCGCCGCCGCCCTCCGCCGGCCCCGCCGCCGCGCCCGCCACTGCCTCCTTCACTGCCTAGACTACCGTCACCGCCGTTATAGTCATCGCTGCTCATCAACACCACAGCTATCTCCGTCACCATCAGTATCACATTCGCCATCACTGGAATAATCGCTCTCTCCGTCATCAGTAATATCACTATTCCCTTACCCCATCACTAACATAATCACCAAATTCACCTTCCCTATCTCCATCTCCGTCACAGCCACAGCCCATCTCCCACTACCACCGTCGCGTCGCCCTTGCCCCGCACGTGTCCCCGCCCGCGTCCCCGCCCGCGTCCCCGCCCGCGTCCCCGCCCGCGTCCCCGCCCGCGTCCCCGCCACCGCGGACGCCCCCTGCAGTCTCTCTCGGCCGCGCCACTTCTCTGCTCAAGCTATCCCCAGTCTTCGTTGTCGCCGTCACTGGAAGCGTAGTCTACGGGCTGCGGGTTCTGTGCATCGGGCAATCTATTGCTAGTAGTGCCGCCGGATTTGGCGACGCGACCGTCCTACTACCTGCCAGCGATCCATCTGTACCCTACGGAGTCTCATTTTTTCAGTCTCCACAAGCGTCAGGACACTTTCGTTCAGAGAATTGTTCTCCTTTAGATCACTGCGACGTTATTGCGCTTCGTATCGCCTGAAATAAGATCCTAGGCTTTTCATGAATAGTCGCGTCGGTGTGTCACCTTTGCTCTATTTCTGTCATTGAATGTAAATATTTCATTCAAATTATATTTCTGATATTTTTCTCCGGCAGAAGTAATCACCTGGACAGTTTCCTCGAATTTAAGTCGAACGCCCTCTTCTTCTACAACCAGTACAGCCGTCGCTAAAGATTTCGATTATCGTGCAGTTTCCCTTGTTCATATGAGTAAATGGACAGGGCCTTCGGCTTCGCTTTGCTTCTGGACACTAACTGTAGCTCATCAACTCTTCTCCCAACTCATGTAGTTTTTACTTTTGTCAAATGAATAAACATTATGCAGCTTCTTGCCACTGCCCGTCGCCATTGCCACCGCCTTCGATTTTAGCCGCTGTCACATTCCGCCATCAATGTCATACTCTGGTACCACCTTCTACCGCCATCGCTATCTCCACGAACACTGACTCCTCGACGCTTGAAAATCGACGCAGTCCGTTCATCTCCACAGCAATAGGCACTGACTTCCTTGCCTCATAATCTGCCTTATTCCCCTACGTCTGCCCTACCGACATCCTGCACAGCCACTGCATGACCATCACTATGTCCACTGCCACCACTATTTTGATGTCCTCAGCCACCACCTCTTCCACTTGAGGTATTGGTCTCCACCACCGTCATTGCCACTATCCCTCGCCTCCACTACCGCCGCCACCGCCGCCACCGCCGCCACCGCCGCCGCCGCCGCTGCCGCCAGGCCGGTCGCGCGGCCGTTAGCATTCCTGTACACAGCGGCACGGCCATTCCCTGCTCGTTCGCGCTCCCGCGTCGCGACGCCCCGACCGACGCCCCGACCGACGCCCCGACCGACGCCCCGACCGACGCCCCGACCGACGCCCCGACCGACGCCCCGACCGACGCCCCGACCGACGTCCCGACCGACGCCCCGACCGACGCCCCGACAGACGCCCCGACAGACGCCCCGACCGACGCCCCGACCGACGCCCCGACAGACGCCCCGACCGACGCCCCGACCGACGCCCCGACCGACGCCCCGACCGTCGCCCCGACCGTCGCCCCGACCGACGCCCCGACCGACGCCCCGACCGACGCCCGGACCGACGCCCCGACCGACGCCCCGACCGACGCCCCGACCGACGCCCCGACCGACGCCCCGACCGACGCCCCGACCGACGCCCCGACCGACGCCCCGACCGACGCCCCGACCGACGCCCCGACCGACGCCCCGACCGACGCCCCGACCGACGCCCCGACCGACGCCCCGACCGACGCCCCGACCGACGCCCCGACCGACGCCCCGACCGACGCCCCGACCGACGTCCCGACCGACGCCCCGACCGACGCCCCGACCGACGCCCCGACTGCCGCCCCGACCGACGCCCCGACCAACCGACCGACCGACCCCCTGACCGAAGTTCCACGCTCGAAGGGAAGAGCCCAAAGGAGACGTTTCCTTGGATCTGGCAAATATATCAACGCTCGCTCTTTAATAAGTGATAAACTAATCTTTATCTACTGTATCAACTCCGATTGCGTCGTGTATTATTATAGTTTCATGGTTGTGGAACATGCGTTCTGCAGGTTTAGACATGTAAGTCATAATTCAAGGGTTATCCCACTAAGATACACATAAAGCGTCTCGTAGTCACGCAGCTTGCTACTGCATCCCGGATCTCCGACACTGGTCGCTGTTGCTAATTAGTGGGGGTGTGGGATTCATCCCTCGCACGGCCTGAACTACAGTGACAGCAGGATGAAGAAGAAAAGGCAATTTGCATGGCAATGTAAATCACTTCCCATAACAGTCGCCCTACGAACGTAATCCCGTCATGGGCCAAAGTAAACTTCAATTCATAACGTTGTGTATGATATTATTTTATATGTGTCGCACACGTTTAATAAGACCTAAGACCCATTTCTGTGTTTTTTTACATTATGCAACGAATGTTAGTGAAAACGTAAGAGGATTCTCAATTTGAAGACCTCGTAAGTCTGTCAACATCATGTGCGCCTCTGATGACTAATGTAGAAAACTCGTTCGAAAAAGTGTATAAAATGGGATGAGATAAGTGTTATCTCACATATAACTTTTTTGTATTATAGTATATATTAATCACAAAAATTCAATTCAATTTATGCCATATATTTCGTAGCGAGGCTCAAGCCATTAGGACTGCTCTTCCGCCTGACAACGCAAATTCTGCCTCTCTCACTCTGGCTACGAAAGTAGCGATTTTAATTTCGCTCAGAGGCTATTTTTAAGCTTGGGGATCTTTTACATGCAATAAATCTACAACATGGAACAGCCGACTTTACATCCCCTCCAAAGGAATGCGTATGAGGAATTATTTTACCCTTAAAGAAACCCGCTGCTTAGATCGGGTTTGAACCTGCGAATTTGAGTATTACCGTCTGTTATGCTAACCGTTACACCGCCGAAGCCCGAACTCCTCCGACGCCTACGACACAGTCTTATTAGGAGTTGTACTTTTGTTATGATTCCCTCATAATAATGTAATATTTAAGTAGTTTTCTTTTGTCCTGTATAATCGTATTTTCGTACAGTCAGTGCAAAATCCATATGAATGCTGATAATTAGATCGTTAGAAAATGAAGTGGTTATTCTTTTAATTTGAAATTTGAGAGACTATTCTTTGTGAATTATTGTGTACTGTTTTTATTATCGCTTTACCTAACAAGGCAACGTTACCGTAATTGCAATCAATAAGGTGAATAATGTAACATTATATTCGAAATAACGTAACAATTCTGTTATACGACGTAGCTACATCTCTGTAATGTAAGCTTGTTAATACGTGTGCATGAAATGGATTATCTTGCATAAAAGAAGGCACAAGAAAGAAGGTCTCGCTTAAAAAAGTAGTCGTTTGAAGAAACCGGTCGGTGTTTTGATATTTACTTTCTGTATTTTTGTTGTTGCGGTTTTTCATGTGGAGTTAATTCTCTAAATTCACCACTTACTACTTACGATATATAACTGAGTTTTCTTTTGATATTGTTTACAATATTTTGCCACCACATTAATACTTGCAACCCACATTATGTTTTTTCTTCTCCATGCTGTGTGATGCACTTGTGTGATGTTGACAATAAAGTATCAGGGAACAACTATTTCACGTCGTCGAACAATTGCAAAAGAAATAATGATAATTTTAATGTTTCTATAGAATATTTGTTTTAAAACTAGAGCTAAACACAAAAAACCATATTCTTGACACAATGAATGAACAGATGGAAAACGCTATATTAAAACAAGACTTGTTCATATTGAACTCACACTGAGGCGTGTGTTGCTAATAGACGGGTAGTGCTATACCAAACACATGGATAATGTTTAGTGATATATATATATATATATATATATGTGTGTGTGTGTGTGTGTGTGTGTGTGTGTGTGTGTGTGTGTGTGTGTGTAGACTACATACTATAGAAAAAACTCGACGGCGATTAGATTAAATGAATAAAAAGGAAGAAATGTAGAGAACAAAGAAAGAAAACGGAGGAGGAGGAATACGTGATGGTTTGTACGGGAACCCATATCGTCAAAACCCACTTCCCACCACGACTCCCCGTTCGCCGAAAGGCAATAGAGGTTCTCGACGGGCTCTCCAAGATAGGACCCACGCTCACGGTCTCGAAGTCCTTACGCGCCCAGCCGCCAGCCGAGCATTCCTTCAGGCGCATGTCAGATCTTGGCGCCGCGCAACGACCAGTCCCCCTCCCCCTACGCTCACGTTCGCACGCTCGGCCCGTTCGGCCGATGGCGAACCTCGCCCGGCGACCACCTGAAACAGGCGGCGAACGCGGCGAGCGCATCCTTCGGATCTCCCGGGACGCCCCTCCGCATTTGCATCCGACCGGTGCAGGAACACACACGGGTTTGGCTAGAATGTGGCAGGCTGCCACTTGGATCCAGCCGGTCCCTCTCACGCAATGGAATTTACATCCATTCATGAATGAGACACCTTACTTCGCAAGGTAAACAGCCGTGGCGTGGTTATCCGACAAGCCGCGTTTTCCTGCGACGGGAAACGAGACGAGCGCGATTTCGGGGTCGGCCTCGAGCTCTTGCGTAAGCTTGCCCATCCGCGAGCTAGGCCGACGCGTGGGGAGGTGATCTCGTACGGTGAGGTGTGCGTGGCTGGGAACCGTTGAAAAAAACAGCATTTTCAGTTTTCAATATCAAGTGCAATGTTAAGCCTGCTTGTTGTGTTTTATTGTTTATCGTGGATTTAATTACGGGATTAATTTAATGTTTCGTTTTTTGCTCATTATTTCTGCGCACGTGGTGGAAACTTGATATATATTTTTTTATTATCATCAGAGTGTAACAAAGTATCATTTGTGTAGTGCTCGTTCATTTTGTTAACATTAACTCGTAATTTCCGTCCGCGTTCACTTACTACGTAATTATATTTTCGCCATGTAAACAAGAAAAATTGTGTCTGTGGAATGTATTTGTATATCCTTCTTCGTGTTCAATTGTTTTTTAAGATAAATCATTTCATGCTATATTCAATTTCCTATACTTCCATGATCAGTAAGCTGATTTGAAGAAATAATTTCCTTGATTATAGCAAGCTATTTTTTTATTGAAAAATTTGAATTGGCTATTGTATTTTAATTATGCAATGTTTTCACGTCAGTCCTTTCATTATTGACTTCTATTTGAGTTATAAGTATATTGTTTAAATTTAGAAGTTATTGGCGAACTTGGCAATCATAACGTTTCAAATCATGCACTTATTGCCTTCAATTATATATTAAGTATTTCCTTTGTTATCAATGTCTTGCTAAATATACTACCCGGAATTTTATGATATGTTATTAATTAATTATTATAAAAACTAACAATTCAATTACAAATATTTGGGTAAATTACTGCTTGAAAATGAATAAGTAATACTTGTGCGTGAAGTAAACATTTCATCCAGTGGATTTCATTATAATTAAAGAAAGTGAGGAATTTGTGACTTAACGCAATCACTTCTAGATCCATCTGGACTAAATTTTGTCACTCGTGACTATCTGTAATAATACTATCCCACAGCAGGCTACAAAAGTGCTCTTGGGAATCCGGGCGTTAAGACACCCGAACGGCTATAGATCTCGGGACCAGTAGGAGGTGATGTGTCCCGCTCTCTGATGTATAAAATCGTCTATCCATAAAAAACCGAGAGGCACGCCCACTGTTTCAGCCCCTCCTCCTCCTCTCACTGCCGCCTGCTCCAGGTTGCTCTCTCTTCCCTGCCCCGTCGGCCACTGCAGCGCCTCCCCTGCCGGTGCCCTCGCAGCTGATGTCTCCGCCGCCCCCACCGCCCCCACCACCTCCACCACCTCCGCCTCATCCGCTCCGGTTGTCGCGGCCACCATTCCCCTCACCGCCACCTCCGCCACCGCCGCCGCCGCCGATCTGCGACCGTGTGGCGGCGGCGGCAGCAGCGCCCAGCGTGAAGGAGGTCCTTTGCGACGCGTTTTACATCCACCGCAGTCAGAGCTACTCTTTTTTAATTTTTTCCCTTCTCCCTTCCCCCTCCTCTCTTCTTTCCCTTTTATTTCCTATTTTTCTTTTTTCGAAAAAGAAGCGGGTGCGGCTTCGCGGCTACTCGGAAGAGGGGGCGGGTCCCGCGGCGCGGCCGAGGCCAGGGCCGGCGCCCCGAGAGCGTCGCATGCAAAGTATGGTCCCGCGGTTTCCGGCGATATTTAAAGGAAGTGCACTGGCGGTGGCAGTGGGCGTGACGTTGAAATTGAAATCCCCCTCGGCCGCGCTTGGGTTCCCGACTCTTCCGTGGGGGTGGGGGGGCGGAGGCGGGGGCGGGGGAGGGGGCGACGAGGGCAAGGTGGCGGCGGCGAGGCGGGGGCGGGAAGCAGCCGGCTACTTTGGGCCTCTGCGTGCTGTAGCTTGGCGCCGTGCCTCGCGGACCCCCGTCCCCTTCTCTGCCTCCCCTTCAGGGTTGCGACGCGCGAGACTGCCCAACCGCCAACCGCCAACCGCCAACCGCTCAACCGCCCAATCGTCCGACGGCTCGGTGGCGCGTGGGGCCAGACCTCTGGCGTAGTACTGATAGTGGAAATTTGCTGCGTGAAGTGGGAGTCGGCGAGAGGAGCAACATGCGTGGCGCATACGAGGAAGTTTCTATGGAAGGAATACTGGCGATAGAACCTGTTCGACCGCTGTACAGATTGCGTAATGAAGAGGTGACGTCTGTAATAGTGCTGGCGTTTAAGACTGAGGCGATGTTGGTAGACGAAGATTCGAAATAGAAACGGCGCTAATAGCATAAGCGATTCTCGAGAAGCGTATAGCGTACGACACTCGCGAGAACTACAGAAACAGAGGCGTATTGTTTCCGTCGACTGTATTCTTGGCAGTCGATGAAGTTGGTAAAATAAACACAATAAAACTATTAAAAGACATACAGAGTAAAGTGATATCATTAGGTAATACGGCCGCTATGACAAAAAAGTAGAAATGCAACACCATTAGGAAAGAAGGCGACCTAGTGCCATTGGTATCGAGTTGAAGATTCGGAAGCGGAGTTTATGACGGTACCTCAAATGCAAGTGATCATTGCGGTCGCGAGAAAATTTGCCGCTTCGAAGCGAGCAGCTGACGAAACAGAGCCAAAGAGCCGACGAACCTCTCGGCAATAGTGCATTTCCCGTCGTCCCCTCCCATCGACGTGCCGGTGAGGTGACGCGGTCCACTTCTCTCGCGCCGCTTCGGTCCTGTTTCGCTCACCGCCTCCGCCGCCGCCGCGCCCGTAACGAACCCCACCATCACCACCAGCACCGGCTGGCGCGTACGTCGCCCAGCCCGAAAGAAAGGTTGTCATATCTACTCCCTCTCGCCGCGCCGCGACGCCGACGCCGGCGTCACCGCGCCCGCCGCCTCCGTCGCCTGTCCATCCTCCTGTCCCTCCGACGCCTTCGCCATCTATCATCTTCTCCCCCCTCCTCCTCCTCCTACACCGTCTCCTCGGCCGTGCTTCGTTTCATCAGGCCGTTTGTCGAGCGTCGCGCGGGCCGCACCTCCCAGTGTACAGCCCGCGCGCAGCCGGCTATTATTGGGATAAGGACAGTATTCACGGAGGCCGGTTCGTCGGGAGGCAATATTGTGCCATTAGCACCGCCCCGGTAAACACTCCGCTCCCTTGAGCTGTCATTTTCTGTTACGCTTCTCACCGCGCGCGTATTTTAAGGATGTGCTTTTTTCTCGGAGTACAGACGCGCGACTGTGCGCGAGGGAGTGACCTGGTAGTCAGCCGAGGCTTCGCCTCGCCGTTATTGTCGCTGATGACAGTTTTACGTGGACGACGAAGTGGTTCGGAAATTGCCGCGTACCGAAGAATTATTTTGCTGCCCAGGAAGGCGACTGGCTGACGCCATGAAGGACTCTTTGTGCTCGTATTGCGTCCATTGCTGATCGCGAGTTTATTATGAATCGTTCTTGATTCGTTTTCCAGCGAAACGTGATTATTTAAAGACGTGCGTGAAGTTTTTTTAATAGTGAACGCAAACCCAAAACGCAGTTTGTCGTTTTCCTCGTTTAACTTGTGTGGGCCAGAGTGGTATCACTGAAAAAAGCCACTATTGTTCACTCGTACAGTTTGACGTGTGCGAGAATGTATCCGTTCTTATGAGATGGGTAAGTTTGTGAACATTTTGAAGATCGAAAATAGGGTAGTTCAAACATCGTTTGTTATCCCTTCATTCACTTACTTCTTTTCAATCGTCGAGTCGTCTGTTGAAGATGCCATTGTTAGTGTATTTTTGTCTTATAATTGCCTTGTCAATATTTTCAGTCTGGAAATTGCTTTCGGGTAGTCGGGGCTTTTTCATGGCGGTGGAATATGATTTTTATTTCAATATAAATTTGAAAACTAAAACTTCCTTGCAGTTGCTTGTACCAGTCTGGGTATAATATTGGTGATTCCACTGTACACTCCAAGTAGACAAGGCAGTTTTCATTAAAACGTTGCGTCGTGAAAAGTGAACATTAAACCACATCTCGGAAATCGTCTTGCTGTAAAACGCCCACCTTCATTCTGCAATATGCACTTGCCTCATTGTGTTTCACGAGGTGGACAAATAAATTAGTATATCGCGGTTGTGTCGTTGCAAAAGCACTGCAGTAAGCCCTCTCTGATCAGCCAATTTATGTTCTAAACGGCGAAGGCGCAGGCTCGGCTGGCGCGCTCTCTTTACGAGGAAAGTATTTTCCCGCCTTGACAAGACAACAGTATATAAGTTCTGAAAGCGTGTTCGCCAATCGTTCCGAGCGTGGCGGTTCAACGGTCCTCCCATCGTTTTACAAGTGACCTCCCTTTAGTTTAACACAACGCTCGAAGCAGCTTCACGTGGGCTTCCACGGGACTCAAGCGCGCTTTTTCTCGTTTGCTACAAGACGCGCAGAGCGTATTCGCGCGTCGGAACATTCGCTTGTCGAAGCCAAAAGGCTCTGGTTTTAAAGTGACTCTTCCCTGCGTCGAGAAGGATTTAATATATGTTCCGAGATGTGCTTTTAGTGTTACATGTTGTCTAGCGGGCGGGCCGAGTGGGTTCCGTTTGTGTGAGCGGGCAATGGAATTTGTTGGAACATGAACTTCATTGTTGCGAGTATTAAGTTTCTCAGGCAATTGGGTGTAGGACTTGAGAAGACCGAACGAGCCAGTTTGTTTGGTGCCAATGACGAGAAATCACGAGGTCCAACCAATTTTTATTAACGGGTATGATTTATGGAAGAGAATTTCTAGCTCCGATGTCTGAAGTATCAAAGCATCTAGACGTTCATTTTAAAAGTGAAATATTCGAATTTGTTAAAAATGTAAAACTGTGTTTAAATTAAAAACTATATTTTAATCAGATGTGTATTTATAAAAAACGCGATAGGGGTATAATTGCTGTATAGTCAACAGTCGATTTCAAGAACAGTGAAACGTGACAACTATCTGTGCGTTACTCTTTTCTTTCGCCTACTCGCTCACCATTTGTTAGAAAGAATTACGAAAAATGCTTATTTCCCAAAACGTTAATAGAACACTAATTTCATTTGTTGCTAGTCACAATTTCGTGTCTGTATTTTCATTAGAGTTATGTCTGTGGTGACAAAAAAATCGCATCGTATGGAACGTACCAGAAAATTACAATGTGCTTCGCATATGTCTCTGAGAACTTCCCATCGGCTTCGTTACGGCTTCCCAAGTATTCTCCCTTATTTTAGACAACTGCCTAATTTCAAACCGTTACGAGGCGATCTTCGCAAAGGAATAGATGACGGCGAGGGTTGCGCTGGCTGGTCGGCACCCACCGCCGCCGCCGCCGTCGTCGTCGCCGGGGAAAGCGGTCCCGCGGCCCGCTGCACGCTCGGCCCGAGCCCGCTAACAGCGCCGCGCAGCGCCGCGTCGCGCCGCGTCGCGCCGCGCAGCGCGCGACACGTGGGCGCCTAACGAGCCTGCAATTGCCCATTCTGGACGCGCTGCGCGCAGAAGTAGGCTGCGGCAAACGGGCGAGCGGATGGACGGGACGGAATGGGATGGGATGGGATGGACCTCGGGCGGGCAGGCAAACGGGTGGACGAACGCGCGGACGGGCGCACGGACGAACAAACTGGGTGAACGGGCGAGCGGACGGGCAGACGGGCGGACGGGCAGACGGGCGCACGGACGGACGAACGGGCAGACGGGCACACGGACGGACGGGCAGACGGGCACACGGACGGCCAACGGACGGACAGGTGAATGGACGGACGGCGACCGCCCCACACGCACACCACCACGCCTAGGGATTGTGCGATATTGTCGCGGTATTTGCGCGTGGCGATGGTGTAACGATTAGCGTACCGAACCAAGTTGGCAGGTTCGAACCCGATCGAAGCCGTGGATTTTAAGGGCGAAAAATCCTTCGTACGCCTTCCTTCGGAGGGGAAGTGAAGCCGCCTGTAAGGGACACGACTTAGTAGATATACTTGCATGTAAAAGATCCTCACGCCTAAATGACGCCTCTGACTTAAATTGAAATCGCTTGTTTCTCGCCCAAGAAATACGTCCTTTCTCCGCTAGTTGGTGAAAGGAACGTAGCGAAATTTGGTGGTCAGACGGAAGAGCATGCCTCATAGCCTGAGTCTCACCACGTAAAATAAGGCATTTGATTGATTGTCAATACGGTACCTTTTTCAATGGATACCAAAATTGCAGTGCGTCCATTATTGCATTTGCAATGGATCGATTATTTCAATCGCATATATGTAAGCGCTTTCTTCCTCCGATTAGAGATTTTGCTATATTTTCGGTATTCAGAAAGCCTTTGCTTTCCCTATCGTCAATATCATGAGATAGATTCCAAAATTGCATTAGTATTTTCTTTTTCTTTGAGAAAAATATATTTGCGTGTTCTATGGATTGTTCTATTCGCAATGTTTCAAGCGTTCTCTGCCTTCATCTAGTCGCGTTGCGATGCTTTCGCTACTTGAAATATTGATACAAGTTGTTTCGATACGCACAGACTTGATCTCGACTCTTGAATAGATAATATAGTGTAATGGATCGTAAGTGCTTAACTGGTATCGAAAAACTAGATTATTGCCTTCAAAATAGGTTGTTCCAATTTTATCATCATTTCAAGTGAGATTTTGCTCCTCAGTCTGACGTTACATAAGCCTTCTCTGCAGTATTGTCATAGAGAACATCAATACTGGTTCTCAGTTATTTAAATGAGTACAATATAGCAATAATTTGTAGCTTAAAATGTGTAAAATGAATATGAGAATAATTACAATACTTTCACAAGTATTTGGATATCATCTACAACCTGTATTATTATCTTATTTGAAATTCGTTTTTGAAGCCTATTAATGTGGAAGAATAGGAGCATGAGACTAAGTATTTCTGATGTCTTTCTTAAGCGATACGTACATGATTGTAATACGGCATACCTAACACTGAAGAATCATGATTGCTCTTGCGAATAGCGCTTCGTACGAATCGTTAGTTTCAGGAAACATGGATAATGTTTAATTCTGGAATCTATATAAATGTATTAATTGTACCAATTTCTAATAATTGTTTAATGTTTCCGACATTTCCAAAATTCTAAATAACAGCATATATGTGTCGACTGTTGGAATTAGATACAGGCAGGCGTTTTATGGCATACTTAACCATTAGTTCTTCAACAATATTTTCAAAATTTAAGTATAGCCGTATGTGTTCCATATGTGTGGCAGAGATAGAACTTGTCCGTTCTGACCCAGCTGTTGGGCAAGCGGGCCACTGTGCCACACGGCTTAGGCAGCGGAGGCGCGTCGCCTTGCGTCGGCTCCTCTGCCGGCGGATCGCGCGCTCTTGAAGACGCCACGGGCGGCCTAAGAATAGCGCGTTCGGCGGGGGCTGAATGCGGACTCTTCCCGCCCCTCCCTCCTGCCCCTCTCTTCCCACCCCCCGCTCCCACCTTCAGCCGCCTATCCGTGCACCGCCTCGCCCGTCCCCGCACCCGCCCCGTCGCCCGCCCCGTCGCCCGCCCCGTCGCCCGCCCCGTCGCCCGCCCCGTCGCCCGCCCCGTCGCCCGCCCCGTCGCCCGCCCCGTCGCCCGCCCCGTCGCCCGCCCCGTCGCCCGCCCCGTCGCCCGCCCCGTCGCCCGCCCCGTCGCCCGCCCCGTCGCCCGCCCCGTCGCCCGCCCCGTCGCCCGCCCCGTCGCCCGCCCCGTCGCCCGCCCCGTCGCCCGCCCCGTCGCCCGCCCCGTCGCCCGCCCCGTCGCCCGCCCCGTCGCCCGCCCCGTCGCCCGCCCCGTCGCCCGCCCCGTCGCCCGCCCCGTCGCCCGCCCCGTCGCCCGCCCCGTCGCCCGCCCCGTCGCCCGCCCCGTCGCCCGCCTCGTCGCCCGCCCCGTCGCCCGCCCCGTCGCCCGCCCCGTCGCCCGCCGCGACCGAAGCGTCACCGACGCTGTGGGCAGGCTTTATGTCGAACCACACGCGCGTCGGGATGCGGGAGTTCAAAAGGTTTCGAAGATTAATTGTGTCAGGAAGTTTCCGGTGCGTGACGTTGGGGAGAAGACACTACGACTATTTTACTGTCCAGATTCAAATACTCGGTGATCCTGGGGTTTTGTGACGTAAGAGATTGTACCTATTCGACGCCTCGGTCGGAAGAGTTGAGATTCAATCCTCGCGTTTAGAGTGGAAATTCGATTCCGGGAAATCCTGAACGGATATTTTGGGAGGGGAAATAAAAGTTAGGATCCAAGTCGTGGCATGTCGTGATTTAATTCGAGTCGTAGCATGTTAAGAGAACCTTAGAGTAATCGTTCTTTAACTGCCAGCGCATTCCAACGTCAGTGCATTTCAAATCAAGTAGCTAGGCGGAAGTTGGTTTAATAGCTTACACAGGGCAGTTAAATTGAAACAATTAAGTTCCCTTTACACAAATCATTGTTTCATAATTTTGTACGTAAATATTTTATTTACTTGTTGTTTCTATACATTGTCGATAAGTAGATACCGACACGGCTAGTGATGCTAATTTTTTTTAACCTCCTATGGATGGCTTAGTGTACAAATATTCTGGGTCCACTCACAGTCAATTTTTAGTTAATATTTTTGGAGACCTCCGGTTATAGCCAGTAGTCAGGAAAGTTTGAGCTATGCAATATAGTAAGTTTCAGGAGCCACCGATTTATCGGAAATCAATATTAATAAAATTTCATCATGCCTCTACTGGTTATCATTTCTTCTCAATTCTTTTATTCTGCCTGGCGGAGATATCTGGTGAGAGACGACACGGGTCTACTACGCAGGGGCGGACTTAGGGGGGGGGTCAAAGATTTTTATTAAATAATAAATATATAAATTATATTGTATATACTTTTTACAGTGTATATATGATACAATACAATTTTTTAAATAATTACGCAATTCTAATATAAATATTCAAATCAATTTTGCCACATAATAGAAGATAAACGAAATTTCTAGGGCTTTTGTGGCGAAGGGGATTATGCCCCCCCACCCCCGGGAGCCGCTACTGCTACTACGCTTCCCGCCCGAGCACAAAGAAGGGTTTGCGTCCGACTGACCGTTGCGTTGCGCCAGCTCAATGCGAAAGAGCGCTGTTTCGCAGCGTCCGCGGTGCGGGGCGCTCGGCGTTTCTCTTTGCGCCGGGGGCGTGGCGCAATCGCCCTGTGCCCACCCGCGCCCCCCCCCCCAAGACGCGGGCCGCAGGCACTCCCCTGCGCGGGATGGTTCCGAGTTGGCTCTTGAGAAGCAGACCCGACGTCGTTACCAGTTACTCCTTTTCGCTTTAACCACTGCTATGAACAGGGTTTTCATTCCTGCGCTCGCGGACCGGCTGAGGTGGCTCGGGTGTCATTGCTGTGCGTCTGGCCAGGAGGGAATAGAGTTCGAGCCC
This sequence comes from Gryllus longicercus, assembly GCA_038098605.1. Classification (NCBI taxonomy): domain Eukaryota; kingdom Metazoa; phylum Arthropoda; class Insecta; order Orthoptera; family Gryllidae; genus Gryllus; species Gryllus longicercus. The sequence continues at coordinate 1,210,370 of JAZDUA010000423.1, forward strand.
CGACGGCGGCAGGTTTGCGACAGTACATAGCTAGGTCGAATTCAGCATCTCTCTGGAATTCTAGCCGTTCTAATCGGTTGTTTCCCGATCAACACTAGGTGAATGCAGGAGCAGTATCCGAACAAAAGGAGCACGGACCGCGCGCGATCTTCCCTTCCTCTTCCTTGTATCCTCGCCCCTTGCGTACTTACACTTACACTTATACTGCCGTACATGTCGGGAGCTTGTCCCGGCTGGGCGGTGTCCCTCTGGTGGAAGACACTTGAAGTTGGAGTGTATCTAAATATAATACAGTTCAATAATTTTCGTTGATATTCTTAAATTACGTTTAACGCAACGCGGCGTATAGATGAATTGGGAGCAATGAAGAATTATTTATGTTGAAGCTAATTCATTTTGTAAATGTTATACACAATTTTTGTAATGCAATTTTCTAGGAAATATTATGTTTCGCCGTTCCGGTAAATCCTCATCTCCTCAGGTCATCTCTTCTCAGCTCTGAAAATAGGTCTAAATGGTGAAAATTCGTTGTAAAATTTTTAATCAGAATAGTTTTTGCTGCATTTTTTCCGTGGGATGCATCTGTTTATCCAGTCGATTCGTCTACTTATTCGCAGTGTTAACGCGATCTACCGAATATTCCTCGGAGGCATTATCACTATCATCCTCCTCATTATCATGAACATTATTGCTTGTGTTGCTAGGTTTTCACTTTTAATATTTTCAATCTTCACGCGAGACGGATTTCCGCCAACGATATTGGCCTTCCGTAGTAATTCGTACTATAGTATCTTACGCTTTCATTTGTCTTTCGTCAACAATTGCCTCCTCTTCCCTCTGCTTCTTCCCTGCCTCTAGAGTTGCCGCGGCACCCCTGATTGGGCAAGATCATCTAGACTAATGTCCTTTTTGATATTGTTATTGTTGTTATGACGACCATTTCTTAAATTCGTTTAAGAAATTCATCATATTTCAGTTTCTCCTTCTTAGTAAGACCTTCAATTCCATTCCACATCCACATTTTAGTACCATGTAATTTTCTGTCGTAATATTTTGTACCGAATCCATATTGCAACCGTAATAAAACTAATGAAATTAATAATAATATATTATATATTATATATTATATATTATATATTATATATTATATATTATATATTATATCCCTGCTGTTGGTCTCAACGTGCCTCGCCCATTGCCAGCGTTCTGCCATGCGCCGCGGTCTCTCTGTCGCATCCCTCGCCCCGCGCCGCCAACCGTTTCCGCGGTGTCGGCAGCGGCTGCGACCGCGACCGCGAGCGGGGGCGGGGCGGGCGGGCGCAGTTGTCGGCTTGAAACGGCGCGCCGTGTATCGCGGGGGTGTATCGTTGGCCTCGTTTGTCACGGGCGCGAGCGCTGGCGAGGGAGGGGCAGTGCAGACGGGCAGGGAGCACGACAGGGTGGGAACGGGGACGCCGGCGCCGGCGCCGACGCCGACGAGGGCGTGTTGCAGTCGCCCGCTCCGAGGACAAGTCCTCGTCCCCTCCCACGCCCAGGCCCCTCAACCCCGGTTCCCCGGTCTTTTTTTCCTCTGGCGCCGAACGAATTCTGGCTTTTAGAGGAGAAGCGAAAGGGCACACAACTTTTTTTTTATTTATTTATTTATTTATTTATTTATTTATTTATTTATTTATTTATTTATTTATTTATTTATTTATTTATTTATTTATTTATTTATTTATTTATTTATTTATTTATTTATTTATTTATTTATTTATTTATTTATTTATTTATTTATTTATTTATTTATTTATTTATTTATTTATTTATTTATTTATTTATTTATTTAATTTTTTTATTCTAAAATATTGGAAGAATTGTCATGCACAGAAAAAAATAGCCGTGCATGACATCATTACGATATTATTTGGGGAGAAGAGTGACTGAATTTAGGTGTAGGTGAATTACCACGTAGATTGTTAAAAAAGAGGTCGTTTGTCGTAAAGCACCCGTTGACACATATTTTCGAACCTTTTTTCTCTGGAAGAGAATAGCGGTAGATATTTTCATGAAATAATAATTGAATATATGAGAGTGGTAAAGACAACCCAAATAATTTTTAAGGCGTGTTCAAAATAAATAATTTATTTTCGATATTACATTCAAAATAAAAAATTTATATATTTTTGTTGAAGAAATATTTGTATGTGGCATTGTGGTGAGATAAACGCCCAGCCTACATAGAATGTCCAGAAAAAAGACATGCAACCATCTGTATTTTGTTTTTTGTTGTTTGCGTAACTCTATCGTAAATACTCGTAGTACTTTAGTTTAAACGACTTAAAGCAGGAAATTTATGCTGCAATGCCAACACTTCTGCTTAAGTACCAAACATATTGTTGCTTTGAGGAATGTTATCCCTTACTACTACGAACGTATGCGGAAAATTAAAAAAATCTATTGTTACGCGAGCCATCAATTCAATTTAACTCACTTGAACGAATTCAGGACACAAGAAACTCTTTGATATCGAATTATTTACGTCGTGTTAGTTGAATCATAGTAGACATTTTAGTAAGCGACATTTCTCTGTCTTGCGAAATTTACTCATGAAATCACTCAGACCGTTAAATCTCCTAATGGAATGATCGTGTACAGCTCTTCAGTACCTGGCAATGCGTCGTGGAAGATCGAACGACGAGGGTCTCTTGAGAGTACTTTTGTTTTTATAGTAGATTGCAAGTTGTGACGAAAATGTCTGAGTCTCTTATATGCTTTACCTGTCGCGTTTCATACATTTTAGGAACAAGGAAAAAATCTTTGTCTGAAATTGTTCCTTAAATCTAAACAAGCGCTCACATGAATAAAAGTAAATACGCAGTAAATTATAAAAATTAAACAATGCCAGAATAGAATTTGTCAAACGAATATATCAGGAGTATACTGCAGGAGGAAAACGAAACGCCTTATTTTATTTTTACAAATAAAGTTATTCCCTTACTCCCGGTTTCAACTCCGAAACCACAAATTTATTTAGAAGCCACTCATCCTTAAATTATGCCCCTCACTGCCCCCCCCACACACACACACGAGGCACACATCTGGGCGCCCCGACGCCGCTGCACCCCAACTCGTCTCGTCTCGTCGCGTCGCGGCAACGGCGTTGTGAAGATGCGTTGGCATCTGCGCTATTTTATGGACGACGGCATTACGGGGACGACACGTCCCTCGGCGAGGCTCTGCGCGTGCGTATTTCCCTTTAAGAACAATCGTAAATCAGATGTACTTGAAACACCCCTCCGCGCCTCGGTTATAATTTACTCGACTTTACTACGGCTTTTGAAAATAGTCGCTGCAAATATCCGTGCGCGCGGTTCTGTATTTGAGACAATTCTCCCGAGCGGTTTTGCCCGGCGGTTTGCGCGTGAATGTAAGAAGATGAGCACACACGGGATGAAGGGAATTATCCGACGAGGTGGGGAGGCTAGCGGGTCTGATAGGTCACGGCGTTGTGGTGTAGCTGTTCAACTCTGCAGCTTAAGTGCCGGAAATGTTGCCATGGAATTCCGATGTGAAGTATTTTGCGTCAGCAAATAAATTAGGTGCAATAAAGTCGCGAAGCGCTGAGGGTAATTGTAGGGTTAGATTTCCACATCGGATTATTTGTGGTCATTTGGAATGCTCTATCCGAACAGACAGACTGTATTGTATAAACACAGGCGAGTTTTCTATTCCCAGTGTTCTTCATAATTTGTCATAACTTTGTTTCGGCCTGCTATTTTAATACTTTCTCGGCATGTCCACGAAGTTTGACTGTGGATCTGCTTGTCAATTTGTACTACCAGTCCCTATGTCTTAGAAGGTCTAATTTGGATATTGGATATGTTTGTGTTTGAGGAGCTTGTATGTAACAAGCGTAACCACAAGTAGTGGCTAAGTTAATTTCCTGTACAAAAGTTTAGCATACTGCCAATGCATTGAGAACCATCTATTCACCTCTAACCGTAGGCCGAAATTGCTTTATTGCTTTTTTGGTTTGTTCTTGAACCCAATTTCTCTAAGGAAAAAACTGAGTACTAATACTACTGTGGCAGCGGGATGCCTACAATGTATGCATGCTATCAACCACGTCGTGTTTCCTATTTTCCCAGAGTTTATTCCACAGGTTTGAAAAAAAGTCATTCAGAATTTAGCACCACGTAAGCAACGCCGAGGTATGCCTCGTCAACTGCATAATGAGCGAACATACCCCGCGTCAGACAGAGACCCTCAGCCTCAACGACGCATTCGTGCGTTGAACGATGTGGCTGTGAGCTTTTGAGTGATGTGTTATCGTTGCTCCGCGCATGGTGAGAAGAAACCGGACGTTTAGGCATCCGTCATTCTGATCTCCCTCCTTCCTTCTCACATCTAACTTCCACGTTCTCTGTGGAGTATTTCTGTTCTTTACCGGAACACCAGCGTCGGGAATGTAATGGATTTCGTCGTTTCGTATGTATGTTTCTGTTTTACTTTTTCTTCTCCTTCTTTTGTTTCTTTTTTAATCGCGACATTCATTTTTATAATGTTGTTTTTTGTTCTTCCATATTTTTTGTTCCTATTTGTTTCTTTCCTAATTTGTTTCTTCCGCTTGTGATGCTTGTTCTTCGCCTATCCTGCGGGATTATATTAGCCAATAAATTTTAATTCGTGTTAACTTTATAGCTGTGTAATCGTGTTTCGTGTGTCGAAATACATACACTTATACGTCCTCTTTTTTGACATCGACTGACTCGAAATATTTTCGTAGAAATGGAAAATTAAACACAAAGAAGATGGAAAATTTGAATGATTTTCAAGGTTGCTTGCACTCTGTTATAAATACTATTTCTGACGACATTTCTTTGAAAGAATAAAAATAAGCCCAGAGGTTTCTCGATCTTACGTGGAATGAGAATGGATTCCGGGAAATAAAATTTATTTCAAAAATTATAAAATGAAGTTTCGAGATTGAGAAGATATTAAGGAATAGTGTTATGAACACGCATTTGTGTAAAATTAAGGAGCATTTTATTGAAATAGCGAAGAAAAATATGATTGTCATACCTGACCATATATGTTCTGTTTGCGATAGATGACTTTTACAATAATACATATTTTTTCGTCCATGTTAAGACACAAATAAACCAAAAATACAAAAAACACAAAAGCTTATTAACACTCATTTTCCTTTTTCGTTTATATTTTACAATATTTCACTCCTTTGTTCGTAGACGTAGTCTGCGACTGCAAAACGATTTGTAAGCATCGCCTTCTCGGCTGTAAGATTATCCGTGGACGTTGGAAGACGCGACTAAAATCCTCGGGGCGTCGAGTATGGAAGCTAGAGCGGCCACGCGGCTCAGTTCTGCTTAGCCCTGCTCGGCTCGTCCGCCGCCCCGCGACCTGTCACGAGCAACAAGTTGGGGCTGCTCTGCACGTGCTGTAAAGCGCCGGCGCTCGTAAACACTCGAAGCAGCTGCGGCTACGGCCGCGGCCCCGGAGACGGCGACGACGCGGCCCCGGTCATTCCGCGCCGGTCGTGCACGGGATTTAGTTTGGCTTAGGCCGCCTTCCCACGTCGCGACGGCGGCGCGCTTCCGTCAAGCAGCAGAGCCCTTCCGACGCCGCCACCGGTGAAGCCATGGCCGCACCGCCGCCCGCCGTGGAAAGGGGTGGGTTCTGCAGGGGTAGGTTTCGCCGACCCTCCGGCGACGACGAACAAAGGGACCGCAGCAGGTAAAACGAAGCGACCGGCGGCACAGTGGGAAGGCTACCATTTAAAGCTGTGTTCTGCTAGCGGTGGCACGTACGCCCTCCTCCGCTTCGCGTAGCGAGAGTTCTCTGATGCTTGCCGCAGCAGCGCCCGCCCGCTGCACTTGGGAAGGTCTCCATTCAAACCAATGCTCTGCTACGAGCCGCGACGGGTTGTAGGTTGGCTTAAAGACAGCCAGGACGGGACGACCACGCCGCTGCCCTTTTCATTCGTCGCCTTGTAGGGCCAGGTCGACCCGTGATGTAGGGCGGTCAGGCATCAACTGATGTCACCTCGCCCTCTGACTGGGAGGTTCTAGGTTCGAGTCCCGACGGTGGCAGAATTTTCGACACGAGCTAGATAGTCGGGTCGAACTCTGTCGCTGTCTGGAAAAGAATTCAAGCTGCTGGCTGCTAGAATGCTTATGTGAATTCGAACGCAAACAAAGCCGTGTATCTTCAAGAATAAAAAGCTCTTTGTTCAGACGAAAATCCGTTTGTTGCGTATGCGCTGAAAGAAAAAGTGTAATTATTGAAAAAGTCAATTATACATACGGAATTTTGTGGATTATTGAACTTTCTGTATTTTACATATTTCTCTAGGAAGTTTCTGTACCAATTTGTCCTTGACAATGCGACTTGCGAAATATGTTCAAGGTGTAGCGTATTGTAATATTATCGAAAAATAATACGATTTTCTCTTGCATCATCTTGAGTGCTTCTCTGGCGAATGGCTATATCGAACGTTCATATATCTGTTCTTAAATTCGTTAATCTGTTCGTCCATCGTAAGTACTGGCCTACTTCACAAATAATCAGATGCTATTTTTGCTTTGATTGAGAACAATGACCTATTAATCTGTCTAACAATCTATTAGTCAATTAGAAACGCACTGTTACATAGCGAAGGACATTAGTCAACTGTTTTCAATGTACGTGTCACTGCTGGTGATAAGTTAATGGTTCTAAGAAAGAATAAACAACTCTTAATAAATGTCCGAAGACTTCAGGTTGAAATGATACATATTACAGCTGGCGCCTTCTATTCCAATCGTTTCTTGTTCTTTTTTAACAGAAGTAGTGATATAGGACAGTCTTTAAAAAAATCAACTCTTTTGGATTTCCCGAGTTGGTTCAAGTTGTTCATGCCTGAGAAACAGTTGAATCTTTGGAATCGCGTGGAATCACTTGCCCGTTGCGTATCTCTTTGGAGTCCAATTTGGCAGAGATTAGATGTAAAGTTGGTCGATGATTCCCCTGCGCCCTAAATTACTTTCCTTTTAAAATACGGTGCATCTTTGGAGGGTCTTGCTATTACTACTGCTGTTTCTATCGCCTGCTTCCTCGTCCTCTTCTTCCATCTTTCCGCCTCCACCTCCCCTCCATCGCCTTCTCCGCCTTCGCCACAGCCTCCGCCATCGCCACCGCATCCGCCTCCACGTTCATGTTCTCTTCTATCCTTGCTTCTACCTCCACCTACCTCCGCCTTCGCTACCGCTTCACCCACCGCCTTCGCAACCGCCTCCGCCAACGCCTCCACCTCCTCGTTTGTCCCTGCCTTCATCTCCACCTCTACCTCCTCCGCCTTCGTCACCGCCTCTGCCGCCGCCACCGGCTCCGCCGCCACCTCCATCTCCGCCTCCACCCCCTTTTCTGACCCTGCCTCCATCTCCACTTCCACCTCCTCTTTTGCCTCTGCCTCCACCTCCACTTCCACCTCCTCTTCTGCCTCTGCCTCCACCTCCACCTCCGCCTCCGCCTCCGCCTCCGCCTCCGCCTCCGCCTCCGCCTCCGCCTCCGCCTCCGCCTCCGCCTCCGTCTCCGCCTCCGCCTCCACCTCCACCTCCGCCTCCGCCTCCGCCTCCGCCTCCACCTCCGCCTCCGCCTCCACCTCCGCCTCCACCTCCACCTCCGCCTGTAAGCAGGCTCTCGAGGAACACACCGGAGGCGCGCGCGCGCGCTTTCGCGGCCGAAACCGGCTGCGCGCCGCCGCCGCCGCCGCCGCCAACAAGGCCGGGCGGGGCGTGCGCAAGGTCGCGTGCGAAGGAGACCTAACCGCCAACGCCGCTGTTCTCGCCAGCGACGAGATGTCCCGAGTCGCGTTCCTACATATGCCTCGGCTTCTTTCGTTGTACCCGGCACTCTATGACGACTCCGTAGCTTCACGCGCTATCAATGGATATTACGATCAGCATCACACTAGGTCGCCCATGGCAGGTTGCCACAGAGATGGTTTGTCATTGCCCTTCCCTGGATTGTCGATGGTATGGGTATTCATGCGAGTAGGTGAAAGATGAGAGAGAAATGAGTATGTTAGTTCAATGAAATAATTATATGCGTCGTCATTGCCAACAATATTATTTATTAAAAAGCAGCTTTCGATGTCTTAGCACCATCATCAGTTTTCTAGTACAAGAAGAAAAACACTCATATGATTATTTCATTGGAAATGCCAACGAAAACTCACCACAATACCTATGTTAGTTCAGATGTGATATATTATGTGGTAGGTGAAACCAACCTCGACACAACAATGTGATGAAAAATCCTTGCCTTCGGATCCGGTGAGGTGGACTGGACATCAGCTGCCTCTGACCGGGAGATCCTAGTGTTTGAGTTCCGATAGTGGTAGGATTTTAGACACTGGTGGAATACGGCCGCTATCTGGAGAAGAATTCTAGTTTTGTCTCGTCTAGTTTACTGTGTTTTTCCGATCAACACCATAGGAATGCTGGAGCAGTATTCTGACAAATGGGCCACATACCGCGCGCCATCATTCTTTCCTCTTCCTTGTTATATTCTCATCCCTTACTAAAACACTCTTATATGCACTACACTATCGCACATGTTTGGAGCCCGGGTAGGCGGTGCTCCGTTGGTGTGTGATACCATTCTCACGACGCAGCATGAATTCATATTTCTTGAATTTTCTGCATTTGTGTAGCGTGTAATTTGAATATATCATTGAAAATACTATACAATGAATTATTGCTACCACATGCAGGACCATTGTCTATATGTAATTGTTTCGTTGCGATTGTTTTTTGATACGGAAGTTTAATATTACATAATTTCCTTGTTTCAAGGATGACTTTTTTATGCTGTATTATAAAATAGCTTTGTTGTCGATCACATTACATATAACTGTTAAAATTGTATGTTGTTTAAATAGGTGAATGTTTAGGAACCTTTTTTATCGCTTATCTCTTAAGCTGTAACACGAATTATTCAATTTCACTCTACGAACCGACGATTTTGCGACTCACACAAGTGCAGTTAGTACTATGATAATTTCATGAGATTTTTAAACATAATGCGTCCCTAGCTGAGCAAGTTTCTGTCTTTCGTTTAGACGGGGCACATTTATATATCTCATATCAAACCAGTTGGTTTCGTGTGGGAAAAACACATTTGGGTACGCTATCGACTTGCTTATCATGAATAATTAGGAAGACAACTGCAGCAATTTGTACTCTCTTAACTCTATCTGACAACACTCGCCGAGGAATACGAGAGTTAAAGAGCTGTCTTGAAGTTGACTAAACAATCTTCTTCCTATCTCCATCCTGTTTAGAAGGCGGTGGCCAGCGACGCTGACAGGATCGTGACTGAGAACTCGCTGCAGACCTCAGAGCAGACCCAAACTGAACGACCTTCTCACTCAAGAAAAGGCTCGTCTGCTATTCTTATGACTAACTGGTATATCGTAAAAATTGCAGAATCCTTATCATAGAAAGCGCTTATTTTCTTGGAATTGGGATTGTTTTGTTTTGCAGGAATCTAAAGGGAGTATTTGAGTGTCGAATATTATGAGTAGATATTTACACACTATATAACCCAATGCCTCATACGTTTTATTGTTTTAATCGAGGACTAGTGAAGAACCAAATATCTTTCCTGTGAATAACCAGAAAACTGTCTGCGCTTATTTGGCGTTACACGAACGACTCAGAGTTCCAGACGACTGGATATATGAAAATTTGTCGCCTGAAAAGGGGTATACAGTGACGAAATCATGCTTCAACCTACCCCACATTCCGTTATGCCTTCTAATGTCTTTGTATCGTCCAAAGAGCATTTAATCATTCGTCGAACGTAGTTGCTCATGCGACATCCCCAGCACAGTGCGTATGTAGTATACCGTAAGCCGAACTGGACGGAAGAGATTCGCCAACGATTAGACTGGCAATTAATTGAACGGCTAACGTGAACGGCTAACGTGTCTCATTCCCATTTTTCGTGCAGTTAGCCATTTAAATTCCATGCGAGGATATCGATGATGGTGATTATCCTGTGAATGATCAAGGAGCTACAATAGTAACAGGGAAAGATGAAACGGAAAAACATTAAGTTCTATCGCGAATCCGTGTTGTCCTTCAAATATTCCTCATGTCAACAGACAGGCCCGGTACACAGAGATCGAAGGACAGTGCGCTGGGTCACCCCACTCACACGCTCGGAGAGTTCGAGCGGATCGTAGTGACCTCTGCGTACGGCGTGCGACGTGGTGGCGTGGCACTCGCTTCTGGCAAACAGCGGTCTCTCCGCTCCGCCACCGTTTACACCACTCCCACCACCACCACAACCACCACCACCACCACCACCACCACCACCACCACCACCACCACCACCACCACCACCACCACCACCACCACTGCCGCCGCCGCACCACCGCCACCGCCGCCACAACCACCGCCACTGACACTACCACCATTTGCTACCACCACCACCGCACTGCCGTTATCACCGCCATCATCTCCGCAACTGCCTTCACCATCGCAACCACAACAGCCACCGCCGGCACCAGCGCTACCATACCCGCCACCACCTCCGCCTTTGTCTCCGCAACCACTTCAACCACCGCCTTTGCCGTTACTACCGCCGGCGCCACAATCACCTCTCCCCAGGCTCCACCCCACCCCCGCTCCCACCTCGGCCTCCGCCATCGCCTCTGCCTTCGCATTCTCTTCCACCTGCACTTTCCCCTTTGCCAGCGACTTCGCTTCCGCCTTCGCCTTCGCCTTCGCCTCCGACTTCGCCTCCACTTTCACCTTCGCCTCCGCCTTCGCCTCTGCCTTTGCCTCCACCTCCCTGTCTGCCTTCACCTCCGCCTTCGGCTGCCTCCGCCTTCGCGTCCTCCTCCATCTCCGCCTCCACCTTCGCCTGCACCTCCGACTCCACCTCCCCCTCCGCCCCCGCCAATGCCTCAACCGCCACTACCGTCGGCGTTCCCTCGCGCTAATCTCTCTTCGCCCCCGCGGCCCCCTAGGTTCCCTCGCTCGCTGCCTCCCGCTTCTTTCGCCCGATGCAGCTTCCTGTCCCCGGCTGCGGCCGCCTCGCCGCCCCGCCCCGCCCCGCCCCGCCCCGCTCCGCCCCGCCCCGCCCCGCGTCGCGCGTCTTCTGGTTTTCCGCGCCATTTTCCCCGTCGTCGCCCGCCGTCGTGGAAGCGCCGCCGCCACCGCCACGCGAGTCTGCATCCGGTGGGGCGTGGCGTGTAACGGCGCGGGCGGCGGCGGTGGCATCGGTGGCGACGACGACGGCGGCGGCGGCGGCGGCGGCGTCAACGCGCTTTTGTATACGTGTGCGGAGGTCGCATTCTCTTTCCCCGTTTTCTGTGCTCCTCCTCTTCGCTTTTATCCCCTTAGTCATAAACTGTTTGTTTCCTTACGCATTGCAACGAGTTCACTTCATTCTTTCGGTTTGTTCGACGGGTTTCTCTCTAGTTTAAATGTATTTATTTGTTTTCACGGGTTATTTTTCTCGCCTTTTATCTTCGTGTATGCTGCTCTATTTTATTTTATTTTTTCAGTTCCCCTTTTCTAGCATGTTGATATCTTTCTGCCCCTTACCTGAGATTGTAGCTACGCGTTGCGGCTTTTTCTTGTTAGCTCATTAATTCTCCTCTCCCCTTCTTATGTCTTGCAGTCTTTTATCTGTTTTTATAGAAGTGGCATTATTTATCACTGCGTTCTTTCTACATCGTAAACTTTGGCGTACACAGGTTATCCTTTTCGTTTCATTTTCGTTTGTAGTTTCCTCTATTACGTGTTTAAACTCGTATTTCCTTTTAATCCCTTCACTCTGTCATAATACTTTTCTGGCTGCGACTCACGCTTTTAATCTCTTTATGCCCGGTCGTTAGAGAAAGATGGAGGCGAAACCATTGGGTAAAACCAACCGTCCCCCGCAGGGCTAGTCGGTTCTGTCAATCAGTTACGCCTGTTGCACCGGTAAGTAATATCAGAAATCTAATATTCCGAGTTGATGATTGATAGGCATCTAAAAAGTACGTTGTTATATGATGTAGCATCTACCTATAACTCGCGTGATTATATCTAATTTGGCATCGAGAGTTAACATCATTACAGGGGACGACGCGAAGTTAGCGGACAGTTCCCGGGACCCTCTCTTGTGAAGGGATGACGGCGTGTCGTAGGCTGCAGCAAGGGTGGAAGCTGTGACGGGGACGGGGGCGGGGCGGGGCGGGGTGGGGCGGCGGGATCAGAGAAGCGATTCCCCTGCGGTTGTCGTAGCGAACCGCCCCCGCCGAAGTGGGACTGGCCCCGGAGGACATGCCCGGCGTCTCGGCTGGCGAAGACCTGTGCGCGCCCCAACGGGTCTTCCGACGCCCCCCCTCCCTCCCGAGCAACCCTCTATCTGTGGGCACGCCCTGCGCTGCCACCTTCACGCTTGCCCCCCGCTGTTCGCTCGCTGTTTCCCAAATACCTCCCCCGGTCTGCGCCCGTTAACCGTCCCTCCTCCTCCCTGAGGAGACACGCCCCCCGAAGACCACTGCAGCCGCCCCGCGGCCCTCGTATTTTCCTGACCGATAGTGCAGAGCCCACGCGTTTGGGTATTATCCCTTTTCTCGCTAAATTTCGACCTCCTTTGCATTCATATTGTCCCGCAACATGTACGTCTTCACCAGGCCGTCCAACTCAACGCGAAAACAATACCTTCACAAAGACCGAAAATCCCCTCTTGGTCAGCAGGTTACCCCATCGCTGACCATCCCTATGTTCTTCTCTGGTTGGGCGTTCACGGCTTCAAGGTAAACTTCAAACGCCGTGTCAACTGCTTAAGATTTACTGCTCGGTGTTGCCGCCTCCGAAAGACGTCCGGGTTGCGCAAGGACGCTGGACCCACCTGCGGCGCCTCGTCGCATTCATTAGTGAACTGATGGGCCGTGGAATTCTTCCTCACGCCGCATTGTATTGTGTACTCCCCAACCGTTAACCCGTTAACTCACCAGACATCCCGAACCATTCCAGCAACATCCCGCCTGTAACATATCACAACAACGCGACTTGGGGAATGAAGGAGGAATTGGAAGAGGCAAATTTAAAGTGTTTAATGGCCAAACTATTATTTTTGAATGCCTTATTGAATGTTTCTCACGCATATACTTTATTGTACTCTTTTTTGCAGGCGTACAATTTTCAAAACCAAAATAATGTTCATTGGTAGGAAGTGTATTAATTACCAAAATTTACGTTGCATTATGGGAAAGGGAATCTTTTCCCAATTTTTTCTAAGGGGAACCCACATCGCCTTCCATAAAATTATCTGAACGATCATTTCTTCCATGCTTGAACACGAAATGTTAATATCAGTTCTTTGAATTTCGTCAGTTACATGTCTTGAGGTACGAGACATTAGTTCGTACATGACATTACGGTACATACATTGCTCGCAGTCATCAATATTTTGGTTAACTGACCAAATGTCGCCATACTCTGCAATACACTTAGTTCCGTTTATTCCGCAGCAGACTGGTGCTCATTACTCATCAAACACAATCTCACCCTCATTCAATCACCGAAGAGGCCGAACCGCCCGGCTCCCCCGCCCCAATTACTCCGCCGCCACAACCGCACGGCGCATCTGACGCCACGGAAAGCAAACCCCGTCGCGATCTCGGATTCCCCCCTCGCGCCTCCGGTCTCGCGTATCCGCCCGGCGCCTCGACCCCGCCCCCTCGCCGGATCCCTCGCGTCGTCGACAAAACGGCGAACGCGCGCTGCCCCTTCGCCGCCGCTCGGCATCCTCCCTCGCACCTCCGCGGCGTCGTGGTCGCCAGCCACCCTCCCCACCCGCTGGCCTGCTCCCGGTCGCCCCCGGCGTGTCCCTCCGCCTTCGCCGACGCGTCCGACCGAACATCGGTGCGCCCCCGCCCCGCCCGCCCCCGCCCGCCCCGATCCGCCGCGGCGGCGGAAGCTTCCAATGGTTCCCGGCGACGCCGCCCGGCCGCCGGACCGGCCTTCCCTCGCGAACCAAGATTAACGCCGTCCCGGCGTGTACGAGCGGTACCTGGCGACGAGAGCGGCCGACCGCCGCCGCCGCCGCCGTCGCCGCCGCCGGCCGGACGAACGTCGGCGCGCCGGTCAGACGCCGCGGGGCGGCGGCGGCGGCGGCGGCGGCAGCGGCGGAGGCAGCGGTGGCGGCCGTGTGCTGCACGCGGCGGTCGTGATCTATGGCGCGCCATGTGAACAGCGAGGAGCCTCGACGGCCGCCGACCGCCGGCAGCGGTGGCGGTGGCGGAGGCGGAGGCGGAGGCGGAGGCTGCAGCGCCGAGCAACGGAAGGGCTGGCCCTGTTCTTCAGCCGCGACATTGGAAGGGAGGCTCCGCTGCTGGCTTTACGAGGCCGCGGCGCCCCCACCCCTCGCGACCGCTGCCGCCGCCGGCACCGCCACCACCACCACCACCGCCGCTTCCGCCTCCGCCGCCGCCACCAAGTATCGGTGATTGTTCGTCGCTGCCGGTGTCCCACCCCGGCCTGTCCCGCTCCCCCGCCCTCTTTCCGCGCGGTCTCATCGGGCTGGCGTCCCCCACATCCTCTACATCTCCTCCCACATCTCCCCCACGTCCTCGCCTCCTCCCCTGCCCGCCGCGGCATCGACGCCCCGACGAAATATTGCGGCTTGTCCGGACATTTAACGGGCGTCTGCGACGGCGTCGTCGACGACGACCGCGACGACGACGACCGCGGCAGCGGCGGGAGCAGAAACGACGACGACGACGACTGCAGCGGCGAGGCAATGGCGACGACGCCACTGCCGGTAGTTTGCGGCCTACAGTATCACAGCTCCCAAGTTAGCGCCGCGGACATTAAAGCAGCCGAGGCAATCGAGGGCGAAAAATTTACGCCTGACACCCTTTGCAGTTTGCAGCGCGCCGCGCTACTACTCGAACACAAATAAATCTTGCCATAGTTTTCCCCTCCGCTGCCTGCCTCGTCGCCGCCGCCCCCGCGCCCTTCCCCGCTCCCGCCGCTCCAGCCCCTCCGCACCCCTCCGCCGCCGCCGCGACGGTCGTTCTCGCCGAGGGGCCCCTCTTAGTATCTTCGCGCGCGCGCTCTCTCTACCTCCGCACTTAAAATAAAACTAGGAGCGGAATATATTGAAGGGATTTGCATTACTTGCATCGTGCTCAGAGTCGCGTTGCGAGCTCAGCCCCGCGGAGCTGTGCCGAAGCGACGCTCGTCGCTTGAGCTTCATTCGCCGCGGATTCTCCCCTGCGCGCCAGCGACCCCGACGAGGACGAGTGCCGTGGGGGTGAGAGGCGGTTTGCAGGATGACGGGGCCATACACACGCGTGATATTCGTCGGAGTGGTCATTTGATTGGGTGATACGAAACAGGGGAGATGATTCCTGGGAGCTGGAGTTGTTACTGAAGGGGATGTCTCGTGGTGGAATTGGATTGGGAAAACCGGAGTATCAAAACTGCAAACACTTAACAAGAGGAATACCTTCTTGCCTGTGATAATTGTTTATTACTCACGTCGCCTGAACTTCGTTTCCCTCCGAGTTTGAGTATTAGTGTAAATTTGTGCTCTGATATGATTTTACTTATGAGGCAAGGATACTTATGAGAAGCGGACTGTTCTATTAATTTATATTTTTATAGCATTGTTGCATAAAAGTTCTTTATATGCTGTATGGGGCTTATGGAACTGAGAATGGTTGACCATTTAATGTGATGTTTAGCATTTATGACGCTCTGTCTTATTATTCGTTATTCTTTTAGGCCATTAAATGTAGTGAGTAGAGCAGCCCCTCATATGCACACCTGCCTCCTGCATTTTGTATCTCGCTGTCTTCGGTATTACCAGCCTCATGTGCACTGCCAACATTGCAGTGATGGTCGAGGCGAACGCCATCCCTTCATCTCCTTTACTAGGAATGTCTCTGAGCGTCATTTACCCCTCACCACAAACTTTACTCTCTTCCCTACTCTCTCCTTCCCCATTTCTTCATTACCTCCATTGGTTGGAACATCTAACTTTTAATGACGCGTAGCTACTCCGACATCCCGGTACTGTCATTTCTGCCTCTTTGGCCATTTGTAATAATGAGAAAACTACCATTAAACTTTTGAAATAGGAATCAGTCAAATTTAAAAATTCTCCTTTGTCACCCAGTCACACACGAATACATTCACATTGTTTTATCGCTAAAGGATTTCCTATTTCGCCTGGTCGTGCACTGGCAGACCTGGGTCCGGAAACTGCCTACGAGGAGGTATATGTGGGGAAATAAGTGCTTCTTTTATGAACAACTTCATTGGCGATCTCATTGGATGTAACGTGTTTATCATATTATATAAATATGCAAATAAAATAATAACGTAGAATAAATTATTTGTTCTAATAATACTACGTAATGAATGAAATAAGAATTGCAAGAGAATCGGTTATTGAAATGTTTTTAGAATCGAGCAAGAAGATACTCATGACTTTAGTGAACAAGAAAAACGCCTCAAAAATCCTCTTCTTGCAGAACAGTTGTAATCTACGCTGAGTCAAATTTGCTACTCGGAACAAAACATTTAAATTTATATTTCGGGTGCCCTGTGATCTTTTATAAAAACGATTACAAGTAAACATCTCCGAGATGTCACAATCCATGTACTCCAACCCTGGGGGCACCTGCCCCACCTTCTCCGTCAAGGATACGCTCCGTGTACTACAAAGTTCTTTACGTGGATATTGTAATAATGTTTCCGATAGAAGGGAAGATTTGCTACCAGCGTGATCATATCCACCGACTCCATCTTCGTGTTCGTCGCCCCTTCCCGAGAGCTCTGCACACGCCATTTATCCTTCGTATTCACCCACGCCGCAACCGTTACCAACCTCCCGCGACAATCCACCTGCTGCACGGCAGGTCCATCGTGTACCCTCTGTTCCGGTTACACCTTCTCTATTCCGGTTTTCTTCTTTCTCACCCTGGGTGTCGTCGTCTTGACATGTCCTTCGTGCTCCACCAACTCTATCTTGGATTTACCTGTCTGTTTCAACGGCGTTGCCTTATCATTTTTCTCTTCCTTCTCTTTTTCTCGCTCTTTTCCCTTTCGTTCTCCTCCATTATTTCGTTTTCCTCCTACTCATTTTTTGGCCCCCAGTTTTCCCCCTTTTCGTCCTCGTCCTCCTTGCTCTCTCCCGCCCGCTGCCCAGCCACCGCAACCCGCATCTTTGAAAGACCATCACCTCCGTCGATCCACCTGCTCTGGGACTTCCGTCTCTGCGCCTCCATATCTTCCGTGTTCTGTCCCGAGCGCTCTTCCTTCATCCCGCCCTCTGCCCATCCCCTGTGTCCATTACCCATTTCTGCCGCCGCTATATCCACCTCCGCCGCCACTCAACGTCGTTACCGCCGATCCCAACGCACGTGAACGGCCGTCGCGCTATCGGATCCGCGAAGGGGCTCTGGGAGGCACTCCCTCCTTAAACACAGAACTGTTTCAATGCATATAATGAAATATATTATTTTGCGTTTATTTAGAATTAACTTACAGAAAATTTATTACATAATATTAATAATAGTACATTTACAAACGTTTATAATAATGAAAATTGAATAATACACTGCCCTTCATAGTGCATCATTCAGTTTTTAAGTGATTTTTTACGTTAAATAAATAAATAAATAATAAACGAAGAAATGTTTTCACATAAAACCACACATAGTACTACACGTAGCCTCACCTTAGACAGTTTCTGGATCCGGGCCTGCTGTATCCCGTTCCCATCTTCCCCTCTCCCACCTAGTACTCCTCCTTCTGCATCTCCATCCCTACTCTCCACTGCCACCGTCGCCTCTCCGGTTCGTGTTTCAGTCGTGCGCGCGTTTTGCGGTTCGGGCGCGTTTCCGCTAGCGTGTGTTGCCTTTTTGCTCTTGTTTTCCTTCCCGCGTTTCATAACATTTTTCTTTCGCCCCGCCCCGCCGCGCCGCGCCCCGGCCCCCCTCCCCCAACGCCCACTTAGTAAATTTATTTGTTTTATTGCGTGGCGTCTTCTTTTGAATCTCGAACTCTCCCCTTTTCTCCCTTCTCGTCGCGCGCCGCGCCTCCTCGCCATCCCGCCGCTTGGTGCGCTACGACGCTTCATCCGCGTCTACGCGCGTTCGCCGGGTTTTTCCTCTCGGTTGGTTTCTTTCTTAATCCTCTCCTTTGGCCGTTCCTGCGTCTGTGTGTGTGTCTATGCGTGGGTATCTGTGTGTGCGTGTGCGTATGCGTGTGAGTGTTAGTGTGCGTTTCGCCGGCTCCTTCCTCGGCGTTTCCTCTTCGCGGGGCAGGCGGGGAAACCAGAATATGCTTCGCCCCACCGCCGGCTTTTCTTGGCTCGCGCGCTATTTCGGGCCCCGAGCCGAGGCGAGGCGGACCGCTCAGCGCCGCGCCGCGCCGCGCCGAGCCCGCCGCGCCGCGCGGGCGTAAGCCTCCGGGTGACATCTGCTCTAGGCTAGGGGCCCCTAGGATACGCTCGCGGCCACCCCGCCACGGACCCGCCGACGCGCGCGGATCGCGGTTGCGACAGACGCCCGCCAGCCTCCGCTGCCCGTACGCGGAAAACGCTGTGTTCGTATTGAATTTTCTCCTCCGAATTACGGTGTAGGATAGGAGGTTAACAGACGGTAGTGCGTGTACTACTTACGGTCAGGTAATTAAATTCGTGTACTACGCGTATTATGCGGAAAATCTTTATTAAAAAGAATAGCATATAGTAAATGTAAATATTGAGAACTATTGTTCATGAACGGATGCGGCTCAGATATGGCAGGTTTGTCATTGTGTCTGTTACGTGTATTTTGTTGGAGACATTCCCCCGATTTCAACTGAGTTAAGCAAGTGCTATAGGTAGTTCAACCGAATGTTCATGCTAGACGTTTAGAGACCTGAACCCCCTATTTGTGTGATTTATTTGAAAACAAATTCATGCTTGCTGGTATCTGAGGAAGGTGTGACAACAAAATGCAAATTTGTGTCCGTTAAAATGAAAATGTTTAATTCATTCTTGGTAATTTTTAGTAATGATCATTATTGGGAACTTAAAAGGTTTAAAAAATAAAGAGCTTCTTTTCAATTCAGACAATTTATCTATTACGACTGATTGGTTAGGGGTTCGTTGGGTGCACTGTTTCAAACTCAAGAACTCCATAGTTTATTATCTTATCGTCTCAGATTCACTTTATGACTTTCTAGGCTGTTGTCCTAGCCCTTTGTACCTGTAATTTTTTATTCCCGTGTTTGCATTGTTTGAAAAGTATGATGACAGGTCGTATAGGTAGAAATTATACTGTAATTTATATTTTTAAAATATTGATTTTTTTGCAAAGGTTCAATGAAAAATATTTTGTCGCAGTTCTTTTCACACGTTTCCGGGATTACAAGGTACAGAAAATTAAGACCTTTTGATACTATGATTAGAAGTACAAAGTTTATTTTTTTCTACATAATTATTATAAATTCTATTAATACAAATATTATCAATGTTTAAAATACATGAATTTTGCAGACATCTAAGAAAAACTCCCAAAACGCGCAGATCATCATGTTATGTAATTTTATTTACGCCTTTTGTTTTCTGTCGCTTGAGCCGTTGGACTGTCGCCAGGTAGCGAAGTGGTTTGAAATAACAATTGTACATTATCTGCGCTAGTGGACAATACTGGAACACAAAGATTTCCCAACTTCGTTTTTCTATATCTACTCCCAAAGCTTACCCAACTTACGCTGTAACTCGCACTCAAGGTAATGTTCTCATCTATAAAACAGGTAGCGAAATTTCAGGAACTCTGTAGAGTGGTATATAGGACAGGGTTCTCCGTCTTCTAATTGTTAGGTAAATATTTACTTTAACATATTTTATTACTGATCGTAAATTCATTATTATTTCTTAAAATTTATGCAATGTTTTGCCTTAATAATCACCACCACTACGACTTCTATCACCTCCGCCCTCACCCATGCCGCAACTACAGCCGCTGTCACCTTCACCATCTACCGTCTACTTCTAAAATCTCCGACACAGTCGTTGTCTCTGCTGGCGCATCCACCTCCTCAACATCCACCTCCACCACCACTACCGCCACCGCCACCGCCGCCACCGCTTCAGCTACAATCACCACCACCATCGCCGCAGCCACCGCCGCGCCCCCCGCTGCCACCATCGCCACCTCTGCCACTGCCGCCGCCGCCACCACCGCCTTCGCCGCCGCCCTTACATCGCCGCCGCCCTCTCTGCCACCATCGCCAACTCTGCCACCACCACCGCCGTCACCGCAGCCACCACCACCGCCGCATGCGGGAAGTCCCGGTAGCCGCCCGCGTAAATATCCCGCGCCCGCAGCGCTGTCTTCGACGGCCGCGCGCTGCCCCGCGCCGCGACAGCCCCAGCAGCAGCAGCAGCAGCAGCAGCCACAGCCGCATCTTTGCGAGCGTCGCCACCGCGAATATTTTACGATGGCCTCCGCTAATGGCGGCCGGCCCGGATAAATGACGTAAAACGCTCATCGCTCGCGTCCCCCCGCGCCTCCCCCACGCTCCGCGCCCGGCCACCGAGAAATGTTTTCGGCCTCGTCACCCGCCGTTGGGCTCCGCTCTCGCCCCGCCCCTTGCGAGCTCCCGCCACCGCCACCGTTTAGCGCGTCCGCGCTGTCACGTTGTCCGGGTGACGAACTACGCCAGTTTGCGGAAAAGACGAAAAGTGTTTTCGGGGGCCGATGTAGTATATTGGACAATTTAGGAGAGAGGTTGGCGCGTGATGGGCGGACGACGTTGGGGCGCCGCGAAAGTGGCGGCAAGGATTTTTAGAAATACTGATTTGTAGTCGCAAAGGATGTCTCGGATGAATCATTGTTCACGCGTTGGTATTTATTTAACGTGATGGTTTGCGGGAGGTGGAGACTGGGTTGAAAGCCCGTTTGAGATGAGCAGTTCAAGTTACAGTCATTGTTATCCGCCGTCTTTTCCGACGATGATAGTATACGTTTTTATCATATTATAATCAATTTCTACCAGACCGTTTTCATCTCCGTCATTTACCAAGTTGCGTACGTGTCAAATACCCCGATATTTCCAAGACGCCTGACACGTATATGGATCAGTTAGAGCAAAAGTTCGAACATTATCCATCAATTTTACTGCGCTAATGTCTTCCCGCGGAATGATTTCCCTGAGGTACTGAGGTTCAGCCATCGTTCACTCCCTATATATTGCATCTTGGTATCGCCACTGCTCGATCGTCGAACATCTCAGGTTTGTGTCGCACCCCTCTGAACGTAACGCTGCAGCACCCTTCCTTCTCTGACCGACCCCGTAGTCACGCTATATCTTCGAGGGTCCCCTTGTGCCCCGATCTCAGTGTCCCCCCTCGGGTCGTCTCCGTTCACCCCTCGTTGACCCCAAAGTCGCCTCTGTTTCCAACCAAAGTCTTCATCTCTTCGTTGTTATTCCACCCTCTGTGACCCGTTTACCGCCCCACATCCGCCCTTTTCGTTAACAAGCAGCTCTCACCCTTTCTCTTGGCGTTCGCAGCCGCTTTTGGTGATTTTTCCCCCTATTTCTGCTGACTTACCTAATTCTTTCTCCTCACACCATCACCCTGGTGTTTTGTCCTGGCTCTTCCGGCTTCCGTATTCTCGCTGATCGCCTTGAGTGTCCCTTTCTGGTGTCTCTCCCTTCGCTGTCCTCCCTACTTATCCTCGGTCTGACCCTCGGGGCATCCTTGTCCGTGTGTTCTTCCTCCGCGCCCATATCCCCCTTCATCAGTCCCTCCTCCGGACTCACGCCCCCGCCCCCCGCCCCCGCCCCCGCTGCCGGCGCCGGGGCCGCCTCCGCCCCCGGTTTTACTGCTTCGGAGGAAGGTCTCGTAAATCCAGCGAGGGGCGCTGCGGCCATGTAGCAGCCCTGCAATTGTCCCACTCAGCGTATGCGACTGTATAAGCGCGCGAAGGACTCGGACGCTGCGCGGCGGCCGCTTAGCGACGCTGTGGGAGCGCAGCGGAGGAGCTGAGGTTTCGGAGGGCGATGTGTTTGCTGCTCGTCCACCCAGCGCCGCGTCGTTCCCTGGGCTTAGCGCTGTTCCCTCCTCCTCCTCCTTCATACTGATTTCGTGTCTACCCTTCTCCATGTATGCATATGTCTTATTTCTCTCCCTGTCTCTTTCCACTCTCTTTCCGATTTTGTCTACCCTTCTTTTTCTCGCACCCCTTTTTCCCTCGTTCCCTCTCACATTCTCTTTCCCTCTTGTGCATTTCCTCTCTCCATCTTCGTTTACTTCATAATTTGCAATATTGTTATATTATTTTGCAATCTTTCCAATTTTTGTTCCATTTTCTTTTCATTTCAATTCTTCATTTCGTGTACGATGGTTGAGTTTTGTGTACCACCACTCTTGTCTCTTCTCCTGCCGTACTATTTGTTTCCCTTTTGTCTTCTGTGACGTCACATTTGTTTCCAATTCCAATTTTTCCTCCACTTCTTCCTTTTCATCCATTCCTTTCTCTTTAACCGATCTCCCGCACGTTCTTCCTCCGCGTCCTCTTCCTGCTCTATTTTGTCTGTCTCGTCTATCCCTTTCTACTCATTAATCTTCTGCTTTTCTTATCTTTTGTTCTTCCACCTCCACCTCTTTCTCCTCTTCCTGCTGCGTATTCGGCAGCAACAGACGCCCTTTGCGAAGATTCCGCCCGGTTGATAGCGCCGGGTCGCCGCTTTGTATAATTGAGAGGAAGGGCACCGGGGTGAAAGAATCGCTTTGTTTTTGACTGGCAGGATTTTGGAACACCATAAAGGAAGAGTCGTGTTTATCGCGGTTTTATGGTATCGATGGAGGGAATGTGACACGATATCTTGTCCCCAGTTCGGTTTATGGGTCTCTGGTTTACTCACGAGTGTGTGTTTTACATACTATACGAAATTGCCTTCCACATATCCTTGGTTTTTGGTCTAATTTTGTTAAGGAAACATTCGTGGTGTTTGTTTTCTGGAAGCCAGCGTACGGATGGAATTTAGATGAATTTCTTTCTTTTGAATGCCACGCCTGAAACTAAATGTCTCAACTCTGAATCAACAATATCTCCTGAACGACTGCTCTTAAGTCGTTAGAAATGGATTGTTTATTGTTGACAGTTTTATGAATCTGACTCGTTCTGCAAACACTTTTCTACGACCCTTTTTATGATATAATCGTCCAACAGAACTTTAAAGAATTACCTTGAAAGAAGTCTGAATGACCAAATGATTTCCACCAATTTTTAAAATTACCAAGTTTTCCGACTTTCGCTATTGCCCATACAGTAAGGTAGTCGTATGTTGGAGGTTATTGTATTTCGTGTATACTAATATTAAGCTCGCGTATTATTCTTTGAAGATAGCAACGACTGAAATTTATTCTTACTACTATTTTAATATACCCATAAGCCTGCAGTTAATTGTTGTCCTTAAACGTGAATGTTAGCTTGTTGCTACTTACGACTGACCTCGAATCGGTACTTGGTTTAGAATTACTTCTTTAGTCGTCTGGCTTTAACGCATATAACCCGATGACGGAATGTTAGTACATCCTAGTCGAAGTGTGTGGAAATTTACAGCTGTTATCTTAAATGCAAGGTCTTGAA
This sequence comes from Gryllus longicercus, assembly GCA_038098605.1. Lineage (NCBI taxonomy): Eukaryota > Metazoa > Arthropoda > Insecta > Orthoptera > Gryllidae > Gryllus > Gryllus longicercus. The sequence continues at coordinate 1,234,020 of JAZDUA010000423.1, forward strand.
AGTTACCAGTGTCATAAAGAAGTAACCGTAAAAGTGTATGTATTTAATATTGCTTGTGATAAAACCATGGGTGGTACGTGCGTCCCATAAAAGTTAAGCTTATTTACGGTAAACAAGAATTAAATGAGCTGTCATGAAATATGTTTGGGAAAATCTCTTCATAATATTTACAATATACTTCTACATCTATTGCTGAATTTTGACAATTAATTTAATGTAAGTATTTATTATTCATCTTCGGTTTTATTTTAAATGGTAAAGATTCTTTTGCCTTCCCAGTGTTTGTGTGTGATTGGCATACGTTCTCTTTGCTCTCTGTATCATTTTATATACTGTATTATCAACTTTTACAACAAAACAGTTACGTACTTTCAACGTCTTTGCTAAAAGCATTTATTTTGTAATTACGTAATGTTTTGAGACGTGTTTTAGAGTTTTTTGAGAAGATATTTTCCATATTATCCCATCTAAATTCTTCACACAATTTAATTTGAAATAGAGGATTATGTGTTTTATGATTTTTCCGTGTACATAGTTATCAAACTATGCGTTTCTATCAACCTGTTCGTTCCATTATTTGCACATTTATCTCTTTTGGTAAGTATAGATATTCTTCATTGACTCACGGAGGGATAAAGTTCAAATCCAACTTATTCCCACATAAAATCTGGCGAGAACATATACAATTCGTTTCAAATCGCATGCGGATACGAGAATATTTTTTATTATTGTAAAATTTTTGCAAATTAAATGATCCGATTTTTACATCTAAATCGAAGTCGACAATTTATTTCGTAGAATGCACTACCTAATAGAACGGAAATTGCTGATATAGAACTCTCTCCCTCATGAGAATGAGTTGTATAGTAATGTGCAAACATTCGAAATTGTAAATAAAATTCTATATTTGTTAGAACAAAATTAAATATTCGTTTTGTATTTTGTAAAAACTGTATGAGCGTAAGTGCATTTTCGCCCGGTCACAAGGACGAGATACGACATGAATCATTGAGACATCGAAATACGAGCGTAGCTAATGCGATGAACAACAATTAGTCGAGAACTATCTATAGAAACTCACATTTGATATTCCACTTTTTTTTCAGTTTTGCAGGAGAACGGTAATATCAGCGGAACAGATTATTTCACGGCAAGAGATAAAATTCCCATACCATCTGCTTTGTGAATTATTTTTATAAAAAATTTGGCCAACGGAAATATACCAAATTTTTTGAATATATTTCTGGAAATTATTTTGAGACGTCACAATTCTAGTGCACCGGCGTGAATGGCGGCGATAATCCCCCCCCCCCCCCTTGGCCACCAGCGTCATACGTTGCTGAGCTCACCTTGCACGGAGAACCGGCGCCGCGCGGGGGTGCGAAGACTGCAGGGCGTGGGCGGGGGCGGAGGCTGAGGCGACTGAAGGGAGCGCGCGTGCGGGGGCGGGCGGGGTGGGCAGGCGCCGGCGCGGCGCAGCGCGGCGAGTCGTGGCCACGAGGGGAGCGCTCTCCGCACGAGGGCGAGGCGGGGCGGAGCGGGGACGGAGCGGGGGCGAAGGGGGCACTTAGGCGCTGCGGCGGGCCGCGGCGCCGGCGTGGCGCGTGCTGTGGTACGCCGCTGCTGCTTCCCGCTCCGCTCCTCCCCGCCCCGCTCTCTTGCTCACTGCTCTCGGCGCCGCCGAGTAGCAATGTTTCGGTGCTTGATTCCTTTCGGTGGTTGCTGGTGGTTACAGATTTTTAGAGAAAATGAATTTGAGCCACCAGATTTTCCGATTTTCATTGCAATAATGTTTTTTTTCAATAGTTATAAAAAAATGTGGGAACGTTATAATACTCTATGCTACAAATTTAGGTTATCAGTGATTAATGCATGAACTTAACTATACGTCATTTTTTACAGAATTAAAACCAAGTCATTTTAATAGTGTCCGAATAGCTTGATGGACATTTATTTAATGTGTATTACTGTAAAATGAAACATTAATTCATTCCACATATTATCTCATAGAAACAAACGTTCATGTGTAATCCCTTTTGTGATCTTGAACGCTAGGCACGACCTAAACCTTCGTTTTTACTAAGAAGACATGCATATAAGTATTTGAATGTTTCTTCCTCGATCCATAGAATTTTCGAATTATTTGAATGGATACTCCGAACAAAGATAAACGTATCAATACTTGAAACATCAAGAGAACTGGAACGTTCAACTGTACCGTCTTGAAGTGCTCTGTGATGATATTGCCGTGACTTACTTAAAATACATCCATTTTTTGGAGGAGTTGGCAATTGGGTTAAATCTTTTTAAATGGAAATTTGTTGAAATGAAAAGCGCAATATATTCAGGCAGCCTGTGAAGATTTCTGAATTTCTTTCGTATATGTCCTGTGTACATCTGCGTTCTTTCAAAATACTTTTCACATAATTTATTTAGTCATATTTCCCGCAATTATTATGCCTGAATTAGAAGAAAAAGTAATAGAATTGCCCGAAACCACTGAGGACTCGTTAGACGAATGAAATTGAGAGGGAACCTGCAGTTCAAGTGCACGCGGGAAAACTGGCAGGGACGATTAAAAAATTACGATTCCAAATTCCTCTTAACCCGCTCTAAGATGAATGTTGTATTTTGATCCCAATTCTACTTCCTGAGTTGAACGAAATATACTGCATTGAAAATTGCGCGAATTTTCATTCATTTTAAAACATTTTTTTCAAATTTAATCGTACGATACATTCTTAATAAATTTTGTCATTCATTTCCAGTTTGAAATTAATAATATAAAAATCATACAAATATTGTGTGAACGTTCATATTTTATCGACCACTCATTCTTCGTTCACTTTTGTCACATCTGTGGGAACCTCCTTCCCCTAAAAGCGAACGTCATGTTTCCATTGCCGCATGGTACTCGCGGCGGAGACTCCAGACCCCAATTGTTCGGTACCGCTTTCCCACAATCCACCATTCTCGTCCTTCCTCAACCGCTCACAAATGCTCACCACCACTCATAATCCTACACAACCGCTCATTACCGCCCGCTACCGCTCATAATCGCCGGCAACCGCTCAAAATCGCCCACAGCCGCTTAGCACAGCCCGCAGCTGATTATAATCGCCGGCAGCTCGTAGGCTTCTGCAACCCCTACAATTAAGACTGAACTATATAGAACATCCCAGAACCGCCCAAAACGGCCCAAAACCGCCCAAAATCGCCAACGACTGCCTTCAACAGCACACATCGTCTAAATCTCCCAAATTCATCCAAACTGACAAAAACCCACGAACAACAGTCCCGCGCCCCAAATAACTGGACAACCACTCAAAACCACCCAAAACCTCCTCCTAACCGCAGTTAGCTGTTACTAGCCGGTCCCAAATAACCCGAATCGCGAACGACCGCACCCCCATTCCCATTGCCCTCATCACCCACACCGCCCACACCGCCGTTCACACCATCCTCGCTACCCTCACCGCCCGCTCCGCCCACACAGCTCACATCGCTCACTCCATCACCGGCCACACCGCCGCTCAGGTTACCCACACCGCCCGCCCCGCCCATACCACACGCACCACCTTCACCATCCTCACCACCCTCACCGCCCGCTCCGCCCACACCGTCATCACCGGACACACGGCCGCTGAGACGACCCTCACCGCTCGTCTCGCCCACACCACACACACCACCTTCACCATCCTCATCGCCCGCTCCGCCCACACCGTCATCACCACCATCACCACCCTCACCGCCCTCACCACCCTCACCGCTCTCACCACCCTCACCGCCCTCACCACCCTCACCGCTCTCACCACCCTCACCGCTCTCACCACCCTCACCGCTCTCACCACCCTCACCGCTCTCACCACCCTCGCCGTCCTCACCACCCTCACCACCTCACCGCCCTCACCACCCTCACCACCTCACCACCCTCACCGCCCGCACCGCCCACACCGTCATCACCACCCTCACCGCCCGCACCGCCCCAAGCAGCCGCCTCCGACCAGCCCCGAGCGCCCGGGGTCCCCTGCAGCTCCCTTGAAAGCGCTCCCTGCGCCGCTTTTTGCTTTGTGCGCGCCACGCGAAGCGAGGAGGAACGGCTCATTGGTAAGAAAGCGGGGTCGGGCGGCTTGTAACTCAAGTAGTGTGCTTAACTGCCGCGCGCTTCCGAAAAAGGGCTTTGTTTTGGAAATGAGTGAAAATTGCGAGGAAATGAATTTGCCCAGCGGACGTTCGACGTTTTTGCCTCGGGGACGGGGGAGCGCGGAGAGCACGTTAATTGTGCACTGTTATTGTTAACTTTGCCTCGAAGCTCGCAAGTTTTGCGATGCTCGTGTAATATATTTTTGTCACTAAAAAAGCTTTGGGGTCTAATAAATGAGGATATTTTATTAACTCTCTCGAATTTGTAGTTTCTTTCACTTGTAGCCGTGAAAGCCGCTAGTGACATAATTCTTGAAATTGGGACGGCAAATATTTACGTAGCGTTTTGATGACATGCCCTATTTTAAAGATTGTCTACATCCGAAATTGAGCATAATCAAATTATAATTGTTCAAGCGGCTGAGAAGGTAATATTGGTTATTACAAAATAGTAATTCGATTCTTAGACTACATTGATAATGTACTAATATTATTATACTTCGTAATTGATGTATGTACAAATGGAATACACGTGCTAACGTATGGTAGATTGGTCGATTGGTCGATTGTATTGTTTATTTTTAATTTTTTGAAAGTTTAACGCATTTTTTCTTACAGTGTTCAGTATAACTACTTTTGATTACATTATTTTTGGCATAGCTCTATTTTAAATTAAGTTAATGACATGTGTGTTGCGAATTTTTTTTATGAAAACCCCCGCTTCCTCTTACCAACCACCTTAACTTCTTGCATGCAGCTTGAATTTAATGAACGTACTACCGTGCACTTTTGATGTCTGTTGCCTAGTTATTTCTCTAACACTGGTATTAGCCTGAGATCATAAATTACACCTAGTTTGGTTACATTTTCTATGTCTCGTCATTTTTTTATTGAGTAAATGCAAAATGCCAAAGCGCACACAAAATAATCTATAAGAAGTTGAATGCAGAATGTAGTTGTTAACTAACTAACTACAAGACAAATAAAATCTAACAATGTGCAGTGGTAAAATGTGCAATCACGACAAATATCAATTTAATATCTAAGGTAAATTGGGCTTTAATATAATTCTCAGATAGGAGATAGGAAACTGCGATATTACCTTTACCTCTTCGGTTATTTCACATATGAATATACCATCTAAGTACTAATCACTGTATCTCGGTCAATAATCGTGAACCAATAAGCTTAATAATTATTTCACCGCCCCGTTCTACTGAGAAACTGGTAGCGCATCCACTAGCGTACCCTTAAGCCTGGATCTTCCTTTGACTTTTGAGGTGCCGGCTCCGGACTATCTTTTGCGGGGCGCAATGGTAGCCTAGGAACGGACGGAAGTGCGTTTTGTACCCGTATGGCGACGGCGGTTGCGTGGGCGGTCGGGCGGGCGGCGGCGGCGGCGGCGGCGGCGGCGGCAACGACAACGGAGCAGCAGGCTTGCGCTTCGCCGCCGCCGAGGAGTAAATCACGGGAGCAGGCTCTACCGCCTTTTGTTTGCATGCCAGGACCCTCCGCTCCCTCAGTTCCCCGCAGGCTCAGGAGGAGGAGGAGGTGGAGAAGGAGTGGGAGGGAAGGAGGGGAGCGCCGGAGAGAGAGGTAGAGGGGCCGGGGAAGAGGGGGGGAGGCCGCGAGGAGAAAAAACAACTCTCCGCCACGATTTTGGGAAATGTTCCAAATGCCGAGTGTGTTCATAGCTAGCCCAGCACTTTGCACTTGATACAGTGCGAGGCGGAGGTGCGGCGTGCGGGACGCGGAGGACCGAGCGGTGAGGGGGGAGGGGAGCGCGGATCAGAGCGGTACCCCAGTGGGCGGAAAGCGGCGGACGGGAATAGGTGCGGGGGCGGGGGCGGGGTTTCGGGAAGGCGCGAGAAATACGTCCGATGTTCGGGCCCAGCGTGGAACTGATTGGGCAAAATCTGGGCGTTTTGTGGGTAAAAAACGTTCCCGTAATGATCCCGAGGTGGTGAACCCATAGTAAATCTGATCACAGTTTATCATTTCAATTGTAATATATCGATCATAATGGTTTTAGGTAAAAATGTAACATTCCTGAGAAATATTACAAAAAAATAGAAATCAAAAGTCGGTTCTAAAATTACAGTAAATTAAAAAATTTGTATTTTTTCTCAAAAAATCAGGGTATAACATTAAATTATTTTAAAAAAAACAGTGCGAGTGTTTTGTGATACTTTGGATAATATCCAGTTGTAGAAAACTCACGAGCTGCTTGTAAAATAATATTGAGACTTTAGACGAAACTAAGTGTGTTTCGGATTCTGGCTGGCTACCAGTTTGCCCAGCGATCTCTATGATAGAGGATTGCTTAAGGAAAACTGGAGACATTGCACCCACGTGTGTTATTTTGTAATAGTCGTTTGAGATAAAATCTGAATTACACTTGAATTGTTGCAAATTTACACAAATGTGTTGCACCTGCTTATTGTAATAAACACGCGGTACGTATTTTCATAAATATGAAATAACTAAATCTAGAGAGTCCAACAGATACAATTATCTTCCGGTAAAAGTATTAACATATCTAGAACGTTTCTCATAACTGGACTAGGACTCTTTTTATTCGTCAAATTACAATTCCGGTCTTACACTGAACTAATTTTAATGAAACAATTGTCTTACCAATAAACCTTCCTCTGTGCATACCATCCTCCCTGTGTCAGTACTATTCTTATCAAACTCATCCGTAATCATCTAACGCATTTTACATTGTCATAACTTGCGTTGCCACAACAGACTTCATCACCTTCGTAGCATTGTTGCTTCGTAGCAACTTGTTGAGACCATATATCTTGCCGTAAACTTCTTCTATAACATTGATGTAACGTTTTCTCACAAATGAAACACCCTATCAAACGTATCGTCGTTGAAGGAACAATACCGCGTTACTGACATCTTGACCTCCCTGATATCTTGGCATTTATGGCATACATGACATTACGGGTATTAGTTAATCGAATGGTACATGTAATTTAACACTTATTATGAGGAGTCAGTTATGCGATATTGTTTTTTCAACGTCGAAATTCAATTGACGCTTCGGGCACTACCACAACTATTGCATGTATGTCTACATAAATATAATCATTGTTGTGAATACGTACACTATGAGTAAATTCATTTTCCCTACAGACCTCAACAAGACTACCACGGTCGCCTTAATCATGATGATCATTACAATCACCTCACTTCCCCCAACCACCACCAATCATCACAATCTGTCATTCAACGCAATTATTGCAACCACCACCAGTCATGGCAACCTCCACCACTCCACAACCACCACCAATGGAGATCACTACAAATCACAACTACCAACCATCACCTAAACCGACCACAACTACCATTTACCACAATGACCATAATCACTAAAACAACCACCGTCACCAGAATCACCTCAACCACAACCGCCCTTCATTAACCATTAACATAACCATCGCAATCATCACAACCACCATCACTCGCCACAAACCCTGCAGACACTGCCCCCTCATCATCCACTGCATCCGTCCCCAACCCCGCCTGCCCGATCGCCGCCCGCCCGCCCTCCCCTCCACTTCGTATCCACGCTTGCAGCGCCTTCGCGATTCTAGAAGCTCGGCGGGAGCGCCCCTTTGGGGGAGGAAGATTGATGAAGCGGTGGCGGCGGCGGTGGCGGTGGCGGCGGTGGCGGCGGCGGCGGCGAGTGCACGGCCGAGACCATCCCGCCGCCCCCCGCCCCACCGCCACCGCTGCCTCCGCCGCCTCCGCGGCCTCCGCCGCCTCCGCGGCCTCCGCCGCCTCCGCCGCCTCCGCCGCCTCCGCCGCCTCCGCCTCCGCCGCCTCCGCCTCCGCCGCCTCCGCCGCCTCCGCCTCCGCCGCCTCCTGCCGCTGCGGCTACGATATCTCGGCCACCGCCCGCGCACGCCGTGTTTTGTTTCGCGGTCGCCGCGGTTTGTACGCCCGTCTTGAAGAAGAACGTTAATTGCCGCATTGAATACGTTCGCTGTCTGTCTGCTGCGTCTTCCCTTTTTGCGTTGTTTCTGCCGAGAAATGACAGACGTGATGGAAAAGGATCTCATGATACGATGTGAAATTAGAACGGGTTCGCTTCAGTGGGGTAGGTTGCTACTCGCTTTTGAGTCGACCTCGGAGCAATTTTCGTCACTGATCAAAATTTTGTATTTGCTAGTTCTTGACATCTGGGAAGAAAAGAACTGCAATGATTTTACGAGGTGTATTTTGTAAAAATGTAAATGTTTTTGTAAATATAAATCAAAAAGTTTATATTTATAAAATATGTTGATGTAGAGTATGAAGCAATTAACGAGAAATGGATATGAACATAAAATTCATTATATGCAACCAGGAATACTCTCAAATGCTGAATGGATCTCCATTTGTAGACTATCTTTACAGACAAAATACTTTTAAGACACGTGGCAATTTCCAATTGTACTCGATATGAAAACTTGCACATTTGTAATTCTTTGCACCCGTGAAGATACAGGTGAAAAGACGGAAGGAAATGTAGATTCTGAAAATGGGATGAACAAAATGAGTATAGGATACGAATCCGAAACGAATTATCTCTGCAAGATGTCATGATCGAAAGTATTTTCAATAACTCGATGAAACCTTGACTTACTGATATTTTTTTAAAGAAAGCTTTGAAATTCAGCTACATCACGTAAAGGAAAAATACGCATGATTTTACAGGAGTGTGTGGGGGGACCTGAATGCGACGGTAGCTAACTGACAGCCGGTCGAGTAAACGTGCCGTAGTACATGCCGTCCCAACCTGATTTCGCAGTCCCCTCCGCAGCTCGTGTTGTTGCACCGTAGAGAAGCGGCGGCGAATCCTGACCTGGGGTGCGAAGCGAGGGTGGCAGCAAGCGGGCGACGGCCGCGGGGGGCAGGGGAGGGGGGGGGAGACGGGCGGGCGGCCGTCATTCGGCGAGAGGGCACCGCCTGCCAAGTGGCACGGACGCCGTCCTCCGGTGCCAGGGGAGGCGTCCCGATCCCCATACCCCCATCCGCTTGTCCGTCCCCACGCGTCCCCGCCCGTCCTCGCCCGCCGCTCATCCCCTCGGCCGCCAACGGCTAGCGCCACTGCGATCGTCCGCGCTCGCGGGCGACCTTGCGAATCGGGAGGAAGCCGCTGGCACTTTCGCCGCCGCCGCCATTGCCACTAACCCGCGCGTTGGCGCGTCTCGGCTTGTCCGGAGCCTGCACGCCGCTGGTTTCCCTTAACCGCCGGAGCATCGCTCCCCGAATCTTGGCGGCGAGAGCGCGCCGACGCGCCGTGGGCCCGCGTTGGCGCCACTTGGAGTGCGGGCACGCGCTTTGGCACCACGTGGGCTCGCGGGCACGGCCAAGCGTACCCGTGCCCCCGCCCCCGCCCGTGCCCTTGCCTTGCGCTGCACTGCGCCGCGCCGGGCCGTGCCATGCCGGGCCTGCGAACATTGACCTTGGCTGCTGGGCGAGACAAAAGGTGTTCTGACACCTTGACCATCGCAACACAACCTGTTACTTCTTGGTCGCGTGGTGCCCCTGCTGCTTTCCCCTAAGACTCGTCCGCGTACTTACTGACGGTTGTGGCTGTCAACGGCTTTGAATGTTAGTGGCGGTGGAGAGTCTTTATGGAGGGTTAAGCAGAGGTGTCCAGAAAGATTTGGGAACACTCAATATAATTATTACAACACGCTTTATTTTGTGACGTGACCTTTTATGCAATGAATGCTCTATTATTAAATATTAAGTTTTGTTAGGATACAATGATGGGAAATGGTTTCTTGTTTTCTGAAACCAAGGAGCCTAAAATGGTTTCAATAAAACTGATGTGTGGAATTGAATCCGTAGTTTATCTGTACTGAGGTAGTAGATTGTTTCTGTACGATTATCTAATATTTATAACAGACAACTTATGAGCTATCGAGAAAATTTACCTTAAATTTTTTAGATTGCTGTGGTACTGTGGTGGTTCGTTTGGGAAATTTTTTATTTTTATATTTTTGAGAACTTAATAAATTTAAATATTGAAAATGATAAAACAATGGCGTGGATGAAAAATAGTTGTATTCGAACAAACACATTAAACAAACTACTTTATGTTGTTTTTTTTTGTTTTTTTGTTTTTTGTTTTTTGTTTTTTCAAAACGCCTTTGACATTTCGAAGACGACTTCCAAGTTAACCGTATAATCGTTTTTACAAGAACGACTGGAGAAGTGTGCCTAACACCAGACACATGTGCGCGCGGGCAGGGGATTGTTATGAATAGCGACCGCGCGGTACACCGTTTCCCCGAGCATTCACAAGCGTGCCACCCAAGGTTATCCGGGCGCTTAGGCGCTCACTGACTGACAGGCCTACTCGCTGGTATGCGCGTCCCGCCGGTCGCATATGGACCGCGACCTTGACGTCCTGCAGCGAAACACGGGGTTCTGCCGTTGTCACAATCGCAAATTAGCTCTTTTGTTATGTTAAGGGGAGAGACTCTTAAAATGTTGTCCCTCTCTAGTTTTGCATTCTTTCAATGGTCAACCTTTCTTTACAACTCGCTGAATGAAAATTGTTTTTCTTAAGCATTCTAGCTTTTTTCCAATATATTATTATTGGAGACTAAATAATATGTAATTTGTAGTTCGAGAATTTAAACGAGCAATTTCTTTTGCAACTTAATTTAAATAATTTCGGAATGTTTCCATTACGTATTTATCACATTCTATTTCTATCGTATTTTCTCCAATTATGCTGAACATTGGACCACCGTAATAATGTTTGTTATTGTCCGGGCAGGGCATTTTGTCCTTTTCCATTGGTTCCAACACGACAAGATGTGCATTGTTGGAAATTTCCAATTTCTCACCACTGAGCTGCTAACCCCACCAACTACTTTTGATTCCCTATTCCCCAACTTGGCTAAACACATTTTTCCTTTCTTAGTACCCCTTTAGTAGCAGCATGTTTCATCTTCTCAAATATGTTTGGTTTTTAAATCATGTCTCAACAAAAAGCATTCGCATGCGTTCATTTCGTGTGTCATGGAGCTCGTATATGAGTGTTGTGCTAACCAACCTTCCTCTGGATTGTTCCAGGATGAGTTCCATCCGTTCATCGAGGCGCTGCTGCCCTACGTCAAGTCCTTCTCCTATACGTGGTTCAACCTGCAGGCAGCCAAGCGCAAGTACTTCAAGAAGCATGAGAAGCGTATGTCGCTGGAGGAGGAGCGGCGATGCAAGGAAGAACTTCAGGTGAGTTGAGGGCTCCCGCCCTGCTGCCGCTGTCAGCTGCGAACACTCGACTGACCCCACACATAAAAGCCCGGCGGGAATTTACCTTCCGCCAGGTTGCCTAGGTGCTCGGCGATACTCACGTCGCTAGTCTAAATGCGTAGGCAGTAAGGAGGCGGGCCGCGAACACTCGACTGACCCCACACATAAAAGCCCGGCGGGAAATTACCTCCCGTCAGGTTGCCTAGGTGCTCGGCGAAACTCACGTCGGTAGTCTAAATGTATAGGCAGTAAGGAGGCGGGCCGCGAACACTCGACTGACCCCACACATAAAAGCCCGGCGGGAAATTACATCCCGTCAGGTTGCCTAGGTGCTCGGCGATACTCACGTCCCTAGTCTAAATGTGTAGGCAGTCAGGAGGCGGGACGGGGCGCCGCGCCGCCCGACCCTAGTTCAGGTGGCTCCCAGTTGGGCTCTTGGCTTCGACATGGCAGTGACCCAATACTATAGGCTTAGAGGAGAGTATTGGTATCCCGGCGCATGTGAGTGGCGCGTTGTCGTATAATATTGACTCCGGTACGAGCCTGGATACCTAGGAGCTCTGAGTTAGCAGGGCGGCACGCCCCAGGCATAGTGTGGGGAGGTTACCGTGAGGGCAAACTGGGTTCCGGCCGGATCCGGATTTTAGCCGGCTGCTGGACTTGTGCGGCGGCAAGGGGTGCGAATAGAGGCTAGCGCCTAGGTGCCCACCCCGGGGACTTGTGCCCCCTAATAGAACATGGGAAGACAAATACACCGACTCCATCTGGGCTTTATTGGCATTCATCATTCAACTATGTGCAGTAAAATGCTGGGAAAGAGATTCTGGAACTCAAGAAATCACGCATAAATGAAATCGTATCAGATCACTTAATAATTTTATAGATTGTCACTCATTGCCATACCACGCTATGTCATAAAATGCAACTCATTGCAACGCTATTTCATGACATTAAAGTTTTACATTGTCTACTGACGAACCACGTAACGTCACTTTTGGCCTCGCTGTGCCATTGCAATTCTACATCACGTCACGCCTCGATATTTCAAGACATGCCACCTTGTATACGACATATGTTATTGTTATAATTCGCCGTCTAACGTTCGCAAGTTGACCCAGTGAATTAAGCCAAAGATCTACTTAATGGACTTCGCTCAAAGTCGGAGAGGAAGGTAATACTTTCGTTCTTGACTACATTCTATCTCCGTGTAATTTTGACGCTATACCGTGATCTGAATGTCTCCATTATGAACCTTGTATCTGTGCTCTAGAATAGGGCGCTATATCTTTTCCACCTTTTTATTTTCTTTTTCGAAAAAGTTGACTCACACCAAACACCCTTGGAAGTAAACCCGCCACCAGGTTTAGATGCCCTTGGTGTCACAGCGTGCGGCTGGAGGCAGTGACTCAAGGCGGCAGACACGGTCGCCCGCGAGGCGCCACCTGCCCGATTGGAGGCTAGTGCCCCACTGACGCTCGGCAGTATCTAGCCGTCCTTACAAACCACTCAACCTATTAATGTCACTTGCGGCTTACGCCGGGCATCACAAATTCTCTCTCGCGGGGCAGCCGAAGGAGGTCGACTCATAAAGTCCGTTAATCCACTTCACCTGACACCTGACGCCGGACAAAAAAAAATCCGCGACGCGTTGTGTAAAGAACCGCGCGTCGTAACCCCGAGCGGCGTTGTGGTACGGGCTTGTGAATTCTGAAATATCCCGTAAACGTGCTGTTGCTGGATGTGAAAAGAGCGATTAAGGCGGGTGGGACGTTCGACTTGGTCGTCTTTGCGCTTGAGCAAGAGAATTGACTTTCGTATGCCTTGACTACGCGTTTCTCAGTTTGAAATGTGTGTGCTGGTAAGGGCGTTTCTGAGGTCGTATGTAAATGAGGGTTATCTGGTACGTAATTCATATCATGACAAACACACGTTCTCGAATAGTGCTTTGGGGGAAAAGTGACGCATTTCATGGCTTTGGTAATAATAATGATTGGAGAAAATGATGCTAATATTTTTTCAATGAACAAAAGGTTTTGCTAATAAAATAATTTCAGAAATTATTGAGCGACGATTATAACTCACCAGGTAGAATTATTAAATGAAACAGAAATACAATCATTTATACATAATATCTACATACCAAATGAGTATTTTGTTGTGGAAAATGTTCACAAAAGTGCTCAATTGAATGGTGTTGCAGAATTCTCACAACAAATTAAGTTCCAACGATCTATCAATGTCTCAAACCTTTGTGCTTTTTGATTGATCTCTATACCAAACAGATCAGCCAATGGACTCGTGAATTAACCCGATTTGCATGCATTCTACCTCGTACAGTTGAACCAAACCGGCCAATGTATTGAAATAGAATATAAAATAAATAAAATTTTGAAGGATAAATTTACAGCTACAAACATTTTATAAAGGCGAGCTGTGGAGAGTGCCTAGGACGTGCGGGTTCTTATAGACTGCGTCCGCTGTCCCAACTCTCCATGTGTAAGCCAAAAACTCTTCCTTTAGTAGGATTGTTGACATTAATAAAAAGATATGTATTCATAATTTTGTTGCAGTTGAGTTGCTACAATAGATTTCTAGACCTCTTATCCTTCTATAGTCAAATAATCAATTATTACTTTTCTTTTACAATTAAATACGGTGCTTTGATATGAACAGACTTAAGGGGTGGATGTGTACATGAAAACACAAATATGTTTTATTGTCAAATATGAAGAGTCCATTCAATTATTTTTTCAATTATATAGGGTTTTGAGTAAATGAATGAAACTAGTTTTTTAGAATTCATTGGCTTGATCTTTTGGAAAACAATAAAAATTACACATGGTGTCATAGGAAAAGAAGGTACTTATTATCAACATAGAATGTCATAAAAATATTTGAAGTACTGCAACAGATGTAATATTATTTCTTTGGAGAAATTAATGTCGGAGAAACGTGAAGGGTGGCGTACTAGGCACACGTATTACCAAAAGTGGCATAGGTTTTTGTAAAATTATGTATCGCGAAGTCAAGAATAATGAGTTAATTACGTCGAGACAGAAGGCAACACGATATGGGATTATTATATTATTTTATCACAATATAGTCATTTGGTATTTTGAGAAGATATTATTACTACATTGAATTCTAAAGTGCAGTAGTTCTTACATCATGAAAATTGAAATAATCTTATAAGTGACAACGAAAAAGGTTCGTTAAAGGATTTAATGACAAAGCACGTTTTAAGGCGAACACATTCTGTTTTCAGGATATTGGAAGGATCAACTGACAATTTGTTCTTCTTAAGAAGTTCGGGAAAACAAAGTTCAAAATAAGTGACGCAAGTTTGAATTGTTACAGATCATGTGAGGCTATGCTGCTATAAATGTTCGCAGATGCTTAAGAATGAAAGATGAGAATAGTGTTTATATATTTTATTCTCTTTCTCAACGTACCGCCGATCCACGTGCAATGTGACGATTCCAAAACTTGTCATTTTGCAGGAGAACGATATTAACAGTTTGTTTGGCGTCTGTTGTACTCTACATTACACTCGTAGGATCTATTCAGGAAGTCAAGATTATGTTTCTAAGTGAAGTTTGAAAGTGCTTTGGAAATGAATTACAGAATACTCCATTGTGATGAATCCTGAATTGAATCCATTATTGAAGCCCTGTTGACAGAGTGAGATTGCAAAACGAATGATAATCACTCTTACCCCCTTTTTAGTCCTCTAATTGACGAGCTAAACGTTGTTCAGAAACCGCATGACCCTGTTGTAGCAGAAGCTGCCATTAACGTTCCACTCAACCTTTCGCGTCACCTTCTCTGGGCGTCGAGTGAAGTCCCGCTCCGTGTAGGATCCGCGCGGGCCACAATCCGGCCGCGCTCAAGAATGCAGAGCCGCCTGATTCCGGCCAAGTTCGACCTACGACCTTGTCTCCACGCGGGGACAATATGGAGTCTGTCTCATTCCGCGTGACGATTGTTTGCACCAGCCGGCACCGGTACGTTGTCCCGCCTGCCGCGCCGCCCCGCGCGGGCGGGAGGGGGAGGGGGAGGGGCGGCGGGCGCGGAGGCGTGGGCGGCGGCGCGTGCGGCCGCGGAGGGGGAGAGGGGGAGGGGAACCGAGTTCTGTCGCCGGGGGTCGAGAATCGCATGCCACCTGGGATCGCGGCGGCGGCGGCGGAGCACGCGCGAGCACTCGGGGCAGGGCGGGATGAGGCACCGCCGCATATGGAGGCCCGGGCGTGGCCCCGCTTGGAGGTGAACGGGTTTTGCTTTGGGACGCGCGCGCGCGCGCCCGCCCGCCCGCCGGCCCGGCCCGGCCCGGCCCGGCCGCCGACGCCTGCCGCCCGACAGGAGGACCGAGCTGCGAATCGCGGTTCCCGGCCCGCCCGCCAACGGCGACGACCACGTCGTCATCGTCGTTGTCTTCACTGTTGCACCTTTGCTCATCTCATTATGCTCATCGACTTCTTTGACTTCATCGTGGTCGTAGGTTTTTTCATCATCGTTACCCTCTTCATCGTCAACCTCTTCGACGTCATCCTTGGCATCTTCATCCTCTGGATCGCCATTCTCTTCGTCGTCACCTTCCCCATCGTCACCCTCTTCATGTCACCCACTCCATCGTCGCCTGTCTTTTTTGTTTGCCGTCCTCTTCCTTGCTCTCTTAATCGGACGTTTTGTTGACGTCGTACGTACGTACGTACGTACAGACTTTTTGGTGACGCCACGTTGAACGTATTCCTTCTCTTATCAGCTTTTTACGTCTACATTCTATCCATAATCTTTACCATCTCGTCCGCAAGATGAATCGGTCGCATATGTGCAAGATATGAAATGAATATTTTTCTGATCGAGTTCTATTAATTTAGTACTCTTTGGCTTCATTCCCACATAGTATTGATTTTTAAACGAAAAATTTTAGAATGTAATTTGTCCAAATACGCTGCTTTTACATAGTGAGTTATAACGTGGACAAAATTTTTCATATAATTTTCATTACCAATTTATTGTAATTATCCGCAATTTAATCAAATGTAAGTATTTATCGTTACTTAGAATATTATAGGTTCGCTGATCACAAGAAACGTCAGTGATGTTTTTATAGAAGCCGTCGTTTAAGAATAAATCCTTATATTTAATCGCTATAAGAGCTACCTTGCATAAAATTATTATAGAAATCCTTGGCGCATATTTGGCTTAAAGATATCATTTCTCGTAACGGCACTGGACGGGCCTCTAATACTAATAACTTCCACGGAGATTATGTATTTCTATTGTTAGAAGTTCGTCCGTGATACAGGTATTGTGGAAGAGTCCTACCGTCTGAGAATTATCAATTGAATTATTGAATGATGTAGGAATATTTCATTTAACAAATGCAAATCCGCGCGCCCCCATTTACGCCAAAGCAAATCACGTCGTATTAACGCAGTGTTCATCTCGTGCAGTCGTGAACGTAATGCGCCGGTAATGGGCCGTAGCTTGGTCGCGTATTATTCAAAATACCTCTCACGTTTTTTTGCTTCTCCTCCTCCTCATCGTCTTCCTCCTCCTACTCCTCTTTCCCCCCACCTTCGTCCTTTTCATCCTCCTCCTCTCTCCTCGCTGCCTCCCACTCTCTTCCTCCTCTCTCCCTCCTGCCCTCATCCTTCTCCACCTCCTCTCTCCTCGCTCCCTCCTCTCTCCCTCCTGCCCTCATCCTTCTCCACCTCCTCTCTCCTCGCTCCCTCCCACTCTCTTCCTCCGCCTTCTCCTCGTCTCCTCGCTCCCTCTCGCCCTCCTCCTCTCTCCTCGTCCCTCCCGGCCATCTCCTCCTCCTCTCTTCCTCGCCCTCCTCCTCCTCTCTCCTCGCTCCCTCTCGTCCTCCTCTGTCCCTCTCGCCCTCCTCTCTCCTCGCTCCCTCTCGCCCTCCTCCTCTCTCCTCGCCCCTCCCGCCCACCACCTCCTCCTCCTCGTGCGTGTGGGCGTGTGCGTCGCCGCCCAGCCGCCCCAGTCACGCGTCGCGCGCGGGCGCGCACGCGCAGTTCGCGCGGGCCGAAACGCGTGAGGCGGAGCGCGGATGCGTGACCCGCAACTTCTCCTGCGGGTCAATTGCGTGCTTCCGTCGCGCAGGGCCCGGCCGCGACGCGGGGCGAGAACGCCGCGCGGGATACCGTTGGCCATTGTGGTGGTCGGACTCTGTCCACGGAGCCCGCTTCGACCTGGCAAGAACTGCGGGAGGGGGGATCAGATCTGACTTCACGAGCGAGAAAGTGACTATATCGTCTGCATCGGATCGGATTTTATTTTTAAGCAAAATTTTAAGTAATTGAAATGATAATAATAATAATAATAATAATAATAATAATAATAATAATAATAATAAACAAAGTAAAAGATGTATTTTGTTTCTAGTTTTATTGTTAATTATAGATACCAGTCATCTTTATTTTTTTTGTACAGAAATTTTCATTTATGCTGAATGTAAAATGTATTTTTTATTTCTTGGCGTGTAGCTAATATTTATGGCGTAAAAATCGATGTATTGAATGACTTTCATTAATGCAGGAAATCAGAAAAAGCGATCATTTTAATACGTATCATTGGCTTCTGAGGCGCGGGGGGAGGCGTTGTCAAGCACCATGGGCATTCTCTCCTCTCATGAAGTCCATCTTTTAAATTTTGTGATCAGTTTTTTATTATTGTCAGCTACTGTGAACTAGTATCAAACATAAACTTATTTTCATCTGGCTTTATCGTAAAGAAAACCTAGAAATTTGATGGCTGTAGTGACAAGAGTATGCATTCAAAACCACCGTAATTCTTGTTAGTGCATATTTCGTTGCCGTAATAAGAGTAAATGTAATTGGAAGATCCTGAACCGGCTGAGAAATCTCTCGCGCCGAGGCGTACTGTCTGTGTATGGGTAGATTGTATGAGCGCAAATGTCGCCGTGGAGACGCAGGCCCGGCAGGAAGAGGGCGACCTTGCGGGCGACAGCTGTTGAAATGTGGGCCCACGGTTGTGAAGGACGATCGAAAGTCCTTGTGTGGGTTGGGACTTGCGTCCTTGGTTGGGCCATTTGTGATGTGAATGCCCTACCCGTGCGGTGGGCGACAGGTCAAAACACACCTCCAATCAGATATTTTACTGCCTTAGGCGTAAGATAGTTGACAACCAAATCTTTTATCGAAATAACAGATGGAAGGAAAGGAAGTTAATTTTTTTTCGGTAAAAAGAAAAATAGTTTTCAAATAGAAAACGTGGCGTCGTTTCCATAGTAATGAATGCAAATTAATTATGCTAATTACCGTGTCAAAAAGAGACTGCCAGCATTAGGTGCAATTTTTACTTTTATACCCAAAGCATTGCACATATTTTACAATTTACAAAGGTTGATTTAATTTAATGAATATTAGAGGATACTTCCCCCTTAACATATTTTTTTATTAATATTATGTGCCACATAAATTAATTCATAACATAAAATTATTTTTTATTATAGATTCCTACGTTACTAATTAACTGCATTTTCTTATCTTATATTGTACTACATTATTATCAAACGAAGAGCAATGCCCCCGTTTGCTTTATCGGATCATTATCATTAGTAGCGGTACGGTATGAAATTAAATTACCCCGATAGACGTAGGTGGTCTCATTGCAGTGCAAACGATGCCCGCACAACAGGTCTTCCGATAGTTATTCGTTTGTTATCCCAGCTGATCTCATCTGATAATGCTTTAGTTTTCTCTTGCTCCGTACATTGTGTGCGATATGCACTGTATGTTTTATAAAATGTGTAGTCATCCTGTGTTACAAAGTTCTGTATGTGCGAAAGCAAGTAGACCACCGTAATTTCCAGGTGTTTGATTTACATGGAAATGAAGCTGCAGGTCTAAGCCGAGATTCGCTTTCTTCCTTGCAATGTTAAAGAGCAGCCTTGGAAAACTTCGTTTTTGGACCCCAGGCAGAAAACGTAAACCCATCAACGCGATTATAACCATACTTGTCGTTTTCCTGAGCCCAGTTCATAGAATTTAAAACTTCGTCATTTGTCGTATGAGAATTATGAAAATTAAATTTCCTTTATTGTGAAGCATTGAACTCTGTATCGTATTACAGTACGGTATGTCCACGTTGCCTCCTTTTCGTGATTAAGAGATGCCTCTAAAAACTCTTTACTGAGACGTTTGTCAAGAAAATGACTAATAATGATTTATTTACCTAGGGTGTGATGTAGATGTTTTTGCTCAGAGGGCGACTCCCAAATCCAAGAGCAGTGGTGTAACGGTCGGGCCCGCATATGATAGCCCAGATAAAAGACGGCCCGTTTTTGCGAGGATATTTTTACTATTTAAGGTAGTAACACTACTTGTGTTAGCTTTACACTTTTATAAAGGGGGCCCGGATAAATGTTTTGCGGGCGAGTGCGTACTTATTCCGTTACGCTACTGCCACTGACCCCAGGGGTTGGAATCGCCTAAGGTGCAAATACATAAAGTGACGTTTGTGTAGCATAATGTTTATGATTTACCATTTCGTTTCTGAAGCAAACGAGAATTCGATACATCATTACATTTTTTTTTTGCATGAAAAGTAAATAGAAGCATAGAACTCACGAGTAGTAAATGAGGCGTGAGATAAAGAAATAAGTGCGTACCTAATTACTATTGTATCCTCCAAATTGAGTAGGTGTGTTTGCAAAAAGTTCTAGCTAAAAACATTCTAGCGGAAATTATTTCCAGAAATCTAACAAATTTACGGAAAGTTGGTTTCAAGTTAAATCTCCAAAAGTATATGAAAAGGAGTATGGTACTTTTGAGGGTTGGATAGAAGATAAGTATAACACGTTTAAATGAAAAAGTAGTTTCAGGATACTGCTTATAGAGGCACCAACTGCAAGTCCGACAGTCGTATGTATAGTAATATCTTATTTTTTGCTAAAATATTACTTAGGAGTATCGGATACCCAGCCTTTGCCTATTCCCCCAATTTTTTTATAGCGGCAAATTTCCCCATTTAAAAAAAACAACAAAGTAATGGGAATCTGCCCCATTAATAGTTTTGTTTTAACTTTCCCGCCGCTGCCCGACTGAATCCCGGAGGCTTGCTTAAGCAGTAGCGGCGCGGCCACGGGGCTGCATGGATGTGCGTGCAGTCACTCAGTGGCTGTGACAGCTCGCTCGAGCGCAGGCGAGGAGGCCAGACGGGCCGGGCCGCGTCCCGCGACGCCACTCTCGCTGACGCCGCGGGCGCCCACGTGCCTCGCTCCCCTCCCCTCCCCCCCCACTCCACGCCTACGTCGGCCGAGCGAGCAGGGCAGCGTGGCGGCCCACGGCGGTTCCGCGGCGAGCATGGGAAGCGAGTCGTAACAGAAATTATCGCGTCAGCTGGGAGAGCGTGCATTGTTGCGAGTCCGTAACTGAAGAGTGGTGTGCCGGGAGGTGTAATCCCTACGGCGAGAGGATTTTTCGCGACAGTGAAAGAGTTGGGGCCAAGCCGACCCCTTCCTAAACCGCGGTTTTCGTAATTCTGCTCCTGGCAGATATCAGCTGTTCGCAGTTTCAGCTAATCGGAGGATTGAACGTTACCAGAGTGACGTCACTGTAGCGACGTTCGAGCTCCCAATTGGATGAAACCGTCAACAGCTGATACCTGCCAGGGGCAGAGTTGCATAAATCGCGGTATAAGCGGGGTGTGAATTGGCTATTTTCTCCTAGGGGATGTAAATGAAACTACCTCGCAAATTACGTTTTCAATTTTTTACTTAATTATTAATGTAATTAATAACGTGCACACGCGTTACCTCTTATCCAACTTGCGAACTCAGACTGCTACCTTATCAGCAAGCTCGATGCTCAATGAAACTGGATCAATTAACACATTCGTGTCTATCAATCCAAGTTTCCTTTTGAATGTCCTTCATAATATTTCAGTTCGGTCATCGCGTTGGAGAGCGCGCGTTCCTGCTTTCCCATTCAATCTTCATTTCATTTCCGTCCTTACGGCCGGGCGATGTGTCGATCGTTCTCATGTAACCTACCTCTCGAGACAACCGTCGGAGATTTGGGATGCAGACACCGGTTCGAATCTCATTACACAACATTCATTAAAGTAACTTGTGTTGTGAAAAGGTATTTTTCATTTCTTGAGAACACGTAAACAAATCCAACAAAATTTTATTTAGGAGAAATTATGTAATAATCTCCATCCCACCAACTTTCCATTGTTCAACAGTGCACATACCTAACGTGCTTATCTGTGAGTAAAATGCTCAAGCTCGTTATTGATGTATTTCCGTTTTCCTTTCACGCCGAACAGCGTAGTTGGCGTCGAGAACCACGATTGCTTCGCGGCGAGGCGGTAGAGTAGCAGCAGGCGTGCGAGTAGGCGTGCGAGTGGGCGTGCGAGTGGGCGTGCGAGTAGGCGTGCGAGTGGGCGTGCGAGTGGGCGTGCGAGTGGGCGTGCGAGTGGGCGTGCGAGTGGGTGTGCGAGTGGGCGTGCGAGTGGGCGTGCGAGTGGGCGTGCGAGTGGGCGTGCGAGTGGGCGTGCGAGTGGGCGTGCGAGTGGGCGTGCGAGTGGGCGTGCGAGTGGGCGTGCGAGTGGGCGTGCGAGCGGGTGTGCGATTGGGCGTGGCGGTGGGCGTGGCGGTGGGCGTGGCGGTGGACGTGACGGTGGACGTGACGGTGGACGTGACGGTGGACGTGACGGTGGACGTGACGGTGGACGTGACGGTGGACGTGACGATGGACGTGACGCTGGGCGTGACGGTGGGCGTGCGAGTGGTCCGGTAAGCGGTCGGACAGACGGACGAGTGAGGAATGTACACACGGGCGAGCCAGCCAGCGAGAAAGCGGTCGGTCGGACGAAGGAAGGGCGGGTTAGCGGGAGGGCTCAGCAAGCGGGCTAGCAGGCAGGCAAGCGGGCGGGCGAGCAGGAGAGCTGGCGGGGAGGGGGGAGGCGGCCCGACCGCGTGTGGGCGCCGTGCCGGCCCCCGCGGGCCGCGCTAAGTGGTCGTCAAGTGATGCGCTCACTGCAATTTGCGAGGGACGTGCTGCTGTGTGCGCCGGACGCGCCGAAACGCGGCGACGCAGGCGGTGGCGGCGGCGGCGGCAGCAACGCGCCTGCTTGCCGGCCCGCCCGCCCGCCCGCCCGCTCGCGTGCTGCTCCTGTCGTTGTCAACAAAACGGTGTGAGGCAGATTTCCTCTAGAGCCCCTCCCGTATCCCCAGCCTTATCAACACCCCTTCTCTATATTAATATAGAGATATAGATAATATATAAAGATAATATAGAGATAATATATTATATTAATGCTTCTCGAAGGGCCAGTAATATTGAAAATACGGATGTTCGTGTTGATCAAGCACCTTCGAATTTCGATTACCCGAATTCATTGTGACCACCTATTACTTCGAACTACATACAATGCTACTCAGTTTATAGAGAAAGTTGAATACAACGCAATAGCGTTGTTTTCAATTGTTCACTTTAAATTCTTTCTCAGGCATGATTGTTTTATGGCCCTCCAATAGAAATACTTAGGCGGACGGGATGTGGCCTGCTGGACGACTGTTTAGCTCTATTCTAGATTCTCCACAGCCAGGTCTGTCTCATTCACTCATAACGCGCTCGATATTTATTCCATGTCGTCAGCAGCAGCGTTATTGTTTCGGCTCAGAGACAAAACTCCCATGGTAAAGAGAATAATAGAATATATTTGCACAAGTAAACGGAAAATAAATGAAAGATTCGTCTTTCGCTAACTGAAGTTGCATTGAACAGTGTTGGCAAACACTTCGCGATTACAAAAGGTACTTTAAAGTGTTAGTATTTGTTCAGTATTGGTATGACGGTGAATACAAGTTCGCAACACGTCGACCGGTAACCGAAATGTATCTCTGGATGCGCATCCTGTTGGTTACTAGGCAATTTCGCTGCACCTACGGAACATCAGATGGAAGCTACAAGGATCTCAGAGTGAGATCCGTCCCTAATCTTCGGCTAACAAAAACCTTCACACAAACCTTTATTTCCATTACCCTTTTCAGGAAATTTAGTGTGCGAGTACACTTTTCGAAAACCAATTTTATACCAATTGAGAATTTATACGTTAATTTTTTGGCATATTGCTATTAATGTAGGTGATCAAGATAAATTTAAAATATTCACATACCAATTCAAAATTTAAACGCTATTTTAATACCTTATATACACCTTAGTGACGTACTTGCCCTCTCAATGCGACGATCCTTCCACATGGACCCGTTCATTACTAAGCACATATTTTAAGATCAGGATGGCAAGGACATACGTTTTTTCCGTAAACGGATTCATGAACATTGCTTCCTATACATAACCAACACTTAAATAGTTAGTCCGGTGATTTCGAGAGATGAAATTGAGAAGGCCGTCTCGCCTTGTGGGGCCACGGGGCGTCGTTCGATTCGTCTCGCCGTGATCGCTTGCGCTGAGGCACACGCAAAGGACGGCAAACGCGACAAGGACAAGGCAGACGCAGGCGGCGACGCAAACGACGGCGTCGGCCGCGAAGACCCTTGCGACCCGTACCCGCGGCCGCGATGCCGCCGCCTCCGCCGCCGCCGCCACCACGGCCGCCTCCGCCGCTTCAATTTAGATGCAGATCCGCGGGAGCTGGTCCGGTCTCCGACGCTAAATCTCAGGCCTCGTAAAAATTAATTAGTGTGTCTTGAGCACAAGCTCCCTCGCCGGGGCCCGTCTCGTTCGCCCTACCACCTCCCCTCCCCGCCACTCTCCCCCTTCCCCCCGAGTTCTTAATACCCCACCCTCCTCAGTTCCTCGCCGGTCAACTTCCTCCTCCCCGCCCTGTCACCGCTTCGTCCTCCCACGTCGCCACAGCGCTCCACAGCCTTCGGTTTCTACCAACGCTACGACTGCTGCTACTAGATCAACTCAGAGGTCCCGCTCCTCGCTGTAATATATAACCATATCCCTGGACGAAGCCTACATGTGCATCCGTCTTTTCTGCAGTCTTTACCCATCCGCTCTCTTCTCGTGGAAGACCTTCTCCAGTGTTTTCTCCTTCATTACTCGCGCCTCTTTTCCCGTCCATATTTGTCTTGAATTAAAATCGAAACTAATGCTTTTGCGTCTCTCCCATCGCTCCGGCAACTTTCCCTTACTTTCTCGATGTTTCTCAACACTCCTGTTAGTTCTCTCCGCCTCTCTCCACCCCATTTGCTCATTATCAGCAAACATTCTCCACAGTTTCTCGGATTTCTCCTTTCCTGTTCTATCCCTGTTTCGCCTTACTCCCTTCAAGTCTCCACGTCACCGCTTCGATCATTCTCTTGCAGGGAGCTGCGCTTCTCCTGTTCCATCACATCACCATCTCCACCCGACCGGCATCCCGTCGTTCCCGCCCCTTTCCTGACACTCCGCCCTGTCACTCCTACTCTGCCCCATTCTGGCCACCCCGCCACTTCCCGCCCACTTCTCCGCGCCCGCCTCCTCGCTTCTCCGCCACTTCCTTTACCCCAACAACCCTCTATCCCTGCCCCCTCCATCCCTACACTCATTCCAACCTACCACCAACACCGAGCCTACCCCAACCCCTAGTGTTCACCACCACCTTGGCTCTCGTCTCCTCCCGCTTCTAACGCCCCCGCCACCCCCACCGCAGCCTCTTCAACCCTCTCCCCTCTAGCGCGCCTCTTGTTGCTTCTGGTCCAATTCCTTGCAGCGTTCGCGTCGCGCGGGGCCGGGGGCCGGCGGGGGCGGCGCGAGTCTTTCTCTCTCTCCTCCTAGTGCCAACCTCGAAGAATAATTAAAACTTACCAGCTTGTGACTACCCTCTTTTTTGCGGCGCGTGAAATGTAGCTGGCGCCCGCGCTGTCCCCCTGTTTTGCCAGCGACTCGATGTCAACGGGCCGCTCCGCTCCCTCATAACAACTCCCCCCCCCCCCCGCACGCCGCGTTTGCCTCGGTCGGCAGGGGGTGGGCGGGGGCGGGGGGAGGGAAGGGTGCAGGGACGAGCGCTTGAGCGAAGAGTGTCGGCAATCGAGGAAGGGATGATGTTCCTTGGAATCGACGTCTTTTCGGGTCGGCGCGTTCCCTGAGAGGCTGTCGATGCAACTCTAGTGCTTCGAAGATGTATTGCACTGGGAAAAAACGGCGCAAACTTTCGGAAACGATTTGCCTTCTGGTCACTTTCTGCACTTTCTTCACCCTCTGTTTGTTAATACGACTCAGGTGTCAGATAAACGAATGTTGGAAGCAGTAAAGCAACACGCGGGATTTGGAACATAAGGAAATATGGCGAAATCAAATCCAAAGAGACTCTACCTGATGAAGTCGGTGATAATGATGAGTGACTCAGGTGGGTCAAGACGATGAAATTGTTACACTATGACGTATTGGACAAAGTGGATGGGTGTTTTGTTGGTTAGAATCTAATGTTTATTAGGAATAATTATTTGAAACCAACGTCAGATAGTAGCTTTTGTAACTTTCATTACACTCTCTACGACTTTGTACTCACGAGGTAACAAGTAATCGATCTGTGCCAGCACTCAACAAGAGATGTGTGTTCACTCATCAAACTTCATTTATTGCTCCTGGACTACGGTTTTATTGCTCTCCATCATAGCTTTAGCGCGTTGGTCCTTTCGTTTTATTCCGCTGCACATTTCAACGCTCCTAAACGTCCCGCCAGTTTTCTTACTCAATCCTTCGTACCCGTCTCATTGCACTTCCTTCTCCTTTACCCTTTCGACTACCTCTCATTCGCCGTTGCAGGCGCGCGCCGGGTGTGGGTGTAAGATATGTTAATTGTCAAATTGTAGTTTTTGTGATTCAATCATTTTCTGCTCCTGCCATCTGTTGTCCAGGCAGTGCCATACACAAATAGTAGTTCAATTTATTTCTTATAGTTGGCCCCAGTACTGCAGCCAGGCATATCTCGAATGCGTCTGCATGTGGGTTATCCATCATCACATCCGAGCTCTTCGCTTATGAGATCACTATCAGCTAACGTTCTGGGGCAAATGCGATTTTAATTAGAATTAGGCACATTAATTCTTAATGTTCTCTAAATTTCCTGAATTATATATTATACTTTAATGATTCAATTTATCATAAATAACACTCCTTTTCATTCAAACGTGTAATCACTAGTTATTAAAGTATCACTAGTAACTACTAGCTAGTAAGTATCTAAATTATAGAAAGTACTAATTTAGTATCTCTAGTACTTGAAGAAAGAAGGGGAAATTGTTTAGACGCACGGAGCAAAATCACACTTCACAATACTTGTCCACGGCTGGGGGTAGGGGAGACATGTGGCTAGCATGACGAATTCCCTTCAACATATCTAGCGTACTAAGCCGGCCTGAGGTTTTCTTTCGATACGCAGCTGTAGAAACTGAGACGATTGTTATAGCTACAGGACAGCTACAGGTCTGTTTCTCCCCGACCGGGATCGCTCCCCGCAAAGCTAGCACGTTGTCTATGAGTCACCCGAAGGGCTATCAGTGATAATAATAATAATAATAATAATAATAATAATAATGTGATGAAAATAATAATAATAATAATAATAATAATAAATGTGATGAAAATAATAATAATAATAATAATAATAATAATAATAATAATAATAAATGTGATGATGAAAATAATAATAATAATAATAATAATAATAATAACAATTATAACAACAAAGATAATAGAAATTTCAGAATTCATAGTCAGAAAAACCTTCTGGCATTATGCATATTTTTTTAAAAACTTCACTGTATTAGAATGAAGTGCTTCTTAATAGACAATGACACAACTTGAAGCACAACTCGGCAATAAGGTGTGGAGCGAGTGGCGAGCGGCTGGCTACATTGACGTAATTGCCGCCGCCTCGTTCGCGCCCGCGGTTTTCCAGAGCGGGCCGCAGCAGTGGGTAATTGCGCTGTTATGTCGTGCAGTGGCGGCAATGGGTGCCAAGCCCCGATCCTACGCGGCGGCGACGCTCCTTCCTTACGTACAGTGAAGCACACACAAAACATCCTTTACAGGGACATGTGTGCAGATAACTTATACTGTGTTGTATGTTACACCTCATCCGCCCTGACAAGGGGAAATTAATGTATTCGAATGTTTTGCTTATTAATTGATTGATGTATTGATTATTTCGTGTCTCGGGACGCGTCAACTTCTATGGTCATTAGTCCTGTTGCATGTTTTTATCACGGGAGGTGGGTTCTTTCGCCGCTGGATGGCGACATCAAGCGCAGACCTACACGTCCGCTTGTGGACTTTCCATATCCAGGTATCTCCCACCTGCTGGGCTCCGCCCCAGCCGGGAGAAGCTGTAAGCTTGCGACTGGTCTCTTGACATGTATGGTAGTGTAGTACATGTAAGTGCAAGTGAGTGGCAAATAAGAGCAAGTAAGAAAGGGATGAGGATAGGAAAAGGAAGTGGAAGGAAAGATGGCGCGAGTTCCGTGGCCCCTTTGTTGGGGTTCTGATCCAACATTCGCCTGACGCTGATCGAAGAAACCACGGAAAACTACCAGTCCGAGCAGCCGACCGGTAAAATTCTCCTCCCGACTGCGGCTGAATTCGGCCGAGCAATCTAGGTATTGTTGAAAATGCTGCCACCGTGCCGGGACTCGAGCGCTAGCACCTCTCGGTCAGACACACTGCATTGACATCAGTTGATGCCGTGAGCCATCTCACCCGGGCGAATGTTTCGTATATGGAAAAGTTTTGAAAGATTTTTTCGAACTTGCTCCCTCGCCGCTGTTGCCTGCCTTTCGATATTTTAAACTATAAATATGCTCCTAAATCAGGGCTATTCAAACGTAATAACTGGGGCCAGACTGTTATCTGTGACCTGGTGTTGTAGGCTGCGTGGCATTGCCTTTCACTAGACTAGAACCGAGCGCATGAATCTCGGGCCCCTCCAGATGGACTCACGCTACTAGCAGTCGTCCAGAGCTTAGCGCTGGGCCGGGGCACGCCAAGTGCCCCGCTCACTTGAACAGCCTCGTTGTAAACGATAAATTATTGCGAACCTAATTTTTATAATACTCACTATATTTGACACATTATAAATCTGTTTTTTTTATTTTTATTTTTTATTTTAAATTTTAAACCTGTTATTTTAATTACAATCTATTTCTAGTAGAAAAAAGAGAACTGATAGAAAGATCTACAAAAGTATCGTATATATGTTTCATTTTAAAATTATTTTTAAAATGATAGAAACGTTTAAAGTAAAATTTAGTAGAATAATTATTATCATAAATAAATTCCATAATTCTTAATTTTTGTGATTCCTCCCTGATTAAATATGTTCTGGTCCCACCCTTGTGCTAACCACGAGCCACACAGCTTCAGGAGGACATTTCATAAAATTAAAGAAAACTCACTTTTTAAATATTAAAAGTTGATAGCATCAATTCCATTACTGGTACTTTACACTTGTAATATTCACACAAATCACGAAAACACGAAAATCAACAATCAACAACATTAACGTATTCCAAAAGCATCAACATTTTAATAACAGGCCGTCGAATGCTTCCGTACAAATGGTTTGAATTTCAAATTGGAGCCAACATTTAAAACATGAAATTTTAAAAATACATTTAAATATATTGTTATGTAACAGTACATGTAAATATTAACAGTATTAAAATTAATTTAAGACAAATTGTATATTTTGGAGCATAATTATACAAAAGAAATTGTTTTAAATATGTATAGTTTCAAGGCTATCATAGTCCCCGTGGTCCCGTGTTAAGCCATAATTGGGTCATACTGCAATGTTTTTCGTTGCTGGGCCTGCTAATGGCACCAGTGTATTCTCAGTTTCTATATTATCCTGCCGCTCGGTCGGTGATCTGCTAACGCTCTTCCTTGTTTTTCACCCTTTGCTCAGTGTTCTTCCTCCTTGCTCCTTGAGACTGATAATGTCGCTGTCCGGTCTCAGCGTCCTTCGCCTTGTCCCTACCAGCCCTTACCACAAGTGGAAGAGTTTACTTCCTTAAGTCTTTTTCGGTTTCGAATTCACGTCATAACCACCTACCTCTTTTGTGACGCCTGTGTAGGTCTAAAGTGATGAGATTTAAGTGAGCTCCTCTCATGTTCTCTAAACTGGCTAAACAACATTCACTTCATTCACAAAATTCGATCACACACACCTCGATAGCGTAACGTATGTCAGGAAGCATAGATTATCAGCCCACATCGTCGTATGGAATTTTCATTTCTGCTTCTCTGTGCGTAAGGAGTGATTGGACATGGTTACACTCGTTAATACACCGTTAATTTTATATTTCATTCGGCTTCAGGATGGCCGAACTCCATTAGAGTACAAGGGAAAATTGTGTTTCCGTTGGAAAAATATGCAATTAACTAATGATGCTTCACCATTATCTACGTAGTGATCGTTTGATTGTGAATCGACCCATATAATGAATAACTGGTTCTATTAACTATCACTCTCGAACGGGATATAATGACAGTTAAACCATACAAATGTAAATGACAAACGGTGTTTTTTCCTTGCCGTTCCCTCTGCGGAGGTTGGCGTGTCTAGCTTTTTACCTTGCCAGGTCGTCGCTGCCCTAGAAATCCTCGGCTTGAGCGCGGTGCAGCGAAGACTCTTGTCCATAAAGGCTGTTCAGCCAATAAGCCGGTAATTAAGTTGTTGAGTGGCCCCGGGAAGGATGAAGTCGTTGTGGTTTGGTCCAGAGGCGAGGTGTTACGCGGCAGGCTAGGTCTGGAACGCATTGCGTCTTGGCTCGTTCACATGTCGAGAAGTTGTTTGGTTCACATGAGCCGTTTCTTACGCGCGGCTGTGTACATTGGAAAGGCAGTTTTATTTCCGACGGATCAGAGGGCGACCTCGAAAGGCGACATTAAGTGTTATGTGAATGGAAAAGATTGGTAAATTATGTATTAAATACGGAATGAAATGGGTTGGCGTAACAAGTGCGGATTATCATTTTTATGGCGCGTAGGATACCTTTTTTAATAGCAGGTGTGTTCGCATATGCTATAAAGTTTTTGAATATTCCGTATAGAGAACATTTATATTTTCGATGAACGTGAAGTTGTACCGCCTTTTTTCATGACGTGAATATTGAAGTAAATATTTTTTCACACCTGTGATAAATGTTATTGATTCCTCCGATGAATTCTCAATTTCTCTTTTAACTTTTACTTACCCGATCATTATTAACTGTTTCAAAATACTATTGTTGGAAAAAATATATTAATTTAATGCAAAGCCTCGTAGACGGTCAGTCGTCAAAATAATCTATGCCTTACATTCTACTACAGAATCTAATATTCTACGGACAGACCTGGAATGTGCAATGTATTGTTCAATTATTGTTCGTCATTTCTAAATATTTGGTGATTTCGTTAGTAGATAATCAGCAGATTTTCAAAAAGCAAATGGTTTACTTTAAGGACCACAATAAAATCGGGAAGAAAAAAAATTATTTTGTATAAATGCTACTATAGAAAACTATATTTCTAACTACAGAATGACTAATTGTTTTAGAATTATTAAGACTAATTGGGCATATTATATATATATATATATATATATATATATATATATATATATATATATATATAGAGAGAGAGAGAGAGAGAGAGAGAGAGAGAGAGTTTTTATTCAATGCAATCGAATCTTCCATTAATGAACAAATTTTTGGACCACGAAGTGCGGATGATAAACATTACATTTTGCGATAGAAAATTAATTCGTCTGGAAAATAAATGAAACGATATCGTAGTCATTGGTCCGTGCAGTAGTTGATGCCATTTTTCTCTAGTAAAGCCAAACACCTTTCGCGAATGAGTCCTAACTGAGGTAGATCGCTTTCCGAATGAGGCTGCCGAAAAAGTCCTCAGGCCGAAATAACCGAGGCTTCTGCGGTCGCTCTCCCTTAAGCCTGCCGTCCGCAGCGAAACTCGTCCTCCGTCCTCGGCCCTCGCACGTGTGTCGTCGCCGTCCTCACTTCGCGCGGCTGCCTTCTCGCTCGGCGGCGGCCTCACCGCTTCGCCGCCGCCGCCGCCGCCGCCGCGCGCACTGTATTTTGAGCTGTTTTGTGAGATTTATGTGATCTCATTTAGGGTATTACGTTCCACCGGAATGCACATATTACCATCCCATGCGTTTTTCACACCAGCTCGGCAAATAGAAATCCAATAGAAGAAGGAGAAGACCCGAGCGCCACGGCGAGCGGTAGACGGCGAATGCGCGGGGGGTGGGGGAGAACGGGGGAGAGCGCGCCGCCGGCTCTGTCCCCGCGCGTTCCACAACTCCCCGTCCCCGCTTCGTCCCCGTGCCCACTCCGCTTCGCCGCGCTCCGCGCGCCGTCCCCTTCGCCCCGTCCCACCGGTTCGCTTCACCGTAGTGTCGCCCCTCCGCGTGAGCCCGCAGTCCCGCGCCGCCGCCGCCGCCGCCGCCTTCTTCACGGCCAGATTAGCTCAGCCAGCCCATTAGAAGGAGTACGTGCAGCAGTTTGCTATAAATTAGCCCGAAACTCGATGCTCTTGCTTGCAGCTCGGGCCGCGGGAAGTTCCACTTTATCACTTTTCCAATGGTTTCTCTCTCTCCTCGCAGGTAGCGAGAGCTAGCTCTCTTTGCCGGCGAGTCGTCAGGATTTTTGGAGAAGCTGCGGCGGCGGCGGCGGCGGCGCGAAAGGGGAGTTGGGGGGGGGGGAGGCGGAGTGGGCGGCGGCGGCTTCGCGCCTTCGCGTCGTTGGCGTACGCCTGCCCCCGCCCCCGCCTCTGCCGCTTCCTCCTTACCTCCGTCCCCCGCCGCGTCGCAGTCCCTCCTTTTCTCCGTCACCGCGCCCACTTCCCAACTACTAATTACTGGGAGTCGGGCCACTTGATTAACTCGGCCCTGCCCCTTCGCCACGCCGCCCCGCCCCTCTCCGCCGCGCCGCGCGGAAAAAGTGCGCGAGGGTGGGGTCGGCGGGGGAGGCGGAGGAGTCGCGAGCGGTAGCGACGGAGGTGCCAAGGGCCCGTCTCGTCCTCCCGCAGCCCCGCCCCCCACTTCCCGTCGCGACCGCGGCGTCCACCGACGGTGGATGATGCCACGTCCCGAGGGCGGCCGCCGCCGCCCCGTGGGCTGCTGCCCATAAAAAAACTTTCGGGGACCCCCTAAATTTGCTGTATTCAAACTGCGTTTCCTCAATGCGCTTAGGGTCGCTGTGAATCGCCGCCTCAGGGTTTACAGCGGAGATTGAATTGAATTCACGGAACGGAAGTGGGTTGTCGTTAAGTCTTCATTCAATAGCGAGATCTCTTCGTTCTGCCGTTGGTCCTTGCTATGTAGCCTTGGATTTGCCGTGGAAATTATAAAACAATGAATGAAATGCGTTTAGACTAATTGTGTGCAGGACATATCGTACTGAGAAAGGATGAGTTGTTGCACAATATAATACACCATGTGTGCAGTGGAACGTTCCGTTTATCTTACTCGAATAATTATATGATCCACTAGTTATTGCTTTTCTGTCGAATGAAAATCATAGCAACAAAATTTGAGGTTAAGGTATTAAAAAAATCTATAGTAACTCATTACAGATTGCTTTAATTAGAATGTTTATAATTTTGTGTATATTATATTCAGTTGTTCCTCCCAGCCTCATTATCGTGCCACAGAGATGCGAAGTCAAAACTAGATGGGCTGTGAACCGGTTTTGGAATACAGAATTCCTGTTTTTTTCTGCGTTTAATTTCGACATTTGTATAAGAAAATTATAAGAAATATATAGACGATATTTCGATAGAACGAACATTGAAATAATAAAGCTGTTTATAAAAAATATTCACAATGAATTAATGCATTCCCATTGGTTTTCCTCAAAAAATTTATTTTAGAAAAAATTAATATAAAAATTTGCAAAAAATCATTTCGCGAGGAACATGGAAAAACATCAAAGTCTTTGTGCGCAATGCGTTTGTAAAATATCATGATTGAAAGTAAATAAAAAAATCCGCATTTTCCCATGTATTTTCCACAGTTTCCGTATTGTTAATTTGTTCACAGAAAGACAGTAACAAATTAGGAAAACTTACAAAACATAAAATTTCAAGCAATTGGTCATACGAATACCAACTGAAATGCAAAGTTACAAATAATACCAAATAAAATGAACGAAAATGCTTTCGAAGCCCTAATACTAGCCCAACATACGGCCTAGCGTCACCGCTCTTGACAGCGTTATTTATGTGTTAGAATGATTGACTAACCACAGGTATATAAATTAAATTGCACCCCGAGTCAAGCACTTATCCAGATCGGCAAAAACCGGTTTGTTTTGATTCGTCGTGTGCACCATTTCTTCCCACGCCTCGGCAGGACGGAAGGAAGTTTTCTTCATCGTCCCTCCCCGCCCCAACCCCTCTCCAATAAACGGACCGATTCAATTATTTGAATAAGCGGGGAAGGCGGACAAAGGCGAAGGCCCCCGGGGCCCTGGAGGGTCCGGAGGTCGCGGCGGGCAGGGCCTATCGCTTGCGAGCCACCGGGTGGATCTCCAATCAGAGTTTGATCTCGGTCCTCGCAATCCCGCGCCCGCGGGCCCACCGCCATGCTGCTGCAGCAAGTCCTCTTAATGAAACGTGGGCCGGATTACAAGCAGCTATCTGTTTCCCGCGCGAACGGGTGGGAGGGCGGGCGAGCGGCGGAGGCGGCGAAGGCGGCCGAGGCGGCGGCGGCGGCGGCGGCGGCGGCGGCGGAGTCGCGGAAGAGACTCGGCACTCGGAGACGCCTCCTGCGTCGCCGTCCTCTGCCCCCTCGCCCCCATTCCGCCACGCCCCCATCGCCATCGCCGTCGCCGTCGTCGTTGTTCGCTTTCTATCACCATGCACTCTCCACCCGGTTAGTGAGTCGGAGGAGGATGCGGAAGAAGTGGTGGAGGAGACGGACACACAGAGAATGAGGATGAGAACGAGAAATAGAGGAGAGGACGAGGAGAAGGAAAGGGGCCGAGCAGACGTAGAAGGAGGAGATTGTGGATAAGGAGGAGAGAAAAGTAGAGGAGGGTGGAGAAGGAGGGGCGAAGGTGGAGGAGGAGGCGGCGAAGAAGAGAAGGAAGAGGAGGGGGAGACGTAGAAGGGAAGATGAGGAAAAAAAGAAAAATGAAAGAAAGAACGGTTGGGTGGGGAATGGGAAGAAGGGGGATAGAGGGACGCCTGAATGAGGACGTCGCGACGCATCGAGGAAGAGCCGGGGGCGAGAGGTTGGAGGCGCAGCAAACTCTGAGGACGCGGAGGGGGCCGAGGAGGGGAACGAGGAGGACGCGACGGCGTCGCTGCGCGAAGACGAGGCCGCGCCTCGCCCCGCCCTCCGCGCAGTCCCGTCTCCGCCTCCGTCCCCGCCCCCGTCGCCGCCCCGTCCCCGCCCACTTCGCCCGCGCCGCGCAGCGATGGCTCGCTGCGCCCCCGCTCATATACATACAAATTGCGCCTCGCCGCCCGGCCTTCGTAATTCTCGACTAATGCATGGGTTGCGCGCTGAAATGTGGCTGCCGGCCGGCCGGCCGCCCGGCTGGCTGGCTGGCTGGCTGGCTGGCTGCTGGCTGGCTGCTGGCTGGCTGCGAGCGGGCGGTACTCCCCGCCCGCCCTGCAGTATTGGTTCCGAACGGCTCCCTCTTGCAGGCGCGGGCGTCGAGGCGAGGACGCGACGCGACGCGACGCGCCGCCCTGCGGAATACCAATGGCCCTTTGGGGAGCAGCGCCCGCAAGTGGGCGGCGGAGCTGGAGGCCGGCAGGTTCAAACGGGCAGCGGGTTTTATTTTCAATCATGATTAATTATTGGTGTTTTGGTAAACGTTACCGTTAGCTACGAAGCATTTTATAATGATGATGTTAATAATAATAATAATAATAATAATAATAATAATAATAATAATAATAATATTGTATAAAATTGTATCTTTGTGGGTACGTACGTGTAGAGGTACGTTTCTCGATTATTTTTGAAGTACTTAAGGGACTGCCCCATAATTCTGCAGGAAGACGGAGCGGTCGAGCGGAACCATAAGGGGACCGCGATTTCGAAATGTTACCCAAAATTTCGCTACAGCCCCAAATGTTTACTGGAAACCCACGAGGTGGTGGATAGTAGAGTGGCATTGATCTAGGTTTTGTCGGGCGATGCGAGGCGGTGGGGGTGGCGCGGGCGGGGCGGGCAGGATGGGTTGGTAGGATGCGGTAGGAAGAATGGACAGAACGGGCGTGGCAGCATAGTAAATGAATTTGATACATTAATAACCGAACAACGATTGTTACATAAACAGCTGGTTAGTCAACAAATATGACAATAATAATAATAACTATATAACTCATAATAATAACAATAATAATATTCATTTTAATAACATTATTTTCTAAATATTTAAGTTATTATATCAAACCTCTTGGTTATGAATACATCTGTTGCTTGGTGCAAGAAGGATCTATGTCAATAATCAAAGTTTTACAGAATAGGTGATTTTTTTTACACAATCTAAATGACAAAACAATCGTAGGCCAATAAATTATCGTGATATTAGGACATAGGATCGAGTTTTGACTTTGACCTTTCTCACTTCGAGAGAAGAGGCTGTAAGGCACACATTGGCCATACAATCCGATAATCACTAAAAACTGATATTGGCTCTTCTTGTACCAAGCGCCAGATATATAAGATTTGAAACAAAAACGATTTGCACTAATTCGCTGACTAATAATTCAAACTTTTGGCTGTAGTAAAAGTTCGTATACGCTACTAAAAAATAATTTATCATTTTTTAATATGGTGATATAACTATTTTATATTATTAATATTATTATAATTTTATTAAGAATATATTCCAGTGGTAGCGAGAGTCAAATTCAATAATCATTGTAAACAAGCAATACAGACAGTGTTGTAAATAGGTGTGACCATTTGAGTGCAAAGGTCCACCCATTTTTGAGGCATTATTACAATTTTGAAATGTGTTTTTTATATTTTATTGCCATTTCGAAAATACAATTTTCTTCTATTTATTATGGTAGTATTTTGGCAACTTGATTATTATTTCTTGTGTAAGTAAATAGCGAAAATCAGCTTAAAATGGGAAATTAGTCAACTATAGAGTTCAGTCTTAAATTGAAACAATGTTCAAATCACTCTTTTTAAGAACGTATTTTTCCGTGCTCGGCAGATCTCCCAAAATGAAATACATTAAAATGGTCATAATCAGTATGAGATATGTAGAGGTACAAAGAATTGCTCATTGAATGTAAAAAGTATATGAAGTATTTCACTTAGGAAGATAATCACCTACATGCTATTCTCTGCAATTTTCTTGAGGGCCATCGCGGCAAAATACTATGATTTATGAATAGAAGTTCTGATTGGGTACAGCTTAAGGTTTGCTAGAGGATAAAGTAATTTATTGATCAATGACGTTGAGCGAAATCACCCTTTATATTAAAACTAATGTTCTGTCTTCAATGGCTACCTCAATTTCTAGAGGATAACGGAGAGTATTACATGAACAACACAGACAGCTATCCAGTCGCTCTATTCTATAATGTTCCTGCTTCTTCATCAAAGTCCGATGCTGTACACTGCACCAAAGTGTACGTAATTTAATTTTGATTGAAAAAAATTATTAAGAGCTAATTGCATCATGGAAATAAACAACGAATCGTATGGATGATTCCTTATGTGGATGAGAGTGATGTTAATAATTGTTGTTCCCAACTATTACCAGCTTCATCTCCTATTGTGGCTTTTTAAATTTTAGAATTCATTTCGTACCAATGGGCCTTATTAATCCCAGTGATACACAGGATGTGAATGATGCCTAGAAGTTGTGTGTTCTGCAGCTGGTATTCTAGAATTGCATCAAGATCTATGGTACTAATGTATTTCGCCAGAATTCTGGCTACTGAGACGATTGTGACTCGCGGTTTCGTCTTTCCTACTCCAACTACCAACTCACTAAAATAACTGCTCAAAACTATTTCTACTCTTGTTGGACACAATTGTTAAATTAGTGAGGCTACTTCACGCACTCTACTCATATTTGGGTCTGTCTGATATTTATAATTTGGAGTTTCATCCGTGCTTTGTTTTTGTAAATCAGGCAATTTGACTACTTCTTTCCGCATTCTTTTTGCCTCGGATTCGCAATTTTTTTGCCATTGTCGGTTCGAAGCTATCTGGATAACTGGTTCCTTGCATTCCACACCGAGCAGTAATAACGCTTCATGGCTTGTGAGCAGTGGGAACAGCGCGAGTTCATTTTTCGGTCGTCGGCCCGTTACCCAAGCGTTGCCTGGTTATCTCATTGGGTACTTTACACCTTGTTTGTGATGTTTTACTCCTGAGAACGTGTGTTTTCGTAAGCTAGTTTGCTCTTGATTGAATATACACGACGCTGCTTTAAACGATGGCGGAACCCGGCCAATACAATCTACGGATTCTGCGGGACTGTGGGAAGAATGACTTGCCTGCATTTTTCATCCTGCCCTCAACAACATTTCTGACCATAAAGAGTCGGAAAGCTCATTCAGAGTTTTTTGTATCAATCCTGTTGCTAGCCTGTTTAATCCTCTAACTTTACCGTTTGTACAAAAACACATCATTGACTCTTCAGAAAAATAATTTCTTCAGTAATATCTAGACGTAGACAAGACCACCCCGTTTGAGTCTACTTGTATAAAGATTTATCCTGAGAAAGTGCGTATGTCTCTTCTTAATTCGTTTCTTGTCAGAAACAAATTTTCTGTCTTCTTCGAATTACAATGTTCAAAAACTTCATATGAAAACAGCATGGAATTGTTCAACAGATATAGGTACCCCATCAGAATGTACTAATATTGACTATTAAGAGATTCCCTGCTTCAAAAATTAATTTAATGGGAAAGTAGGTTCAAAACTATTTTCTTACTGTAAAGATAATATAAAACTAAATCATATGTTTGTTGCTGTGCTTAAATCAAACTTTGTTGATGTAAGGATATGAATAATCGTGGGTACGAACGGTAGTTACAAACGGCTGGTTTTGCCAATTCTTCTTATAAGCAAAAAATGCGGAATGACGTTACAATTCGGAACAACTTCCATTACGGTAGGAGGAAAGTGTTTTGCAAACGTTTACAGCTCATCAAACGTTAATTTGTCACGCGATAAGCTATTTACGCTCACTACTTTTACTATTCTACCGTATTCTAATTGGTAAACCCGGCCAATATCTCGGGAGATCTAAGGTCTCGCAGCTCATCGCTACGTCCGTATTTTGGACAGTTCTTGGAGATTTTGTAGTTCAACGTGAGGTGGGCCATATGGGTTTAGGAGATCGGCCCATCGCTCAACTCGATGGAAGTAGGGACAGAGTGGGGAAGGGAAACTCGCGAATGCCGCCTCGAATTAATTGGAAGATATAACGGAAACGAGGCATCAGAACAGAGGGTCTTTAAAATTTTAATGCAGAGACGGATTTGAACCAGTTATTTAGCTGGCGTCCAAAACTCGTACACCATCGGAACTCAAACCCTTCCGCACTTCCCGAAACGGATGTTGGGTTGCGCATTCCTAAGCATACTAGCTGTCCCGGTATGTATGTATTTCTTCACCCTGAGTAAAAATGTTCCTCTATTCTTAAGACGTCCCCGCACTAAGACCGCGACTCATTTTCTTGAAGCCCCTACGACACATCGCGACGCGTCGCCACAAGGTGCTGCGACTCGCAAAAGTACCAGCGGCTGGGAAGGGGGCGTGGCCGGCGACGGTCTGTGGATGGAGCGTTGCACGCGAGCTGCCAAATCGAGAAGGGGCGGGAGGAGCGCCTCTCGTATCACCCTCGCCCTCCCGCTCCACCGACCTTGCACTCACACGCCGCCTACGCCGCCGCCGCCGCCGCCGCCGCCGCCGGTGTCGCATGCCAGCCCGCAAAGCCGGAGGTTCCGGAGGATGACAAGTGTTCCCCTCCCCCGCTCCCCAGCCCCTCACCTTGCTCCCGGTGCTTCCTCCGCCTTCTCCGCCGCGCTCTCGATCGGAGCCGCCCCGCCCCCCACCCCTCCACACCCACTCGTCGCCGTGAGATTTGTTACCCTTAATCCAGGTGACCATTCCAGATGACTTATTAGCAATTCCGCGCGACGTGCGAGGTGCGTCACTAACATTGAAATCTCGCCCGCTCCCCGGGCGCCAATACTCCGTTCCTTTAAAAATTGCATTTTAATTACAGATTTAATGCGGCTGTTCGTCTTGCTCGCGCCGACGGCGGCGACCGCGCCCCGCCTCCGACTCCGCCCCCGCGCTCGCTAGCAGCCGTCCGATCCCACCCGCGCGGCGCCGAGCCCCTCTCCCGCCCCCGCCGCCTCCCCCGCCGCCGCCCGCACACGCGGTTTGTCCCTCTCGCGCTTTCTTCTGCTTTCGAATTTGAATGCAAATGGGTGAAGGAAGCCATTTCATTTCAGCTCTATTAAATTCATGCACCATTTTTCTTTTGTGGAGTGGCGGGCGGGGGCGAGGAGGTGTGTGAAGAGAGCGAGAGGGAGAAAGAGAGAGGGAAGGAGGGGAGATATTGCCGCGAGCTTCTAGTGTGCAATCTTTATAGCTTCCAACCACTTCATTTCTCGAGAAACTGCCATTGACAGGGAGAAAAAATAAGTGCACGGCGCCACCTACCCGCTCGGGGCCGCCGAGCCGTCCCCGCGGTCCCCGCCGCCCACGCCACCCCGTCGCTTCCAGAGCGTCTCTTGCCGCCGCGCCCGCCTTCGCCACCCCGGCCGCCGGGAGGGGGCGGGTTTGATTTCTCGCGGCCGCCCCGCTGCCGCCACGGCTCGCCCCCGCTGCGCGCTGAGGCTGGAGGGGCGCGAAGGGGCCTAGGGGAGGGGGCGTTTGCGCTGTGCACCACGATCCTCTCCGCCCCTCAGACCTCCACCCGCTCGCGTTGCTCTTTTCGCTCCTCTGGGTCGGCTGCTCGCGACGATGGTCTTTGCATACGCACTCTTTGCGGAGGGTGTCGCAAAGTTTCTGATCGCAAACCAAGGAGTTCAGCGAGTGCAAGGGGTGTGTGAGGGAATATTTCGTGGTTCCAGTCGCGTAAACAACTTTCGTCATTACTCCCGAAAGAGTAGTGAATAGCAGGGATCATCCACCTCTGGAACGTGAGATCCGGCGCTGACCTACAATTCGGCTTGCGATTTTCCCTCCTCCATGTATCTCCCCCCAGAAGGACGGCTGTCAGCTATTTGAGACGGTTCAAGATATAATATTATGTTATGTACTTGTGTTCACGCGGGTATGGTAGCCTCTATTTTAGGCAAACACACAACCACCAGCAACGCTTCAATGATACGAGAATGTTTCCCTGCATGGCGATAATTATAAGTTTGATTCAATTTTTTATTAGTACTTAGACCACCTCGAGCCACCCATAGTATAACGCTGAATCTTTGAAGCTGTTTGGAGATTTTTTTCTTGAATGTGAGATGGTTCACATAAAGTTGAAGGATCCCTCACTTACCATCTCTGGCTAAGAAGTTCAAATCCAGGTTGATCTATTACTTGGGATTTGCAGTAGACAAAGTGTTCACAACGGGATTTTCCGAGGTTTCTCCGTTTCTTCTGCAGTGCAGATTGTTCCATCGATCATGTCAGTTTTATTATCAACCATATTATACTATATTCAACACAATACTAACTTCTCCCAAGCATGGCCAAAGGCCAAGGTACCGAGAACATAATGAAGAATGTGTCAAGGAATGTACTGACTCTTAGCTTTGCTGTACACGACCATAACCGTTCACTTCCTCTCTGGACGCCATCCAGTCTTCTTCCTCCGTTCCAGTCCCCACTCACCAGCACGAACTGTGCTCCGTGCCCCTGCGGCCCCACCCACCCTTTAGCGCTTACGACGGCGCTGCCAGGAAAGTCCTCCCTGGTCACCGCGCTCCCTATAATGAGCCTGGGGCGAAGCGGGCACCGTGGTAGGAAGCATTGAGAAATTTGCTCTTCCATGATAGTTTAGTCACTGCGGTTGCTTGTAGAATGTCGTACATGACGCTACTACTACCACCATCTCAATCGCCTTTACTGCCTTCGTTGGCGTAGGCATTCTATCGCCACCGGCTCTTGATCACACACACGTACTGCACTGCCATCGCTCTCTTTGCAGCCACTAGCATCACCGTCATCGCTGCAACAGCCATCACTGCCACCACCATTACCACTCGCACAACAAAACAAGCTGTGAACAAGTGACCGCACATAAGCGTTCATTCTATTCATTTTGGTATGTTATTAAATTTGAGTGTTTATACTATAAAACTGTAGGTAAGTTATAACCAGGCGCGGATCGACGGGGAAGGAAATGTGGGAAATACCCTCCCCCCTCCACCCACACACACACACACACACACAAATAAGTAACTATTGATTTTAAATTGTCACGAAACTTTCAAGCAAAAATATTTTTGAGAAATCATTAAAACAAATAAAATACAGCATGAGCTGCGTTTAGCGTGTTATTATATATAATCTGAAATACTTAAATACACGTATATTTGTCTCTGGATCCGGATCATTACGCATTTACGGTCCATATCCTTCATTTCAAGAAAAAGTCACAAAATTTGGTTGAAAAGACAGTTCAAATGGCATTCTAAACGTAAATCCTTAAAGACAAATATGCAGATTGGAAAGGTATGTAACAGCGTATTCTGCGCACTCCCCCCCCCCCCCCCGCTTCACCCACCTTGATCGCCGCGCGCAGTAACAAGCGCGGTGCCTCTTCGCCGCCGCAGGAGCGTGGCCACGACGCCCTCCCAGCCTCCTCCGCCCCCGCCTCGCCCCCGCCTCCGTCCACGCCCCCGCCCCCGCCTCCACCTCCGCCCCCGCCTCCACCTCCGCTCCCGCCCCTGCCCACGCCTCCGCCACCGCCCCGCCTCCGTCTCTGTCTCCGCCACCGCCTCCGCCACGGCCTCCGCCTCCGCTCCGCCTCCGCCACCGCCTCCACCTCCGCCACCGCCTCCGCCTCCTCCACTGCTGGCGCGCCTTTGAAGATGCCCGCGTGCCGCCGTGTCTGAGCACGGCCGTCCACCGCTACCTCTTTGCTTATTTTCTTCCTGTCACTCTAATGACTGCTGTGTATACTTGTTCGGGCGTTCAGGCATCGCCCACTTAGAATAACGGTCGCGCGTGCTCTCCCACGAGGTGAAAGATGAGACATACAGAAACTTCGCCTTTTCACACTTTTTATTTCTTTTTATTTCGTCAACTCGGACTATTATCACCCCTCCTTTCTACGAATTCGCTTCGGGCTACGGTACGTTCGCCCACGCCGGAAAGACTACTGTTTTACTACAGGGGCTAGGGGCTATAAAAGCTGTCAGACCGTTCAAAAGACTACCGGGCGCGAACGCAAGGAAAACACGCTCGACTATTGTCCGGTTTGCTTCACTGCACCGACACACTATCCTCCTCTATGTCGAGCGCCACACTGTCGTTTCTCGCCCGTAAGGAAATTTTATTCCTATGTACTCCTCCTACTAAAGCCGGAATTCTGCGATGGAGTGCTACATTCACGCTCAGTTCTACGTTATACAGTTATCGAGTGCTCTATTGACAAGAGTGCGCAATTCGGCGCGTGCTCTCAAAGCATTATTAGAATGAAAATGAATGTGGCAAAACCGTTCATGAAGTTTTAATTATTATTTTGGAATTAATAAATGAATGTTGCTAACGTAAATGACTGAAGTTGACCATGAAATTACAATTTTGCAATGTTACCGAAGACATTCACAATTGGAGCATCCTGAATTGCTTCGAAATTTTCTTCGCATTGTTCAAAAGATCAAAACCAAGCTGTGAAAGTTGCATCTATGGAATCTGTAGGAACAGGCAGAAAGGAAATTAATAGTTTTTTTAAATTTCTGCGTCATTAAACTCTTGAGTATAGGGAAGTTACTCTAAGAATGCAACAGTTTGACAAGACCCGAAACAAATTAACGTCATGTCGGACGATAACACTGCTGGAGGTGGTGCCGAAGTCATTTACAAGTGAGTCAATTGCTAGCGAACAAATTGACGAATTGAGCGCGTGGAAATAATATGCAGTTGAGGAGCAAACATTCAAAAAGTAACACGTCCATTCGGCAAAAATTGAGTACTGTTGTTTTTACCAAGAATTTTATTTCCAGAGAAAAGTCGTATTGTCTTAAAATACATTAAGTAGTACTCTATTTGTTGAGTTTATTGAGTGTAGAAAAGTGTAAAATTTGTGCTCTATTTTTTCATTTTTATCGGAAAAGTGCGAAGTTTTGCTGCCAGTAGAAGCTATCAGTTATCAAAGCGGTCTTTTTTTGGAATAATCTCTCTATTCTCACGCGTGCTACAGGTGTGTCCCAGCCATTTTATTATTGCTGGCGCGCAACCTGTACTGAGTTTAGAGTGGTAGGAGGTCACTCTTGTCACAAAGACTGCTTCCGAGCTTATCATTACAAGCTAGTTGTTGTCAGAGCGTTTTGAAGAGAGTTCGTCTACAATTGTAGTCAGCGCAAACACTATTGTTATTGCTGACAAAAAGGCCATGCAGGATATCCGAAAGACACTCTTGTACTGTTATCATGTACTATAATAATATGCTATGGTAACGACTGTTGATTGAACAATGATGTATTATCAATAGAATAATAAAATATTTCTTATTTTAATGGACGTCGCCTTTCTCCATTCTTCATCCAAGAGAAAACACAAATGTTGATTTAAACACCATACGT
Source organism: Gryllus longicercus (assembly GCA_038098605.1). NCBI lineage: Eukaryota > Metazoa > Arthropoda > Insecta > Orthoptera > Gryllidae > Gryllus > Gryllus longicercus. Next base: position 1,278,197 of record JAZDUA010000423.1, read on the forward strand.
AAAAGTTTCATGACTTCCACACTGTATTCAAATAAACATTTTGAGATAAGAGTATTTGGTCAAAAAGATTTTACGAAACTCGTATATGTTAAAAGAACATAATTTTATCGTGGGCTTCATATGTAACCCGCGCGACCATTTGCGTTCCGAAATGAGACGCGAGTACCGCAGGGTTAATATAGTTGGGTTCGAGCGATTTCGGGCAGCGAGTGTCTAACAGGACCGCATAATGGCCCCAGGGGCGAGCATAGGGGGACGGACGATAGAGAGAAAAAGAAGAAGAACCAGAAGAAGCACGCGAAAGAAGAAGGAGAACGCGAAAGGGGGGAGAGGAGATCGGGTGAGGCGAAAAGGGACAGTGGCGTTGGCGAGCCGAGAGATGTCGCAACGTATTCTCGACACATCTTATTTTAAGCGAAATTCGCTCCACCTTTATCAAACACAATAGCCCCCTCAAAGGCGATTTCTCAACGCCTCTCTGTGAATTTAGCTCCGGCGGCGCGAGAGCTGACTTGAGAAAGACGGCGGCTTCTATAAATTAATTCCTTGTATATGGAGGGTTGAATATCCTCAGACGTACGCTGTTGCGTAGTTTGAACATTCTGAAGACTTTTCGTTTTCTTTTTGTATTTTTTTTTAAAGTTTACGTGATATTTGTGTCCTCTTTTTATGGCACGTGGAACGCGCGTTAACGTTTTTTCTAAACTTGCGCTTTCCTGTCCCTCGATAGAATCCACTTAGAGTAGAAAGTATCTAATTTTTATTAGACTTTTTGATGACGCATTACTGTGCGTAATTATTGTGCTGGATTTGAGCTGTTTTGCACAATTCAATATGTACACGAATTTGTAATGTGAGCCTTTGCGATTAACAAATTATTCTCTATGTGACTGCTAAAGATTATCCTTCCGGGCTTTGTTGTTTTGTGTGTATAACATTAAGCACTAGGACCCCAAACTATGTAAAGATGATCGTAATACCGTATCGTCTATTTATATCTCATTTTATCGGACAAAATACATTCTCTCTAGCATGTTTTCTCCTGCAGCGTACAATAAAATGATTCTGAGAAATGGTTTCATTTTTTACGATCGCCTTCGTGAAATATTAATAACTGCTTGCTTATGAAAGGTCAACTGAGTATTCTTACGTCGTTTACGTGTTCATACTACGAAAGCAGCTATTTATAATACAGCTTAGCCGAGATTCCTTACCATATTTGTTTTCACAGTGTATCCACAGTTTTCTCTCCGTCTCTCCAGAAGTAGAGGAAAACAAGTGCACCGATTCTTGCCTATATTTTTGAGCTATTCTCCATTTTTTTTTATTCTTCCAAGAAATATTTCTGGACACGAATAAAAAGGTAATGTTTATTCATGAATATTAACTATACTGTTGTAAATTGACAATATATCATTGTACTACAACCTTGTTTGAAATAACAAGAACTCCAATCTAAAATATACTCAATTTATAATATATTTAAACTGAACTGATGTTGAGTGACACAAGATGCTTTCGGGAAACGTAAAATCATTAGTCTTTAAATGGGTACGTCAGAGAACTACGTGCTACGTACGGCGACTCGAAATGTCACAATTCATATTTCATGTTAGAAATTGAATATTGAACTAGAATAATGAGTATTGCCTTCAAGTAAACATCTAGTGTATATCATACACCGTACAACTACTAGGCTGCTATTCTGAACTCTGCTTCACATATGTAGAATAGTTCTTAATATATTCATTATTTATTTTAGAAAATGTTACAATATTTATATTCCTATCAAGGCATTAATTTACTGAATCTCCAGTTATTCACTTGAAGTGCCAAATTCGTTCGATATTTTAGCCAAAATGTGCCATAAATATTAGTTTATAGTGTTGTGTACACACAGTACGCCAAGCGCCCACTTGCGTGACAAATTGAGGCATAAAACCAGCCTGGCTGTGCGCACGATTAGTTGAGCTCTCCTGTTAATAGTTGTGGTAGGAATAGAGCCAGAGGTGTGGGTTGTTATTTTGTTAGGAAAACTATAAAATCAAATCTGTTGTACTTTGCACACGAAAATCAGTTTTCTAGTACTCCGGAGCGAAAATTTCTATTTTTCAAACGTTGCCAACATCTCTTTGGTGGAACTTTTCTTCGTCGTTTAAGTACGAATTAAAGGGTTACGGCAGGTAATCAGGAACTCAAGAAAATGTGCGTAGATGATACTTCTTCCACATACGTCACATACAATTTTATTGTTCTATTTGTCGAAAATAAATCAAATCAAAACGTGATTCTGGTTCTGAAGTTAAAAATACCGAACTTCGTCACATTGCAGGATGGATATTATAGACATTTGGAAGGTACTGATTGAAACAAGCGTGTCTTTGCTTTGAAGAGAAGTACTAGTCTTTTCAAACGCGCTTGCTTAACGTTGGGCGATCATTAAATCCTGAACGGCCACTTACTGTCAAAATCTGTGATTGATACCGGCCGTTAAGGGTGGCTTTTGGTTTAACTGTTTCGTTGTATTATGTTGAATTTAGTATTACCAAATTAAATACACACAAATTGAATTAAATGGAAAGGAATCGTCGTTTCTGAGGCATCGCAGGTGTCACAGGCGTCGCGGGCGCCGCGAACGTCGTAGCGTTGAGTCGCGTGGCGTCGCGCGCGCCACCCAGCGGCGGCAGAAGCCGCGCTGCCCGCGGGGTTAAGAATAGCGCAGCGCGCCACCGCGCCCCCGCCGGGCCGCCGCTGTTTTTACGTGCGCCTCGCGCCGTCGCTCTCCTCTTCCCGCCCCGCCCAGCCCAGCCCCACCCACCCACCCACCCGTCTCGCTCTTTCCTACCCCGCCTGTGCAACGTCGCCTTTTCCAGCTCCGCCCGCCCAGCACCTCATTTTCCCGTTCAACGCAACCTCGCCCTTTTCTACACGCCCACTCCTACCCTTTCCCACTTTCCTGTCCTTTCCAGCTTCTAACCGTCTCTTTCTCGCCCCCACACGCCATCTTTCGTCCCTTCCGCCCCTTCTCGCCCCTATGCGCCACGTCTCGACCTTTCCCGACCCTTTCTCTTCTTTCCCGCCCCTCCTCGATTTTTTCTATTCTGTCTCACTTCCAAATTCCCCGTTTAACCCTGCCATGTCCATAGCTTTCCCGTTCCATCCTGTTACCCTTTGTCCCGTTTCGTTCCGTTTCGTCCCATTTCGTCCCGTCCCGTTCTGCCAGGATCTCCTCCCCTCCCTTCGTCTACTCCGCTACGTCTACTCGCCTCGCGTTGTTTCGCCCCGCATTCTCCCCTTCGTCCCGCACCGTTCAGACCGCCACGCGCCGTCTCTCCTGCCCCCCTCAGGCGTGTATTCTGTTCCGTCCCGCTGTGCTCCGTCCCGTCCATCTCTGCCCAGACTTGCCCTGCAGCTGACCCGATCCTACGTCGATCCCTCCCGAACGGTTTTGCACATTATTGCACTTCACCTCTCCACCCCGCGAGTCTGCAACCAAACGTCTTTTCTCCTGACTCGAGGTGTGATGCTTTCGATGTTGGTGTCGATGCATTCTTCCTTTTCCTTTCTACTCTTACCTTTCTTTACTCTCTGTGCTTTGTTGCATTGGGAATTTATTATGATTATGAACAGATTCGACTTCAGTATTTTTGACGAGACGATTTGGGGCCTCCTTACAAGCTGTTTTGAACACTGCGTGTGTTCGTACGTCTGTCCTTTCGCTCCTTTTCCCTACCTTCACACATCAATACAACAACGCTCCGCCCCGCGCTGCTTGCTTCGTTCCTCCCACCCATCTCTTTACCTCGCGTTGGTGACCTCGCGCTCTGGGCCTGCTCCGCGTCGGGGCCTTCCTTGCCCTTCCCGATTCCTCGCTTCTTTCTGCGCTTCAGTCGTCCTGGAACCGGGAGCTGAAGCTCTTTGAGTCTTTCTCTTCGCCGCCTCTTCCTCCTCCATCTCCTTTTCTCTTCTTCCTCTATGTCCTCTTTCTCCTCCTCTAGCTCCTCCTCTTTCTCGTCCTCTTTCTCTTCCTCTTCTTCTTCTTCTTCTTCTTCTTCTTCCTCCTCCTTCTCCTCCTCTTCCTTCTCTTATTTCTCCTTCTCCTTTTTGTTTTCCTCTTCTAACTTCTCTTTCACCTCATTTCTTCCCTTTTGCTCCAAAGCAGTTCAGTACGTATCTACTGCCTCGCCATCATCTCCCCTCCAGCCTTCGTTATCCTCAACTCTTCTTTTTGTATTTATTTTAATTTATTTATTGTCAAAAACAATTAAAATGTATATGGAAGACAAGTATTCTATACTGATTTTGTTGTGAGAACGAGAATCCCTACCCCTCTCTTTTACTGTTTACTTAAATGATGATTAAAGGTAACGATGAGCGTGGTTGGCAACATTTGAAAACTTGAAAATTTCCTCTTCCGAGTAACAGAAAATGTATTTGCATTGGTAAACGAACTACAGATTTTGTAGCATTGTTGATGGAACAACCCCATTCCACCCCTACTACTTCCTTTTCTGGTACAGTGTTCAACAAAACGTGGGCGGATAATAAAGTACCTTTTCCACTCTTTGGAGTCCACCGTCATTCAGTTTTCATTCTATCATGTATAAGATCTGAACCATCATCCCATTCATAACCACTTATCTTCATTACCACTCCAATTACCATGCATAGGGTGGAAGGCAGCAACAGATCACCCTGATAGTCACCTTCAGAAGAAGGGAAATCATGAAGGTTTAAGAGTTCTTCTCTGCCTACAGTATTGCGAATGGCATTTGTCATCACCATTGAAGTCTGAACTTTCTGAATTCGATGCTCTCGGACATATTCGATTAATATTTCGTCTTCGGATACATTCCGCGACGCTCCATTAATGATCACATTGTTTTCTTAGTTCTTCCATATCGTGCAACTTCACGTCTTTGATATCTATTCGCCTTTATTTATTTCGATTATATGTCTTCTTACCCACTTAATTTGTTCATTCTCTCTTCTTCCATATCGTTTCCATGATTCGCTGCTTCGTTGACACATTTCAGTATTATTCTCCTCACGAGAAAATTTTGAGTAATGGAAATTCTGTTCTTGAAAAACATAATATACAAAATTTGCAATTGATAATATACATTCTTTTTTGAAATTTAATAACCATATTCTTATTTACATATGCATATTATAACTCTATCCATTTGAAGACGCAGTGTTCTCTCTCCTGTTTTGTAAGAGTTTCTGGAAATAATTTCTATTTTTTTCAATTTTGCCACTCGTAGATTGCCGCTGCTTTGAGAGTTGGCGTTTGCGTGCCATTCATCTCTTTGTTGTGACGAGAGTGTTCTTTCGAAATGTGAAATTCTCTCTACAAGAATATTAGACATTTATTTTGTAGCCTCTGAAGTCAAACCAATTACATAAACTGTGTAACAAGGGTTATCTCCGTTTTAACTTTTAGCTTAACTTGTGCTCAATATTGAAAAACGTTTTTAGAGCAATGATTACGTATAAATTTGGGAATGAACTATTTAAAATAATCATAGTTTTAAAATCAGTTTTTGAAACTGTTTTATCTTTACGTAAGAGAACATATTTCCACTCCTGAGTGTTCCCAATTTATTTGTAAGTGCATTTAAGTACTCCATTTCCTTATATCCGAAAGGAACGTTTCCTCCCAAGAGAACATTTGAAATTATCATATTTTTATATGTCGAATTTTCGAACTAAATTCATGACAGGGTGAAAGTCTGCTATGCCACCCAAATGTCCCTATTTTGTAATAGTTGAACTATTCTGTCTGGGTGCGTTTGTACTGAACACTGGAGAGATAAATCTCGTTCCTATGTATAGCGCATTACATCCTCTAACATGTGTACGAATTTGTTTTCTGGGTCCTTGATACCGAAAAATCGGTTGATGGAAAAAGTCTGTTTCTCCACCTGCCCGCCCTCCCGTCATCTATCCGCCTCCTTTCAGTAAACAACGCTAGCGTCTAATACGTTCGGACGATTTTCTCGAAAACTGATATTCTTCGATTAATATGAAGGAACTCGAGATTTTTGTCGTAAATGAAATCTCTTCTAAAACATAATATCTTCAAAACTGTCATGTAATTTTTTTTAAAAAATCTAGTTGTTGTCGCCCAATTTGTGCTTGAGGTTAAAGCAAATGATTTTTAAAATTCTCAAAAACCTGCTGGAATTCGTTTGATTAAGCCCCCCATAGCCCCCGGATAGAAGAAGGGACGCTTAAAAGAACGGCGCCTGTCTAATTTTCTTTGAACTCTTCGAATTTTCGAAAAAAATAGCCAGCCAGAAACATTGCGAGAAAGTGTGTGCTATAGGAGCCCCAACTAGTTTTATTTTTTCACCATGGATAGGAGAAGGGACGCTTAAATAACGGCGCCTAACTAATTGTCTTTAAACTCTCCGAATGTTCGAAAAAAATCGCCTGTCAGAAACATTGCGAGAAAGTGTGTGCTGTTGAAGCCCCCTCTAGTTTTATTTTTTCACCACGGATAGGAAAAGGAACGCCTAAAAGCAAGGTGCTTCTCTAATTTTCTTTGAACTCTCCGAATTTTCGAAAAAAAAAAATCACCAAGCAGGAACAATACGAGAAAGAGTGTGCTGATGTATCCCCACTAGTTTTCCTTCGTAAAAGAGTAACCGAAACGGTTATTTTCGGGAGTCGCCGCCGCCGCCGTCGCCGCCGCGGGGCCGTCGTGCTGCTCCTTTTGCCCGGCGCCGAGGCATTCGCTAGCGCGTCCTCTCGCGCGCGTCCTCGCGTGCTCGTCGCCGCGTTCGAAATAAACTCCCGAGGTCTTTTTTCCTTAAGCGCCCCACCTGTGCTCGGTAAATCGCCGGCCCGCCCGCCGCCGCTTTGTGAGCACCATCTGTCTGCCGCCGCGGCCGGGCGCACTTGCTCGGTGCGCGCGGTGGCCCGCAAATATCTCTTACATTCGTTTATTTTTTTAAATTAAATTAAATTATTTATATCACGTCAAAAACTATATAATATGAGGCGGAAAACTATATAATATGAGGTGATGTGAGGCGGGAATAGAGCTACATTTACAGACCAGTAGCAACAGATGGGATCATCCATCTCTCTCAGCTGTATGAAAGGAGACTGTCCTAAAAATTGGATGAAGCTGGGGGACACAGACACACACAAATTTCATAGTGGTTACAGGCTTATTGTTTTTTAAATTATATAATATAATAAAAAGGTTTTGTACCAGTATCATATTTGTGACATAAATATCAGGTTGTATTTAATCCTCGGTATAATTTCCAATCGTATAAATATATTTATGTCTGCGCGGCCAGCCGCGGAAGCTACATTCATTGCCCATTAGAAGAATATGGAATCATCCATCTCTCTCAGATGTATGAAAGGAGACTATCCAAAAAATTCGACCAACCTGGGGGAAGCATACCCGGACAAACTTCATAGTGGTTATAGGCTTATATTTTGTTTTTGTTTCATTATATAATATAAAAATAAGTTTTGCATCAGTTTCATAAATGTAGCATAAATATAATTTTGTATTAAATCCTCGCTATAATTTCTAATTCTATAAAAATATTTATGCGGTGGAAACGATTTGACTTGAATTTTGAATTCGTCTTTGCATTTCCTGTGATGGCGATGGCACACTTTATGGCCTACTCGTCCGCTTACTTGTGTTGTGAACTGATAGATGTTTTTTGTACTGAAATGCGGTTTTTGGACGCTTAAATGCTCAACCCAGAGTACAGAGGAAGGAGTGAATGGGAGAGGTATTCTCACGAACTGGCTATGATGTGGTAAAAATGTAATTCCTATTTTTCTGAGATCGGAAAGAACTAAGCTGTGGAAAGTAACAGTTTCTAAATTTAGTCGGTTTCCAGAGCCAAGTCGTGTTGTGAGTAACCTGTGTTAACGTCGTATGTTTGAAGCGCGCAAAATCCTCGAAGAGAAAGAGCTGACGTCATTGAATTGTACAGTTTAATTTTTAAGGAGGTTTTTGGTAATATTTTAAAACTTGAGCCACGGAAAATGTTTTGTGGATTTAAACCAATATTCTTTCAAACCCGTAATCATGCCTATTAGTTGTGACTTATCAATATAGAATTAAATAAGGTGTAACATTTGTGAACGAACATTTTTGTGTGAAAATACAATTACAGGCGTGATCGAAAATAGTTTTTACGTTATCTTATACTGCTAACGAACATTTAGACATCTCGATATTATTTATCGTTACAGGCTGATTTTAATTATGCTGGATTTTTTTCTGTTTGAAACATTTTGAATTTTGTAAGGGTATGTTAAAGAGTACACTCAAGGGAAATGACATCTGTGGACTGTTGTTTACTTTAGCAATTCAGGAAATGGGGGAAGGAAGTACAGCTAATAGTGGTAAAAACATTATAACATAACATAAAACGAAGCATATCAAAAATATTGATCAATTCATTGCTATTAAATCTAGGCATGAATATATAATAAAATGGGTTTCTTCTTAAACAAAATACCGCCATAGTGTTATTAATCCAGTACTGTCTTCTCAGGAATTATTGAAGAAATAGCAATAGCACGAAGAATTGACGTAGGCAGGGAAGAAATCCTCCATAGAGCAGATGTATATAAATAATAGATGGCGTTATGTGAAGTGGATGAGGGAGATGGAAGCTAATTGGCGCAACGAAAGGGAAGGCAGCTAATAGGCTCAGCGTGTGATCAGAGAAGATAGCGCAGCATTAACGAGAACCCGGAATAGGCCGGTGATCGTGGGTAGTGGGACGGCCAAAACGGCAGGAATAGACCGGCGATCCAGACGCCCACCGCCGGCATCTCGTAGCACGTGACTTTTAATGACGAACCCTTTGTCATAGATGCACAATCTGTCTTTCTCATTCGTGCTTCAGAATGCAAATTTTTAACTACATACGCGAGAGATATCCAAAGAGTAAGGTCGCAAGACGCGTAACTCTGGCAGATCAATGCATTTATATGTACACATAGGCTTCCGCGGCTCGAGTTCATGACTTCTAGGCTGTCCGGGTTTCGCCTGTCGTATCGCAGGCTTCTTCAGGGTAGTGACGACCGACAGCCTAGAAGTCAGGTCAATGCATTTTTCACAGTTGGTACTACTGCTTTGTAGGGGGAAGTGAACGAATGGTAACGAACGTCAGTAACATACCGCCTCTCGTTGTGGTGACGGTTTACGTTAAGGAGCGCTCACTGCGTCTCCCACCAAGTGCGACGTGCGTGCTCTGACACGCTACTTGGACGCCAAGCACACGAGTGCCGCCGCAGTTCATCGCGAAATCGTTTCTGTTTCAGTAGAGATTGTGTTATGTCACGGCAACAAGTGACAAAAATGGGACGTAATTTGGATTTGAATAGCGTGTGTAAGCAATCACAAAGCAACTGCTGCAAGATGCTGACGAAGGGAGTGTCTCCTTAATGACTGTGTTTGTTCGCATACCGCTCGGGCAACCAAACGTGGTTGAACCAATTTGGTTGGAATGTTTTAAACCGCCCCTCACAGTACAGACCTTGCACCTAGGGACTATAGTTTGTTCTCTAAATTAAAGGAACAGCTGGCAGCAAGACGCTTTTCTAATAACAGCAAGGAGAAAATCGATGTGGTGAAGTGGCTTGGCAGTACATCTCTATGACGAAGGAATGATAAAACTCGTCCTCCGGTTGACAAAATGTGTGGAATTAAATGGTATTTGTATTTTAAAAATTGTACATGTACAATTTTACCTATACGTATACGTTTCACTGAAATATATGCATTTATATGTATATAAAAGCTTGTAACGTTACATTCCGGACGTATTTTGTTAAAACTCTTCCCATAAAATTTACATTCCGCATCAGTATTGTCCGTCATTTTCCGCTTTTTAGATGGCCTCAAATACTTGTAGTTCATATCCCAATTTGAGAGCCAGGGTTACGTCTCTGCTATTTTACTGTCATGTAATTGTATACAATACTGTGTTGTCCTATCCTGTCCTATAGTTTGACAGCCCGCTACGGGCCTTGGCCGACCAATGGTGATCCAGCCTCTCGGCCAAGGGGAAAAGGAGTTCATGTGATTAGAACACCCCTTCACCGTATACTCTGGTCTTCAGAACGTTAGGGTGGGCTTTCTCATCGTCCCACAGCAATAGATGCTGAGACATTTCAAGGAAAGCTCATAATTATTATTTTGGCCCTGCCAACCCCGGGTTGCTCCGTGGCAAGCGAGCAAGCTAACCAACGAGCCACCGAGGACCTGCATACTATACTAAGGATCCAAAGCTAAAATAATATTTGCTATCTTACGAGTATATTCATGCATTGACAAAAAGTTTATATTGTATAATTGTAAAAGACTCTACGGTTCTAACAATTATTGCAACGGCCATTTGGAACTGTTATCCCCATTTTCATTGCGATTTTTGTTCAGTTTGCTTTGATCCATTCACCGAATGCTGAAATGGTCCATTGCTTCTCTTCCCTCAAACTGAGTGTTTAATGTATTTTATACCATTTGGATTGTATAATTGCAAAGAACCTGTAACACGTATTGTATTTCAGCTTCTGGGTGAATGACCCTCATCTCGATCAGGTTTTCGTCCAATTTCCCTGATCCTCGAACAAATGCTAAGATGGCCCCTTGTTTTGCTTCTGGACGTAAATGCAACTTCAAATTAACTTCTCCCAATAGCACGTCACACACAGTTTTTAACTGTTTTAGACGTAAATAAATAAATAAATGTTTTTCTTCCCACTTTCGCGAGAGATGCATATTTCATTGTTTTTTACTTGAAGTGTACGCGAGATCCAGTATTCAGTTCGCGTGTGCGTATGGCGCCGTACGCTACCGACAAGTTGCTCGTATCAAGATTTGTACTCGACTTGAGAACACGTGTGGGCGTCAAGGCTGCGCGCGGTGGATCTCGCAGATCGTGAATTGCGTGATGCTGGCCAACTTGGCGGGTTTGTTTTCGGACGCTGCATTGCAGAAACGTAATTTCACTCACCTACCAGTCACACCGAGTTTGTTGGTTGCCATTACTGTCATATAATTGTATACTATTCTGTCTTGTCCTATCCTGTCCTATAGCTTGACAGCCCTCTACGGGCCTTGGGAGTAGCACTTAACCCACTCAAGAAAGGATGTCAAAGTAAATAAACTATTATATAAAATATTATAAATGTATCTCTGTATAAAATGACAGTGTATTTTAGATATCACGTTTTAGAATGTGTTTTAATTTAATGTTCTTACATAAATTGATTGCGATTTGGGGTGATTTGATTGCGAAAGAAAAATCTTCCGACATTGTTGCCATATGCAAGAGGTATTAGAGAGTTCGGTTATCATAACATCCTGACTCTCGTTCGCTGGACGAAAAGAAAAAGAAATCACCTGTCAATCAATGTCATTTCGGGCCGAATAACTTCCTGTCGGTGCTGGAAGTCCATTTAACAATATATTTCAAGTGCTTCTAACGCCATCCTCCCACATCTAAGACGGAGTCTGAATTAGAAGTAGGAAAACCAGGCCATCAACTCCCAAGTCCATTAGTACTTCCAGTTTTTTGATCAACGCCGCGATTATCGACTATTAGGTGCCATAATAGAAGTTCAATAAGCAAGATAGCATTTTCCCAGCATTTTACATCCCTTCCCTTACGCTGCAGCAACGATGAGCAGTTCGCAAGTGTTGCGGGTCAGTTTGAGATGTCGGGAAAACCAGGCCTGCTATTCCCCGGCCCTTAGCATTCCCGGTCATATGATTAGTGTTGTCGTTGTCAGCCTGACGTGAGGCGCCGACTGCAGAGGTCCGCTAAATGCAGCGGCAGGACCGGGTCGCGAGTGCTGCGAATCACTTTGGGAAAACGAGGCTAGCAGTTCTCAACGCCTTCCCATTCGTGTGACAAATTTATGCGGGCCTTATGCGCCAGCAATTCTAATTCTTCCCTACGGCCAGTGATTCTAATAGCCGCAGACTCCCTTAAGTCGAGTGCAGAGGTATCGGCCAAACCGCGTGCTGCGGTCTACTCTGGGATGTCGGGCAAAGCGGGCCTGGTGTTCCAGTAAGCTAGGTGCAGCGACAGTGGCTAATCCGCGTGCTGCGGTGCACACTGGGATGTCGGGCAAAGTAGGTCTGACGTTCCCGTAACCAAAGCGCAGCGGCAGTTGCCAATCCGCGTGCTGCATTTCACTCTGGATTGTCGTGCAACGCAGGCCTGGTGTTCCAGTAAGCTGGGCGCAGCGACAGTGGCCAACCCGCGTGCTGCGGTCCGGGATGTCGGGCAAAGCGGGCCTGCAGCTCCCCGGCGGCCCAAGGCCGGCGCGGCCGGGAGCCAGCTGATCGCGTAGCTAGCGAGGCCCCTCCGCGTGCACGGGCGTGGGCGCTGGTGCGCGCGTCGCGGCCGAGCGCGTGGGCGGCCCCAGCGGGCGGCGGCTGCTGCGCGCGCGGGCGAATGTGGGTCCTCGGGCGTGGGTGGAGGGCGCGGGCGGGTGGACGGCGCGGCAGATGGTAGCGGGCAATGGGCGGCAGGCAACGGATGGCTGGCGACGGGCAGAAAGCAAGGGATGTTGGGCAGGTGACGGTGGGGACGGAGACGGGGACGGGGACGAAGACGGGGACGGAGACGGGGACGGAGACGGAGACGGAGACGGGGACGGAGACGGGGACGGGGACGGAGACGGAGACGGAGACGGAGACGGGGACGGAGACGGGGACGGAGACGGAGACGGAGACGGAGACGGGGACGGTAACGGGGACGGTTATGGGGACGGTTACGGGGACGGTTACGGGGACGGTTACGGTGACGGTAACGGGGACGGGAACGAGGGCGGGCGGCGGGCGGGGGGTGGTGGGCGGGGGGTGGCCGGCGGGGGGCGGCGGGTAGTGGGCGGCGGAGGGCGCGGCGGTTCAGCGGTGCATCCGTGTGCAGTTCGAGAAAGCGTTAGAGAGCGTATAATAGGCCAAGTGCAGCTGCAAGCCGTGTGGGGGTCAGATACCGAGCGTTACCGACACCTCGGAATGTGAAGAGGTATAATCTTACGAAGTTGGGCACTAACAATTCGTACGTCCACTTAAAGTTCGTAGTGTCTGCAAAAAAGACTATATTGAGTATAAAAAACGAATATGATATTTATTTATTGACGCATTAGTTATCTTTGATATTACATAAATCTAAGAGTGAATTCATTTCATTGAGAACTGAGGCTGAGATAGCAGTTTCCTTTGCTTCTGGTCAGTACATCTCTGAGGAGTTTAGTTATTTCGTCAGCAAATCATCAAATCACACCTGTAGCTCGCTTGTCGATGGAAACAATTTATATTTTACAAGAACGAACTTTTTTGTCAAATGCGAAAAGCGCTGATATTACCTTTATTCGTAATCAACCATCAAAGTATAGGAAAGTAGAGAGGATGGAGAAGTCTGAGCGCAGGAGAAAAACGCAAATTCTCCTTCGCACCCGTACGTCACATACATTTTCTAACGATAAAGAAAATACTTTTTTACTGGTTTTGGCTAACAAATAACAATTTAATGGGACTCTATCAAATTAAACATTTTTTCTTCTGAACAATACTCAAAACCACGTGCTGCCCGACAACCGTCCCACCCCCTAGCCACGCCCTTGTTCGCTCTACCGCCGGAGCGTCGAAACGCCGTCGGCGTATCACAGGACTCGAAGAATACACCTTTACTCACGGCACGCGCCATCGCGCCCCTGGGTCGCGCGTGCAGCGGCGGCGGCGGCGGCGGCGGCGTGCCCCCGGGCGCCCGCCAAACGCGGCCCCGCGCCCCCGGCATACACAAACAGAGGCTCAGGCGGCGGCGGTGCGAATGTCGGTCGCGCGAGCGAAGTGGAGCGTGCGACGCCCCCTGGTACTCTCGCGACAAGTGGGACGCCTCAAGGACAGGAATACGCAAACTGCCCGTCCCAGCCTCCCCCACCTCTTGCCGCGCGCCCCCGCCACCCTCCACGCCCCCTCCGTGCGCCTCGCGGAAGGGTGCGGCCCTGTCCTCGGGGCGGCGTCCTTCCGGGCCGGCCTTGATCCGGGAGCTCAAGGTCAGCGTGCTGTATGTGGCGGACGCCGCCGCCGCCAGCGCGTCGCGGCGGGTGGGCGGGAGCGTGCAGACGCGCTACGCGGCGTGGGTGCGCCGGGGGGCAGGGGGCGAGGAGGCGAGGGGTCGAGGGATGGACATCGTTGAGCAGTGTTGCTTGCGTGAAGGAAGGCGCTAAAGACAACTTAATTTCGATCCTATCTCCCGACGTCGCATTTGGTGTAGGGGGACTCGTGGTATACCAGCTAGCGCGTTAGCTTTCCGTCGCTGGGTCCGGGTTCCATCCTCGGGAAAATGATGTAGAAGATTTGGAGAACAAAGCGAACTCTTTGCATGTTTTCTCGAGATTTTCCCGTTTTCCCTGCCCCTCATTACTCCATTGTATCATCGTCTTTCACCGCATCATCATCATCATCATCACAATCATCGTTTTCACGAACTAATTAAATGAATGTCCATGGACTATATTGAAGGGAGTTGAATTTTCCCTAAACTCCAACAAATTACGTGCAGTGTCATACATCGTTATAGTTATCATTACATTCAATTAATAATTATGTGGCTCATAAAACGCTTTCATGACAATTATATTTCCAATATTGTGTAGAGGAATTTTAGTATTTCCTTTTACAACATTTTATACACTTTTCAATAAAATGCAAAATTCTCATTGATCAAACACATATTTTGGACAAGGTGAAAATAATTCCTTATATCTGTAGAGGAACGTTTAGTGTTATGGAATATCATACACGTTCGAGGTATTACCAAATCTCGACAGTGTCTGAATATCAAATCTGAATATAGTGATAAAGTTAAATACCGGGTACATAATACACTTTTGCCATCTGGGAGTGCATTACGGTTAGTTACAATGTTACAAGATAATTTGTAATAGTGAGTAAACAGCATTGAATTTGTACTTCCTGAAAATTTCCAAACACGAAAAACAAATCTTAATCGAGACAACAGGTCCTCATGCCGACAGACGAATGAAACGTATGCGAGACGTTCGGGAGTAGTTCATATTGCTACTTGGACGCAGAAATTTACCAAAGATAACCTTAGTATTTAGTATTTTTCGACACTAGAAAAATGTGTTTACCCAGTAATGCAGCTGGTAACAAAAATCCAGTTCTATATATTTTTTAATCAGCTGAATGACCAAGCAACCAGGACTTTCCGGCCTTCGGAGCTTTAGCTATGAGTCTGAACGAAACTTCAGTTTCAGTTCATGATTCAGAAATATGCGTTAATACAGTTGTAATGAGTGTTAACGTGCCGGGTTGTTAATATTATTTTTTCGTGGAAACACGCGCCCTCCATTGAGTGAATGAGTTTCGAGGAAGGCCCCCAGCATCGCATTTCCCGGTGGCTGAGCTCGCATTAGATGTTCGCTTGCACTGGCTCCCGCCGCGGCTCCCTCGCCGACCCGTGGCGCAGCGGCGCGGCGCCAACCGGGGGCCGCCCGCGCGGCCGCCGCGGAAGCCCCCAAACGAAGCGGCCGCCGTCGCCCACGCCGCCCGCGCCCCAGCCCCAGCGAGCAGCCGCCTGGTGGACATTCGCATTGGCGCCCGTGGCGACAGCCGCCCGTGGTGCCGCAGATAGCGCTGGGCTCGGGTGTCGCTTCGGTTGTACCGCGGTGGTTGTGATGTGGGTGGTGGTGGTGGTGGTGGTGGTGGTCTGGTCTCGTGGTTGCTGGGTTTGTAATTTCCGGGCGCGTCAACGCGTCGTAAGTATAGTGCATGTTTTCCCCCGGGAGGCGGCGGTGATCTTCTCCCGCTTGATGGTGAAATCCGGCGCCCATCTACCGTCAGGCCGTGATGGTGATGGTCTTTGCCCGTGGTTTGCCCACCACCCTGTTTCGATTTGATTTTCATCATAATTTATTTCGTAAAAAAGCAGTTATCGTATCCTGGATAGATCCCTAAAGTGTACAAAACATATTTCTATTTCCTTCATTAGGCCCAGTACATGCTCTATTTTAATGTGTCCCATATTTTACTCAAGGAATCTACCCACCTGTCATCCTACTGACATCCAACATTCTCACTGCAGTGGATAGTTGGTGTCGTAATAGTAAACACTGTCTTATTCAACCGGAGTGATGTCAGTGGTACTTTATTGCAACAATCCCAGGAGCAAAGATTACGCCCGAAAGGCAAAATATGCGCCCATTTGCCACTGGACATCCTGTCCAACGTTGCGGAATCTACCCCCGCTCTCTAGCCCGTGAGACCTCCCAATCACTTTGCGAAACTGGGAAAAAGATCCACCGAGCTCATTGCTAATAATAATCACGGTTTACGACGGCAAGAGAGATAATAAATAGGGTGAGGATCGTGAGAAAACGTCAAAAAGCAGAAATCGTAGTAAACCTTTTTCCTAACGCAAATAGTTTATCTCACAGCAGGTATTTCAAAAAATGTGATTAGCAGGGAGTAGTAGGACGAGAAGAGTCTTGGCGGTCGATTCGCAAAGCTGGACGAGATGCAGAGGTCCTTCTTTCTAGGAATGCCTTCTCCGTACTATGCAACGGTCAACTGGCCATCTCCGCGAACTCCGCTGTCGCCAGTACCGCTTTGTGTGGTGCACACGTTCTAGATGAGCGTCGACTGTCATCTACACCGAACGCGTGACGGTGAACGAAAAAGGATAAGTTAGCAGCCTAGCTGGGGGCAGCCGATGGGTATGGAGGTAGCAGAACTGTCAATCAAAATTCTCCTACGCTCACTGAAAGTTATGATTCTATGCTGTCCAGCTGCACACGTGGTGGAAACCGCACGCATTATTTTCTTTCTCTTTCTTGTTCTATCCTCACTCCGTACTGATACTCACTTACACGTACATACACTACACTACCACGCATGTCGGGAGACTAGTTGGGAGTTAGAGCCTGTCTCGGTTGGGGCGGTGCCGCGCTGATGGTAGATATCTCGATGAGGAAAATCCCGGTAAATGACGTGTAGGTCTGCGCCGGATACCTCCATTCAAGGGTAAGAACATCACCACCAAGCATGATAAAATCATGCACTATACTGACGTGGACTAATGAACATCACAGTCGTCGCGCCCGGAAACGCGAAATAATCAGTTGTTTCAATCAATCAATAAATCAATCAATAAATAAATCAAATAATGCAATCAATCAATCAATCAACGAATGCGCGAGCAAAGGCGCCGCGTCGGTCTCCACACCCATCTGTGAACGAAGCGTTCGCTTGAATCAGCGGCTGCGGCGTCGCCCGTTGGCTTCCGCAGAGTCCGGCCAGGAGGCTGCCCAGTCTGGCCTTGCCGGCGGCGCGGCGGCGGCGGCGACTCGCAGGGGCCGGGCGCCCATGCCACCGGCTGGCAATGCGTGGCTGGGCCACTGCCACCGCCTCCATCGCCACCGCCTCCGTCACCAGCCACGCACTACCAGTCGGCGGCATGGGCGCCGTCACCATCCCCGCCCAAGCGTACGCCCCCGCCCCCGCCCCCGCCCGCGCCCCGATCGCCGCCGCTACCACCGCCACCGCCGCCATTAGTGCGGTCGTCATAGACGTGTCGGCGTCGAGGGGAATCTCAATGACTGGGCTGCAGCCGCTGGCAGCAGCCGCATCGCTACGACGACGGCGGCGGCGGCGGCGGCGGCGGCGGCGGCGGCGGCGGCGGCGGCGGCGGCGTCAGCGGCGCCAGCCGCCAGCTGCTCTGCCAAATTCGTCCAGATTCTTCGGGCGTGGTTCCAGTGGCCGCAGCCGCCGGCGACGACCTGCGTTCAACGAGATAGAGCCGTGTGCGCAATCTTCAAGTCCGATAGACAATGCCGCCTTGTGTTGCAACAATTTTATAGACATCTCTCACTGTCGGCAGGATTCAGGGATGTCTGATAACAACATGATTTCATGAATGTCTGAGAGATGAAAGAGTTTTAGTTCGCTTCTCGGCAGAATAGTGTACCTGATGCTAGGATAAAGTTTATTATATGTTTCTTGAAAAAACGTTGCGAAACCTGTTGGTGTTTTGTGTTTATTAGCATTTGTGTCATAGTTACTGCATTCGAAGACCTTGGGTTCTGGGTTTTCTTGATCAAAGGCCATTAGAAATTGGGCGATTTCTTGGGGTATGAGAAACTTTTTCGTCCACAATATAATTGAAAGTCTATGATACATCGCTCACCTCACTGTAGTTGAAGATTATTCTGACATTTAGTAGGACTGGGACTAGCTTATGAGAGAAACTCATTGCGATCTTTGCATTTCATGAAAATGAGGCTCACACGTTTTCTGTAAACCATTTAAATGGCGTATGCTTTTAATGTTTTAACCGATATCCTTTGAATGTTTCGTAATTCTTGATTCATAAATTTAGTAGAGAAAAATCTCGAAATCCTGGATTTGGAAGTTACATACGGCTGTTTTATCCGATATTAACATTTATAGTACGTGCAATCTTCTTTTTATTTTGTTATGATATTATACAACGATGGAATCATATTATTATGATTTTGGATGACATATATTGTGTTGAACACTACTGTTTCAGGGTAAGATTTTGTTGTTGTTATTGTTATTAATATTCATTACGAGAATGATTGACAATGAGTTGATTTACAATCTATTCATATTTTACTCATCTACTCATATTATCTTGTCACTAAAAGTGAATATATGAAAACTTAAATAGTTCAGACATTCCTCAGGCATTTAAAAGGATATCTCTAATATTTGATGAAAATCGTCTTTACTCAACGTCCCGACGGAAACACAATCTAAAATTCGAAAATTAAAGAAAAAATATAGAGTTGTTTTACGTTTGACAAATGGCTGTTGTACATTATACGGAAACGTGAGAATAATAGTTTTTGTTTCACTTCTTCCTTTTTGGCACACATGTTTTAAGTTCTACTTTTTACTTCTTATATGTTTTCATACTATTGTAATAAACATGCAACGTATATTCGCATTCAAAAGCCAATTAGAAAATCTAATGAATTCGCATTGACATTATTCGTGACTTGCGTATTTGTCACCCAGATCTCAAATGAAAATTACTCAGCGTCACATTCTAAAAATATCCAGAAATTCCTACCGGTTCATCTGCATACAAACAGGAGAATAGCGATCGTAAATCTAGCTGACTCTTTTTGAGACGATTCTTTCTGCTGCGGTAAAATACCTGAGAAGAAGTGATTAGTACAATCGATTTTATCAGAAGTCACCAATGTGTGCATATAGAAACAATTTACTTCCTCTGTGTTTTTGTGTGCATCATTAATTCCTCGTTTCCAGTGGAGAAACTGTGTGTTGAGACTTCGGAGATAATTAAGAAGATAAGACAGACCACGGCGAACAGCTGCGGTACTCTACGTTACTTTTCTATTTGTTGATGGCTATCTTGCGCAAACAGCCTGTATTCAAATACGAAACGACGTCAAAGATCCTCTTTCTTGATCAAGAAACGAATTCGAAGCCAATTAGAGTAATTAGCCACACCTCGTGTTAGTTGAATCATAACTCGAGACAAGCATGCTATTAGTTTGGTGTTTGCTTTAAGATCTGCCGTATGGAGATGAAGATAGACAAGTTTTCGTTTAATTGTGCTTAAGGCAAGTGTAGACGGAATGTATCGTGAAGGTTCGTGTGTGCAGTTGATGAGGGTGAGAAGTGAATCTCCCCACTAGGTGCTGTTGGTCCCTCAAGCATGATGCGCTCGTTACGGCACATGTGTGAAAAAAGAATAGCTGTGCTTCTGGAAAGCCTATGGGTGCTTAGCTTTACCAAATTATATTGGCGAGAAACCCAGATTTTACGCACACAATGTTTGAACAGCCACTAATATTTAACTGATATATTCTAATTGCGGAAATGTATATTACCTCTCACATAAATCAGAGTATGTCCGACGTGTATTCAATTTGTTGTTGAATTATTAATACATTCTATTAAAATAACTTGCCAGATATTGTCTCAGATTATAAAAAAAACATCGTGATATCTCTCTTTGTAGATGCATCCTGCAAATGGTCCGAGAAGTAATTCAAGTATGGTATCTGTGGTCTTTTCCCAAGCATTTTTCTTTTATGTTTCTTCATATCTAGTCGTAAATGTAAACGACTTGTTACTCTTTTACTCAATACCAGATTATATTGACACATGTCTTTTTTTAAATTAATGAGGTAATTTAGATGCTTCACCTGTGAAAATCATTTGTCAGAGGCGATGACAAATAATTGAACTACGAAACAGTAATGCTTACTCTTTAGTTTTATCCGTCTTGTAATTGACGTTTCTTAGCAAATTCCAAAATATTGTATTGGTCGCTTCTTTCTTTTGACCCTCCTTATCATTTTATTATTACTAATTTATTTTATTTACAAATTAATTTTCTATCTACTCAAAATTATAGAGAGTAGGTTGAGAAGGAAACAAATACTGATTTACCGCTCATTACAACGATTGTGTGTCTTCGAATGCGCGCCGTCGAGAACGACAGTCCGTCGTACTTATGTTTAAATACCTCGCTTACTTAGTACACCTAAACCCTTCTTGGAGAAGGTACGGACTACGTGTAGGTTCGAGAAACAACTGCCCAACTCCACCGTCGTCGACTCCTCGGGACCGCGCGCGCAGCGTTTAATGAAGCGCTTAAGTGCGCGTATCCCTTCCTCGCTCGAGGCTTTCTCCCCCAGCGGCCGCGGGAACGGATAATTGAAACGGGAGATGTGAAATCGCATAATTCTTCTTCTTCGTCTTCTTCTTGCAGAACACGGAAGAGAGAATTGCGAAGTTCGATCGGAACCGAACTTGCCTGCCTGGGCGGCGCTGCGCGCTCGCTGGGAAAACGTTACAACCAACAAATGCGCGGCCGCGGGAGCAGGTCGCGTAATGAAGAGGGGTGCGACGGGTCGTGGGGTGAGGAAGCGGGGCGGGGAAGGGAAGGGGAGGGGAAGGGGTGCCGCGGAGCGTGAATTATCGGTGCACGCGTGGCTCCTGCCGAACTTCGTAGACGTGATCGCGGGGTACCGGAACGACCCGTGGCTGAATGGGAGGAAAAGGTTCACCCTTTCTTCGTTCACACACCTGCTAGTTACATTTTTTTCTTCTTCTGCGTAATCCCCTTCGTCATCTTCTTTCTCTTTCTCCTCTTCCTCTTCATTGCGCTCCTCTTCATTTTCTTCTTCTTCTTCTTCTTCTTTTTCCTCTTCTTCTTTATCGTGTTCATCTTTATTTTCGTCCTCTTCTTTCTTCTCTCCCTCGTCTGCTTTATCTTCATTTGCGTCCTCATCTTTCTCTTCTTTGGTTTCTCATCTTCCTCTTCACATTTTGCTTCCCCTCTTCGTCTTCTATTTGTTTTTGTTATTTTTTATCTTCATTATAATATTTTCAGCATTTTTTATATTTCCTCCTTTTCCATTTTTCATGCCCATCTTAGTGTACTTCCTCCCTTACTTTTCATCGCTTTCTTTAAATTTATATTCATCATAATTATATTCATTATATTATTTCGGAGCTTATCTATTTTTCTGACAGTTTTTGTGTGATTTTCTTGTAGCTTTTCTCTCCTGTCTCCAACGCCACATACTGTTGACCTTTCGGGATTTTTTTGAGGAAAAATGGATATATAAAATCATGATCATTTTCTTTAGGTGTTGTATTTTGTATACAAATTGTGCACTAGTAAAGGTATTGAGAAACGTATTAGTAAAGAATATTGTGTTCAATTACAATCGTCCGAAGCAAGTTAGGCTTTACTTCTTGAAGTAAGAACGCGAATTCTTAGCGGTACATGTGAATACGAAATTCGTAACTTGATCGCTGTGAATCAATCGCTGGTCACGTTCGTTTCCGGCACACGAACCTGGATATGGGCCGAGCCAACAAACATGTGAACTTTTTACCTACCGCCACAAGGAAAACGTCACATCACACAGTCGTAAATATTTCTGGAGATCGTGCTTTGACTTCAGCATTGCTAGTGAACGCGCTGCTAGGTATGGTCGGACAACGTGAGTGTTACATTATTTACCCCGTCGCCACGGAAATCAGTTCCCAAGAAGAGCCCAATATCTCCTGAAAATTTAAATGTTCGTCTCCGAATGTTTTCTTTTGATTGATTGATTATTTCGTGCTCCCGGGCGCGTAGACGGCTATGGCCATTGGTCCCGTACATCGATTCTTAGTCGTGAAATCTGTGCACGTTCAGCACTATAGGTTTATACTTTCTGGCCATATGGAAGGTTAACTCTTCACTGAGCTCTTGGCCCTCCATTGATTTATACTGGGAGAGGTGTCGCAGGACATCAACTAATCTCGCTGCCGTGTCTAGGGTCCTAGGTTAGCGTCCCGACGGTGACAGGATTTTCGACCCTAGCTTGTCAGCTAGGTCGAATTCAGTCGCTGCCTGGAGGAGAATTCTAGCGGCAGGCTGCTCTGATTGGTAATTTTCCGTGGTTTCTCTCAATCAACACTAGGCGAGTACCCTAACAAACGTGCCACGGACTGCGCGCGATCTTCCCTTACTTTTCCTATCTTCACCCCTTACTTACACACACTTACACTAACATACATTCATGCATTACACAGCCCAAATGCCGGGAGAACAGTCGGGAACATAGAGCTTATCCCGATAGGGGCGGTGCAGGTGGGACTTACCTGGTTGCGGAAAACCTCGCTAACCGACGTTAGGTCGGCACCGGATCTCGCCATCCAGCAGGGGAAGTTCACCGCCACCTCTCGACCAAATAGACATTCATTACACTTACGGGACTAATGACCTTAACAGACCCAGAATCACTAGCAATCCACTCATTTGTACGTGTTTGCCAAACTTAATGGAAGACCTGCATGAGCGTGAGGTGTGATTACCTCACTGAGTCCTTCCATTAGAATCAGATTCGTCAATCGTCCGCTGGAGATCCCCACCTCATGACCTTCCTCATGACCTGCTGGCCTTCCGCCCTGCTCCTCTTCGCGCCCGGCTCCTCTCGCATCGGCGGCGCCCTCGCGGTTTAACGGAGACCGCTGCCGGTGGGCTGGCGCGCCCCCAAACCGCGCTGCAACGGGGCGCCCGCGCGGCGTCACGGCGTCACGCCGAGCTGCCCGAACGGCGCAATTGCAAATCCGCGAAGTACGCGGACGCGCGTTGCATCCGTTAGCCGTTGCGCCGCGCTCGACCTAGAGTGAAGAGGCCAGTGCGCTCGCCGCTCGCCTTCCTGCTGTGGGGATCGTGGGACAAATCTCGGCCGATCCGTTTGGAGTCGGTGGTGTACTAAGCGGGTTCGCAGCAGCTTTTTTTTTGTTTTCTCGAGGTTCTCCAGTTTTTTTACCTCGCATTCCACCATCGGCATTCATATCATATTATCACAATCGCGATTAAATTAATATCATTCCACCACTTCAGACATAGTTATGTCTTATGCACTTCTGTCAC
Organism: Gryllus longicercus; assembly: GCA_038098605.1. Lineage (NCBI taxonomy): Eukaryota > Metazoa > Arthropoda > Insecta > Orthoptera > Gryllidae > Gryllus > Gryllus longicercus. Next base: position 1,301,671 of record JAZDUA010000423.1, read on the forward strand.
AATAAATATAATAAAACCGTGACAACCGAGTAGGTGGAGTGACCCGCAGTGAACTAGCATTCCACCTCTGGGTCACAGAGTTCAAATCCCGCTGGGTCCATTGCGCATCCGCTGCGGCACAATGTGAAATTGGAGGTAGGCAAAGCGAGAGACCGGCAACCTATCTTGCGATTCTTCTATTTCCTCGGCCTTGCAGCTGGCCCTAACGCCTGAGCCTCCCCATTAATAAAGACATAATTATTATCATTAATATCATTATTATTATTATTATTTCTTTTTATTGCTCAATCATGTCAACATTATCATATATCCATCAAATCCTTCATGGTGTTGACACTGCGAATCAGAAAGTTGACCTGAAAGACTCCCAGCGTAGAGACAAGTACACTAGCTCTTTTGTCTTCTGGTATGTGTCGCACTTCATATCGTGGTTCCATTTCATGTTTGTGGTAGACAGCTTTGCAACACGATATGTATCCCCGAATTTCCTTCGTTTCCTCAACAATTCTTGTTCAATTCTCTTCTGATCATTGCTGTATCCCTCTAATCTATTCTCTAAAAATGTCTGGCGCTGGCATCTGCTTCAAGTTGAGAAAAACGTAATGATATTATATCCCTTGCACTCGACGGACGCTGAGTCTATTTCGAATCCTCTAACAATGAACTTGTCATTTAAAAGAATCAAAAAATACGAAACGTGTCCGTAACGTAATAAATGTTCCTTCAATATGTGAAATAATATTCTAAATATAACTTGTATAACATTTATGTTTAAAGAACAATTTGCATATCTATTTAAAACCGAAAAATATTTTATTTATTTAATTTAGAATGTATACAGAATTTTTTTTCTGTAGCACTGAACTTCCTACGGGTAAAGCAATGGTAAGGTGAGTGGTATCAGATAATTACAGACAGGTTTACAGTTATTTTCAATAGGAAAAATAGCACTGTTATGCAGAGGGTTTTTCTTCTGGATTTTGAACCGGCACCGTATGTATTCGACTCTATTTCCGCTCTGTGCTTTGGCAATATAATTGTTATACGCATCGCGGGTGCCGAATAAAATTCACAAAACTGTAATCCTTTTTGCAAAAGTGCGTTTTGGAAGCGAATTTTATTCTGAGTGAAGGCATTTATTTTTCGGACAAAGACAAAGTGATTGACTTTACGTGCAGACTGCCTTGTCAGCTACATTTAATTAACTTTTTTATTAGTAAAAGTTCCTTTTTTGCAAACATATTTCTTCTTTAAATCTAGAATGAGGATTTTTGAAATGTTTCATTTCATCCTTATGTACTGGCGATATGTAGATGAAAGAGTATCATGTGTTCTTGCCGGCCTAGAAATGTATCTGATAAACTCAGGACTCAAATTAATTGTTCAATCTCTCATCGCGAATCTTGCTCATCTGCTTAAGCATGTAATGATTCTTTGCGTAATGAGAATAATTATAATAACTAATGGCATGTTATATAGAATTTTTGAAAATCTGAGAGAAGAAAATTACTCTGGCAGAAAAATAAGTTCATTCTTTCTCGCAGAATATCGTCTAAATTATTATTTGTTGCACAATTAAAATTATAAATTATAATAAACATTTATATTTAAACTTCTGTTTCCTTTAACGGAATTTCTAAACTATTTATTCAGGGTCTTTTCCTACACATAACCGTAAATAATTTTTCGCATACTTCCCAATTATTTCACTAATCTCATTACGTTGTAAATATTTTGCAAATTATTCCACGCAAATTTTCTGGAGTTCCTGGGGCACGATATGCAAGGCATTTTGATCGTTCAGGTAGTGGGCAATATTCTCGGTCTGGAGGGTAGCTGTATGTAGTGTGCGCTTTTAATGTGCATTTAGGTGCTTCCTTCTTCCTGTCGTGAAGGAAACAGGAATTGCGTTGCGTCGAACCGGCCTGTGGTTTTTGAGGAATCTTAACGGTGATCAATTAACTGGAGGGGGGACTCCCATCTGCCAGTGGTCAGCGCCTGCATAGCAAGCGCACGAACCAGAGAAACTGGCACAGATGAATTCCGGCAGATATCCGCGACGTACGCGAACGCAAACTGAAGATGAAAGATCAGGTAAGAAGATGGGAAAGATAGCAGGCATAGCTCCCGAAAGTGTAAAAGGCGTCCTGTGCGGTCTCATCTACATGGAAATCGGGGAAATGAATAATGCGTTAGCCGCGCGATATGTCGTACAGAACCGGTAACCTGGACCACAAGAATATCTGATGAAATAGCGGCACTTATAACATGAAGATGCGGCGGATGATTTACTGACAGGCGGAACTGGTTTGGGGCGAATTGTTGAAAGCTCGTTTGGAAATGACAAGCGAAAGTGTAAAGATGCATTAGACGCGCGAAATGAACGGAAGACGTATACGCTAACAAATAAATTATATAAATGTAAAAAGTAGTATCTGTATGCAAATGTTTTGACGGAAGGGAAATCTTAAGAAGAATCTTTTTGAAGGAGGAGGAAATTATAACAAAAAGGTTTACGTTTGGAACCACTACAAAAGCAAGGGGGGATCGAAATAATGCTATCATTATTTTCTATATGATGCTTATTATTTTGACATGAATATACAAATAGTTGTTGAAAAATATTTCTTCATAGATACTTTAAAGGTTAATTGGCGCAAATCTCGACAATGTATATTCCAGATTAAACTACTTAATGCAATTAACAAACAGCTGCTTTAAGTTTCGAATGGATTTTCTTAATTACCCCAAATTAAAATGTAATTTTTTAGTGTAATTCGATATACCGAAACAAATGTTCGTATCAACACGCCGAAATATTGAAAGAAATTATTATCGTTCGATAAAGAAACAAAAACCGCGGGCGGAAAGGAATTTCTATACGACGATCATCGATTGTCTTTATTAGCGCAACCGTGCAATTGTTTTTTTTTAACACGCCGGGCGCGAAACATTGTTTCTTGTCCTTGTTTTCCGTGTGCGAAACAGCTATTTTCAATAATAGTGACCGAAACATCACAAAACGTGTGCGAAACATTTTTCTTGTATGGCATGTTAAAAATAGTATACGCAAAGTTGGTGCCGTTTTGAGAAAAAAATTATTTAAAAATTGCCTAAATGTCTCGCAAAATTACGCGACTACTTACATTTTGAAAAATTGTACTGGATCTTGTTTAAACAACGTTTTGATGAACGAAAAATTTATGACGAAAAAATATTCTCTTCAATATTTGATTTGTAATAAAACTCCGAAGAAATTTTAAACACTTGCAAATTTCGAAAATTGAGAGACTTCAACGAAAATCGGATGTGTCTTTTAATAGGAGTATTTGGAATTCAAGAGGCAGCCAGATTCATTGATGAATACAGTTTTGGTGAAAATCCTTCCTCAGGTTTAGCCGCTAGCGTTTTTTTACGGACGGACAGACACGTTTTGCCGTAAATAGATGACTAATTAATCCATTTGTTCGGTATCAGGGACCCTCAACATCCCGCTGCACCATTACAATATTTTCTGGATACTACGTACGTAAGTTGTCTAGGGAAATAAAAAGCTATTCTGTATAGTTGCCATCCCTCCTTGAGTGCCGTTTAGCGTGGCGGCGCCGCTGCTTCTACGTCAACCGCCGATTCTGGCTGGGGCTGGCCGGGGCTGCAGCGACTGGGGGTGCGCCAACAGCCGCTGGCGCGCGTGCCCAACGTGTTGCGTACGCAAGCGGCGCCCTCTTCTCATCCCGCTCCTACGCGCGCGCCCTGCACGCCCGCCCCACGCCCCACGCCCGCACGCCCCGCGCACGCTCATTGCCGCGCCGCCACCGCCACGGAGCTCTTCCAACGGAGGGAATCTCGGCCAGCGGATGTCAACATGGACGGAGTGGGTCCGGGCACCTCGTTGTAGTGTATTGTTCATGTATTTTTTTAAGTATTTTCAACTGAGATTGTATAGTATCCCAGACCAACATAGATTGCCCATTGGTCGGTTTATATGAAGCGATTTCGGAACTGAGAGAGTTTTCCGAGTCGACTGCTGTTTCGAAAAATTTAGAAACAATATTTTTAATATGATCAATCGGCAGTGGTATTGATAAATTGCTATGTCTTTGATAAGGATTCTACCAAGGGACGCAGAAGGCGGCCATGAGCATTCATTTTGAACTACTTGCAGTTTTTTTCAAACGCGTATTTGCTGCAATTGCCCAACTGGGGCACGCGCAGTCCGGCCTGCCCCCTGACGCTGCCTGCGCCGTTCCTCATTGCCGCGCCGCCACCGCCACGGAGCTCTTCCAACGGAGGGGCTCTCGGCCAGGGGATATCCACATAGACGTGGAGTCCAGGAACTTCGTTGTAGTGTAGACGTGGTGGAATGGAGGTTCATATCGACGTTGCGGGGTAAAGGGCGGCGCGGTGGGGATTCATGTTACAGAGATATGAGTTGCGGGGTGGTGTGACATAACGATGGAAATAGTGGCGGGCATGGTCCAATGGTCCAAGTGGAGATAGTCGGCGGGGATTGTCATGGCGAGGAATTGTCATGGCGGGGATTGTCATGGCGTGAATTGTTATGGTTGGGATTGTCATGGGGGAATTGCAATGGGGGTTATTGTCGCGGCGGGGATTGCCGCAGCGGGGATTGTCGTGCGGGGATTGCCTTGGCGGGGATTGCCTTGTGGAGATTTGCCTTGGCGTGGATGCCGTGGCGGGGATTGCCGTAGCGGGGATTGCCGTGGCGGGGTTTTCCGTAGCGGAAATTGCCTTGAAGGAGATTGCCGTGGCGGGGATACTCGTGGGGGCTACTCGCGGCGGACATAACGCAGTCGTTTGAGGATAGTGACGACGAAAACGGGACTATTGTGAATAAATACTCTTTCCATGCATTTTTTAAGCATTTTCTAATGGTCCTGAACTGAGATTGCATAGTATCATTAATTCGTGTCAGTAAGTGCTTAGGTCACATATATGTCGCCTTTTGGGTGGGTTTGTATGAAGCGATTTCGGAACTGAGAGAGTTTACCGAATGGACTGCTGTTTCGAAAAAATTAGAAACAATATTTTTAATATGATCAATCAGCAGTGGTATTGATAAATTGCAATGTAAATCGTTGATAAGGATTCTACCAAGAGACGCAGAAGGCGGCCGTGTGCATTCATTTTGAACTACTTGCAGTTTTTTTTTTCGAACGCGTATTTTCTGCAATTGCCCAACTGGGGCACGCGCAGTCCCGCCTGCCCCCTGACGCTGCCAGCGCCGTTCCGTCTGTCCCAAGCAGGGAGCAGGCGTGACGGCAGGCGCGCGGGAGCCGACCTCTCACGCCGCTCGGGCGGTACGTGAAGCGCGGAGCGTGGAGCGCATAGCTCTTGGTGGACGAGGGAGATTTGTGCTTTCCGATCTCGGTCCGTCTCCAGAAAGGACTCCCGCGCTGGACTCTTCCGTGCGCCCGCCCCCGCTTCCTCCACGCTACTGGCTCCGCCCCTTTGAACCCCACTCCTCTCCGTTTTGTCTTCTAAACCACCCCTCATTCCGCTCCATTCTACCCCGTCCCGTCTTCTACCTTCTACCCAGTCGTGTTGAACCCCACTCCGCTCCGTTCTACATCGCCTCGCTCTTACACCCCACCCTGTCTTGTTCCAACTCCCCGGTTCGCCCTGTCGCATCGCGCCCGTCTCCCTGGCCTGCTCCGCTCCGCCCTGCCATGCCCAGCCCTGCCCTGCCGCGCCCTACCCCGCCTCGTTCGGTCCAGCTCTTGCTGATGGCGCCTATCCTGATTCATGATGTTGCTATTCTTGAAATCGTGGTGCGTTTGTTTTCGATATTGGGATTTCAGCTGCAATACCTGTGAGTTAATAGCAGCCCTTTGGAAGGCGCGTCCGTCATAAATCGTGAAGTTGGTAGACGCGTGGAGATGTCTGGTCCGCTTTACCGGATGATCGTGCCCATCTAGATCCAAAATGGGTGAAAAAAAAGGATGTTGCAGTTATTGCTTATTGGTATTTTTGTTTTCCATTCTGGTTATTTCGATGGCGATCTTAGAGAGTTGGTAGCGTGTTCTTTTTCGTGCCTAGTATTCGCATGGAAATATTTGATCCGCTCAACCGGATGATCGTGCCCATTCTAATGCAAAAAGCGTGGATGATGCTATTCTTGAATATCTGCACTTTTGTTCCTGATATTGGGGATTTCGGAAGAGATTCTGGTAAGTCAACCCTTCGGATGTCGCGGACTTTGGTAGATGCATGTAGAGATCTGATAACTCTTGTGAATGCTATCTATAAATTGCAGATTTAATTTTTTTTGCGTCTTCTTACAATTATAATATTTAAAATTCGGTTATTTTCCGTTAATGAAATATGTTCTTAAAAGACGTCATTGAATATAGTCATGTACGTTTCTTGTATTTGGCAATAATCTTTTCTCTAAAAGAGTAAAGTACGCTCATATAATGGTGCAGTATTATTGTAGTTATTATTATTGTTATTATTATTATTATTATTATTATTATTATTATTATTATTATTATTATTATTATTATTATTATTATTATTATTCCGAACTTCTTTGTTTGAAAAACTAATTAATTAAACCATTTTAAAACTAATTTAATATTAATTATTCACCTCCTTTTTCAAACTTCAGAAAGTATACAAATGATTCTGCATCCGTGAAGTAATATTTACAAACAGCATCTTTGATAAATTTATTTTTCGTGATTTTACGTTTATTTCACCATGCAAATTAAAATTTGGCATTTTTATGAAGCATAAATAAATAAAAAATGAGCTTACCCTTACACTCTTGGTGAATGAGCGAAAATATGAGCTCACCCTTTGCACTGTTGGTTTTCTTCAAAACTTCGTAGTCTGGGTATGATCACAGTAAATTCTTTCAATTTGACTGCACTTACGACTTTTTTCACTACATTCATCTGTACACTTTCGCTTTCCGAATATTTCGTTCTTTTGCCCTATCCAGACTTTTCCATCTCATCCTTTCTAACTTTCGGTCCCTCCAGCCTTCAACCTTCCCCGATCCTCTCCGCTTTACCGCGACGTGTATACTTCGCCTTTTGACCCGCAATCATCACGTTTTTCTTCATTCTCTCCTCCACTTGATCATACTTTCCTTCTCTGCTTTCCACCTTCTCTGTTATCCACAAACCGACTTCCCTTCCTACGTTTCACGCCCGCCCACACTCCGTCACTCTCCCATTAATCAACGCGTCTTTTCTCGCCGCGTTTCATCCCACTACGCTTCATCAAGCTTTCCCCGCCACACCGCGTATTTGTCCCGCAACGTCCCCCCTCACCCCGCATGCGTATCCCCGCTCCGCTTCAGCTCCCCGCCCTCGTCGTTTCGCCTAGTGTACCCCCTCGCTCTAGACCAATAGCCGTCCTGTCTGGCCGCAGGAGTTACGACCTTCCAGCTCGGCTTGATTTTTTTCTGCGTGTTTTCCATGTGAACGCAATCGGGCCCCAGATGAAGTGCAGTTTCTTGTTTGCCATGGATCTGGGTCACGAAATTGTACTGGGATATCTGTGGTAATTCTTTCGGAGATGTGCGCCATTTCTGGAGTTTTTAAGTTTTTTGGTCGCAGCGTGAGATCCTTTAGCCGTATCGCCGGCCTGGTCACTGGGAAATATTAGGGAATAAATTATTCCCGAAGACACTGCCGGCGTTAAACTGCCGTACAAGTGCTGTAAAATAAAACTCAGTCACGATCAGAATTATACTAAGAATTCACGGTGCGCGCTCGCTCAAGGAGTTATCGAGTGCTGCAGAGCGTTCTTTTCACCCCCCTTCGCGCCTTACTTTTCGCCATTTGGAATTCTTTTGGGATGAGCCCCTCGCCCTGTCGTAGACTCCGTGGAACGTTGGGCACTTTTAAGATGCAAACTCGTTATGAATTCAGGAGTTGCGGGTTTTGTTTTATAAATCAGGAGCAGTTTTCGATGAAGCGTGGATAAAAAGCTACGTTTTTCGTTGATAATCACTCGTCGGATCGTATATTGTAGATGTAGGAGTTTAGAGACTGCTAATAAAATTGTTAGTCTAACTTCAGTTGTAGATACAGTTCGATGGTTTTCTGTACTCTGAAAAGTGCAAATCTACAAGATCGTGTTCGATCTTCTGTTCTTTGACTTCAGTACCGACGCATAATATTGTATGGACTAAGACACTCGTGGAAAGTCTGGCTCTCACAAAGTCTCTCTTCAAGTCATGCTGAATGGTATCATTCATAAATGACGATTATATTGTTTCATATTCGGTGAATTTGCTAGTAATTAAAATACATTCAGCACTTTTTTCTCAAAACTTTTCTAGATCTCTCTGTTCTTGCTTCCACTTTGGTTTTTTAACATTTTATTCTTCCCCATTTCATCAATGCACTTTTCTATAATTTGAATATTTTGGTCCAAATGAAATTGTGAAAGCATAAGGCCCCTCTTGAACCAATTTTTAAACTGAATACTGTTTATATTTTAAAGAATAAATATTAATTTTTGTAACTGGCGTCGCTCCGTTAAAAGAACTCTCGCTCATATATTTTTTTTCCAGAAAGCAAGAAACGCTCTTTCTCTCTCCTGGCGATTCTTAAGTATTAACGAAGGAGATCGACATCTTCCCTCTCTCAAGTGACCAGTGTAAGGGAACTCAATAACGTGGAATCAGATTTACGACGGTCGCGCAGACGCGAGCAAGATGCGACGAATGTGGAAACCCGCTAGAGCAGGCGTCAGCGCTAGGGCCGGGCGTCGTTGATCAGCGCGACGCAGCGCCCCGCCCACTCGCCCGGCCCCTCCCTCGTCGTGCCCCCCGCCCCCGCCCCCACCCCCACGTATTTGCCCGGCCATCCTCGCAGCGGCGCGACGCGGGGCGTACGTGCGGACGGCGGTGGCGCTGGCGTCGGAACAGAGGGTGGCGGAGGCAGAGGCAGAGGTGGTGGCGGTGGTCGCAGCAGAGACGTTGGCGGCGGTAGAGATGGTGGCAGTGGCACAGGAGGTAATGACGGCGGCGGTGATGGTGGCGGAAGCGGCGTTGATGTTGGTGACGGCAGACATGTCTGCGACGGGACCAGACATGGTAGCCGTGCGGAGATGATGGCAACGGCGATGGCGGTGACCGCTGAAGATGTGGCGGTGGCAGGGTGATGGCGTTTATGGTGGAGATGGTGGCCGTGGTGGAAGAGATGGTGTCAGTGGCGGCGGAGAATTTGGCGGCAGAGAGGATTGCGACGGTAGAGATGGTGGCTGCGGCGAAGATGGAGGCTATAGCGGGCCCGCTTACCAGATCGCCGGCCCGCTTCGCGGACGTCGGCTCGCCGTTTCCGTCCGCAGGAAGAGAAGGTGGTGCCGGAAGGGAAGACGTCGCCGGATGCCGCATATGTCGTCGGTCAACGAAGGGGCGGGGCCGGACGGCAGCGGTGGCTGCGGCGGCTGGGGAAAGCGCCCTGCTCGAGGAGGGTTGCGACGGTGCCGGGCCGCAGTGCCGGGGCGACGGTGGAGAGGGCATCGAACAGGGGGTCACAGGATACTAGCTGAGGTGACGGGGCGTGTGAGGACGGTGCTGCCGGGTGGACGGAGAGGGTTATTGTCGATCCATGTGGAATTGGAGATGTACAAAGCGGCCAAGTTGACGCGAATTTATCCGGTTGCTCCTGCCTCTCATTTCATAATTTTCCTACATTATCCACGTTATCACACGGGGATCAAATCACTCATCCGTTTTCATTGCGGCGACAGGCTCAAGTACTGGATTCGAAAAATGGAGAAGAAAAGGCGTTTAGGGGGGGGGGCAGGGTGTCGATGAAATGGCGACGCGGAGGTCAGGGATTCGCTGGAGCGCTTTCACGTGGATCAGAGAGGATGAAATGGAGTAATTACAATGGCGACGACGGAATTGCGTCAGGCGTCGAGGCGTAAAGCTTTAAACGAGGACAACTGTAATCTCCGGCAACGGAGGTTGTGATAATTATAGGATGCATGATGATATAATAATACATAATTTTAATAATAGAACGTAAGTCGTCGGTGCTAGTGGCTTTGCTACAATCTATGCAAAGGGCATGGTTAGGGACAGTTGATCAGGGACAGAGGTTGAGAACACGACACGGTGTGGGGGTGGTACAAGTCGAAGGGACACTTTATGATCTAGGAGGCTATGACAGATGAGAACGGTAGGTTTCAATATTGAGAGGTGGTGACCTACTGACGACGGTGATAGTAAAGATGGCAGTGGACAAGGAACAGAGGCTAAGAAAGTGCTTTAGCAGGAAGATCTCAATCATCTTTGCTGATACTTAAGAATGGTTAGAGGAGAGTTTACGAATACTCTTGATAGTTTCGAACGAAGTGTCAGCGGCGGTGGATGTGGCGTAAGATTAAATGCTCAATTCGCTTGGGAAACTACATGAACCAGAAATCGAAACTACAGGCTCAGTTGCTTTAGTATGTTAAAATTAGGGAGGCTTTTAACTTGAAAATATAATTTTTAGCTTCTTTTACTTATAATGCAGTGCGAAGGAATTGACGACAAAGGGACCTCGGAGGCCACAGTGGCCACAGGGAACTGATACTTGAAACATAGATTATTATGAAATAGTGTAGATAAGAAATTTGAGTGCGGAGTGCCGTTTGTCGCTCCCTGAATAGAGAGTGCAATAATTTCGATTCATTAATTTCCCGGTTCGTCAACCGTCTCTCCCTGAGCTAGATCAGCCTGTGCTACACATTCGACCAGTAGAGTATAATACTTTTTTTCAATACATTTAACATTAGCATTTATAATAATGAATCGGTTAGATCGTGGCATGGATACCGACACTGCAGTATTGATGTACAAAAGTTTTTACTTAATCAATTAAACCGATTATTTCAATCGCGTTAACAATTTACAGGCGTCTTTTTTCTCTCTTCTGACTCTGGGTTGAGAGTGTTGAAACAGTACAGCTGTCCCAAAGAATGATAATACTGCATTCCATATAATTAAATTAGTCTACAATTTATAATTCATTAGAAATATAATATGAAAAATTGTTTCAATCAAAAGTAAATGCTTTTCATTGTATTTGAAATCGAGTATCGATAGCGGTAGAAATTGGAAGTATTGCTGCCTTAGGTTCGATAATATTGATGCCTGGCAATGTCGAATAAATTGGGATTAATATCATAACAATTGTACTTTTGCGACATCCCAATTTCTAGAGGGTGACGGAGTATCCGATGGAAGAGCGGAAGGATGCCTGTGCTGGCTGCCCCGAGGTGGGAGGGGGCGTGGCCCCTGGCGACGAGGGAGCGGCGATAAGGGCGGCGGACGCGTGGGCGGCGAGGAAGGCGCCCACGTCCCTTCCCCCTCCCACGTGCGTCGGGCCGGCACACACAGTGACCGCAAATTTAATCGCCGGGACTTCCCCTCGGCCGGGGTGACCTCCGCCGCCCTGCCCCCGCCCCGCGCCTCAACTCCCCTTCCCATCGCTCGCCCGCGTCCGCCGCTCCCCTACCTCCTCTTTCCTTCCGTCCGCCCGAGCAGTCGGATCTTTTTGGCAGTCAGAAATTATATTCAGCATTTTTTACGGTCGAGTTGTTGGAAAGTGAAGGTCCAATCCCGCTGAATGAACGGTGCGGGGTAGGGATGGGCCGCAGTGTCCGACGGTCCCCGCTCCCGCCCCGGCCCCCGCACCGCCGCGTCCCTCCCCGCCGCCCGCCGCCGCGCGCTCCGCCTCCGTTTCGTTTGTTTGTGCGTCCCTTTATCATCAGCGAGGGGGCCGCGCCGACTCTGCCAGCGAACCCGGGCCGCGATTGCTCAAGACGGGCTCACCTCATTAACATAATTTACTTTGTCTAGGAGCGCGCGCGCGCGCCCAGAGAGAAAAAGGAAGAGGGGGCCTCGCAGGGAGGGGGGACGCTATTCGAAGACAACAATACTGTGGGTTTTGAGGGCGACGGCGGCGGCTCGCAGGCCGTTAAATATCACGGAAAGAAGTCGGGGGCCCTGATAAATTGCGCTGCCGGCGGCGCGGCGGGCCGTGGGGAGCGGGGAGGGGAGGGGGCGGAGGCGGTGGGAGGTGGGCGGGGCGGCCGGTCCGTGGTCAGCGTGCGGTGGGTGTCACTGCGTGCGGTTGTCGTGGCGGGTGGCCGCGACCGCGAAGAGGATTATGGGCGACAAGCGAGGGAGCGGGAGGGGGGGGGGCACCGCACGCGATAGACGGCGCGGGTAACGTGACGGGAAGGGGAGGGGGCGGGCCGTGGGGCGGGCTGGTACAGGCCGCGCAGGAGGCGGAGCGGTGTAGATGGGCGGGCGGGGGTTGCGGGGCGTTAGGGGGCCGTGGGGTGGGCTGGTGCAGGCCGCGGAGGAGGCGGGGTGGTGGGGAAGGCAGGGCGGCGGAGGTGGCGGGGCCGACGGGGCATGGGGACGGGAGGAGTGGCGGGGTAAGCGAAGCATGGTTTATCTGGGCGCCGCTTGTCTAGCACACTCTCGGCTATTCTTTCTCTGGTGGTACCGCAAAGTAATGTACTCGTAGAGCCCCCTGCTACACAGAATCGTGTACTGTGCTTTAGAATGACCGGAGATACGTAACACCTCTGGGCGGGTGCTTGTTACAATGTTGTGACAATGGAATCGAGACTATATGTTTTGAATCGTTGTTATCTGGTGTATATTTCTTTCTTATCTGTATAAATCTATCTATCTATCTTAGTTTGGAAAGATTTATTATATTGCAGAGCTGACCTACGTTGTTATTTTATTCAAGTTAAGAATCCTTTTAATAATATATGAGAATAATATTTGTTACAGTTTACCTTGAATTTCAAATGAGTTTACGGGTGCGCTTATTAGTATGGAGAAGGTGCCCCTTGTCTGGCCTAGTCTTACAGACTTTTTTTCAGAAACATTTAGAATTAGTGGAGATATGCCTCTCCTCTTCAAGTGCTGTGCCAATAAAAATGATAAGAATGGTTTCATTCAGAGAAACATCCCAAATATAAATTACTTTCAATTTACTAAAACAACGGGCCAAAGGCCTAATGCTCGAAAAAGACGAAGTAGTGTGTACTTACTAAAATATTGCTTATAATGCCAAGAGAGGATCAATCTCATAAAAATTGGTCATATTTCGTTAAGGCTAGTAGGCGTTCCAATATACTTATATCTTCAATGATTATTAAATTTTAATGGACATTTATTGATAAACTTCTCTATTTCAATTTGATGCATTTTCTTTCAATTTGCATTGTTTTCATTTATAAATTATACATTATTATTGTATACAAATAGTGGGGTATGAGTGACACTCCCATAATATTGTAAAAACAAAATTCCGTTGTTTCATTTTTCTGTTGTTTGGAGTTTTATGGAAGCTATTCTAGTGAGCATCACGCAAATACACTCGTCTTAACGAGGATGTCTCGTCCTACGAGGAAGACCCACATAAAAATTTGCATATTAATCGTTGTGAGTTTTGTAACGAGTGCAGAAAAACTATTAAAAGCACACGCGGACAAATGGGAAATAACTGTAGGCATTAATTACAATATGTTGTATTCAACAAGATGTTACCCAAAATCTTAAACGCAGAAATATGATTTCTCTCTGAAGCGACAGTGGAACTGAGTGATCAAATTGCTGCTTCTGGCTCCGTTCTGTGCGATTGAGAATGTCACCTACTGCGTAAAACTGAGAACGTTTCCTTTTTTCTTTGAAAATTTGATTGAACAGACTGCAGAGTATCGTCTATTTGATAGGCGTTCCGCAAGGTGTAAATAATCGCCAACCAAAAGTCATTATTTTGGTTTGTAAGAGACGGATAAATAAATGCTATAAATAATTACAAAATTTCCGTTACTATCTTCGTCAGTAAAGTAATATATTTTTCACTAATCCAAGTTTGTGGCTTAAACTCTATAATGCCGTTTTTAATTTGCGGCTGTGTAATACAAGCAAGCAAGTGTAATACTACAGAATGCAAGATTAATGACCTGGATACTTCTCTTGCCGCTTAACTTGAAATCTGTCATAGTGTGATTAGCGCTCAAGAGTGCCTATGCCTGGAATGTACCTGGCTCAGTTCCGGGGCAAGAAGCCCAAGTTCATCAGATGTTTGTGGTTGGAAGTCTTTGCCTCATTTCACACGCGCACAACTAGATTCACCGGAGTGTTCGCTTGAAGTCTTGCCGACTAATAACGGTCACTCTTTGTAATGTTTTTCGTGAATAATAATAATAATAATAATAATAATAATAATAATAATAATAATAAAAGTATATATTCCAATCCTCAGGTGATGTGACGTAGACTTCCTACAGACAACTACAGGTCATTGTGCTAGAGTCCCTTAAACAAAATTCATAAAAATTCATTTTCCAGTGATTCATGTCATCGTAATAGAGCAGAAAATATTCCGAAAATATTTCACCTACTATCGTAAATATAAGATATTCCTATTAATGTTTTATTTGAGTTGAAATTGCGAAACGATTTTTCTATTTCCTGAATCTGAACTCTGCATCTCTGAAAGCTATTCTTCTCACAAGCGTTGCTTCAAAAATCCCAATCATTAAAGTACCGGATTTATAGTTATTTAAAATATTTTCTAATTAATTAACATTGGATGGAAGCAAATCATATTAAAATGTAGTTCATTCATTGTATCTCATTAGCCATTATTGGATAAATTTGCAAACTACATCCATGTTGACTCTACAACACATTCCCGAACGGGCCCGATTCCAAAATCCAAATAATATATTTACTGGAATAATCGAACGTTCCAAATGGTGATAATCTGAGAATGTACTACTTAGTTTCTACTGCATGCGATAAACGTGTCCTATAAGAAGAACGGACGTCCACAACGATCCGCCATCTCTTCACCCTCTCCCCGCCCCTTCCCGCGCCCCTCTGCGGCATCCCTCCGCCCCTGCCCCCGCCTCCGCCCCCAACGCCGCCGTCGTTCCGCCCCCGCGGGCCGGCTGCGTATCGGCGCCCAGCCGCCTTAAAATAGGTTAATCTCTATCCGAGCGCAACGAAGCAACACAATGGCGAGGATATACTTCACGAGAATGCAGTCTGGAAGCGAATGTTAAAATTATAATGTAGTGCGGGACTGGAGCGGCGTCGCGTTTCGGGGGCTATTGAGTGCGGCGGAGGCGGAGCGCGGGCGGAGCGGGGGCGGGACGAGAGCGACGGTCTGGAGGCACTGCAGTGGAGGCGCAGCGACCGTCTGGATGGCCTCCGCCACGCCGTCTCCCTACCCCCTTCCACCGTGTCACGTCCCCTGTGCCCCGCCCCTCGTCTTCCCGTCCCCGTGCCCCGTCCTCGCTCCCACGTCCGTCCTGTGTCGTCGCGTCGCTCGTCTCCCGTCCAACCCCGTCGACCACCCCCTTAACCACCCCCTCGAATTCCCCTAGCCCCCGCCCCTTCGTGTCCCTTCCCCCTATCCCAACCCCGTGATCCCCCAACACTTGTACCCGCATTCCACTCCTGCCGCTCCCCACCGTAGGTTTTGCTATACGGAGCGAGCCGCCGTGGTTCACTCCAAGGAAAAGCACCGTACTAATTATATTGTTCTTGACTAACATTTTATTTGATTTCTGTTTATTTAGAATCTTAAATGCAATTTTCAAAATTAAAGCAAATAATATTCAATCAGATCTGCAAAAATATGGAATGTATATATGCATAGTTAAAATATATTAATATTACTGTAATTCTTTATTTTTCAATATGAGCCCAGTACTTAAGTTAGTGTAGCGGGAAATTGTTGAATGATTTTGATGGGTACGTGATTCAGGATATATGATGGAATTAATTATAATGGAATTAATTATATTATTGATGATGGAATTAGAGGCAGTGGAAAGGGCAGTGACCCTTTCGACGAAAACGTGCGGCGAACAATCTTACGACAGATTCCACGTAGATCGCCATTTGAACCCCGCCCCCAATGATGGAAGGAGAACAGCGTGACCTCTATATTACGGTGTACCACTAAGACATTGTAATGGACGTGGTCAGTGCCTTAAACTGATCCTCGAATACCTGGAATTCGTGACGTGATTGAATGGAAGGGGATAATCACTTTATCAATCTTTATCCCGCCTCCTCCTGCTCTTCCACTTCTTTCTTCGCTTCTTTTCATTTACCCCTCAAATTATTGCTGTAATTTTGTTGCTTCGACGTTTTCAATTCCGTTTGGCGACTATACGACGACGAGCATGGTGTAACAGCTTTTGTCGCTACCAGGTATACTCTGTGAAATCTTACATGTGCTAGTTAGAAAACGATCCCTCGTGTTCAGGCGTACCGTGCTTGCTATTTGTCTATCAATTGACTCACCCTCATGAATAAAATAAGAGGGATTCCGTACTGCGGAGAAAATATGAGTTCATTATTAGTTGATTCCAACTAGTTGCTGTATTTTCGCAATGAATAATCGTACAAGAAGTAAGAAAGAAAACTATTGTATATTCAAAAACTCTGTCAATGTAGAAAGCAAATACAATAAATATTAATTATCTTGAAATATGTAGATATCTTTTTAGAAAACACTTTAGAGAAAGAGTAATTGGGTAGGGAAGAGCTTTATAACACTGTATTGTTCACCTCTTTTATTTTATTTCGCGAATTTCACAAACGCACGGCATGGGTGCTTCACCGGGTAACAGTACCATAGTTGGCTTTCCCTTCCCATCCGTAACACATTCGCATTTTCTAATCATCGCTTTATCGTCTATCCGCCATTCTACAGATTAAGGCAAAGTCAAACCACCACCATAGTCCTCTACTTGGGAAAGGAATAGGTAAGAATACAGTCAGAATTCAGAATGGCATTATTCCCTACACACACGCGCGCGCGCGCACACACACACACACACACACACACACACACACTTTCAACACTTTATACAATCACATTATCATTATAAAAATACATTTCCTGCCCATCTACTTCGAAAACGTAAGCTCTTCATCTGCACCGCCTGCTCAGAGCTCAGATGCAATATCGTTGCGCCTTCACCATGAATGACCGCAAGATCCAACGAGATGGTTCGACAGCCGCTGGTGCTGGGTTTTCTTTCGCCACAAGCTGGGTCGGAGTCAACTACTATCTAAATGAGAATTGTAGCAGCCATTAATACTTTTCCGTGACTTCTCCGATCAGTACTAAGAGAATTTCGAACCGTACCATAAGAACCTCTGGGGGAGGTATCGCGAGAGGAAACATTCTGCAAGTCAACGTGTAGTTCGGCGACGGAACTCACTGCCAGCGGAGGAGGAATACCACCATCTTCCCGAATATATCATGCACTACCGATACAGGACTAATGACGGATATAGTTGTTACGTCAGGAATCAATATATCTCTCGTTGTTTGTACAGCACCCGCGTCTGTTTGTTTGCACTGCCATGTGCGCCTATGGGATCGCCCTCATATCACTGCCATGAGTGGAAGCAATTTCTGCAGTAAGTGATCGTCAAAGAATGTTCCCTGTTTGATAATGCGCTGTTCCAACACGCTGAGAATATTCGCCCAAATACTCTGAGCTTTTACTTTCAAACAAGCGATGGACGTTGCTATTTACCCGTCTTCGTAAATCTGGTAGAGCGGGTTTTAGTAAATTAAACGCAGCCAAGATGTCTTACGTTTAAGAATGGTGTCGGGTCTCTCTGCACTAGTGTTGGTGAATTTAACTTGTGAATAATTCTTTCGTAATGTTCACGTTAGTATTCAATGCTTACAATCTTAAATTCTAGAGATTCAATTTAGAACAGATACAATCTTTCATCCACTTCCACTCCAACCTTACTTGTCTTATTTTGCACATTTCGTGCAAAGTATTTTCTTTATTTCTTGTTTCTAACTTACGTGGCACATTGCATTACTCTACGTGTTATTTAACTATAACTATAATGTTTTATTGCTGTTGTAGTTCCTCATTCTCCTCTTTTCCCCTGTCTTTCAGCGCGATTGTTTCACTCACCGAATTGAATTTCATAACCGTTTGTGCCTTTTTTTTGGTTCAGAGAACCTTTATGTTTGAAATTGTGAGTTGATACATACAATTTTATCAACACTCCGTCACGACATAGCTATTTTTACTCAAGTTTTGTTTTATTTCTCCGGAAGTGCCTCATATTTCTCTTTTCCTTTCGTTTTTCATCACGCTTGTTTCAGTCACCGAATATAATTTCGTAACCGTATCTGTAGTTTCATTTGATTCAGTGGATCTTTGTGTTTTAAATTGAGAATGATGCATACAATTTTACCAACACTCCGTCATGACGCAAAAATATTTTTACTCTTTTTTCTTCTTCATTTTTTACATTTCATCAAATCCTTTGCGATGCCACCGTGTTGTGTCTTAATGACTTTATTCGGCACGAGCAGCGGCTCTCTCTCTTTACGCTTTGTAACAGGACGACAACCAGGCTGCGCAGAGTAAGTGATTGCCTTTGAAGTTCCGCCCGGTCGCCTGGTGACTCTCCAGCTTTGAAATGGTGAGCCCCGTACGCCAAGGATGTATTGCGCCGCGCTCTCAGATTTCCGCCTTCCTCTCTCCCACCCACCCCACCCCCGCCCCACGCGACCGCGTTGCGTAACGCTTAAGAAAATGCCTTTTTGTTCTTAACTCTTTTTTATCCGCTGGTGATGAACGCGACGCAAACAAAAGTAGGTCTCTCGTAAAAGTAAGCGTAAACTTCGTTTCGTCTTCCCTTATCGTGGCCGCGAGACCTTCTGACAACCGAAACGTCGCGTAATTTAACGAGGCAGACCGAACCGCGTTGTGTGTTCTGGGAATCTCGCGGCGGGGACGCGGCGATCTCCAAGGCCTTGTTTCATTACTACTGATATCTCAGCGTGCAGCTCGCCACTTATGGTTTTCTGGGGGGAGGGAGGGGGGCAACTTTGCTGAAGCATCCCCCTCGCGATGTTGATTGCCAGTCGTCCCGTTCTGAATGGAAATGGCCTCCTTGTTACGGTTCATAAATCGAGAAGTGTTTTGTGAACGCCGAAATGAAGTGCAGCATTCGCGAACCGGGTGGTCGGGGATGCGGGCGGGGGTGACAGGGGGTGAGTGGGTGGGTGGTTGTATGGAGGGGGAAGGGGCGAGAGGGGGTGATGGCGTCTCGACGTCGCCGGAGAAAGAGAAAGAGGATCGTCTCGGCTTCATTTGATCATATCTCGGCTTATAGCACAAGAGCGGAGGAAAAATACAGCGAAATGCTGAGTCGGAGACACTTCCTTGGGAGGGCGGACGACGAGGCCCGGCCCGTCGCGACGCCGACGCCAATGCCGCTGCGCCTTTGCCCCCTTCCCTCCCCCGCCCCCTAACGCCACCGCTGCGCATCTCCTTCGCTTTCATCCGACGCGCTGTGGGCCGAATTCGCGCCGCGGAGGAACTACAATGGAACGAAATACTACGTAGACAGTACAGGACACTTAGAGACTTTCTCATACTTTTAATGGGAGTCAACCGCTCACTAGCAAACCTAGTGACGTGACCTGGAAAATCGGTGACTAATTCAAATTTCAATACGTACACAATAACTTTAGAATCACTCTGCGAAACGTAAGTAAACGTAATCGTGACTAAACTAAAAATCTCTCAAACTTATACACAACGTACATGATATCACAATGGTTATGACATGTTGGGCCATTAGGGTTTCTAGCTTCAAGTATCTCTCGTTATATCGCCGACTGTCATGTATTGTCTCTATAATATTTGTTAGAACCTTCGCCAATCAATAGTATATATTTATTTAACATATATTTTTGGTCATCTGTACACAATCAGCGCCGCGTTGAAGTTTTTTCTGCGGATCGCTGGAATCAAATGCAAAATAATATTTAAACAGACTTCGGAAATTGCAGTTAATCTTTTGGTTTCCGTTTTTATTTTAGAGAACGATCGAGCATATCTGCCACGGGATTGCGATAGAAAAATTAACTGAAAAAACCTCTCGGTAGAGTATCGTTTAGTGAGCGTCCGCTGTTTCGTGGGCGACTGCGATGTCTCGAATGGTTCTCGATCGTAGAATAAAGTGACAGTGACAGTGATAGTGCAGTTGTTGAACACCAGGTTTCTGAGGAACGCCACGCCTTTCAAAAGAAATCAACGAACATCCTTTTCTTCCGAAAATGACGGTGAAGCTTTCATTAAGCTATGGCACAACTGGTAACAAAAGATTTTGAAAAAAAATCAAGACACGTGTCGAATTTATTTTAACGTTTTCCTTCTGGTTCTGGCAATGCGAGAAATAGTAAAATAGTCACTGCGATCTTCCATGAGGGGTTTTGTTTGGAGTCTCAGGCTTCATAAATTTATTCCCCCTTCTAGATTTTCATCTTTAATTTTGGCTTAAAGTCTGAGCACAAAAAGAGTCGCAAAATGATTATTGAAGTACAGAACACAGGTAAAAATTAATTCTTGTGTAGATTTCTAAAATTATATTACAGATTTATTCCTTTTTGAACAATTTGCTGCATTGTACTGACTATAGAATTGATGCAACACAAAAGTGAAGGTGGGTTTGGAGATAAACGTTGGAGGTGGCAATTATAATTCACTAACCACAAAGTATTAAGAAGTACATCCAATAGAATTCACAGCAATTTTTATTTAAGGAAGGAGAACTGCGAAATAGGGTACGGTCTTTCGTCATGTTCTAATGAACTTAGGGGGAGATGATGCTGAAATAGGACCCGAGGTTTCTCAAACGCGTAGAATCCACCAAATCCATAGCATTGAACCGATGATGCTTGGAATAAGCAAGTTTGATTCTCACATTCTGAAAGCCAATGTCTCTACGAATTGCTGTAACGACCTACATGAATAGCAAATCCATTATCGTCAATCGTCATACGTGCGGCGGTGGTGTAACTGTTAGCGTACCAGGCTGTTGTACCCAAGTTTGCGGGTTCCAACCCGATCGAAGCCGTGGATTTTTAAGGGCGAAAAAGTCCTTCGTACGCCTCCGAAGGAAGGGGAAGTAAAGCCGGCTGTCCCATGTTAGTAGATTTACTTGCATGTAAGAGATCCTCAAACCTAAATGACGCATCTGAGCTACATTGAAATCGCATGTTCCTTGCCCAAGAAATACCTCCTTTCTCTGCTAGTTGGTGAAAGGAGTGAAGTTTGCGTGGTCAGACGGAAGAGTCTCATGGCCTGAGTCTCGCCACGTAAAATAAGGCTTCAATTCAATTCAATTCTTTTGAGTAGGAACAAAATATGATAATTTAAATTGTTCAGAGATTTAGTCATCCCGGCCATAAATCGAGCCAGAGTTTCCTCGTTTACGCACAGTTACGGGAACTACTCGTAAACTGCAAGATACGGCTGGGGTGACAAATTCTTTGATCAGTTGAATTATTAAAATACATTTGTTGTATGGTAAGAAGGTCACATCATAGAAACAAAATACTGCGTGGAACGTATTTTGAACGCAATTTCATATCCAATAAGGTAACAGTGTGCTAAAGCTGATGAAGAAATATTTTTGACTTCAATATGAGCATCAGTAACTTGGAGATGGCGTGAACGTTGCCTCTTAAAATGCCATCCATATGTCAGCTGCGTTGTACGTTCTCTGTAACACTTCTCCGCCCCACTCATTGATTTCAGCAAATTAAGGCAGCCATATCACCAAATGTAATGTGAACATTCTATGTTAAATGCAATGGGAGCATTCATCATAACTCATCACATAATCTTAGCAAACTGTCAGAGCTGGTGTGGGGAACCTCACATTAAATTGTTCCCCAAGTTCTCGTGTTAGTGGTTCGATTCCTTCAGTCAAGCGATTCCTTCAGTAGCTCGGTTGCCGATGCACACAGTTTCTGTTACCCGGAAGAAAATATTTAGTGTTACCACATTTTGCCAAAAGATCGTAGCTACATTTATTCATAATTCAACTTAATATAGTAAATTTAAATCGTGATGGTACAGATGCGAAAGCTCTAGCATGTATTTTACTTTTCCTCCATACATCTTACACAGTTTTTAACTTTTTTTGACGAAAGATAAATAAATAATTAACTATGAAAGCAACAACAATAATCACCAGTTTCACTTTTCAATATCGCTACTATGTAACTGCAGCGTTTGCCTTTCTAGATACTTGCTTCATCTTCGGGACACCCGGCGCAATACATTTTTTTTTCTGTTTCGTTCGGCTCAAAAGTTGTCTCGTTAATCCGATTAACGTTTTTGTTCCGGTCCACCATTCTGCTGCTGGCGCTACTCCTCCCCGTTAGTCGGGCGGCGAGAGTTCTGAGGCCAGCGAAACCTGCAGGAGCAGGAAGCCAACGCGGGAGAGGACGCATACTCACGCACACACATCTACGCACGCACGTGATGGGCGGCGGGGGCGGGGGCGGGAGAGGGGGCGGGGGCGGGGGCGGGGGCGGGGCGGGGCGGGCGGCAGCAACGCTCGCCGCGCCGAATGCACTTTCCAAACGACTCCGCCGAACCGTAACCTTCGTCAGGGGAAGGCTGCTTCCTCGTGCCTGACTCCATAGTAGGAAAAGAGTAGCACGGCGCACCTTGCAGCTCTGCAGCAAAGGCACGCGTAGGACGCTGGGAAAACGAGAGTAGTTGCGCTGGGGACCCCCTCGTCAAAAGTAAGGTTGTGTTCTCCGCCAATTTATTTCTCCGTACCGGCTTTTGTGGATCGGAGCATCAACCGATGTCACTGCGGTGCTTCTGACCGTGCTAAGGTTTGAGTCCCGACGGTGGCAGGGTTTTCGAGACTAACTACATAGAGGGCTAGATCGAATTCAGCCGCTGTTTGTAGGAGATTTCAAGCGGCCGACAACTCTGATCTGTAGTTTTCCGGAGTTTCTCATGCTGGAGCAGTACCGCGTGCCAATTTCTATCCCTTTAACTTCTACGTTTTCTCTTTCTGGCATTCCAATATTTTATCACCTTTTCACCATGATTTTCTTTCTCTATTTGGACTGTGTAATTTTTTTTTCTTCCTTAGAATCCATCAGTGTTTAACACATTTCTTTATCAAATAATTTTAAAATTCTTTTTTTTTCTTATTCTTTTAAACTCTTTCCTAATCGTCATTGACTTCATAGATCCTTTTTAGTTCACCGAAGCTTTCTCTAAGAAGTCACCATATTATTCTAATCATTGCTGACTCATTTGATGCTGCACCGTTCAGACGATATTACTTCTACAGATTAGAGTACACTTGGATTACTGTAACATGCTCCAGTTCATGATACAAGAATAAAGGGATTAACATTGCACATTCCCGTCGCGGCACCAGTAAAGTATTAGGGTTTTGCATTACGTGCTGTGGTAGACAGCAAGAGTTTTCATAGGGCAATGAAACTGTTAGAATAGTTCTCTGATGAAAAACCAAAAAACATTAAAAAGAAAGGTTTTTTGTCCGTTTTTGCTTATGAATCCTGATAAAAACAGGAAACATTTTCTTCTTTGATCTACTAAATAATAAAAGTTCTTTTGCTGAAAATTGAACCTGTATCTTTCCTGAATTCATGTCTGATGATATTATTTCGAGGTTTAGACGATCTGGGTCCTGGTTTCATTTCTCGTTGAGCCCCTCAGTTTGAATCTCTTTTCCTTCTAGATACTTGGAAACTTGTGTTTTATCGTAAGATAAACACGTGGTTGTCCAGTTTTCCCAGATTCCCATTCCAATGTATTATAATATTCCCAATATACTCAAGATTGTCACAATAATCAATGCATCACTCCCAGGGAGAAGCAATAGGTATAAATAGCATCCATAACATCGAACATAGGAGGTAATTGAATAAATTCGACAAAATCCCATCTAGTGGTGATCGGTGTTCTATTTTGCATTCTCAACACTCTATCCGAGTCCACAAATAGTCAGCAAAGATGCTGTAACTAGTGTTAGCGCATAAGCAGGAAAAGTTTTCACTGCTTCACTAATTTTAATTCTTTACTTCTTCTGAGAATATCTGATATCCTTATCTGCATGTTTCCATCTTTCTTTACTTATTTCTCCGCTTCCCATTTTCTTCTTTTACGTTTCAACTTTCTTTACACGTATCTTATTGAGCTTTTGCTGTCGTGCAAAATTTTCATGCATTTACAAGATCTTTAATGTTGAGTTTTTCATTCATTTGTTGTTCGTGCTTATTTTTGCATATATTGCACTCCAAATATGTTGTAATATTTTCATATTATTTACATTGTTTTCCGTCAATTTTTATTATGGGTTGCGTCAGTCTTACTGTGTTGTATCACATCGCGAAATTCAGCAATCTCAGCATTTCCTAGTACAACAAGCAATGAAGGCATGTTATACTCCACATAAACCCCGTAATTGGAAACACTACGTTTACCATTTCATGTTTCTAGTACGCGCTAGAGCGTACATAGTTAAGTCGTGAAATATGGAGTAGTACTTCTTCTCAGTTATTACTCGTCGAAACAAAGGCATAGTTTATTTAATGCACTTTGTATTGCGATCTCGTCCGATTCTCAAGTACCCGCCATCCACCTTTATTCATCTTCATCCCGCGATCCTCTCCCCGCCAAGCCACGCCTCCCTCATTCCGTCTCGCCTCGCACTGCTCCACCCTGCTCCACCCTGCCCCACCCGCCCCGCCCAGCTCCGCCCCGCTCCCCCCCCACTCCGCCCCGCCACGCTCCGCCACGCTCCGCCCCGCTCCGCCCCGCTCCGCCCCGCTCCGCCCCGCTCCGCCCCGCTCCGCCCCGCTCCGCCCCGCTCCGCCCCGCTCCGCCCCGCTCCGCCCCGCTCCGCCCCGCTCCGCCCCGCTCCGCCCTCCCCGCCCCTCCCCTCCCCGCCTCTCGTCGCCGCCCCGCCCTCCGCTTCGCCCGCTCTGCCCCGCTCCCATTGCCCCGTTCTTCCACGCTTCGCCCGCACGCCGTCGCGTCACACCGTCCGCTCCGTCGCTCTCCGCCACGCCATTCCACCCCAACCCACTCCCCATTACGTCCGCCACGCTCCTCTGCATCTCGCCAAGCTCTGAGATGCCCCATCCCCACCTCCCCCCCCGCCACTCCGCGCCCCGCTATCCACTTCCTCACCTCGCCTCGCTCTGCCACAACGCGCCCCATGTCACCCCTCCCCCATCCCTCGACCCGACCCGCTGCGTCACGCCACGCTGCGCGCCCTCTCCGCTGCACCCAGATGCGCCGACTGTTTAATATGCATTTCCACTCGGCGCGGGGGCTCGCGTGGCGGGGCGGGGCGGGGCGCGGTCTGGGAGGAGCGGCGGGGAGCCACGCGGCGCATAAACGTCTTGCCAAGCGCAGGCAGCGGCAGCCGAGAAGCTGCAGTCTCCACGAAACCATGATAGAAGAATTAAATCTATAATTAGCCATTTATATTTCGAATCGCATGACTTTCGGGAGATTTTTTTTACTTATCGTCAAAAACAATTAAAACAATGTGTGGTGCACTTTGAGGGAAAGTGCAATTAGTTCACTTTTGAAACGCCGTACTCTTAGAAGCCATACTGACTGACGTTCCGGAACCTGTCATCGGATCTCCGTAATTCTTTGAGATATAATGGCGACGACGTTGACAATGTTGAAGATGACGAGGTTGTGGTTGTTTTTTGATGTTAATGTTGATGATGATAAAAAATGACAGGGAAAGTAATCAGTATGAAGATGGAGGAATGAGATTTAGGGAACACAAGAGAGCAACCCCTAGGCCTAACCCTCATATTTCACCTGGAGGGACAATGAAAAATATGTCAGTTCAGTCGCCCAAACTGTTTGTTAATACACTCTTAGCGTGTGACAAGAAATCTGTCGCTTTGAACGTTTCCATCTTTTACATCTTCCATACGTAAAGTTCATAACATTTTGGTATTGTACTCAAGATAAATAATACTACTACATAAATTTAGAAAGTGATGTGGGTTTTATCTTCTTCATAATAAATTAGCGTGACATCGTAACCGCTTCATATTAGTGATATAAAGATACTGTACTGATAAACAGAATTTAGGCCTAGTCGCCGCACTCGTGTACTTAATATTATTGAAACGCCGTCAAAATATATTTACGTGTAAGTTAATGTTGCTCATTTGCTTCTAACAGGGGACAAAATGCTTGTTTTTCACGAAGCACCTTTCAAGTTCCAAATGCACGTACAAATGTTGCAGCACTGATATGCAGTGGGACAACATTGATACGACTGTTCTCTCGCGCTACATTTGTAACGGTCTTGTGTGCCTGTTTCTCATTAATAATAATTAATGTCTGCCAAATTTTGAATTGTACCATTATGGAAGTTGTAACGATACATTCAAAGCAGTATATAATAAAATAAATATTTACGTTTATTTGAAAGTAATTTAAGCTATTTAAGCTAAACTACGCCTATTTCCAAGTTGTACGTATCACTATTCTTAAAACGTTTATCTATCATGGTACCAACTATTTGTTCAAAAACGGCGCTTCTCCTATATTAAATTATACCCGAAAACCGTTGAATACTATCGTGAATATGTATACCGGATAGTAAAGACTTGTAGGCTAATTGTCAATTAATTGTCCTCCTTAAAAATTGCATATCTTGGAAATACATCACTTCGAAAATACTATTTCTTTTTTTTTTTTTAAATTAAAGTTGAAAGATAGAGTAAACGTTTATGAGCTGCAATATTGGCACACCTTGAACAATGAGGTTTCTTGGTAAACGTATTTAAAGTTTTAAGTGGTGGTTGAATTACAAGTACCTCACGCTTAATAACTGGTACATTAAGGGGTGCGCTCAATGCTCAATAAGAGGCGCATAAGAGACCCGTTGCGTCAATATCGACGCAACCAATTTTTAAAAAGGGGGAGTAAGCATTACTAAAAGGCTTCATTAATGACAATTATAAAATGTTTTAAAACGAGTGCCGTAACTCCAAATCCCGCCTTTGTCGCGATGTGCCAGTGTCGCAACCCACGAGCGCCACGACGACTGTGCGCTGACGGCGTGTGCCGCGCCTGTGCCTGTTGCAGAACGAGAAGGTGGAGGTGAAGCAGAAGTGGGCCTCGCGGCTGCTGGGCAAGCTGCGCAAGGACATCACGCAGGAGTGCCGCGAGGACTTCGTGCTCAGCATCACAGGCAAGAAGCCCGCCATGTGCGTGCTCTCCAACCCCGACCAGAAGGGCAAGATGCGGCGCATCGACTGCCTGCGCCAAGCCGACAAGGTGAGTCCCCACCTGCCAATGTTTTGTATTTATTTTGTCAAACACAAAAGGTACAAACTGTATGTGACGTAGGGGGGAGAACATCACGGCATTCCAAATCTCTTCTCGATACAGTCAGTGTATTCTTGGCTATTCGGGATGAGCCGCGTCTCGGTCAATTGTACTGACGTTTCGGCCATCTTGCTGTGGCCTTCTTCAGAGCTATACTGCTGCAGTATGTATCCCTTCTCTGGGTCGGTTCCCAATTTTCATATGGGTCTTATTTTCCTTCTGGTCCTCAATGCCACTCCCGCCGGCCCGGCAGGTGCAATTGGGGCCCCTTGGGGTAATTGGGGTCCCTTGAGACCCCTGACATAAATGGTCAATGCAATCAAACAATTGTCTAACCGAACACACTTTAAAGGTCCCATCTGCAAGCGAATTGTTATAAATCAACTAGTGTTAAGTTAGAATTACGTATTTTATTATGAGGTCGCAAAGATATTTTCCAAATTTGTAATTTGACTTCCCGGAGCCTTAAATGTTTATTGCTTCGTTTAAAGTTTTGGGGCCCTGGGATTTAGTAGTGATTTGAAACAAAGCAAAAGTACGCAGGAGCTCAACTCTGAATTTTTGTGATTGATCATGATTAACAGTTTCTGTTAATTCGTTTTCAGCGCGTTTTCTTAGTAGGAAATTTTTTTTAAGAGGGACCCCAATTTTGTTTTTGGACCGAGGTAAAGTTGCGCCACAGCCAGTAGCCTCCAGCTTTGCAATTCGTAACAACTTCTGACGTAGCGTGTTGGCGTTGTATTCCGACGTAGCATCTTACTTAGAAGCAAAGCATTGTTCAAAATGTTTTAAATACTACATGAAACGGTAAATGGACACGTAGTGGCCTATTAACAGTTTACGTTTTCTAATTCCACGACGTGTATGTTCAAAAATGTAGTTTTATGCGCTGGGCATAGCTTTATATACAGAACACACTCCATGAGCTTGCGAAGTTACTAATCCTCTCGCTTTTATTTTATTATAGGTATTATGACGTTAAAAAATTCCTCTACCATGATTCAGTGCTGAGTTCTTTCTGGAAAAATTTCGCTTTTTTCCTTTCGTTTTTCTTATCGCCTCGTTGCTTAACCGACGTAATAATCGACGTGACAATGTTTGTGGAGTCGAAAATACAAAACACAAATATACTTTTTGGTTGATCCTTAATTAATATCAATATAGATTACAACAATATCTTTGTTACTACCACGAAATTGATCTAGTAGATATACTATAATAGCTTAATATTGTCTAATAGTGTAGTATAGTCTGTGATCCGAGGAAATCATCCTGGACGATGTTAAACGTATCTGACATTTTACAGAAAAACAAGTTACAATTAATTTATGTTTAAGTAAAGTGCCCAGTGACCTTGAATGTAACGCCAACATTTATTTTTATGACGTGTTTAGGCAAGGAGCAATTCGGATGTCTGCGTGTGTGTTCCACATTTACGCCCGATCGTAAATTTCGGTAGTATCCGTGTTTAATTTCTTTCTAAAACTTCCGTATCTAATGAATGCTGCTGAACGTAAGTTGCTACAAATGAGGACTACATTCGTTGTATTCGGCCTTTGAAGTGTTATAGTAATGATTAAAAGAAATAGAGGTGTGATTGTTATTTTTTTATTCCCAATTATTATAAATTCGTATATTATTCTTGAACTTTTCTGTCGTCTATGCATTTCAATGTCATATCAAATGAAGGAAATAGCTTTCCCATTCACTTGTTCCGGATGTTTTGTAAAGCCATTCGTCGACTTTGAGCTAGAGCCAAAAAGCAGCGTGTGAAACAATGGCCTTGATACGATTCGTAAACCAAATCTTGGACTTCTCTAAAGGTCGCGCGCTCTATTGGCTGTGGCTCATTTCAGCAAATTAGACCAGCGTGGACTGGATTTTCCCTTCAGGGCTTCTGTGCCAACGTTCTTCCTCACTTCAAGGCATCAAACATTAATATTGCCATTTTCACCATAGAAAAGATTTCACATCTTTTTTATCAAAACGTTCAAAACGGGCTCTTGAAAATACATGTTGCTCAAATTCTGAGGCTACATTGAACTTTTTAATGTATATTATTAAGTTTTAGTGGAACAAAACAGGAAAATTCGTTTCTAACTTAATATTTCACTTCGGTTCGAAGTAGTGTTACTAAATGATATTGCACATAACATTGAAGGTTCAAAACGAGTAGTATAAAGTCTCACGGACAATTTAAATTAAACAATCAAGCAATGTGAGAGAAATAAACTCAGGCATCTTGTAAACGAGAAAGCTACTAGCTGGTCCGGATGGCCGGGATCGTTAAGGACCTATCGACCTCGGACCGGAGGATCGAGGGTTCGAGTCCCGCCTCGGGCATGGTTGCATTTGTGTTCGTCCTTTCACCCTCTTCATCACCATATCATGTCATCTTCACAGTTACCGTACCGTTCAATGCAATAGTGGACGCTAATGACCTAGATGTTAATCCGACCGCAAAAAAGAGTGACTCTTACAAATCAGTGGCATTCAAAACCACGATCCTTCGAGTGGAGGCAGCTATGGCATGCCCGCCTTCAAGAGTTGGAGTAGATGAGACGGCAATACGAGCGTATCCGTGCAGGATAACTCTGGACACATGGAAAAGTCGACTCCCAACAAACATTACGTTCTATATCATTTAAATACCATCTTCTGACGTCTCTTAACCCTTACGTCATAAGAGTGAAATCCCCAAAAATGGAATAGAAGGTTTCAAAACGTCTCATTCTGTAGAGTACGGCGTGGAGAATATAACTCAAGGCTTTGGCCTAAAAAAACAGAGTGAGAGAGAGCGATATATATATATATATATATATATATATATATATATATATATATATATATATATATATATATATATATATATATATGCCGATCAGATGGCCGGCCGAGATAGCTAAGGCAGTAGTGCCGGAGTGGTCTCGGACCAGAAGATCGCGGGTTCGAGTCCCGCCTCGGGCATGGGTGTATTTGTGTGTGTTTGTATGAGTGTGTCGTCCTTTCACCCCTCATTATCATCATCATTTCATCTTTCATACCCCCAGGACTAACAACCCTGGGGGATAAAAATCGGATCCAGCTTAATGCTGGTCCCCCCAAAGAAGTGTTCGCAAGCACCTGCCACCGTGATATTAAATGAAAAACTGAGCCACGGTAATTGCAGGTTGCTTGCCCTGCGTGGTCCTAGTTGGCCGAAACGAAAATAATAATAATAATAATATATATATATATATATATATATATATATATATATATATATATATATATATATATATATATTCAAGGTTTTGAGTTATACTCTATCAATGTGTCAGGAAACTGAATATTAAACAGGCAGCATGTTGCGTATTGCATTGCCCGACTTCGACACCTTAAAAAACAACAAATTCCTCATATTTTTATAATGTAATGATTAACTGATACTACAATTCATTCGTTAAAATTCTGTTTTTTGTCATCACATTTGTTAAGATTGGTGGCAAGTGAGAGCCGCAAAAGCTATATGCTACATAAATATTTATTATTATTATTATTGTTGTTGTTGTTGTTGTTATTACTATTATTACTATTATTATTATTTTCGGATAATCGGAGCGATTCTAGAACCTCACCAGATTCAGATTCTCCTTCATACTGGATCAAATTTAGGATTCGTCTTACTTGTACTCTCCATCGATTCGCACTACGATTGCCATGTGTGTTAGATCCCGCTTACGACGCGTTCGGAAATCGTTGGCAGAGGAGGCGAGTGACGCGCGGAGCGGAGCAGTGCCGCAGAAGCGACAACGCGACCGCCCCATGCGGCCAAGGCCCACGTGTGGCTAGTCGGGCGGGAGTGCGCGACGCGGGGACGAACGCGGGAACGGAAGGGAAAGAAGGGTAGGGAAGGGAAGGCGGGGAGGGGGAGGGGTCCCCGCCAGTCCCCCGCCCGACCCCGCCCCTGCAGTGGCATTTGCGTGAACTTTGCGCGCGCGACCTTAAGCCCGCGCGGGCCCCGCGGGAGACCAGCGGCGCGCTCCCCAAGGCGTGCGAAATCGAAATAATGCCCCCGCGCGCCGCAGCGGCGACGGCGCCTACGCTGCCGACAGCCCCGTCGCGGTCGCTACCGCCCCCTGATCCTGTCGTAGCGATAGAAGACCTACGCACTGCCGCTCCTGCCGCTACCGTTGCTACCGTCACCTTTGCCGCAGTCGACTCTGCCGCTCCAGCCCCCTCTGCCGCCGTTCCCGCCAACCCCTCCCGACCCAGCTGTCCCTGTCGCCCTTGAAACTCCAGTCACTCGAGAAGCCGCCTTCACCTTCCTCGAAAAATGAATCAATGGCTTCACGGGAACATTAGTTGGGTGATCCTTACACTAATAGGAATGCGCGATATACCGCTTCCTCTTAGATTAATACTTTACTATTATTAAGGTGGTTTAAATCAAAGTGCATGACTTCATTTAAGATTCAAATAAAATTGAATGAATTTTTTCATAAAACATCCAAGCCACAAGAATTATTAGATTTGAAATATTGCTTGAAAAGTTGCGAAATATCTTCAAATTTGCAGTAACAAAGGATGGACATCGAAAATTAGATAAGTGTGGATAGAAAAGTTAGAAAAGTTCTACATACTCACTATATGGAAAATAGAAAACTCCATTAACATTTCAAGAAGTATGAACTATAGACTAATTGAATAGAGAGTAAATCAAACTACACGCAACGCAGTGCACGATATACGAAACATTAACCGTATATAAGAAATTCTTGTTTACAAGGTTATAGAAAAATGTCACGATTTCCGTCAAATTTACTTACTAACTACTCTTTTGTTTAAGCAAATTGTACAGGCTATCATTTGAAGAACTAAAGATCTAAAGTTGAGGGATAAATTTCGTTGAGAATGAAATCTGTGGCTTCCACCCTATCAAATAGTGTAAAACATTTTCCATTTTGCATAGCCTGTTGAAATATATTGCTTGTATTAAAATAATTTAATATTTAATCAACGAAAGTGGCTAATTGCAGTTGCATTATAAGAGTCAATATTATAATGCTAACTACATTAAAAGATGACTTGTTTGAAAATAATGCCATGGGCCTCTTTATAGTGACTAGTCACATATTGATAGTCACATTCATGTTCACAGAAGCTCTTTCATTAGTTTCACTCCGCCTTAATATGATGATGTCTCCGTGGTCCACACGAAAATACGACCAGTGCATTAGAATTTAGAATAGCCTCTATTCATTGTATCGTGAGTAAGGCGTGCTCGGTTACATACTTCTTCTTCAGCGTTATGAATGCTCCTCTTCCCTGACGTCCCCATATCATAGATATTGGCCTATGCATTCCCTCTGTTTTTTCTTCTATATTCACGTGTATTCTAAGTATGCGTTTCGTTTTTTTCTCTTCCGGCCAGTATTTGATGTGAAGTCTCATGTGAGGGCATGAACCTACAAATAAATATTGTTGAATATTCACCAGGATATTGAACGATACTTTAACGTAATAATTATGATATTCAGCAGCTGTATTTGCGAAGGTTGGTAAAAAAGACGATAATAAGCCAGACATATATGCATATTAGCTTTTAAAATATTTTTGAAATATCCTTTTCTTCTGGCTTTCTGTATAGTAAACGCTGTCATACCTATCATAAGTCTAGTCCAGTTGTTTTTAGCCATGACTAAACTTCCTTCAATCATTCCTTTAATCAACATTCAAAACTTCCTTCAATCTGTTCTCATTGCTTTCTATCCTTCACCTCATTTCCTTTTGGACATGTTCTCCTTTTTCCCCTGTGTTGTTTTGGCAACTCGGGCGCCACAATTCGTTCTCCATTATTCGTAGTCTTTTCTGCGCCCCGTTTCTTCTCTTTCCATCTTACGGTTTCCATTCACGTATTTTCTTACACTAAAAACAAATGTCTGCGTCCTCCGTCACGTTCGCTCCCGGTTCCGGTTCTTCTGTTTTCCACGTTTCACCCTTCCCACTCGCCATCCCCTGGCGACCCCGCCCGTTCTCCCCCCCCCCTCCGGCCGCGCCACTTAAATGGCCTCTTCAAGTGCACGCAGACGGAACAAAGGCGGCGAGAAGATACGGAGTTTCTGGCATTGCGGAGGTCCCTGCATGGAGTAATCGATCGCGATATCGTAAAAATCTCGTTTTAATGGCGGGGTTAACCTTTCCGCGTCCGCCACTGCCCCCTCCCCCTTTGGCCGACCTCCTTCTTCTCCTCTCTCCCCCTCCGCTCTCCGGTCTCTCCGTATCTCTCCCTCTTTTCCACGCTCTCTCCTTATCTTCGTTGTGTTCTCTCCGTCTATTGAGATATTTGCCTTCTATTTAGATACTTCATTGATTGTAGTTGAAAATGCTCCTTACGGATAACATGTGGAATTTTTGCATTCATTTTGATTCGTTCTACGGAACGAAATCATTCTCCCGCTTGATTTTTTTTTCTGTTGGTAATGTGGAAACAATTAATTTGTCTAGAAGAGCAAATTAGTGCGATCAAGGAGAATGTGGCACAACTAGGATTTATCTAGAGGAGGTTATATTGTCCGATTTTTTTTGTATAAAGACGTTTATAATTATAAAGAGTTTAATTATTTTAATTTGTTTATTGATAATGTATTCAATAGAAGTATATTTTCCAATATTAATTTCTATTGGATTGGAAATGTTATGTGTGGCTCATATTAACGCTAAGTATTTGATTAATAAATAGTATTTTATAATTAGCGTATCTTCGACACAAAGGAATCCGCGACGTCGCTAACACAACTAGCTTGCTACGCTCGTGAGTGCCTTTCCGCCCTCGCTCTATATTTTAATTTTTCTTTGGGATTGTACAATGCAAATGTCAGTGTACAAATCACTCTCCAATAGTTATGATTGCTTAAATCTAATTAAAATTAGCTTACGAGAATCTGGCTTATTGCTAGGGTGCTAGAGGTATATCTCTGCATGATAACTCTATTTAGGATCGAGAACTGAAAATTTGTTTAGGAAAGTAAGAAACAGGATTTGTTCGTAATACGGGTTTTGTGTATTTTATGTTTGCTGCTCTCCCTCTAGCGTCCACTGTCGGGGCTATAGGTGTCGGATTTGCCCCTCGCGCTGGTTTATAAACTTTTCACAAGGTAACAATTTAATTTGAAGGGAAAAGTAGTGCACTGGTTCCTCCCTCAAACCTCTGTGAGTCTGTTTGCACACAAAACTACAACAAATGTGTGCTTGAATAAAATGATAAATTATGAGTAATCACGGTTTCATTATTATTGCAACACATTAACCCTCACACCTTACCTCGATGTAGTGAAGGTATACAATCATTGCTAGACATGGTTCTCTTATCTGTATTTAATGTTTATAGTTTAAAAAACGTACGATTAATAAATCCACTTTCATTCAAAGGGTCAGTGAGGATGTAACATACCGGACAAGTTAAGCTTTCATTAGAACTTGCACTCTCCAATGAGATCACTCAATTTTACTACTCACATCACAGAAAATCATCCCTCATTTAAAATATTTTTAAAAAAGGTGTCTTACGTTTCAGTGTTCACAAATTCAATACAAAATTTCAGTTTCCCCATTTTGTCATGGAATAGTAAATACTAAGGTAGTCCCTTGCTTTGCTTCTGAACAGGAGTTGTACAATTTTTTTGTCTTCCAAGCTTCACATAACGTTTTTATTGGTTTTAACATTATAAAATAAATAAATTAATAAATGATAGCAAGATCAGTTCAGGTAACGCGAGATGCCAAATAATTTGACATCTGGTATACGAGTGCAAATAAGGTTTAAGAGTAAGTTTTTAACCCACTACATGGCGATACATCTGATGCACTTGAGATATTCTCAAACAGATTCTATATCGACGAAAGTTATTGATCACTGGTAATACGATAATTCAGTATTCACGCGTAAACTGTTCACTTAATTGGTCCGACTTTTTCAACGTCTCGCAAACCGAGCCCAGATATCTGGCAAATTTATGGGCATCGTTTCACCTGTGCGTCTATCCAGGCAGTCACAAAGCTGTACACGAAAACGTTACAAGCGCGAGCGGCAGGGACAATTGGCGAACGGACATGCATAAGTACCCCGAATACGCTCGAGGCGAGTACACACGAGGTGGACACCTGTCTCAAGGACATTCGGAGGGTGGTTGGGGGCTGGAGGGAAATCCAGCTATCCTGGCCGGCACTGGTCGGCCTTGAATTGGGTCTCGGGAGCAGCGGACCTGCGCCAGTCCACCTACAGCGTCCGCCGCACTGCATTCAACTTCAGTCGAACTTAGAAAAGCACTTTGCGCGTTTATCTCACTGCCCGGGTGTGTGGCCGCGTCTACGCGCGCATATGCGCCTTTGATTTCCCGAAGCCGAAGCGCACAGGCTGGTCAGGATGTTTATTTCGTGTGATGATGGGACAAAGAAGTACTGCCCGAGTTGTTGAATGGTACTGAAAATATTAAAAGTGATTTAGTGTGTATTTATCTTTCGTTCATTCATATCACTGCCACACACTTATATCTCATTAGCCTTTATACTATTCAGTTTCTTGAGTTAACACACCTTTAATTATTTTTTGTCCTTGTTCACAAAAGTGAACTTGCATAATTTCCTGTTTCTGTGGTAAACAGTAATAGAGTCCTTAACATTTGGAATTTATTTTTATTTTGCCTTGTAAATTAATTTTTAAGTAGGTTTAAAAATCGACGAGGAGTTTGCACAACAATTATCCCATAACATGTCCCGAAGGATGTACATAGATACAGGAATACTCGTCAATTCCTCGACATAGTCTCTAGGTGATGATGACGGCAGAGTCACGTACCTGCCGCATTGAAGCCGAGAAAAGACCAAGTTTTAATTCATGTCTGTGTATGCAAAGAATTTGTTTTAGAAAGAGATATGGTTTTGTGAACAATAAGGCCGGAGCATCCAAAATTTTTCTGAGGGGGTAGATATGATGTCCAACCTACTAGAAGTTTTCTTGTAAAGAATTTTTCATTTATGCTGAATACAATATGTAACCTTTTTGTTGCCTTAATTTTAACATTGTTAACGTAAACAATTGGTATATTGAATGACTTTCGTTAGTATAGAAAATTAGTAAGCATAGTAACAGCTTTGTTTTAATATCTACAGTTGGCTTCGAGGTGTGCAATCTTTCCTAATTCGTGGGTATCACAGAACAAGATAATCCTCGAATAGCACGATGTACTACAAAACTTCAGAACCGTATAAACATACCTCCTTGCACTGTATCAACATTTTGTCCCGACTCTTTGAGTATCTGCTTGATAATTTGCTCAACGATAATTCGGCCAAGAAATGAATTGATTTTTCCGTTATCATTATAATGTTGTCATGTACATGCAAATTGGCTTTTTGCACTTTCACGTAGTTATTTCTCTGCTGGTATTAAAAGGTGTTTTTATAACAAGATCGGCATTACTTGCGGAATAATTGTCATTAAATTAACACCTTTTTGATTATCTTTTTATAGATACCGTAAGAAAGTCAATTGCACACAGGTAAAGGTTTCAGCATAGTGTCTATTAATCGCGAGTTTGAAACGTTCTCCCATATAACGCGGACCGGAATGAAATAATAACTGGCCGCGAAACGTTCATTAATATAGAACTTTCTTGAAAACACCTCTCACATATCCCATTCCGCTGTATATTCGAAGGAGTTCGGAACCATTAGTTAGCGTTTCAATGCATACTGATGACGCATTAGGTGGGCACCAATGCATACGTATTAAGAGAATGAAGGAAGTACCGCCTGAAACGAAACGGTGTTTCCTCAATGGGCGGCTGAAGAATGCCTCTTCAATGCCTACGTCCTTGGTGCAGCGTAAATCTTTTTTTTTCTTTCTTCACGCGGCGCACGGTGTGACCAAATGACGAAAACGTGGCCAAAACTCTGCTCTCTTCGAAATTGCTGGTTCGAATTTCCCGTACCTTTTTTACTAGAATCTTTAAGGACTTACAATACGGTAATGGAATGACGCGACACGACAGTTTGAAATTCTCAGAATAACTTCTCACTGTTGGGCGGTGTTTCTGCTCGAGTGGGTGTATATGCGTGAATGGGTGTTTCTGCGAGAATGGAACTGAATTTTGGATTGCCGAATTTTTGTTTTTGTACTATCTTTAAATGAATTAAATTTTTGCAACTAATCCGCTACGATTGGTAATGAGTTTTTACAAGTTCTGGCTCAAATGTGCAAATATGGGAAGAAAATGAGGAATTATAATTTTACATAATCATTACTGTTGCGAGAATGTGTGTGCTGTTGTAGCACTAATTCCTTTTGCTATTAGATTCGAATTTAGCGAACTTAAAATATTTACACGAGAATTTGCATTTGAATTCGAAGTCATTTGCGCTTGTGTCCATGTTTTCGTCATTTGGCCACAACGTGCGAACGTCGCGAAGGCTGGTGGCGGCGGGGAAGAGCGAAGCAGGCCTGTTGCGGAGACTGTGGCACCTGTTGAGATGACCTTGCGTGGAAGGAGGGGGGCGGTTAGGATCGCCGGTGGGCCAGCGGGCGGGCGGGACGGTAGCATCTCTTGCCACATGGATTCGCGAATGGCGGTAAAATGGGCGGTTCAGCCTTTTGTCACATCCTCTGAGCACAAACAAACTGGCAAATCTCGAAATTCGCCATTTTTGCGTTAAATGAACGAACATGTTGAGATAATACCATATTTTTAATAGTAACAATTTCATAAAGTTCACAAGATAGGGATATGTATCAAAATAGGTCACTGAACGCGAAATAATCGCGTCCGCTCAGGATATATCCGTTCTCGCAAAATGACTATTTTGAAATATGTCACGTCTCTTGTGTGCACACGTATGCTTGCCAAAGAATGAAATATCGCACTGAAACGTATTTGTAGTTAAAACGCTATTGGTGGTTACTTGAAAGAGCAAAGGTAATTTGCGGCTTCCGGAAATGTTCATTGTGAAATGTGGGTCTAAGAATGTTTCCGGCTTTTCGGCTTTTAATAACTTGCCCTGACATAAAATGTATTTTACGTGAATTTTTCTGTTAGATGTGTAAACAATACGCGGGACTGGTTTAGTTTGGCAGCACCAAATTTACTAGGTTTGGAATATTCTTTGGTTAACTAACTATTTAATAGAGTATTTTGAAATAAATGGACTTTCATTCAATGTCATTAATTTAATTTATTTTATTCAATATTACACATTGCATAATTTTCGTGTATCAAGAAGATAACATTAACTGTATCAAGAAGTTAATACCAGAATAACAGTTGAAAATCATGCAAAAAATGACAGTTTGTAAAATTATTTGAGTTATTTCCGCTCGTAATAGTGCTGGTAAAGCAGTGTCAGTGTGTAGTGGGAACTTTCAAGATCTGCAATGTGTGTGTTATATTCTATGAACTGTAAACAGGTACTGGCAGCAATGCAGGTCAACAAGTCTATATTGACTCTAAAAGCTAGCTGCGTTCTACAGTATTCAATTCATGACTATATGAAAATGTTTGAATGAATCATATGTTTTAATTATTTATTTGTAACTATATGTAGTGAACTTCAGGCAACGTTCTACCCGAACGTTAATGCAATGTTTCTATGGGAGCATAAATTAGAACCCATCGTAGTTGCAACAAAAATCCATTAGTGTTCTCGAAACTAACTCCAAAAAATTCGTAGGTTGATATTGTAGTGCGTTTTCCCAAGTATCCCACTCAATGGATAACGAATTAAACATTAAAGAAATATTGTCTATACTCTTGCCACCAAAAGTTGCATTTTACGGACTTATCGTCTATAAGGTAGAACTGTTTTCAGTGTAGATCGCTATAAATTTTATTGACCTCAGACCCGTTAATGCGCTAGCGCCAAGCTTAGGGAGACAAACCTCATATGCGGAGAAAACCTATTAATACCAAGCTCGACGGTATATTTATTGATACTTTATTAAATACGAGTATACTTTATTTTTCTTATTATTCCTACTTAGAATAGTAGATCTTTCACCACCCTCCTTTTCGAAACGCTTTGCCGCTGAACATACCTTCCGAAGAAAAAATAATTTTATCCTTGATACGTAAATAACTAATAAGGCCATCATTATTCTCGCAGTCGGAAGGTTTGTTACAAACACGTGCAGTCAAAGACCCTTCTAGATTATTCTGGCATCTTTTCAAATCTTACCGTTCAAACGACACCAACGATGAGGCAGTACGTGTCGGAATGACACACTGAGCGCCCTCCCTCATTATCAGCTTGACGCAATTTGCAAATGTTTTCTATTTTTTGGGGTTCATGACGCCACGCAACAGCTGGTGATTACAGCCCAGTATTAAACACTGTAACTCAATATTCAAGTTCAATTGTTAATTAATACGTTTATTTACTTTAGGGAGTTTGAGTAAAAAAGTAGCATTGATTAATAACAATTACCTTGCTATTGTTCCGTAATATCATATTATTTTACTACTTTTAGCGTCGAATAAGGAAACGTGATATGAAATTAAGTGGCACAGGGGCAATAGGAAACTGAGAAAGAGTGATAGTGAGAGACAGACTAAGAAAGAAAGAAGGAGAAAGAGAGAAAGAGAGAGAGATAGGGAACGGAACTCCATAAAATCCGAACGTCTTCCCGATTTGTCCACGACGAATTGAATAGACTCACGTTCGTACTGTCTTTAAAATCTGGTAACATTGTTTCGTATCTGTTATAAGTGATTAATCTAACTACTAAATTTTAGAAATTCGATACAAAAACATATCGTTCTCCGTGTATAAATTCCTGCGTATAACACAATATTTTGATTATACTTTGGGGTTTCTTTCGAGTGGAGTCGTGTATGACCACCGGGGACCGAATCGCGGCCCCGGATTCGGAATTCGTGCGGTTTCCCCCGGACGCCTCGGGCGATCCAGTGGGCGTCGCGGCTGCACGACGTGGGCGCGCTGGCTCATAACGTGGGAGCGCCGCCGAGTCTCGCGAAGGCTGTCAGCAGGCAGCGTCGGGCCGCCGCCGCCGCCGCCGCCGCCGCCGCCGCCGCCGCCGCCGCCGCCGCCACCGCCACCGCCACCGCCACCGCCACCGCCACCGCCACCGCCACCGCCACCGCCACCGCCACCGCCGCCGCCGCCGCCGCCGCCGCCGCCGCCGCCGCCGCCGCCGCCGCCACTGCTGCCGTCGGATAAACATGCGGCGATCGTGTCGCAGCATCCGACCCGCTGATCCACATCGCAAAGTGCGCGCTGACGCCCTCTCGCCATCTCCCTCCCTCCCTCTCCCCTTCTTCGTCTTTCCCCCTCCCCCTCTCACGCTCTGTCGCCCTCCACTCATGCTCGTCAGCCACCTTCGCCCGCCCGCCCGCCCGACAAACCGACCACCCGCCCGACAACCCGACCACCCGTCCGCCCACTGGCCCGTCTCCCCGTCCGTCCGCTAGACTGCCGTCCACCCGTCCGCGTATCTGCCCGTCCGCCCTCCCATCCGCCCATCCACCCGACTGGCCGACCGCCTGTCTGCCCGCCCGCCCGCACGCACGCATGATCGCGCTTTCCTCACGCACGCCCGCGCGCGCACGCTTGTAAGCCTTG
Source organism: Gryllus longicercus (assembly GCA_038098605.1). NCBI lineage: Eukaryota > Metazoa > Arthropoda > Insecta > Orthoptera > Gryllidae > Gryllus > Gryllus longicercus. Next base: position 1,342,510 of record JAZDUA010000423.1, read on the forward strand.
AGAGTTGTATAATCTGCGCCTGGTTGTCTGACCACCATCACCACCACAACGGCGGCGGGCTGAGGGGGAAAGGAGAGCTGCGAGGTCTGTAGGTTTTCTTGAACGGCGCCGCCCATTCCCTTCGTTCGCCCACCCGGTCGCCCATGGCGATCCGCGCTTAAACGCATGCCTTTCCGGGCCTTGGTCCACGCACCGCGTGTCCGTTCATAGAAGGAGATTTATAATTTAGCCAGTGACATGTAATGCAACAGCTGTTCATCTTTTGAGCTGTTCGTTAAAAACGAAACTAAATCGATTTTCAAACAATTTGTGATTGCGCTTCCATCCAGTTTGGCCCAGATCCGCGTACCGCTGGATGGTTTCTACTTCTTAGGAAATGAGCCGTGCGGCAACGGATAATCAGTCCAACCTCCGGCCCTATGGACGGGAGTGTCAACAGATTTGGGATAGCGCGCGGTTCGTAACCCGTTGTTGAAACAGACATCCGTCCTGAAACCATGTACTAAACCGATATCCATTATTCCAATGTAGAATTAGGATCATTGATAGCGATACACAGTTTGTTTCATTTGAGATATAAAAGCTGCCTTAAACTCACAAAAAACTTCGAATAAATTATTTTCCCAGATATTTTGTCTTAACGAATCAAATAAAATATTTCGCAAACTTGTATGTTCCACGATTCTTTCGCAAGTTTACATCACCGGAATTAACGTATTGGTGAATGCTTTTGCGGACGGCGTCAAATCGATTGACGTTTCCTGGAATGGTATGACATGGTCTAAAGGCGAGTGTGTTTCTTAACATTCGTCCACTTTTGCGGTGGGTGTCTTCAGAGCGGTGCAGTCTCCGGCTACTTGCCAACTGAGAACTGTCAGATCTCGGTGACATGTCATTGCTAGCAGTCACCAACGAAAAGCTCTTTAGTGAGATCGCGTCCACCGTCGAGTATACGGTCGTATAAGGTCATATGTCTCATCACGCGAATGTATTTGAAGAAATCCAGAAGTCACGTTTCAGGACGATATTGTTTGGCAATTAACAAATTACATCCCTTTAGAGTATCTCGATGGTAAAATCGATTGAGATTTAGTAATAAATACGTTCTTTAGGCTAATACATTTTGAGATTAAAGTAAGTGGGGGTAAAGTTACATTTGTAGGCCCAATCCAGAGGAAATGTACGTCGTAATTAATTGTTCAAAGAATTTTAATCAGGGTACCAAGTTGTTTTTTGTAACAGAATAAATATTAATTCATAATCGAAAATTCTGCAATTATGCACACGCAAGTTCCAGAACTATTAAATATACGCAGTTTTTACACAGTCCATTAGTTTCTGTCGATTATAATGTTTATCAACGGCGAGAAAGTAAACTTGCACAATGTATATAATTGGTGTTATGTAATTCGTTCATTTCTGCATCTTATGTCCTGGACGTGCTAGGGAATATTTGTGTAATACTTTAGAGGTAGCATCCATAGCAGTATACGTCCTTTTACTCCCGAGACAGATAATTAAAATTCCATTTCATAAAACTCACGATCGAAAAATGTGCTTTATTAATTGCCATATTTAACTCTACATTAATGTAGTTTTCCAAAGTATCGTGAAGCAAATCTCCTGTCTCAGCGTAAGATTTTCTGGACTATGATTACGCATATGAGACTTATCCAATACTTTCCACTTAAAATGTTTGTCCTGAATAAATAAATAGGTCAAAATTGCATTTACAATCACATTGTGTTGTCTAACATGGTATATGGACAATGTGAACGTAGTGAAAGCAATGTTAATGCGATGAAAAATATGGACAATGTTAAAAGATCGTATCGCTGAATCAGGTAGATTCGAGGCCATGAACGGGCAGAAAAAAAGAGGAAATTTTGAAATAACCTAACCCTCATCTTCCATCATCAAACGGGTTACATCTACACTACATATTTTTCATTGAGCGATCGCGATTTCCTGCACCAAGTGGACCATTGCAAATGTAAGTTAGGTAATAATCTATCACTGATGATTTTAAATTTTCTTTCCATCAAATACCTTCTGCTACAACGTTTAAGCGACCATCTTCACTAAACCCAATACTGACCGTCCCTGAAAACTCCGTCCACGCCAAAGGATCTTATCCAACAGATTCCTTTTCGAGAGGAGGAGACGCCGAAATAAAACGAATGTGCTATCGGATTAGAAGCGCCTCGACACGGCGTGGGGCGGAGAGGGGACGGAAGGAGGAGGGTAAATTTCGAAGGCGTGTCTACCATAAATCGGCCACCCTAAACTGCTACGTTCTGCGTACATTTTACAACCTGTTAATTAAACGCTTAACGACCCAAAGTCCTTTTGGGGCAGTGGGGCGAAATGCGCGCGACGTGCGCATATGGCAATGGCACGCAGCGAGGCACGCCAGTGTCGGGGGGGGGGCGTGCGGCATTGGGTGGAGAGGGGAGGAGCCGAGAGACGAGCGGATCGGCGCGAGTTGGAGCAGGACGAAATGAGCCGGGGTGGATAGGGGAGAAGCGGTGCGGAACATGGTGGAGCGGAGAGGATGTATGCAGGGCGTAGAGGGACGGATCGGAGCAAGTTGGGACGGGGTGAAGCGGGGCGAAACGGCGCGGGGTGGAATAAACTCGAGAGGGTGCAGAGGGGCGGGACGAAGCGCGGAACGGGACGGGCGGGGCGGGGAAGGGAGGAGTGGTTGAGACGACTTATAGATTGTTAGTAATTCCGGGTGTGTCAACTAAGGCCATTAGTCCCATAAGTGCAGTGTATGTTTCATCCTCGGAAGGGGCTATAATTTTCCCTGCTGGATGCCGAGATTGGGCGCAGACCTTACCGTCGGCTATCGGGGTTTTCCCCAACCAGGTATCTCCCCCCATCGGTGCACTGCTCCAGCCGGGAGTACTCTAAGTTTCCGCCTGGTTACACGACATGAGGTAGTATAGTGCACGTTAGTGTAAGTGTTTGTAAGGATTGAGGTTAGGACAAGAAAGGGGAAGGAAAGATCGCTCACGGTCCGTGGCCCATTCGTTAGGATACTTCTCCGGCATTCGCCTGGGGTTGATCGGCGAAACTACGGAACTACCAGTCAGAGCAGGTGGCTTCTAGAATTCTCCTGCAGACAGCGAATGAATTCGACCTAGGTGTCAAGTTAGTGTCGAAAATCCTGCCACCATCGGGACTTGAACCAAGGACCACTGAGGCACTGCAGTGGGTTGTGACGACACGGGTAGGCCGGAGCGCGATAAAATGAGGAGGGACGGATCGGGCCGAAGGGGGGCTGATCAGAGCGGAGCGGAGTAGAAAGCGGAGAGGGATAGAGCAGGCCACGTTGGGACGGGGAGAAGCGGAGGGGGGGCAGAGCGGCGCGGGGTGCTATATGCTGGAAGGGTAGAGCGGGGCGAGGCACAGAGAACCGAGCCTGGATGCAGCGCGGGGCAGAGAGGAGTGGAGTTGCGAGGGGCAACGCTGAGCGGAGCGGTGCGTGGCGCGGAGCGCGGGGCGGGGTCGGGCGGAGCGGAGCGGCTAAAACGCCGTCAAGGCCTGGCGTCTGCGGGCGCGCCGACTAGACGAAGACCTTCGCCCGGCCGCCGCGCCGCGCCGCGCCGCGCCGGCGCGGTAATGGCAGTTCCTTCTCCGGCCACGGTCTTCACCTCGTCGCCGATTTGCATGGCCGGCCGTTTTGGGGGGCCGTCCACACCTGCCGCGGACATTCCGCGCGCCGGGGAAGGCGGAGCGTGTTGATGAGTTCGGCCGAAACGTGAGACGTCGTGGGTTCATAAACTTTGACGGGTTCGCGTCCCTGCATACGATAAACGTGTCGCCTTGAATGATGGCGTCCTTTTTTAAAAAAATACGTATATTTCCTTGTATCTTCAGTCGAAAACGATATTCCTAAGTGTTACGACTGTCGGTCTGGATAGCTAAGGTGTTCCGAGAGCGCGAAAAGCGAAAAGGGAGAAGTGAGATGTCTCGAGGCCATAATCTTCGAACGTTTTGCTGGACGCGCAGGAGCATAACTGATCGTGTCGAGAATTGCGGGGTGGATAGTTGAGACATTCATCTTGCGTTATAGTCTTAAATAATGTTTCACTCTTAGTACGAATTCCAAGCATGATGGCCGACGTTGTTAAGAAGCGCGTATACAGTCGGGTTTCGTGCCACATGTTCGTGTCTCGCGTTTATCCTTATCCTTGAGGCGCCCACAGACTCCGGTGGTACGTATGCATCCCACTGGACCATCCGTTGCTTCTCGTCACGTGTGCATTGTGTGTGTGTGTGTGTGTACGTTCGCGCGTGAGAGAGAGAGAGGGAGAGAGGGAGCGCATTGCTTCCTTCTCTCTAGTCGTAGAGTTCTGCGCACAGAAAAAGTATTTCATTGGCGTTCATGGCCCTTCCACTACTAAAATCGTTGAATGCCCTTGAGTCATGATCTAATGTGTAAATCGATAGTGATAATGATGAAGTGTATAAATGATGACTGAGCAATTGCGGTTTGAGATGCAGAGGAAACGTGATAACCCTGCGAAAAAAAGCTGAGCTCGATTTGTCCACGCGGATTGGCCAGGGAAGAGCCCAGGGAAACTTGACTTACATTTACGATACGAACAACCACACTGAAAGCTACGAATGCATCTTGTTATGACGAGAAAAAAAAATTGACAAATTCTCAACACCTTCAATAAATATTTACTCAATCGCTTGTATGAAATAGAAAAGAAAGAAACATTGTTTAAATTCTATAAAGTATTAAGTATGCCAAAATGTTATATAGGGCAGGGAATGTTAGACACTGAAGAAGACATAACATTAAACTACAAATTTATGAAATGAGATTTCTTCTTACAGTTACAGGTCTACGATCAGGAAAAGAGTTACAAAAATTCGACAAGAAACAGTCCAGGTAGTTTTAAGAGAAAATAATGTATTCCGAATTTCCTGGAACCGACACATTGGAAAGGCACAGGACATCCGTCTTAGGGTATTATGCTATACCATCCACAAGGACGAAGAATCCTGGGCAACCGAGGAAGAGATGGGGAGACGGGTGTGGAGGTGTAACAGAAAGTGCCAACTGAAAGAGACGATTTCTTGTGTCAACTACGAGTGTGTTTAGTTTTTGGTGCTTATTACGACCTACTGACCCCCTAACTGACACTTCCACTTTGTCGAATAATTTACGATAATTTCTCACAATTATCTTGTATCCCTGTTGCAAACTCTGGTGCCATATGCCACAGATGCGCTCCTCCGCGTATTCAATAACGGTGAACAAGGCGTTTCGGGTTTGGTTTCGTACCGTCCTTGAGTCGATGTGCACGAGAATCAAAGGTCACCGCACAATTTCCGCATTGAAGAATCTTATTACTTTCTTTCAACCCACACTGAGATGGACCTGACGTTTCAAGGAGCTTGGGGAAAAGATTACCTCTTGGAGGTCATATTACTTACCTGCGACTTACGGAACAATTGATCACTATTTGTTGAAACTTTGATGCCATCTTTTAAGATTTCTTGGAATATTGATGTATTGGGAAATTTCATAAAGAATATGTATATTTATAATGTATATGTGACTACCTAATTGAATTGTATATGTGTATAATACGTAGTGTACTTTTCGATATATATGCTAAAAGGTTGTATAATGCGGCCAGAAAAGAAATACCGTCGAGCATCTAATAAATAAATAAGTTTTTGAAGTTGTTCTCCTATGCATCTTGTCATACAGATGTATTAAATCAAGAATTTTTCGCATCATCATCATCATCAAAATCATTATTAACATCATCTCCTAAATTTATCTTAGATGAGTTGGAATGAAGTTGCGCAGCATCTCGCCTGTACTTCTGCCCTTATCTTAACTTAATTACTATCACCTCATTAATCGTATAAATTTGAAAGTCTCCTTCTTCGTCTTCTTTCTACTCTTCTCCAATCCATCCTTACATTACAGGGATCTTTGGAGTACAAATCCTCTTTAAAATATTTCCAATCCAGTTGTCCTTTCTTTGGAATAGGTATTGCCGGTATTGAAGTCTGTGTGCAACTCAAAAGATTCTCATAGTTTTTCCCAGAAATAATTAAAGAAAAAATTAATATGGCTGGCATTTGGTATAAAAAATATTATGAACGTTGACCTGTTTTCAGTCATTTAGGAATCCTTCCAATGAAAGTAACAATCTAAAACCATCGCTGAAAATAGGCCTTAAAATGATTAAGCGCATTATCATACCGTACGGAGACGCCAGTTGTGCCAATGGCGGGAGGCGAAACAGGTTTGTCGTCGACTTCGCCGTCACCCATAAAACGCTTCCGAAATCCATCGCAGCGCACGCCACTTTACCATTGCGTTGAGTGTTAACGTCCTATAAATTACATCGGAGATGCGAGATTATACAATGCCCGTTTTTCTGGCGCGTGCCGCAGACCTGGAAATACATTAGCGTTGAAATTGCGCACGGGATGGGGGGGGGGGCATGTGGAAAAAAGACGCGCGTAATTTCCAAATCGGTCTGCACGCCTAATTGGTCACGCGAAAGCATGGCCATTGGGGCCGGTCGGAGCTGCCTGGGGCGGAGGTGCATTGTTTGTGTCGCCAAACACCAGCAGGTGCGCACGTTCCTGGCAGACCCCGCCGCCGCCGCCGCCGCCGCCGCCGCCGCCGCCGCCGCCGCCGCCGCCACCGCCACCACCGCCACCACCGCCACCGCCACCGCCACCGCCACCGCCGCCACCGCCGCCACCGCCACGGGCCGCCACCGCCGCCACGCTGCTTGTGAATGGACGAGCAGCCACCATCTGCTGGAGCACGGAGCAGCACGCCGGCGGCAGCGACGGAGGAGGCGGTGGAAGAGGTTGAAGCTGTTGTAGCGGCGGTTGTTGCGTTGGTCAATGTCTGTGACGGGTGCAGGGACGGTGGCACTTGAGATGTTGGTATCGGTTGAGACTTCGATGGCTGGCGATGTCGATTGAAATGGCAGTCTCGGTTGAGATGGCGATGGTGGTTGAGATGGTATGATGGGTACATTAAGATGGCGAAGGCGTTGGCCATTGCCTTGATGAGGAAAGTGATGATTGCGATGAAATTGTCGTTATAAGAACGACGAGGTCGAATACGTTTATAATGGCATTGGTGTCTGTCAATGGGATGAAGGTATGAACATCAACACGATTGCAATAGCAGCGAAGGTTGACGATGACCAAAGTTTCGATTGACGATAGCAGATGAGATCATATTGACGGGAGCAAAAGCAGTTGCGACAATGATCATAAATGGAACGATTATTTACTATTTTTATTGATTTCTGTAATATGTCAATTGTTAAGCGTGTGATACCTGTATGGCAGCTGCCAACACAAATGTAACGTACTTTTCTCAAAACTACATTTTTCAAGTTATACCAGTATTACATCCCATGGCCGATTTATATTTAAACTATGAATATATGAAAGCCACAATCGTTCTTGATAACATTTGATGACAAGAAAGTTCTCCCCCATGTAACGAAGACAATTTGCATCGGCGTACCACCGACAAAATAATCAACCCCTACCTCGTGGGAAAATTAGAGCAGAATAAAATGCGAAACGGATGATAACAGGAACAGGACGCGACTTAATGACGGCGTCAAGGTATCGCGGAACAAACCTGGTAGCAATATGGGCGTCGGCAGCATTAGCAACTGCAAAGCCGCCGTGGTCATTTCCTCGAGCAGGGGCGCCGTCGGGAGTCGCTGACGGTGGCTGTCGCAGTTGTCCAGGAGACGGTGAAGGCGGCGGGCGGCGCGAGTTCTAACGGAGGCAACGGCGACGGTCGCCGTGGCTCGAGCCGTGGCACGGGGTCTGGCGCGGCGTGCTGCCGAGCGGCTGACCTTCATATGATATACTGGCGTATCTCCCGACTAGCATCGCGATATGCGGCACAGCGCCACGCTGACGCCGCCGCCACAGCCGCCGCCACAGCCGCCGCCACAGCCGCCGCCACGGGCCCCATACGGCCCCTCCGTACCCGTCTCCTCGGGGAGGGAGGTGTATCTGGGAGACAGCTCGCGCTTCAACCGCTGGGACCAGGGTTCAATTTGAGGGCGTTGGTCAAAAAGAAACCAACCCTAAGAATTATAGAAATTGTTATCATAGGTTTTCCTGCATCCCGTACTAATCTCAATCACCTTCAAACAAAATAAATTTCGTCCTAAAATCACCCGCCGGAGAGATCAGTATCCGTGAAATCACGCCCCCTGGTGTGTTCGAAATAACCAACTTCATGGCGATTTCATTTTGAGAAAAACTGAAACATGTTGGTACTCAATCTCTGATATCATTCACACAACAATGAAACCGCAACTCTCCTACGCCTCCGTTCAGCCGGAAAAGTAACCACCACTCTACTAGGAAAAACAACTTTTCGCTTTGCTAGAAGGATGTCAAAAAATAACAAATCATCTTCCATCTACTCTACCGTAACCAACCAAAAGTTACATAAAATTGACAAAAAACATTACAGAAGTCCAATTGGGTTAACCTCTAATGTAAATATTGGAATAAATGTATATAATATGTTGTTTTTTCTGAAACCACCACATGTAAAGCCTTATGGCTGTCCAGTAAAATAAAATATTTTTTAAAGGGTGATTTTATGGTATTTGGTTTCTGTGGATATGATTCTGTGCAATGCAGAAGAGATCCCACCTTCATTTGACAACTCTTGCCATCTGTGATTGAAGAAAAAAACGTTTAGTATAATGTTGTCTGTGGAGAAGAAATCGTTTTATCTATTCACATGCTATTAGGGCTGGTCCCAGTCTGCCTACCTCCGATCAATGCTATTTTAGTTTGGGATGGATCATGCAAGTTCGTGGCAGGATCTCTCGGAGTTATCCGGGTTTCCGGGTTTCATTTCATGTATTATATCTTCATAATCACACATTCGCCACATCATTTATCCGTTCCGGGTATAGCCATAATGCGGCCAGGATTGCCATCACAGCCAAGTATTGTCCGCGTCTCTGCCCTCTGTTATAACCCGCCTGATTGACATATCTATGCGATCGGATTGTCTGTGGTCGGAATAAGTAAACTGTGTTGAGGTAATGGCAGAATGACAACGAAGGCGTGTAGACGAGACTTGAAATTAACCGCTTCACACTACACGTGTAAATATGCGAGAATTTGTGTTCGTTGCCTGACGCGAAATCTGAGCTTCTGTTACGCGAGTTTACTGCGTGTTTATGAGAGAGACATACACCTGCACGACTGTAGTAACTGTCTAGGGGGAAAGGGTCCGTTAGTGTTGGTGTGGTTTTAAACGATTCGATGCTACGTATTATATTTTATTTCAACACTTATAACTCCTACCGACGGATTCCTGAAATGGGATTGGGATCTTTCAAAAAAGTAAAGTTATTTATTTGTTATGTTTTTATATAGAACGTTGATTTCTTTTCATTATTTTTTCCTTAATATCAATAATGTAGAATTTTGCGCCATTATCGTGCTCGGTCGAAAATTTAGTTTTCGTTTCTTATGAATTGTTAGTTTTCATTGTTCATATAGCATTTATGAAGCCATTTCGTGAAATGAGAACACTGTGTGCCATTTTCAAACCAGTTCTCACTGTTTTCAATTTTTTCGTGTCAACTAAAATAAATTAATTTGTCTTTTTAGTTTCAACCCTTCCCTCCTTGTTTCCTCCAAACTTTCAATAGGCCATCCACTTTTTTATTGTATTATTTTGATTTTGCGAAACTTTTCAGTACTTGGATTTCTTCGCCTGCTTGTAATCTAGCCGCGTTGTATAGTCTTGCTTAATGTAATGTAATTTCATTGACATAATCGATTCACAAAAGGAGTGACACATCTCAAAAAGTGTCATTTTGATGGATATCTGTTTTAAACTTGGCGGGTCCCTTTATTTTGCGACCAATCACAAAGGGTTTGAACTTCACCATCTGCTTTCTTGTGAACTAGCCTAACAAAATTTTTATTCACAAAAAATATGCCATTTTCTACGTTTCTTCAAGGCGATCTTTCGTAAAGTGATCAGATCTCGTAATTTCCACCTTTGCTTACATGGACTCATATCCCGGTAGATCAGTATAGAATTTTTGGGATAGACAAAGTGGTATCTCGGCACATCATCTCGGGACTCTCGCGTTTCCTCTACATCTCATTTCATCGTAGCTTCAACATCATTTAAATCACATCTTCGTTACCCATTTACGAAACCCTTTTATTTCAGGTACGACCAAAACTGTTAGGGACTATGTCATAACAAAGAATAATAATCATATTTCTTCTCTTAACTAAAATATAACAAGTTTTGAGACGTATCACGTTTCCTCTGCCCCGACGATATTCACATTTCTTTCTTTGTGTGTCGTTTTGTACCCACCTCGATTTCCTTCGTCGACTGCCATACGACACTATCGTGCGCACGCATAATGTTGTAGCATCGTTAAGCGTGGTAATGTGCCACGCTTACTGCCAGTAGGTGAAGGTTTCGTCTCTACGGCATGCACGGAGCTAATTTGTTTGTGCGCTCGTGGCTTACTTATGTCATTTTGGAGCTATAAATTCTTGCCCATTGCTGTTCGTAGACCTTACGTTTCTGTCAGGTGTTTACGGCCTGTGCAAGATCTCGTGCAATTCAAATAGTAATGACACGAGGATATAAGACGAAATGACGTAAGTAGCGAATCTGTTTTGGTAGCGTTGTCCTTCGTTATGACGTTTAAAAATTATTTTCTTTTCACATTTTTTTACTCTTGAAACATTTGATGTATTATCGTATATCGTGGTATATTAACACACGTTGTATACGCAGAGTTACACATGTTTACTTGGTTGACGCGCAATGACGTGGCGGTAGATAGTAACATGGGGAAGATGCGCACCTTGGTGTATTTCTGAATGCAATTAATAATGACTATTATTTTACATTTGCTTTATTATGTCAAATCTGTATATTAAATATAACGGTTTGAATGTCCTAAGTCTTCGAATATCTTTATAGTTGTCCAGTATATTTGTAGGCAGGTACGTGTGATGATACGGTGATTATTTGTGGTCTTACAGAATTTGTAGAGGCGTAAATATCATCTTGGAAATGAGAAATCAATACTGTAGTTGAAGTTAATGATTTTGTTAATTCAATTATTGAGTAGTATTCAATTATTGAGTAGTATTCAATTATTGTTAAGTATTTCTTTTGTAATTTAAAGAAAAAATGATAGATATTTTTTGATTCTGTTATAATTTGCGATTTTCTATTTATACTTTAATGTTATTTTAATTACTGCTAAAATGTTATTCTTTACTCTGAATATGCTGATAATAAAAAAGCAGTTAAATAAAGGCTTTCCTGGACATCATCTCGGAAGCTATTCTTAATTCTGTTCTTAATTATGTTCTTTTAACGTTCAACAGTTAATGAAACATTGTTTTTTAAAGAATCGTTTTTCTTAACTGTGAAATTGGGGACTAGAGAAACTGGATTATCATAACCACTTAATGGATTTTTTAGTTCGACTGACGAATGATGTATATGATTTATTTGTTGTACATTATGTGCATTTTTTAGGTAATTTTTTTTAATTCGGTAAAATAAATACCGAAGACATAAATAGGTGTTCCCTTCGTTTTGCAATGAACCTTGAATATAAGATTAATACAATTAAAATTTAGAATTGAGCACATGTGAGAATTGTAATTATCTTTTTAAAACCGTACAAATAAATTTTGGTCGCGAAACAACGCCGTTTCTGTGTCAGAAATGAGCGTTAACTCATAAAGTCATCGGTAAGTAGACTAGACGGCACAGACCTTGGCGATTAAGCCCTGCGTTGAAGCTTAAAGAGTCTCACATTGCAGAATGTAATTCACTGTTATATATTCAGCATATAATTCGTAGAGTCGTACGTCGTTGGTATAAGTCATGTACCTCGGTCTTGGGAAATCCCCGACTCAGTCTTGGTCTTCGACGGGTTTATAATGCAGTCGTAATTGTAGGGTCGCCTTGTCAAGTACTCAGCTCCCTCTCGAGGCCGCCAACTTTGAAATGACAATTTTCATGGTTGTCGTTTTCCTCGTGGTTTCTCTCTATCCCCTTTTCTATCTGTGAGTGTAATGTTGTTAAATGATTGCGATAAAACTGATACAATTAATAGCTGTCGAGTTAGCAAAATAGGGTGTATCGTAAATATAATTTTTTCCTGAAACTTTTCAACATTTGTATTTCCGTGCACTTTGAGTATCTTCTCACAACATCCTGTTTTGATGATTAAGTATGCTTGGCGAAGTTATATGATTTTCTAGGAACTGAAATCTGTGACTACAGGTATGAGGACTTGAGTACAGGTGTGAGTACTGAGGACTTGGCCATAGCCATGTTTTACTCTTTCAAATCTGATCATTAAGATGCATACACGTGTTCACATTGCATGTCTGGGTAATAAACATCAAATTTTATTCACATCACTCGATCAAAAAATCGAGTTTGTTGCAAAATAAACCAGTAATCCAATTTTTGGCAGTACGCCGCATATTTGTTTCTTATACTTACTCATGGTGTTATCAATTGTTTTCTGTGCATCTGTCCGGCGTTTTAAAGGATTTACATTTTTAATTTCCAGAAATTCGAATTTCAGTTCTTCATCGTGAAACCAACTTGTGATTTGTCTTAACAAGAATATACTAAAACAATGTTTAGTTATGGACCCATCATCATCAACACAATTCGTTAAACCGCTCTTCGTAAACCGAAATGCGCATTGGTAACATTTGGGTACGTCACTACTTGCCTTGCTTAGCAGATAATATACAATAAACAATAACGAAATCATGCTCAGTAAATTAATTGAAATACACAACTCAAACTCGTAATCAACTAAAAATAATTACATGATGATACGACACAACAGTGAAAAGAAATCTACGTTCGACAGGTACGTCAACACCTGCCAACGGATTCACTTTCAGAATCATCAGCTCCGCATGATTTGAGATGTGCAGAGTATTCTCGTATAGATTGCTCTCACACTATTCGATCCAGCATATTACATTTAGTACCGTTCTTTATGCAACGGCGACTCTCTCCTGTCCTCCGCTCCCAAACTCCTCACGGCGCATTCTCACACGTGGAGAGCTCCGCTAGCGTCGCATAGCGCGAGCCGCCGACGCGTCTCTATTTTCGTCTTGTGATGCCTACGACACGTTTTTGTGGATCCTTAAGGAGATCGCTCGTGGGAGGTCTAAACCGTCTGGAAGGCATGCTTCGGAGTCCTTTGCTAACCGAGAATATATTGTCTCATTATAAAGTCCTGTACATTGTGCACTTTAAAAGATGTGTTCATTTTCTTCATATATAAAAACTAACTTTTTTTAAAATCCTTATAAAGGTTTTTGTGTACTCGTTATTCTTGAGAACAATGAAATGATATGAGAGTGACTAGTAAATTAAATATTTTTTCTTGCTCTAATTGTTTACATATTTAACGTCAAGAACAAGGGGGAAATGTAAAGCCTATGTTAACATTTCAGAAAACAATAATTGTAGTTACGGGAACTTACGTGGAGGGGCGGGCGGGCGGGGGGGGGCTTCATTTTCAGTACCATTCGCATATTTCATTTTTCTGCAGATTGTAAGTGAAATGGTATGGGCGAATTTTTTTAATTGCGTATTACGTTCGGATATTAACGAGAATAAATTAAGATTGGTTAAGAATGTATTATTAATGCATTTCGTGTGTATTTTACTAAATGGTCATGTGGAACTTAATTGGTTTAGAAATAACTTTTATTGTTTTTATTAATTGAAATTTTCGATTCATTGAAAATATATTTTAAATACACTCTTTAAATATATTAAATAACGAATAAAAATGTATGTTAAATCGAAAGTTTCAATGTAAACTCTAAAAGACAGTTTACATTTAGTAAACTGTCTTTCAATCAATTATAATGAGCATAAAATTCGCCTCTTCATTCGGTTGTCATGATTGGAGGCGAGGCCAGTAAATGCTAAAAATGATGAAGATAATACTAGCAATGAATGTTAAAAAATGACGTAGTGAGTGCCAGGGATGCGCAAGCCATGAAAACCAAGTGCCCTATTCTTCACTTGGCGCAGTGCGGTCCGGCCGTCCCTCCCTGCATCCGGCGAAGCCCGCAGCGGCGGTGAAAGCGATGAAGCCACGTGCGGCGTCGATGATAACCGACCTCACAAGTATCGGTGACCGCCGGTATTCTTCATTAGAGACTCTCGTTGGGGCGGTATGGCACTAGTATCCCGCGTACGTAAGCGGCCTTCTTAATTGTCCTTGTCTCTGTGGTTACGGAAGATAAGTGGCTGCCAAGTCACACATGTAGACGTCGAAACAAGCCGATAATAACCGGTTCCGAGTGTATTTGCGCCCTTATATGTAGAACATTGACTGGGTCTCGGAGTGTGACCTGGATGCGGGCACAAGCGTGTTATGATTTATTGCTCGGCGAGCGGTGATTTTCTGATTAGTACGTTCTGTGGACGCGGAGGTATTATTTCATGACTATTGCAAGTAGGCTTACGTCTGCGGTGGTTGATCGTGCAGTTCTGTTTTGCTTCGTGCTTCTTTCTCATTGAGACAAACGACACATAAAAGCATGACTTATTATTCCTTTCGTAACAGATCAAGCGTCCGAGAACAATTCACTGTAAAGCAATATCTGCTCCTAATCTTAATACGGTGATGATGGAATATGGATTGTGTTAATGCAATCTAGTCGATGAAAACTTCTTTTGGTTCTTGTTGTTGTTTGGTGAAACAATGACATGTTTAATTTTTGTAATGGTTTGATGCTAATGAACATGGGGTGTTTTTTATTTTAGTAATTGGTTGAACATTGCCTAACGGAGAAGAGAGTTAATAGAAAGAATTTACAAATATTTAATTTGATTACCTCAACTAAAAACTATCGTGGTGTTTTCATTTACATATGGAATTCTAAATATCAATATATTATACTGATATTTTGTAGTGGAATTCTTCAGGTCTATGTATGGTTCGCGAAAAACTAGTAAAATGTCTGTTTCAATACTCATTTTATGAAGTATAAGTACTATGTCCGCTTTTTATTTTCTCACTCTTACGTATGTAAGAAGAGGAAGTATTGTAATCGTGGGACGGAAATTGGCGAATTTTTCGTCAGGAAAACGCTTATTTTATGGTCCTGTTAACGAAAAGTGGATAAATCGTGTTCAAATTCGATTTTCGTCCTTAACAATTAACAAATTATAACGAGTTTAAAATATTGTGTGCCAATTTAATAGCATGACTTTTTTTCACTTTTACAAGTTCTCTATGATTACAGAAATATTTCTCCAGACCAAAGTCTTCTAATTGATTTCAAGCTAATACTTTTTCGGAAATGACGATCACAGAAAGTGAGTTTCTCTTCGCTGTTCGTCTTCCAATTCATCAAGTACAATGTTTAGTTTTCAACATTGAATAAATAGATACATAGAGACATTAATACAAGTAAAAACAATCAATTTTTAATGCAGTCAATGCGATTGGAATAATTAGATGTGATTGGAACTCTAACATTACATAGTAGAGAGAACTCACGTGATGTAATGTGAGCTCGATACATGACCCAAGTGAACATTTTGACTGACTCTTATTTTTCTATTACCATGTCCTTAAAATATTGTATATACCTTTTTTTTTAGAGCCATCAATTCCTGTACTGAAACATTCGCGCACTTCCAATTGAGTTAAAAACAAACTTGAAGGATAGGTGTCCGTTAGATGACAAAGCAATGTTATATGTAACATGCATCGCCCTTCACCGTAAATGGAAAGTTCAGTTTCCAGCAAACCTTTACTTACCACATGTAATTTGTATGGCTTATAAGTTTACGTATAAACGTAACTTTCACCACAATACATTATAAATGTAGTTGCAATATTCATTCTCCCCCTAAAATATGAAATAGTAAACGTCATCGAATATTTTGACTCGAATGCGTTACACTTGTTACTGAATAAAATAGAGTTGTTACTAAGTCATATATAATCGAAGATACAACAATTTCTTCTCTGATAAAAGGATAAATATACACGTTCCCCGAAAGAAATGTGGGCGGAGAACAATGTTATCTTTGTGCATGAATGGTAAGTTGAGCAGTAGCCAGCACTCAACCATCTTTGAATATCGTAGTTCAAATTCCGGTCACTCTATGAGGCGAACAAAACGGTGTCGCTACAGGTTTTTATGGGAAGATATAGTGTTTGCCCTGCCTTTCATTTTATCTCTATTCCCACCCATCACTTATCATTCTCCATCATTACACTAATAATACCTCGTCTCACCTCTAATTTAGGAGAAATACACGTAACTCCGGTTTGATTTCCTTCTTATGGATAAAAAATTTGTTTTTCGTTTACTATCTTCATTATCGAATGTTTTTGTGATGCTACAGCATGCGTATTCTACGAGTACGTGCTGTGAACTGCAGCTGCATGTAGACTTAAGCGCATCAAGTGTTTAGAAGCTCACGCTTCACTTTTGCATTATGTAAATATGTATTATAATATGCATTAATATCGTTCAGCACGTTAACAGATGCATCGCATGGTTCAGATCTTTATCACTAAAATGATTATTAGAATAGAACACATGTATGCAGCTACCGGGAAACGAACCAGCATGCCAGCGGAAACTGCAAATGTCTGCAAATTTTGCAATCATCTTAGAAGAGACACGTGTTAAACGTTACAAGTACCGGATGAGGCAGATAAAAAGTAAATGAGACACATTTATAGCATGGGATACGACCTTAATTTATATAGGATAAAATAAATGAATACTGATATTAATGATATGAAAACTATATTTTGTAAACGTGTTCGGGTATTAGACAGTTCGTATGCAAAATAGTTCCGATCACCGGAATAGCCGCTTAAGAGGAAAGGCAAGTCTGTAAGAATCATTACTTGAATGTTTTCACTGTGTTTATGAGAGAGAATAGCGGAGAGCGAATGGAAGAATGGGAGATAATTGGAAGGAAAAAGTGAATTGGAGAGATATTGAAAGTGATGGGGAATGATTCGTGTTTCCGGGTAGGACAACAGCTAGGGTCAGTAGGACCGTTAGTTTAGTGAATATTTTTACGCCTGGAGGTGGATCCTCCTCCGCTGGGTATCATCCTAAAGTCGTACTCGTGGGTCCGGGACCGACCTACATGTCGGCTTGCGGAGAAATTCCCTGTTCCAGTTCAGATCTCCCCCCAGCAGGGCACCGCCTCGCTGGAGACTAGCTCTAAGCTCCCGACATGTAGTGCAGTGCGTGTAAGTGTACGTGTGTGTAAAGGGAGAGAATAGGGCAAGAAGAGGAAGGAAAGAATTCGCGCGGTCCATGTCCAGTTTGTTGGGGGTACTGCTCCGGCATTTGCCTGCTATTGGCCGGAGATACCACGGGTAACTACCGGTCAGAGCAGCCCGCCACTATAATTCTGCTCCAGACACCGGCTGAATTCGACCAAGCTACTTGACCAGTGTCGGAAATCCGCCTCCGTCGGGACTCAAACCTCAGGACCGCCCATTGTGAGTCACTGCAGATACAGTGTTAAGGCTGGCTCTGAGTTAAACCCCGCCGCTGGGAATGAAAAGGAAAGAATGTGCAAATAAAAATCGCAAAGAAAGAGAACGGGGTGAGAAAGAATGAGAGATTGCGAGGGAATAAGAGTGCGAGGGAGTGCAAAAAATGAAAGAGAGAAGAAGAGGGAGGTGAGGGAGGAGGAATAGAGGGGAAGAAAGAAATGAAGGAGAGTGGATGAGAGAAGAGAGGAAGAGAGGATGGAAACGAGAAAAGGGGAGAAGAAGAGTGGAATAGAATAGGAGAGAAGAGAGTGGCAGGGAAGAAAGAAATCAGAGAGAGGATGAGAGAAGAGAGGGGATGGAAAGAGAGAAAGGGAATGTGAGGGGAATAAGGAAAAAGAGAGAGATGGGATGAGCGAAGAGGAAGGGGAGAGGAAGAGAGAAATGAAGAACGGGAACGCTTTGAAGACAGGGAGAGAGAGGCGTGGAAGGCACTGTCCGAGAACCCACCATTTACTAAC